>CAWUFW010004979.1:0-1325000 GCA_963921515.1 Calotriton arnoldi | reverse complement strand
CTCTGGATGCCCTGTAGTACTTGTTATGGCCTGGGGTAGGGGGCCTGTAATTACCAGCCATTCGTTTTCGAACTTAGTGGCTTCCTCAGCTATCAAAGTTTTGTAGTTGGCAACATCCACTTCCGAAAAAGGAATTACTGCCTTACTATTCAGAAATACTTTGTACCGTGGATCCAAAATTGTGGCAGCAATGTAATGTTGTTGTGACACAATGTTATTTTTAATCCTTGTATTTTCAGATAAACGAGCGGCTAAGGACTCCGCCAAATGATATGCGTCTTGTTTGTCATCCACACCTGTGTACGTTTCAGACACCTCCTTCAGCTGTTGCTCTAGCATGTGCAACAATGGGATAGCTTGGCCCATAGTACAGTCCTCCCTGCTGACTTCACGTGTGAAGATCTCAAAAGGAAGTAGCATCTCTGTCAGGCATTTAATGAGGTCCCATTGACCCATCTCAACGGTCATGCCTCTCACAGTAGGTTCCCTAATCTTTGCATGACATAAGCATTGAGTGGTATGTACAGGTCAAACAGACGATCAAGCATGTAATAAGTTGAGTTCCAACGTGTTGGCACCTCCTGGATGAGTGCTTTGACTGGCATTTTATGCTCACGTTGAATGACCCTCAGCTGCTTCCGGGCTTTAAAAAAATGGCTGAAATGTGTGCATATTCTTCTGCAGGTGGCCAGTAAGTTGCTGACTTTGTATTCATTTTTCAGAAAGTCTTGAACAACAATGTTAATGCAGTGTGCCAAACACGGGACCCTGAAATAGCCACCATGGCCTTAACTACATTACTGCCATTGTCCGTGGCAACAAAACCAATCTTAAGCCCTCTTGGGCGCAGCCACTCAAAGACCTTGGTGTTAAACTCTTCCAAAATGTTTGCAGCAGTATGAGATTTCTCTATGGCAAACATGGCTACAGTTGCATGTTTGCGAGTGGCATGAAAAAGCTCAGCAGCGTCAACACCAGCAGATATCTGTTCTCTAACCCCGCAAAGAGATCCAGTGTGCAGTGATGCACATGTAATCTGTGGCTTGGCAACTGGTCCACATGTCTGTTGTCAGGTGGATACTGTGAACAGCACTCTGCTTCAAGGCTTTTCCAAGCAATTCCAGCACGTCGTGATGTAGTGCTGGAACAGCAACTCTGGTAAAATAGTAGCGGCTGGGAACATGCCATTTTGGGCAGATGGCTGTCACAAATTCCAGAAAACCCACCCCTTCAACAAAAGAAAAAGGGAGAAGGTCCAGTGCTAACATTTTAGCCAGCTTCGCATTGTACAAACGTGCTATTGGGTGGTTGCGTTCGTACTGCCCCTCCCCCCCAAACATGCTCATAATGATAGGCTGCATGGTTTTCCTTTCTCTTAGGCTCAACAACGCACTTTTTTTCATTGCGGTACTCCTTGCTGTCTCAGGCTGACTTTTACTCTTGTGCCACTGAGATGTTGCTGAAGATGTGGGCGACGTTAACACTGCACTGATGGGGACAGGGAGACTTTGTGTACCACTACCAGAGAGAATGTCTCCCTGTCCTTCCTCTTCCACCGTGATCGGATCTTCTACTCCTTTATCCCCACCAACACCAATGGTTGCAGTTTTTATGCCGCGAAGGTGGTCCTCCCAGCTGATCAAGTGGTGTTTTTTCAGATGGGTTATTTGGCCTCCGGTACCATAGTTTGTACCAAGCTTACCACGACTAACAGAGGTATTACAAATGGAGCATTTAGCAATGTTCTCCTCCTTTTCGCTAACCGTAAAGAAGTCCCAAACTGGGGAGCTTAACTTTGCCTCCTGCTGGAGGTGCCACTTCCAATGCCGGATGAACTGGAGAGTGTGTGTTGAATTTGACTCTGTGCTGTACCACTACCTACTTCTACTGAGGTGGTGGTTGTGCTGGATGTAGGTCGCTGCCGGGCCTTTGCTAATGCAAATATGAAAGCTGTAGGTCGTGTTGGTGTTACCTGTGGAGGTATGCGTGCTACATCCCTCGCAGCGATTTTGGATAGGGTAATAATGTTGGTCTCCATCTCCTCGGGCCGGGAGTGATGTTCGTGATGACTGGCTCATCATCATCATCCTGCTGTTCTACATCGACCTCCATAAGTGTAAGGCTTTCTAGAACCTTCCTTTTCCCTAGCTTGGTCTTGGGACGTGTCTCCCTCTCAGACTCAGTTTGTGGCTTCCAAGTGGCATCTAGATCATCAGAAGGGGGGTTTGGCGAAGAACTTGATGGACTACCCCTCCTTTTCCTTGCTGGAGATTTGGAAGACAATGGATCTTCTGAATGAGTGGCTTCTTCTTCTACCTCTGCATGAGGCTCAATTTCCTGAACTGCCCCTACTTCGGGAGGAACAACAACTACTATTGCGGGCGGTGGTTGCGGCTGTTGTTGTTGTTGACCACTTATCTGCTGTGTTTCCTCCTGCGTTGATTGGGTACAACTTTGAGATAGCGATAAGTTTATCTCAGGCTCAGCATCACTGCTTTCCACCATTAGGCTGGCTACCTCTTCCACACTCATGTGCTTGGGCCTGGGTTGGTGGGTTGGGCCCACTGATGCGGAGGTGCTGCCCCCAGCTTGCCCCCCGGACACCACTGCTGCAGGCGTAATTTTTTTTTCTCCCAAAAAAGGTATTGGGCGGCACACCAGACTTAAGTGTCACTTCCTTCTTCTGTTCCTTCTTCTCAATAGCCACTTTCTTGGTACTGGAGGACCTGGTACCTGCTTTCTTTGAGCCCATCTTCTTCAGATGTAAGCAGCACTCAGTTGCACAAGTTGCAGAGATGTCTGGTCAGGTCACACGTCACGTTGTGTACAGCAGCAGGATGTCTGTCTGGCAGTACAACGGGCAATGATGACACACCTCCTCCTCAGTCTTTTGTGCACCTAAAAGCAAAAAAGCCAGAAAAACATCAGTCAAACGATAGCACAAATCAAACTAATATAATATATAACTTAGTGTGTGGTTGTCTCAATTATTAAATTTTAGAAACTCAGTGAACAACAACAGTGTAGCCATTTATGAAACTTTGACAACAAGGCCAGGGCTTTCCTGGTGTACTGTGTAGTGTGTACACTCAGGAAGAATAAGAATAGCAAAGAACAAAAACTAAAATGTAGTGGAGCCTGTTTGGCCTAAATTTGTGCATCACGTGGGATGGATGCAGCATCAGGGAGCTGCAGCTGGCAATGGGGATGGATTTGGAAGCAGTAAGACAAGAGGAACAATGGAAAGACACGCAGGCCTATGTGGCAAAAACAGCACACTACTAACTACCACCACAAAATGGCCCCCAGCCACATGGTCACTCACAGGCACAAGGCACGGCAAACAATGAACTCAAGCAGGCCTATATGGCCAGACAAAGGATGCCTGATAAAACACACACAGCTTTAATGCAAAAACTAAAATCCACATGGCTAAAAACAGTTTGGAAAGTTAGACAACAACCACAACACCAACACATACACACGCAAAAAAGGCATTTATTTAACACACCCAAAAAGTGAAATAGACCCCCCAAAAAACCCACATTTTGCAATTCAATCCAATGCCAACCATGCCCTAAATGATGTTAAAATTCAACAGACAACACAGAAACAGTTTTTATGCACCCATGATGACTACCTCTGGGCCTACTGGCAGACTAGGCCACAAGCTTAAGCCTATGGCAAAAGCAAGCACACTGCCTTGCTCCACAAAATGGCCGCCACCCACCTGGCCAGGCCACCCACAACAACAAGAAAAGGAAGACAAGACAGACAATGCAGGCCTATGGCAAAAGCACAATGCCTGGCTTTATAAAATGGCCGCCACCCACATGGCCAGGCCACCCACAATAACAAGAAAGTGAAGACAAAGGACAGGACCAGGAAATTGGAGACTCTGGGGAACTTCCTTCCTCTTTAAAAAAAATTGTTTAAAAAAAAAAGTGACTCCTTGCTCACAAAACTACATCTAAATGACAACCTGAGGAGTTTTTTGAGCAAAATGAACAAAATCATCATTTTCGAGAAGGTTTTATGCTGCTCGAGAGATATTCTTCGCCAGATTGTAAATTCTGCGTGTTCGGCATCGCGATCATCACAAAAAGTCGTTATCGCGTGCACGAAAACGTATATTGAGCGCGCGAAGAAGGTAATAAGTGTAAGTCCGCGTTGTCGCACAGTGCGGAGTTGCCCAAAGTCCGCGAGCTGAACGCCCAGGGTTACCTACTGGCTGAAAAGGCCTATTTATTTAACACACACCAAAAAACTGAAATACCACCCCAAAAACCACATTTTGCAATTCAATCCAATGCCATCCATGCCCTAAATGATGTTAAAATTCAACAGACAACACAGAAACAGTTTTTATGCACCCATGATGACTACTTCTGGGCCTACTGGCAGACTAGGCCGCAAGCTTGGAGGCCTATGGCAAAAGCACAGTGGCTGGTCCCACAAAATGGCTGCCACCACATGGCCAGGCCACCCACAACAACAAGAAAAGGAAGACAAGACAGACAATGCAGGCCTATGGCAAAAGCACAATGCCTGGCTTCACAAAATGGCCGCCACCCACATGGCCAGGCCACCCACAACAACAAGAAAAGGAAGACAAGACAGACAATGCAGGCCTATGGCAAAAGCACAATGCCTGGCTTCACAAAATAGCCGCCACCCACATGGCCAGGCCACCCACAATAACAAGAAAGTGAAGACAAAGGACAGGACCAGGAAGTTGAAGACTCTGGGGAACTTCTTCCTCTTTAAAAAAATTGTAAAAAAAAAAAAAGTGACTCCTTGCTCACAAAACTACATCTAAATGACAACCTGAGGAGTTTTTTGAGCAAAATGAACAAAATCATCATTTTCGAGAAGGTTTTATGCTGCTCGAGAGATATTCTTCACCAGATTGTAAATTCTGCGTGTTCGGCATCGCGATCGTCACAAAAAGTCATTATCGCGCGCGCGAAAACATATATTGAGCGCGCGAAGAAGATAAAAAGTGTAAGTTCGTGTTGTCGCGCAGTGCGGAGTTGCCCAAAGTCTGCGAGCTGAACGCCCAGGGTTACCTACTGGCTGAAAAGGCCTATTTATTTAACACACACCAAAAAACTGAAATACCACCCCAAAAACCACATTTTGCAATTCAATCCAATGCCATCCATGCCCTAAATGATGTTAAAATTCAACAGACAACACAGAAACAGTTTTTATGCACCCATGATGACTACTTCTGGGCCTACTGGCAGACTAGGCCACAAGCTTAAGCCTATGGCAAAAGCAAGCACACTGCCTTGCTCCACAAAATGGCCGGCTCCCACATGGCCATGCCACCCACAAATAATAACAAGAAAGTGAAGACAGACAATCAATGCAGGCCTATGGCAAAAGCACACTGCCTGGATGGCTCCACAAAATGGCCGCTAGCCACCCACAACAAAAAGAAATGGAAGACAGACAATGCAAGCCTATGGCAAAAGCACACTGCCTGCCTTCACAAAATGTCCGCCACCCACATGGCCAGGCCTCAACAACAACAAGCATAAGCCAAGGGGAACAAAGAAAAGACATGCAGGCCTATATGGAAAAAGCAGCACACTACTAAACTACCACCACAAAATGGCCCCAAGCCACGTGGTCACTCACAGTCACAACAGGCCATGGAAAACAATGAACTCAAGCAGGCCTATAATATGACCAGACAAAGGAGGCCTGCTAAACAACACAGCTTTAATACAAAAATGCAAAAACGAAAATCCACAGGGCTACGAAATGTTGGAAAGTTACACAACAAGCACACACACACATCCAACAAAGGTATTTATTTATTAACACACACCCAAAAAGTGAAATACACCCCAAAAACCACATTTACCTATTCAATCCAATGCCATCCATGCCCTACATGATGTTTAAATTCAACAGACACCACAGAAACATGCACCCATGGGTACCTCTGGGCCTACTGGCTGAAATTCCAATCAAAGAAAAACAACTAGGCCCCTACTGAAACTACAGGCCACAACAATAAATTTTAAAAACGATGAAAATCCCAAAAAAATGTAGGTACAAACAAGCCCCAATCAAACAAACAAGTACACCAATTCTCCAACTTACTTGTAAAATCTCAAATCCAAAAGTCCTCAAATCCAATCCAATGATATGATGCAGCAGACAGACACAAAAAGTGATCCTTCCAGCTCCAAATCCAAATGAAAGTGAACAGCACATGGACAAAGCACTGGGAGGAGCCTGCTGGACAGGAACAGGAAGTTTGAGACTCAGGGGCACTTCCTTCCTCTTGGAAAAAAAGTAAAAAAGAAAAAGGACTCCTTGCACAAAAACTACAGCCAAATCACAATCTGAGGAGTTTTTGGGAGCAAAAGAATCATTTTCGAGAAGGTTTTATGATGCTCGAGAGATATTCTTTGCCAGATTGTAGTTTCTTCGTGTTCGGGATCGCGATCTTACTAACACTGCCGCCGGAAGTCAGATCGCGCGTCCGAATGACGTGTTCGCACACTCTCGCGGGATCGTGCGGCCGTATTCCAAATCTCGTGGCGCCCGCGAACGCATATTGAGCGCTCGAAGAAGAAAAACAGCTACGCCGCAAATTGCGTAGTGCTCGGTAACTTCGCGCTCTGCGCGAATCGCGAAGTTACCGAAACTCCGCAAACTCCGCGAGCGTAGCGTAGTTCACCGCCCAGGGTTAAATGAAACACTACCCTCACCATTTACATGAAATTTTCATCAGCCTTACTAAACATAGATTACCATTTAAACATATATGCAATTTCTTAATATATGTACACCTTCAAGGCATCTTTCCAAAAATATATACCTGTCTGCATCTTTCAGCAAGCTCAAAATTCCCACCGTATATATAGCTATGTGCAAGCACAAAAACCATATCTCACCATCTAAGCATATGCAAAGCGGTCATATAAGATAAAAACAACATTGACAATCACTTCCCAACACATACCTAACCAGTATTACTTCTTTCTAATTCATATACAGGCGAACAACATGTTCTCAATTATTTCTCTCTACACCATTTCTGTTTAATAATGTTACTAAAAGTACTACAACTCCCAGAATGCAAAAAACAGATGTATCTATTCTGCACATGATGTTTAGACATTTAAAACATCCTTAGTTCCTCATTGCAACTTTCCACAAGAAAATACTGTTATTTTTCAATAAAATACACATTGTAATAAAGAGGCGCTAATTCATTTTTCTCTTACTTCCTTAAACATTCACCACTAACCTCTTAAACACATACCTCTAATAGATAGTTCATCTCATATTTTTTCACATCACTCTGATGCTCCTTTTAATCAAACTCCCATACACATCTTCATTTCTAATGTACATTTTTAAAATAATTACAAAGTTATATACATACCAGTGAATTAAGTTTGTAGATTATGTTGTTGTTTTAGCTCTTTCAGGATAGTTTTGACACTGTTAAGATTTGTAAAAACTAAGCACAAGAATGGTACGCCACTCTCATACAAAGCACCTCTAAAATGGCAACCTCTTCATCTTTCCACGCTATCATCATGAGTAAAGCAGCAAATCAAATCCTGTCTTTTCATTTTAGACTACTGCAGCTCCACTTGTGAATGGTTAACATCTGTTAACCCTTTCCCCCTCTTTCAAAACGAGGTCCATGGCAGTGCATGTTCGCAATGGTTTCACAATCATCACGGAGAAATCGCAAAAAAATAACGGGAGTTCAAACCTATATCTAGCTTCATTTTTCTGAAATGTAAATACTACACAACAGTTTGTTATGTAGTCCTGAGTTGGAAATTAAAACTTGCCATTACTTAAATTGTGTAATCACGCCTCAACTTTTTAAAAAAAAATTCTGTTTCTAATACCCTTCTCCCCCAATGCAGTCTTAGCTCAGTATACCTAGCGACCCAGTGGAACCAGTAGGTCACAACTTTATAGCACATTCTAGAAGGAACATGCTGCTTCCAAAAAATGGTTTACTCCACAGACTCAAAAGCATATCCATGTCTGTATTTCATTTCTGTTCTTAAACAGCCAATGATAAGACTTCTTGCTAAGGCATCTAACACACTATATCTATATGTTAGGAAAGTGTGTCTAAAGGATGAAGTCAGCACACATGTCAAAGCCTCGAGCAAGTGGCAAGCTGAAGTTCTGGACCTGGCATTGTGCCTTACGCGTTTCAGAAGATTACTTCCTTGTTCACAGGCTGCCATTCACTAAATACGAGCTTGCACACCAAAAGCTTTTTAATCATCTCCTTAATTACATCATGTGACCTGCACAGAATTCTGGAGCCTGTATTTCATGAATGGCAGCCTGTGAACAAGGAAGGAATCTTCTGAAACGCGTAAGGCACGATGCCAGGTCCAGAACTTCAGCTTGCCTCTTGCTCGAAGCTTTGACATGTGTGCTGACTTCGTCCTTTAGACACACTTTCCTAACAAATTAAACGGCAGTCCAAGCCGTGGAGACAGCACTGCTGCAAGAAAGAAAAGCGGGTCCGAGTGTCTGAGCAATTTCCAGACGGAACGGAATGTCAAGGGGGCATGTTTAAAGGTACTTTGTGACAAGCTGCAGCCCACATGGGCAATGGACATGTTTTTTAATTATTTCACAAATTCGACACCCGCTTGGGATTGAATGCTCTTAATGCCCAAACTATGGGCTCCAGAATTCTGTGCAGGTCACATGATGTAATTAAGGAGATGATTAGAAAGCTTTTGGTGCACAAGGTCGTATTTTGTGAATGGCAGCCTGTGAATAAGGAAGGAATCTTCTGAAACGCGTAAGGCACGATGCCAGGTCCAGAACTTCAGCTTGCCGCTTGCTCGAGGCTTTAACATGTGTGCTGACTGCGTCCTTTGGACACACTTTCCTAACAAATTAAACAGCAGTCCAAGCTGTGGAGACAGCACCGCTGCAAGAAAGAAAAGCGGGTCCGAGTGTCTGAGCAATTTACAGATGGAACGGAATGTCAAGGGGGCATGTTTAAAGGTACTTTGTAACAAGCTGAAGCCCACATGGGCAATGGACATGTTTTTTAATTATTTCACAAATTCGACACCCACTTGGGATTGATTGCTCTTTATGCCCAAACTACGGGCTCCAGAATTCTGTGCAGGTCACATGATGTAATTAAGGAGATGGTTAAAATGCTTTTGGTGCGCAAGGTCGTATTTTGGGAATGGCAGCCTGTGAACAAGGAAGGAATCTTCTGAAACACGTAAGGCATGATGCCAGGTCCAGAACTTCAGCTTGCCGCTTGCTCGAGGCTTTGACATGTGTGCTGACTTTGTCCTTTGGACACACTTTCCTAATATATATATTTATTTTTTTAACTCCATTTTAACTGCTTTTCCTTTGGAAAACGACCTCATTGAGTCCAGCCTTCTCCTGACTACTATTGCTCCTTCACTTCAAAATGCTTAGAGTATGGATTGTGGGCCACAACTATAACTATTGGGCCAAAGTGGCTGCAAAAAAGAGCTATTGACAGGGACCTCGGTTTGCCAAATGCGCAAATTACTTGATTTGGCAAGAGAGGGTTAAAGTTTCATCAGTTGCTGGCTTTGGTTAAATCCATTGTGGATTCCCAACTGCCAGTAGGATGGATATATCTATATATATATCCATTCATCCTATTGGCAGTCACCAGCAGGAACTTATAGATATGACCCAGTTTCCAGAGGAAAAGCATTTTTTGACTTGCCTATAACTTTGGAGTTGTTTAACCAATCATCATGACAATATCCAAAAAAAGTGTCAAGGTAGGTTCTGGTTGTAATGGAATGTTTGGAGGTGATCTGTGCAGTGGGGATTACGAATTTGAGGCATGAAATAAGGACCCATAGGAACATTTAGCCACACCTACAGGTCTTCTAACACTACAGTCTATGCAATAGGAGGCCATTCTGAAACTCTGGTGCCATATCTGTTGTAGTTGTCTGTACCTCTCAAGGGACTTCCTGGCTGGGAATTGTTGCTGCTGCCACTGATGTAGATGGTCCTACAGCTTCCCTCTGCTTGATCGGCAGTTGGAGACGTTTTCTATGATAGGTTTTAAGATGATATAACATGAACGTCGTCCCACTTGAGTCCAAAATGTCTCCAGCCAAAATCTACCACCTGCTCACAATAAAGAAGAATTAAGGAGGAGGAGTGGGTGTATACTTGCTATTCATTTTGCTGAAAAGTATATTATCCAATGATTTACCTTACTTTCCTGGTCATGTGATGATTGCAGATTCTGCATTGGAGTAGTTTTGCAGCCGTTTTTAATTTCCCATGAGTTTGGCTAACAATCGATAGTTTGATGTGTGTTTGGTAGTTATGTTGTATTTGTGAGTTCAGGTGTTGAGTTATTTTTTGAAACTGTACTTTTTATAAATGTGTTGTTCAAATAAAGTTAAACCAATATGTTACTAAACAGCTAGACTGAAACTTTGTGTAAAATATGTCTATATATCTGTTTCACACTTTGACATTTGTATTTGTGACTACTGATGTCATTGCGACCTCCTGTGTTGCTGTGAAGAAGGAAAATGCATTTTTGATTTAGTTATTTTGACAAATGAATACAAAAGGGAAAGTTAAATTAGTATCTTACTAAATAGCAACACTGAAACCTTATGTAAAATATGTCTATATATGTGTTTTACACTTTGTTAAAACCACCCGGAATTCGCAGTGTGTCCTTGGCAATGGCACTCATAGAATCATACAGGCACTACCTGTGCAATCAAGGACGTCCTTTCTCCACCGCTCTGCAAATGCTTTTCCTGGCATAGTACTAGTTGGGGGATGAAGGCCCCTTGGCTATTGAGGGTTTGTGGGGGTAAACTATTACCTCCAGCAAGTTCCACACAGTCAGTTTGCTAAGAGGTCATTGGAGGCCACGTCTCCTTTCTGCACCACTCTGCTAACATGTCTCCTGGCACACTACTGGTTGGGATAATAAAGTTCTCTTGGATGCTAAAGGACCTTGGGGACCAAGAAGCCCTCCTTGTACTTTCTATAAGTTCTACACAGCGGAATTCCTGAGAGCTGGTCAGAGGCCACGACCCCTTTCCACACCATTTGGAAACATCAGTGCTACTTAAAAAACCATGGAAATTCACTGAAAAAATCATAGGTTACAGGTAAGTTATAGTTGGGAATTAACATTTAAAAAACCTTAGAAATTCACTGACAAAACCAAAGGTTACAGTGCTGTTATAGTTAGGAAATAGGATTAAAAAAAACATCTTCACAAAAAAAACAAAGATTACAGGGACGTTATAGTTAGGCTCAGATTTCACACACACAAAACCAGAGAAATTCAGCAGTTAGTTAGCTGTGCTATCTATAACTCGCGCTGCTGCAATGCACTGCTTATGACCTCACATACTACATCACTCATGACAAGGTCAGTGGCATCACTGACATCTCAAATTGAATCACTGATGACATCATCCAGTGACAAAAGTTTGAGTGTTAAATATATACCAAGGTGTATTGATGAATCAGTGTGTGTATGAGTGCCTGTATGGATGATTCAGTGGATGCGTGACTGACTGTATAAGTGAGTGATTAGGTGTCTTAGTGAATGTATGGCTGAGTGACTTGTGTGAATGTCTGTATCCGTCTGTCAGTTGGTGTCTAAGTGGTTGTATAGGTGTGTGAGTGGGTATGTGAGTTTCTGTATGAGTGATTGGTTGTCTGAGTATGTGTATGGGTGTCTCAATGTCTGTGGGTGGGTGGGTGAGGGGATGTGTAACTGCTTTTATGGGTGAGGGAATGTATGAGTCAGTGGCTCTATGGGTTAGTGAGTGTGTGTGTAAGGGGCTGTAAGGGAGAGTTTGTGCATGGCTGTGTCAGTGAGTGAATGGATGTTAGTGGTAATTGGGTGAATACCTGCATATGTGAAAGGCAATATAGGTGAGTGTTGGAGTATATGAGTGAGTGTATGTGTGACCGAGTGATTGCGATAGTGGCCGTATGGGTGAGTGTGTGCTTGTACCAGTGACTGTATAGGTGAGTGAGAATGTGTTAGTATCTGTATGAATAAATGAGTGGGGGTGTGTGTATAACTGTATAGGTGAGTAAATTCCTGTGTGATTAACTCTATCGGTGAGTGAATAGGTGTGTGAGTAGCTCTACTAGTGACTGACTGTGTGAGTGGCTGTATGGGTGACTGAGTGGATGTGTGTGTAGTCCTATGAATCAGTGAGTGGGTGTGTAAGAACGGTTATGGGTGTCAATGGTTTTGAGAATGCTAGTGTGGAAGTTAGAGTGGGTGTACAAAACGTTATATTGGGGTGTGAGTGGGTACATCAGAGATTCTGTGGATGATGTCATCAGTGATACAGCAAACAAATGATGGACGGAATGCTGACAATGCAAACATTCTCCCCCAGTCAAAAGATCTGGGTTAAATCCATCGTTCTTTTGCCCACTACGCCACCCCAGTTAGGACCCAGCCATATGCAAATCAGTCTTGACCCTGTGCCCCATGGGAACAGTCCAGACCGAACTGCCAGGCCAGGTCCTCCCTGGACCGGAAACAAGCATCCTGGGACCAGTTTAAGAGTATGTCACCCTTCTTCAGCCAGGCTAGCTTGAATCCAGTGGCACAGTGAGCAAGGGACCCACGTCTGGGCATACCCATCCCACTTAGGGCGAAAAGTGTTACAGCAAACAAATGATGGACGGAATGCTGACAATGCAAACATTCTCCCCCAGTCAAAAGATCTGGGTTAAATCCATCGTTCTTTTGCCCACTACGCCACCCCAGTTAGGACCCAGCCATATGCAAATCAGTCTTGACCCTGTGACATTATCTAGAAAATGTCTAATGCACCCACTCACATCAAAATATAACCTTTCATAAACCCACTCACACAACCATTCACAAACCTATTCACAGACTAACACCTATGCACAGACTAACTGTACTTGCACACCCACTTACTGATTCATAGATCTACATACACATAAACTCACTCACCTTTCATTAAAAAAAATATTTTAAGGGAGGTGGGCTGTGTGGCCCCCCTTCTATGGGCCATTTTCAGCCCGAGGACCCCATCCCCAGGGGCCAGTCCTTTTTTTACAATGGGTGAGGGGCTGGGCTGCGTGCCTCCCTCCTTGGGCCAATTCCAACCCCAGGGACCCCATCACCCAGGGCCCGGCCTGTAGTGTGGGTGTCCTTGTCCCACCCGGGACACCCACTCCCTTTGATGGGGACAGCGGGGGGAGCCTGAAGGCCCTGGCGTCCTGCGGGAGCTGGCATTACTTTTACACACAAGGAGCTGCGAACATGCAGCTCCCTCTGTATTAAAGCAAATTGTGCTCCGCTTTGAGCAAACGAGTGCAAAATGCTCTCGCTTTCTCAAAGTGGATCACTGTTTGCTTTGGCTTGGCGGGAGATGCCATAGCATACTGCAATGTCCTGGGGGTGGGCATCTTGGGACATTGCTGGAGCTGGCCCTGGAGGATGGTGGTCCCCAGGGCCATCTATAGCTCCACGAGGGGGGCCGCACGGCCCCTCCTTTGCCGGACACAGCCCCAGGGAGGTGGTGGTCCCAGGGGCTGTGGGTAGTGCATGCCCCTGACATTAATTTCTTATTTAGCCCCTGGGAGGTGGCGGTCCCCGGGGCTGTGGGGGGTTGCCGAGGGCAACCCCGCATTAGAATTTAAATGAAGCCCCGGGGAGGTAGTGGGCCACGATCATAAGCCCCAGAAGGGGGGCTTGTGCATCCCCCTCCCTTTATTTGTACACTGCCCCCGGGACCTGGCCCACCCGGGGCCAATCAATAACAAAGTGTGGAAGACTGCTTTTTTATTTATTTATTTTTCTTTTTCAGCAGGATTCATGGTTCCAGATCGACTCCCGCAGATTTATTTTTTATTTTTAAATGTTTTTTTGGCTTCAAGAGGCCTAGGGGGTCAGGGTATTTTTACCCTGCCCCCTTTCTCTTTTAATATTTTTTGTGACTTGGTTCAACCGAGTCACAAGATAGCTGCCAACACTTCCTGGTTTGAAGTGTTGGCAGCCAATCAGATCTCAGAAAGAAATCTGGAGGGGTTGCTGATCCACTGGGTCCCTATATATATATATATATATATATATATATATATATATATATATATATATATATATTCACTGAAAAACCATAGGTTTCAAGGACGTTATAGCTAGAAATTTTAATTTAAAAACCTTTGAAATTCACTGAAAAAACCATAGGTTTCAGGGACGTTATAGTTAGAAATTAGCATTTAAAAAAACCTTAGAAATTCACTGAAAAAACCACAGGTTTCAGGGACATTATAGTTAGTTGGACATTTCACTCGTACAAAACCAGAGAAATTCAGCCGTTATAGTTAGTTGAGCTAACTATAACTCGCGCCCCGGCAATGCACTGCTGATGATGTCACATATTACATCACTCATGACATGGTCAGTGACATCACTGATGACATCACTGATTACATCTCAAATGACATCACTGATGACATCATCCAGTGACTGTGTGTTTCTGTAAAGTTTAAATATGTTTTATATATATATATATATGCCAAGGTGTATTGAAGAATGAGTGGGTGTATGAGTGTCTGAATGGATGATTTAGTAGGTGCGTGACTGGCTGTATAAGTGAGTGATTAAACGTGTCTTACTGAATGTATGGGTTAGTGACTAAACTGTGTGAATGTCTGTATCAGTCTGTCAGTTGGTGTGTAAGCGGCTGCATGGGTTGGTGAGCAGCTACATGAGGGTCTACATAAGATATATGCAGAAATCTGCCAAAATAACATCAAAACATGGTTTCGCTTTATAGATGACCTGTTTATCATTTTGAGGGGTACTCACGTTGAAGCTTTGGAATTTGTTGAAAACATTAATGACAATAACCTCAATATTAAATTTACTGCCACTATTAGTCCAGAGTCAATCAACTTTTTAGATGTTCAGGTATATATCAATAGGGGGAATATTGAGACCAGAGCATATAGAAAAGAGACAGCCGGCAACTCAGTGCTTCATGCAGCCAGTTCCCATCCGCAGAACCTGATACAGAGCATTCCCTACGGGGAGATGCTCATACTCCGTAGAATCTGCAGTAATGAGTCAGATTTAAAGGCAGCACAGCAGGCCAGCAAAATCAGATTTTTAGAGAGAGGGTACACGAATAAATGCATCAATTCAGCCATCAAGAAAAGCAAAACTTCAACCAGATCAGATCTCCTTGCTAATCAAGGTCTTTCAAAACCTAATACGAACACAATGCTCTTAGACTCTGATACCTCAGAAGTGACTAACTCATTCAGGATGATCATTGGTTACAGTAGGAGAAAGCCATTAGGAAGATAGTAAAAAGAAACTGGCCCCTAGTACTCAATGACCCAGTCATAGGTCATCTACTACCAACCAATGTGCCCATCACATACAGCAGAGCGCCATCCATGAAAGATTACCTTGTCAAAAACAATCCTGTAAACCAAACAGGGTCTTCGTGGTTGGCCCAACGAAAAGGTTTTTATAAATGCAAGATGTGCAAGGCCTGCCAGTTCGGCAGCAACAAAACATCTTTTTTGATTCCGTTCAGTAATCAGGAGCGAATCATAACAAAGGCGCTAACCTGTAGGACAGACCATGTGATCTATGTGCTGGAGTGCCCTTGTGGCCTGAGATATGTGGGCAGTAGCAAGCTTCAGGCTCAAAAAAGGGTACTCCAGCACATACGGGCCATTAGGAATCAAGATCCAACTTATCCAGTGTCCCGACACTTTGGAGAACTACACAAAGCGGATCCACAAGGTCTCATATACTACTTAATTGACTCTGTCCAACAGAATAAGAGAGGTGGAAATAGGGAGAGAACCCTACGCAGATTGGAGACCAGATATATTTTGGAGCTTGACTCCAAATCTCCGGGTGGGTTGAACACCACGGAGGATCTCCATACCTGCCTGTAAAAATATATCACTGAGGGAGATCAGTGAGAGCAGAAGTCAATATGACGGCAATGTAAACCTATGGCATAATTCTGAACTCTCATGCACTACAAAGAACACATATATCCAAAATAACGCCGCCCCCCCCAAAGCAAAAACACAGCAGTTTTTAAGGTTTTTTAGCTTTTGTATTACTGGGTGGACATTCAACACTTGCACTTTTTCAATGTTACAGCACAAGCACTTCAATAGTCAGGAGAGATACCCACATTTGTTTACATTGGAATCAAAAGATCAATAGCAATTTGCACAGTTATTAGAGAACAGGACAAGCATAATGCACTTTTGACATATATGGACCTAAGGCTTGGTATAGGAGGTACACTGGTTCTACAAGCAGTTGTTTGCACATCAATGCACTATTTGTACAAGCAGTTGTTTTGCACATCAATGCACTATTTGCACAAGTGGTTTTTAAACAGCTATGTATTTATACAGGAATTTTACAACTGTATTTTAACTGAATTTTACAACTGTATTTTAGCTATGTTTTGAAATCCACATGACAAAATGTCGAACTATGCCTCAATACTAGGCTGCAACTGACATCAATTCATGAAATGCACTTATAAAGATCTAAGGTTAGACATAGGATGTACACTTGTACAACAAGCAGTTGCTTGCACATTAATGCACTATTTGCACAAGTGGTTTTTTAACAGCTATTTAGTTAGGGAAACTCAAATGGGTCAATGTATTCATACATGAATTCAACTATTGTATTTTAGCTATGTTTTGAAATCCACATGTCAAAATATTGAACTATGCCTTAATATCAGGCTGCAACTGTTAGCAATCCAAAAAATGCATTTATGCGGTGATTTAATCAAATTGTGAAATGCAAAAGAGAAAAAAACACTTACCAGTGTAAACAACCACGTGTGGTATGTTGTCTATGTCCATGACTATAGTTTCTAGATGCACTTACCACTTTAAGAGATGAAAAAGAAAAAAGAAAAAAATGGTATAAAAAGCGAAACTAACCTGTGTAGCGCGTCATGTGTAGCCTTGGGGGCTGAAACGCTTAATGGCTGATTTGCACATGGAGCAATAAAGAAATTTTGTAGCACTCATCTGGTGGTCTGTGCTCCTATTTGTTCAAAAACGATGGTGTGGAGTGTTTCGTGATATATATATATATGTATATATATATATTTATATATATATATATATTCACTGAAAAAACCATAGGTTTCAAGGACGTTATAGTTAGAAATTTTAATTTAAAAAACCTTTGAAATTCACTGAGAAAACCACAGGTTTCAGGGACGTTATAGTTAGTTGGACATTTCACTCGCACAAAACCAGAGAAATTCGGCCGTTATAGTCAGTTGAGCTAACTATAACTCGCGCACCCGCAAAGCACTGCTGATGACGTCACATATTACATCACTCATGACATGGTCAGTGACATCACTGATGACATCTCAAATGACATCACTGATGACATCATCCAGTGACTGTGTGTTTGAGTAAAGTTTAAATATGTTTTATATATATATATATATATATATATATATATATATATATATATATGCCAAGGTGTATTGAAGAATGAGTGGGTGTATGAGTGTCTGAATGGATGATTTAGTAGGTGCGTGACTGGCTGTATAAGTGAGTGATTAAACGTGTCTTACTGAATGCATGGGTTAGTGACTAAACTGTGTGAATGTCTGTATAAGTCTGTCAGTTGGTGTGTAAGCAGCTGCATGGGTTGGTGAGCAGCTACATGAGTACCTATATATGGGTTATTGATTGGTTGTCGGAGTATCTGTATGGGTGCCTGAGTATCTGTGTGGGTGGGTGGGGATGTGTGACTCTGTGCATAGATGTGTGAGTGGGTGATTCAATGGGTGTATGGGTTCAAGAGTGCATCTGTGAAGGGTTGTATGGGTGGGTGAGTGTGTGTATGGGTATGTTGGTGAGTGAATGGATGTCTCAGTGATACATGTGTGAGTAACTACATATGTGAAAGGCAGTATATGTGAGTGTTGAAGTATATACCCCTGACCTTGACTGGTAGGTCGCTCCCCCACCACACAGCTCCGTCTGTGTGCCCTGCTGCTGCCCCTGATTGTGCTTGTTTTTCCTTTCTGTGCCCCCTTGCTGCCCCTGATTGTGCTCGTTTTTTCCTTTCTGTGCCCCCCTTGCTGCCCCTGATTGTGCTCGTTTTTTCCTTTCTGTGCCCCCTTGCTGCCCCTGATTGTGCTCGATTTGTCCTTTCTGTGCCCCCTTGCTGCCCCTGATTGTGCTCGTTTTTCCTTTCTGTGCCCCCTTGCTGCCCCTGATTGTGCTCGCTTTTTCCTTTCTGTGCCCCTCTTGCTGCCCCTGATTGTGCTAGTTTTTTCCTTTCTGAGCCCCCTTGCTGCCCCTGATTGTGCTCGTTTTTTCCTTTCTGTGCCCCCTTGCTGCCCCTGATTGTGCTCGTTTTTTCCTTTCTGTGCCCCCTTGCTGCCCCTGATTGTGCTCGTTTTCCTTTCTGTGCCCCCTTGCTGCCCCTGATTGTGCTCGCTTTTTCCTTTCTGTGCCCCCTTGCTGCCCCTGATTGTGCTCGCTTTTTCCTTTCTGTGCCCCCTTGCTGCCCCTGATTGTGCTCGCTTTTTCCTTTCTGTGCCCCCTTGATGCCCTGATTGTGCTCGTTTTCCCTTCTGTGCCTGTTTCCCGCCGCTGCGCCCTGCGGCCCGCCCCCTCACTGCCCATTCGCTGCCCCATTCCCTGCTCCTCCCTCCCACTTCCCCATTTTTGGCAACCGCTGGGCGGCCGCGCAGCGGACATGCGCACGAAGGCGCGCCTAAGGCAAGCCCGTCTGCGCCCGTCCGCGCCGTGACCGCGCCCAGCGCCAGACCCCCTGGTCCGGGCATCCCCCGCGCCCGCCACATCAACAGACGCCGATACGACGCCAGCACCCTCCACGCACTCAACCCCGGAAAAGATCACGCCTGCTACCGGGCCACCCCGAAGCGCACCCAAGGGCCCTTCACCTGCCGGAACTGCAGCTTCGCCAGCACCCGCCCCGCCAAACCACCGCCCAGGAAAGAACCCAACTACCTCAGATGCATCCTCCTCAACACCCGCTCCGCCCGCAAACACGCCATTGAACTCTGGGACCTTCTCGACTCAACCTCCCCAGACGTCGCATTCCTGACGGAGACCTGGCTGAATCCCGCTTCAGCCCCCGACATCGCCATTGCCATCCCGGACGGATACAAGATCACCCGCAGGGATCGCACCAACGGAGTCGGATTAGGCATCGCCATCGTCCACAGAAACACCCTCAGAGTCTCAACCAACACCGACGACACCCTCAGCACCGCCGAACACATGCACTTCCAGATCCACACCGATCCCAACACCACCCTCAGAGGAACTCTCATCTACAGACCCCCGGACCCCGACCACAGTTCAGCGATTCCATTGCTGACTTCGTCAGCACACACGCCATCGCCTCCACGGACTACATCCTCCTCGGGACCTGAACTTCCACCTCGAGAACAACAAGGACACCAACTCCACCACCCTGATCGACAACCTCGCCACCCTCGGACTCAGACAGCTCGTGACTACACTCC
Source organism: Calotriton arnoldi (assembly GCA_963921515.1). Classification (NCBI taxonomy): domain Eukaryota; kingdom Metazoa; phylum Chordata; class Amphibia; order Caudata; family Salamandridae; genus Calotriton; species Calotriton arnoldi. The sequence goes on along the minus strand of CAWUFW010004979.1, from coordinate 1,305,408 downwards.
ACCCACGCCGCCGGCCACACGCTAGACTCCATCTTTTCCGCAAGCCCACACGTCTCCTTCAACCACACCTCCGAACCCCACTGGACTGACCACCACTGCATCCACTTCACCTACAGGAAGCCCACCACGCACCACCGCACCGAACAAATGCCTCGCCGCTGCTGGAGCAGAGTCACGGAAGTCCAGCTAACCACAACCTCGCCCTGAGCCCACCCGCCGAACCCTCCGACCCCGACACCGCCGCCCGCAACCTCAGACAGTGGATCGACGACTGCGCCAACACCTCGCCCCGCTCAAGAATCCGCCCAACAGCCACACCAGCAAGAAAGCCACCTGGTTCACCGAAGACCTCCAGGCCTCCAAACGAACATGCCAAAAACTGGAGAAGATCTGGCTCCACGAACGGACAGCGGACAGCTACGCCGCCCACAAGAGCGCCACCCGCAGTCACCATCACCTCATCAGATCCGCCAAAAGGGCCTCACTCAAAGACCGCCTAGACAACAACGCACACAACAGCAAAGAGCTCTTCAACATCGTGAAGGAACTCTCCAACCCCAGCTCCAACACCAACGACATCCAGCCGTCGCGAGACCTGTGCGACTCACTGGCCACCTTCTTCCACCGCAAAATCGCCGACATCCACGACAGCTTCAACACCACGACCGCCCCAGCAACCACCGAGACCACTGCCCCCACAACCACCAACCGCCTGCTCTCCTGGACCAACATCAACGACGAGGACACCAGCGAGATCATGAACACCATCCACTCCGGTTCACCGCTAGACCCGTGCCCTCACCACATCTTCAACAAAGCCAGTACAGCCATCGCGCCCCATCTCCGGAAAATAATCAACATCTCCTTCGAGACAGCAACCTTCCCGGAAAGCTGGAAGCACGCCGAGATCACCGCCTTACTCAAGAAACCCAAGGCAGACCCCAAGGACCTCAAGAACTTCCGACCCATCTCTCTGCTCCCGTTCCCCGCGAAGGTCACCGAGAAAATCATCAACAAACAACTGACCCGCTACCTCGAGGAGAACAACATCCTGGACCCTTCCCAGTCCGGCTTCCGCAGCAACCACAGCACCGAAACCGCCCTCATCACCGCCACCGATGACATCAGGACCCTGCTAGACAACGGAGAAACAGCAGCCCTCATCCTCCTGGACCTATCAGCCGCCTTCGACACGGTCTGCCACCACACACTACGAACACGCCTTCACGACGCCGGGATCCAAGAGAAGGCCCTGGACTGGACCACATCCTTCCTTTCCGGCAGAACACAAAGCGTCCGCCTCGCCCCTTCCGATCCAAGGCCACCAAGATCATCTGCGGCGCACCCCAAGGCTCCTCCCTCAGCCCAACGCTGTTCAACATCTACATGGCACCCCTCGCCCACGTCGCCCGACAGCACAACCTCAACATCATCTCCTACGCCGACGACACCCAGCTGATCCTCTCCCTCACCAAAGACCCTCACACCGCCAAAGCCCACCTCCACGAAGGAATGAAGGCCGTCGCCGAATGGATGAGGACCAGCCGCCTGAAGCTGAACTCGGACAAGACGGAGGTCCTCATCCTTGGTTCCAACCCTTCAGCCTGGGACGACTCCTGGTGGCCAACATCACTGGGAACAGCCCCGCCACCCACCGACCACGCACGCAACCTAGGGGTCATCCTCGACCCCACCCTCTCCATGACTAAGCAGGTCAACGCCGTTTCTCATCCTGCTTCAACATCCTCCGAATGCTCCGCAGGATCTTCAAGTGGATCCCCACCGAAACAAGAAAAACAGTCAACCAGGCCCTCGTCACCAGCAGGCTGGACTACGGAAACGCCTCTACGCAGGAACGACGGCTAAGCTCCTGAGACGGCTGCAACGCATCCAGAACGCCTCTGCACGTCTTGTCCTCGACATCCCCCGACGCAGCCACATCACACCCCACCTGAGAGACCTGCACTGGCTCCCTGTCAACAAGAGGATAACCTTTAAGCTCCTCACCCACGCACACAAAGCACTCCACAACTCCGGACCAGCCTACCTCAACAGACAACTCAGCTTCTACACCCCCACCCGCCAGCTCCGCTCGACCAGCCTCGCCTCGCCACAGTCCCCCGCATCCGGAAAACGACCGCCGGCGGCAGATCCTTCTCCCACCTCGCCGCCAAGACCTGGAACACCCTCCCCACCAACCTCCGACAGACCCAAGACCTACTGGCCTTCAGAAGACTCCTCAAGACCTGGCTCTTCGATCAGTAGCAGCACCACCCCCTCTTCCCCCAGCGCCTTGAGACTCTCGCGGGTATGTAGTGCGCTTTATAAGTGACATGATTGATTGATTGATTGATTATAACTGACTATAAGTGAGAGTGAGTGATTGTGAGAGTGGCTGTATGGATGAGTGTGTGCTTGTATCAGTGATTGCATAAGAGAGTAAGTATGTGTTAGTATCTGTATGAATAAGTGAGGTGGTGTGTGTATAACTGTATAGGTGAGTAAAAGGGAGTGTGATTGATTCTTTGCATGACTGACTAGGTGTTTGAGTAACTCTATGGATGAGTGGCAGTATGTGAGTGTCTGTATAGGTGTATGAGTGCATATGATAGTGCTGTATTGATGAGTGACTGCATGTATGAGTGACTGTATGGGTGAATGAGTGGATGAGTGTGTAGACCTAGGAATCAGTGAGTGGGTATGTAGTAACTGGTATTGGTGTGTCTATGGTTTTGAAAATGGTAGTCTGTATTTTAGAGTGGGTGTATCAAAGGTTATATTAGGGTGTTAGGAGGTGCATCAGATTATCATGTGGATGATGTCATCAGTGATTTGAGATGTCATCAGTGATGTCATGAGTGATGTCACTGACCATGTCATGAGTGATGTAATATGTGACGTCATCAGCAGTGCATTGCGGGGCGCGAGTTATAGTTAGCTCAACTAACTATAATGGCCGAATTTCTCTGGTTTTGTACGAGTGAAATGTCCAACTAACTATAATGTCCCTGAAACCTATGGTTTTTTCAGTGAATTTCTAAGGTTTTTTAAATGCTAATTTCTAACTATAACGTCCCTGAAACCTATGGTTTTTTTCAGTGAATTTCAAAGGTTTTTTCAATGAAAATTTCTAACTATAACGTCCCTGAAACCTATTGTTTTTTCAGTGAATTTCAAAGGTTTTTTAAATGCTCATTTCTAACTATAACGTCCCTGAAACCTATGGTTTTTTCAGTGAATATATATATATGTACATATATATATATATATATATATATATATATATATATACATATATATATATATATATATATATATATACATGTGATAAAGATCGCAAGATCGAAACGCGTCTATTTCTTTGCCATTAAAATACATGTAAACTAAGTACTGCATTGGTGTGGCTGTTTCCTCATGAGAACGGTGGAGGAGGAGTACGATTGGAATACATTTATATATATATATACACTTATCAGTGATGTAATGCCTCCTCAAAATGAATACGCATGCTGCGCTGCACTCTTGCGCACTGCAGCTTGTGCTCTGCCAGGCAGTAGCCCTTCCTGGGCCTGTCACCTGCTGCCAGCATGAGTGGGAGGTGGCGCTGCACCAAAACAATTGAGCCCTGCCAACTCGACCTCATTGAAAAAATGTCATGGCATTACCCCCTCACGCCGCCATAAACCTCAGGGGATGTGGGTTCAGATTTGGTGGTACTGCCTGTCTTTGCCAGAGCTGGGAAGTGGGAATGGGGATACCTGAACAAAAAGGTATCAACAATATAAATAAACACACAGGTGTAGTCAGAAACTAACAAAAGTGAAAATAAAGTTGGAAAAGGGAGAGGTGGACCAGAATAGGCAGATGATGGGGCCTAGGGCGTTTGTTATATTCCATATAGGTACCCTATATAGGCGCAGGTAACATTGCAACCTTTCACCTATATTCTTCCCTACCTTACATACATAACGGTTCTTAGGCACTGACCTTTTACCTAGATATGACACTGCATTCAGAACGCGGGTTTTTCCCTGGTTCGATTCTCATACATTATGCATGAGGCTTCTTGGAAGCACAGCAGGACTAACAGTAGGATTACCATCTCCTGTATAATATCTCTGTATAAAGTTCAGGCCCAACATCATTCTTTAGGCCGACACAGTAACACAGCAAGGTAGGACCCCTGGGTAGACCTATGGGTATATATACAGCACATCTTGCTTAGGAAGATAGAGGAGACCGTGACTTCCCGGCTGACACACTGACCAGAGACGCTGAGGTTCCTGCATGCAGACGCTCCAGCTAGCAGTGGTCTAATATCCCTCACGGAGTGTCCAGCTCGAGACCAGGACGGGGTCCCACATTCTCTAACTCTCAGGTAATGGGGTTGACTAGATCCTAGAGGGATTCTTGGCATAACACCTACACAGATACTAGGTACATTTAGGTACATTTAGTTAGGGAGACATCGTAGGAGTACCCACTTTTTATCATGTGTTTATGTACATGTATATATTCATGATTTCTGCAAGATGGTAGAACTATACCATCCCTTTACTTTCGTAGTATTGCTAATCATGTATCTCTGCTACTGTCTAATGGTTGTTGCAGCTCATCTATTCTACACTAGAATAACAACTGTTCAATAAATACTTATTGAAAACGCCCAGACTGTTTATTCTGTGTATCTCTCTGAGACAAAATAAGTAAGCACGAGTGACTGAGCGAAAGGTAGTATATTGTTTCCACGATTCTGAGGGATCAGGGTTCTCATGTTCTGAGGTTGCCAGAATCTATTCTCTCCTTGGTAAGAGGAGATTATAGTGGCACTGTGAGCTAGCTAATACAGATAGGCTAACGTATCCGGTGGGGGTGCACAGAATCAGTCTTCCACCAATCCCACAGTTTATGTTATCCAAACGCGCAGATCCTTTATAGGTAATATAGGAACTACACGACATGGCGCCGCCAACGTTGGTTGGGTACTAATTTAACAGTAGAATCTGAGCAGTTCAGTCGTGCTATTCTCAGAGACTCCTACTCACAAAACACCAGAGACGTCTGGAGTGGGTGGGCACAAACTCTGCCACAGCTGAGTAGGCTACAAAATTCTATTTATTGGCTGTTTGTTAATCAAGCTTGAAGGACACAGTGTTCCTAAAATTGTGCATAACACTTTATCTTGGTTCCCTTGAAAAACTATTTTTAGTGTTCTAGAAACAATGACTAACCAGGTCTTAGACGCACTGCAACAAGTACTGCCCCTCTCAGATGAGGAGGAAGATGCAAACGCAATACAAATTGCACCAAACTTTAGAAATACGGTCACCATGAGACTGCTAGAACATGGTCTATCATCTAGGGGTGGCATAGTAGTTTTCGTGATTGAGGCACACGAATCCAACAGAACAGATGTATTTTATTCTTGGGTTACATTCCCAGCAGCAAATGCAAGAACAAAAACATTTCACTCCTACACAGAAGGAGATGCACCAGCGGAATATTGTCCGTTCGAGGACATTGAGGTTCTGCTCACGTACCAGGAACACTTATACTGGTTTAAAGGCACCCTACCCCATATAAGAAGAAGAGTAAGACTCGGCCCGCTCGGGAGAGAAGTGGCAACATGGCCAATATTAGCGGCCTACACACCACATCCTGACATTGAAACAATGCCACCAGGAGACTTACTCATACAACATAAAGATTTAATTAAAATCTATAGGAACTTGACGCAATTCGTCATGAGGACACTTATAGTCCAACCAGCAATAGTTGCAACAAATGGAACTCAAATTCAGGGTACAGCAACTAAAATTACACCACAAACATTACACGCAATAATGGGTAAAACGCCCAAAAAACGTGAACAAATGCCATTCTGGGTAGCTCAGAAAATAACACAGCTAGAGGCAGTATTCCTGAATACTACCCCATATGAAAAACACAGAATGCTAACAATCTGCTTGCCCTTGGGGATAACTCCATAAGTAGAGGATTGTACCACATGGGGTACAGTCTTTGCTGCCATTTATACCAGAACTCATGGTATCCCGTCATTAGCAGTAGTACCTGATGTATTGCGACAAATACAAAACGAGTATGGAGCAGAACATGCCCTAAACTTAGGGATGAAGTTACTAGGTAACTATGCCCATGTATCAGCCATAATACTAGCTAACATTAAGGGGGAAGCAGCTTCAGTGACTATCCGTCAACGCCTAAGGGAGTTCAGTCCTTTAGAACAAGAACACGAACTACCGAAAATAATTCAAACTGCATATGCAGAGTTAGGCAGAGACAGCTTTAAAGCCACAACTGATGGGCAGTCCTGAAAAGCACACTACTAAGCAGACACCTACTTCAACTCAGAAGAAGTGGGACAATAAAAAAGAACAAAACTTTAAAGGAAACGGATCTCAATCCAGAGGTACATCTCCGCCACAGGAGCCCTCCGAAAAGAGGTATAACCTCAGGAATAGGGATAATATTAGGAAACCTGACAGGTATCAGGATACTGATACACGTTCCTTTCGTTCCTTTCAGGGTTCATCGAAAAACTCAGAGAGGGAAGGACGGTCAGACAAACAAGAAGAGCGTACAAAGTCCAGAGACAAGCAGCACGCTCAAGATTACACTTCTAAAAAAGAAGAGAAACCAAAGCAAAAGCCACAGTTCAAAAAGAAGAAGGTTGCAGGTCTAAAGATCAGACATGCCCAGAATTCTGAGGACTCGACTACTGAACAATGCTAGACAGTGCGGCAGAAGTAACAATAGCACACCAGAACCTGAAGGAATTTCTGGTGACAGCGGACTTGAATGATTATATCGCGGTAGAAACACCTGATACTAGGGTAAGTGTCCCACATAAAGTATATGAAATAACGCTCCAAATGGAGGGGGACACATGTAGAACAGTGAGAGGTCTCTTTTGGGAGAACCTGACGTTTGGCTATGATATCTTATTAGCTGAACAAGATTGGCCGCCAGCATTCGTCATGGATTGCCCTAAAGGAGAAACAGTAATTCTTCTGGCATTCTCAGACCATATTCCCAGGCACTTGCAACACACATATGCGCAGGAGTGGGCGGTAGCCCAGGCTCCAGCATTATACAAAAACCATGCTGGATGGGATGAAGACTCAACCCACCACATAATTCCTTTAAAAAAAATACTCCAACTGCACAGAGGCAGTATCCAATAAAGCAAGAAGCTAAAAAACAGGTCAGGGAGATCTTAGATCAACTTGAATACCAAGGGGTGATTGAAACTTGCACTTCACCATTGAACAATCCTTTGTTTCCTGTCATGAAACCTGATAATTCATATCGTTTAGTTTTAGATTACAGACATTTGAAAACTTGCACTAAGACATTTGCAGTCCAAAATGCACACAATGCCGCTTTAATGAATAACATTGTGCAGAAAAAATATAAAACAACACTTGATATCTCGAATGGATTTTTCTGCCAAAATATAGTGCTTGAAAGCAGGTATGTAACAGCCTTCTCAGCGCTAGGGACCCAGAGGCAATTTTGTTGGCTCCCCCAAGGGTATAAGAACAGCCCGGGGTTGTTTTCGGCAAGGGTGACAGAGTTATTTCAAAATTTGGATGAAGAGGCATTGTCTTATGTGGATGATATTTATCTGATGGACGATGACCTAGAGGAACACTTGAACAGGGTGAATACCCTAATTTTGGGATTTGCATCTGAGGGCTACAAATTCAATTTTAAAAAATCAAGAATTGCCCACCTCAGCGTCCTATTTTTAGGATATGCGCTTTCAAGTGAAGGAAAGAGCCTGGCAGACAATTTTTTAGAAAAATGCGCGCTGCTTCAACCTCCAAAATCACTGAAAAACTTACAGTCAATTTGGGTTTCCTAAATTTTGGTAGAACATACATTTTAGATTACGCAGAAAGAGTGAAACCTTTCTACGATTTAATAAAACCTGATTTTTCAGTAAAACAATGGTCACAGGAACAGGAACATACAGATACACTTCGTTCCTTACAAGCTGACATGATAGCTTCCAAACACTTACAGACCCGCGTGAACGTACGCAACCTGGTGATCCGTATAGTTGCAGGTCAATCTGGGTACACCTATCTGACATATAATGAAGGTGAAACAGTACCAATTGCATACAAATCACATTTGTACACAAATGCTGAGATGCACTTTGCATCTACAGAAAAGATTCTGACAGCAGTACAGACTGCTGTAGTGAGAGAAAGAGCACTGGCTCAGGGGAAACGAATAATAGTAGTAACTCCGGTTCCAGCCTTAGAGGCTGCGACAAAGGCAAGCGTTCCTAATGCTAAAGCTTTACATCTGAGATGGATACAATGGGCTAATTCTCTCACTGCAACAGATGTAGAATACAGGTACGACCCAAATTTAAAGACACAAGCATACACGATAATACGAACAAGAATATCCTCCAACAAACGAAATAATGCCTCTAGATCAGTATGAATATATAATTTACACTGATGGATCAGCTCAACCGGCCATAGGAAGTAAGCAACAATATAGCGCAGCATGTGCAATCATTAAAGGTCGCATGCTAGATGGAAAATTCCACCGAAGTCACACAAAAACGCTGTCTCTAGGAGACTGCATGGCACAGCTGGCAGAGTTAAAAGCGCTGATACTGGCACTGGTAAATACGGATTGAGAATTCCCTACACTAATTGTGTGCGATTCCTTTTACTGTGTACAGTCATATAACGAATATTTGCAGCACTGGGTTCAAAATGGGTTCAAAGATGCAAAAGGTGGCACAATTAAGCATAAAATGCTATGGGAACAGGTAGTGGAGTTGAAAACCGAACTACCAAGGGCTCACGTGATACATACACTGAGTCATCAGCGTGATGGCGTTCACATTGAAGGGAATTCATTGGCTGATGAAGCCGCAAGGGGGGCTGTACGCACTGCTTCCATAGCTGCAATCACTCGTTCTAAAACGAGAATAGACAGTGAGATTATGGTAGCTATCAATGCTTGTCGCAAAAATAGCGGAGCAGTACCAAAAAGGTTTCCACTCAAGTACTCCTACAAGTTAGATGCCAATAACATTCCATTTGCTCAGATTCCTGGAGTGGGGGATAGAGTAATTCCAAACATGGATAATAGGTTAGCACACGAAGAGATAGGTTCTGCACATGCAGGAGTTACAGCGACTGTTTCTTTGTTGAAAGAAAGCTATTGGTGGCCTGGATTAACAAAGCAGACTAAAGACTATGGGGCCGATTCCGATCTCGGTCGGAGGCGCACCCAATACCATTCGGTCGGGAAAAAAGCCATGCGAATGCCTGTTTCCCGACCGATCCGTACAGCAGACCGAACGAGTAAGTACGATGCGCACAACAGCACAGAATCCGGCCGAGTCGTACTCACTCAATCCAGGTCCTGTTCTCCGACCGAGGCGAATCCGGAAACGCAGAATCGAGTCGCACGGAAGGGAAAATGCAGCTCCGTCCGGCCGAACAAGTACGATGCGCTTTCCGTACGCGCCGAACCCGTCGCTACACACGGCACGTCAAAGCATCCGGGAGAGGCGCACATAAGCTCCGATTCGCGCCACAACACGATCCACGGCTACGAGGCGAACACGACAGCGACGAGGACGACGCGAAGCGACGAGGACGACGCGAAGCAACGAGAAAGACGAACGACACGAACCAACCATGAATCCCTTCGTCCCGATCATACCAATATTCTACATTTACTACCGGAACAGGCACGGACGCGTACGGCGCAGAAGGTAAGTCAGACACCAACCACAAAACACATACAACACGTACACGACACATCACACACACACAGAGGGATGCAGAATTTACTTGCAACAGCAGCACCATAAGGGTGGGATGCCCATCACCAATGCCACATATGCACACAGGGGCCTGAATGCGCACCACCACCCCTACCCAGGGGGGGCCGGATGCCAACCACCACTACCACCCTTAGCCAGGGGGGTGCCAGATGCCTACCACCACTACCACCCTTACCCAGGGGGGGCTGGATGCCTACCACTACTACCACACTTAGCCAGGGGGGTGCCAGATGCCTACCACCACTACCACCCTTACCCAGGGGGTGCCAGATGTCTACCACTACTACCACCCTTACCCAGGGGGGTGCCAGATGCCTACCACCACTACCACCCTTACCCAGGGGGGGCTGGATGCCTACCACTACTACCACCCTTAGCCAGGGGGTGCCAGATGCCCACCACCACTACCACCCTTACCCAGGGGGCTGGATGCCTACCACTACTACCACCCTTAGCCAGGGGGATGCCAGATGCCCACCACTACTACCACCCTTACCCAGGGGGGGCTGGATGCCTACCACTACTATCACCCTAAGCCAGGGGGGTGCCAGATGCCCACCACTACTACCACCCTTACCCAGGGGGGCTGGATGCCTGTCACTACTACCACCTCTACCCATGGGGGGCTGGATGCCTACCACTACTACCACCCTTACCCAGGGGGGGCTGGATGCCTACCACTACTACCACCCTTACCCAGGGGGTGCCAGATGCCTACCACTACTACCACCCTTACCCAGGGGTGCCAGATGCCTACCACTACTACCACCCTTAGCCAGGGGGCTGGATGCCTGTCACTACTACCACCTCTATCCATGGGGGCTGGATGTCTACCACTACTACCACCCTTACCCAGGGGGGCTGGATGCCTACCACTACTACCACCATTAGCCAGGGGGTGCCAGATGCCCACACTACCACCCTTACCCAGGGGGCTGGATGCCTACCACTACTACCACCCTTACCCAGGGGGTGCCAGATGCCTACCACTACTACCACCCTTACCCAGGGGGTGCCAGATGCCTACCACTACTACCACCCTTAGCCAGGGGGGCTGGATGCCTGTCACTACTACCACCTCTACCCATGGGGGGCTGGAAGCCTACCACTACTACCACCCTTACCCGGGGGGGCTGGATGCCTACCACTACTACCACCCTAAGCCAGGGGGCTGGATGCCAACCACCACTACCACCCTTAGCCAGGGGGTGCCAGATGCCCACCACCACTACCACCCTTAGCCACGGGGTGCCAGATGCCTACCACTACTACCACCCTTAGCCAGGGGGCTGGATGCCTACCACTACTACCACCCTTACCCAGGGGGGTGCCAGATGCCTACCACCACTACCACCCTCACCCAGGGGGGGCTGGATGCCTACCACTACTACCACCCTAAGCCAGGGGGGCTGGATGCCAACCACCACTAACACCCTTACCCAGGGGGGTGCCAGATACCTACCACCACTACCACCCTCACCCAGGGGGGGCTGGATGCCTACCACTACTACCACCCTAAGCCAGGGGGCTGGATGCCTGTCACTACTACCACCTCTACCCATGGGGGGCTGGATGCCTACCACCAACACCACCCCCACTCATAGGATGGACAATGCATGACACAACCAGCACACCACAACCTAGGGAATGCAAGAAAAATACATCCCCCCAACACCATGACAAGCGTGTGTAGACTGTGTCAAATGCCTACAACACTGAACATGACTTTGAACATACAATGTGACCCCCTATCACATGTGCCACACATATATGTGTGTGGCCCCCACAATGCAAGCAGGCCATGACCATTGTGGCAATGGGGTCCAAACCCCCATTATCACAGTGACCAAAAGGTAAGTGTGGGGTCCATAGCTGAAGCACATTTTGAACATTGTGGCAATGGGGTCTAACCCCCCATCACCACAGTGAACAAAATGTAAGTGTGGGTTCCATAGCTGAAGCACATTTTGAACATTGTGGCAATGGGCTCTAACCCCCCATCACCACAGTGACCAAAATGTAAGTGTGGGGTCCATAGCTGAAGCACATTTTGAACATTGTGGCAATGGGGTCCAAACCCCCATCATCACAGTGACCAAAATGTAAGTGTTGACAAAGAAAGAGCTGCAACTGCCAAACTGCATGGATGATTCCTGGTCACAGAACATAAAACACATCAGTGGCAAAGTAGTGCATGTGTCCCATTGCAACATAAATTGGGGGAGGCAAATACTGCAGTGCAAATAAGACATACCTTTGGCCATGTGCAGACAAACAACACCCATGGGGGCTGACACTGTCAACATTCATCAATGACACAATGACAGAAGTGACCATCAGAATGCAGACCCACATATTTGCACCAATGGGCACACAAATGCAGATACCCTGTGGAGACTGTAGATGTGAGGTGAACAGATACCATACCATGGCAGCAATGGGACACACAAACCATGATCATTGTGCTGACCGATGACCTAGGAGTCCCAGGGACAGCAGGGGAAACCCACCAAACTACATACAGCCAATGGCACACCCAAGATATGCCAATGCAGTGGTGCAGATGCACAAACACAAACAGGCAGACCCACACTGCACATCATACACAACAGGTGAGGGGGTGCCAGTGTCCCCAGGCAATCACACAACACATGAGGAGACCTGAATACCAATCATACAGATGTGCATACAGTGCCACACAAAGGTAACTCATGGATCCAAATCCCCTATGTGGGCAAGCAGGCATTGTCAGATGAGAGGGAGCACAAATCACACATGTCACACAGGCACGTAGGAACAGCAACTGACACAGCAAGACACAGACACACCACAGCACTACCCCCAGGGCCCCCACAATGTGGTGACCCTGGGCTGCATTACAATCCCACTGTGATGACAAAGCTAAATGTCGTTCACACTGTGAACCACAGTCATGTGTCCTGAGCAACAAACTACCATCACACCTACACAAGCACAAATCAATCAGCATGGCCAGTAAGCCAAGGCCAACATGGAGGCAGGGGCCTAGCCGGGCAACAACTCTCATCTGCACACAGTCAACACCACACCCTCGACCTCCAACAATGTGCAGCAGTGAAGCACACATGCACTGGTGAAATTGCACATGCACCCATGAGTATTCCAGGGTGGTGGGTGGGAACCAAGGTGCAGAAACACATCACACATGGCCACTCAACAAGACTCCTGAATGTCTGACACACTGCACACTGCACTGTACATGGACATGACGGCAATACCACACCAACCAATGGGATCCCAGCCACAGTCACACACCAATGAAGAAGCCAAGGTCACCCACAAAGAACTCACATAGACAACAACCAACATTGCAGCCCGGACCCTGAGGAGTGCCAGCAGTCACACACACAACGTGTCACAATCACTGAAAGATAACACAAACTGGAAATCACATGACAGGGGCAAACAACAAGTGCCAAGGGGAAACCTGACTGTGACCCATCTGCGTCTGCACACAAACTCAGCCCTGACAGCAAACACACCTATGGGTGACACCCTGATGACCAGTAATGTGCCATGCACCCACATCACAGAGAACCCAGGGAGAAGACTTTGGGGGAACATAGGTCAACTCAGCAAGCATCACAAACAGGTACAACACTAGGGATCACAGCATGCACAGCTAAACGGAAGTGAACACACAGACATGCACATACAACACACACCTTGGGCGCAGGCAATGTCACAGGAGTACACACTGCTATGAGGGGACTCCACTCCTGTGTGAGGAAAGCTGTGCATATGTTGCCTCAGTAGGGCCCCATCATGTCAGCTGAGCACTTGGTCACACAATCAACAATTAGCACCAAATGAGGGCTCCCGTCACATCAGCCTGGTCATGGAAGTGCCAACGAAATCATCAGCACAGATCCAACACACTTGTATAGCAATGTTGCACTGACAACACAGATGAGTCCTTCCCCATTGATGCCCAAACCTGCATGTCCAGTGGAGATGGCCACATGGTCAGGGAAGTAGACGAATTGAACAATGGCAGGCACAACAGATGTGCAGGGGTGGAAGCCACAGATGTGAAATAGCTAATGTAAGTAGGAAATCCCATTGCCAAATACTGAACACATGACACCCTCAGATGCTGCTATGGATGACATGGATACACCACAGGATAGGACACATTCCCCCTGGACCACATGGGTTCCTGCACAGTAACACTTCATTATCATGAGACCAAATATCACCATCACTGCAGCAAGGGCATGGTTAGCATCTTCAACAACATGTACATCAGAAGCATAAGCACTAGAGAACAGAAAGTTGCTTTATTCAGCATATGTGTGCAATGAAAACTGAAAGTCCAGAAAAAACACAAAGGCCAATGGCCAGTCCATTGTCAAAGTCCAAACAGGGTGACAGTGGCAGATGTCACCCTACGCATGCCTGCACAAAACCAGGGACAATCCACTAGGAGGGGCAACCGGGGGGCAGGCCAGGCACCGCAGGGACAGGATCAGGGCTCACCAGGAGGAAGCAGGGAAGGGGTGGTGGGTGCTGGAGAGCCAATGACAACTGCAGTGGAGGTGTCTGACATGGTGTGTGCCGGCACAACTGGGGGGCATGACTCAGATGTTGTGGGTGCCGGCACGACTGCAGTGGACCCTGCAGATGGAGTGGACAGGTCCGCCACTGCAGTGCCCAAGTCAGACAGGGTGGTAGTGGACTCCACTGCAGTGCCTACCACCAGGGGAGGAGAATGGGGAACAGGCAAGGTGGGCTGGACAGAGGGGAGGACACCCTCACCACATCAGTGGCACAGACAAGCGCAGCGGGGGTGTGGTGCCGGGAGAGCAAGTGGCAGGGGGAGAAGGCCGGATCCTCTTGGGGATGGTATATCTGTGGGTGGGGGAACCTGGGGCAGGGTGTGGTGGGGGCACCTGTGGAGTGGGGGCCTGAGGGATGGAGGAAGGAGACCTGGTGCCTGAGCTGCAGGGCGGCGGCGGGGTCTTGCTCTTACGACTCCGGGGGACTTGCGGGTGGGGGCCTCAGTCTGTCTGCGCCTGGGGAGGGTGTCCGGGGGCGAGGGGCACTCTGCTCCGTGTGGGTTGGCTTCCTCTTCCCCCTGAATGCTGTATCAGCTGGATCGGAGGGGAAGAGGCAGAGGTCACTGAGGAAGAGCCGCTGGGTCTTTGGGGTTGCAGGTGAGGCAAGGGAGGGTGTTTTGGAGGGAGAGGCAACTGAGGACTGCGCAGTGCTCGTGGATGCGTGTGTGTGTTCCAGGGCCCCATCCCCTGTGAGTCTGGTTTCAGTCCCCTGACTGTGCGTGCGTGTGCGTTTTGTTTGTGGCGTGTGTGTCTGTGTGCTGGATGTGTGTGTGCTGGTGTGTGCCTGTGCCGGTGTGTTTGTGCTTGGGACGGGTAAGGTGCTGGGGAGGTTGGATGGAGCAGAGGCAGGAGGGGTGAGGGACTGTCTGAGGAGGGACACTGCTGCCGTCAGGGAGGAGTCCATGGACCTATTGCCCCTCTGTAGGTCAGACATGCCCGATGAGATGCCCTCCATGAACGACACCAGCTGAGTCAACAGAGCGGTGTGCGCATGGAGGACACTCAGCATGGCTGTCTGCCCTACATGGAGCTGGCGAAGGAAGTACACAGACTCCTCACTCAGGGCAGCAGGGGACACAGGGGCAGGGGGTGCGGTGCCTGGCCCAAAGGAGACACGCTCCCGAACATGGGAGCCTCCACGGACCTGGGGAATGGGAGCCAATGGGAGGGCGGTGGTGGTGCTGGTGGTGGCGGGGACAGCAACACTAGCTGGGGTGTGGTGGCTGCTGACACCCGCCTCCATAAGGGAGTCATCCTCCGAGTTGCTCTGGTCCTCAGCTGAGGTGGATGGTGCTGAGGACTCCTCGGTGTGGCTCCCTCGCCCTCCGTGCCACTGGGTCCCTCCGACCACTCCTCGGCTGCTGACCCAGTCTGGCTCTCCGGCTCCTCCTGGTCCGTGGAGCTGTCCCCTTCCGTGGCCGTGGATGTATCTGCAAACAATGGGGAAACAGACAGACATCAGTCACCTGCACCAAACGCACACACCACTGTGAGCACAGCACATTACAGAGCAAGCCCTGGCATCATTAGTTGTACATTGCTAAAAGTGCCCTAACTGAACAGGAGAAGCCAATTGTCAGTCTGATGCCAACCATGGCACTCACATCCCACATAGCCTTGCACCCATCTGTCTGGTGTCTGTTGGATAGCAACACCCCAGTGTGGACACATGCACCAACTACACAGTAGTTGGACAGTGCAGAGGACACGGTGTAGCATGTGGACATGCACACATCACAACTCTTGCCACTGACTCAGTACAGGTTTCCGGATGAAAGGGACGCCCAGAGTCAAATAGGAAATGCATGTGATGCATACCAGCGACAGACACCATGATGCACCCATGTCCTGACAGCCATCGCCACAATGGTGTGCATGTAGCACATGTCACTCCCCTGCAGGATCACCAATAAGTAGACACATGCCATGGCGGAGGCATGACTGCTAAGTCATACATCACTGTCTCAGTGATGTATGACTTGGCAGCCAGACAACAACACTCTGCACTGTGTCACAATAGTAGGTCATGGGGAATGCAAGTCCTGGAGCTGCACAAGTGCACATGTACATCCCCCACACAACACATCATCTTAACCCTCATCTGTCCAGGTCATACCGATTGGACATATGGGAGACCTGTGACACTACCCTCTGAACCTGAGCCCCTCACAATCTGCTGTGAATGGGGAACAGCTGCCTGAACTTCACATTCGCATACCCCAGTCTGCACGGGCAGCTGATCAAACACCTATGTGACACACAAGTATCGTCTCCTATGGTCACATCTCCAGTGGCATGCTGAGCCCCTACCGAGAAACACCCCAGCAGTCCTGGCAACAAATCCACAGCACACTGACACAGAGGCAGACACCTGAGGGGTCAAATCACTGCGCACAATGTGTCAGCTGATACACGGGAGTGGGAGTACAGAGTGCATTGCATGGCCTGGAGTAGGCATGACTGTCCTGCCCCACATGAATGAGGGATGAGCCCTGGACAGTGGATAGCTGGCTATGTATGTGTGACACACGTAATCTACACACTCCTGGGGCCCAAACATTGTTCCCACCCGCTGCATGGGTGTGTGCCACATACCCCAGGCACATGTGGTGGCTCAGCTCAGCAAGTGGACCGCATATCAAAGCAACACGCAGATTACATGTCCGAACACAGGCGTTGTGTGAACAATGGACCCACCCATGATGCCCACAACAGAGTTAGGGAAACAGATGCTGTCCCCCACCTTTAGTGAAGCAAACTGCAAGGACACAGTCCCAAGTGACACAATTCCCTGAATGTAAGGGCCACACCTGGGTATCAGATGAGGAGTGGGCAGTGCACAATAGAGGGACATGGCTCCTGGACAACATGACTGCTGTACTGTGGCAGTTTAACCAGGCCAGAGGAGGGCACATAGCATGTAATACAGAGTTCACAGTGCAGTCTTTGACTCACCCCCTCCTTTCTGCTGTCTGGCCTTCAGCTGCCCATCCAGGTCTGGAAACACCACCGCCAGGATCTGGAGCATGTGGGGGGGGGTCAGGGTCCGTGTTCCGCCCCTCCTGCGAGGAGGCGACAGCTTCAGCTGGACCCGTGCAATCCTCCGGGTCCAGCCCCGAAGGTCCTGCCACCTCTTCTGGCAGTTGCGGATCCGGCGCTTGTAGACCCCCACGGACCGGACAGCCCGGACGATGTCCTTCCAGATCTCCTGCTTCCGATGGGCATTAACCTGTCAGGATGACAAAGTGAAAAGGCCATTACTACACATGCAACATATCCGTGCATGACACAGTTGTATATACATGTCTCATTCACAGGGGCACATGATGTACACAGGCAGTGCAACGCTGCCCATGGACAGTTTGCCAGACGTCACTACATGGTATCATTGCATGGGAAGTAAAACCTTGTTCAAATGCACTGTCACTGCACCATACCTGTCCAGTGCATGTCACTACACACTATGGGGGTGACAACTACTCAGTGAGCCTGCTAGCCAGTGGCGTGCAGACTTACAGCCTTGCTAGTCAGACAAAATGCACATTCAGAAAGGCAGTGCACAGAACACTCACCTGCTCCCCTGGTGTCCCATACAGCTTGCTGTACTGTGGAAGTAGGCTGTCCAGCAGGGCCTGGTTCTCCTCAAGGCTGAAGGCTGGGGCTCTCTCCACAGTACGTGCCATTGCAGGGTCCAGAGGGGCAGAGACAGCAGCAGTGCAGTGGCAGATGTCGTCCTGGAGCATGTAGTGCAGGCAAGTGAGCTCTCAGGGGAACAGCCAGCAATATATATGTGCTGGAGAGGCAGATACTGTCCCTTGTGTCCAAAGTGATAGGTCCAAGTCGTTTGCATCTTCTGAATCTGGCCAATCCATGGAATAGCAGCACCAATACACGCCCACAGCATCCTTCAAATCTTCAACTTCATGACATACATGATTTTGCAACATTGTTGTGGGTGACCAACTGAATTTCCAGCAACCGACTCGCTCGAATTTCGAAAACGCGTCCGTTGCCAGGCTAGGCCATTGTCAATGGGTGCGCACCGATCGGTCCATTGCGGTACAACGCGTACAGGGGTACAACGCGTACCCGCACACATTGAATGCAATGGGCCGGCCGGGGCACCGATCGGTCCATTGCTGATCAACGCGTACAGGGGTACAACGCGTACCGCGACACATTGAATGCAATGGGCCAGCCGGGGCACCGATCGGTCCATTGCTGATCAACGCGTACAGGGGTACAACACGTACCCGCACACATTGAATGCAATGGGCCGGCCGGGGGCACCGATCGGTCCATTGCTGATCAACGCGTACAGGGGTACAACGCGTACCCGCACACATTGAATGCAATGGGCCGGCCGGGGCACCGATCGGTCCATTGCTGATCAACGCCGCACAGGGGTACAACGCGTACCCGCACACATTGAATGCAATGGGCCGGCCGGGGCACCGATCGGTCCATTGCTGTTCAACGCATCCCTGTACAAGTGACTGGCATATGTCACCATGCCTGTCTCAGATGGACATATGCCAGCCACAGATAGCTCCCAGGGAGTGAGGGGCACACCTACAACACGACAGCCTGTCCAAACTGTATGATAAGGCATGTAAGGCTGCATTTCCTATTGTGTGTATGTTGGTGTACATGTTGTCCTGTGGGTGTCACCTGGGGCCAGCCACCCCCAGGCTGTGCACGTGTTCATGGGGACAGGATCCTGGGTGTTATGTGTACATGACCACTGTGATGTGCAACTGTTCATATCTGTGCATGTGCCATGGTCACATTTCACGGTGGTGTATGTGTATGTCATGTCACATACCCTGTGAGTCCCATGTGGACGGTATGTTTGAGCCAGGGTGTCCCAGTGGCACAATAGTGATGGTCCTCCACAGTCTTTGTGCATGTAGTGTTTACAATGTCTCTGATTTCATGTGCACAATGGGAGACAGTCTCCACATCCACGTTGTGTGTGCATGGACTTTGATGTTGTGCGTGTGTGTGTCACAGACGTCCATGTCTGTCCTGCAGTGGCAAGTGGGACCACTACCTGTGGGGGTCATAGTTGTTTTGCTGTGGTGTATACATGATTCTCCATGTAATGCCAGTGTCCATGTGGCAATACAGGGTCCCTGGGAATGTACCTGTCGTTGAGCTGTGATGCCTGGGGCACATCTGTCCTCACATGTCACTGTGGGGGGTGATTGTGACACGGCAGCAGGAGATGGGAACTGTGACACGGCCTCATGATATCCAATGGGCCAACCTGGGACTTATTGATGCCACTTGTTGAACCGTGATGACAGATGTTGGCCATGTATGTACCATACATGTCCTTACGGAACTGCACACTTCATGTAGTTGTGCCTCATAATGATGTATGTTGGGATATTGAGTGTGTTCAATGCCGCATATGTGGGCTGACTGACAATCTTGCTTTCTTCTCCTCTGCACTGCAGGGCTCCTGCTGTCCATCGACCATTCCCAGACCTGGCAACGATGGTGGAACGGGACAGCATCCGACGGTACCGCTTCAACAGGCAGCTGATTGAGGATTTGGCAGTGCAGTTGGCCCCACATTTGCAGCCTGGCCGGCCGTATCCTACAGCGCTGACCCCCAAGGTGAAGGTGATGGCAGCCCTACACTTCTTTGCCACCGGTACCTTCCAACATACTGTGGCGACTGCTGGTGGGATGTCACAGACCATGTTGAGCCGTGTGCTCCGCGATGTTTTGGTGGCAATGTTGCTATTCCTGAACCGGTACATCTATTTCCCTAGACTGCAACGACTCACTGACGTGAAGAGTGACTTCTATGCCCTGGGGAGGATGCCGCATGTCATTGGCTCCATTGATGGGACACATGTGGCTTTGGTACCACCACAGGCCCAGGAGCAGGCCTACAGGAACCGCAAGCACTACCACTCGGTCAATGCACTGGTGGTGTGTCTTGCAGATATGATCATCACACACGTGTGTGCCCGTTTCCCTGGTTCAGCACACGATGCCTTTGTGATGAGGAGTAGTCGCATCCCCAGGATGATGGCACAGATGCAGAACCAGCGTGCCTGGCTTGTCGGTGTGTACTGACTTTGTGCCATTGTGTGTGATCTGATCTGTAGTATTCCGCCCACTTTTCCAAGTCAGCTAATGTGCACTTGTCTGTCCGTAGGTGACTCGGGATACCCCAACATGCCGTGGTTGCTGACACCCCTCAGGAACCCTGTGACACCAGCCCAGATGCGCTACAATGAGGCACATGGTCGGACCAGGAGAGTGATTGAGCGGACATTTGGTCTCCTGAAGAGCCGCTTCCGCTGCCTCGACAAGACAGGAGGGTCCCTCCCATATGCCCCAGCGAAGGTGTGCAAGATTATCATCGTCTGCTGCATGCTCCACAACCTGGCAGTGCGGAAGGAGTTGCCTCTCATCCAGGATGACAATGACCAACATCCGCCACCTGTGGAGGATCCTGGCCTGGACCACGATGCCAGTGATGATGATGATGATGAGGGTGATGTCCGCACACAGCTCATCACCAACTTCTTTAGCTGAATGTGAGTATCCTGAGGTGTCATGTCAATGATGTGAGTTGGCATGATATGTGTAGGTGGTGCTCTGGTGCTGTTGGAGTGTGTCCATGGGCTACTTGACTGGATGTGTGTAGCGATGTGTGCTTACAGGTGGTCTGTACTCCCCAACAGTGTTGACATGCTAACTTGGTTCTGGGTGGGTATCTTGTAACATGTATTGTGCATGAGTTTTGCTGTTCTGTCCTGTTCTCTATTGCTTTTGACTGTGTGTCATTTCTGTCCTTCACAGGGTACTTTCAGATTCGTTTGGTCAACTGTGTCCACCGACGACGTGATTGTACTTCCAGGGTGGTAGCTGTTGTGTCCCTACAGGTGATGTGCGCCACACCCATGGACTTCCTTCCTTCTACAGTTGTTGACTGTGTGCCCGCTGCCAGGTGGGATTACCTTGCATCTGTAGTGGTTACGACATGTTGCAACTGTGTAATAAACCTGTGCTTCACTTTGTGATGTGCGTTGTATGTGGTCACACATTTGACTGCCATTTGCTTACTGCACCTGTGGGCTACTTGACTACAACTGGGAATAGGTGTGGTGTCTGTGCATTGCACCGTCTTCCCTGGCAACATCAGTGTAGGCAATGAGTCAGATGGCCTAGGTGTGTATGTGTTGTGTAGCCCTGGTGGTGTGTCTCCCTCATATGTGTCACGTTGCCTTTACTCACATGCCTGTGTTGTACTTGCTGTTGCAGTTCGCATACACAGTGTAATTTTGCAGTTCATCATCCCCATAACAGCACCCACGTTGGAATCACAACAGAGGCAAGTATGGTGTATTAGTGTGTTTATTGTGATACATTTGTGTGAATAGTGCATAGGATGGGTAGTGCTGTACATATATCTTGCAATCAGAAGTTCCTAGGTGAATTGAAAGTCCTGGTAGACAAAATCCCCAGTATCGGGGCCACAGTTGTCTGAGACATTGGTCCAACTTGTACTCCCCATGCAATGTGTGGGAGTTGTGTTGCCGTCAACAGGGTGAACAGTCTGTGCACAAAGGTGAACATCCAGAACAGGTTCAGGCTTCCTGGGAGTTGCGCTTGGCCATCGGCCTCTCACTTGCCCCTCCTCGGACGACCCCTCTTCTTTGGGGGGGCCGCTCAAGTACAGGCTGCTGCGGTGCAGGGGACTCTCCGCCAGAGTCATCCTCCCTCCCTGTGGCAGTTGCAGTTTGTTCAGCACCAGATGTTGTTGGCACACAGGGAGGTGTGGACTGGTTGCTGTTCATCTGGCGGAGGCATTGTAAAATGTCCCTGTGCACCGCCGTCATCTCATGCAGTGCGTCCCACTTGGACTCCACGCGGGACATGTGGGAGTCCAAGCGGGCATGATGGGCAGCCTGCTGCTGTTTCATGTCTCTGAGGAGCCCCACTACCTGGCTGAGATCTCCGGTGCTGGACTGGTACGCATCAGCTATGCGTACCAGTTGTGGGTCATCATGCACACCAGCAACCTCTGCAAGCAGCGACCTCTGTCTCCCACCCTCCCACCACCCCTGCCGACATGTGCAGTCCGTGCAGTGGCACGCACAGATGACCCTGGTCCACCTTGGGGGTTGGTGGTGGTGTCCATGGCCCCACGTTGGTCCAGGGTCCCTGTGCTGGTGTTGCTACTTGTTCTGTCCATGTCGACAGGGATGGTATTTGTGGTGACAGTCGTTGGAGGGGTGGGTGCAGGGGGTGCAGCTGGTGGTCCTGCTGGTGCTGCAGCTGGTGGTCCTGCTGGTGCTGCATGTAGACTTGCACCGGATGTGCCAGGTTGGTCTTCTTCGTCCGAGGAGGGCAGAGGCTGTACGACACCAGTGAGCTCTGCATCCTCTTGAGCCTGGGACTGGGACTCCTCAGCGTCTGCTGCTGTGTCCCCATCATCACCTGTTTTTGGGAGACACACACAATGTATGTTATGTTTCTGCAGGCATCAATGGTAGACACAACTGACAGTTGTGACTGTGCCTCTGGGTGCGGGCCTGTACATTGCATTGTCCTAAGTCGTCACAGTCAGGGGTTGATATTGGTGTGGCACATTGTCCTGCATTATTTGGGCATTTCTATGTATTTGTTGGGGTGTGAGCATGGTCTGCATTGGTTGTATTTGGTTGACAGCCGGCCCTCCTTCCCACCCAGCCAGTCAGTTATCCCACCATGGACTGTGCTTGCATTGCAGGGAGTGGATGTTGTCTCTCAGGATGTCAGTCAGTGGTGTCCTGCTGTTTGTTGGTGCACAGTTCCCAGCAGGGCCTTGTGCTCCCCACAGCAGTAGCCAGTGTCAGCCATCTTGTGAGTCCTTCTCCACTCCCTGTGATGTGAGCATGGTTCAGGGTGGTGTTGATGGGACAGTTGTGGGGGTGAGCTATGTCTGTGACTGTGACTCCCATCATGCTATTGCCTCCACCCCACTTCCCAGCATTCCCATACTTACGTGCTTTTGTGGGGAGTTCAGTGTGTGTGGGTGTGAGGGCAATGGCAAGATGGCTGACAGTGGTGTCCTGCTGTTGGTTGGTGTGCAGTTCCCAGCATGCCCTTGTGCTCCCTACAGCAGTAGCCAGTGTCAGCCATCTTGTGTGTCCTTATCCACTCCCTGTGATGTGAGCATGGTTCAGGGTGGTGTTGATGGGCCAGTTGTGAGGCTGAGCAATATCTGTGACTACTACTCCCATCATGCTAATGCCTCCACCCCCTTCCCAGCATGCCCATGCTTCCTTCCTTTTGACTCTGCTTCCCTGTGGGGTGGGCTGCCTGTGCTGACAGGATGGCTGGGAGTGTTGTCCTGGCAGTTGTTTGGCTAAAAGTCCCAAGAGTGTCCCTGTGCTTCACACAACATAACCCAGGGTGGTGGTTCTTTGTGGGATCTTGAGTTAGGATGTGAGGCATTGCATTCTCCCAGGTGGGTTCTGTGGAGTTTGTGTTGAGGGGGTGTGAGGGGAGGTGCTTGTGACTATGGTCAGTGCTGCAAGTCCTCCTTCCCACCCAGCCAGCCAGATATCCCACCATGGAACGTGCTTCCATTGCAGGGAGTGGAAGTTGTCTCTCAGGATGTCAGTCAGTGGTGTCCTGCTGTTTGTTGGTGCACAGTTCCCAGCAGGGCCTTGTGCTCCCCACAGCAGTAGCCAGTGTCAGCCATCTTGTGAGTCCTTCTCCACTCCCTGTGATGTGAGCATGGTTCAGGGTGGTGTTGATGGGACAGTTGTGGGGGTGAGCTATGTCTGTGACTGTGACTCCCATCATGCTATTGCCTCCACCCCACTTCCCAGCATTCCCATACTTACTTGCTTTTGTGGGGAGTTCAGTGTGTGTGGGTGTGAGGGCAATGGCAAGATGGCTGACAGTGGTGTCCTGCTGTTGGTTGGTGTGCAATTCCCAGCATGCCCTTGTGCTCCCCACAGCAGTAGCCAGTGTCAGCCATCTTGTGAGTCCTTCTCCACTCCCTGTGATGTGAACATGGTTCAGGGTGGTGTTGATGGGACAGTTGTGGGGGTGAGCTATGTCTGTGACTATGACTCCCATCATGCTATTGCCTCCACCCCACTTCCCAGCATTCCCATACTTACTTGCTTTTGTGCGGAGTTCAGTGTGTGTGGGTGTGAGAGCAATGGCAAGTTGGCTGACAGTGGTGTCCTGCTGTTGGTTGGTGTGCAGTTCCCAGCATGCCCTTGTGATCCCCACGACACAGCAACAGTGTCAGACATCTTTGATGGGCCTTTCCACTCTCTGTGGGATGTGCATGCGTGAGTGTGAGCTTGCTGGGCCATGTGGTGGGGGATGTAGAGCTGTGACTACGACTCCCATCATGCTATTGCCTCCACCCCCTTCCCAGCATGCCCATCCTTCCTTCCTTTTGACTCTGCTTCCCTGTGGGGTGGGCTGCCTGTGCTGACAGGATGGCTGGGAGTGTTGTCCTGGCAGTTGTTTGGCTGAAAGTCCCAAGAGTGTCCCTGTGCTTCACACGACATAACCCAGGGTGGATGTTCTTTGTGGGATCTTGAGTTAGGATGTGTGGCATTGCATTCTCCCAGGTGGGTTATGTGGAGTATGTGTTGAGGGTGTGTGTGAGGGGAGGTGCTTGTGACTATGGTCAGTGGTGCGAGTCCTCCTTCCCACCCAGCCAGCCAGATATCCCACCATGGAACGTGCTTCCATTGCAGGGAGTGGAAGTTGTCTCTCAGGATGTCAGTCAGTGGTGTCCTGCTGTTGGTTGTTGCACAGTTGCCAGCAGGGCCTTGTGCTCCCCACAGCAGTAGCCAGTGTCAGCCATCTTGTGAGTCCTTTTCCACTCCCTGTGATGTGCGCATGGTTCATGGTGGTGTTGATGGGACAGTTGTGGGGGGCAATATGTGTGACTACGACTCCCATGATGCTATTGGCTACACTGACTTGCCCAGCATACACAGAATTCCTTTCTTTCAGTGGTCTTCACTGTGTGTTGGTGTTGTAGTGGTGGCTACATGTCTGGATGTGTTTGTTAGTTCTATTTGTGCCACTGCCTAGCTGTAGTTGTAGTTGTGTTTGTACATGTGATGGCACGGTTAAATGTAACTTTTATGATGGCATGTGTTGTGTTTATCTGACTGACATACACATTTTGGGATGATTCTGTTCTGGTTGCTGTGTAATTGCTATGAGTGCATGGTTTGACTCTCCCCTTGACAGTGATGTGTGTGTGTATTGTGGCAGAATATTGTGTACATTTGTTGTGTACTCACCAGGCTCTGGGATGTTCTCTAGTCCATATACGCTCACTGGCGGAAGGATGGCTCGCACCTTCTCCTCCCAGGGCCTGAGGTATACTGGCTTGGCAGGAGGGCCACTGCCGGTGTATTGGCTCAGGAGGTAGTCTTTCTTGAGCAGGTCCCGGACCCTCCTGCGCACGTCATACCACCTGTTCTGGATGTCGGTCTTTGTGCGCAGACATGGTGATTGTGCGTTCACCCTGTTGATGATCCTCTCCCACATCTTGGTTTTCTGGGAGATGGGGTCTGTTGGACCAGTGTGCCAAACAGCTGTGGCTCTACCCTGAGGATCTCGTCTACCATGACTTCCAATTCACAATCTAGGAACTTGTGATTCTTCTTGGGGGGCATGGTGATGGGTGGTGATGGTGAGTGTTGTGTGTGTTGGTGTGCAGGTGAGGGTGTGTGAGTGTGTGTTTTGCTGGGTGTATGTGAGGTAGGTATTTGTTGGTGTGCTGATGGTGTGTGGCTTGTGTGAGGGATGAGCTGTGGGTGTGTGGTTGCTGTCTGTTGGGTGCTGGCAGTAGAAAGGCATTTGCAAAGGATCATGGTTGGGATTTGTGTCCTTTATATGGGTGGAGTTGTGGGTGTGTCTTTGTTCTCTGTCCCGACCCCCCCCCCCAGTATTTATTGGCTTTGTAATTGCTTGTTTGGCCTTTTTTTGTGTAATTTTTCCTTTGTACTGTCTGTGCATGTTGGAAACGTTCTTGTGACCGAGTCGGACCCTGCATTTGTCTCGTACGGTCTTCTCCGTTTCGTTCACGCTGTGTTTGTGCAGTTTTCTATGCTGCGTACACGTCGGTCGCGGTGTTTTGTGTTACTTCGGCTCGGTTTTGTATGCGTGTCGGTCGTACACCTTGTCCTCCGTATGACTCGGTCGTGGTTTTCGCGCCTTGCATCGTACTTTGCGGTTTGGAGTTCGCGTGTACGTTTCGGTCGGATTTGTTCCGGGTGCGTGTCGGTCGGTTCGATTCGCGTGTTTTTCCGGCCTGATTGCTGTTTTCCGTGCGGCTCGGTCGTTCGGCTTGGGTTCGGTACGTGTCGGTCGGATTTTGCACGCCTTGCATCGTACTTGGCGTGTCGGGCGCCACAGGTACGTGTCGGTCGGAATAAATTCCGGCTCCGAGTCGGTCGGTGCTTTTTCCGGCCCGAATCGTAATCGACCCCAGAGTCTTGAAATGCGACATCTGCCAGCAGATGAAAGGTTCCACGTAACACGTCCAGCACAGACACCATTATTAATATCTGACAAACTACTAGAATGTGTTTACTTGGACCACTGCGGCCCCTTACAAAGAGATGGGGCTTACAGGTATATCATGGTTGCAGTGGATTCCTGCTCAAGATTCCTATGGGTGTGGCCCCAACGCTCGGCTGACGCTCGAACTGTTATCAAAGATTTGCGAGTCTTTATAGAGACATACGCAATTGGCACATTACATTCTGACCAGGGCCCTGCGTTTAGCTCTCGAGCTTACAAGGAGGCCATGCGAGGATTCGGTGTAGCATTGCGGTACTCATCTCTGTACGATCCCGAGGGAAATTCGGTTGTGGAGAGAAAAAACCGGGACTTAAAGCAATCTTTAACAGCTAGAGTATTAGGCACGTGTGAAAGTTGGGTAAAACATCTGTATGGAGTCCAGCGAGCTTTGAACAACATGCCAAGAAGTTCTCTAGGGGGTGTCACTCCATATGAGGTCCTATTTGGGACAAGAATGTGTGCACCTGATCTTGATTGTGAAGGTACAGTTGCGGATGAAAAACATTTTGACATCCATGATTGTTTGTTTGTTTTACAGGAACTAAATGAATCCAGGACACAACAAAGTAATGTCCATATGAAGCAGACCGCCACTGGGGAAGTCAAATCAGTCACGGCAAGACCTGTCTGGATCCCAAAAGTTGGGGACCTGGTCAGAGAGAAAATAGCAGACAAGAAAGAATTTGGGCCATCATACAGAAAACCAGTACAGGTTCTAGCAGTTGAAGGAACAAGAACTGTACTTCTGCCGCCTCTTGCCGGAAAAAAGGAGAAAAGATTTATCTCAATCAACCTAATCAAACCACATTATGTGGCCGATACTGAGTAGTAGGCCACGTGGACTCCAAAGTAGCAGACGCCCTCCTCTCGCTACAATCCAAGAAGTTCAAATAGAAAGACTCATCACGTTCGAAGAGTCTCTGGCACGGAATGATGGACTATGTAAAAATGCTATGGAACTCATTCCTCTTGAACCTGAAGCTCAACTTCAAAATCAAACTCAAAATCAAAGCCAAATTGCTATTAGACCAAATACAGATGTCTACGTCAATATGCCTCGACTAGAGCAAAGTACGACTTCAACAAATCCTGATGCAATTCCAACAATTGATCGAACTGCTTCTGGCTACTTCTTAAACTTTGATACGTTTTCTTTGGATCCAAGCGAACCGGAAACGACGCCAGCCAAAAACTCACGCAAACAGCAAGTAAAAGACTTTCTGAACTTTCTTAAAAAGACTTACCTGGTGTCACCCTGGGTAGAACTATGGTTAATCACTGGGATACTTTTCTTTCTTTTCTGGGTAGTCTTAGTAATAGTTTTTAGCATGCTTGTTAATGGAAGATACCTTCGACAAAGCTCTGCAGCCCAAAAGGTGAACTTACTTTTAAGACCAGACCTATCATCTCATCGAGAACAAAGAGACTTGTCATCAGTGAACATTACAGCAGTTCCTAAACCAGATGGTATAGTTTGGGACAAGGTTGATTTCGATATATTTGGTCCGACCGAAATTTTAAGAATTCCTCATTTATTTAAAATATCGTTGAGTGATATCATTACCTCAAGTACATTTTCCGATGATTGGGATTTTGAAACTGTTAATAACATGTTATCTGATTTGGAAAAATCTGCTGCGTTTTCTAATAGTGAAACATTGGAAGGCACATCAGATTTTAAGACTATGTATTGTTATCAACACTATGGTCATCACTTTTTACATAAATCTGAAAATCCTAGACCTGTGTTCACATACCACCAGTGGGAACACTGTCCAACACCGCCGAAAGGCAGTTCAAAAACATTTACACAAAAGTTTCCATATTTTTCAGGGTTCAATATGTCTGACCCAGTCTCATATTATTATAAGGTCGCACCAACATCAGCACAGAAAAATATGTTGACAAACACCAAACAGATTTACTCTGCTTCCTTTATTGCCCAGTTGTCCGAACAAGGTTTTGACTTGTGGAAAGACACCATAGACCTAAAATCAGTCTGGGGTACTAGGGAATGGCAGGTACAGGGAACAGAAGCTTTGTTTAGAGCATGCCTCATCCCTCAACAAATCATGTTTTTGAACTAGACAGTGCAACAGACGTCTTGCCTTGGACTAGCAAAGAATAAAGACTTGAACACACCTCGGCTGCCGACTCCATCACACACCGAGGGTAACAAAACATCACAGAAAGAGATTACAGTAGATGACATCATACAATACAACAGATCAGACCCCGATTGGAAAAAATGGTTGATTTGGCCCACAGACACTAATAGTTGTCAGGCAAGATTCATGGGTAAAGCCGAAGGGTTTAGTATCCATAGGCCAGATCCACGTTATATACAGAGACAACATCCAGGGGTAGTGACATCCTACAGTGTTGGAAAGTTGTGCCTCGATTGGCTAAAAACCTTAACACTCACAAAGATGAAACAACACTTATCCTTACTGTCACAAGATGTGGATCTTAGGGATTTTTTAATGGGTCCCAGGAAGCCACGTCAGAAACGTTTCTATTATGCTGTCTTTAATGAAATATGGAAAATATCCCAACAAGAGGCCGCAGAGAGACTATGAGAGATAGACCGTATAAATCTAGAAAAATCTCTAGCAGTGGTAGACAATGGGTTAACTACATTGACCTCCAGGATATATTCCTTAGGCAACATTGTATCTTTTGCGATAGACATACTAGAACAAGATTTGGCCATATTACAACACAGGCAATCGCAGTTACGTTCTATTATGTTATTAAGCTGGACACTGCAATCTTTGCGTGCAGGCTACGTGCCTTGGCTTTATATCAACAGTACGTCTCTGTTTTCTGAATACAATCTAACAGATAAACAGATAGAAATGGCACAAAGGGGAGCTAAATATACAATGCTGCGTATCGGAAAACTGGATAGATTAGCATTTACAGTGGCAGAATCACCGTCCACAGAATGGCTAATCCATGGCCACATAACTCTACCGGTCACTACTTTTCAGTTTCAGTATTGCCTTGAACAAAAGCAAGTAGGCAGATATGATGAAATGGGTAAGGAATACATTAAGGAATCTTGGGAATTACCATACAGATTTCGATGCCAGAGTGGGGATCGAGAAGTGTTTCTGAGCGGTACAAACTGTGAGAAAGCTTTAAGTGGATCACTCATATGCCAGGATATAATGCTGCACGGGGCTTGTAATGGTTCTGTGGTGAACCTGTCCTGCCATTTGAGGGTGCCCTAGCTGCTGTTATTACTCCAGCATTTAGGCTACTTTCGAATGGGAGTTACTTGATGCTGAACAGTCAATTCTGCTGTGGCATGCTCCGGGGCATCGCATATCTGGTAACCGTGAGCTCCAGGGTTACTTGTTGTATGCAAGTATTGTTTCCACCGACACATAGAGTCAGGGAGATGCCGTTATGGCCTTCACTGAATGTTTCTTTAATACGGTTTGATACTCTAAGCAGAATGAAAGCCATGCTTCTACAGAAGTCTGTGCCCTTAACCTCCGCTTGAGAGACTTTTGATCTCCAGATCGCAAGGTCTTCGGCAGAGATATAGGTGCTCATTCATACAAACTGCCCGTTCCATTTCTCAAAAATGGTAAATCGTATCTTTAACATGTCTGATACGACAGGCATTGTCCACCTATTTAAGACCATAGGTTCTGGACTTCTGAGCACCTTTCAGACGGTACTTGGAGTTATCCCAAACTTCATACACTCCGTATTTGGAAGCATCTGTGGAGGACTTCCGCTCATCCTCCTGTTCCTAGCAGCAGGTATCCTGATTGTTTTATATTTGCTACGCAATGGACGTCCCAGTCACCAAGGAGATGGAAAAAGCACTCCTGGAGCGTAAATACCGTGACCGCATGGTAAAACATCTGGACACACCTCGCCTAAGAGAACTAAGTGCATCTTGGTTCTTGTCATTTCGACCAGTCTGGATGGACTGCATCTTACCTGTCCTCCGATGCCTGTTTTGCAGAGAAGAATGCGTGTTAGACCTGTGTTTGACACTCCCATCATGTGCGCAACCGGACGTGAATGCGTTACTGGACCCGATAACGGCCCATGTTCTGCAGTGTCCTCAGCGTATTCCAATCATGATGGCGGCATTTCTTGAGCCACCGCAGGTAGTAACTGCACCTGTTGGTATGAACACCGGCTCCTCCACTGACACCCAAGCTTTGGACGGCACGCAGGCTGCCCCAGCACCGGCTGCGGACAGCGTGGAACATCATCTGTGCTCAATTGACATACTCTGCGAGGTGTTACAGGGGCCGTCTATGGCAGAAGCAAGCAACAGAAATGTTGCGTCTACCAGCCAGGACACATAAACAATTGACTCATTTGGCTCGTCGTGTTGTGGAAGAAATTCGCCTTTTTTTTAAACAAGCTCAATTTGGGAACTCAAAAACAAAATTGACATTCCTTTCATTTTTTGGGCATACATGGCTTTTTAATGCTTATAGTGGTTCGGATTATAATTACGGACACTTTTTAGAGCTAGGACTTGAAAAATGTTCTTTTTAAATGTTTTACGTTTTTTTAGAAGTTTTTAAACATTTTTAGCTAAAGAGATGTTTTTATAAACTTTGTGCGTACCGCTATCTAGTTATGCTAGTAGTACAGTAATAGGTTACATATGTCGTCCAGTTGGAAGAGGACTGGGTGTTATATTCCATATAGATACCCTATATAGGCGCAGGTAACATTGAACCCTTTCACCTAATTCTTCCGTACATTACATACGTAACGGTTCTTAGGCACTGACCTTTTACCTAGATATGACACTGCATTCAGAACGCAGGTTTTTCCCTGGTTCGATTCTCATACATTATGCATGAGGCTTCTTGGGAGCACAGCAGGACTAATAGTAGGATTACCATCTCCTGTATACTATCGCTGTATAAAGTTCAGGCCCAACGTCATCCTTTAGGCTGACACAGTAACACAGCAAGGTAGGACCCCTGGGGAGACCGATGGGTATATATGCAGCACATCTTGCTTAGGAAGATAGAGGAGACCGTGACTTCCCGGCTGACACACTGACCAGAGTCGCTGAGGTTCCTGCATGCAGACGCTCCAGCAAGCAGTGGTCTAACATCCCTCACGGGGTGTCCAACACAAGACCAGGACGGGGTCCCACATTCTCTAACTCTCAGGTAATGGGGTTGACTAGATCCTAGAGGGATTCTTGGCATAACACCTACACAGATACTAGGTACATTTAGGTACATCTAGTTAGGGAGACATCGTAGGAGTACCCACTTTTTATCATGTGTTTATGTACATGTATATATTCATGATTTCTGCAAGATGGTAGAACTATACTATCCCTTTACTTTCGTAGTATTGCTAATCATATATCTCTGCTACTGTCTAATGGTTGTTGCAGCTCATCTATTCTACACTAGAATAACAACTGTTCAATAAATACTTATTGAAAACGCCCAGACTGTTTATTCTGTGTATCTCTCTGAGACAAAATAAGTAAGCGCGAGTGACTGAGGAAAAGGTAGTATATTGTTTCCACAATTCTGAGGGATCAGGGTTGTTGTTGGACTTGGCCCTTTTTGCAGGGTCATCCCTAAACGTTTTGCCTTTCTCCTAGCCTTTTCTCTGACATGATGTTGGTGGTTTTAGGCCTCTGGGCACTTTAACACTGCTGTCCAGTGTAAAGTGCGTGCGCTCTCTGTGTTACATTTGGTAAGATTGGTCTACACCTGTTTGGCATATTTAATTTACCTGTCAGTCCCTTGTAAAGTGGTATCTCATATACCCAGGGCTGGTAAATTAAATGCTACTGGTGGGCTTGCAGAGCTGATTGCACCACCCACCAAAGTAGCCTTTCAAACCTATCTCAGGCCTCTGCCATTGCAGGGCCTGTGCGCGCAGTGTTACTGCCGCTGTGACGTGGCACCTAAAGTGTGTGCCATGTCTGTGACCCCCCTTTTACTGCATGTCAGTCACCCCTAAGGTAGGCCCTAGCTAGCCCTATGGGCAGGGTGCATTGTAGGTAAAAGATAGGACATGTACCTTAAGTGTGTAACATGTCCTGGTAGTGACACTACTGTGGGGCTGCCCTCCCATAGGAATGCATTGGGGATTCCCTGATAAGTGTTTCAGTGGCAATTCCTGATATGAGAGGAGCAGCATTGTCAAGTTTGGTATGTTTGAAATAGTAATAATAAATGCTACGCAATGGTGTGCGCAGATTTATTATAACTATTTTAGAAATGCCACTTTTAGAAGTTGGCATTTCTGTGTGCTATGTGTCTGCCTGCCTGATGTGAATTGCATGTCTGGCTTTTGAGTGACAGGGGCTGGGAGGTGTGTGTGGCTCCAGGAGGGGCAGGTTGAGTCAGCACTAGGCTGAATGGGAAATCTGCATTGGGAGTAGTGGGAGGAGTAATCCCCTGACCCTGAATAGATCTGTGCCTAGCCTGTACAATGCTGGCCCCGCCCCCTGTGGTGTGTCTGATCACTGAGCCCCCACCTGACAAAGGGGAAGAGGAGCCTGGTAAACAGAGTGCTCCAATTACCCCCTGAACCAGTTTTTGCTGGTTCCCCCAAGCCCTGTGCCAGGGCAGACAAAGGAATGTCTGATATAAATATAGGGGCTGTGACCCCATGTGCTTGTGCTGTTCCTGGACTTGTTGGGGACTTGCTGCTGCTGGGGGCCCAGGAGGAACCGCCACGAGGGCTTGCCTCCCTGCTGGAGGGCCCTGTTTGTTGGCCTCCCTGGGCCCCGCTATGCCCCTTGATCCCTAAGGACTTTTCCTGCTGGAGCTGTGGCTCCTAGCGCCTCGTGAGCGCTTTTCTTTTGCTCCCAGGAGGGAGGAGCCTGTTTTCCTGCAGCTGCAGTGCTGTGGGAAGTTTCCTGGAGGAAACCCCGGCGTGAGGGGTTCCCCCGTGCCTGGGGACGGAGCGGGAGGCCACCTCACATTGCTGCCGCATTTTTGCATTTCAGTGAGGCGGGAGCCCACCCCGCCTTTATGGTTCTCGAAGCGGGAGCCCACCCCTCATGGGTGTGCACAAAGAACGGGAGCCTACCCCGCTTTTGTATTTATTTAATACGGGTGCCCACCCCGCGTCTGCCTTGAGTCTGGCGGGTGCCCACCCCGCTTTGTACCAAGAGGAGGAAGAGAAACGGCCGCCGCGATCGCGCGGCGACCAGGAAGCCAGGCGCGTCCGCCTGACTGTGTGCGGGGCCTGCTGGCAAGCGCGAGAGCCTCGCAGGCTCCATTTCCGCCCCCTTTGCTCCCGTGGCCGCAGGAGAGCTGCCGGAAGGGAGGAGAGGGGCTGCAGCTGATCAGCGGGGCTCCCTTGGTGAAGGGAGAGACCCGCGTGTTGCTGCACCGGCCCAGAAGAGGAAATCCAGGCGGGAGCCTACCCCACCTTCATGTCACCGGTAACACGAGGAGAAGGAGTCCTGAACCAGCCCGGTGAGTGGGGCTGGCTCCAAAGTATTTCGGGTGCAGGGACGGGCACCAGAGGAGCCCCGTGACGTGGGGCTCCCCAAGGCACATTGTCGGTGCCTGAGTGGTCCCGCCGGAGAGCGGGCCGCTCCAACGATGGGCACAGTAGTTTCAGGGCCCCAGTGGGGGTCCCGAGGGCCAGTGGTGCCCGTGCCTTCTTTTTCTTAGTCCTAGTTCCAGAGAGCGGGCCGCTCCAACGAGGGGGCATATTTGTTTTTAGAGGGCCCAGAGGGGCCCGTACCCCTTCCAGCTTGGCCATTCTTACAGCTGCCCCACCTGCAAGAGGGCTGCTGCACCGATGGGGGCAATTTGATTTAGAGAGCACAGTCGTGCCAGGGCCCCTTAACTTTGTTTACAGCTGCCCCGCCTGATAGAGGGCAGCTGCAACATTTTGGCATAGTTGTTTATAGAGTCCCAGTCGGGCCCTCAGGGCACAGTCGGTGCCAGTGCCCAATTTCCTTCACAGCTGCACGGCAATTAGCGGCAGCTGCAATGTTTAGGCCATCATTTCTTTGGGGGCATTTTGGATGAGACAGGAGTGAGATACAGTCCTCTGCCCCAGCGCAATTGCGCACTTTGAGATTCTGCTGCCTTGGCAGCCAGCCCTGACATTATGGACATAGGGCATTTGAGCCCTCTGAGAAGGCCAGTTGGCCAGGGGGACTGTTAGGTTGATAGGGCACCAGGCCCTAATGTGATTTATGTGGTGCGCAGGAAATGTGATTTATGTACTGTGATTCATGCACCGTGATTTATGGCTAATGTGATTTATGATTACGAGGTTTTGCATACTGTGTTTATGCTTGTGAGATTATTCTCCACTGTGATTTATGCCTAATGTGATTTATGATTAGGAGGTTATGGTCTAATGTGTTTAGGCTTATGAGGTTGGCGCATAATGTATTTTACGCCTGATAGGATACTGATTGCATAACATGATTTATGTTGCAGGATAATGCTGAGTACAGTGTTTGCCAGTAGTTACTGGTTGTGTTCTACATGTACTGTCTATTTTCACTTTGTGATGGTTCGGACAGTGGCCCAATTGGCCCTGTCATGTGTATATAATCCCCTGTAAATATTGCCTAGTGCCAGTGGGCACAGTGTATATTGTGTGATTACTATTCTAATGTGTTTATGACAATACAAAGGCTATTTTTATATATAACCTTGTGTGAAGTTCCTTTTGTGGTGTGCCTAGTGTGTTGCTGCTGTGTGTGTGTTGCGCAAACGCTTTACACATTGCCTCTGGGATAAGCCTGACTGCTCGTGCCAAGCTACCAAGGGGGTGAGCAGGGGTTATCATCAGTGTGTAACTCCCTTGCCCTGACTAGAGTGGTGGTTTCTGCCTGGCTTCGGTGCAAGCCTTAGCCAACCAGAAATCCCATTTCCTGCATTGGTGGTCAGCGGTGAGGATAGGACTTGCGTTGCGCAGTACCACAGCGACAACAGGTTGCACTACAAACTCCGCATTTAGATAGTCACATGTTTGGGGATTATTGTTTCTGATTTTGTTTTAAGTATCATTTCTTTGAAATGTGTTTTCTTGTTGCACTATCAGTTGGGGGTCCTGCCAAGGACAGAAACCAGAGAATCTGGAGGAGTTTTGTACCGACCTCCTCATCCACGCACACAAGGCACTCCACAAGACTGGCCCAGCCTACCTCAACAGACGACTCTTCTTCTACGTCCCCAACCGCCAGCTCCGCTCCGCCGACCTCTCCCTCGCCACCGTCCCTCGCATTCGAAGAACAACCACCGGCAGCAGATCCTTCTCACACCTCGCCGCCAAGACCTGGAACACCCTTCCACTAAGCCTACGACAGACCCAAGACCTGCTGACCTTCAGGAGGCTACTCAAGACCTGGCTGTTCGACCAGTAGCAGCAACCCCCCCCCCTCCCCAGCGCCTTGAGACCCTCGTGGGTAAGTAGTGCGCTCTACAAATTCTGTGATTGATTGATTGACCTTGTGCAAACTGCTATTTCTGGGGTGGCCCTGCAGCGCAAGCTGGAGGAGGCAACTGCCCCTGTGCTGTCTGCTATTTCTAGGGTTGGCCTACAGTGGTGACTTAATTGGCATGGAGAAACTAGCTCGGGGGGTAAATTATCCCCTAAGTGCAGATTTAGTTTTCTGGATTCCCCAGTAAGGGTGGGATCCAGTGGTGGCAGCAATATGGAGTCCAGTGCAGGAAGTCCCATTCCCAGTTCCCAGAGTATGGTACCTGGTTCCCAGTTAAGAGGGATACAGGTTGAGATTCAGGGGCAGTAAGATACTGTCTCACCAGTCTTAGGGGGAGTGTGGATGAATGTTGTGGTGCACTGGACGTTTGGGTGATTGGTTAGCACGGCAAATGGTGTTAAAGGGCTGTTCAATCCGTTTTGTCAGAGAGCACATGCCCGTAATTGTTTTCCGGAGTCGCGCCAACACCTGTTGGAGTGTGAGTTCTTTTGATTCTAGGGAGCTTGCATTGGGTAGTGATCCTAGGAGGAAAGGTGCAGGTATCTTCCAACCCAGAGTGGTGGAAGTAGTTCAGAGTAGCCCAGCTAGGTACCCTTATAGTAAGAAGGTTGCAAGGCCTCACATCCTGTCTCGCAGAGGAAGGTGTGAGACTGGGCCGTATTCCGTGCCTCAACCTCAGTCTCCGGTACTGGGTGGTTTTTTAAGGGAACATCAGGTAGGGTGCCTAGTCTGTCCTGTTGGACCGTCCTTTGAGGGGGATCTCCCCGTGTTAGGTGAGCTGGGAGTGTCTGTAATCAGACCTCCATCAGTTCTGGTGTCTGGCAGTGCCACTCCTAAGTGGAGGGTGCAGAAGTCCAGATTGAGGGGTGAGAGGGGGAAAGAGTCCCCAGTGGAAGAACCATTGGGTCAGGGGCCAGCCAGAAGGGCTGAGTCACCAAGGATTGACCATGGTGACGCAACTTCTGTCCTGGGGGATCTTCAAGCACTGTCAGATGGACAGGAGGTCGTGAGATCTGCGCCAGGCAGACTGTCACACGACACATTAGTTATGTGTCACCCTCGGGGAGGGTATATGTACTCCCCAGGAAGTCCTGGTTCGCCGGGCAATTGTCCAACCAAAGGGTTCTGTCCCTGGGTTGGGAAACCAGGTTTAGGTGTTGTCTGACCTGGAGGGAGGGACAACTGTAATCAGTGTCCTGACCGGGTTGTCTTCTAGGGGTACCACTCCTGATGGGAGGGTGCAGTATTCTGGAAGGGGGTGCAGAGGGAGTCCTCGCCTCCGACCCCGGTGCAGCCGGAGAGTTTAGATCCCAGGTGGGTAGACCAGTTGATGGAGAGAGGTCCTGAACTAGTGGGAGAGTTGTGCTCTGGGGGTGCTTCTCCTGAGAGAGTGCAGAACCCAGGAAAGGAGAGGTAGGGGGAGGAGACACTTCGCCCGTGACCTCTGGTCAACCTGAGGGTGCGGACCCTAGGTTGGAGGATCAGTGGCAGTTTGGAACTACACTGAGAGGAGGAGTGGAGAATGGCTATTATGTGCCAGGGGTTACTGCCCCCCACTCTGTGGATTGCTAAGGACCAGTGACATCTGGGTGGCCTAGGGCCTGGTCCTGGCCGTGGACAACTGAGGAGTACCAGTGGGGTAGCCTAGTTGGGCCTGAGAGTTTTTTTTTCCCAGAGGGAACCACATGGGTTCAGAGTGGCGTAGAACCGGAGGGTGTCCCTGCAGTTGCGGGCCCGCGTCCGTGTTCTATCGCCCGAAGCAGGGAAGCCCATCAAGGCAGTGATTGGTCTACCCTGCGCTTTGGCTGGAAGGGGGTTGTGTTGGACTTGGCCCTTTTTGCAGAGTCATCCCTAAACTTTTTGCCTTTCTCCTAGCCTTTTCTCTGACATGGTGTTGGTGGTTTTAGGCCTCTGGACACTTTAACACTGCTGTCCAGTGTAAAGTGCATGCGCTCTCTGTGTTACATTTGGTAAGATTGGTCTACACCTGTTTGGCATATTTAATTTACCTGTCAGTCCCTTGTAAAGTGGTATCTCATATACCCAGGGCTGGTAAATTAAATGCTACTGGTGGGCTTGCAGCGCTGATTGCGCCACCCACCAAAGTAGCCTTTCAAACCTATCTCAGGCCTCTGCCATTGCAGGGCCTGTGCGCGCAGTGTTACTGCCGCTGTGACGTGGCACCTAAAGTGTGTGCCATGTCTGTGACCCCCCCTTTTACTGCATGCAGTCACCCCTAAGGTAGGCCCTAGCTAGCCCTATGGGCAGGGTGCATTGTAGGTAAAAGATAGGACATGTACCTTAAGTGTGTGACATGTCCTGGTAGTGACAAACAGCCATTTTGGTTTCTCACTACTGTGGGGCTGCCCTCCCATAGGAATGCATTGGGGATTCCCTGATAAGTGTTTCAGTGGTAATTCCTGATATGAGAGGAGCAGCGTGGTCAAGGTTGGTATGTTTGAAATAGTAATAATAAATGCTACGCAATGGTGTGCGCAGATTTATTATAACTATTTTAGAAATGCCACTTTTAGAAGTTGCAAAAACAACAGTTGATGGACAGAATGTAGAACAATGTCATACATTCACCCCAGTACAGAGATCTGGGCCTAAATCCATCGTTTTCTTGCTCACCATGCCATTCCAGTTCGAACCCAGCCATATGCAAATCAGTCTTGACCCTGTGCCTCATGGGAACAGTCCAGCCCGAACTGCTTAGCCAGGTCCTCCCTGAACTGGAAACAAGCATCCTAGGACCAGTTTCGGGGTTTCACCCCTCTTCAGCCAGGATAGCTTGATTCCAGTGGCATGGAGAGCACGGGACCCACGTCTGGGCATACCCGTCCCACTCGGGGTGACAAATGCAAAAACAACAGTTGATGGACAGAATGTAGAACAATGTCATACATTCACCCCAGTACAGAGATCTGGGCCTAAATCCATTGTTTATTTGCTCACCATGCCATTTCAGTTCGAACCCAGCCATATGCAAATCAGTCTTGACCCTGTGCCTCATGGGAACAGTCCAGCCCGAACTGCCAAGCCAGGTCCTCCCTGGACTGGAAACAAGCATCCTAGGACCGGTTTCGGGGTTTCACCCCTCTTCAGCCAGGATAGCTTGATTGCAGTTGCATGGAGAGCACGGGACCCACGTCTGGGCATACCCGTCCCACTCGGGGTGACAAATGCAAAAACAACAGTTGATGGACAGAATGTAGAACAATGTCATACATTCACCCCAGTACAGAGATCTGGGCCTAAATCCATCGTTTTTTTGCTCACCATGCTATTCCAGTTCGAACCCAGCCATATGCAAATCAGTCTTGACCCTGTGCCTCATGGGAACAGTCCAGCCCGAACTGCCAAGCCAGGTCCTCCCTGGACTGGAAACAAGCATCCTAGGACCGGTTTCGGGGTTTCACCCCTCTTCAGCCAGGATAGCTTGATTCCAGTGGCATGGAGAGCACGGGACCCACGTCTGGGCATACCAGTCCCACTTGGGGTGACAAATGCAAAAACAACAGTTGATGGACAGAATGTAGAACAATGTCATACATCCACCCCAGTACAGAGATCTGGGCCTAAATCCATCGTTTTTTTGCTCACCATGCCATTCCAGTTCGAACCCGGCCATATGCAAATCAGCCTTGACCCTGTGCCTCATGGGAACAGTCCAGCCCGAACTGCCAAGCCAGGTCCTCCCTGGACTGGAAACAAGCATCCTAGGACCGGTTTCGGGGTTTCACCCCTCTTCAGCCAGGATAGCTTGATTCCAGTGGCATGGAGAGCATGGGACCCACGTCTGGGCATACCCGTCCCACTCGGGGTGACAAATGCAAAAACAACAGTTGATGGACAGAATGTAGAACAATGTCATACATTCACCCCAGTACAGAGATCTGGGCCTATATCCATCATTTTTTTGCTCACCATGCCATTCCAGTTCGAACCCAGCCATATGCAAATCAGTCTTGACCCTGTGCCTCATGGGAACAGTCCAGCCCGAACTGCCAAGCCAGGTCCTCCCTGTACTGGAAACAAGCATCCTAGGACCGGTTTCGGGGTTTCACCCCTCTTCTGCCAGGATAGCTTGATTCCAGTGGCATGGAGAGCACGGGACCCACGTCTGGGCATACCCGTCCCACTCGGGGTGACAAATGCAAAAACAACAGTTGATGGACAGAATGTAGAACAATGTCATACATTCACCCCAGTACAGAGATCTGGGCCTAAATCCATCGTTTTTTTGCTCACCATGCCATTCCAGTTCGAACCCAGCCATATGCAAATCAGTCTTGACCCTGTGCCTCATGGGAACAGTCCAGCCCGAACTGTCAAGCCAGGTCCTCCCTGGACTGGAAACAAGCATCCTATTACCGGTTTCGGGGTTTCACCCCTCTTCAGCCAGGATAGCTTGATTCCAGTGGCATGGAGAGCACGGGACCCACGTCTGGGCATACCCGTCCCACTCGGGGTGACAAATGCAAAAACAACAGTTGATGGACAGAATGTAGAACAATGTCATACATTCACCCCAGTACAGAGATCTAGGCCTATATTCATCGTTTTTTTGCTCACCATGCCATTCCAGTTCGAACCCAGCCATATGGAAATCAGTCTTGACCCTGTGCCTCATGGGAACAGTCCAGCCCGAACTGCCAAGCCAGGTCCTCCCTGGACTGGAAACAAGCATCCTAGGACCGGTTTCGGGGTTTCACCCCTCTTCAGCCAGGATAGCTTGATTGCAGTGGCATGGAGAGCACGGGACCCACGTCTGGGCATACCCGTCCCACTCGGGGTGACAAATGCAAAAACAACAGTTGATGGACAGAATGTAGAACAATGTCATACATTCACCCCAGTACAGAGATCTGGGCCTAAATCCATCGTTTTTTGCTCACCATGCTATTCCAGTTCGAACCCAGCCATATGCAAATCAGTCTTGACCCTGTGCCTCATGGGAACAGTCCAGCCCGAACTGCCAAGCCAGGTCCTCCCTGGACTGGAAACAAGCATCCTAGGACCGGTTTCGGGGTTTCACCCCTCTTCAGCCAGGATAGCTTGATTCCAGTGGCATGGAGAGCACGGGACCCAGGTCTGGGCATACCCGTCCCACTCGGGGTGACAAATGCAAAAACAACAGTTGATGGACAGAATGTAGAACAATGTCATACATTCACCCCATTACAGAGATCTGGGCCTATATCCATCGTTTTCTTGCTCACCATGCCATTCCAGTTCGAACCCAGCCATATGCAAATCAGTCTTGACCCTGTGCCTCATGGGAACAGTCCAGCCCGAACTGCCAAGCCAGGTCCTCCCTGGACTGGAAACAAGCATCCTAGGACCGGTTTCGGGGTTTCACCCCTCTTCTGCCATGATAGCTTGATTCCAGTGGCATGGAGAGCACGGGACCCACGTCTGGGCATACCCGTCCCACTCGGGGTGACAAATGCAAAAACAACAGTTGATGGACAGAATGTAGAACAATGTCATACATTCACCCCAATACAGAGATCTGGGCCTAAATCCATCGTTTTTTGCTCACCATGCCATTCCAGTTCGAACCCAGCCATATGCAAATCAGTCTTGACCCTGTGCCTCATGGGAACAGTCCAGCCCGAACTGCCAAGCCAGGTCCTCCCTGGACTGGAAACAAGCATCCTAGGACCGGTTTCGGGGTTTCACCCCTCTTCAGCCAGGATAGCTTGATTCCAGTGGCATGGAGAGCACGGGACCCACGTCTGGGCATACCCGTCCCACTCGGGGTGACAAATGCAAAAACAACAGTTGATGGACAGAATGGAGAACAATGTCATACATTCACCCCAGTACAGAGATCTGGGCCTAAATCCATCGTTTTTTTGCTCACCATGCCATTCCAGTTCGAACCCAGCCATATGCAAATCAGTCTTGACCCTGTGCCTCATGGGAACAGTCCAGCCCGAACTGCCAAGCCAGGTCCTCCCTGGACTGGAAACAAGCATCCTAGGACCGGTTTCGGGGTTTCACCCCTCTTCAGCCAGGATAGCTTGATTCCAGTGGCATGGAGAGCACGGGACCCACGTCTGGGCATACCCGTCCCACTCGGGGTGACAATTGCAAAAACAATAGTTGATGGACAGAATGTAGAACAATGTCATACATTCACCCCAGTACAGAGATCTGGGCCTATATCCATCATTTTTTTGCTCACCATGCCATTCCAGTTCGAACCCAGCCATATGCAAATCAGTCTTGACCCTGTGCCTCATGGGAACAGTCCAGCCCGAACTGCCAAGCCAGGTCCTCCCTGGACTGGAAACAAGCATCCTAGGACCGGTTTCAGAGTTTCACCCCTCTTCAGCCAGGATAGCTTGATTCCAGTGGCATGGAGAGCACAGGACCCACGTCTGGGCACACCCGTCCCACTCGGGGTGACAAATGCAAAAACAACAGTTGATGGACAGAATGTAGAACAATGTCATACATTCACCCCAGTACAGAGATCTGCGCCTAAATCCATCATTTTTTTGCTCACCATGCCATTCCAGTTCGAACCCAGCCATATGCAAATCAGTCTTGACCCTGTGCCTCATGGGAACAGTCCAGCCCGAACTGTCAAGCCAGGTCCTCCCTGTACTGGAAACAAGCATCCAAGGACCAGTTTCGGGGTTTCACCCCTCTTCAGCCAGGATAGCTTGATTCCAGTGGCATGGAGAGCACGGGACCCACGTCTGGGCATACCCGTCCCACTCGGGGTGACAAATGCAAAAACAACAGTTGATGGGCAGAATGTAGAACAATGTCATACATTCACCCCAGTACAGAGATCTGGGCCTATATCCATCGTTTTTTTGCTCACCATGCCATTCCAGTTCGAACCCAGCCATATGCAAATCAGTCTTGACCCTGTGCCTCATGGGAACAGTCCAGCCCGAACTGCCAAGCCAGGTCCTCCCTCGACTGGAAACAAGCATCCTAGGACTGGTTTCAGAGTTTCACCCCTCTACAGCCAGGATAGCTTGATTCCAGTGGCATGGAGAGCACGGGACCCACGTCTGGGCACACCCGTCCCACTCGGGGTGACAAATGCAAAAACAACAGTTGATGGACAGAATGTAGAACAATGTCATACATTCACCCCAGTACAGAGATCTGGGCCTAAATCCATCGTTTTTTTGCTCACCATGCCATTCCAGTTCGAACCCAGCTATATGCAAATCAGTCTTGACCCTGTGCCTCATTGGAAAGTAGCCTTTCAAACCTATCTCAGGCCTCTGCCATTGCAGGGCCTGTGCGCGCAGTGTTACTGCCGCTGTGACGTTCCACCTAAAGTGTGTGCCATGTCTGTGACCCCCCTTCTACTAGATGTCAGTCACCCCTAAGCTAGGCCCTAGCTAGCCCTATGGGCAGGGTGCATTGTAGGTAAAAGATAGGACATGTACCTTAAGTGTGTGACATGTCCTGGTAGTGACAAACAGACATTTTGGTTTCTCACTACTGTGGAGCTGCCCTCCCATAGGAATGCATTGGGGATTCCCTGATAAGTGTTTCAGTGGTAATTCCTGATATGAGAGGAGCAGCGTTGTCAAGTTTGTTATGTTTGAAATAGTAATAATAAATGCTACGCAATGGTGTGCGCAGATTTATTATAACTATTTTAGAAATGCCACTTTTAGAAGTTGGCATTTCTGTGTACTATGTGTCTGCCTGCCTGATGTGAATTGCATGTCTGGCTTTTGAGTGACTGGGGCTGGGAGGTGTGTGTGGCTCCATGAGGGGCAGGGTGAGTCAGCACTAGGCTGAATGGGACATCTGCATTGGGAGTAGTGGGAGGAGTAATCCCCTGACCCTGAATAGATCTGTGCCTAGCCTGTACAATGCTGGCCCCGCCCCCTGTGGTGTGTCTGATCATGAGCCACCACCTGACAAAGGGGAAAAGGAGCCTGGTAAACAGAGTGCTCCAATTCCCCCCTGAACCAGTTTTTGCTGGTTCCCCCAAGCCCTGTGCCAGGGCAGACAAAGGAATGTCTGATATAAATATAGGGGCTGTGACCCCATGTGCTTGTGCTGTTCCTGGACTTGTTGGGGGCTTGCTGCTGCTAGGGGCCCAGGAGGAACCGCCACGAGGGCTTGCCTCCCTGCTGGAGGGCTCTGTGTGCTGACTTCCCTGGGCCCCGCTATGCCCCTTGATCCCTAAGGACTTTTCCTGCTGGAGCTGTGGCTCCTAGCGCCTCGTGAGCGCTTTTCTTTTGCTCCCAGGAGAGAGGAGCCTGTTTTCCTGAAGCGCTGTGCTGCGGGAATTTTCCTGGAGGGAACCCCGGCGTGAGGGGTTCCCCCGTGCCTGGGGACGGAGCGGGAGCCCACCCCGCATTTCTGCCGCATTTTTGCATTTCAGTGAGGCGGGAGCCCACCCCGCCTTTATGG
Organism: Calotriton arnoldi; assembly: GCA_963921515.1. NCBI lineage: Eukaryota > Metazoa > Chordata > Amphibia > Caudata > Salamandridae > Calotriton > Calotriton arnoldi. The sequence goes on along the minus strand of CAWUFW010004979.1, from coordinate 1,260,530 downwards.
TTCTCGAAGCAGGAGCCCACCCCGCATGGGTGTGCACAAAGAACGGGAGCCTACCCCGCTTTTGTATTTATTTAATACGGGTGCCCACCCCGCGTCTGCCTTGAGTCTGGCGGGTGCCCACCCCGCCTTGCACCAAGAGGAGGAAGAGAAACGACCGCCGCGATCGCGCGGTGACCAGGAAGCCAGGTGCGTCCGCCTGACTGTGGGCGGGGCCTGCTGGCAAGCGCGAGAGCCTCGCAGGCTCCATTTCCGCCCCCTTTGCTCCCTGTGGCCGCAGGAGAGCCGCTGGAAGGGAGGAGAGGGGCTGCAGCTGATCAGCGGGGCTCCCGTAGTGAAGGGAGAGCCCCGCGTGTTGCTGCACCGGCCCAGAAGAGGAAATCTAGGCGGGAGCCTACCCCGCCTGCATGTCACCGGTAACGCAAGGAAAAGGAGTCCTGAACCAGCCCGGTGAGTGGGGCTGGCTCCAAAGTATTTCGGGTGCTGGGACGGGCACCAGAAGAGCCCCGTGACGTGGGGCTCCCCGAGGCACATTGTCGGTGCCTGAGTGGTCCTGCCAGAGAGCGGGCCGCTCCAACGATGGGCACAGTAGTTTCAGGGGCCCAGTGGGGGTCCCGAGGGCCAGTGGTGCCCGTGCCTTCTTTTTCTTAGTCCTAGTTCCAGAGAGCGGGCCGCTCCAACGAGGAGGCATATTTGTTTTTAGAGGGCCCAGAGGGGCCCGTGCCCCTTCCAGCTTGGCCATTCTTACAGCTGCCTCGCCTGCAAGAGGGCAGCTGCACCGATGAGGGCAATTTGATTTAGAGAGCACAGTCGTGCCAAGGCCCCTTTACTTTGTTTACAGCTGCCCCGCCTGATAGAGGGCAGCTGCAACGTTTTGGCATAGTTGTTTATAAAGTCCCAGTCGGGCTCTCAGGGCACAGTCGGTGCCAGTGCCCAATTTCCTTCACAGCTGCACGGCAATTAGCGGCAGCTGCAATGTTTAGGCCATCATTTCTTTGGGGGCATTTTGGATGAGACAGGAGTGAGATACACTCCTCTGCCCCAGCGCAATTGCGCACTTTGAGATTCTGCTGCCTTGGCAGCCAGCCCTGACATTATGGACATAGGGCATTTGAGCCCTCTGAGAAGGCCAGTTGGCCAGGGGGACTGTTAGGTTGATAGGGCGCCAGGCCCTATTGTGATTTATGTGGTGCGCAGGAAATGTGATTTATGTACTGTGATTCATGCACCGTGATTTATGGCTAATGTGATTTATGATTACGAGGTTTTGCATACTGTGTTTATGCTTGTGAGATTATTCTCCACTGTGATTTATGCCTAATGTGATTTATGATTAGGAGGTTATGGTCTAATGTGTTTAGGCTTATGAGGTTGGCGCATAATGTATTTTACGCCTGATAGGATACTGATTGCATAACATGATTTATGTTGCAGGATAATGCTGAGTACAGTGTTTGCCAGTAGTTACTGGTTGTGTTCTACATGTACTATTTTCACTTTGTGATGGTTCGGACAGTGGCCCAATTGGCCCTGTCATGTGTATATAATCCCCTGTAAATATTACCTAGTGCCAGTGGGCACAGTGTATATTGTGTGATTACTATTCTAATGTGTTTATGACAATACAAAGGCTATTTTTATATATAACCTTGTGTGGATTTCCTTTTGTGCTGTGCCTAGTGTGTTGCTGCTGTGTGTGTGTTGCGCAATCGCTTTACACATTGCCTCTGGGATAAGCCTGACTGCTCGTGCCAAGCTACCAAGGGGGTGAGCAGGGGTTATCATCAGTGTGTAACTCCCTTGCCCTGACTAGAGTGGTGGTTTCTGCCTGGCTTCGGCGCAAGCCTTAGCCAACCAGAAATCCCATTTCTAACAGTTGTCATGTTCTGAGGTTGCCAGAATCTATTCTCTCCTTGGTAAGAGGAGATTATAGTGGCACTGTGAGCTAGCTAATACAGATAGGCTAACGTATCCGGTGGGGGTGCATAGAATCAATCTGCCACCAAACCCACAGTTTATGTTATCCAAACGCGCAGATCCTGTATAGGTAATATAGGAACTACACGACAAGTTGGAAACATGAGGGATAGCTAGGCTGGAGTAAAACAAAATGGTTGCGTGCTTGCGCAATGTGGACTGACGTTCATGCTATTTTTGGGATGCTAAATGTATTTCTCACAAGTCATATTTTGCTGCAAGGTGCCAGAGATGCATTTCACGTAATTGTTTTGAAATTCTGCATACTTTTGTGAAAGGAAATTACACGAATTTCGCTCACCATGTTCCTTAAAATCTTGCCTGCTTGAAAGAAAACAACTGGCACCCTATCAAACTAACGGCAGCCAGCCCAAGAAACATGGTAAAAGATTATGGCCTGGATTTTTGGAACCTACCATAAATTATTGGTGGCGCTTGCGTCCCAGGAGCCCTTATAACTAGACACCTATAGCGCTCTGTTTCTTTTCAGCTAGCTGTATTCTATATAAATACAGCGTTGCGTTGCAGTGATGCTCTGTGAATACATAAAGCAATGGTAGACAGTGTTTTTGGCAAACACACAGGGGCAGATTTACGAGCCCCCTGCGCCACCAGTACGTCACTTTTCGTGGCGTACTGGTGGCGCAAGGGGCTGCTCCATATTTACAAGGAGAGGAAAAGCCACCCTGCGTGACTTTTCCTCTCCTTGTAAATACGGCCCCTTCACACGCAGCACTTTGCGGTGAAGGGGCGTTCCATGGATGTTGCTGTGGGTGTTCCCACGCAACACTCAAGGAACAAGACACATCTCCAGAATTACGAGAAATCGTAACTCTGGAGATGCGTCTGAAAGCTATGCCACCCTAGAGGTGGCGTAGCGAGGCGCACCGAGGAGAAATGTTTTCATTTCTCCTCGTTTTTTCCTCTTTCAATGCGTGCTGCATTCTGCATTCTGCATCCTTGTGTAAAGTAACTGGTGCTCATGTTAATACCATTGGTCGCGTTGGCGGTACATAAAACTGCAAAGAATAAAATAAAGGCAATAATTCCAGGGCACATTTAATGAGAGTCTCGGTGCTAGACAGGTGAAAAAAATCTGACCTCCACCAATAACATGCGCGTAGCATTCTGGAAAATGTGCTCAGAGACAAGCCACGCTCTCTCTCGTTCACAGCAGGTTGAGAAAAGAGCATTACATTGACAGACACTTTTTATGTGAAGGGCGCTGTTAATGCAGAGTACAAAGTACCGGGCAGTGCCTGTCCTTTTAAAGCACTGAAGCAGAGACTGCATGTGTGTAGTAAATGGGGCGATGCTTAAAACAGCGCCCTCATTTCTCGTGTGATACTGATCATAATGCGTTCCTTCCTGCTCATGTAAAAATATCTCCCCCCCCCTCACTTTGCCTCTTCAGCACAGAGCAATCAGACAGGCTGAAACAAAACTCGCATTATCCGAGTTAGAGGAATACTTGCAAAACATTACTTTAAGGGTGACCCCTAGTTAATGGCTTGCTGCTAGTATCTGTGCGTGACCAGCCATTCACAAGTTCGATTTGTGGCATGGCCCACTCCGACCTTCATGCTCCCCCTGACGATTCATTGAGTATCAATCATTAAATTGGGAAATAATTCGATCTGCTACTAAGAGCGCTTTAGAACTCTCACACTGTTAATGCATGGTGGGAATGGATTATCTTTTTGAGACGCGGGCAGTCTTTCTATCCACATTCTCATAAAGACTCCTCCTCTTCTAAATCTAGTATGTGGTCTAGTTTGGATTCCTACATTGGTTCATGTTCTGCAATTTAGGATATTTATTGTTATTTGTAAATTAATCTCTGCTTAAATGTAGCCCTCTTATATTGTTTTATTATTATTTTATATTATGCATATATTGTTATACATTGTTGGTACTGCAATTGTACTTCTCCTATATATTGTAATATGTTTTTCTCTATACTCTATAGTTCGGTATTATTTTTTGTATTGTGTTTCATATATATGAAAAATGTTCCTCAATAAAATATTTTGAACACAAAAAAAAAAAAGAACTCTCACACTGCAGTAGAAGGCACTATGGGCCATATGTATCAAGCCTTTTTCCCGTTTGCAAACGGGCAGATTCTCAGTATCGGCCCGTTTGCGAAATGGAAAAAGCCTTTTGGGATGTATCATCCCAAAAGGCCATCGCAAAATAGGGAATTGCAAAATTTGCGATTCTCTATTTTGCAAATGCAATTAAGGAATTGCAAATTGCGATTCCTTAAATGCAATTCTGGAAGCACCAGAAATTTGCTATTTAACCTTAAGGAATTGCAAATTACCACCAACTTGAAGTTGGTGGTAATTTGCGATTTTCTTTAAAAAGCACTTTTTTGATTTTTTAAAAGTGCCATATGTCTAAGCCTGGGCGTAGTTCGCGAAGTAGCGCTACGCGAAGCTACGTGAAGTGCAGTTTGCACTATGCGTGCTACGCATAGCACTACGCGAACAGCGTAGTGCGCTGTTCGAAATGATTGCACAGTGCCGGATGCTTGTCCGCACTGTGCAATCATTGAAAACGGCATCTTGCACAGTGCGAGCTGTCTTTTACTGCCGCTCGAGTAGATTTTTACTCGAGCGGCAGCTTCTCAACGCGGACTGGTAGTTTCTCATCGCGAGCGGTCGCGAGCATACGCGACCACTCGCAGTGAGAAACCTGACCTCCCCGCGTTGAGAATCTCGCCGGGAGGTTTATTTTCCACGCTCGCGATCGGCAACTTGATGTTGCTGATCGCGAACGAGGAAAAAGTCTCGCCGGGATGTCATTTTGCTTGCTCGCGGTCGCCAACTTGACGTTGAGGACCGCGAGCAAGCAAAAAATGACCGCTGCACTACGCTACGCTGCGCTACGCGTGTTTGCACTGTGCTACGTGCAATTTGCGTTGTGCGATGTAGCGCAAACTTCGCAAACTACGTGATCGTAGCGTAGTACTTCGCCCAGGGTTACATATGTCGCACATGTATGTGCGCAAAATATGCACACATGCATATTTCAGGGGTGCAACAGGGTGTCCTTTTGGCACCCTTACAACCCTGAAATTGCATTCTCAATTTGCGATTCTCTAATCGGTAATCGCAAATTCGAGAATGTCTTCCCATTCATTCCTATGGGCCTCCTAGCCCATAGGAATGAATGGGAAGGTATTCCTTATTTGCGAATCTCAATTTGCGATTCGCAAATAAGGAATATGTAGGATTCGCAAAATGTTTAGCAAATCCTACATACATTGCATTTTGCGATTCTCTAATTGCGATTCGCTAAAAATCGCAATTTGAGAATCGCAAAATTCTTTATTGATACGTATGGCCCTATATATGCTATTTTTATTTCGTTCTCAAATATTGAAAACAATTACAGTGGAAAATTCGTATTTTGTGAAGCATCGCCGCTGTTTGTTTGCTTAGCTGAAAAGTTGTTTAGAAATAGATTTTTTTCTGGTGTTTTGAAAGCATGCCGTTACTCTGAGTGTAAAACCGTTTTGCGAAGATACTTTTAATTATTTACACGTTTTGAAATATATTCAATTTAAACTGCAAATGTGCTCAGAAGTTACAACTATTGACGCCGCCTGTGTTTAAAAATAGTTATTTATTTCATAACCTTCACTCCAATACTTTTTCTCACTCTGTAGTTGCTTAAATTGATTTTGTTTTATTGCTTCCTAATGTTGTCGGGATGTTCAGAAAAGCAAACGACTTTCATTACAAAATGTTTTGAATTGAGAAAAAACAAAAACATTGCCAAGTCCGCTGAGGTTTTGCTGGTAAACGAACATTTAAGATAAATTTGCAAAAAATGAAAATGCAGTTTAAACATTTGCCCCTTCTATCTGCCTTCGATGTGATCCCCGTGTAGATTTCCTTTTCTCGTCTCTCTTTCTTTCCCCCGGTGTACATCTTCAGGTAACAGTTATCCAGGTCTGTGGATAAAAGGCAGGTCTTCGAGACTTTGCACTCATTTGATAGAGTTGGAAAAATGAAACTGCCACAAAATTAAATTTTGCATTACATTTTCTCCCGCGAGAAAAAAAACAAAAGCATTTTTTGTGGGCAAAATCTTTTGTAAAAACACTTTTGTGGGAAACGTTCCCCCAGGCAAAGTTGTGTGAAAATTACAAACTTCGCAGCTTCACAATTTTATGAAAATCCCAGTTTTGCTAAATGTGACCAGTTAAAATGTTTTTTAAAAAGTGCGCAATTCTACCCAAAACGCTATTGTCTCGCTGGATGGATAACCCCCGCACTTTGCCCACTCCCCAACTTTCCATCCCAGTATTCCTTACCATAAATAAGCCAACGTACACTCTTGTCTTGTGGTGGTCATTTGTTGGCCACAGTTTTATTAGGATTACACGTATATATATATTGCATACCATTGGCCGGGGGGGCCGGCACCTCTCTGGCGGCCGCAGCGGGGGGGCGCGGGAGCTTTCCCGCTCCTAGGCGCGTCTTGGCGCGAAAAAAACGGTTCCGTCCGGGGCTCGGCGTCGGTTATGGCACCGGCCCTCGAGGCCCTCTTCGGGGGCGGCCTCTGCTAGTCCAGAGTGGTGGTGGAAGCTGCTAAGGCATACAGGCAGCAAGCGTAGAGGTGTTAGGAGGGCGGGAGAAAAAGAGCGGGAAGAGGGAGACGTGGGAGAAGGCGGAAGAGTGACAGTGAGGAATCTGGACCAGTTAGACTTAGAAATCCCGGCGTGCTATAAATGTGTGTGAAGGTGCAAAGTCGAGTGACTCACACCTTTTCATTTGTTTTTTAAAGTCCAGAAGGTTGGGTAGTCCGAGCTTGCAAAGGTGTTTTTAAAGCGTCTTCAGTGACCAGGTGCTGCGAGAAAACATTGATTCTGCAGCAAAGCCTCAGGCAGGGCAACGGTTTAATCCCTTTTCCACTGTTCCAAGCTTCCACCCGATGACACAGGTCCCTCTTTTACATCCCCACAACCTGCCCCTTGGCATCAAACAAAGGACGCTTTGTCCCCCGCAGCTTTACGAGCTGCACATTTCTCCCTCTGTGTAGTTTGAAGAAACCTGTTTCATGCACACGCCTGTGCCCGGGGAGACCCCACCCAAGCCTCCCATGCTCCCAGAGTCTGAGGGGAACTGGAGGTCGGTGGGACTTGTGATCTCGCAAGGGTGGACTCAGGTGGCGGTTCTGTGCATCTGGAGGGATTTGCTCACAGCTGGTTTCAGTGTGGGGGACAGGGGGCCCTGGCAGCGGCCTGAGAGCTGATACTGCTGTATCGGATGAGGCGTGATGACGTCAGCGAGGAGCAGAGGCCACGAGTCTGACACCTGGAGTAATCGACGTCTCTATGCCATGCCATACTTCAAGGGGTGTTTCCCTATTGCCTGCAGAACTCTGCACTGATGATGTACCATCAAAGCCCCGGAGATGTGGCGGTCCCCGGGCCTGGGGAGGGAGGCCGTATATATATATATATATATATATTCAACTGGGAATTTCTTTAAATAACTCCAAAACTACTGAACGGATTTAAACTAGGGGTGGGCGGAATTTGCGTAGTCGCGCTACGCAAAGCTCCGCGAAACGGTAAAAAATCTCTGCGAGCACGCAAAAGTTCCGCTAACACGCGGAATTGCTTGTTCCGCCTGTTCGCGATGCTTTTATCCTGTTCGCGAACGCTGTTTGCGTGCTCGGGGAGAAATATCTCGCGAACACGCATATTGAAAGCGCGAACAAGCAAAAAACTCTACGAAGCCGCGGATCGCGGAATTTTTGGCAATACCACGTTCTCCGCGGAACGCGAAATTACCCAAATTCCGCAAATTCCGCGAGCGGAACGGAATTTACCACCCAGGCCTAATTTAAACCATTTAACAAAAATGTTGCTCTCTGGACCAAGAGTTACCTTTCTGCTACATTTGGTGCAATTCTGTTCAGCAGTTCGGGCTGAAGCCTTGTCTAAATTTCCTATGGAAATTAACATGTGGAAAACGCATTTTGGGACCCCACTTTTTTTCGGCACCCGCCTGACGGATCATCCAGAAATTTTTTAAGCTACCAGTTGAAGTGAGCGTCGAACTAGTTTTACAAATTTCGTGGGGATTCATCAAACGATGCCAAAGTATTTGGTGAATCAAAAAAACGCTCTTCCTATGAAAACTACATCCTAACAATAGCTACCTACTAGTGACCTATGAAAAGGATGGATGTATATGTGTGTATGTATATACATATTATGTGTGTATGTATAAGAGTTTGTGTACGTATATATTTATGTATATGTGTATATCACCTACTGGCAATAGCCAGTAGGTAGTTATGGTTAGGACTTAAGTTTCCATAGAAAAAGCGTGTTTTGTTTTGCCAATAACTTTGGTGCTGCTTGACGAATCTCCACGAAATGTTCACAAAACTTCCCCATTTTGGCTCAGCTGCTGTGTTGAACATTTTGAGGTGATCCGTCAAGCGGGGGCCGAGAACAAAGAGGGATTCCAAAACTCGTTAACGGAATTACACCAAATATGGCAGAAAGCTAGATGTTGGTCCAGAAAGCGTGCTTTTCATGATTTGATGTAAATCCGTTCAGTAGTTTTGAGTTATTTAAGTTAAAAAAATAGAGATATCTGGAGACGCAAGTCCTTGCAGTGGACTCTCGGATAATAATGAAATTTTATTGGCTGCCAACACTTCAACCAGGAAGTGTTGGCAGCCATATTGGGACTCTGCTTGAAGCAGTCACAGAAAAAAGTTTAAAAAAAAGAAAACGGGCAGGATAGGAATACCCTGACCCCCCCCCCAGATATGGAGGATGGGGTCCCTGAGGGACCCTGCCGGGGTAAAAAGCATTTTTGTTTAAAGATTTAGTATTTTGCCATGATCCCTCAGCAAAAGTACAAAAAAAATGCAAGTTCCTTCTCCCGTGCTTGCTTTAAAATAACCCCCAGGTGGGCCAGGTACTGGGGGCATATGCTAATTATAGGAGGGGGGTGCATGGGGCCCCCACTCATAAGGCTTATCCATGCCCCGGAGATTGCCACTTCCCCATGGCTATTTCCTCTTATTTGGGGGGCCTCACAGACCCCTCTGCCCCATGGACCACCACCTCCACAGGGCTAATTTCAACAGTAAGGGGGTGCCTCATGGACCCCTGCCTCAGGGGATCCCCACCTCCCTGGGGCACATACGTATTTAAACAAAAAAGTGGGGGAGGCCCTACGGCCTCCCTCCCCAGGCCCGGGGACCGCCACCTCCTCTGAGCTAAAATGTTGCGTGGGGGAGTCTGGCCCACCCACAAAGTGCTGGGGAACACCACCTCCCTGGGGCACAAATACACTAATGATGGGGGTCCATTGTGGAACCCTACCACATCCCTAGGTCAAATTTGAATATGGAGTGGTGCCACGCCAGGAGCTCTAGATGGCCCTGGGGACCACCACCCCCAAGGGCCGGCTCCAGCAATGTCCCGGGGTGCCCACCCCCGGGACATTGCAGTTTGCTACGGCATGTCGGGAGCACTGCTCCTGCCATGCCATAGTAAACAGTGTGCTTCGCTTGCTTAAAGTGTAACCCACTTTGCTTTTTGCATGTCAGCAGCTCCCTGGGTGTAATAAGCAATGTTGGCTACCATGGGAGCCAGCTGGGACTGCAGGGCCCTTCAGCCTTCCCCCGTGATCCCCAACGAGGTGGCTAAGCCCCGGGGAACGGGGTCCCTGGGGTCGAAGTTGGGCGTATTTCTTTTAATAAAAAAAATAAAAAATGGATCAGGCCCCGGGGGATGGGGTCCCTGGGGCCCAAAATGGTCCAGGGAAGGGGGCCACTCAGCCTCCCTTCCTAAAAAGATTTTAAAAAATCAAAACCCGGCAACTCACTGGAGGCCCAGCTTTGTGGGCTTTACTGGAGGTAACACGAGGGCTAGTTGGCCCCCTAGGACCCTCAAGAGCCAATGGGACTTCATCCCCTGTAGTAGTGTGCCAGGAGGAGCGTTTGTGGAGTGGTGGAGAAAGGGCGCATGGCCTGCTATGAGGTCTCAGCAATCCTGTTGTATGGGACTTACTGGAGGTAGTAGGAGGGGTAGTTGGCCCCCCAAGGATGTACTTGTGGGCCAACTACCCCTCCTGTTATCTCCAATAAGTCCCACACAGTGAGATTGCTAAGAGAGGTCTTCGGAGGCATTGCCCACTTTCTCCACCACTCTGCAATCGTGGCTTCGTGGTGCACTACTGGTTGGGGTATGAAGTCCACTTTACTTCTGAGGGACCTTGGGGCCAAGAAGCCCTCCTAGTACCCCCTTTAGTTTTGACAAAGATGGATTCCTGAGAGCTGGTTGGCGGCCCAGCCCCCTTTCTCCACCACTCTGCAAACACGACTACTAGTAATGCATTAGGTCTCGCATTTGTGAAAGTTAGAGCTATTGGCGTTGTAAATGTAATTGATTTTTTCTTTGTGTGTTGGAGTGAATGTATGTGTTGTGTAATGGAATTATGTGGTATGTTGTGCAGTTGAATTATGTGGATATAAATGTTGTGGTATTTAGAGTATTGGAATTATGTGGAGTGGGATTGTGTATTATGGACAGTTATTATGTGGTATGGTATTTTGTGTTGTGGAGTGTTATGTATTGGAGCTTTATTATGTGGTGTGCTGTTGTAATTTTGTGGTGCGATGTTGAATTATGTGGTGTGGATTGTATGTCTGTGGTGTTCTATGTAATTGTTTTGTTGACTTGTGTTATTTGGTTTCTTGTTGAATTATGTGGTGTGTAATGGAAACGTGTTGAGTTTATTTGTGTGATGTGGAACTGGGCAATTGTGTGTGTAAAAAGGTTTGTAAAGTTTAAAAATGCACTAACCCCCCTCCCACACACCAATTGTAGCTATACATTTTAAATGTTGCTTTATGACCTGTTTATTTAAACCTTTTCCAAATAACAAAATATATTATGTTTAGAAAAACTAACAGGTAAGTCCTACAAAGTTACTAGTGAATAATGTGTGTTGGTTTGGAATGGTTAAGTGTGGCATTGTGTGGCGTGGCTTTGTGTGGCATGGAGTGGAATTCGGTGGATAGCAATTATGTGGTATTGATTGTATTGTAAATATGTGGAATGGTATTTTGTGTTGTGCAGTGTTATGTAGTGGAGCCTAATTATGTGGTGTGCTGTTGAATTTTGTGGTATGATGTTGAACTATGTGGTGTGGATAGAATGTATGTGGTTTATTATGTAATTGTTTTGTTGGGTACAATTAATTATGTATTGTTGTCAAACTATGTCTGCACAAAAAACACAAGGTTTGTTTGGGGATGTTATCACTGCTGTCTCAAACTGCCTTTGAATTAGTAATGGAACCTGTAGATAAGTAATCTGGTAGGAGTTATGTAAGTACACATCTATGACATCGAGCTGCAAAGAGTGCAAAAGTGACCTGTCATGTGCAGTAAACCACACTGGTGATTGATTATGGAAGATCTGTTTATGTGCCCCACACCAAAGCCTGTTCTTTTTGTTGTGTGCAGCGTGCTGTGCCTAAAATGTATGCTTGCCCCAATTGGAGAATGTATCCACACACGCAGTGACAGTAAACCATGTCTAAAGTGTGGATTTCCTACGCGTTATGGAAGGGGCACTCATATGAAGTGTTAATGTGCCCCACACCAAAGCCTGTTCCTACTGTTGTGTGTAGCGTGCTGTGGACCAGAAAAGGTTAGACACACAAAGAGATTGAGGGGTAAGAGGATTTCATCCCACTTCGACCTCCTACACAAGTTATTCAAACACAAACTGGAAGAGGGACTCTATATCTGGATAGCTGTGAATAAAGCCAAAAAAGGTTGTCAATTGCAACTGGCAACAGAAGCAGTGGTACAAACACGTCAATGTTTTATACTTAGAGTGGTGATAAAGCACACGTTGACAAAGCCAATAGCTCCTGATTTGGTGCTTAGTCTTTTGACTTTGTCAGTGCTCCTTGTGTTTGATCATGGTTTTTGTACTATTTATTGATGGGGCAATTACTAGAACCTCAAAATATTTATTTGGCCTGAAAATGCGCGCCTTGCCATAGCAGTTCCTTGAACTTGAGGGGAACACATAGGGGCCGATTCCGATCTCGGCCGGTAGGGCTCCGAATCGGACTCGGCATTACCGGATCCGATACGGAGCCCTGTTTCCCGACCGAGTCGGACGTGCGTCCGGGCGAGCGAGTACGATGCGAGCGTACGCGAAATCACCGACCGACTCGTTCGCGGGACCCAACCGCTCCGACCGACTCGCACGGACACGACTCGCACCGCGCAATGGAGACGTTCCCCGGCCAGGTAAGCACGATGCGCGCCGCGAACAGTCCAACCGACTCGCGCCGTCCGGCTCGACAGAGCAGTCGGAGCCGCACTTTGGGGGTCCGTGTCGGACCCCCCTGTATGCCTAGCCGCGCGAGTCGCACACAGGGGGGACCCATGGGTCCCCCCTACCTGTGCATGTACGGCGCGACCCGCTTCGACGCGTACCCGCTGTAGGGGGCACCCTTGTTCGCCTCGCACCCATTGAGTCAATGGGAGCCCGCGTACGCGTTGTACGACCGGCTCCCATTGACTTCAATGGGAGTCCGACCGAATCGAGTCCGATAGCATGCGAACGCATCGTACTCGTTCGGTCGGACTGCTAGGGTCCGATTCAGTCGGAAATCTCTCCGGGTCCGGCTCGGTCGGAGAGATTTCCGGCCTGAATCGGAATCGGCCCCTTTGTGTGTGAATGTGCTCTTTTTGAATGAGCAGATTGCCCTATGCTGGATGCTGTAGTAGGCAAAACAAAAATGCAAATGACACAACAGATCAGTTACTGATGAGTGACGGCTGGAATGCCCAACAAGTGACTAGATTGTGTGTATTATGTTAGTAAAAAAGTCTTCCCCAATGCTAGACCTAAAAGAGCTACTACAGCATTCAGTCCCAGAAGCACAGATCTCTTAGCGAGGCAGGAGTCACAGATGCACTTGAACACAGAGCATACCCGACTGCCCTATATAATGAGCAGCAAGTGACCCATGCAGTTTCTTATACATGCATTCAGAGAGCATGCAGTGTGAAACTGAGGTAATCTAGTACCTACAGGCTTCTTTACATGTGTCAGCTTGCCCCTAAAAAGGAACTGACACACTCATTGAGGCCTCAAGAAAGCTGCTGACACTCAGAAGAGTGGCATGACAGGAGTCAGCCTTTCATTTACTTAGGCCTGGCATTGAGACCTCTGTCTCTTTAATGAAACTGGTAGAGAAAAGTGAGGTTTAAAACATGTTCAAGATATATTAACCTGTATCCTAGTCCATATAAGTCTCTGCAATGGTACACTGTAGTAGGCCGCACTTAGTGTGGTGTGCTCTTTAAACTGAAAGCGTACTCTGTCAGGTTTAAATATCTGACTGTTACCATGCCTCCGATATGTCTGCAATTCTAAGTGTATTCTGATGCATGTGGTGCTGCTGATGACCGTAACTTACAAATTATATACTCTATCATACCCCTGCACACATTTTGTCAGTTACTTCAGCCTTCAGTCCTACAACCACAGATCTCTTAGCTAGGCAGGAGTCACAGAAGCCTTTGAACACACAGCTTTATACGTGGTTGCCCTGTATAATGAACAGCAAGTGATGCATGCAGTTTCTACTACACAAATTTGGAGAGCATGTAGTGTAAAACAGATGTAGTCTACTACCTATAGACTTCTTTACATGTGTCATCTTGTCCCCCTAAAAGGCAATGACACACTCATTCATGTCTCTAGTTGTATTAACCTTTATCATAGTCAATATAACTCCCTGCAAAGGTACACTAGTAGTAGTCTGTAAATAGTGATTTGTGTGGTTTGAAATGAAACCATACTCTGTGAAGTTTGAATGTATGTCACCGTGCCTCAGATATGTCTGCACTTCTACGTGTAGTCTGACGTGTGGTGCAGCTGATGGCCCTAACTTAAAAACTATAAAGTCTATTATACTTCTGCTCAAATCTTGTCAGAATTACTTCAGCATTCAGTCCCTGAAGCACACATGACTTAGCTACACATGCATCAGGGAACCACTTGAACACACAGCTTCATACCTGGCTGCCCTGTATAATGAGCAGAAAGTGATCCATGCAGCTACTACTACACACATTTGGAGAGCATGCGCTGTGAAACAGAGGTAATCTAATACTTAAGGCTGCTTTATATTTGTCATCTCACCCCTAAAAGGCACTGAAACACTCATTGAGGTCTTTAGAAATATGCTGAGGCTCACAAGAGTGGCTTGACAGGAGTTGGCCTTTCATTTTGGTTTAAGTCTGGCATTGCGAGCTCTGACTCTCTAATGAAACTGGTAGAGAATAGTGAGCTTTAAAACATGTTGCCAGATGTACTGGATGGTAGAAGCCCGAAGCAGCAACATAACTATGTTTTTTTTCCTTTCACAGGCGTTTCTGTGAACAACGGCTCCTCAAACTTAGAGTGGATACATACCTGCTTGGGCTCCGAGAGGCCTTTGTTTTTAGTAATTATAACATTCTGCCCACCTACAGGAAGATTGTTCTAATAGTCTTAGAGCCCCCTGAAGAGGGCTTTACTAGTCATTAAAAGCCCGCTCCCTTGTTAAAGACCTTCACCTTTAATTTGGGCCTTTAACGGTAAAGCTGGCCTTTAATGGCCGGTAGAGCTTGCTATGTGAGGCTCTAAGGCTATATTAATTTGTGCTGGAAGGGACACCTTCCTGTACAAAATCAATCAATTTGGGCAATGTCCTCTTTCTATATATAGTGCACAATACAGTACACATAGGAAAAGGAAATAATAAATAGAAATAAAAACATCTCTTCTTGTTGTGCTTTTCTTACACTACCACTGGGGTGGTGTTTGATTCTGACACAGTCCAGATTACGATTTTCGTAAATCTGGGAATGGTTCAGATTTCATGAGTATTGTGTAGGGACACCCACAGCAACAACGATGAAATAGTCCTTTCACGCAGTGTTGAGTGTCAAAGGGGCATATATTTACAAAGAGAGGAAAAGCCATGTAAAGTGGCTTTACCTAGCCTTGTAAATATGCTGCTGCACTTTTGCACCACCACAGTGTCATTTTGTGATGCTTGGATGTGTAAAAGTCCCACCAGGACCCTGTGACAGATTCACACATACAGACATACATTTCACAAATAATTAATCTTTTTGTAACCAGAATAGTTGGTTCTAACTTTTCATTTTCTTTGTTTTTATTTTATTTTTCAAAAAACGAAGAAAACAAAGTTTAACAAAGCACTATAAAAACCGCCTGTGCTTCAAATACAATGCAAAAAAAAAATGCACTTATGTGCATTGATGGTTTGAATCAGGGTTCACCCACTCCAAGAGAAGTACTGCATTTCGGACAGTATAGGCGATTTTCCCATATTCAGGGATGGTGACAGGAATATTGGTCAGTACAGTTCCTGCAGACGTTCCAGCAGCACTTCCTCCAGCAGCAGCCTTATGATCTCTAAATCTCAGCCCGCGCGAGTCGGTGGATGGTTCTGAGATGCTTGTACATGCTGGAGGTGCCACAGCTGTACTTTTTCTCACTATCCTGGGAAATAATTTTTGGGGAGATGGTACAAGTGACTTTCTGGGTGTGCTTCTTTTCACCTTCTGGAATTGTGTGCTTCTGTGCTTCTAGGACTGAATGCTGAAGTTGCTCTTTTGTATTCGATTTCTACATTTATGAGGAGTTTGGAACGTTTATTTAAGAAATTAGGAAAGTAAGAGCGAATGTTTGTTGAGACATATGCCTCTGGATAGCACTTAAAGATTCCTCATCAAAGCTGGAACAAACAAATCAGCTCTTCTGTCGGTTGGCACAGCATGAGACTTGGTTTCTCATCCAATCACAGTTTTTTAATGAATTTCAAACATGTACAATATTTACACCTGCATATGCTTTCACAAGCTGTTTACCAGCTCACCATGCTAAAAAAAAACAGCAAGAGGTCTTTTGCTCAGGAACAGCACATTGGAACACTGTGGTTTTAAAAGGTATATCATGTTCGTACCATCCATCAAATGTTCCAAAAGGCACAAATGTTAAAAAAAAGACCTTTTCATCGGCTTCAAAAATGCAATGAACGTTTTTAGGTCTAGCGTTAGCCAAGAGGTTTTTTTTTACTAAAATAATATGCATAATCTGCTCACTTGTAGGGGTTTTCAGCTGGCCCTCATAAGTCACTGGTCTGTTGTATCATTTACGTTTATCTTCTGCCTACTACAGCATCCAGCATAGGGCAATCTACTCGTTCGTAAAGAGCACGTCCACTCACAAAGTAATTCCCTCCGTTTCAAGGGACTGCTATGGCAATGTGTGAATTTTTGGGCCAAAGAATTATTTTGAGGTTCTAGTAATTGCCCCATCAATAAATATTATAAAAACCATGGTCAAACACAACGAGCATTGACAAAGCCAGAAGGCGAAGCACCAGTTCAAGAGCTATTGGCTTTTTCAATGTGTGCTTCATAACCACTCTAAGTATAAATCATTGATGTGTTTGTACCACTACTTCTGTAGCCGGTTGCAATTGACACCCTTGTCCAGTCCACAGCACACTACACACAACACAAGGAGCAGGCTTCGGTGTGGAACACATTACCCCTTCACATGAGTGCACCTTCCATAACACACACAAAATCCACAATTTAGACATGATTTAGTCACTCTGTGCGTGCGTGGATACATTCTGCAGTTGGGTCAAGAATACATTTTAGGCACAGCACACTGCGCAAAACAAAAGGAACAGGCTTAAGTGTGGGGCACATAAGCAGATGTTTCACAATCTATCACCAGTGCAGTTTACTGTGCACGACAGGTCACTTTTGCACTCTTTGCAGCTAGCTGTCATAGGTGTGTACCTACAGAACCCCTACCAGATTCCATATCTACAGGTTCCATTACTAATTCAAAGGCAGTTTGAGACAGCAGTGATAACATCCCCAAGGAAACCTTGTGTTTTTGTGCACGCATAGTGCAACAAAAATCCACATAATTGTACTCAACAAAACAATTACATAATACACCACATACATTCTATCCACACCACATAATTCAACATCATACCACAAAATTCAACAGCACACCACATAATTAAGCTCAAATACATAACACTGCACAACACAAAATACCATTCCACATATTTACACTGCATGATGCACAATGCCACTACACATAATTACAATAAAATCTATACCACATAATTGCTATCCACAGAATTCCACAGAGCACCATACCACATAATTCCACTACACCAACCCACTCCACACCACACAGAGCCACTCCACACAATGCCATACCTAACCATTGCAAACAAACACACATTATTCCACTACACACCACATACATCCACTCCACTCCATAACATAAAGGTGAAAACACATCTACAACACCAATAGCTCTAACTCTCATTTTACTTTATTTTCTAAAGTACATGCATTTGACTTGGGTCTGTATCAACTACAAATCATGCATTAAATCCTGTTTGGGGGTCACTTTGTTGGCCTTATCTGTTAGTTTTTCTAAACTTATTATATTTTGTTAGTTGGAAAAAATGTAAAAGGTTTAAATAAACAGGGCATACACATTTAAAATGTATAGCTACAATTGGTGTGTGGGAGGGGGGTTAGTGCATTTTTTAACTTTACAAACATTACCTATTTTACACACAATTGCACAGTTCCACATCACACAAATAAACTCAACAAGATTCCATTACACACCACAGACATATAATCCAACCCACATAATTCAACATCACACCCCATAATAGAAATCTAACACATAACACAACACAAAATACCATACCACATAATTATTGTCCATAACACACAGTCCCACATACTTCCTATACACTAAATACCACAAAATTTCAATCCACATAATTCAACTGCACAACTTACCACATAATTCCATTACACACCACATACATCCACTCCACTCCAAAACACATAGAAAAAACAATTACATTTACATTTCCAATAGTACTAACTCTCACAAATGCAAGACCTATTACATTGCAAATGCTTGTTTAACTAGTAGTCGCATTTACAAAGTGGTGGAGAAAGGGGGCTGGGCCTTCGACCAGGTCTAAGGAACCCAGCTGTGTAGGAATTACAAGAGGGCTTCTTGGCCCCCAAGGTCTCTCAGAAGTAAAGTGAACTTACTCCCCCAACCTGTAGTGCACCACGAGCCGCATTTGCAGAGTGGTGGAGAAAGTTTGCATGGCCTCCATAGACCTCTTAGCAATCCCGCTGTGTGGGACTTATTGGAGATAACAGGAGGGGTAGTTGGCCCCCAAGTGCTCTTTGGGGGTCAACTAGGACTCCTACTACCTCCAGTCAGTCCCATACAGCAGGATTGCTGAGACCTGATAGCAGGACTCCCCCTTTCTCCACCACTCTGGAAACGTGCCTCCTGGCACACTACTAGTTGGGGGATGAAGTCTCCTTGGCTCTTGAGGGTCCTTGGGGGCCAGCTAGCCCTCCTGTTAACTCCAGTAAGGCCCACACAGCTGGATTGCTGAGAAGTGGTCAGAGGCCACGCCCCCTTTTTCCACAACTCTGCAAAGGAGCCTCCTGGCACACTGCTGGGTGGCTCTAACAAGAGCTGTTGCGTTGGTTCTGTATATATGGCTGCTATACATAAGACCAGATGCAGAGTTTCAGGTTACTTGGAAACACCCTGTTACTTTCATCTGTAAAGTGCCCTCCATCATTTCTATAAATGCCATGCATATCAAAATGCAGCTTGTTGTTATAGATACAGCCCATGCGATGGTCTATGAAGAATGCAGAAACAGTTTTATTAACATGTTTACTAACTTTGTCAATCTGTGGACAGAACTGATTTGGCCACTTCCATTTCTGTCTTTAGCATATATTAGAGTACACCAAGACAGTGTGAGGAAAAAGCGATATCAGTTTTGTAAAGGTTTCTTTCATTAGGATTTTCAGCCCTACTACCCCAGTCAATGTGCCTAGGTCATTGCCACCACAGTTCACAATCATGAGGTGAGGAGCTTGGGAATCCACAATGGATTTAACCTAAGCCAGCAACTGATGAAACTTTAACCCTCTCTGGCCAAACTAAGTAATCTGCACATTTGGCAAATACCGGTCCTTGTCAATAGCTCTTTTTTGCAGCCTCTTTAGCCCAATCGATATAGCTGTGGCCCACAATCCATACTCTAAGCATTTTGAAGTTAAGGAGCAATAGTAATAAGGAAAAGGCTGGAGCTCAATGAGGTAGTTTTCCATAGGAAAAGCGGTTAAAATTGAGTTTTTTTCTTTTTTTTAAGATATTTCATTGGATGCTGTCAGCATGAAAGTGAATAAAATTAGGAAGTGTGTTGGATGCCTTAGCAAGAAGTCTTATCATTGGCTATTTAAGAAAAGAAATGAAATACAGACATGGATATGCTTTTGAATCTGTGGAGTAAAGCACACTTGCTGTATCTTATTTGGAAGCAGCATGTTCCTGCTAGAATGTGCTTTGAACTTGTAACCTACTGGTTTCACTGGGTTGCTAGGTACACTGAGCTAAGACTGTATTGAGGGAGAAGGGTGTTGGAAATAGAACATTTTTTAAAAAAGTTAAGGAGTGATCACACAATTTAAGTAATGGCAAGTTTTAATTTCCAACTCAGGACTATGTAACAAACTGTTGTGTAGTATTTAAATTTCTGAAAAATGAAGCTAGATATACGTTTGAACTCAAGTTTTTTTTCGCGATTTCTCTGCGTTGATCTTGAAACCATCGCGAACATGCACTGACATGGACTTCGTTTTGAAAGGGGGAAAGGGTTAACAGATGCTAACCATTCACAAGTGGAGATGCAGTAGTCTAAAATGAAAGACATGATTTCATTTGCTGCTCTTCTAAAGATAGAGTGGAAAGATGAAGAGGTTGCCATTTTAGAGTTGCTTTGTATGAGAGTGGCGTACCATTCTTGTGCTTAGTTTTTACAAATCTTAACAGTGTCAAAACTATCCAGAGGAAGCTAAAACAACAATATAATCTACAAACTCAATACACTGGTATGTATACAACTTTGTAATTATTTTAAAAATGTACTTTAGAAATAAAGTTGTATATGGGAGTTTGATTAAAAGGAGTATCACAGTGATGTGAAGTAATATGAGATGAACTGTATCTATTATAGGGTATGTGTTTAAGAGGTTAGTGGTGAATGTTTTGGGAAGTGAGAAAAAAAAGGAGTTAGTGCCTCTTTATTACATTGTGTGTTTTATTGAAAAATAACAGTATAGTCTTGTGAAAAGTTACAATGAGGAACTAAGAATGTTTTAAATATCTAAACATGATGTGCAGAATAGATACATCTATTATTTGCATTCTGGGATTTGTAGTACTTTTAGTAACATTATTAAGCCTGAATAGTGTGAGAAAAAATGAGAACATGTTGCCCGCCTGTATATGAATTAGAAAGAACTTGTTAAGTATGTATTGGGAAGTGTTTGTCAATGTGGTTTTTAAATTATATGACCGCTTTGATATGCTTAGATGGTGAGATATGGTTCTTGTGCTTGCACATATCTATATATACGGTGGGACTCTTGAGTTTACTTAAAGTTTCAGAGAGGTATATATTTTTGGAAAGATGGCTCGAAGGAGTACATCTATTAGGAAATTGCATATATGTTTACATGGTGATCTATGTTCAGTAAGGCTGATGAAAATGTCATGTATATGTTGAGGCTAGTGTTTTTCTTTAAACATGGTTTGTTCAAAATTGAGGAGGATTAATAGTGCAGAATGCCTCGAGTTCTTGTGCTAGCTTCATTTTGAGTGTAACTTTTGATTGAGATGTGCTGAATATATGTTTTAAAAGCAGAAGTATTTGAGAAATGATGTAGGTATGCCATTCGCAAAAGGTTTTGTGCTTTGAAAAATTTCAAAATGTTTTCCGTTTTAGAAACTTAATGATGCATGTGCACACTCAGTAACAAAGCAATGTATGTTTCTAGAGAGCCATTTATGCAATTATATATCAAGTGTGATACCTATATTTCACTCGTGCATGGCTTAGAAGAACAGCATAAATACAGTAAAACAGGTAGTTTTATACTGACAGAAGGAGATAACCAATGAGTCAGAGCTATAGTGACAACGTAGTACTTTTATTGCTGTTAGATACATCTCAGTCAGGCAGTATTCAGGCATTCATGCAATCACTACTCAGGCAGTCATCAAATCAGTGATTTACTATCCATGGAGTTATTCATTTATCCAGACACTACTCATGTACTCTCGCAATCAGGCAGGCAGAAATTATGTAGTTTCTGAACTATGCAGGCACTATCTATACATTCATCCAATAACCTAGGTAGTAAGTATTGACTTATGCAATTAACAAGACTGTAACTATCGAATTATTATAACATTTGCGCAGAACCTATGCAGTCATCTAAACACCCGCTTACAATCCATGCAGTCATTGAAATACTGAGGCGCACACATGCACTGATGAAACACTCAGTCACTACTCATGCACTCAAGTAATTACGTAGAGAGTACCATTGTAGTAAGCCTATCACCCATCCAGTACCTATGCAGTCATTTAATTACTGAGGCAATAGTCCTGCACTAATACAATCACCCCAGCAGTACACTTACTTTCATCCAATCTCTCAAGCTTTAACAACGGGCTCATGCAGTCACTCAGACAGTAGTCCTGCACCCATCTAATTAGCAAGGCACTACTGATGCACTTATTCAATTATCCAGGCACTACCCATGTAGATATCTAAACATCCAGGCACTACCTGTTTACTCAACCAAAAACAAATGGGCAGCATCCAATCGCTGAAACACTATTCATCCAATAGGCTAGGTGCTGTGCATGGGCTTAAGCAATCATGTATGCACTATCCATGCACTCTATAAATCACATATATACTATTTATGCACTCTTGCAATCATCCAGGCAGTAGAATAGCACTCATTTATTGAATTATTGAAGCATTAGTCACGCACTCGTCTAATCATTCAAGCTCTACTCATGCACTCATCCAAACACCCAAATACTAGTGGTATCCTCATGCAAACACACAGGCAGTAAGTATGCAGATATGTAAAGACCCATGGAGCTATGACATAGTCAGTGAATCATCTACGCACTACTTGTATCCTCAGGGAATCACCTGCGCACTACCTATGCACTCATTCAATCATCCAGGGTGTATTGATGTTTTCAACCACAAACCCATGTATTTACATGTTTTACTTAGGAATATGTAGTCTTTTTGAACCATGTGGGGAATTATATATGCAACCTGTCACACACACTTTGCAAGTACTCTGAAGAATTAGTAAGCTGTATGGTTGGATATAGATTAATGTGCAGATTTTTATATGCAGCGTCTCCCAAAATTTAAATCTGATACATTTAAGTAGACAAGTACTGAGATACTAAATACACCAGTGACACAGTGGAAGAGAGGCACGCAAATAGCTCTAATGGTGTGTTTTTGGATTTACAGTGTTGAGATTCTGTATGTACTTCTACACTTGGGTAATGCGCCGTAGAGCCACAAGCCATTTGGCTGTGCCGCGCTGCATTACTTTCAAAGCACAGGGATGCATCATATTTACTAAAATATGATGGATCCCTGTGCTCTCACCTGCGCTGGCACACAACTGGCTGTCATTCTCTAATGGAGGCACCCTTGCTGCATGGTGCAAGGGTGCCTGTGTTGCGGGGAATGATTGTTTTGTCAGGAAGGCATACCTTCCTAAACAAAAACAATCAAAAGATGTGTTTTCCTCTGTCCCTGCGTGCTGCAGAATGCAGCACGCATAGAAAGTGAAAAAACGAGGAAAAAATCAAAGTATTTCTCCTTGATGTGCCTCCCTACGCCTCCCCTGGGGAGGCGTAGAATTCTGACGTATTCCCAGGTGTACGAATCGTTGTTGATCTGGGAATGTGGCAAAATGCATGGGTGCTGCGTGGAAACACCCACAGCAACACCCATGCCACGCTCCTTTCACACAACGTGCTGTGTGAAAAGGGCACGTATTTACAAGGCCTCAAAGCCATGCAGAGTGGCTTCACGTGGCCTTGTAAATATGGAGCAACACACTATGCCAATGGTGTGTCAAAAAAAGTTACGCTTTGGCGCATGGTGCTTGTAAATATGCTCACTTGGCTTGATCATTTTAAAATTTACTACTGAAGGGATAAAACGGTCTTTCACCATGTATAAGTTAGAAGTGAGATTTAGTGCAGCTGTGTTGTAGGACAGAGTGCTAAAATGTTAAAAGGTAACTAATAAAGTCTCATGTTTTGCTTTGGGTTTGCTATATTGAAGTAAGTGCATGTAGTGTATAGCCAGTGCTTAATTTGTGCCGGTGCTTAGCACCGGCACTTAATCATCAGGGCCGGGTCTACAGTACACGCAGCCAAGAGGAGAATGGAGATTCATGAATGAATGAATCTCGACTCAATCTGACATTCTGACTGACTGATTCATTTTTCTAATCTTCAATTCTCAATCTAAATGTTGTTGATGCAGTGGCACGCACTGGCGGCCCAGCAGCCGCGGCACTTAGTTCAGAGTTGCCAATGCCGGCCCGGCCCAGTCTGCGGGACACACTGAGTTGGGCTGGATTTCGATCTTCTGCGGGGGTTGGGGCTGTGCGCGGCAGCAGGCAGCGTGCGCAGATTTTTTCAGATTGCGCGCGCATTCGCTGCATTGCCACGCCCCAGCATACCCGCACGGCCGCTCCCCACCACCACCATCATGGTTCAGCGGCCGTTCAATGGTTCAAGAACCGTTCACTAAATGAAACCTCAGTGCCAGCCAGCGCGACCTGGACAACGTTGAGGTTTTATTGGTGTTGAGGTCGGAGTAGCCGCTGCCAGTGAGTAGTGGCATGCAAGTGCAACAGACAGACAGCACCAGGTGAGGCAGGGCCTGGCACTGGCAGGTCTAATCATCAGTTAATAAAGCTGAGCGAGGCAGCCTAAGGCAGTGCGCTGCAGTCAGTGTGTGTCCCGGCCCGCCCACCACGAACGAACCGGTAAGTTAAGTTTTACTTAACACCCCCTCCTAACGGATTGAAAGCTCTCACTGTACGCTATGGTGACAGTTGGATCACGGACTTTGGGCCTATTATCCATGGGGACATCTGACAGCTGGCTTGCTGTACTTAGGCGTATAACACAATATAATACAAAGCTACAATGTTATGGATTTTAGAATACATTTATCAGCTGTTATTGATTTGCTCAGGACCCTCATTGCTAGTCCGAGCAGGATCCGTTCTCGGCGCTGAAGGGAGAAAATTACATTTAGGCTTTTTTGAGAAAGGGTCCGGATCCAGGTGGCCTGCACGTGGCATGTGCTTTAATGGGTTCTGTTTTACGTCATGCACAAACATATTCCAAAAGAACAGCACTGCTGCTATTCAAATTGGAAAGCAGTCAAGGTGTTGGTGTGAATGAATGCGAGACAATGAAAACTCGTGCCAAGTGGATAGCGGCCAAAAGCCCGGTCTTTGTGATGCAACCAGAGTGAAAGATTTGAGTGGGCGGATCAGTACTGGGCTACACGAAGGCAGTCATCGAAAATTCGCGATTATAAATAGCAAGGTCCGGAAAACTGAAGATATTAAGTATGAATAATTTCAGCATTTGATTAGTTTCCTGTATGCATTACTGAGTTTGATAATAAAGTGCAAGACAGGTAGGCAGCACTTTTGATTGTAATATCTCCTGAAACCCCGAGCCAGCTAGGAGCTGCCTGTCAGAAGACCATTCAAGTTTATTCATTTTTGGTACCCACATGGAGCAAAACGATTAAACTGTGCATTCTCACAGTGCTCAGGAGTCGGACTCTTCACAACTTCAAGTGCTTAACATTAACAAAGCGAACAAGCATCTTTCAGAAAGGCCAACTTTCAGATTTTGTGCCGCATGATTGTCAAAGCATTTGGAAGAAAAAACGTATCCCTGTTATACAGAGCGCCCAGCTTTTAAGCAAAGCTCTCATATTTGCTCTTTTCTGATTTTAGCTAAAAATGCAGCTGCAAAATAATCTATTTCCATGTCTATATTAATTTTCAAAAAGGTAAAAAAAGAAGCGAGATGTTCTCTTGAGTGTCTCTCCACGCTGTCAGTTTTGACCTCCAGTCATATAGCTGTGCGTATGGAAAGCATAGGAAGGTAACAAAAAAAAAAGGGGTACGATTTTATAACAGAGCTCATGTAACTGCAAATGTGTGCTTGCGCTGGTGCGTCAAAGGTAAACACTGCTCTGTTACCTCTATTGCTGTTCTACATATGGCTGTTTGCCACACTTAAATTCAACATAGATCAAATTGACAGTGTACTCTTATAAATTAAATAAAAGTCGAAATATACTAGTTGGAACTTCATTTTCCGAATAAGTAAGTACTAATAAAGTGAGAAGAAAATAAATATTGTCTAGGGTACTGGTGGAAATGTCAAAAACTGAATACAATAAAACCGGGAACCGTACTTATAAGTCATTACAATAGCTTGACAGGAAGGTCGTAGAAGAACAAACTTTTTAGTTTTGTCTTTGTGGCTGCCACGTTAGCTCTATGCATGGCACATGTATTGGAATCTTTACTGGAAAAGGGACTACGGTGCTGATATGCAGCATTTTAAGCTTTCCTATTGGCTGTCTTTCAGGAATGTAAAATGCCAAGCATAGCATTACATTCAAAATTGCACCTTTCTAATGTGCTAATATTATGGTTTCCTGCTTTCAGCGTTTTTTTCCAGATGTAAGTTGGTATTTTTAAGTGTGTCACGCATTCTAGAAGTCAGTGTTTAGTTTATCTGTTCAGAGTGTTTTCACAACATTTTGGTTTATTTTTCCACATAAGCTATTTAAAAGTTGTATCTTGGAACTCATAGACTCTGTTAAAAATGGCATACCCTACCACAGTATTGTCCTTTCCCCAAATCAGCACATAGAGCACTGAAATTGTCCCTTTTCAATGCATTAGTGATTTTAGCTAATTTATTCCAAAATTTGCATTAAATGCACTTTTGGTTGAATTTTTTTCAAAATTTTCACAGGGCAGGGGAACCTCCTATCAAAACCTTACTATGAGGAAGGCTCCCTTGCTGAAATTCAGATCAGGGTATTACATCTGACTTTTAGCAGTGCCAGTTGAAGATGTGGGTGGAGCTAATATAGTAAGTGGGTGGAGCCAGTGGAGGAAGTGGGTGGAGCCAGAGAAAAGTAGGTGTGGCCTCCGACAAACATTTGAGCACCTGCACTTCATATTTTACAAATTAAGCACTGTGTATAGCTATGTTCATCTGTAGATTTAAAACTGCAACAGACCATAAAAACTGTTTTTGTATTATGTGTAAGTCGGTACTAAGGTAGTTTGTACGTTGTCTAGGCTAAAAATGAAACAAACAGGACAAGATATACATAAGTACTCGCAGTTAGAATGTCTACAAAAGCTCAGATGAAAAAGCAACAGAAGCAACTACAATATTTCTGCAGAAATGAGTTACAAAAGGGGCAAATGCAGAAAAAGTGCTGAAAGAAAAAAGAGCTTCTGGTAAGAGGACAAAGTCCTTTCTTAAAAATATATGTGGACATTTGCTAAGATTGCAAAATAAAGAAAATACAATTATGACTATGAGAAACAACATATATTACAGTTGATAGTTTTAAAGAAGACATTACAAAATTTAACACAATGTTGTTTAAAAAACCCAGTATGTTTGTATATGTTGTTGATGCACTTACTAGAAGATTTTAACACAGACTGTTGACTTATGTTTAAAAAGTGAAAAAGTAAATAATAACTGGTAAGAGTTACTTGTGTATTTATTTGTAGAGGGATGGTTTGACTATATGGCAAATCTATCTATATGGCAAATTGTATGTAAGTAGTGTTACAATAAATCAGAAGATAATAAAATGAACAACACATAGATATTAGATACTCATTTTGTAAGATAATAAAATGCCTGCTAATGTAGAAAAACTATGAACGGCCAGAAATAAAAAATAAAAACATCCACATTTATTCTTTGCAGCATTGCAAAGGGCCATTGTGGACTGCTCTCCAGCACTCACTACAACTACACAATCCATGCAGTATGATGCCATCGGGGAAAACTGTGGAGCCAAATCTTGAAGTTGAGGCTGGACTTTTTAATGGACTCTCTGCTTCAGTGTTGTTGTGGCTGCTAATGAAGTCGAGGGCCCTTCAGCTTTTCATTGCCTTCTTGCTGCTCACTATGAACTGCTCTTATGAAATGTGCAAAAAATATATAAAAGGGGGAAAAAAATTAGCATGTATGATTTTTGGCAGCATTGTGAATAGGTGTAACACCCTGCTCACTAGCTCTCATTACAACACTACAGTCCATGCAATACGTGGCCATTCTTAAACTTTGGAGCCATATCTTTTGCAGTAGTCTGTACCTCTGAAGGGACTTTCTGGCCGGGAATTGATGCTGATGCCACTTAAGTAGATGGTCCTCAAGGTTCCCTCTGCTAGATCGGTAGTTGGAGATGTTTGCTGTACGTTTTAAGATGATATAACATGAACGTCATACTACATAAGTCCAAAAAAAGTCTCCAGCCAAAATCTATGACCTGCTCACAATAAAGTTCTGGAAAAGTAGATTCAAGTAGGAGGAGACGGTGTATACTTGCTGTTCATTTTGCTGAAAAGTATATTATCCAATGATATTCCTTACTTTCCCGGTCATGTAATGTTCGGAGATTGTGCATTGCACTAGTTTTGCAGCAGTTTTTAATTCCCCATGAATTTGGTAAACAATGGGTAGTTTTATGGGTGTTTGGTAGTTATGTTATATTCATGAGTTAAGATGTTGAGTTATTTTTTTAAACTGTTTTTTTTATAAATGTGTTGTTAAAATAAAGTTAAACCAATATGTTACTAAACAGCTAGACTCAAACTTTGTGTAAAATATGTCTATATATTTGTTTTACACTTTGTCATTTGTATTCATGACTACTGATGTCATTGCGATCTCCAGTGTTGCTGTCAAGAAGGAAAATGCATTTTTGATTTAGTCAAGGGGAAAGTTAAATTAGTATTTTACTAAATAGCTACACTGAAACCTTATGTAAAATATGTCTATATATGTGTTTTACACTTTGTTAAAACCACCCGATATTCGCTGTGTGACCTTGGCAATAGCACTCATAGAATCATACAGGTACTACTGTGCAATCATCAAGGACAGCCTTTCTCCATCACTCTGCAAACATGCCTCCTGGCATAGTACTAGTTGGGGGATGAAGTACCCTTGGCTATTGAGGGTATTTGGGGGCCAACTATCCCTCCTGTTACTTTCAGCAAGTCCCACCCAGTCAGTTTGCTAAGAGGTCTACAACCCCTTTCTGCACAACTCTGCAAACGTGTCTCCTGGCACATTACTGGTTGGGGAATAAAGTTGTCTTGGATGCTAAAGGACCTTGGGGACCAAGAGGCCCTCCTGGATCTTTCTGTAAGTCCTACACAGTAGGATTCCTGAAAGCTGGTCAGGGGCCCTGCCCCCTTTCCACACCATTCTGCAAACACCATTGCTACATAAAAAAACATGGAATTTCACTGAAAAAACCAAAGGTTACAGGGCTGTTATAGTTAAGAAATATAATTAAAAAACCATAGATATTCACTAAAAAAAACAAAGGTTACAGGGACGTTATAGTTAAGGTTACAGGGACGTTATAGTTAGGCTCAGATTTCACACGCACAAAACCAGAGAAATTCAGCAGTTATAGCTAGCTGAGCTAACTATAACTTGTGCCCCCGCAATGCACTGCTTATGACCTCACATATTACATCACTCGTGAGTCGTGACCTGGTCAGTGACATCACTGATGACCACAAATGACATCTCAAATGACATCACTGATGACATCCACAGAATCTCTGATGCACTCACTAACACCCCAATATAACCTCTCATACACCCACTCCAACTTCCACATTAGCATTCTCAAAACCATTGACACACCCGTGCTAGTCCCTACACACCCACTAATTGATTCATAGGTGTATGCATACATCCACTCAGTTACCCATACAGCCACTCATACAACTCACTCAGTAGTACAGCCACTGATATATCCACTCATACACCCATACAGCCACTCACACAGTCAGTCACTCATAGAGCTACTCACACACATACTCACTCCCCTATAGAGTCAGTCACACAGCCATTTACTCACCTATACAGTTATATACACACAAACTCACTTATTCATACATATATTTTTCACATATACTCACAACCTATACAGTCACTGACACAAGCACACACTCACCGATACAACCACTCCCACAATCACTCACACATACAGTCACTCATATACTCCAACACTCACCTATTCTGCCTTTCACATATGGAGTTACTCACCCATATACCACTGACACATCCATTCACTCACTGACACAGCCACTGACTCACCCACTCACTCATCCATGCAGGCAGTCACACACACCTTCACCCACCCACCCACACACACTCATATGACCATACAGGTCCTCAGACAACCAATCAATAACCCAACAGCCACTCATGTACCTACTCACCAACCAATACAGCCACTTACACACCATCTGACAGACTGATACAGACATTCACACACAAATTAGTCATCTACCCATACATTCACTGAGACACATATAATCACTCACCTATACAGTCAGTCATGCACCCACTAAATAATCCATAGAGGCACTCATACACCCACTAATTCATTAATATACCTTGGTATATATTTATATATATTTAACACTCATAAACTTTTGGAACCACTCACCATCACTGGATGATGTAATCAGTGATGTCATTTGACATGTCATCAGTGATGTCACTGACCATGTCTTGAGTGATGTAATATGTGAGGTCATAAGCAGTGCATTGCAGGGGCACAAGTTATAGTTAGCTCAGCTAACTAGAACTGCTGAATTCCTCTGGTTTTGTGTGTGTGGAATCTGAGCCTAAATATAATGTCCCTGTAACCTTTATTTTTTGTGTGTGAAAATTTTATATATATATGTGTGATCAAGTCCCCGGCGAGGGACGAAACGCGTCATGGCTGCTGCAATCATTTGGGAGTTTTAATAAACATTGCAGTGTGACAAATTCCGGTGGTCCGCGCCCTTCCTTTGCGCACAGGAAACAGGCGAATCGAGGAGGAGTATGGTGTGATATATATATATTATCTACTGGCGGTCACCAGTAGATAGTTATAGTTAGGACCTATTTTCCATAGAAAATCCGCGACATTCTATTTGAAATAACTCTCTTGCCGGTTGACGTATCTTTGCGAATTTTTCAAACTTTGTGGGGCGCTCCGGTCCGCTCCTACCCTGAAAGTCTCGGGGGGATTCGTCAAGCGGGAGCTGAGAAAAAAGGGGGGTCCCAAAACACGTTTTCCCCATTCATTTTTCCATAGGAAACTTTAGACACGGCTACAGCCCGAACTGCTGAACGGAATTACACCAAATTTGGCAAAGAGGTAGTTCTTGGTTCAGAAAGAACCCTTTTGTTAAATGGTGTAAATCCGTTCAGTAGTTGCTGAGAAAATCAAAAGTAAAAGTACATATATATCTATGGGCACGGAGGATCCGCGCACCCTGAGCGCACCCTGCGCGCACCGTCCCGATCACGAGCTGCATGCTAATTGGCTGTCAGCTGGCTGTCAACATTCCGATTCAGGAAATGTTGGCAGCCATTTTGTCCCTCGGTAGAACCGAGGGACAGAAACAAGTGCGCAAAGCGCACAAAGGGGGCAGGGTAGAAACACCCTGACCCCCTAGGTCTGCTCAGGGGGTCCCATAAGGACCCCCTGGGCAGAAAAAAGCATTTTTTTTTTTGTTAAACGGCAGGATGTGCTCAGGGTGCGCGGATCCTGCCGATAAAAAACTAAAAGCGAAGCGCGCTGTCCCGGTCTTCGATTGTATTTTGCCCCTGGGTGGCCCAAGTCCCGGGGGCATGGTGGGGGGGGTTACATTTATGTATGGGGGCCTCAAAGGGCCCCCAAGCCCCGAGGACCGCCACCCCCGGGGCTTTCATTTTAAAATGGTGCGGGAGGGCACTCGGCCCTCCCTGCAGCCCCGGAAACGGCCACCTCCCGGGGCACTAAAAAATTTAAAATGGGGGTCCGTTTTGTACCTCCAAAGCCCCGAGGACCACCACCTCCCGGGGCTTTGCTGATGTGGGGAGGGGGCCGCGCCGCCCCTCCTGGAGCCCTTGGTGGCCCTGGGGACCGCCACCCCCAGGGCCGGCTCCTGCAGTGTCCCGGGTGCCTACCCCCGGGACACTGCTGTTTGCAATGACAGGACGGGAGCCTCACGGCTCCCGTCCTGTCATTGCAAACTTGCTTTGGATATTGGAAGAGAGAGCAGGAAACCTGCTCTCGCTCCAATATCCAAAGCAGATGGCTTTCCACACGGGGAGCTGCATGTCAGCAGCTCCCCATGTGGAAAAGCAATGCCGGCTCTCGAAGGACGTGGGAGCCGGCGGGACCGTGGGGGCATTGGGGCTCCCCTCACGTTCTCCATTATTATGTATAGGCCCCGGGGGATGGGGTCCCCGGGAGAATATAAATTAGTGGTAGGAGCTAAAAAAAAAATTACGGTGAAATAAGGAGTCGCGCACCCAGCGCGCCGCTCAGCGCGGCCCCTAGTGTGAACGCGTTGGGTGCGCGACTCCCAGCGCGGCCCCCTGGTGTAAACGCGTTGGGTGCGCGACTCCAAGGTAAACGCGTTGGGTGCGCGAATCCCCCAAATATTTTTTTTTTAAAAGTAAATATACATGAAGTATATATGTTTATATCTTGGGTGGCTCTAAAAAGAGCCCTTGTGTTTATTGACAGATTATGGTACCTACAAGTAAGTACCGATGCAGAGTCTAAAGTTGATGAGAAAGACTCTGTTACCCTCATCTGTAAAATGTACACCGTCTCTCCTATAGATGCCATCCATATTAAAACGCAGATTGTTGTTGAAAATGGACCCCATCCTATAATCTCTGAGATAAGCAGAAACAGCTTTATTGACATGTTTCCTAGCTTTCTCAAACTGTGGACAAAAATGATTGGACCACTGCCATTTCTGTCTTTGGCATATGTTCGAATAGACAAAGGCAGTTTGGGGGAAAAGTGACATGAATTCTGCAAAGGTGTCCTTCATAAGCATTTCCAGACCTACCCCAGTCAAAGTGCCTAGGTCATTGCCACCACAGTGCACCATTATGAGGTCAGGGTGTTGGAGATGCAAAAGGATTTAACCAATGGCATCAATTGGTGCCACTTTAATCCTCTCTGACCAATCCATTAAATGTCTACATTTGGCAAAGCTAAATCTTTGTCAATACCTCTGCTTTCAGCATACCTTTGGCACCAGAAAACATAGCTGTGTCCCACAATCCACACTGAAAGCATCTTGAAGGGATCAATGTAGGTAATAAAAAGATGTCTGTAGCTGAGGTAGGCAGGAGGGAAAATGAAATCTATCTAAAATGGTGGACAACATGCTGTTTTTAAGAAAGTAGAGATTTGATTGGCTGTTTAAGAACACTCTACATTCTAATATAGGGTGCATTTTTCTTTGTTTAGAAAGCATGTTTATTATTGGTTATAATGAAAAGTTTGAAAGGTACAGCAGAAAGGATAAGTGAATGCTTTGCAAAGCCAACCACACCTGCTGTTGTCATTTGCAACATTGTGTGGTGAACTTGTGACCTGGCAGCTAAGTTGAATGTTGCATGAGCTTTTGCTATGGAAACTGATATTCAGAACAAGGGGGGAAGATGTCAGTTGAAAAGTATTATTCTCTATGACCAATGGAAATTCGTTTTACAATTTGAAAAACACTGGGAAGTCATGTGTATATGTATGAAAAATTAGAGGGAAAGTTTGCCATTACTGGTTTTATATTGGAGAGTGTGCTTATCTACATTCTCTGTGTGAAAAAGAAAATCCTGACTGAGTGTGTGAGATTTTTAATTCAACAGATTTATTTAATAGGTGAGTTATATATTTTGGACGTTTATTTAAAAAAGATTTGATAGTTTAATGAAACTGTGTTTTTGAAATATATTATTAAATGTACTGATGTATACTTTAATTATTTTTATTGTATTTGATGTTTGTTTTAAAAATAGTATGGGGCAGTTTTAGAAGCTTCTTGCGCCACTTTTGCGTCACTTTTAACATGGGAAAAGTGACGCAAATGTGGCGCAAGGGGCTTGTAAATCTGCCCCTATGTATAGTAATATTCACTGAAAAAACCACAGGTTTCAGGTACGTTATAGTTAGAAATTAGCATTTAAAAAACCTTTGAAATTCACTGAAAAAACCATAGGTTTCAGACACGTTATAGTTAGAAATTAGCATTTAAAAAACCTTTGAAATTCACTGA
Source organism: Calotriton arnoldi (assembly GCA_963921515.1). Lineage (NCBI taxonomy): Eukaryota > Metazoa > Chordata > Amphibia > Caudata > Salamandridae > Calotriton > Calotriton arnoldi. The sequence goes on along the minus strand of CAWUFW010004979.1, from coordinate 1,227,082 downwards.
AAAAACCATAGGTTTTAGGGACAGTTATAGTTAGTTGGACATTTCACTCGTACAAAACCCGTGAAATTCCCCGTTATAGTTAGTTCAGCTAACTATAACTCGCGCCCCGCAATGCACTGCTGATGACATCACATATTACATCACTCATGACATGGTCAGTGACATCACTGATGACATCACTGATGACATCTCAAATGACATCACTGATGACATCACTGATGACATCATCCAGTGACTGTGTGTTTCTGTAAAGTTTAAATATTTTTAATATATATAGGAAAAGACGTATTGAAGAATGAGTGGGTGTATAAGTGTCTGTATGGATGATTTAGTAGGTGCGTGACTGACTCTATAAGTGAGTGATTTAACGTATCTTACTGAATGCATGGGTTAGTGACTAAACTGGGTGAATGTCTGTATCCGTCTGTCTGTTGCTGTGTAAGTGGCTGCATGTGTTTGTGAATAGCTACATGAGTGTCTATATGAGTTATTGAATGGTTGTCTGAGTATCTATATGGGTGCCTGAGTGTTTGTGTGGGAGGGGTGTGTGCGACTCTGTGCATAGATGTGTGAGTGGGTGATTCACTGGGTAGATGGTTTCAAGAGTGCATCTGTGATAGACTGTATGGGTGGGTAAGTGTGTGTAAGAGTGTGTTAGTGAGTGAATGTATGTCCCAGTGGTACATGTGTGAGTAACTACATATGTGAAAGGCAGTATATATGTGTGTTGGAGTATATAAATAGCTATAAGCGAGAGTGAGTGATTGTGTTAGTGGCTGTATGGATGAGTGTGTGCTTGTATCAGTGATTGTATAAGAGCGTAACAATGTGCTAGTATTTGTATGATTAAGTGAGCTGGTGTGTGTATAACTGTATAGGTGAGTAAATGGCAGTGTGTTTAATTATTTGCATGACTGACTAGGTGTGTGAGTACCTCTATGGATGAGTGGCGGTGTTTGAGTGTCTATATAGGAGTAAGAGTGCATATGTTAGTCCTGAACTGAGTGACCATAAGTATGAGTGACTGTACGGGTGAGTGAGTGGATGTGTGTGTGTAGACCTAAGAATCAGTGAGTGGGTATGTAGTTATTGGTGTTGGAGTGTCTATGGTTTTGCGAATGGCAGTCTGTAATTTAGAGTGGGTGTATCAAAAGTTATATTAGGGTGTGAGGAGGTGCATCAGATTATCACGTGGATGATGTCATCAGTAATGTCATCAGTGATGTCATTTGAGATGTCATCAGTGATGTCATCAGTGATGTCACTGACCATGTCATGAGTGATGTAATATGTGACGTCATCAGCAGTGCATTGCGGGCGCAAGTTATAGTTAGCTGAACTAACTATAACGGGGAATTTCACGGGTTTTGTACGAGTGAAATGTCCAACTAACTATAACTGTCCCTAAAACCTATGGTTTTTTCAGTGAATATATATATATATACATATATACCACACAGGGGACACAGCGGGGTCTCAGGAAAATCGATTTATTCCAACAACGGCATGACGCATTTCCGCGGGTGTGCCTTTCTCAAATGCCTAACACCGGGGGTTCTCATTGTTCAACATTTTAAATGTGCTTCCTCAATCCTATTGGTGGGAGCACAGCTGACCAAAGTCCATAGAAAGCGCTTTTACAGCACCTCATCCCGGACTGCAATTCCCATCATGCATCTTCCTTGAAAACAGGGAAAGTGTCTCTTATTGGCCCCGTTGATTCGTGTCCTCATAGTGAGTACGGGCTAATTATTCCTAGACATGGTCATATGCAGTTCTTTTCTTTGCCCCGGCATGTATTTGAGACAATGAATCCGTTTCCTGGCCCCCTATGTCCTGCCACAATGCCGAGTTTGGAGCATACCCAGAGACGGGGTATATATATATAATATAATATAATTTCTCAACCTCCAAACACAAATCCAAGCAGTTAACCTTAGCTTTGCTAGTTGTGCTTTTAAAACCCAAATTCAGATTTATTGACAAACCTCATAGCTTCTTCCTCACTGCCGTTCCATATCCTAAATAGATCGTCAATGTATCTGATCCAGAGCACAATGTGTTCTTCGTAACCCTCCAATGTACTAGCGACCTGATCCTTCCACCAGCCCATGAACAAATTTATCATAGCTGGAAGCAAAAAATGTTCCCATCATCGTGCCCTGCATTGGTTTGAAAAACTGACCATCGAACTTAAAGAAATGATGTGTTAAACAATATGTGATCATATCTAGAATAATTTCTGTGTGTAACAGAAAGGGCATGGATTGTACTCTCAGGTAATATCTACATGCTTGCACCCCTACTTCATGTCCAATGCTACTGTATAAACTAGCCACATTCAGGGTCAGAAGCAAGTAATCAGGTTCATAATGTATCTCTTCAATCACTTTCAGAAAGTCTTTACTATCAGCTATAAAGGATGGATAAAGCTGTCACAAATGGTCGAAAGAAATGGTCTACATAGTCAGAATTATTCTCTGATAAGTTTCCAATTGAAGACACAATAGTAGGGTGGGTGGTAAACTCTACCCCTATGTCAGAGCTCACAGAGATTTGCCCACTCCGTGCTCTGCTTGTTCTTCAACTGTCGTCAACCCTCCATCAGATACATTTCCTTAGACAATGTTACCATCTTTGTTGGACTTTCTAATTACTATTGTATCATCACTTCACAATTCTTTTATGGCATTCATCAGTTGCATATCTAAATTGCCTCTGCTCTAATTAGATTTCTTACGCAGTTTTTTCAGATCTTGTATTACCATCTCCTGAAAAGTATCTGTCACAACATCTGGCATACATGGTCCAAATTTCAATTTAGGTTTAAAACCACTAGGACAATGTTCTCCCACCTCAATACCCATCCAAGCCAGATTGAGATATGGGTCTCCACTATGAGATATTTCAGAGTCTGTTCTGATAATGTAAACAGTGTGCACATTTCACTGATATACAGATTACTTGTGGTTTTCGACCTTAATCTTGTCATCCCATTACTAGGTTGTTTCATATTGTGCTTTTTTTCAAATTCACCTTCTACACAAGTAAATAAATCAATTTGACTGTGAACATAATCAAAGGATGTAGATGAACTAAAGGTCAACCCAAATTACAACGCATCCTTTTCTACCACAGTAAGTTCTGTTGGGTTAATTAGCTACCGGTTTTGACTTCTCCACTGTTTTCTCCATTATTTGCCTGCCTTGTGTCCCCTTGTCTACATTCCCACTGCAGCTAAGTCTTTTTCTTTTGCTTCCTTCCTTGTTTGACGATGCTTCTTCCTCATCTTCTTGTTTTCCCTTTTGGGCCTCTTCCTCCACCTCTGCTCCATTGTTGCTCTTTCCCTTGATTTGTTAGGCGAAGTTTGTCTAAAAGATGACCTCCAATTCTACTTCCATTTGGGGATACTGATTGACAACTCTCAGAGGTATCACTATCTGTATGAATCAAGTTTAAACTTACTTCAGGAGCCACTATTCCTTGTTTGTTTACATTGTTTTCATGCTACACATCTCTTTTCATGTTATTGTATAATTTGCTGAAATCAGTATTCTTCCAGATAAGTAGTATTTTTCATCTCTCAGAAACTGCCTATGTTTTTTCAATTTGATATATATCTTCTTCAATTTTCATCACTTTTATCAATAGCAGTCAGCATAGTCTCACAGTTCTCCTTTGAGTCTACTTTCAGAATTCTTTTGTGATTTCCTCAATCTCTTTTGGAATATGATCTTGGTCTTTCCATGCGTACTTAATCAGAATCTTCAGCATGATTTTGGAACAGTTTTCTGAGTTTTGAACCCATTCCTTTAACATTTTAGTGTCTGCTCTTCATATGAGGGTACTATAAATATTCTCAGTCCCCTTGGAATACATTCACATTCCAAGTATTTTACCAACGATGTAGCTTCCCACCATTTATTCAGTTCCTTTGTCATAAGTTTTTATAGCATCTCATATTGCTGCATTAAAGTGACATTCTTTTCTCAGTTTCCATTAATTAACTTTGTGCTCATGAAAGGTTTCTCGACCGCTTCCTTGCGTCTAACATCTCCATCATACCATATTTTCTCCAATGACTTACTTCGTAAACAAACACCACTGGGACTCTTAAGCACTTCAATGGTTGATCCTCTAATGTACAGAGTCTTATCTGCTCCTGTCCATAAATTGCCGTTTCCAAGTCATGTCAACAGAATATATTTTAAAAAAAACAATTGATTGACGGAATGCTGAACAATGACAAACATTCTGGCCTAAATCCATAGTGTTCTTGCTCACACTGCCATTCCAGTTTAGACCCAGCCATATGCAAGTAGGTCTTGACCCTGTTCCCCATGGGAACAGTGAAGCCTGAACTGCCAGGCCGGGTCCTCCCCAGACTGGAAACAAGAATCCTGGGACTAGTTTTGGGGTATTACCTCTCATCAGCCAGGCTAGCTTGACTCTAGTGGCATGGAGAGCACAGGACCCATGTCTGGGCATACCCGTCCCACTTAGAACGGCAAATGCAAAAAAGAACAATTGATGGATGGAATGCTGAACAATGTCAAACATTCACCCCCAGTACAGAGATCTGGGCCTGAATCCATCGTTCATTTGCTGGGGGTGAATGTTTGATTTGTTCAGCAGTCTAGTCATAATCATATGTTCCTTTTGCTTTTAATAGAATATGCACAGCATTTACCGGGTTGGTCTCTCAAGTCCTCTGATTGTTTCACGGCTTCGACTCACCCGATAGTGCATCTTTCCGGAATCTCTTGTGGCACACCAGTCTGTGCCTATCTCTCAGGAACCTCTCCTTCACATTCACAGTTGGTACAACAGCAGGAACATGCAGTTCCTATTTAAAATCCTCCCCCAGGATTGGTGTCAACTCTTTTCTTTCCTGTATTGCATTAAGCTGGCTTAATGTATTGTAATCACACAAGAATCAATGATGGAAGCAGCTCTTCAGCTAAATAGAGGCTTTTATTGAGTCTGCGTTAATGAGTGTATTCATGCTTTGATTAATGTAGTGATCTGAGTGCTGCGGGATGTATATATACATGGCTAATGCTTCTATAATGAGCATAGACTGCAAAAAGGGCATACTCTGTTTTATGATTTTAAATGACTTATGAATTAATAGTATAGAAATGATAATTTAGTTGAAATGCAGCTTCTCAAAAAGTGCTTCATGAAGAATGCATGAAACTGGAATGCATTCATTGTAGCAATATCTCTACTATTGAGCTAAATATTGCAAAGTTTCTAGTTTCCACAGTTGATTGAGTCAACTCAATTAACAGATTTGTATCATTTTTGTTTTTGGAATTAGTTCCAATAAGATACACAAGTAATCATTTTTACTCCTGCTTGGGTAAGCAAGAGCTATTTGGGGGGAGATTACCGTGAGAATACATTCAGTGAGCACGTGCATCCCTGCGTCTCTTTGTAAGAAATTGGGTTACTGGTTGAGGGGGTGACCTACTCGATCAGCAACATAATCCTTGTCAAGGTGAAGCACAAGCAAACTCCAAATTAACATATGCTCGACCCTCTGGTAGCCTGGCACAGAGGAATCTGGCTTTACTTAGAGGAAATGTGTAAGGTATTCATGCAGCACTTCAAATAGTAGTAAAGTGCAAACACTACACAAAAACAATCCCACTCCAATTTAGAACGATAGAATATATTTTAATAAATAAAACAAGACCAAAATGACAAAAATCCAATCAGTAGAACTGGAGATATGCAATTTTAAAGATTTCAGTGAAAATAGCACTAAAAAGCACTAAGCGCCAACTGTGGATATCCGGTAATGCCGGGCTGGGACAAAATCACTAGTTTAGAGCAATGACCGTGATGATGGGCAGTCAGATATAGGGACCCAGGTAGGCCAGCTTAACAAGAGTACCTTAAATCCTGGTTGCAGAGCATTGCGAGTTCATGCGTCGAGAATGCGTCGCAGCTGAGGAGAAGCATCAGTTTTGAGGACCTGTGGAGCTGCAATGCGAGGGCCTGCATCAAAGTCAGGGATATTGTCAATGAGGGCTTGCAATGTGAAGTCTGTTTTGAAGGATGCGTCATGCACTTGAAGTGATGAGTCAGTCCTGAAGGAGCAGCGAGGCTGCCATTGACGTGAGATCTGCAAAGAGAGGACCTGCGTCTGTGAAGCTTCATACAGCAGAGGTCCCGATGCGGGCTGCAAGGTTGATGTGGTGTCCTTGTGCTAGGAGAACCCTCACAGTGGAGGCGATTCCTCCATTCTGCTCAGGATTGCGCAGCACAGAAAATGCATTGGTTCTGCTGGATTCACAGATTGGGCTGGCAGAGCACCATCAGGCCCACTTCCAAGGGTCCAGGATTAGGATGGCATCATTTGGCATGGTACCACTCACAGGTGGCAGAGTCCAGGTACTGGGCTCAAGGTTGTTGGAGCCCTCTGTACCTAAGGCTCTAGTCAGGAGGCCAGCCAAATAGCCCTTGCTGTCAATTTGGGGTCCTGGGTTCAACAGATGCAGGTCTTATCCTTCTCACCCAGGCAAGAGGGCAGCAGGCCAGCACAGAAGGGCAGCAGTCCTTCAGAGCAGCAGTCCAGTGAAGTGGCAGTACTTTCAGTATCACAGCAGTCCTCCTTCCTTTGAAGTCCTGCTTTCTCAGTCCTGGCTCCAGGCTAACTACAGGAGGTATGCAGTCCTGTGTGTAGAGGCAGGACACAGCCTTTTCAAGTGTAAGTAGTGCTGTGCCGTGCTCTGTCCTCCCATCTGGCCAGAGATGGCCCATCCAGGCACACCTAAGGTCTCTTATGCGTCTGGCTGTGTAGGAGGAATACACAAAGCCCAACTGTCAGCTACATCCAGTCATGTGACCCACATATAGGCTACAGGCATTAAATGATGAAGGCAGGAAAATGCCACCTTCCTTAAAGAGGAAGTTTCAAAATTGTAATTTAAAATACAACTTCACCATAAGAGAGGATTTTTTATTACAGTTCCAAAGTCATCAAACATGAACTGGTTACCTGCTCCCATTTGGAAATTATCTCTTGATAAATGTAATAAGGTAACTACAATATTATCCTATGGGAAAGGTAGGCTTGTCTGTAGTGAAAAGTGAATTTAAGAGTCTTTCAGGACATGTAACACAAAAAAAGTACAATTCAACCCTGCCCTGTCTGGCACTTAAGGAAATGGATAGTCAGGTCTGCCATCTGCAGGGCCTGAAGTACTTCCTGAGGAGGCTATGTATTCACTTTGAGAGACACCTATATATATTAGCTGAACTAATATACATTTATTTGCTATAAAAAGGAAATGTATTCCTTTCTTTAAACGTACCCGATATTTACTCATACTAACTGTATTTGCCTAGCATCTATTTGAAATCTAATGTTGGCCTTACTTGTAACCAGGCCTGAGTTTCACACTTTGCATTTTCATAAGTGTTTCGATTGTCTTGTTTTTCTCTCCTAAGCAGGTGTCTTATCAATGAATTCATAAATTCAGATTAAGCTCATTGTTTATTATATTAGACTGGTGGAGAGATCCTCCAGTACCAGGAAGACCAGACTGATGTTATTTCCAAGGTAGAGAGTTAATTGATAAAATACTACCTTCACTTCACCCACTTCCCTCAGAAATCATGACAGGTTGTGGGGAAGGCAAATTTAAGGAGTTCATTGCGCACATTTTTTAGTCAGTAAGATTATCAATAAATGTCAAATTTATGTTCAACAAATTCAGTTTACATACAGTATAGAATTGCCTCAGTTATAAGAATCCCATCTTTGTGTCCCCTGTTCACTTCAAGGTATAATTGTGACATGATACTCTCCTCAATAAGGTATATCTATGGGTTGGAGTCGCGTACTTCATTACATGTTGAACATGACAAATTTTATGTCAAGACCGGAGGATCCTATTATGCTTTCTAATCTTGCTTTATTACAATGGCAGCCAAGATAAACGATAAAACTACACTTCCCAGAAGGCCAAGCAACAGATTGACCAATGGGAAAACATGGAATCCACAACAAGAACCAATGAATAGGCAGTCCCAAGTATAGCGTTAGCTCTGACTGCGAACAGCCCTCTTTTCTTGCTGCTCGCAGTCAAGATAAGTACATGCGCTTTTACTATTCCTTTCGTGTTGTATTTTATTGCTGTTTTTTATGTTTGCTAGTTTTTGTATGTGGTTTCAGGGGCCAATGGCTTTCTGTTTCGCTTTGCGCTCCCCCGCTGCCGCCCACAATTAGTGCCCTGCTCGCCGCTCGTGCGCGTTAACAGTTTCTTCAACGCGACGCGAGGCGGCCATTTTATGCTATTTCATGCTGCTTCCTCACCTCAGCTGTGTGTCCGGTGCTTTCTCCTGACACGCTTCAGGTTTACCGCGTTCCTCACGCCGGAGCTGGGATTTCTTTTGCTCCTCTCTGCTCCGGTTTGCGTCCTGCCCCTCTGGGTGTGGTTTTCTTTCTTGTCCAGTCAGGCTTGTATTACGCTCACGCCCAGGGGCGGTCCCAAGTCTCAGGCTCTTTGTTAACCCTTTACTGCCTCGTTCTTTGCCTGATTGCATTTTGATTATGGAGCTTGACAGTTCTCAAGGCTCAGACATGCAGAATGAAGAAGGAGAAGCATTTAAAAACAATTTGAATGTTTTTTATTAATTCCTCTGTGGAACATGCTGTTGAAGCTTCTATGAAACGTTTTTCCAAAGATATGAAAAATTCTATGTTATCTTTGATGTCCAAAGCCTTGGCCCATTCTGCGGGGATAGCAGAAAGAGAAAATTGGTACCTTCCAGCTCTAAATTTGATATTTCAGATGCGTCACGATTGTCAAGAGAGGTTTCCTCTCATAAGGTTGAGGACGTGGTGCCTCCCAGGCCTCCATCTAAGGAGGGGATTTCTATTTCTGATGGTAAATGTAAGTCTAAGTCAAAAAACGCTGAGGTACCTAAAAAACTGGTGATTTCCCAGATCTTGGACACAGATAATGATCTTGGTGACGCAGATGATTTGTTTGATATTTTTGATGCCAATGACCCTTCTTCCCCTCCGCCTAAGAGGTCAAAAACCGATTCTTTCTTCTCCAGACCTATTCTGGATTCGGAAAGTTCTCCCATGTTTGATCCTTCTTCTATTCGCCATCCAAATTCCACGGAATGGTTCCCTGCTGCTCATGTGGGTGATTATATTTTGGCTAGACTGCGCCTGCCTTTAGACAAATCCACCAGGTCCAAACTCAAGTCGGAATGTCCTAAGCCTTCCCTTTCTTCCAATATTACTGTTACACCGACTATCGACCAACCTTTATTAACCTTCTTTTCCAAATTTGGTAAAGACCCCCGTAAAAGAGTGGATAAGGCTTGGTCTACTTGTCAAGACAAGTTATTGGATGTTGTAGGGCCTTTAGCTCGTGTTTTTGACATGGCGGAATCTGCTCGTTTGGATGGCTCTGACTTGGATCCTCAGGATATTTCCTTATGGGTACAAAGAGCTTTTTGTCTCCTTGGTAATGCCAACTCGGCGATTATCCACGAACGTGGCAAAGGTCTCCTGATAAAGTTGGCTCCCAAGTTGGCTAACTTGGGTGCCCTAGACCCTGGCATCAAGTCCGATGGACTTTTGTTTGGCGACTCTTTAGTCAAAGATTTAAGCAAGTTCGTCACCACCTTTGCTTCTATTGATAAAGCTCAGCAATCTTTAAAGAAAGTTTTCTCTCAACGGGTTTTTGGACGGGCGGTAGAGGCAGGAGTCGCTTTGCCGGCCGTTCATTCCATAACCAAGGCTCCACAGGATCTTTTAATTCCAACTCCAATTATCAGGAATTCAAACCCCAATTCTACCCCGAAAGAGGTCGAGGCTTCAGATGTCATGGACAAAAGAACTTCAGAAACAATTCCCAACAAGGTAAGTCCCTCAGTGCCTCCCCCCGTTGGGGGTTGTTTAAGTCTATTCCTTCCAAAATGGCGAACTCTGACTGCAGACCCTTGGGTTCTAAACTCTATCCAAGGTCATCTTATAGAATTTTACGCTCCACCTTTCCAGACAGTTTTTCCTCCTCCTCTCGTCTTCGCAACCGACATGTCAAATCTCATTTCAATAGAGGTTCAATCCCTTCTCCAAAAACAAGCAATCCAAGTTGCTCCTCTAGATCCTTCAGGGTTTCTCAGTTCCATCTTCTGGTTCGCAAGAAAAACAAGAAAATGCGTCCTGTCATAAATCTGAAGTGGTTCAATCAGTTCGTGGTTTATCACCACTTCAAAATGGAAACCATTATTCATCTCAGAGATTCTCTTTGCTTACACGATTGGATGGTCAGAATAGACTTACAGGACGCATATCTCACAATTCCGATTCATCGTGCTCACAGAAAATGTCTTCAATTTCAATGGCTAGGAGTGACCTATCAGTTTTGCTCCCTCCCCTTCGGTCTGTCGTCAGCATCATGGTGCTTTACGAAGATTATGAAACCGGTTGTGACGTATCTGAGGTCTCTCGGGGTCAGATTAATAATCTATCTCGACGACATCTTGATAATGAATTTGGACAAACAGACTCTGTTGTCTCATTTGAACATCACTCGATCACTCCTTTCAGAACTGGGTTTTCTTTTAAATCCCGAAAAATCCATGCTAATTCCTTCTCAAAGAATCAAGTTCTTAGGTTTTCTCGTAGATTCTTCCACTGCTTCTCTTCACCTTCCTCAGTCAAAAGTCTTAGCTATAAAATCAGAAATCTCCGTAGTGCTTCGGAACTCCTCGAATTCCCTCAGGTCTCTTGCAAGAATCGTAGGTCTGTTGTCCGCCTCCATTCAGGCAATCTTTCCAGGGCCTCTACATTACTGAGCCCTCCAGCGCCTAAAAATTTGTCATCTGCGTCAAGGCCTGGTTTATTCCGATCTGATTTCTTTAGATCAGGAATCTCGTCTAGAGCTTCAATGGTGGATAGACCATTTAGATGCGTGGAACGGCAGAACAATCTTTGCCTCAGACCCAGATCTTATATCAGAATCCGATGCAAGCCTGATGGGCTGGGGCGCCCCTTGTGGTACAATCTCGACTGGAGGTACATGGTCACTCGAGGAGTCGAAATTGCACATAAATTGTTTAGAGATGCTGGCAGGTTCCTTTGCAATCAAGAGCCTCGCAAAGAACAAAGTTCGATGTTCTATCCTTCTTCGCATGGACAATGTTTCTGCAGTGCATTACATAAACCATCTAGGTGGCACCAAATCAAAACCCCTTGCGGAGTTAGCAAAGAGCCTCTGGAAATTTTGTCTTCTCAACAAGATCTCGGTCAGAGCGGAATACCTCCCAGGCAATCTCAATTCCATAGCAGATTGGCACTCTCTTTATCTACGGGACTCCAGCGATTGGAGGCTTCTTCCATCCGTCTTTCAATCTCTGTTTCAAAAATGGGGCGCTTCGGTCGACGGGAATGGCCGCACGGTAGCCGAGCTCCAGCGTGCCACTCCCGATAAATCCGCATATTACTGTCTGCCCCGGCCTACTATCCGCCCTGAGTGCATACACCATCTCTGATGCCACTACTGGAGGTGCGGTGCAAGTTTGAGTCCCATCGGGCGCCATTAATGTGAGACGCTCCGGGCGCCGGACTCCCTGAGTACAACTCGGCGGGCAGGAAGTACATCCGGTCGGCTGTGCAGGGCAACGCGACGCCGCGGCTGCGGCCTGGTCCGAGCGGGGACGCGCTTGCTGCCTGAATCGCCCCGCACCTGGAGCTCTGCAGTGCATGTCCGTCTGTCTGCGGGGACACTATTGCTGGATCAAAGATCTCAATGCACACCACGGGGCCTGTGGATCTCAACGGCCCCCATCAGCCGCTCACATTGCGGACAGCGATTTCATTGACGGCGCTTGGCTCCAACGACGCTCCTCTGCCCTGGAGACGCCCACACTGTCACCGCCGTGAGCCCCGAGCTTCCCCGGGCCGGCACGCCACGCGTCCTGCCACGTGCATTGTGGGCCTGCGGGCGGAGATCCAGTTTCTTCACCGGAGTCTGGTGAGTCGCGCTGCTTGATTGACTGGGCAGCAAATCTCTGGTCATGCCTGCGGGGCCGGCATCCGGTCCTTTGCTGAGCGCCCTGTTGCAGAAAGGAAGATAATGTTTTGTCTACGTTGAGGCCTGTGGCGGATCTCCCTCAGCCTGACTATTAACTTGTCCTTAGCCCGGTGGGAGACACACGACACCGGAGCCTCCACTTTTCCTAAACTTTGTCAGTGTCGTTGGACCTGTGCCACTGTGGGTGTCGGTTGGGTGCCCTTTTGTACTATACAACCGGGGGTGGGGGCGGCGGGTGCCAGGACCGACAGGCCGTGTGGGGGTTCCCACGGCAGGCAGCGGTGAGTGGCTCCTGCGTCCTGCCCCTTCACGGTCCACCACCCGAGGAGGCGCCATGGCGACGGGCCGGAGTGGGCGCAATACGGCACAGACCAAGCTGGACAAATTCACGTGGCAGAGGAGCCACGACGACAAGCAGGGCAGCACGGTGGCCCCGGATAGTGCTTCAGAACCCACCAACAAGGACCTATTGGCGGCAATAACTACTGTGCGGACCTCTCTGGAGCACAAAATTGACACGGTCACGACGGAGGTGGCCCTCATACGAGAGGACATGCGCAAAATGGCCGATCGTGTCGCAACCATTGAGACCACCACGACGGAGCTGGTCACCGACACTGCCCTCCTCAAGAAGCAGGTTGCTGAGCTGCGTTCATCCCTTGAGGCCTTTGCGGTGCAGCTCGATGACTATGAAGGTAGGATGCGCCGCAATAATATCAGAATTTTGGGCGTTCCGGAGAGAGCAGAGGGGCCAACCGCTGATCTTTATGTAGAGGAACTCATCCTGCAGCGTCTACAGCCGAGGGGTCTCTCCAAATGTTTCTCGATCGAGCGAGCACATCGGGTACCTGGAGGCAAGCCTAAACCAGGTGCCCCCCGTCCACTCCTTGCCCGAGTGTTCAACTATCGTGACCGAGACTTGATCCTCCAAACAGCGAGGGTGGCACCCCCACTGACAGTTGAAAACAGTAAGGTTTCGTTTTTCCCGGATTTCACCCTGAGGGTCCAAAAACAACGTTGGAGCTTCCTGGAAGTGAAACGGGCTCTCAGGGACCAGGAGATCAAATACGCCATGTTATTCCCCGCAAAGCTCAGAATTGAATCCGACGGCAAGTTGTGGTTTTTCACCCGTCCTGAAGATGCCTGGGACTGGCTCGAAGGCTGGCGCACGGTGGGCCGGAAACCCCACAAGTCGACAGCTGGGTAACTTCACGAGTGGCGACAACAACCTCGATCTCCGCCTCTCTCTGAGGCAAGCTCTCCTGGCCCCACGGGGTGACCATGTTAGACTGAACTTATTTGATTATTATCTGTTGTTTTCTGGGTTTGCTGAGTTAGGATATGGATGTCATTGACTTTGTGGGCTATGTTTTCGTTCTATCTTCAGGGGTTGCCGAAGGTACTCTTGGATCCTGTGTGATTGATTCTGCGCTCGCATTGACTTTGACGCATACACTGTAGCGCCTTATGTTTTTTGAAAGTTGAATGAGGCTGAAGTGCGTTTTATCTCAGGGTGTTGGGGCCAGGGCGGGCACCTGCTTCACTGTTTCTTGTTGTAGGGAGTGGGGCTGTACTCGTCCCCGAAGTTGTTGCGGGTGGGCGACAGGCGCTCTGCATGTTGGGGGTGGCGGGTGGTTTCAGACCCGTTCTGCAGTGAGGCAGGGTGGGGAGGGGGGTTGCGTGGGGGATTGTTGTTTTCGTTTTTGTTTTGTTTGGTACCGGACTATGCTACTGTTCACCACTCCATTCTTACACTCGTTTTCGCTGTTATTGACATATGTGACATCGGCCAATGTCGCTTGCGGCCATGCCTGATTATCCGACATCATTTGATCCCCATTGACCCGACGTGATGGCGTCTGGCCTGACCCTTACCATGTCAACTTGGAATGTTAACGGTCTGGGGGACAAAATAAAGAGAGGCATTGTGTTGCAATACGTTAAGCGTAATGAGCTTGATCTGGTCCTTATACAGGAGACACATCTGGTTGGGAACTCCTGTGGTGCCCTGAACAGGAAAGGATACAAAATGGTGGTTCATTCTGGCTTTACCTCGGGATCCAGGGGGGTGGGGATTTTGCTCCGAAAGTGTTGTCCCTATATCATCCATAACTACTGGACAGATCCCCAGGGCACATACGCCGCGGTCTCAGGCTCCTGGGAGGGGCGTGTTATTAATGTTGTCTCCGTGTATGCCCCACCCAGACTACAGCGCCTGACGCTGCGTGACCTGGGCACCCTGCTATTAGACCTGCCACTTGGGGTGTTGGTGTTGGGAGGGGATTTTAATCTCACCGTGGAGGGTTCTCTGGACCGTCTCCCCCCTCGGGGGGACCCACCGAGAGGTTCATATTTGTGGGAATTTGCGAATGCCCTGGGAGTTGTTGATGTCTGGCGGTGGTTCAACCCGGCCCACACCCGTTTCACGTTTCAATCTGGGGTGCACGGCAGTCAATCGCGGATTGACTACCTATTCACTCAGGCCCAGGATGTTCATCTCTTTACGAAGACCGACTGCCTGGCCCGTGGGATCTCTGACCACTCTCCTGTCCTGGCGACTCTGGGCTCCCGTAGTCGGGGACGTCCCAACACTATTTCCATATACCCATGGGCACTTAAAATTCCGAACATTAAAGAGGCTCTCCGCAAAGACACCGAATATTATTTGGCTTAAAACACTGGCTTTGTCGACTCGGCGGTGACGCTTTGGGGGGCCTTCGGGGCGGTCATAAAGGGCAGGGCTCTGTCGCTTATGGTGGGACACCGGGCGGAGCGATCCAGGAGAGTGCGGGAGCTGGAGGCTGATGTCTCGGCGCTGGAGGAGTCGGTTGCTCGTGACCCTGACCCCGCCACGTGTCACAGCCTTGCGATCAAGAGACAGGACTATCAGCAGCTTCTTTTTGATGACGCTGCAGCGCGTTCCCTGGCCTCCCGACACAGGATCTATGAGCAGGGTGAGCGGACAGGTAAACTCCTGGTGTGGCTCAAGCGACGGGAGCAGGTGGCTAGATGGGTCCACGCGATAGCAAATCCTGAGGGTACTCTCTTTACTGACCCCCAACAAATCGTCGACATATTTGCCTGTTATTATGCGGATGTCTACGCCAGCTCTCCCACGTCTCAGGCCCCATTGTCGGCTGACCTCCTGGCTACTATTGACGTCCCCACCGTCTCCCTGCAAGACAGAGAGTCCTTGGAAGCAGTCATCACAGTGACGGAGGTCCAAAAGGCGATACAGGATGTCCGCTCTGGGAAAGCTATAGGCCCCAATGGGCTTCCTATTGAATTATTTAAACCCATGTCGACTTTGTTGGCTCCCCACTTGTTAAATTTTTACACTGAATGTTTTGAGTCGGGGGTCCTCCCCGCAGAGGTCCGAACCGCAGCCATCGTGGTTATTCACAAGCCAAATAAACCTGTTGAAGAGTGTAAATCGTATCGCCCCATATCTCTTTTGACGGTCGAGGCGAAGATCCTGGCTAAAATCCTGGCGAATCGACTCCTTCATTATATTACTGATCTGGTCCATCCGGATCAATCAGGGTTCATGCCGGGGAGGAATACGGCTCGTAACTTGCGCCGGGTTCCACGGAGTCCTCGGTAGGCTCCACACCCTGGTCTGGTGGATCAGTGGAATAATGCATCCACTGCAGGGGCCTGTGTTCGACCTCATGGTCACAGGTTTGAATCCCGGTGGGTCCACTCAGCCTTTCATCCATTTGAGGTCGATAAAATGAGTACCATTGAGTTGGGTAACAATAAACATCTGTTATTCAGCGCCAAGATGCCCCGTTGCTGGGGTGAACGTGCGCTTTACAAATACACATGTTATGTTATGTTAATACTGCTATCCCTGGATGCCTCTATGGCATTTGATACGATCGAGTGGGACTTCCTGTTTGCTGTTTTGTCTCGCCAGGGGTTCTGACCTAAACTGATACGCTGGATCCGGCTATTATATACTCGCCCGACTGCCCATGTCGTTGTTAATAACCATCGCTCCGCCACTTTTGAGCTTCATCGGGGCACGAGGCAGAGTTGCCCCTTGTCGCCGTTACTTTTCGCCCTTGTTTTGGAGCCGCTTGCAGCGTGGGTCCGGGGGGATCCAGCGATTCGGGGGCTTAAGTGGACGGCGAGTCACGAGGATCGTATCTCGCTATACGCTGACGATATCCTCCTTTATTTAGCTTCCCCTGCGCGATCGCTGCGACGGGTGCTTCATATTTTTCACATTTTTGGCTCCCACTCTGGATATCAGAAAACTGGTCCAAGTCCCAGATGTATGCGTTATGGGTTCCCTCCCCGGCGAGTCCCCGGGGCTATGAGATACCGGTGTCTCCCCGGGGTTTTCGATATCTGGGTATCTTCGTCACCCCTGACGCCGATCTCTTTTTTGACCAAAACCTGCTTGGTCCTCTTCAGCGTTTTAAATCCGACGCGGTGCATTGGCGCTCTCTCCCCCTGACTCTCCTCTGGCGTGCGTCCCTGTTTAAAATGCTCGCACTCCAGCGCTTTCTTTATGCCCTGCAGAATACCCCCATCCCGATCTCAGATTCGTACTTTTCCCAAATAGACGGTGTACTGCAGGACTTGCTGTGGGAGGGACGTACGCCGCGAATAGCAATCAATAAATTCACCATGGGCTGGTATGATGGGGGCATCGGCCTCCTGGATCTCCGATTATATTATCAGGCGTCCCAGCTGGTCGCCGTCAATCGATGGGTGTTCGAACCCCATGGCGAGCCTAGTTTCCGTATGGACCACTGACTCATGGGGCGGGGTGGGTATAATAGAGCGCTCTACACCAATTCCCGCAAACTTAACTTAACAGGGCCCACGGCACGTACGATCGAGATTTGGCACAGTGTCACTAAAAGGTTGGGTTGGCACAAGCGACTTACGCAAGCAACCCCTTTATGGGAACCTGACATTCTGGGCCAACTTAGCTCCTGAAGTAGACAGACTGACACGCGCTGCTATCTTGAAGTAATACGAACATTTTTTGTCCACATAATACATTGAATATCAAGTGAAGGCTCTACACACGAGACTCCAACCGGCTGGTGGATGTCCAGCGTGTACAAGCTTAAGATTCCAACCGGCTGGTGGAGATCTTCTGAGCAATCGATCATTTCCAATTAGGAAGAAACCTCCTGACTGTTGCCCTTTAACGGACCCCCACCATTTGAACACGTAGTGGAGTCCTTTATTGTATCCTTTCCGGTTAACTGAGTGTCCCACGCCATCTAATTCACTGCTTACGACTTGCCCTGAGGAAGGTGTGGCCCGGGAGTAGGGTCTCCACCGAAACGCGCGTCGGCGTTGGTCTTTCTAAAACCCTGAAGAGATTTTCTATCTTCTATCTGGACCATTTTATCAGAACATTCATTTACCCTGCTGGCTTTCTTTTTAACTTTGGATGATTTGTTATGTATGTTTGTTGGATGTAAAGAGCTCATGTGAAGTGTATGAGTGTGTATGTATGAATGATGATTGTGTGTGGGGTACTCTATTCATTGTGTTTTTCTTATTGTATTTCATTTATATGTATCCTTTTTTTTGTAATATAAGATAAATTCTGTGATACCTTTTGATATTTTGTTAACAAAAAGACAAAACTACTTATTGTATTTATTGTTGTTCTCCCAATGCATGCACGGGATTGCTTTGTCTATCTAGTTATTATCATAGGACCCCTTTGTGGGCCTTTATAATCCTTGAATGGGTGGGTAGTTCTCTCTTTTTTTGTACCAACTTAGCTCCTGTCCAGGGTTTGATAAATGGGATCTAATAGGTATCTCTACAGTTCGGGACCTCTGTGTCAAAGGGAAACTGGCCTCGTTTACAGAACTCCAAGTGAAATACCAACTGGCACCGTCTGAGACGTTTCGATACTTGCAGATTACCCATGCTGTATCCTCCGCCCTGCCTAAGGATGGCCCCCTCCCCGACTCGTCCCCTCTAGAAGACCGGCTATTGTTGGACCCTATGGATCGAAAGGCCATCTCACTTACATACAACAAGCTGGTTAATAACCGTGCTGACCCGATGTCGAGGCTAAGGTGGGGTGGGAGAGGGATTTGGGCGAGTTGGAGGACGACATGTGGCGTGATGCCTTGGCTTCGCCTCGAGAGGTGGCCATCCCCTTGCGCCTGCGGCTTCTCCAATTTAAGATACTCTATCGGGCCTACTTTGATGCCAAGTTATTGTTCAGACTAGGCAGACGCCCCGACCCACTTTGCCTCAGACACTGTAACCAAGAGGGCACCTTTATTCATATTTTATGGGACTGTCCACGTATTCAGGAATATTGGGGGAAAATTTCCTGTCAACTTGAGAGGGCGGGAGGTAAATCCCTTGGGTTATCTCCCCGGCTGTGCTTACTTAATATTTGGGAGGCAACGGACCTCACACAAGCTGAGCAAGAGTGGGCCTCTATGGGCTTTATTATAGCGAAACGAAATATTGCGCAGAAATGGGGGGTGGAGGTGGTCCCACTCCTGGTTGACTGGGCTAAGGATATGGACATAGCCATGGTTGCTGAAAAGTCAGTATTCAAAGGAAGGGGTTGCCCCAAGAAATGGGATCAGAGGTGGGGAAAATGGAATAGATACAGAGGGGCTATTTGTATCTCCGCGACGGTTGAGTTGCTGAGAGAAAGGCGAACATTGATGGCCCAGCTTACGGCGGAGGTGCTGGCTTCCCCCCCTTAGGTGTGGTGTTCTTGCTTTCTGCGACCCCAGTCATCTGTGGCAACATGTTTGTATCTCCTGGACGGCGCTGTCTCCTCTTGCTCCCTGTAATATAGTAAGTCTGTATTGCAATGCCTGAATTCCTGTTCCATCAAGGGGAAAATGTCACCATGATGATGTATGTATTGGAGGGGGGATTTATCTCGGTGAATTTGTTTTGTATGTACCGGTACCCGGTTGTTGTTTCTATAAAATAAAAAACAGTTTTAATAAAAAAAAAAATATGGGGCCCTTTGCACATCGATCTCTTTGCCTATCGCCTCAATTCCCAACTTCCACAATTCTTCAGTTGGCGTCCGGATCCTTTGGCTCTGGCCACAGATGCTTTCCTCCAAGATTGGCCTTCCCATCTCAATTACGCCTTCCCTCCTTTTGTCATGATCAACAGGGTCCTTGCTCAGATCAGACGCCAACTTGCCTCTCTGGTGATAGTGGTCCCCTTCTGGCAATCACAGATTTGGTTCCCATCTCTGCTGGAGTTGGCTGTGGATTTCCCGGTTCTCCTTCCTTCTTGCAACAATCTTCTGCTAGATCCCTTGGGTCAGCCGCACAATCTCATTCTGGACAACTCTTTGGTTCTGTCCGCTTGGAAGGTTTCGGGTCTAACCACTCTGATCACCTCATTTCGCAAGAAGTTACTCTCTTCATTAGCAGAGCCTGGGCTCCAGGAACAACTAAAGCTTACAGATCAGCATGGTCTTTATGGGCAAGCTGGTGTTTGGGAAAACATATCGAACCCTTTTCAGCACATTTAAATTACATTGTCAATTTTCTGGCTTCTGAAGCCAGTTTAGGTAAGTCTTACAGAACGGTTAACCTGTACAGATCGGCGATTTCCCTTAATCACAGTCCTATTGAAGGCAAACCAGTTGGTGAACATCCCCTTATTTGTCTTCTCCTAAGAGGTGTAAAGTTCTCTAAACCTCCTTTAGCAAAGTATTCTAAGTTATGGGACGTGAATTTGGTACTCAAACTTTTTTCTGATTGGCCAGATAATGCAGTTCTTTCTTTGAAAATGCTTTCAGCCAAACTTACTATGCTTTTGTGCTTGGTTTCTATCAAACGTGTTTCTGATGTCAAAGCCATGGATGTTTCCTCTCATCAGTTTACCCCTTCTGGTGTGATGTTTCACATTAATAAGTGTACAAAAACTAATTTGAACACTGTCTTTCATCCATATTTTCCCTCTCAGCCTAAACTTTGTGTGGGTCAATGCCTCAAAGTGTACGAACAACGGACCTTTGATCTCAGAACGTCCTCCCATTCCCAACTTCTCATTTCTTTCCACAAACCTCATAATCCTGTTTCTTCTGCCACTTTAGCCCGTTGGGTTTGCTGGGTGATGTCCCTTGCCGGTATTGATGTTTCTGTCTTCGAGGCCCATTCCACCAGGGGAGCCATGGCCTCGAAAGCTTTTTGGGCAGGCTCCAGATTGGAGAACATTCTGAGATCGGCTGATTGGTCCAATGACAATGTGTTTCGAATGTTTTATTGCAAACCTGTCATTACTGCTGCTTCTTTGGTTGTTGATATGCTTAGAACAAGCATAATAGGAGCCTCCGATCTTGACATAAAATGTAGATTTTCCTAGTAATTTATGACAGAAAGTCTTAATTTTATTAACGACACGGAGGCGAGTATTATCCCACTGCAACACCTTTTAATATGTGTTCTTCTCCCTCCCTACAGCGGCTCCAGCTGTACCACCCACTTCTTCCTGATCGGAGCCATCGTCCTCGAAAGGATTCTGTTCTTCTACGTCCTGCTCCATCGTTCAGCATTGATTCTCCGATCCTCGCTCCTGCTTCAACGATGACTCTGTTGGATATTTCTCAAGAGTTTTTTGTTTGGACTTTAGCCTTTTGTATTGTTCTCTCTATTTTCCCTCTGTTTATGGACAATATCTAATCTGCTCGCCGAAGAAAAGAGGGCTGTTCGCAGTCAGAGCTAACGTTATACTTGGGACTGCCTATTCATTGGTTCTTGTTCTGGATTCCATGTTTTCCCATTGGTCAATCTGTTGCTTGGCCTTCTGTGAAGTGTAGTTTTATCGTTTATCTTGGCTGCTATTGTAGTAAAGCAAGATTAGAAAGCATAATACTCGCCTCTGTGTCTTTAATAAAATTAAAACTTTCCGTCATAAATTACTAGGAAAATCTACATTAGGCAACGAGATTTCCAGTGAGGAGATTTCACACTCTCGTTTCCCATTATTTCCTGTAGCATTATCCAAAATGATGGCACGCAGTTCATGCAAGTTCAGAGGGCATACCCTTACGCAATGGCACAGTTGCTTCCTGAGGCAATCACACTTTTCCAAAATGGCTGCACACAGGTAATGCAAGATCAGAGTGTAACCTTATGTACTGACGTGAAGGGACGATGCACTCATGGCTTGTGCTGTGATAGACATTTGTGCGTACTTTGAAAGATGCATGGCTGCTCTCCAACAACAGCTGTGTCATTAAGATGCAGAAATGCAGTAAGACCTCCTCCACATACCTCCATTCCGCTGAAAACTATGAACCAACACACAGCATTTTGTTACTTCATCTGTAATTCCTAGTCTCAAAGGCACAATTATGAGTATGCGTGGGGCACGTTTCTCAGTACCTGCTGCCACTTCCTGTTGCAAATGGAGGCACCACAATAGTTCTTTTCAATAGATTCCTGTATTACTTAACTCAGGACTCGATAGCAGGGCTCAGCGGAGTACAGCAATCACTAGTTCATCCATCTCCTTCTGAGCTCTCCTTTTCATCTGTTTCACGTGCATTCCAACACAGCATTCTAGATGAGCTGTGATAAGCAATGCCAGCGAGACATCCTTCTAAGCTCGAGCCAGCTTATGCATGCTCTTACTGCTATACATTCCACACAGTCAAGATAATTAGGGCAACTCTAAAGGACTGGCACTCTTTGTTCTTTCCACCTCTTTTGACAGAGGAGATCAACAGATTCTATCAACTAGGCTTGGTGAAAATGGTACTCAAGGCATGGAGTCCACCTGCCTGAAAGACTTTCAAAGTCTCAGAACTCAAATTGTAGCCATCTATACACCCACTGACGAGCATGTGATGTGCCAAGGGAATCTATTGTGTTGCTTTCATTATTTAACATATCTGTCCGTCCTCTGGCCTATTTCATTTAGTCTCTTGCCTTTACTTTGTTTACGTATGGTGACAACAACAAATTGTTCTGAAATTGGCAGCATAAATGTGCATGGTAGCTCCTGATACCTGGATATGCCATTACTATCTTAAAATAAACATAAAGACCAGACCAGGTCAAAGACTTTGCATTTTTAAAAATTATTTTTAACTTATTTGTCTTCCGCATAAAGTGATGATTGTCAATGTACTGGAACATAACCTACTTAGGTCTGCCTAAAGACTCATGTCATAGACCACAGTTCATTAAAAATGGGACTGCTTGGCTCTTACTTATCCTTTCCCGAAAAGCCCAGATACCATCTGTGATTGATTTCCGTCACTGGATTCCAATCACTGAGCAGGTCAAGTTTGAGGCACTTTGCCTGGGTCATAAATCATTACACACACACATTGTTCACCACTAGCTAACAGTTTAGTTGGGAGGTGCCATGTCTTGACCTTAGATCCGTAGATCAATTTCTTTTGAACATCCCAAAATTCAAATAAACTCATCACGGGTGCAGAGCTGTCTCAGGAACTGCTGCTGTAATGTTGGATTTCCTGCCCTTATGTTTTTTGCACAAGGCTAGTCTGTGACTGATGCTCCACAATGTCTACAGTGTCATTTGTAATTGCACGTTAGCGGTGGAGTCTTACTGCATGGTAGGAGTTTCCCAGCAATACATTGCAACTTGGAATCAGGCCTCATGTGTATCTCTTATCGGTCACTATTAGCCAGCTGCAGTCTTCCATTTTGCAACTTTGGTATCACCATGACTGTAAATAATGCGCCTGGGTGATGAGTGAAGCAACGTGTCAGATAGTCATTCTAATCTATGTTAAAAGTGAAATTTAAATGACACTCTTCAGACAAAAGCGTTGGCTCAGTCTTTACTATGTCACAGAGAGAGAAAGTGGATTATTAGTTGGAGTGGATGGTAGCCCACCACAAATATTAATGTCACTATACTTGTTAGGTCCAGTAAAGGTTTCATAATTTACAAAAGAGGCCTCAGCATCAACAGATTCCAGTGGCAACAGGAAAACGGAGCAAGGACCACGATGAAGACAGGCCCACTAGCGATGCACCCATGGCAGATCGACTCACAGGTAGATCCCAGTCCCTCAACGGTTTTCCAGGCAAAAAGTTACCAAAAACGTTCCAAGTCCCAAGTTTTAGGGTTAGGCAGGAGCAGCACACTCTGACACACGCTAAGTGTTGCAGGACCCCATGAACAGCACTAGGCGATCAAGACCATTCCAACAGAAGCCACCAGCAGGGTCCAGAGCAGGTCCAGTTGAAACTGGTCAGCTGAGCTCTTTTAGGAAAGGGGAGCTTCTTGTAGCTTTGGAGTACCTGTCGCTTACAAGAGGTCAGCTAACTGACCCTTGGAGTCCACTTCTTTGACCTGGGCACAAGTGGGAATTGGGTATGTAATAAATATTTTTAAAACTCCACGAATTGCATTTTTAGCTGGTTCCTAGGCAGACATAACTTTAATAAAGTATCCCAATGCTTTCCTATGGAACAGCTAAACCTGCTACAGTGAAAATAGCTTTTAGGACATTGTCCCTCTAAGGACACTTTTAACATTAAACGTTTCCATGTCCTGCTTTTAAATGCCATGGATCCTGCCTTCTAGGCATTTAAGGCTTCCTTAGGGTTGGCTCATTAATATTTAAAAGGGGGGTTTAGGATTGTCAAAATGGGTTATTTTGCTGGTTGAATTCCAGTTTTGAAACTCACAGACAAGCCATAGTGGTAGGCCTGTAGTCATGTTTTGCACTGCCACCCTAATGGTGGCACAATGGGTGGTGCAGTCCACTAGTGACATTTAACTTACAGGCCCTGGGTACACTTTGTACCATATATTAGGAACAATTAGGAGTATAGCCAATTTGAAAATGATTTATAGGTTGGGGCACGTGCACTGAGGCCTGGTGAGTCTCAGTGCAGAGAGTAAAAAAACCAGCAGCATCAGGCCAAAACAAATTGGGGTGATCATGCAAAAAGAGGCATTTTCCTGCATACAGCTAATATAAAGAAGCAGTGCTGACAAGGGGGAATACAAAGCCATCCACTTAGCAAATTCTAAGCTTACACTTAAAGGGCATAACAAAAACGTCCTTCCTTTACCATCTAAACTCCAATTAGATTCATACTGTGATTTACATATGCAGAACAATTACCCAAGAAAGTTTGTCAGATACTTCCACGCATGTTGAAAGTCTCTATGTAGTACACCAGGCAGACCATCTGTTCTTCTTTTTTTTTCTTCTTATTTCTGGAACATACAAATTGGAAGAAACTGTTGTCGCATAATATGAAGAACTTACATCAAGTGAAACTTGAATGCACAATCAGCGAATTTCATGCTACAGTTCTCATCACAAGAGCCACAATAATGCAACAAACTCTCTTGCATAAGTAATTAATTCCAGTTCAAAAATTATTATAGACTGCGGGAACAGCTGGACTTTTTTCAGTTGTGTTGCAATTACATTGCATATTCTTAGAGATGAGCTTCTTTTCCAAAAAAGCATCATGTACTGTTTTATTCAGAGTTTGCTCAGAGATTCTTTTTATGGTTCACTTGAGTGGCCTGCACGCAGCCGCGTCTCGTGCAAGTAAGAGTGGTGGGGACGGGTGGGGTGGGATTTCCATCGCGCCACCACTCTTACCTGCACGAGCCACGGCTGCCTGCATGTTACTAACTGTTAGAAATGGGATCTCTAGTTGGCAAGGGCTTGCACCTTTGTCCAAGTAGGGACCCTTCTTCCTAGTCAGGGTAAGGGTGTTACACTCGTGAAGTAACCCCTGCTCACCCTCGTGGTAGCTTGGCACGAGCAGTCAGGCTTAATTCAGAGGCAGTGTGTAAAGCATTTGCACATAACCAACAGTAATACAGTGTAAGCACTACAAACGGACACCACACCAGTTTAGAAAAATAACCAATTTTTATATACTCTAGACAAGACCAATTACGACAAAAATCCACAATACTATACTTTAAAAACGAATGCTTGATAAGGTAACTTCTTCTTTGCAGGAATAGTCCAAAAACAAAGTTCGTACGAGTCGGTAGCTCCGTCCGAGCCTACCGCGATGCTGAAAACCACAGAGTCTAACAGTTCCAGCCGACCGCGTCGATACGGGCCAGCAGAGTCGTGAACAGACTCGGTCACAGTACCTTTCTCGTTGTGGCTGGTACGGAGTGTACGAGCCGGTCGGCGTTCGTCGCGGTTGCGGTGCAAGACGGAGCGATGCAAGGTGCGGTGTCCCTCGATGCGGTGCAGGCAGCGGCTCGATGAGCGTCGTGCAGACGGAGTCGGTGAGTCCAAGGCGTGCGAGGCAGGGTGAGACGATGCTCGATGCGGTGCTGTCAGGTTGCGATGCAGGCGACCAAGCCGGAGTGCGGGAGCTGGCGTCGGACAGCGGTGCGAGTCGGAGCGGTGCGTCGCAGACGTGTGAGCGGTGCCCCAAATGTGGTGCGGTCACGACTCTTGAGCCAGTTGCAGCGACCGCGTCGGTCGGGTCCGGCTGGTTCAGTGAAGCGATGCGATGCGAACGGCGGTGCCCACAGGTCACGGTGCAAGCAGCGGCTCGGTGTTGGCGGCGTCGGACGTCGCCCACGGTGAGACCAGGGTTGCGATGTGAAGCGGGGCGATGCGGTCTGCGGTGCAAACAGGTCACCGGCCAGGGATGGATTCGGTTGACGGAGTCGGTTGCGGTTCCCTTCCTCTGTGGCAACTGAAACAGCGATCCAGAAGCGGAACCCAGAGGCTTGTGAAGTCTTTGCAGTCCCTGAGACTTCTTAACAGGAGGCCAGCTTGGTTCCAGGCCCTTGGAGATACTCAGCACAAGTTTGTAGAAAGTTCCTTCCTTTCACTGCCCAAGGCAGAAGCAGCAGCTGCAGGCCAACCCAACAAAGCAACAACACAGCAAAGGGGCAGTACTCCTCCTGGCAGCTCTTCCAGCTCTTCGTCTTGGCAGGTTCCTTGATTCCAGCGAGATCTAAATTCATGGGGTCAGGGCCCCAATATTTATATCCCAAATCCTTTGTTCTCTGAAGGCAGAGAGGCCTTTGCCTAGTCCAAACCAGTTCTGGAGCACTTTGTTGACAAGTCTCCGTCCCTTCTTTCAGTGAGTAGGCCAGGGACATCAGACGCACCACAGGAGGTGGAGCCAGCATTGTGGAGGGAAGGCACTGTCCTATTCAGGGCCCAGGTGCAACTCCTCCCACCCATCTACATGTAGATCTTGCAATTCAGCCCTGTGCTGACTCACCCTGTCTCCTGGCATCCCCCAGCCCCTGTCACTCACACTCCAGACAAGGAATACACAACCTCGCAGAGGCAGGCTTGGATGGTTAGGCAAGAAAATACCCACTTTCTAAAAGTGGTATTTTCAAACCCAGAATGTTAAAACCAACTTCACTAAAAGCTGCATTTTATCATTCTGAGTCCAGGCATACTAAACTCGAATTTCTACTATGTTCCCAGGGTCAGTTAGGGTTATTAGCTGTAATAATCAAAACTGCCCGTTCTGGCCTAGGGGGAACAGGTAGCCTTGCAATAGTGAAAAACGAACTAGGCTGTAATTCACTATCAGGACATGCCACACACACCAGGGCATGTCCTACCTTTCGCATACAACGCACCCTGCCCACAGGGGTACCTGGGGCCTACCTTAGGGGTGACTAACATGTAGAAAAGGGAAGGTTTAGGGACTTGCAAGTGTGTGCACTTGCCAAGTCGACATGGCAGCCCCAGGCTGCGCACAGGCTCTGCGATGGCAGGCCCTAGTTACACTTTACGGGCTGTTTGCGTGGGTGGCACAATCCAGTGCTGCAGCCCACCAACAGCATTTGGTCTATAGGCCCTGGCACTCGCAGTGCACTTTACAAGGGACTGACACATAAACCAAATAGGCCAATCATGGAAACACCAATCCATAACACATTTTATACAGGAGCACTTGCACTTTCCCACTGGACAGCAGTGAGGAAAGTGCGCAGAATCATTACACCAGCAAAAACAGAGTCAAAACCGGGAGGTCAGAAAGCAAAAAGTCAGTGGAAACACGCCAAAAGATGCCAAGTCTAACACATGTCCCCTCCAGCTGAAAGTAGGGAGAACTACCCAACCTCATTGGAGTTCTCTTCACTAAGGCGGAAGAACCTGGACAGACCATCTGCGTTGGCGTGTTCTGTACCAGGACGGTGTTCCACCGTAAAGTCCATTCCCTGTAGGGAGATGGACCACCTCAGCAGTTTTGGATTCTCATCCCTCATTTGCATCAACCATCTGAGGGGCCTGTGGTCTGTCTGAACCTGGAAGTGAGTCCCAAACAGGTATGGTCTCAACTTCTTCAGCGCCCAGACCACAGCAAAAGCTTCCCTTTCTATGGCACTCCACCTCTGTTCCCTGGGAAGTAGCCTCCTGCTAAGGAAGACTACAGGCTGATCCAGGCCCTCTTCGTTCAGTTGTGAGAGCACCGCTCCCACACCATGCTCTGAAGCGTCAGTCTGCACGACGAATTCCTTGGAGAAGTCAGGTGCCTTGAGCACGGGCGCCGTGCACATGGCTGCCTTCAGGGCATCAAAAGCTTTCTGGCAGGACTCAGTCCAGATCACTTTCCTGGGCTGCCTCTTAGAGGTCAGCTCTGTTAAGGGGGCAACGATGGTGCCATAGCCCTTAACAAATCTCCTATAGTAGCCGGTGAGACCTAAGAAGGCTCTCACCTCTGTCTGGGTCTTGGGGGGCTCCCAAGCCAGAATGGTGTCAATCTTGGGTTGTAGGGGCGCCACCTGGCCGCTTCCTACCTGGTGTCCCAAGTACACCACAGAACCCTGCCCGATCTGGCACTTACTGGCCTTGATCGTGAGGCCTGCACCTTGCAGAGCCCTCAACACTTTCTCAAGGTGCTGTAAATGTTCTTCCCAGCTGGAACTGAACACAGCAATGTCATCCCGGTAGGCGGCCTTGAATTCATCCAGCTCAGCCAACACCTGATTGACCAACCTCTGAAAGGTGGCAGGGGCATTCTTCAACCCAAAGGGCATCACCCGGAATTGGTAATGACCTTCTGGGGTTGAGAATGCGGATCTCTCCTTGGCCCCAT
The DNA here is from genome assembly GCA_963921515.1 of Calotriton arnoldi. Lineage (NCBI taxonomy): Eukaryota > Metazoa > Chordata > Amphibia > Caudata > Salamandridae > Calotriton > Calotriton arnoldi. The sequence goes on along the minus strand of CAWUFW010004979.1, from coordinate 1,198,983 downwards.
CGGTTAAGGCAATCTGCCAGTACCCAGACGTCAAATCAAACGTGCTGAGGAACCGGGCAGCTCCCAACCGATCAATGAGCTCATCAGCTCTGGGGATGGGGTGCGCGTCAGTCCTGGTGACGGCATTGAGCCCACGGTAGTCCACACAAAACCGGAGTTCTGGAGTGGCACCGGGCGCAGCAGCCTTTGGCACCAAGACCACTGGGCTGGCCCAAGGACTGTGGGAGGGCTCAATCACCCCTAACGCCAACATCTTAGAGACCTCCTCCTTGATGCTGGCTCTGACCCGGTCAGTCAACCTGTAAATCTTGTGCTTCACAGGAGGGCTGTCACCAGTGTCCACGTCATGGATACACCAGTGAGTAACCCCGGGGGTCAGAGAGAACAGTGGGGCGAACTGTCCCAACAACTGGCGACAGTCCCCCTGCTGCTCTTGAGTCAGAGTAGGGGAGAGGATCACACCCTCTACTGACCCATCATGCTCCTTGGTAGACAGGAGGTCAGGGAGAGGCTCACTCTCCTCTTCCACCCCATCATCTGTCGCCAAGAGCATACTCACTTCGGACCTCTCGAAGTGGGGCTTGAGGCGGTTCACGTGAAGGACCCTCAAAGGGTTCCTTGGAGCCTGCAAATCCACCAGGTAGGTGACGTCACTTTTGCGCTCCTTTACCTCATATGGCCCAGTCCACTTGTCCTGCAAGGCACAAGGTGCCACTGGGGCCATGACCCACACTTTTTGCCCAGGTTGAAATTCGACCAGAGTGGCATTCTGGTCATACCATCTCTTCATTTCTTCCTGGCTTGCTTCTAGGTTCGCCTGAGCGAGTTTCCTGAAGCGGGCAGTTTGGTTTCTAAAGGCCAGCATGTAGCTAAATACATCCTGGGGAGTTTTCCTGGGAGCCGCCTCCCAGCCTTCCTTTACCAAACTCAGAGGTCCTCTGACAGGGTGGCCATACAGGAGCTCAAAGGGGCTGTACCCAAGAGACTTCTGAGGCACCTCCCTGTATGCAAAGAGTAGGCATGGCAAGAGGACGTCCCACTTACGCCTCATGGGTTCTGTTAGACCCTTGATCATGCCTTTCAAGGTCTGGTTGAATCTCTCCACCAGACCGTTTCCTTGTGGGTGGTAAGGAGTGGTGAACTTGTAGGTTACACCACACTCCTTCCACAGGGATGTCATATACTTGGATATGAAATTGGTCCCCCTATCAGAAACCACCTCTCTGGGGAATCCCACACGGGAAAAGATCCCCATTAACGCCCGGCCCACCACTGGCGCCGTCGTTGTCCTGAGAGGGATTGCCTCCGGGTACCGGGTGGCATGGTCCACCAAGATCAGGATGTACCTGTTGCCCATGGCTGTCTTGGGATCCAGTGGCCCCACAATATCCATCCCTACCCTTTCAAAGGGTGTTCCAACAACAGGAAAAGGTTGGAGAGGAGCTTTGACCTTCCTCCCACTCTTACCACTTGCCTGGCAAGTTTGGCAAGACCTACAGTGTGCATCTGACTGCCTTCGCATTTGGGGCCAAAAGAAGTGGGTGACAAGCCTGTCAAAGGTCTTGTCCTGCCTCAAATGTCCTGCCAAAGGCACGTCATGAGCCAGACCCAGTAGGAAGGTCCTGAAGCGCTGGGGTACCACCAGCACACGGGCTGACCCAGGCTCAGCAACCTTAGGCTCACTGTATAGGAGACCACTCTCCCAGTAGATCAGATGTGACCCGGACTGATTACCAGCTGCCTGGTCTGCAGCCTGCCGCCGCAGACCCTCCAGAGTAGGGCACTCGTTCTGCTCCCTGCAGAACTCCTCCCTGGTGGGACCCCCTTCTTGCTGCCAATGGGTCAGCTCAGAGATGTCTCCCAGTTCGGCTACCTGCTCCCCTGTAGGCACCGGGGCGTCCCCTCGAGGTCCGCCTCCTCCCGGTCCGTGGGAACTTCGGGGGCCGGTTTCCCGCGCCCCTGCCCTTTCTCTTGGCAGGGACTTGGGCCACTGTTCCAGGCTCCAAGTCCTCTTGATCACCCTTTCTGGCTGCCATTGACCGAGTAGACACGCATGCCCACTCTGGCAACCCAAGCATCTCCAAGTGAGACCTGAGCTCAACCTCCTTCCATAAGGACTGCTCCAGGTCGTTTCCTAGCAGACAATCTATAGGCATGGTAGGGCTCACAACCACCCTCAAGGGACCTGAGACCCCCCCCATTCAAAGGGAACCTGCGCCACCATACACTGGCGCTCAGAGTTGTCGACAGCAACTACTTGGTGGAATGCTCCTGGGACTACTTGCTTCTCAGACACCAGGTGATACCGGACTGAGGTCACACTGGCTCCAGTGTCTCTCAGAGCCTCTACCCTGTTCCCATTGATGGTCACCCAGGTGCTATATTTCTTTGTGTTAGGGGGCACCTGGTTTCCTGGGACCATCTCACTGTCCCCTAGTGAGACAAGGGTCATTTCTGCGGGATCCCCACCCTCCTGTGGGCACCCCTCCTCCCCAAGCGCTACACTAGCCAACACTTTGGACTGTCCACCGGTGGGTGGCTGTGTCCCCTTCGGGCACTTGGGGTCCCCCTTAAAGTGACCTACCTGGTCACATGCATAACACTTGCGGGGGCCGGTCTCAACAGGCTTCCCTGTAGAGACCCCTTTCTTCTTATCACCGGGGGCTGGGAACCTTTACCCTGGGTACTAGTTTGGGGCCCTTTAGAGAACTCCTGTGCTTTACCCTTGTCCCCCCACCTTTCTGCTGGGGACCCTGCCCACCTTTGGCTGAGTCTCCCCCAAACGCTTTCTTGTGGACCCTGGTACTCACCCAGCGGTCCGCTTCCATAGCAAGCTTCCTGGGGTCAGTTAGCTTACTATCAACTAGGTGCTGGCGCAGATCTGCAAAACATAGACTAGACAAGTGCTCCCATGCAATCAAGTTGTAGAGCCCCTGAAAATCTGTTACACTACTGCCCTTTACCCAACCATCCAGTGACCTGCAGAACACATCCACACATTCCAACCAAGTGTTGGTATCAGACTTCTTACTGGACCTGAACTGATCCCTGTACTTTTCAGGAGTAAGACCATACTTTGTAAGAAGGGCATCCTTCATGTCAGCATAGGTGAGGTGATACCCCTTACCCAAAGCTATCAGAGCATCCCTTGCTTCTTCAGGGAAAAGTGGCCACAATCCTGCTCCCCAATTCTCCTCAGGGACCCCATTCATGTGTATGGCTGCCTCATAACCCTGAAACCACCTTTGTATGTCATCCCCCTTCTTGAACTCCTTGCCTACGTTCTTGGGAATGTGCACAATCCTGTCTGCCTTTCTGGACGAATTGCTGCCACCATCTGAGCCTGACTTACTCCTAAGTTCTAGCTCCTTCAGTTCTCTCTCATGCTCTAAGAGCATCTTCCTTTCCTCTATGGCCAATCTCTTCTCCTCCCGCTCACTCTCCAGCCTGAGCTTCTGTAGCTCAAACTGCCTTGCCTCCCGCCTATCCTCCAGCTCCTCTGGGGACAGACTGCTGCTGCCTGACCTGGCGGGTTCCCCCCTACCCAAAAGCATATCCACCCTGGAAATAGGCTCCTCCACCTCCTCACTGAGATTACCAGGCTGCCCACTGGCATGTCTGGCTGCTACCCAGGCCCTCAGCGCCTTCTGTAGCTCCTCCTTCCTTGTGAGACCTTTAATTTGGACTTTCAGGTTTTTACAAATTGCTCGTAGTTCCTTTACGGCGTAGGTTTCCAACCTATCCTCCTCAAAGATAATTTCCAGAGATGCAACGGATGATGCAGCTGTGTCAGGCATGACAAAAGTAGTGAGTTGAAAACTGGCAAGATCAAAAATAGGCCAAAAGAAAAAGAACCAGTATGTGGTACGTAATGGTCTGCGATATGGTAGTAGTGCACACCAATCACTGTAAGTCAAGTGCAAACACAAGTCCTATCCTCACCGCTGACACCAATGTTAGAAATGGGATCTCTAGTTGGCAAGGGCTTGCACCTTTGTCCAAGTAGGGACCCTTCTTCCTAGTCAGGGTAAGGGTGTTACACTCGTGAAGTAACCCCTGCTCACCCTCGTGGTAGCTTGGCACGAGCAGTCAGGCTTAATTCAGAGGCAGTGTGTAAAGCATTTGCACATAACCAACAGTAATACAGTGTAAGCACTACAAACGGACACCACACCAGTTTAGAAAAATAACCAATTTTTATATACTCTAGACAAGACCAATTATGACAAAAATCCACAATACTATACTTTAAAAACGAATGCTTGATAAGGTAACTTCTTCTTTGCAGGAATAGTCCAAAAACAAAGTTCGTACGAGTCGGTAGCTCCGTCCGAGCCTACCGCGATGCTGAAAACCACAGAGTCTAACAGTTCCAGCCGACCGCGTCGATACGGGCCAGCAGAGTCGTGAACAGACTCGGTCACAGTACCTTTCTCGTTGTGGCTGGTACGGAGTGTACGAGCCGGTCGGCGTTCGTCGCGGTTGCGGTGCAAGACGGACCGATGCAAGGTGCGGTGTCCCTCGATGCGGTGCAGGCAGCGGCTCGATGAGCGTCGTGCAGACGGAGTCGGTGAGTCCAAGGCGTGCGAGGCAGGGTGAGACGATGCTCGATGCGGTGCTGTCAGGTTGCGATGCAGGCGACCAAGCCGGAGTGCGGGAGCTGGCGTCGGACAGCGGTGCGAGTCGGAGCGGTGCGTCGCAGACGTGCGAGCGGTGCCCCAAATGTGGTGCGGTCACGACTCTTGAGCCAGTTGCAGCGACCGCGTCGGTCGGGTCCGGCTGGTTCAGTGAAGCGATGCGATGCGAACGGCGGTGCCCACAGGTCACGGTGCAAGCAGCGGCTCGGTGTTGGCGGCGTTGGACGTCGCCCACGGTGAGACCAGGGTTGCGATGCGAAGGGGGCGATGCGGTCTGCGGTGCAAACAGGTCACCGGCCAGGGATGGATTCGGTTGACGGAGTCGGTTGCGGTTCCCTTCCTCTGTGGCAACTGAAACAGCATTCCAGAAGCGGTACCCAGAGGCTTGTGAAGTCTTTGCAGTCCCTGAGACTTCTTAACAGGAGGCCAGCTCGGTTCCAGGCCCTTGGAGATACTCAGCACAAGTTTGTAGAAAGTTCCTTCCTTTCACTGCCCAAGGCAGAAGCAGCAGCTGCAGGCCAACCCAACAAAGCAACAACACAGCAAAGGGGCAGTACTCCTCCTGGCAGCTCTTCCAGCTCTTCGTCTTGGCAGGTTCCTTGATTCCAGCGAGATCTAAATTCATGGGGTCAGGGCCCCAATATTTATATCCCAAATTCCTTTGTTCTCTGAAGGCAGAGAGGCCTTTGCCTAGTCCAAACCAGTTCTGGAGCACTTTGTTGACAAGTCTCCGTCCCTTCTTTCAGTGAGTAGGCCAGGGACATCAGACGCACCACAGGAGGTGGAGTCAGCATTGTGGAGGGAAGGCACTGTCCTATTCAGGGCCCAGGTGCAACTCCTCCCACCCATCTACATGTAGATCATGCTATTCAGCCCTGTGCTGACTCACCCTGTCTCCTGGCATCCCCCAGCCCCTGTCACTCACACTCCAGACAAGGAATACACAACCTCACAGAGGCAGGCTTGGATGGTTAGGCAAGAAAATACCCACTTTCTAAAAGTGGTATTTTCAAACCCAGAATGTTAAAACCAACTTCACTAAAAGCTGCATTTTATCATTCTGAGTCCAGGCATACTAAACTCGAATTTCTACCATGTTCCCAGGGTCAGTTAGGGTTATTAGCTGTAATAATCAAAACTGCCCGTTCTGGCCTAGGGGGAACAGGTAGCCTTGCAATAGTGAAAAACGAACTAGGCTGTAATTCACTATCAGGACATGCCACACACACCAGGGCATGTCCTATCTTTCGCATACAACGCACCCTGCCCACGGGGGTACCTGGGGCCTACCTTAGGGGTGACTAACATGTAGAAAAGGGAAGGTTTAGGGACTTGCAAGTGTGTGCACTTGCCAAGTCGACATGGCAGCCCCAGGCTGCGCACAGGCTCTGCGATGGCAGGCCCGAGTTACACTTTACAGGCTGTTTGCGTGGGTGGCACAATCCAGTGCTGCAGCCCACCAACAGCATTTGGTCTATAGGCCCTGGCACTCGCAGTGCACTTTACAAGGGACTGACACATAAACCAAATAGGCCAATCATGGAAACACCAATCCATAACACATTTTATACAGGAGCACTTGCACTTTCCCACTGGACAGCAGTGAGGAAAGTGCGCAGAATCATTACACCAGCAAAAACAGAGTCAAAACCGGGAGGTCAGAAAGCAAAAAGTCAGGGGAAACACGCCAAAAGATGCCAAGTCTAACACTAACCTATTCAGAGGCCAAATGGTGTCATCACGTGCTTGGATATGAAGGGAGTAGTAACACAACAAGTAAAAGAATGCTTCTCCACTTACCAGAATGCAGTTGTGCTTTAATTGAAGAAAGACTATTAAAGAAAGTGTAAATTTAAAGGATACTCTTAATTTGCCCAAGCATTTAATGCTGCCCTGCACCTCTGGCACTGGCAAATACATTATTTTACTGATGAGGAAAAGAAGGATTAAAATATTTGATATTGACTTTAAAAATCACAACAGGGTTAATGAGAATAAATCACTTAGAGTACCTTCTATGAGCAGTGGCATAACAAACGCCCCCACAGTGCAGGGGGTCCCCGGACTCCAGGGACCCCCTCTGGCACTGGCAGGCTCCTGACCAGAGTGCTTCAGACTGAGTCCTGGAGCGTGGTAGTCCCCTGCACGGGAGTACCCTCGAATTTCATTACGCTACTGTCAAGAAGTATGACTTAGTCTCTTCCCTGTATTTCAATGGTGAAGTCAGAAGCCACAGACTCAACATAGTCTCCTACGCCAACGATACTCAGCTGATTCTCTTCCTCACAGACAAACCCACAGCCACCAAGAGCAACTTCCACAACGAGATGAAGGCAGTCACCACCTGGATGAAGAACAGTTGCCTCAAGCTTAACTCGGACAAGAAAGAAGTCCTCATCCTGGGCTCCTCCACCTGGGACGACTCTTGGTTGCCCACAGTGCTCGGAATCCCTACACCCACGGACCACTCACAAAACCTTGGCATCATCCTAGACTCCTAGCTCTCAATGAACTGACAAATCAACGCAGTTTCGTCCTCCTGCTTCCATATGCTCCACCTCATTTGTAAGATCTTCAAGTGGATTGCCACCGAGTCCAGTAAAATGGTCACCAATGCACTCGTCAGCAGCAGACTCGACTACGGCAACCCACTCTATGCCGGCACCACCCAGAAACTAAAAAAAACTGCAGACCGTCCGGAACACCTCCGAAGACTCATCCTGAACATCCCACGCTGCAACCACATCACCGGTCACCTGAGAAACCTTCACTGGCTAGTTGTCAACAAAAGAATCACATTCAAACTTCTCACGCACATCTACAAAGCCCTCCACAATGCCAAACCTGCATACCTAAACCACCACCTCTCCTACACTCCCACCAGACATCTGCGTTCTGCCCAACTGGCCCTGGCCACCATCTCATGGATCCGCAAGACCACTGCTGGAGGAAGACACTTCTACCTCGCTGCGAAGACCTGAAACTTCTTTCCTCTGTATTTAAGACAATCCCCATCACTGCCGCAATTCAGGAAGGACCTCAAGACCTGGTTCTTCGACTGAACTGCAGCCCCACCCCAACCACACTCAGCGCCTTAAGACCTTCACAGGTGAGTAGTCATGCTTTATAAGATTACTGTTTGATTGAAGTACTTTAGGAGGAATATTAGTGTGCAAAGTCTAGCAAATATTTTGGTTTTTCACATCAATCTCATGCTCTTCAACAGGAGAAGGTTTTAGGTACTTATTTGTGTTTCTTCCCTACAGGTGCTGTTCTGTTATGATTTAAGGAGATACTGGAAGAATTAAGTACCAAATAAAGTTGCACGTTGTTTGGTAATAACATGATAAATAGCATTACATCATGCCACTGCATTTACACTTAGGATGGCATAACTAGGTTTACTAAATGCACTCAATGTTTCATTGAAGAAACACTAATGAACAAGCACTGGCAAAGCCAATTCTTCTTGCTTTGCCAATTTTGATAGTATTCGGCATAAACATTGGCAAACCCAAACATATCGGGTGGTGGTCTTTGAATTCTATTTTGTTGTTTATTATAGATACAGCTTTCCTTGATGGCCACTGTGTCACATTACACTAGGTTTTGCTCAATGTTGTGGCTGTGTTGGGTGTGTATGAAACGTGAAACCATGGAATTCCAAGATGGCCACCCAAAGTTATTGCTTGTGCTGCAATTGCAGTACTGATTAGTCAGCAGCAGTAATCAACAATATATGCATATCCCCAAAAAAGGGGGTGAGTAAGAGGATGCACTGGGTTCGTCCTCCAGAGGGAATTATATCCAACAAAAACGAGAACCCAGCTTTAGTGAAAAAAGGGGCTAGCCCTCCCTTTGGGAAACCAATAGGTTTTTTGAAAAAACCCTCACCCATCAGGGTTACCCCTTGGTGGTGATCCAGGGCGGCCAATGCCTAATCAGGGATAAATACTCAATAATATAGCAGAACAATGGCCCATACACACTCACCCAAATCCCTGATGCGCTGGGGTCAATTTTTATACAAGTTCAATTCTCTTTCTTATATCTGTTCATATATGGCATTTTCCAAATACCTATCTAATTCATATATCAACTTTTCCTCTACTTGGTCGATGAACCAATTAGTTGAATAGTTAATGGTAATGATACTCTTTTATCTAACTAATCATTCGTAAACTAAATAACCACAAACTCTCGCTGAAGTTAATAAAGTTTATCTCAAATCATACAATAAAATGCTCAATTGTATACGGTCACAAATGCAAACAATGAACTCACAAAGGGAGAGAAAAACATCAGCAATTCAAAAGAGACAAACTCATCAATAAGACAATGACAATGTTGCATGAAGGAGTGGATAGATAAAAAGACAAAAGTTTAAGAGACAAAAATACATTCGCAAGTAAATTATGCAAGAACGAGTTAGAATAATTCAAACCCAACGGATTTGTAGTGAAAACCACCCCTCAGGCCTAAGTAGTGGTGGGGATTGCCCGAAATAGAGTCAGGGGACAAAGATTTCAGGGACAGGATCAGGAGAGGACAGGAACAGCTAGGCCTCTCTGCAAACCGACAGACTGCGACGCATCTCCCCTCTCTCAGCCTCTCCACCTACGACTCTCAATAAAGCCTAAACCACACCCCTAAAGGCACCCCAGTTATACCCTAAAACCTACATGTCCGTCCCACATCAATTGAAACATTCAGCGTAACTAGACAGTTGATTGGTGGACTTTTGGGGGTGGAATATCACACCATGGTGACTTCATTCACTTTTAGGCTTATTCTTTGTTTTATGCCCGTTCCCACCACCTCATACATTGTACATTCACATGATCTGTTACAGGTTACATTTTTATACATTTTCGAGCAATGTCTTCAGGAAAAGTCCTTCTATCCCACGACCCGTCACGTAGTTTGGCAGACGATCATCACATTGGCCTTCACCCTCTCTCATCTCCTCTGCTGTGCTCAGCGCTTCAGCGCGCCTTTGTCAGAACAGCATTTACTCTATTTTCCCAACCCCGCCTTCACTTCGGATAACTTAATAAAACATGGAGTTCATCCAGCCCACTATAGCGAATAGAAAATGAACATTCATTAATTATATGATAATGTAGTTTTCACTGTTTACCCCCCTCCTTTGTACTATTCCTTGCTAATGTTTTTCCTAGCATAGCATTATGCAAAACGATAATATTTATTAATTCAAAGCTAGCTGCAACATGCAAACTACGAAATGCACATGCGGCCTAGTCATGCATTATTTCTCGTTTCTTTCAAAGCATAATGTAAATACAGTTTTTAGTTCTTTCATACGTTATCTCACGTTAGTGCATGCATGCGCAAAGCAGTTTTCCCTTGTGTTCATGTAAGGTGCACGGTAATTTTCTATTACTACTTACTGTTAGTACGTATTATGGGGGTATTAATTCGAGCAGGTTTCTTTTCTCGAATTCCTGCTCCATCAATCCCCCCTTTGATGGCTTTCTGGAGCCATCATAAAATACCTACCATACCGAGTGCCATCTTCATTTTTATCTAAAATTCTGTGATCTTCTCTCTTTTTATGGCACTTTCATCTATATCTTTCATCATTTTATAGTATTCCTCTAGCTTAATTTCCTCTCTTTTTCTCTTTCTCGCTCTTTGTTTACTCTCCGATTCTGTCATTTCCTTTTTCCCATTCTTACATTTATAACATTTATATATTGTTATTATCACTAAGACTATTATGGCTACCGAAATAAGTGGCATTATTAGTTTTCCTAATAAACTACTTCCAAAGGTAGAAAACCATTTACCTACCGAGGAGAAACTCTTACCAAGTCTCTCCCAAACACTGTCAACCTCCAGTTGGGTCAAGTCTTCATGTAATTTTGTAATGTTTCTTATATATCCCTCAATTCCTTTACTTTTGTCTGGAATATATGTACAGCAGTGTTGAATTTTCAACATGCCACAGACTACACCCTCTTTTGCCAATAAAATATCAAGGGCAAGTCGATTTTGCAAAACCATTGATCTGATTGCAACCATTTCTGTGTCAATCATCAAGAACCTACCAGCAGTATCTGTTGATAAACGATCAACCACTGTGGACAATTTTCGAATTTTGTGCGAATTCAAGACGACTCCAACTGAGGGTATCAGTGCACCAAAAATATCACCTACTATTTCTGAGAAACTTGCTCTTTTGTTACGTGTTAGTCCATGTTTTATTTCACTTAGTTGGTTACTATTTCGTTCTAGATGTTAGACTTTGGGAAAAACAATTGCAAAGTAACAACTATCATACCAATGCGCAGGCAGCCTATAATAGGCTTTCTTACCACACACATAATAAATTCCCGGAAACACAGGATCAGTTCCACCCTTCAATCCCCAACCTCCAGTAATTTGGAAAGTATGCTCACACTCACTAGTACCGATGAAATAATTGTTATAATTAGTCTTCATTCTAAGCAAACATATTTTTCCCTTCTGATGCCAGTCCAGAGACATTGCTGCGTAGGTTTCGCCTTTCTCATAATTTCCTTCCCTGAAAGCCCATGGTGGAACTTGTGACTTCTGTTCAACAGCTTTTCTCTGGAAACTTTCCCTTTTACTTTCTACTAATTCTATAAATACCTTTTCTTCAACCTGCAAACTACATGTTACATTATTTTTGTAAGCATATTCTACATCTAAAGCCTTAGTAATATGGAAGAACATTCCCATATAGTGTGCATTTTTACTACTCAAAACCTTATTAAGTTCTTTAGGAATAGGTATTTCTGAAAACACTAAATCTATATTAGAGTAGTGATATTCGAGCTTCCCGTTACATAAAACAAACTGGTTAGGTCACTACAAGACACTTCATATGTTAAAGGAAGGTGATGATACGTCACCCCCTCTGAGACAGTCGCAGGTAATTGCATGCACACATAACAATCACTTACGTTCATTGTGTCTACATATTCATATAGCAATTTAGTAAACACATTTAACGAGAAACCACAAATTGATTAATCATGATGGAAAATGCTTCCATCCATTTGTTCTATGTTAGAATTTGGTATTCTTTTAGTAACATCATTCACTCTTTCACTTGTCACATCATTAGTATTATTTCCATTATTAGTTATCATTAGGATAGGTACAAGGACAGTTAGTAATACCCACATAAATGTTAATAGCAAGACACTACATAGGCAAGCTTTAATACATCTACGTTTTAGACTAGATTTTGGATGTTCAGTCACCTTTTCTTTAACCATTTTGTATTCTACCAAAAATATAAAATTCTAAATCTATAAACACTATACTTTACTAAAAATTCTAAAAAATTCTAGGAAAAAATATAGTGTAATCCTACACTTCAGACTTTCTTCTTTACCCCTTTCTTTTATTTTTCTTTTCTTTTCTTTAGATCTTCAGAATCTTTACTTCTTTTTCCAACTGACAAATGCAGCACCTTAATTTTTGTCACAGTTCTTTTAAGGTGGTCTCAATTTGCTTTCATCCACATGTTCAGTGTCTGATTTGTCTCTTTCTTCACTCGGATCTGAGCTTTCAATTTCTTCCAAGATCACGTAGGTCCATTCTGGTGCTGTATATTTTGTACTTGGAATTCTTGCTCTTCTTGTTTTTCACACTAATTCTTCTCCTGACTCTTCTTGGTCTGTCTGACTTGAGACCTCATTACTTTGCTCTGGTCTTTTCCTTGACTTTCTCCTCACAAGAGTGTATTTCAGTCTTTTCACTCCACCTGGCCAATTATCACCTTTTCTTGCTTTCATAGGTTGAACTTCTTTTTCACCATCTGTATCTTGTTCACAGGTTCTTTTATTTGGCCTTTCTTCAATCTGTCTTTCCCTTTGCCCTTCAGCAACTTCTGTTTCAACAGTATCTTCACTGACTCCTTACACAACAGTGAACTCACTTTCTCCTGGTTCAACAGCAGTTTCACCTTCCTCTGGTTCAACAGCAGTCTCCCGAGACCCAGTAACTGGTGCCCACTTTACTTGTTTAGTTCTTGGCTGTTCATCATCAGTTTGTTTTTCAGAATCTGTTATTCTAGATTCTTCAGCTTCACACACTTCAACCTCTGGTCTTTGACTTTGGTTTACCAGTTGAAGCTCTGGTCTTTCAAGTGGACTTGGGACTCGTCTGGTGTGGCTAGCGTGAATCCAATTTGGCAGACCACCACACTTCACTGCGGTTGTCGTCACCAGAATAGCTTGGTAAGGACCGCTCCACCTAGGTTCTAAACACGATTTCCTTATGTGTTTCTTGATAAGAACCCATTCACCAGGACTCAGATCATGAGCTTGATTCGGCTGTGTTGCTGTGGTGTCTTCTCCAACCTGGCGAGACACAGAACGCACCAGATCAGCCAATCCTCTGCAATAATCAAGCACTAGATCATTAGATATATTCATTAGTTTGTTCGCTGGTATGTATGCTTGTCCCATTGCTTTTCCCATTAGGATTTCATGTGGACTCAAACCCGTCTTTTTGTCAGGAATGCTTCTAAGACTCATCAGTACAAGGGGTAAAGCGTCAGGCCATTTCAGTGTTGTGGATGCACACACCTTTCCTAACCTAGATTTTATCGTGCCATTTAACTGCTCAACCACTCTAGATGCTTCAGGTCGATAGGCACAATGCAGCTTCTGTTCAATTTGCAATGCTGCACAAATCATCCGAATTATCTCATTATTAAAATGAGTTCCTCTATCTGTCTCGAAGGTGACTGGAAATCCAAACCTAGGAATCAGTTTTCTCAGAAGTAGTTTGGCGACAGTTAAGCTGTCATTCCTTCTTGTCGGATAGGCCTCCACCCAACGAGAGAACAAGCAGACAATAACTAGCACATATTTCAGCCCATTACATGGGGGAGCTCGATAAAATCAAGTTGGAGACGTGTAAATGGTCCTCCTGCTCTTCCAATTCGTCCCCAACTAACAACTGTCTTTCTGCCTGGATTTTGCTTCTGACAAACTATGAACCTCTGGCAAAGGCTCTCTGCAATGACCCTGAACCTCGGGTTATACCATGACTGCTTGAAGAGTCTGATCATTGCATCTCTTCCAACATGTGCAATTCCATGATATACCCTGGCCATATGGGAAAGTAAGGAATCTGGCAGGACTGGTCTTTCATCAAAATAGACCCACACTTCGTCTTCTGCTCGCTTTCTACAACCAGTATTTTTCCAGATTTCTTTTTCCTCATCACTTGCCTCTTCCTGCATCTGCCTCACTTCCTTACAAGTTTCAAATGGGTTAGTAAACATAAGATGGCATTCAGTATTTCCCCTTTCAATTGATCTGTTTAAAGCCATTAAATTTCGAGCACAGAAACACGCTATTTGGTCAGCGTATCTGTTGCCCTTAGTCACATAGTCATCTCCTGATTTATGTGCGGCACATTTGACTACTGCAATTATTTTGGGCAATTGCAAAGCATCCAACAATTCTTATACAGTTTTGCTGTTACGAATAGGAGAACCTGAAGAAGTCAGAAATCCCCTTTGCATCCATAGCTGTCCAAAATCATGAACAACCCCAAACCCATATTGGCTATCCGTGAATATGGTCACCCTCAGACTTTTGGCAATTTTGCAAGCTCTAATTAGAGCAATCAATTCAGCAATTTGAGAAGAATTTACCCCTTTTAGACAGGATGCTTCTAGAACTCCCGCTATGGTGCAAACAGCATAGGCAGTACATAATTCGCCTTTCTCATTTCTCAGACATGACCCATCCACGAATATTTCACAGTCTAGTTCTTCTAGAGGAACATCCTCTATATCAAACCTGGGTTTGGTGCACAGTTCTGTCACATCCAAACAATCATGATCTGCTTCTTCTCTCACTTCCTCACACCGAGAACTTGGCAATAGAGTTGCCGGGTTTACAGTTGTGCACCTTACCACAGTCACATTTACAGCACCCAGAATCACTCTCTCGTACTTAGTCAGCTGACTAGAGGTTAGATATTGAGTCCGTGTTCGAGTTAAAAGGATCTCAACAGAATGTGGCACATACACTTTGACTGGATAACCCATGACAATCGCTTCGTTTTGTTCCAGGCTCACACAAGTGGCGGCTACTGCTTTTAAACAGCCTGGCAACGCTGCAGCCACTGAATCCAGAGTAGCAGAAAAATATGCTACTGGACGTTGTGCCATTCCATGTTTCTGAGTTAGGACTGAAAGTGCACATCCATCTCTTTCGCAACAATACAATGCAAACTCCTTGGTATAATCTGGCATTCCCAATGCAGGTGCTCGACAAAGACTGTTTCTCAATTTCGTAAAGACTTCCATACTTTCATCATCCAACACAATCGGATCTTTCACATCTTTTCGTGTCAACCTCTGTAGAGGTTTTGCAATCAATGAGAAACCACAGATCCACTGCCTACAGTATCCAACCATTCCCAAAATCATTCGTACTTCTTTCTGAGTGGTAGGTGGGCTCATTTGTCTGATTACACTAATTCTTTCTGGTGTCACCTTTCTGACTCCCTTTTCGATTTTGTGTCCTAAATAGTGGACTTCTTGTTTACAAAATTGTAATTTTGCTGGTGACACTTTGTGTCCTCCTTCCGCCAAATGGTTCAGTAAGGCAATGGTATCTGTCACACATGCCTCTCGAGTCTTTGATGCCACAAGTAGGTCATCAATGTACTGAACCAAAACTGAATTTCCTGGCATGATCAAAGTTTCCAGACATCTTTTCAGAATCTGGTTAAAGATTGAGGGACTCTCGGTATACCCTTGAGGAACTCGGCACCATGCCAAGACACGGTCTCCGAACCGGAACGCAAAAAGATATTGGCTCTCCGGATGCAAGGGAATTGAGAAAAATGCTTGGCACAGATCAATCACTGTGTACCATTCTGATTCGCATGGAATTTGGTAAAGGATGACCGCTGGATTTGGTACTATGGGACAGCAAGGTTCCACAGTCTTATTAATCTTTCTTAAATCCTGTACTACTCTATATTTTCCGCTTGGCTTTTTAATTCCTATAATGGGTGAATTACAAGGACTACTCATTATCTCTCTCAAAATTCCCTGTTCAATCATTTAATCAATCACAGGAGTGACACCTGCAATTACTTCTGGACTCATTTTATACTGAGGAGTGTTTGGATACACAGCACCATCTTTCACGGTAACCTGAATTGGGTCTACGTTTGTTATTAGACCAATTTCTTTTCCTGTAAAATCCCATACATCCGACCTCACTGTACTTCTCAATTCTTCAGGCAAACTCTCTTCTGTGAGAAGTGAAAACAACTCATCCACTTCTGTCCCTTGCTTCGCTAACAGCATTTTGAATTCAACATCCTAAACAGGAGTCTGAAATGCAATACCATCTGGCGTACAATAGATGGTACAATTCATCTTGCATAACAAATCTCTACCTAAGAGATTTACTGGACTTGAGTCACATACCACAAACCGATGCATGTCTCTGAAGTTTCCAATATGAACTTCTATTGGATTTGTGACTGGGGTTTTAATATGCTTATTTGAAACTCCTACAACTTGGATAGTTTCTCCCGAGAGGGGTAGGTTTGGAATTTCTGCTGCTCTCACAGTAGAACGGGTAGCACCAGTGTCCACTAGGAATGTAATATCATTACCTTCCACCTTTCCTTCGACAAATGGACCTGAATGATCTACCGCCAACGATGCACCAAGTACGCACTCTTCCTCCCCCCTCAGGCACCGTCATTGAGATGAGTCTGAATCATTCTCATTGCACTGCAACAAATATTGCGGAATCATTTGCACACTTTGATTCTTACCGATCTGGTCACCTCCGTGAAATCCAGTGTTCACACCGTACCTCTGCACCTGAGCATTCACATTATTTGGCATAGGAGCTTGTGGCACCTGTAACTGTGGGGTAACTACCTGTTGCTGCTGCTGGTTCACAACCACCTCATTCTGCATCTGTGGATTTAAATTTTGATTCACCCCATTATTCTTTTGAGCAGATCTACACTCATTCTTCCATTGTCCAATCTTTCCGCACGCATGACAAGGAAATTGTTTCCTAGCCTCCTCTTTACTCATCTTACCTCCATTCGATACCTGACCATTTTGATTCTGACCATTCATTTGATAACCTGTCTGGGAATTGCTATTTACCTTTTGTTGCTCTGTTACCTTCACTTGTGCCCACATCATTTTCTCCTTTACTTTCTTGTGTCTTGACTCAATGTCATAACTACAATACTTCGCATATCTCAAAATTTCATCTATTATTTTGCTCTGCCAACAAATCAAATGTTGCTGAATCATATTACTAATCTCTGGTTTTAATCCAAATACAAAACGATACACAAAATGTCCCATATCCTTGTCTCCAATATTTTCGAATCCACTATACTGTTTAAGTACTTGTAACAACCTTTCATAATAGGCATGCACTGACTCCTTTGGTTCTTGGGTTGTTCGGTCTATCTTAACCCAATCTGTTTCCTTAGGGGAAATTTTTCCCTTCAAGAAAATGATTACTTGGTTATACTTTTTCATCACCTCCTTGGAAGGTGCTCCTGTTTTAGGGTCTCTAGGATACTCTTCTTTTGGCCAATAAACAGTGATCTTACATTCTGTCCACAAGTCTGCCGGAACAACAATTTCAAACAAGCCATCTAAATCCTTTAACAAAACCTTCGAGACCTTCACAAACCTTTCTACCTGTTTGTACCATTCTACGGGTTGCTCTCTTAATCTGGGGAAATCATTCGTAAATGATAATATATCCTGCCTTGACCATGGAACATGAACGTATCCACCACCTGGTACTTCTCTCATCGGACACGCCCTTTCAACCTGTTCTGTTTCCTTTAGCGGGAACATAGACACTCCTTTACTAGCTGCTTCTTCCTTCTTTCTCTCTATTTCTCCATCGATCTACATCTCCCCATTTCTTCAAAATGTTCATCAACTCTTTTATCTGTAATCTTTTTCCAGACGCGTTCAAACTCTCCAGATCCTTTTCAGTAAATGCCAATCTGTACAATTTCTGCAACACCTTTGACTTTTCTATGTCTATTCCATACTCACTAGCAGCTTCAGATATTTTCTCATGAAGATTCCTTGCTCTCCAAGTAATGCTTTTACACAAGAATAATAATTTATCATCTCAATAAGTCCCTAATCTAGCTGGCCAATTTGTACCAATAATCATTTCTTCCAAATCTACCTTCAATTGGCTCACATTTATACTCTGTGGTTGTGTTTCTTTCTTTTCCCTTTCCTTTATCTAATCATTCAATTCTTCTGATGAAGGTCCTGCTGAACTCCCTATCATTGGAGTGACATTTGTCCCTATTCTCCTTGGATTTATTTGTATATCTCTTCTAGGGGTTTCTGTTATCATTTCACACACTGGAAGATCTAACAATGTAACATTTGTGTCAGCCTGCCTATTCTCATTGACTATCGTCTCCATTCCGCTCCTGACATTACCCATTGGAACTGCTAATGTATGTACTTTAGGTGTATTTGGGTTTTCTCCAAACAAAGGAACTACAGGACCTATTGTAACCGGTACCGTCAACGCTTCTGCATTTAAACTCAACTGATTTATTTTCTGAATCTGCTCTACATTTGCCTTGTTTAGCATCTCAAACTCTTTTTCTCTCATTATCCTAGCCATGTCCGCAATCTGTGGAATCAATGGATTTCCCATAAAGGGTGCATTCAGAGTCACCTCAATGGAATTTTCTTGATATGGTGGGGGTCTTTGGTCATGACATCCTCTAATAACTCATCATCAGAATCATTTCGTAAACTTGAAGTTTCTATGTTCTTCTTCTTCTCTTTACATTTACCTCCTGTCTGTTCATCAGCAACTATAACTGGATACAAACCCTCGGTTACCACAGCTCTCCTCCATCGTTTCATTGTGTCCTCTCTTCTCTCAAAAGGGTACCTTGACATTAAATTTCTGTATCTCCTACCTCCTCGATATTTCTCTCTCACCATGGCATCTATTTCCCATTCCTCTAATTCTTCAGACTGTGTAGGTCTGGGATTCGGCTCTAATGAATTCATTCTATTTCTCAAATTCTGCAAAATCCTCATATTAAACGAACCATGCTGTGGAAAAGCTAAAACACCATCATCCTTTGTATACTCTGCCCAATTCTCCAACCATGTACACGTATGATATCCTTGCTCTAACATCATATAGGAAGCAGGCGTCCCTGGAGGGGGAATAAGAATTCCTTCTCTAGTCACAATCGGTTTATTCTTTTTGAAGAATTTCTTTATTTTCTCAAACAACTTCATTTTCCTGACTTTTTACACTAACGTATATCAACAAAACAAACAAGGAAACCCTTCCGTAATTCTACTTATTCTATTTGTCAGCTCTCGTCCTATACCAGCGCGACACACACCAACCAACCAATCAGAACACCACTACGTATGCACAGTCTCAACCAATACTAGCGCAGCTCATACCAACTAGCCAATCACAGCTCAGTACATGCCTGCTGCTTGTCCAATACCAGCGCGGCTTTTCTGACGTCAGTATTACTCCTTCTACTGACCCTCCCTTTACAAAATAATACAGCAATATTTTCTAAGCACTCTTAATCAAAAAATTAGATTAGTAACAACATAAAACAATGCTACCTTGTCTGTTCCACTAAGTAAAGAGATAGTTTTCACTTTTCCCAGAGGTTTTCTTCACTACGAGTCCTAATAAGGTCCAGCGTTATTTTACTCTTCAAACAAGCTCCGGGTGGACCTATTACTCCTCTAGGGATAAGGCCAAAGTTTCGCAAGAGGACTTTTTGGTGTGAAAAGAGGTCTTGGTACTCCCCTGGGGATAAGGCTAGAGTTTCGGAATTGGACCCTTCGCTATTTCAGACACTCTACTCACATACGAAATTTCCCTAAATATAACATCTTCAGCCCTCCGTAGCTTCGGTATTATTACAAAAGACAAAGTACTTCTGCAGCGTGATTTCTTTACCACACTCTTCTTCTGCCTATTTCAGGCTAATTCCATTCCCGGGATTCCTCAGGTAACTCCGTACCTGTTCTTCTAAACAACATAGAACAAGACACTAACTTTTCGTGTTATGAACATATAATCAATAATCATCACCAAACTAATCAATAATTAAACCGTCCTCTGCTACCAGGAAACTGATCCAGTGCGCGGCCAATGCCTAATCAGGGATCAATACTCAATAATATAGCAAGACAATGGCCCATACACACTCACCCAAATCCCTGATGCGCTGGGGTCAATTTTGTATACAAGTTCAATTCTCTTTCTTATATCTGTTCATGTATGGCATTTTCCAAATACCTATCTAATTCATATATCAACTTTTCCTCTACTTGGTCGAGGAACCAATTAGTTGAATAGTTGATGGAAATGATACTCTTTTATCTAACTAATCATTCGTAAACTAAATAACCACAAACTCTTGTTGAAGTTAATAAAGTTTATCTCAAATCATAGAATAAAATGCTCAAATGTATACGGTCACAAATGCAAACAATGAACTCACAAAAGGAGAGAAAAACATCAGCAATCCAAAAGAGACAAACTCATCAATAAGACAATGACAATGTTGCATGAAGGAGTGGATAGAGAAAGAGACAAAAGTTTCAGAGACAAAAATACATTCGCAAGTAAATTATGCAAGAATGAGTTAGAATAATACAAACCCAACGATTTGTAGTGAAAACCACCCCTCAGGCCTAAGAGGTGGTGGGGATCCCCCGAAATAGAGTCAGGGGACAAAGATTTCAGGGACAGGATCAGGACAGGACAAGAACAGCTAGGCCTCTCTGCAAACCGACGGACTGCGACGCATCTCCCCTCTCTCAGCCTCTCCACCTACGACTCTCAATAAAGCCTAAACCACACCCCTAAAGGCACCCCAGTTATACCCTAAAACCTACATGTCCGTCCCACATCAATTGAAACATTCAGCGTAACTAGACAGTTGATTGGTGGACTTTGGGGGTGGAATATCACACCATGGTGACTTCATTCACTTTTAGGCTTATTCTTTGTTTTATGCCCGTTCCCACCACCTCATACATTGTACATTCACATGATCTGTTACAGGTTACATTTTTATACATTTTCGAGCAATGTCTTCAGGAAAAGTCCTTCTATCCCACGACCCGTCACGTAGTTTGGCAGACGATCATCACATTGGCCTTCACCCTCTCTCATCTCCTCTGCTGTGCTCAGCGCTTCAGCGTGCCTTTGTCAGAACAGCATTTACTCTATTTTCCAACCCCGCCTTCACTTCGGATAACTTAAGAAAACATGGAGTTCATCCAGCCCACTATAGCGAATAGAAAATGAACATTGATTAATTATATGATAATGTAGTTTTCACTGTTTACCCCCCTCCTTTGTACTATTCCTTGTTAATGTTTTTCCTAGCATAGCCTTATGCAAAACGATATTATTTATTAATTCAAAGCAAGCTGCAACATGCAAACTACGAAATGCACATGCGGCATAGTCATGCATTATTTCTCGTTTCTTTCAAAGCATAATGTAAATACAGTTTTTAGTTCTTTCATGCGTTATCTCACGTTAGTGCATGTATGCGCAAAGCAGTTTTCCCTCGTGTTCATGTAAGGTGCACGTTAATTTTCTATTACTACTTACTGTTAGTACGTATTATGGGGGTATTAATTCGAGCAGGTTTCTTTCCTCGAATTCCTGCTCCATCAGTGGCATGCTTCATCATCGGGTCCATAACGTTCCGCTGCGGAGCAGGGCGTGCTGCGACGTGGGAGCACTTTTGTTATGTATATAATCATAAATATGGTGGATGGGAGAGGAGTGGGGGATAGAGTGAGACTTAAAAATACCTGGCTAGTAGGTATATCCAATTTATTCTGACCTCTAGTCGGTATGGTTAAAAAGGGGAAAGAAATTAGGGAACCAGGTGGTAATGTACCTAGTCTCCTAATAGGTCAACATGTTTCAAGACGTGCCCCTATTGGCTTTTCATCAGGACCTAGGTAACAAAGCTCCCTGGTACCAGACGGATACTTAATGCATACTTTTAGAAAGGTGAGTATAGTTACCACCTAGTAGGAGATCACTGTCTCTGTTTCTGCAAAGATAGAAAAGGAGAGTTAGTCTTAACAGCCCAGTGGCTGTATGGATGCTCATCCGTAGTTTATATATACAATTTTCTTAAACAAAGTGAGCACCTTAGGTGGATGCATGCAATGTAAAAAACATGTAATCAAGGGGCACATCTAGTTTCGTCAAAGGACTCCAACCCTAGTTTCTTAATACAAAATGAGATAGTACTCATTTATTTTTTCTAATAAAATTAAGACCAAAATTAATATTTACAAATTATTAACACACAGCAGATACATGAAATTAGTTCTGATTTTACATCATGGTTCCTCTCGTTTTTGTTTGACATAATATATGCACAAACCTTAATATATGCACATATGCATACAATATTGAACCTTAGTGCCCCAACAATTAAAGATAATATCAATAGCCGCAGACAGTAATGAACTTCAATGGCTCGAGCCAGCTATGAGTCTTAATGGCCCCAGGCATTAATGTGTTGCATAGGCCCTAGGTAGCTATGAGACCCATTGGTCCAAATAAGTAAAGAACATCAATGACTTCCAGCAGCAATTGCCCTTAATGGCCTTAGGCAGTGATGTAAATCAATGGCCCAGGCTGTAACGCCAACCAGCAGACCCAGGCAGTATTATTATTCAGTTGTCCCCAAGTAGCAATTAGCATTCATGGACCGAAGCAGTAATGAACATCAATAACATGACTCCATAAACAGCGACAGTGAGGAGCCTTAACAGCCCGAGGTAGCAATGAACATCAGTGACACTAGGTGGTAATGAAACTCGATAGCCCCAGGCACTAATAAACATGAAATGCCAAGGCAGTAACAAACCTCGACATCAACACCGTGCAGCAATGAGCATTAATGGTCCCAAACAACAAGCATAAATGATTCATGGCAGTAATGAACTTCAATGGCTTTGAACAGTAATGAAGCTCAGGGGGCCCATGCAGTATTGAACTTCCAAGGTCCTGGGCACTAATGAGCATCTGTGATTCCATGCAATGAATGTTTTAATGCAGTAATGAGGTCTCATTGGCACTTCATTCCAGGCAGTTCTGAACCTTAATGATCCCATGCATTATTAAATAATGCTCTAGGGCACTAAAGGTCACCAGTCACCCCAAGCAGTATTTATTAATTTGTAGTGTTGTGCAGCATGAATCAGTAAGCTTGATACTTTATGCAAATATATACACTAGGGTATTGGGACAAGAAACAACTAGGAGGTAACTCTTAGAGTAAATGAGTGTCAGTCAATGGGGCTGCTAACTGTGGGCCCGATTCACAGAACTAACTTAAGACAAAGTCCTAAACGTACTACCATTTTGGTATTCACAGAAGGCACTTACTCATTTTGGTATTCACAGAAGGCACTTACTCATTGATGAGTAAGTGCCTTCTGTGAATACCAAAATGAGTAAGTGCCTTCTGTGAATACCGAAATGGTAGTAAGTTTAGGATTTTGTCTTAAGTTAGTTCTGTGAATCGGGCCCTAAGTTGCCAAGAGGTACCAAATGGCCACAGTAAGTGAGGTACGGTAATACTTTCAAACAGTAAATGTAATGAGTCTCTGCGAGCAACAGCTTAATGAACAAGCAGCAGGGCCATTTCTACCATTAGGCAGAACTAGGCGGCCGCCTAGGGCGGCAAAAGGGGGAGGGCGGCAAAAGGGGGAGGGCGGCAAAAACAGGAGTTTGGGAAATTCCCCTTGAACGGCTCGAAAGCGCATTGGGAAGCGCCTTCACGTTCACGTCACGTTCTGCGCTACGGGCGGGGGCCTTGCGCGCCATATGCGACTTCTGATTTTGCTCTCCACCGGATCGGAGTCGGACCTCTGAGTGAGGTAAGAGACCCACGCACTTCCGCCCGGGACTACTCCCCCCCGCCCCCCAAATCTCTTATAGTCAGAGGAGCTGCCAGTCCGGCTCCGGAGCGCAGCTCTCCGTGAAAAATGCAGGCCTGGAAGGATGATGAGGTAAATGAGGCGCCGCGCTGCTGCAGTAGCTGAGCTCACAGGTACTTCTTGGCTTGGAGGCCATCATTTTCCATCTCCTCCTGTTGAGTTTTGGGGTTCCGTTCATGATCTATAAACTGACTCTTTCAAAGACTAGAAGTAGATTCCGTAGAGTTCTGTGTGAAATAATGCCTTAGCTCTCGGGCCTGTGGCACCCTTGCTGTGCCACTGCACGTGACATATGTTGCACTTCCCATTGCTGTTCCCTTTGATTCTTCCCCCTAAGCAGTGCTTAATTTGAGCCGTGGTTTCCGGTGCTCCCTAAGCTTTTACCTCAGCTTTTCGCAGTGCATAGAAGGAGGAATGCGCCCTGATTATGGATAGTAAACCTTATGAGTAAAACAGCCGAGGCCCTGCCGACCATTCCGCGGAAATAAACATACATTGTAGGGCAAACATTAAAGGGGCTCAGAGAAGCGTAACCCATTATACTCTACCAGTGCCATAAGAACCCCTTTCAGTAGCACTCCTGTATGGATGGGTGGAGTTAGTGGTAATCTAAATCTGGAGAGAAAACTGGCATTTCCTAGCACATTTGTTATTATATATTTGAGATGCATAAAATGTTTAGTGTAAATCCATATGCATCCGTAAATACTCCATCTCAATGTATCCCGAGGAAAAGTGAGGCTGTGAGGAGACCTCCCAGGCTTCGGTTATCCCCTCATCAGGTGCCCATTAGGCATTCAGCTGCCCCGGCCGCATCCTGTGGGGAATGTCGGGCTCTTCAATATTTAATGAGGGGCCGGTAGGCAGGGGAGAGAGGATGCTGCTGCAAGGGCGGGAGAATACTGGATGAAATGACTGGTAGGGGGCTACAAGATCGGATCACTCATCAAATATTCAGCAGCGACCCAGTGCGCGAGATGCAGAGGTTAGTGACTGGGAGGGGAGGTGGGTTAGGTGAAGAGAAAGGACAGGGAAGAACAGCACCGCCCCAACTGATTTGGCCCAGACTTGGCAGGCAGTCCCTTCCTTCTCTTCAACTCCGAGGTCCCATTGTGCCAAACATCTGTGGAAATCCCTGTCTTGCGCATGTCCCGTGAAGAGGGGTGGAGCGAGAGCTAACAATGGTGCAGCAGGTGCGCTGGCATCTGGGCCCAGTAGTCCGAGGGGGGGGGGGGTCTGTACTCTGATTATTGCTCCATTTTTCTATCCAATTAGTGGTCAGGGGCCCATTTTCCCTGCTTGCACTGGGGGCCCCTGTCAGTCTTCTCTGTGATTTATTGACTATTATTTTTTTTAAATGGACTCTTCACATGCTCAACCTCAACCTGATGTGGAGTTTTCTTTGAGAGCAGATGAAGAGGGATGGGGAGGGAAGGCGAAAAGAATGGGGGCAGGACGAAGAGGGGAAAGGTCACAGTGGGGATGTAACGATGTGTGTTATGTTTTTTGCCTCAACCATTTTATTGTGTTCCAGCACATTCCGTAACTTGGCGCTGTTTCCTGCGGGTGTTGGAATGCCCCTGAACTTGACAAACCATTGTTTGAAACTGTATGTCTTTTGCTAGTGTTAATGTAACATGAGTGCAGCCTTGGAAGTTCAGTGTGGTGTTTTTCTGTTAATGGGTGGGTGTGCTGAATGACTTCTCTGCAGTTGTCCAAGTGCATTAAAAAAGTATGGGAACTGTGATGCTGCGCAATGGAGGTGGGGGTAAGTGAGAGTAGTAAAAGGGAGGGGGCGGCATTTTTCAATTCTCGCCTAGGGCAGCAAATCACCTAGAAACGGCCCTGACAAGCAGTAACTAGGTTCAGTGTCCTCAAGCAATAATGACACCCCAATGTAGCCCCACACAGTTATCAAACCACCGAGGTACATACCTTGTACTATAGGGAAAGGACAGTCCACTGCACATTCAATGGAATTCACATAGAATTTCTGCTACATTTTTCATAGTGAATTTTATTCTAAATTAAAGTTTAGTAACCCTGCCCACCAAGAAATATTTCACTTATTCGTTACCTTGGAAGAATTTTTTTAAACCAATTACACATAGGCAATGTAAAAAACAAAACATTCAGGGGCAGATTTACAAGCCCCTTACGCCACTTTTGCGCCGCCGTTGCATCACTTTTGTGACGCAGCGGCGGCGCAAATCATGCGCCATGCTACGGGGGATTTACAACGTGACGCATCTAGGGAGATGCGTCTCGTTGTAAAGCCCTGCGCCACATGAAACCTGCGTCAGGTTTCATGTGGGCGTGCCGGCGCAGGGGGGGGCGTTCCTGCGCAAGGAAGCCCCGTAAAGTGACGCAGTGAAATCTACAAGATTTCACGGAGTCACTTTACGTCCCTGTTGCATCAAATCCTTACGCCTGCTTCAAGCAGGCGTAAGGAGTGACGCAGCATGTTAGGTATAGGGCACCCCTGAGCAGTACTGGAGTTACGTCGCACTTGCGACACGACTCCAGTACTGCGCCACCCTTCCGCCGACAGATGCGTCACGCATCTGTTTATCCTTGCGCCATGATGCGCCGCATTGTAAATGCGGCGCATCTGTGGTGGCGCAAGGGTAAACTTGCGTCACGCATCTTCCCTGGCGCATCCCTGCTGATTTGCAGGGATGCGCCAGGGAACGTAAATCTGCCCCTCAGTGCACTTTGAAATTAATGTTGTCAGGTTTATCAGTCTAGAAACGTTTTAGAAGTGACTGGAACAGAGTAATAAACAGGTCATTGCCAGACCTGTAAGGAAATCAAACGTTCACAATACCTTATGAACAAATATATCCAAAAGAGTGTACTTGGGTAACTCCTATCTAAATATAAGTAGAAAATATTTTTAAAATACACAGGTTTTATAAGTAGTCCAGGTTCTGTAGGTATGTGAGCACATCTGAGTGAGCATCTCTGCTCTATGTCAGAAACATGTACTGATGATCCAGTCTGTACCCTAAAATTAGTTGGATGTAATTTCTTTGTCAATTAGTTAAGTCGTGCTACGTTAATTTCTAGAATGCAGCTCCAAACCTACAAAGGGCCCGAGAAGTCTCTGTGTGTATATAGAGCATATATATAAATTCATCTGTCATAGAAAGCAAGTCACCTCAAAAATCATCATCAGTGGTGAAAGGTACTGGTGTAGTCTCCCTAGATCAATGAATCACATTTCTTTTTGGTTTAGAATCCTTTGTCTGTCACTGCTATTGAGAGGTCGTTTTATATGCACAATATGAAAATTACCCGATCATTCCATCTAATTTGGACCTGTCAAACTGTTTCACCTACAGAATAGAAGTCAAACAGACCTTATTTTGTGCACATCACAAATGAACCATGCACATAAAGAAATGCCAAATTTCAATTGGTCCTTTAGAGCTTAGATGGTGGATGTCGTCTCGTTTTATTACACTTTGCACGTGAGAAGTGGGGAAATATCCATTCCTCCATGGTATGAATTGTGTTCATAAGTGCAAATTTAGAGTACATTCATTGCAGAATAAGTTTCATATGTTGCTCATTTAAATTAATTGGCGCTACCTTTTAACTGTTGTTGCACCCATGGTGACACTCTTGAATAAGGACCTGTGAAAGTCACTCATTGTGAGTCCAATTTAGTTTTAGGGTAAAATAATTCTTCTCAGGATGTTTATTTAACTTGAACGTTCCTATAAATCAAATGGATGTTCACGGTCTACAAATATTTGTTCTATATTTGTGTTCTTTATTTGAACAAAATGGTATTGTTTTCAATAAAAAACATAAATTAATAGTTGCCAAGATATGTTTCAAATAATGAATTACACACTGTGACAGTACATAGTAAATAGATCAAAAAAAATGATAACCAAGAAAATACATATAATAAATAGGTTAAAAATGACAAGTAAGCAAGTACATATAATAAATAGGTTAAATGTGACAAGCAGGCAAGTACAGCCAAAGTGCAAAACCCATTCAAACATACCATTGCTCTACTACAGCTTCTAACTAGTAAACAACAACAACTAATCCCCCCACCTACAGTTACCCCTTGCCAAGCTGTCATATGTAATGCGCCACAATGGCCAACATCTTCTAATTTCACCACAGTTGTTCCAAATGCCACCCAAGGCGATGTATGCAAGGTCAGCTATTTCCACCCTCCAGATCCTCCTGAGAAATCATTGAGCTATTCGACGTATCCATGTCAACATTCCTGGCCAACAAGCAATCCACAAGGTGTTCCCATGCTCTAGCCCTTTCAATTGCTCCCTGCCCTCTCTTCAGCTACCGAAACAGCACAGCGCTCTCAAGACCTATCCATTTAACCAGTTCTTCTCGCCATGTAATCATTTGAGGGCCTCGCATAGACTTCCAATGCATTGCTAATTCTCATTTTTCCAGAATCGATGCCAAGTCAATAAATCTAGTAGTGGTTTTCCTCTTTTTGGGGCGTGGGTATCCCCCAAGGATGCAGGCCATGGGTGTACCAGGGATTGCTTGTAAAGTTATTTCATTAAAACAGTTCATTACCGCTTACCAGAACTCCGCTAACGGAGTGCAGGCCCATAACATATGGAATATTTCTGCTACCAACTCCTCCCCCCCCCCCTATCTTGGACATTTCGCAGCAGCAGTTGCATAAAACATATTGATCTTACTAGGTGTAAGGTAAGCTCTGTGCAGAATATAATAATTAATTAATTTGAACCTGGCATTACGGGAGACAGCAGGTATATGTGCTAAGATCCTCTCCCAGTCTATGTCAGCAATCTGAAGCTCTAGGTCCATCTCACATTTTTCTTTCATATCACTGAGGGAAGAAAGAACGCCAGCATGAATAGCACAATATAGACACATGACGGCTTTCACAGGGCCCGTCGTTGTACAGAGCAACTAACACACTTGGTGTGTTACAGGCTCAGTGCCTCCATTCCCCTAGGGATTCCTAATCATGGCGACCACCAGGGCTTTAAGTGGGCCGGGTCTGAGCACCGGCAGTTTTTTTATGGGGGCCTCGAAACGGGTCTCTATCGGGTTCTGTTTGGTGCCCTGGCACAGGCAGTCCGTTTTTTTTTCCCGGACTGCAGTGACAGCAGGCACGTCGATGTGCGCATGGTGAGCCTGAGGTTGTAGAGGAAGGGAAATCCTTTAAAGAGAGTCATTTTCTCTCTGGATTTCCCTTCTCTTTTTGAAACTCAGGAGCAGCAACATTGTCGTGGTGTCATCAGGGCTTAAGGGGAAGCTTTTTCAATATTATATACAAGCCATAGTTGCTGCTTATTTATCTTATGCAACTAGCAACCATTGACAAAGCCAATAGTCCTGACGTGTAGGTATGATGTGACTTGTTGTATCATATCTAGGCGCAATGACAGGAACAGCAAGATACAAGTCGGGCGGCACACTGTGCTAAACACAGATTTTTAGCTTACATGTTTTTAAGCCACGCCCTTAATTACATTGACCACTCCCCTTTGAGAGACCCCCCACTTTTTTAATCCCACGTAAAGCCCTGGCGACCACTGTCCTGTGCAACAGGAATTTGCCTCCCAATATACCGAATTCTTCAGCAAAGTCTTCAAACATGAGCAATACTGCATCCTGGCTCAAATCCCCTACACGATTAACCCCATAGTCAGCCCACTGCTCTATCCCCCCCAACGCTTCTACTCAAGACACTACTGTCAACCACTTAAGTGGCAGATCGGGGTGAATAGGGCACTTGAACATGAGTCTGCTGTAGACAATGTTGTCAACACCGCTGTATTACTAGGTGCTGCAGAGAGACCGCAGGTAAACGCCTCCGGGGAACAAAGAGGACCCGCAATAAGTCCCGCAAAGTCAGGCAGTGAGACAATGATACCCTCTTTTTCTGGTTTCATCCTACAGTAAACCCACTGGTTTAACCATTACTGTTGGGCCACCAAGTAATACAACTCTAGGTCAGGCGCAGTCAGCCCACCTTCCGCCACAGGGTGCTGCAGTTTTGTTAGCGCTACCCTGCGCCAATCTGTCTCCCAATGAAGACCCAAAATTAGGGATTCCAGGTCTCGGAACAGCTGACAAGGCACCATCAATGGCAGTCACAAAGAAACAAAGCAATCTCCAGAGAGCCACCATCTTAGCCACTGCTATTCTGCCAGCCACAGATAATGGCAATGTCATCCAAAGGTTTCTACTAGTTTGAAGAGCTCCGATATCTGCCCCAACATTACCATCTAGTAGATTCTGCTGGTTATGGCATATTTTAATATCTAAATATTTGAGACAGACAGGGCTCCTGGTAAGTCCGTGCAGGTTCAGAGGAGGGGGGCATCTCCACAGAGTGGGAACAAATGGGATTTCTGCCAATTAATGTGCAGGCCAGAGACTGCACCATAGCGCTCCAATAAATCTACTGTTCCCAGTAAGTCCACTCCGACATCGTGGAGAAAGAGTACCAAATCGTCAGCATATAATGCCGCATAATGGGATTGCCCTTGGACCTACAACCCACGATAAAAACTGGCCAGGTGCTCCATTGTGATGGCAAATAATAAGGGGGAAATTGAACACCCTTGCCTAGTTCCGCGCCCCACATCTTAAGGCTCAGATACAGTTCTGCCAGTGCAAACCCGCACCATTGGACCAGAGTAGAAAAGCCTGATCCAGCGAATGAACCCAGGACCCCGCCCCATTTGAGCCGTTACTTGATACAAGAATTCCCAACTATGACTATCAAAAGCCTTCTCAATGTCAATCGCCATAACACCTACCAACTGATTATCCAAAAAATCATCACTCAGGAGTGAGATGAGTCTCCGGATATTGAGTGCCGTATTATGCCCAGGGATAAACCCTGCTCGATCTATATAAATCAAAGAGGTCATATGAGGCAGGAGTCGGGTCACAAGAATTCAATTAAGAATTTTATAGTCCACATTAGGCATGGACAATGGGCATTAGGCAATGACCTCCATGAGAAGGCGTCCAGGTTTCAGGAGAGGGATGAATAGAGATTCACATGTAGACCATGGTAGATGGTCTGAATTCAAAGCTGCAGAGTAAAGTTCTACAAGCTTTGGTGCTAGCTGTCCCTATATTCAGCGAAGAACTCCACAGGCAGGCTGTCTCCTACATGGCAACTCTAACTTCATGTAGTAATCTCTCCTCCCCGTGAAAGTACCCGCAGGTGACCAAGAGACAGAAAATCCTCAATGTCCTGTTCTCTGGGTGCAGGGGCATAGAGGGATGTATAAATTATCTAAATCTAGCGTTGATGGCAGATTGGCGCAGGAGAACCTTTATATAGCCAGAGTGTAGCTCCAAGGTGAAAGAACCTTTGATATTTGGATTAATAAGCCACGTCAAAAGGGAACCTATTTTATCATGCTCTGCTGAGCATGAGTCAGATATTCTCTGTAATCAAAGCAACAGTCTCTCTCAACTCGATCTGCCTGTAATTTCTTTGCTTTAAGTAATGGATACTTAAGAGCAGGGTTACCCGGTCTTTGTTGTTCAAGATCCCGAAGCACCATTTCCTGAGCCTTTACCTCACCTACTAGCGTTCTATGCACCCCAACTACTTCTGCAATACAGCGACCCTCATCAGCCTTAAAAGCATCCCACTCATTCAAAGGGGTTGTAGGAGTGCCTGCATTGTCACCAAAATAAGGACTTACGGACTTTCCGATATTATTTTTAAAGACCAGGTCATCCAGTACCTCCACCCGCAATCTCCAAACTGGAATACAAGGTCACTCGCACTCCCAACTTAGAGAGACTAGCACTGGGTTATGATCTGAAACAGTTCGGCACAAAAATTGTATTCCGTGAACCACACCATGGACAGTCGGGATACATAAAAAGGTGTCAAGCAGAACATAAAGTTCATGCAAGCCTGAGAAAAATTAGT
Organism: Calotriton arnoldi; assembly: GCA_963921515.1. Lineage (NCBI taxonomy): Eukaryota > Metazoa > Chordata > Amphibia > Caudata > Salamandridae > Calotriton > Calotriton arnoldi. The sequence continues at coordinate 1,167,380 of CAWUFW010004979.1, read as the reverse complement.
AGTCTCATGCCACAGGGTGAAGTCGCCTCCAAGAGTCTACCAGTCCTCACTGCTGCAGCCATGCAGAGAAATTTGAGCTGTCTGGGACACTGGGGAATCTCCCAGGGGCAAATGTGAACAACCGAGTACAGGTTTTGCTATACAGTTAAATTCCCTACATAATAATATGAGTCCGGTAAGGTGCCAAGGCCCCAGGACAGATCAGCAAGCCCCCCTGGTCTGTATTGGGAGGATAGACTCCAACAGTAGCAGGTTTGCGTCAAGCCAACCTCCCAGAGATGACCACATACCTACCCTCCGGATCTACAAAGTCAGTTGTTTTCTGAAATGTTACTCCCTGTCTTACCCAATACAAAACACCTCTGGAAAAAGCCAAATAAGTTGTGGCATACACCTGGCCCGCCACCTCTTGTGGAGAGCCAAACTTTCAGAAATAGGAAGAAGAATTTCCTGCAGAAGGGCTGTGTGAGATCCCTGCCTAAGATAGGAGTACACCTTGTTTCTTTTAGACATACTAATAATACCCCAGACTTCCAGGAGATGAAGTTGTACCTCAAGAGGGTCGCCATCTGGGGGCATCTAGAAGGGGGAACATTTCAGCCTGCATGACAGGGGCCCTTCTTTCTGTCAATAATATCCAGGGGCCGCATGAGCAGCAGGCAAGGGTAACCCTATAAAGATCCCATAAACAAATACAACTGACTCAACTCCCCATCCCCAGGACCAGAAGCAAACGACTCCCCCTTCAAACCAGCCAGAAACGAGCCAACTCCTGTGCATGCATTACAAGCACAACAACAACGCGAGGTGCTTACCGAGGTGCTCCCCAACCCCACAGGACACCATCTGCTGGATACAAAAAGAATAATCACCTTAAGATTATACCTTCCATACAGGATAATCACCTCAAGATTGAGTCCAGCATGAAAATGAGCCCGGCATTACAGTATTCTCATTGGCATTCCACCAGGTCTCATGCATTACAGTATTCTCATTGGCATTCCACCAGGTCTCATGCATAACCAAAACATCGGTAGAATACATTACAGTATTCTCATTGACATGCCACCAGCTCTCATTTATAACCAAGCCAAAGTAGTTCTATTAGATTATCTCATCTGATGTGCCTGGGGTAATCTTTGGCAAAGATTTAGCAGATCCCAGAGATGAGACAGATGTTCGATCAGAGTCGGAGTCCTATATTTAATTTTCTCCATTGACAGACGGTGGAGCAAAGCCCCTTCTATTCAAGGCAGCCACTGCCTCCACAACCCGCCGGAGTTCATAATGCACTTGTGACTGAGATGGCGTGCCCCCCTGAGCACTTCTGCCTCCTTTCAGAGGTGCTCGAAGGCTACGCTGTCTATTCTTCAGTGAAAGGTCTTCTTTTTGTTGAGGAAGGCGGTCATAGGGACTGCGGCGACATGAAAAATTGCACTTCCTCACCCAAGGTCACCTTCAATCTGGCAGGGAACAACATAGCATATGTGATGCCTAGTAGGGGAAGGCGTTTTTGCCATCAGTAAAAGAGACCCTTAGTTTCTGGATTTCACACGTGAAGTCGTGAAAGAACATAACTCTATGATTCTCACCCATAATGTCTCCATGGAGTCTATCCTGAGTTAGGCTATGATCTTGGTCCCTATAGTGCAAAGGTTTCACCACTATTGATTGGGGAGCCCCACCAAGCAATGGGGGCTGCGCGGGGATAAATCAACTCATTCTAAGGTATAGTAAGGAGAAAGGCCCTCTGGAGTCACCTTTTCTTTAATCCATTTCTCCAGAAAATCAATCATGTTGGTAGCAATGCCCTCAATATGCTCCAAAAGCCCGATGATTTCAATATTATTCCAACTTGCTCCATTTTCTACATCTTCAGCTCCGGTTGCTAAAGTTTAAAAAAAAAAAAATTCCATGGTAGATAGCTTATTTTGTACTGTAGTCATTTCTGGTGCAAGTTCATTTATAGCACGTTCAGTAGTGGTGACTCACTCAGCCAGCTGCCTCTGATCATCTCACAACAGACCCGTGTCTGTCGTTATGAATCAATTTTTAGTTCAAGCGCTTCTCTAGAGGCAGCGATAGCCTGCAGGACTGTATCCAGGGTAGGGCCTGAGCGCTCCCCACTCAGGGTCTGCTCGTCTGGGGATGTCTTGACCAACTCTTCTTGAGAGCCTAACACTTGGGAGGAGCCAGACTCCGAAGCCTCATTTTTCTTGTTGACCTTACCCATGATGATGATCACTCAGACTAAATGAAAAGTCCAGTTAGGGATCTGAATGTCGTGACAGTCTTGGCGGGTCAGATGCAGTACCAAAGAGAAGTTGTTACCCAAGCAGAAGGCGCAATGCTGTCAGGGCCAGTATTATATTATATCCATCTTCTCAAAGAATTTAGAATCTGCACAATGTGTAGGGGGAAGGGTTGTCTAGCCTTTAGGCCATCACTAAAGCAGAGAGGTCATGGGAGCTGCCAGGCCCCCAGTTACGGCAATGGTATTCTTTATTGTCTGGTGTCCATTTACAATGGGAAGATGCTCACAATGCTTCAAGGATCACTTAGCTTCTCCATTCATTTATTATAGCTTCCAGCCGCTCACAAGGCAGGGTATCGATGACAGTGAGGAAGAGCTGGAGGATAGATTTGGTATTCTGATGCGGCTTTTAACAGCAGACTTTATAAGAACCATGTGCCCTGATGTGCTGCTATCGCAATCACTTTACAGTTAGTGACAACTGATCCTCTAAGCAACGCTGAGAATTGCTCCAGACAAAAGCGCTCTCTCCCCTCTTGTCAAATTACCTCAGACGATAATGTGAGCAGTAGGCCACAACGCCAAACAAGTAGATCAAGGCGCCAGCCCCCCGCCTCCTCCATCGCTCCTACTAGACCTCCAATTCCATAGCAGGCACAGCCAATCACAGGCGACCCCTATCGTGCCCACGGCAAAGTCAGTCCGCAATCTTGTGTCACATTACAAGGCCCAAGTCCACAGGGTGCACAGTAGGCAACAACGCCAAACAAGCAGATCAGGGTGCCAGCCCCCTGCCACCTTCGTCGCTCCTACCAGACCTCCATTTCCACAACAGGCACCCTCCTGATAAGCTCTCCTGAAGAGCTGGTCAGGCATTGGCAAGGGCAGAGTCTGCCATTTTAAGACCAGGCCCAACTGTCAGTCAGTAGGAGACTTCATGATAGCGGGCATAGCATAGGATATTTTCGCAGTATCTGTATGTCCCCAGTTGTGCAGGGACCTATAATGTTTGCATTGGAGGATCAAATAAGGTGAATGGAAGCCAGGATGCTATCAGATGGTGGTGCGCTGCCGGGAGCACCTCAGCCTGTGTCCTCCTCCACTGGCGCCCAGCCACGCCAACATTTGTTTGTTCCTTGATTGTGTAAGGAGCCTTGTCTATATCTATAGCCTAATTAGTTGACTGAACTATATGCTGTATGTTATACCCATTTCAACAAAAGTATGTTATGCAGTATGTTATCAACCAAGTATCTTATGTAATATATTATCAATAATTACGATTCGTTGGTTTTCTGTAAACAATCATGATTAGTCTACTGATCGAAAAATGTATAAAAATAATCGAAATAATTAGCCATGTAGGCAGTGGCGTAGCTTCCATTGGTGCAGCAGGTGCAGCTTCATCGGGGCCCAGAGGCCTGGGGGAGGGGGCACTTAACCCTGATTATTGCTGTATTTTATCATTCAAACAGCATTCAGGGGGCCCATTTCCTACCTTGCACTAGGGCCCATAACACACCAGCTATGCTACTCCTCTAGTGTACCTTTATTCATTATAAATTGGATTCTAGTGTGCAGAAATTCTATCCTCAATAACCATCAACAATCTTTGGGTAGTAATGAGCATTCATGTCCCAGGAATTAGCGATTATTAATGGCCCCAGGCAGTAACCGTCCCTAAGTAGGCTGGAGAGGCACATGCATTACAGCCCAGCAACAGGGGTCCACTCAGGCTGTGCTCCAAGGAGAGCAGCACCAAGGGTCTAAGCAGAGAGGCACATCACCCTGGTGTAGACCATTGTGGCATAGCACCACCTGGAAGAGAGGCCATGAGGGTGCATATCATGAACTCATTCTGCCCCTAGGGACAGGAGTAGAATTGAGCAGAGTATATTTTTCTCATGGCGTCTTGCTGTCTACAGTGAATTCACTAACTTCGAAAGTTAGTGCATATGCAGCAGACAACACTGTTCAGAAACACAGAGCAGTAGCCGTCACTTTGTATTTCCAAGTGGCAATGTCCGGCGAGGATGCAAGGGTAACAAGTGCAGCCAGTGAGATGTCTGTTTAGGATTGTAGGGAACTGTAAAACCTGTGGACACCTTTAGCCTTCCATCAATAACAAATGTACTGCACAAAAATAAAAAACACTGCACTACTTAATACGCAGACTCATATAACTGATCTTCCAAAGGTTTGTGAGGAACAGCTGCATATGCTACAAGGGACTGTTATAGTCAGCTGATGAATAAGGATTCATCAATATGTGACTGAGACTCATCTTCAACCAGTGGCTGAATGGGGGTGACCTTTTAAAAGCCCCTCTCTCTCTGTGAAGAAGGTATAATTTGCTATGAATGGCGGGAATACAATTAATTTAAACCTAAGATATGAAAACAGTAACTTACGTTGGTATTAGCAGTGAAACAAGAGTACTCCGATTTATCTGCTTAATGGAAAGGCCCTCACTTCCTTACTGCAGGTCTAGAATGTGGTTGGCTGTAGCAGATCTGGAGGAAGGAGTTTCATATTTTAGGGCAAAACTGGAGCAGATTCCGGAAAGCCTCCTTTGTTTTCTACATCTGTTTTTTTTAAGGCAGACAAGGTTGCTAAAGCGCAGCGCACATTCTCCTTCTGAGATGGTTGGACGGTAGGCCACACTGAGGTGTGCTTCTTTTTTGGTTCACAGTTCATTAAAGCCAGAAAATGTATTTGGTAACATTTGAATGTTATACAGTGTTGTGTATAACTCTGCATTGATTGTTACAGACTATTTACTTTTCAATCAAAACATAATTTCCTTAAAGCTATCATCTCCTACCTTTCATTTCTTATCCGATCTCCCTTCCAGCCAACATCAAAGGCTCTATCTTTTCAGAAGCAATTAAAATGATGATATGGAAATGATCATGAAGCTGGAAAAACAACTGAGGACATAGACACCTGTACATTTGGCCAGTGCCCACTAACGGCGTTGAACTGCATGGCCTGCAAGCACCTCAAACTCGAAGCCATAAAACAGAAACCGTAACCTGAGTGTACTTATTTCCCACTCAGCCACGTGGCCTGTAGTTGAAGGGATTTGGAATATTCCTAGCACTGTCAGCAAGTTAAGAAGGCTCAAGTTTATCGTGCGAACCCACACGGGCACAGCACATAAATCATCGAATGAAATCCTGCTCTCACAATGAGGAACTTGGTTGGAATGCTTTACATCTTTCCTAAGGTTCCATCATTTAGACCAGACCACCATCACTCTCCAACTCAATGGGCTATGCTGCACTAGCACTGCGTGGCTTGAGGCAGCTGCCTTCTAAGCAGGCCAGCGAATGGTAACCACATCATGATAAGCCTTTCACCCCTCCCCCAGCTCCCAGTGATCAGGTGCATCTCCTTCTAAGTCCTCTGTTGGACTTTGGGTGATCCATGGTGTAGGGCCTATCATTCTGTAGAACAACCTTCAGTCAGTCAGTCAAAACAATGTTTATTTAGACCTTAGTCTTTAAACAGTTATAGAACCAATTATAATAAAAAGATAAAACAGCACAATTTATACATTCTCAATGTCAAAAGTTGATAAATTATCAAAAATGGGGTAACAATAATGACTTTTCTGCACAGGGCAACACGGCTCTTTATAAGAGATGTACATAGTTTAAAATATTCTTTAAAATAATATGCAAATATTTAACCTTGTATAAAAATTAAGATAGTTTAAAATCTCTAAAAATAATTCTCTCTGAGGAACCTTTTGATTACCTTCATATAGTTCCCCAGTGCAATCGCGATCTCGAGATTAGGCATTTCAGTAAATAAATCTACCGCCTGTGATCGTAGCCTTATATCATCTTTTAAAAATATTGGGCGGAGATGTCGTTTGCGCAGCTCTAATACTATTGCACAATCTAACAAAATGTGCAATATGTCACCTTTTGTTCCCAGTGTACACTTACAATGACCATCGTGATTCAACATTTTTGTTTTTAATTCTTCATTTACCAGTCAGGGATTTATACCAATTCTCAATCTTAAAATCTCCTGTCTGTACCAATGGTTAGGTAAAATATCCAAATAAGGGAACCAATTTTCAATTAGCCATGAGACCCTCATAAATTGCACAGATTTTTTCTTAGCCAGATAATCCATATCTGCTCGTCTGGAGACTTCTTGTCCATGATTTCTAAGATCACTTTTAGTGAATTCTACATACAGGGATTCTTGGCAAATTTTCACCTTTATATTCTCACAGGCAAAATAATATTTCCTTCCTTATCTTTTTAGCCCATTTTAAGTTGCTAGTTTGAATCTCTTTTCTGCACCATTGAGATACCTTCTGGCCTGTCTCTATGACCAAACGTTTCCAGAATCTTATTAAAATCATTTGTGACTGTACACTCCAGGCAGTTGTACCTATCTCAGTTCTTATAGCTTGTATCATTGACGAGTGTGGTAGTGACAGCAATGTTTTCAGGCACTTCCCTTCTTCTAAATCCCAATCACGTTTACCACTTAGATAGAGGACTTCTGCTCCATAGAGTACTTGTGGAGGTATCATTGCGCTAAAAGCCTTTAACAGCGGTCTGTGGGACATATCTCCATAATCTTGGTTACATTTTTTCAGTCCACAGATCGATGTATAGGCTTTCGCTTTCTGGGCTTCTATGTGAGTGTGCCACTTTAAAGACCTATCAAACCACATCCCGAGGTAGCGGTATTCATTCACCGTTTCTAGTTTCAAGTCTCCTAAAAACCAATTAAATCTAATCTCTTTTTTCCAAAACATAAAATTTTAGTCTTTTCCATATTTACAATTAAAAATTTCCTTTCACAGTATTCCCTAAAGACATTCAACTTTCTTTGGAGGCCAATTTCAGTCTGATCCAAAATTACCAAGTCGTCTGCATACAAAAGGCAGGACACTTTATTTCCGTCCATTCGCGGGCTAGCACTTCTTTCAACCTCTAAAGTTGCCGGTAAATCTCCTAAAAATATGGCAAATAGCAGGGGGGCCAACACACAGCCCTGTCTAAGGCCATTTTCAATTGCTATTTTGGGCGTCAATGACCCTTCTGTGTCTCTAATTATTTGTGCCCAGTTTCCCCTATGTAGCTCTTTTATTATAGCCAGCAGACCTTCGGGAATATTTTTGTTTACAAGGGTTTCCCAAAGCGACTTCCGGACAACTGAATCAAACGCTGCTCGGAAGTCAACAAAACAGCAGCACAGCTTACCATTTTGTTCTATTGATTTGCGTGCCACTGCCCACAGAGCAAAGCAGTGATCAATCGTGGAGTGGCCTTCTTTGAAGCCCCCCTGTTCGACTGGCACAATTGAAAACTCCTCCACCCAATCCTGTAGTCTATTCAGAATTATTTTTGAAAAGACTTTTTCCCCTATGTCTAACAGATTAATCAACCTATAGTTTTGTGGTGCGTTCATATTGCCTTTTTTATGGACTGGCCTTATTACAGCCCCCTTCCAATTCTTTGGTATTTTCCCTCCATCTAAAATTACCAGGAACATATGGGAAAAAAATCTCGCCCACCACTTCATCTGTGATTTTATTATTATTGCTGGGAGATTATCTGGTCCTGCTGCTCGTGTTAATTTTAATTTAATTATTGTATTTTTGACATTTTGTTCTGAGAAGTCAGGTTTTAATTCTTCCATTCGCTCTTGCCAAGGTTGGGGCTCTTCTACTTCTAGTTCTCTACGAGGGCCATACAATTCCTTCAGGTACTTCTCCCATGCTGCCTCGTCTACTACACAGTTCATTGCCCCCACTGGGTGGTCGGCTGCTGCTTTTACCAGCTTCCAGAACTGTCTTATATTTTTCGATTCAATAGATTCCAGTAGATTTTCCCAGCATTTATCTTTATACGCCCTTTTTGCACTTATAATTAACTTTTTATACTCTCTTTTCAATTTATTAAGATAACTTTGTCTCTTCAGATCATGTTTTTTACTAATGCTTCTTATCACTTTCCTTATCTCTCTTTTTTTCTTTAGGCAGGCTACAGAAAACCATTTTGATCATCTAACTGGGATTATATGTTGGTTTATTTTGTCTTTTTTTAGTTCCGTTCGAAGGCATTGCACCACTTGATCTATTTTTCCCTCATACCATTCCAATTTCTGGCCCCCTATTTCTCCCAAGAGTACTTTCTGTTGAAATGTTCCTAATTTTTCCATGTACTCTTCCGTTAATCTAGTAGTCACTCTTTTGGGGTATTCAACTTGTTGTGGAATTACTTTATCTCGGGGTTTCGGGATTCCCCCTTGAATCTTCAACTTCAGGGGATTATGGTCACTACCTTCTTTCAGAAGTATCTTAAATTCCCTTATAAGAGAGAAATTCCAAGCAAACTTAAAAACATAATCTATTGGGCAATTCTGTGTGCCTATTTTAAATGTTTTCTTTGCTGGGCAATCTGATTCTAATCTGCCATTCAGGCAGAATAGACCCTTCGTCCCTAGATAATTTCCCAGATCTTTATCCTGTTTTAAGGGTTCACAGGCAGGGAAAGTTGCTTGTTTTATTTCATATGCATCCAATATATCCCTTTGCCAGATGTCTACCTCCTTTGGGTACAATTTATGATTAAAATTCCCCACAATAAAGAATATATCCAAATCATACTTTTCACATAGAAAGTCTATATCGTCTTTAAAATACACCAACTCAGTTCCGTACTCCTTGGCATTCTCCCATTGCATATACACATTTATGATGATTACATTTTCATATTTTTTATCTAAAGTCAGCAAGGATAGTCTACATACCAAGAGCCATTTACATTTTAATTTCAACAAGATCACATTCTTTGCTACTTTTGTAGACAATAGGGTCATAATTCCCCCTGCCGGGCGTCCAAATCTTTTTTTCTTGGCCGGTCGGTGGAGCTGGAGGAAGCCATCAAATATTGGGGTTTCGTCGCATAGCCAGGTTTCTTGCAGACAAATAATTTCCACATTTTTTGCTAACTTATTTATACATTCTTGTTTGATTATGTCTCCAAGACCGTTTATGTTCCAGGATAGAAAGTTAAGGCTATGTGACACCCCTCCATTCTATTCTACCTCACTTAAGCCTCCATCTTCATCCATGTCTTCCCTATACCACTGGGAGTGGCCTGCGGGGCTGCTTCTTTGGCTCCAGTTACCCCATAAATTATCGGTTACTGAGTTATTAACTACTACATTCAAAATACTTCCCCCCTCTTCTTTTTCCTCCAGGAGCCTCACCTGTCTCTTACCAAGACCTGCGTGACATTTTAGAAAGCTACTTCCTAAATGGCCATTTCCCTTTAATTCTCTCTCTGGGATTAGCCGTATACCTTCCTGCTGTATCTCCCTCACCGCTTTCGAAATTGCCAATTTTACCAGGTCAGAGTAGAGTAGTACTCTTGTGATTTCCTTTCCATTTATATTTTCTATAAAGCCCACCTGTCTCAGATCTTTTGTTCCTATTCCCCTCAGGCTCGGGCATTTAGAAAATGAAAATAGGATTTGAGACCTATTTAAAGGTATAATCTTCCTTGGTTTTTTTCCCTTTTTTTCAGGTTGCTCTGGTTCAAAGTATAGCCATTTATTACTTCCTACCTCTATCCCTGTCTTAGGGGCTTCTATACCCGCCTGCCCGGTAATTTTCCACATAACATTCCCCTGTTTACTTTTTACTTCTGTTTTACCTCGTTGTGGGGCTGCTATTTCTTGGTTTTGATACTTCTGAAAATTTGTATTATAGCCCGCATTATTTAATTTTAATACGGGTTTTGCTTTTATTTGTTCCTTACTTGGTCCTGTACTACTCTGTTCCTTTACTTGATTATAGAGACCCTTCTTCTTACCCTCAACTCTAGGGGTCTTAGCAGATAACCTTATCGGTGCGGGGATTTTTAAGTTAACCACTTTCTCCTTTTCCTTAATTTTTTCCCTTATTTCTACTTTAGTTTTCAACTTTCTGCATAACTTTCTTTTAGATTGGCCCCTATTGTTCCAGAAGCTATATCTTAAGTTTGCCCCTCTTCTTTTTATCAACATCGGGCATTTAGATATATATACATTGTGTGAGGTTTCTACTGTTTCTATGGTTTCTTTCTGTTCTGTAGACTGAGGGGCCGATTCCGATTCGGGCCGGAAATCTCTCCGACCGAGCCGGACCCGGAGAGATTTTTGACCGAATCGGACCCGTGCAGCCCGACCGAACGAGTACGATGCGTCCGTATGCTATCGGACTCGAGTCGGTCGGACTCCCATTGAAGTCAATGGGACCCGGTCGTACAACGCGTACGCGGGCTCCCATTGCCTCAATGGGTGCGAGGCGAACAAGGGCGCCCCTACAGCGGGTACGCGGCGAGCGACTCGCGCCGTACACGCACAGGTAGGGGGACCCATGGGTCCCCCTGTGTGCGACTCGCGCGGCTACGCGTACAGGGGGTCCGACACGGACCCCGAGTACGTCTCCGACTGCTCTTTCGAGCCGGGCGGCGCGTGTCGGTCGGACTGCTCGCGGCGCGCATTGTACTTACCCGGCCGGGGAACGTCTCCATTGCGCGGTGCGAGTCGTGTCCGAGCGAGTCGGTCGGTGCGGTTCGACCCGGGAACGAGTCGGTCGGAGCGGTTGAGACGCCCGAACGAGTCGGTCGGCGATTTCGCATCGTACTCGCTCGTCCGGACGCGCGTACAAATCGGTCGGGAAATAGGGCTCCGAATCGGATCCGGTTATGCCGAATCCGATTCGGAGCCCTACCGGCCGAGATCGGAATCGGCCCCTGAATGTCTGCTACTGGTCTCATCATGTGCGGCATTTGACCTTTAATGCCTTGCAGCTCCTCCTCAATCTTTTTTAAATATAACTTCTGCGTTTTCAGAACCCCGTTATTTAGCATTGTTACTTCCAATATCCCCTGCAGGGTTTTCTGAAGCATCAACAGTAAGTCCATCATTGAAGAGGAAGGAGTTGCAGAAATGTCTAGGTCTTGTAGACTATTTCTCTCAGGATCGCCTGTTCTTTCTATTCTCGATGTTTCCTGCTGGATTTGATTTCTTCTCGCTTTTGAACGTGGTGCCGATGTATTTGATATATTCCCCCAGTCGGCTCTCAACCCTTGACTATTATTCTCCATTTGGCCTGAAGTCACTGATTCCTGTGCTTGCATCGAAAATAATTTGGGGGATGATGACAGTCGCGGAGCTGTTATTAAATTGTTTTGACTTAAAAGGGAATGGTTTATCAGGAATGATACCTCCAGTGATTCTTCGGAAGTTCTACCGTGCCATTCCCATTATGTTGCGCTGCTTCTGCTTCCATAGGTTTCATTGTTTGGTCTATCCGTTTATAGTGTTTACCTAAAAAATCCTTTATGGATTTAGAAGCTAACATACTTCCATTGGTCACTTCCAAGGTCTTTTTAGTGACTTTTTTATTTTTTCTCTTTTGAGGCGCCTCTTTAGACCTTTCTCTGGTGCTAGTCTGGCTCTCCTGGCTCTCTTCCAGGGTCCGGATCTCCCCAGAGAACTCTCTCCTTCCAGAGCTTTGCTCCGTAGGCTCCTTGCGAGTTTTTTGCTTCCTTTTTGGTGCCATCGTCCCTTGGGTGTCGCGAACCTGTAACTTTTTATTGCACTCTTATAAGTTCCAGTTTTACCACACGGTCTAATTTTGGTGCACTTCCTTGCTTTTCCCCCCTTAACTTGCCCCCTAAACAGCCAAATTTAACAATTAATGGACACTTAAAGGGGCATTAGGGTGCTGCAATCATTCATGCACTCGTTCTTGCACTTACCTCTGTTGTGCCTTTAGCCCACCATGCCTGCCTGTTTACCTTTGAGGTTTTGTTCTTGAGTTGGTGAGCCTCCCCCTTGCCTCTTTCTTTCTGCTGGGGAGGCACTCCAGTAATGCACCCCCAGGGTTAAAAAGTATCTTCTTGGGTGCACTCGGTCACTTACTTCGCAGCCTTCTCCAGCCTTCTCCACCTTTCTAACTCCGGGGCTGTCTATCTTCTCCTGCCCGCTGTTTTCTTCCAGGCAGAGCGAGGCGCGTTTTATGGTGCAGTTTAGCCACACCTTTCTATCGTGAGCCTGTTCTTACGGCTCCCGCGGCTCTTTCCTCCCGCGGTATCCAAACTCCCTGCAGTTTCCGGCGAGACCCGATATTTCCCTTGGGTCCGCCGAATCCGGGAAGCCGGTGCGCGGCGCGTCTGTCTGCTCTCTCGCGTCCCGCGGCTCGCGTCTCCAAGTGGAATGCGTGGTTCGACGCTGATTGCGTCCTTGCGTGGCGTGGCGTGGCGTTTTCAGCAGGCGGGGGCGGCAACAACAGAGGGAATTCCTTCAACAACCTTCAGACCTATCTGCCAGGAGAAACATCAGATAAAGGTCATCTCCTATAAATCTTATTTCCACCTATGGAGAAGTTTGTATGTAAGGTAGTTTTTTAGGGTAAACATCACCAAGTTCTAGAATAACTTCTTGTCCCTACTAAGAAGGTTTACAATCCACCTCAAATGATGAAAAGCAATAATTATTTGGCTGTTTCCTCTGAAAAGTATGAACAAAGACACACTAGGCAGGTGCATGCCTGGTACAAGAGACGGTTCTAAGAAGGATCACAGTATTCTGAAGTATAATAAGTATCAAAGAGAATTATGAAAAAATACTAATTCTCATGAACCGTCACAGTGAGAAATATATTAATAAAGTGCAACCCTGTCAACCTTCTGAAAGACTGGAGCATCCCTAGGGTTCCCAAAAACAACACCTGCTTAAAACATAAATCACACATCAATAATACACACGTCTAGCCACAAGCTCAATCCTCAGATTGCAACAAATCAGACAATGTTTTCATCTCAGAGAACTATTTCGATAAAGCTCAAAGCATGTCATTGAATAAGAGTCCTAAAATGCAATGCATATGCACGTCACCGACTAGCATTTTCTCTTTTTTGATTAAAGACTTGAGGAATCAGAGAATTTAAAACACAAAATCATACCAAGGTTGTAGCTAGGTAAGTGACATTATGACAGAATAGAAAAGATGCAGAGAAGGTGACTGAAATATTTTTGTTTTTGATAAACATTCCACCATTGCTTTATGTTTTTCTAAGTGTGACACCCTAGATGTGAAGGGTATGCTCCAGTGCTTAATTTGTAAAATATGAAGTGCAGTTGCTCAAATGTTTGTCGGAGGCCACACCTACTTTTCTCCGGCTCCACCCACGTCCTCCACTGGCTCTACCCACTTACTCTATTGGCGCCACCTCCACCCACATCCTCAACTGGCACTGCTAAAATTCAGATGTAATACCCGATCTGAATTCCAGCAAGGGAGCCTTGCTCATAGTAAGGTTTTGATAGGAGGTTCCCCTGCCTTGTGAAAATTTTGAAAAAGACTAAATCAAACGTGCATTTAAAGCACAATTTTGGAATAAATTAGCTAAAGTTACTAATGCATTGAAAAGGGACACTTGAAATATTCCAGTGCAGCTCTATGTGCCGATTTGGGAAAGGACAATACTGCGGTATGCCATTTTTAACAGAGTCTATGAGTTCAAAGATACAACTTTTTACATAGCTTATGTGACAAAATAAACCAAAATGTTCTGAAAACACTCTAAACAGATAAACTGAATGAAATCATGCAATACACTTGAAAGAGTCACTTTGTCACTTCTAGTGGCCAAAGGGGTTTGGGGTTCATAAATAGTAGAGTATTACGTTAAAGTGATTACTTTTAGAGAAACAATAAAAAAAGATGATTACCAATTGGGCTTGTTACTATAACTTACTCCCCTGTAGCTATATGTGCATGTATTAGACATTTAGAATAGTTAAAAACATGGAACTCAACTGGCGTTTCCAAATGTAGTTCTGTATCACACAGACAAGACAGAGATTAGAAAAGAGGCATATATTCAAAATATGACTTTTTAATTAAATATTTGTATTTTAACATAAAGCCCAGAAAAATGTCATCTCCTCAAAAAGTCCTAGAAGCCAAAAGAATAGATAGTGGCTAGGCAGTTTGAATTTGACTGTATCTCAAGTCAGACCTATTAGTGCATAATGAGATACAAAATATAAATATATAAAGACAAAATAACTAAAAATAAAATATAGATAAATACAAATAAATACATATTCTAAAATGAAAAAGCAAGTTAAGTCTTATAGAAACAAAATAAATAAAATATATAAAATAGAACAATAAATATAACATCCAAAAAAGGAAGACACATAAATATAACAAGATTATAATTAAATTGGCACTGTCAATAAAGTGTTATAAATGCATATAAATAGCCTATGTAAACTAGAACAATAATTAAATATCCAAACACAGTAAATCCTAACTTTTTCAAAACATTGCAATGACACGTGTTTTGTCAGTTGGATTGGGCTAGCATCTATTTTTCCAGAAAAGCCCAGAAACAGTCTAAATTGCTTGTGCATTCCAAGTCTTCCTCTTTCCTTGCTTTACTCCTAGTGTCATCAGCTGCTCTTCGTCCTTTTGCAAGCCATGACTGAACATAGGGGATGGGGTTGAATCTCTTCAATGGTGGGCCAACAAGATTTAAAAACATTAAAGAAGATGTTGTTTCAGTCAGCAACGATGCTTTTGTAGATGTGCAAATAAGATTAATTTGAGAAAAGCCCCCCTCACATTCTGCAGTACTGATAGCAATAGTGTGTAAGGCCATCAAAAGCTCCTTGAACTGCCTTTTAATTTCTTTTCCTCCAGATATCTTATACTCTCTGTAAGCACTTATGGTTTCTCGACTGGCAATGTTGAATCTTTTACACAGAGACTCAATATCACTTTCACCATAAAGAACAGGTAGCTCATCAGGCCAGTACTGTTAGTATATAACTTTCACTTCGCTAATCAGTGTATCATACTCAGCCTTTTTGTCAATAGAATTAGTACCTCCTGTAGACAACAAACGATGTCTTAGATTTTCTGCATGGCTACGAAAAAACTGTCCCTGAACAATGATTTTGTCAGTATTCTTTCCTTTGTGCAGCATCACATCTTGGAATATATTTTCTTCTATGCCCTTTTTACACTGTGAGAAGTGGTTCCCTTGCCTGTCCACCATTGCCTCAAACACCTCAATTTGCTGACAAATAGCTCGATGATCATCAATGATTGTAGAGTCACGCTTCTGTAACTCGAGTGATAACTCTGATAACTCCTGAAGAGCATCATACATCAGGCCAAGATTAGCAACAAACTGGATAGATGATAACCGCCTTCCTAGGCCTATCTACATATTTTGTGTTGAACTGTCACGGGAACCATCATCAGCTGCACTAGTAAAGTGTTTGTAGAGAGCAGGGTAAGCATTCCAATTAGCCTCCACTGTTCTGAAGCTTGATGCAACCCAACAAGCATCTAGCTCTCTACCTATTCTGCAAAGCTGAATGTCAAGAGCTTCTGCACATTCTTTTAGCTCCAAACGGTTTTTAACAGATGTGGAAAATAGAGAATACAGCTTATCAAGTACGTTTTTGAAATGATTTGTAGCGCAAATATCTTTCATGACATCATGAGAAAGAAGAGGGGCAAACTTAAGATATAGCTTCTGGAACAATAGGGGCCAATCTAAAAGAAAGTTATGCAGTGCTGAGTAGTGGCAGGCTACAATATTGGGAGAGATTGTTTCTTGCAACCTCTTTACAACACCACTGTGGCGGCTAAACATTACTGAAGCTCCATCACATGCAACTGAAACCAGGCATTTGGAGAGAAAGTCCTCACTTATGTTAACTGGATCTTTTTTTAGTGCAGATAGTAAACTGTTTACTATGCCGTCAGCTGACAAATCGCTCAATGAGGTCAACGAAAACATTAGTTGGGGAGTCCATGCCAGGTAGCTGCATTCGCATGTACACAATTAAAGAAAGTTTCCTATTTAGTGCAGTGGCTTCATCTAGTAAAAAAACGTACTTTTGGGGAAAGTTCAATAATTTTGGCAAATATCTTCCTCTTCATTTCTGAGGATATGTGCTGTTGTATGTTTGTGCAAGCTGCATTGGAGTGCATAATTCGCCCCATATCCAGTCCATTCAAATGGTGGCAGTCTATCTCTGTTTCAAAACCATACGCTGGCCTGTTTCGCTTTGCTTCCTTATAAGCTACTCTGAATATTCTGGCTGTTGCTGACATTTGTAAAGATTGCACTTTTGCAGTTACTTGCAATAAAGGATCTTTTTTTGCGTTTTATAAGATTTTTAAAGTTGCAACATGAGCCTTGCTTTGTGCATGTTGTCCAATCTTTTTCCTCAATTATTTCTGCTGTTGTTCTATATTGGTGCCATATGCCTTCACAGTAGACTCAGTCCATTCTTTGGACAATTTCATTCCCCTGGATTTCTCAGCACCAAGATCACAGACTTGGCGACACACAGAACAGCCAAGGTTAGGGACTTTAACAATTAACCACGGATGCTTGCATTGGAAATACATTTTTTGGTCATGTTTCCAACCTTTAGGAAGAATGTTTTTCCTAAAAACTCTGTCTGAATGTGGCTTAAGTGATATGTCAAACTGTTTGCTAGTGCTTGGTGTTTCCTCTGTCTCTGTAGCAATCTCAACAGCATGATGCTGCTCATCTCTAAGAGGACTATCTTGTGTCTTTCCTTCTGTAGGGGTGATAACGCTGCTGCTAGTAGTGGTGTCACTCTCATCTAGTGCCTTCTCTCGCACTTCATCATCTTCCTTGTTCCCTTCATCCATTGGAAGTACATGGTCTTTTCTAGCAAGTTTACTAGCAGGCTCCTCATCATCTTTGGGCTTAAATTTTCAGAGGTAGCTTGAAATCTTCTTCTGTCCAGTGTGTGACATTCTAGGGAAGCAAAGTGAAAGAAAATATGCTAGACGTGCGAAGTGTGATATCAATTCATCTAACAGGCACAATTAATATTTATTTGCAGTTTGCACCAACGACATTTCTGCATCTGCACATCTATTACCATGACAGATTACAAGTACAACCCAAATGGATCCTACTTAGCCTACCTAAATTCAGGCCTTTTCCAATTCATACCCTTGCCTGCCATGCAGCGCTCACTCGAAAGACATACAAAGTCTTTAAAGTTTGCCTCACTTTCAAGCTTTGGTTTCCGGTATTACTACAAAAGCAGGCTGAGGTGGCAGTGTGCAGAGTTAGTTACACACTGTGATTCACAAAAATGATTAATTAATCAACACTCAGGGCCAGACTGGGAACCCAAAGCAGCCCTGGCAAGTTTTGTTAGACCAGCCACCATACGGTGCGTAGCAAGCAAGCGCAGCAAGCTTAAAGACTGCTAGAGATGTTTGGGGGGGGAATTCTCCCCTCAAGAACATTTTGTAAAAAGAAAGGCCAAAATCGTGCACAACACATTTTACGTTACATATTTAGCTGTATTAACTTTCAGAGCATAGTAAATCGTAAATGATGACCTGACATAAGCACCCAGGCCAGAAAGCATGGAAATGTCACACATAAGCACCCATGCCATAAGCTGTGGAAATGTCACACATAAGCACCCAGGCCATAAACCGTGGAAATGTCACACATAAGCAGCCAGGCCATAAACCGTGGAAATGTCACACATAGGCTTCCAGGCCATAAACCGTGAAAATCTCTCACATAAGCATCCAGGCCATGAACCGTGGAAATGTCACACATAAGCACCCATGCCAGAAAGCATGGAAATATCGTGTCAAACATAAGCACCTAGGCCAGAAAGCATAGAAATCTCACACATAAGTACTCAGACCAAGAAGCATGGAAACATCACAAAAAGGCACCCAGGCCAGAAAGCATGAAAATGGCAAATAAAGGCACCCAAGCCAGTGGCGCTGGAACAATTTCAGAGTGTTGGAGCTGCCATCAATGTTACATCACTGAAGTCATAAGATTGTAAAAAATCCAAAGATCACACTAAGGAAAAACATAGCAAATGAGCCTTGCCCAGTCTGGCGGAGGTGGTGAGGGTGTGGTTAGGTATGTTGCAGTGGAGCATTTTGAAGACCCCTACTTGCTGAGTGGTGTTGGTGAACTATATGAACCAAATCTTTCCACAATCCGAAACTCACCAACCCCAAGTGCCTCAACTTCCTGCTCTATCCAGTGCTGTGGTAGAATTCCTGCTTATCGGATGATGCATTGGACAGTTGAGTAGCTACCAGACATCTCTAGTAGTTAATGATATGTAGGCATAGCTCTACGAAGCAGCAGTAACGATTCAAGATGGCTTGACGTAGGACTCTGAAGCAAAGCGAGTCCTGTGAGGAAGACTGGTTGCATAGAGGGTACTAGACTCCTGCCGTCGCATCCGGTATGTTCGGTACCTCCAGGGCTGGGCTTGGCACTTTAACTTAAGGAAAATCTCAGGAATGGGCTGGCGAGGTGAGCTGGTCTCCCTCGAAATGGGGAAAACTCTGAATTACCCAGATCCGAAAAGCAGACCTGTGCCTTGGGTCAAGGCCTCAAGGGCACTTTGCAGGCAGCATTTAGACTGCTGTGTTTAATGGTAAGAGTGAAACTGCAAGCTAGCCCGAGCCTATCCCAGAGACGCTTGCTTGTGCTGGCAGGGATTATTCGCTGAGCTTCCTGCAACAGCTGTGTGTTGTAGGTACTACCAGGTGTGTATTTACGAGGGATAACTATACATCTATGTTCTGGCATGAACACCTGTGCAGACTTATTTATTTAACATATCAAACTTACACACTTGAAAAAGAAACTTCAATGTAATGACTTTCGGGAGTAAGAATCGGAGGCCTAAAGTATTATAGATATTTTGGACTCCGGTTTTGTTGCAGGCCACACTAGAGAAATATTTTTTCTCTGGAGCAAAATAGAGTACATTTTCACCATAACCTTGTCTTAAAAATTACAAACATCACTCAAAGGTGTTGAACAATCACGGACGTGTAACGTAACACCCTGTTTGGGAGCATAATGTAGCGGATGCTATAATAAAGGGTGATGATTCAGCTCAAAACGTATGATTCTGACAATCTCGTTGCACAAATGGGTGCAATGTCTGACAGTCATATGTTTCTCTCGTCTTCATTGCTTGATTTTGCTCGCCAGAAAGTGTCATTCATAGTTGTTGAAATGCCACTCATAATTACACTGAATTGACGGAAATTATGAAAATGGCACTCATAGGAATCTGAAACCTTGGCTGCTATGCGGCGGGTGTCATTGTCACTGGGCGAAGGGTGCACACTGCAACGAGAGCAGAAGGACTTCACTACCTGGCAAATGAAACTCTCCACTCTGAGTCCTCCTGCCAAGAGAAGAGCACTTCCTTCCAGGCCTGGCTTTTCCCTATTTACTCACCCAGCCTCTGCTGCGAGGTAACCAAGCTGCTTCCTACACCAGAGATTGTATACTGTGCCAATGTCTATACTTGCTGTTAAAGGCCCCCTACCAGAGTTGAAGGCCCAACTCACAGGCCTATAAGGGAGAGGGCAGCACTTTAATAAGTAGTATTGACGTACACAGAATGTTAATAAAGCTGTTAGAGCATTTCAGCCCAATGGTAATGTGATGTTCTAAAATAAACAAGGGGAGGAAGGAACAATAGGCAAACACCGGAATGGTGGAAACATTGGAATGTCGTAGATGTATACCAGTCATTACTGGTCATCAGGATTCAGTTGTCCTAAAAGGAGCTCCCGGCATTCCAGTACATGGAATTTCATTGTATTAAGTGCAAGATGGGTCAGGATTGGAAGAAAAACATTGTATCACATATACAGAAAATGTAAAATGCCACAGTGTAAAAAAAGGGCTCTATGGAAATTTGAGGCAGCAGAACCTCTGGGCTTCTGGGAATTAGATATAGGCTTTACTAGCTTTACACTGCCTTATGCCCTCTTTCAACTTTCAGCTTCAAAGCACCTGAGCCAGACACAAACCAACACGCACAGACAACATGCACAGACAACACGCACAGACAACATGCACAGACAACACGCACACAGCCACCTGTACACACCGCTGTGTGTGGGAGGGAAACCTATCCATATTTGTACACATGCTCCACCTCTTTACACCCTGCACCAGCGCACCCCTGGGCCCTCTCCCTCATAGAGTCAATTGTTTTGGCTTCAGCAGCATATAACACAGGTATAGCTTTGACAACAAGAGCGCAAGCTTCCCTAACGCAAAGAACAGCTCCACGACAAGAGGAAGCAGTGACAGCAGTGTGTTGTGATGTAACTTACCTCTGTCTTTCTTCCTGTCTCTGTTTCTCTCCTTTGCCTGCTTCTTACCTGGGTTGGAGTTTTCATGCTCACTGTGTTCCTAGAATGTAAGGCTGACGGCACTCTACGATCGCCAGTTGCAGCTGGGTCGTTGAGGTGGTCGGATGCCAGGTTGTGCTTTCTAGTCAAGAACCTCTTCTTTACTCTTGGCTGTTTGTCTTCTTTCCTGCGACGCTTCACAACATTTTTGGCGACGATCGATCTTGAAGCGCTTGAAGCTGTCCCAGCACAACCTGGTGATCTACTGGCAGCCTTGGCTCCTTTTCCCTGTTCTGCTCGTCTTGGAGGCTGCATGCTGTTTGCTCCTGTTCTCCAAACGCTGAGATCCAACTCCTGAAGGTACTCTGGCGATATTTGAGGCATTTTGTGGCATTTTTGGTATTAGCGCAACCGTTGGAAGCTTGCGCTCTACTCTCCTGCCTCCAGCAGCTCTCTACGTCACGACGAGAACGTCACCACCATAACCGTCTTCACGTCATTGAAACGCACTAAGCACGTTCCTTCATACGTACTGTGCGCAACGTAAGCTGCGTGGCATAGCGTGCGTAACGTGCCGCCATTTTAGGAAGTCCTGTATCTTTCTCTCGACTTCCCTGACAACGCGCACTCTACTGGTCTTCCGGACTCCCTTTGCTGCATCTGATGGTATTTATGGTTTACTTTTGCCTTGCCGCTTTGTTTCATTGACTTGCTCCTACTGCCTGCTGTTTTTTTTTTTTTTTTTTGTGGGATGTCTCTCGTTTTGCCTCGTATTCATTGAGAACTTACCACGTCCCAGCCTTGTATTTATTGCGAACTTCTTCATTTGCATCTCCTTCTGCGTGTTGTTTTGCCATCTTCTACTTCACTTCTACTTAAGGTACCTACGGTGATCTGCACACCCTGCTTGAACTTTTTGCAGTTTTATTGAAGTGTACTTTTGTTGTAGGGATTCTGCACATACACAGAGCTATGCACAGGATAATAGGACCTCGGAGTATAGTGGTGAACCAACCATGCACCTTAGTACCCACAATCCCAATCCGACTAGCTTTCATTAGCAATGATGCTACCAATGATTAGACAACCCAGAACACGGTCTCTCTCTCTCTCTCAGGACTCGCGGGAGCAAGGACACCCTTTCATAACTCACTCATACCTGTCCACAACGTGCGTAATAAGAGACACAGTATAGTTTAAAATGTTTATTTCAACTATCGTGCTCTAAGATACAGTACACGTGCCAGTACTATCAGCATAATGCATAAGGATAAAATAATAAGCATAGTCACAATTCCATAGAATACAAACGGGGAAAGCATTTCATAAAGCAGTGGATATAGGGCTAAATGACCATACCACCCTCCCCGTGCTATTAGCTAGTTTATTGTAAAAACAGGAAGACCTCTGGGCATTGTCAGGCGAACCCCCATACCTCAATATCTAGATGCAAGGTTTACATCATCAGACAAGCACAGCTCTTCTCTCTGGAAAGGTTTTTCTCCAAGTGCCTCTAACCGTGAAATCACAATATTAAAAGCACACAAATTTCTCCAGTGCAGCTTTACTTAGTGTTATGTCTAAGTGCGAGGGACTGGCCAGATCAGCAAGAACAAGGGACGTTGTTGTTCGACCTTGTACATGTTGTGCAGACGTAACCCAAAGGGAACAGGAGAAAAGGTGAAAGGCAGAAATGCAGACAGTTCTAAAATAGCCGGGCAGAAGCAGAGGCTGGAAAAACAACGGCACAAAGTAGCGTGCGCAAAAAAGCATCATGGCAGCCCGGCCTAAGCCAACGTAGCAAGGCAGACCAGGAGGCCACAAACCACATGACACCCTCCCCTGGGCAGTCCATTGGCCAAGACATAGGACGAAGACAGAGTTCAAATAGATGGAGCAGAACAGAAATGTCTGTTTTGGAATAGTCCCCATGAAGGACAATGAATGGGAGAGGAAAACAATTGTAGAATTTTAAAAAAAAATCCAGCGAGGCAGGTCGCGGAAAGCGAAGGCCCCCTTAATCCAACAGAGTGTAAGTGCAGAAAAACGCCACACCTTCCAAAAGGACATCGTTGGAATCGTCGGAAAAAAGCGACGCCATCCAGTCCAATAAATCAAAACTGCAGTCATGTTCCTCGCAAGAGGGAGCAGCGAACAGCATTGCGGGACAACTTGCGTGATACTCAATATAACATTGATGTAGGAGATTCTGAGCAGCCACCGAGATATCCCATTGTGCCAAAATCCCCAGTGCAGCCGCACGCGCCATGTAGCCTGCACCGGAACAGTCCCGTTCATGGGCCTCTAAGGGACCCACCAGCAGGACAAAATCCGGTCGAGACAGAGACGTATTGGAGAGGCAATAATCCAAGGACCACGAGAAAGGACATCTGATGCAAGACATCACAGGTTGCACGCAAGTGAAATACGCAAAGCGAAAAGAAAGTCTATAGGACACACTGAGTGTCGCCAAAGGCAGGATGCCGAAGCCAGCGAGGATGCACTCACGGAGCAGCTGGAGTCAACCTGGGTCGAGAAGGGCCCAAGGAGGTGCAGCCATTGCGTAGTAAACAGACCAAAAGCAGTATACCAGCCGCTAAGGCAAGGATCAACGGAAAGCCGCCAAAGACGCTGGAAAAAATTGAATGAATAAAAGCCGGTATTACACCAAAGATAGTTTGAAAGGAGGTTACAAGGCCAGAGCCCACAACTTTAAAAAAGTGCACCAGACCTTTGGTGCGCAATGCATTAAAAACACGGTGAATCAGTTCACCGAAATGTTGTGAGAGGTTAGTGTTCAAAAGGGCCTGTATTTCACTGTGGGTACTAGCCACCTGGAGGATGAATGTCTCCCGGGCGGATGTGAGCATAACCTCCTGGTTCAATAATAGTGCCTTTATTCTGCTCAATTTATTGAAATCCGCCTTCAAAGTAGGAATGGAAGGCCAAATAGAACTATCTATGATGTCGTGCGGGGGAGGAAAAGGCACATTTTTGCAGCAGACAACCCTGTGGGAAACTGTTACAATATAGGGTATGCCGGCCAGCATGCCACAGCAGTCCTGATTATTCAGAAGCAGATAGCTTCCATTTGCAAGCACCGTGAAAGTAGGAGAAATAGCAGTAGCAGGAATGCCCTTTAAAACACAAGCAAGATTAGGAGCCGAAACGTTACAAGTTCCGTGCAATTTAATGTTTTTGCAAATAAGGGAATGACCCACAGTAGAATCGCAGGACTCCCCTGTGAGAAAAACTTCCTTACTGTCCCTAAGGCTTTTATACATGAAAGGCAGGGACCAAAGTTCATGCAGGAAGGCACTGCCCAAGGGCTGAAAACGGCCCACAGGATAATGTTTCATGCATGAACTAAATTCAAATAAAGAAAAAGGCAAGGCGATAACCCCATGAACTAGCCACACGGCAGAATCCAATTCCGCCACAGAGAATGGTAAGGGCTCAATTTTCTCGATATGTAACAGAGTGTATGCTGCATCTTTCATGGACATGAACTGCTGTTTGTCAGTTAAATTAAAAGGCAGGAATAAGGCAGAGGTGTTCAAAAAGTGCCAAGGAACTTTTCCCATTTTAAGTGTCTGCAAAGTCCATGCAAACTGCATCACTGAACGCAATTGATTCTGACCATGATACAACACAGAAACATCATCTTGTATAATATCAACAACAGAGGAAACAATATTCTCTAATGTGTAAATGCGGGAAGACAGGGTATTAATACTATTGTCAACAACAGCAAGCACCTTTTCTAAATTTGCTTGATCTATTTCCCTTAGACGGGAAGCAGCTTCAATTTGCGAAAGCTTCCAGAGTTCATTGTAAGTCTCATAAATGAACCTCTTAGGTCGAGGGCCACGAGGCCCCAGAACAAAATCGGACAGATCAATGTTGCCTGATAGGAGGGATAAATGCTGTTTTACAGAATCTAAAGAAGAGTGCTGCAACCACTGTTTACATAATTTACCAACAGAATATGTTGTAACCGAACGAGAGTCAGAAAACCGCGGGTCTGGCCTATCCTGTTTGTAACCAGGAGCTGAGTCATGAAAACGCAGTTGGCAGGCATTTGCCGCCGTTGGCCAAGCCAACCAGGGTGACTGAACAAACGTGGAGATATTAAATGAATTGTTCTGAAACAAAGCTTGCAAATCTGTAAGGGAAACATCGAAATGCAAGCTCTCGTTGGGAGTGGAAGACAATACAGGAATGGAAGGCGCATTTAATTGTTTGGAAGTAGCCAAACCCCAACACGTTGTTTGATAGATGGTATTATTTAAAAATAAAATTTGGGCCGGGATAAGGCAAGCACGATGCAAGGCTTCTGTGCCTTGCACCTGCCATGATTTAGTCCCCCAAATAGATTTTAAGTAAATGGTGTCCTGCCAGTATTCATAACCACCCACAGCTAAGGCGTTCAAAAAGGTACCCGAATATAGCAATTTGGTGTGGGTCAACATGATTTTCTGTGTGGATGAAGTGTTTAATTTAAAATAATAGGACCCAGGGTTCGATCTATCAAAGTCTGTAGAGAAAGTAAACTTATTTCTAAGAGTCTGGGAGCTACCTGGTAAAGGGGTTGGACAATGCTCCCATTGGGTGTAGTTAAAAGAACCCCGCAGTGCACTTGGTTTATGGACAAAGTGGTTGCCCCAATGCTGGTAACAATACAAATCGGCATAACTTGCAGAATTCATGTACAAATCTTCAGCATTAAAAGCAGCATAATATTTCAAATCAGTAAATAATGATTCAACTGCATGCACATCCCAATCGTCAGAATGAATATTACTTTTAACGACATCACCCATTGAAACACGGAGGACATTTGGTACATTAATAATCTCGGTCGGTCCATGAATTTGGAAATTTACCGCATCTTATACGATGCCATCAGCGACTGGGAAAGCTGAAATGTTCACAAATGTGTGGTCATGCTTCATGATGTGAGATGAAGAATGTGGAGCCAAAGTTCCAGCGACACAGTTCACTGCAGAGCGTTCTGGTAAATAGTGACCATTGATGAGTAGAAAAAACACTGTGACAAAGCCAATGGACATGAACAGAAAAATCAGGAATAGTACCAACCAGATGTATGTCCAGGGGGGAATCAAAAAATTGTCTCTGAACCAGGATACAAAAATACTGAATTTGGACGGGACAAGTGATGAGGTGGAATCTGAGTCAAAGGAATAACGTGTTGGGTTCAGTGGCGTTGTTGGTAGGTGAGCCACCGACTCGGTGGCGGGGTAGGTATACTCAGTCTCCTCATTGCAGGGGGAGTCAGGGTCGTCAAGTAAGCACTCAGGCAAATCTACCATCTCGATAGCAACATCAGTGACCGTTCGGGCTGGAGGCACAAACATTTGTCCGGGAAATGACTGGACAAGAGACCGCTGGTGTTACACTATTCAGGATCAGCCAGATGTTGTAGCTTGACATTTTCCACTGAGATGTATCTGTTCTCTTTGCGACCAGGAAGCGGTGGTAAGATGACTGTACGAGTTCCCTTCAAGCCAAGGACTGGAACTGGTGCACGATAAGAGGGGCCGAATTCTTTTTTGTTCTCCACCTTCTCTCGGACCAAATCTCCAACCTTCGGAAGCCAGCCGGCAACCGGAATCTGCAGCGCAGCATCTGTGGCTGAAGGTAAATGTTCGATTGCAAGTTTGTCTCGGGCTTCTTGTAAGTCCTGTAACATAGTAGAAAGGTTATCTACATCAAAGATTGCGGATTGCGCCGCCATGTCTAGACCATCAAGGTCGGGCACAAACATTCTTATGCCAAAGAGCATTTCGTATGGGGTCCGCCCACCCAGAGGTCTTCTAGGGAGATTATTAAGTGCACGTTGTACGGTATACAAGTGGGCCAGCCAGTTCCTGCCAGTACCTAAGACTCTAGCTGTCAAGGATTGCTTTAAGTCACGGTTCATTCGTTCAACAATCGAATTGCCCTCAGGCCGATATGGAGATGAAAATTTCACCCGCACCCCCAGTGAACCCATTGCGTCCTTGTAAGCCTTAGAGGCGAACGCCGGACCTTGGTCAGAATGGAAGGTGCCACAGGCAAAAATTCCCACAAAGACACGCAAATCCCTTATGACATTTCGAGCGTCAGCACTCCGTTGTGGCCAAACCCAGATGAAACGTGTGCACGAATCCACTTCAACTAAGATGTATTTATATGCAGTGTCAGAAGAAAATGGACCGCAGTGATCCAGGTAAACACACCCAAAAGGTCTGTTAGAAATGCAGAGCGGGGTCTGTGGTGGCCGTGTAACCGTGGAAGGCTTAATCTGCTGACAAACGTCACAAGAAAGCACATAAGTACGGGTTTGTTTGTATAAACCACGCCACCAATAACGCTGCTGCAAGATGGAAACTGTCGCAGACACGCCAGCATGAGCCGAAGCCATGCCTTCGTGTCAAGGAAAGTCTGCGGTCCGCGTTGGGAATCAGCCGATCACCAACGTCTGGAATGCTACCGTAAGGAGCCTGTTCGGGACCTAATTGATAAGAGTATTTGGAAGGGAAACCCCATGGGTAATTAGCACCTTCCTTCGTCGAGCAATAGCTGCCAAAATATCAGTATCTATTTTAGTCATGGATCTTGTAACTTCTGCGACTGAGCATGTGGCTACTGCTGATTTGGCAGCTTCGTCCGGCAAACCGTTACCGACAGCGTGTGCGCCCACACGCTGGTGGTCAAGAGTGTGAATCACCTGTGTGAGAGGCAGACGTTGTTTCAGATCTGCCACTCGAACCCAAAGCATTTTATGCTTAATTGTGCTACCTTTTGCATCCCTGTAGTCGTTTTGCGACCAAAAGAATAGATTGTCATTGTAAGACTGAACACAGTAGTAAGAATCGAACACAATAAGAGTGGTCACATCCGGATCAGCAAACTCAAGAGCGAGCACCAATGCGCGCAGCTCGGCCAATTGTGCAGTACTGTCTCCTAGTGCCTGAGTGTGCACTACAGTTGATTTGAACTTACCGTTCACCATGGTACCTGCAACAATAGCACATGCAGCTGAATAAGCATGCTTGGAACCCGTGGCCGGTTGTGCCGAACCATCGGTATAGATAATACATTCGTATTCCTCAAGCGGTAGCAAGGACAGAGGAGGAGGATGAACGAATTCATACTGTAAAAACTCCTGAGTCTGTAGAGAAGAATCAAAGATAAAAGTGACATCCGGGGATGTCAAAAATGTTGCCCATTGTATCCAACGGGGGTGCAAAGCTTCAGAGTTCGGTACACTTGCTTTCGTCACTGCCTCCAGGGCAGGATATGGTGTTACCACCAAAATGCGTTTTCCCTGTGCCAGTGCGCGTTCCTTTAGAATCGCCATTTGCACTGCAGTCAAAACTTTCTCCACAGATGAAAAGAGCATTTCTGCGGAAGTGTAAAGATGTGGCTTGTATGCGATCGGTACTGTGTCACCTTCGTTAAAGGTTAAGTACGTGAAACCCACTGTCCCCGGAATGATTCTAATCACCAGGTTTGTGTGGTTGTCACGAGTCAACAAGAATTTAGATTCAAGTAGATCTGACTGCAAAGACTGCAGTATAGAAGAATGCTCGTGAAGCCAGCATGACTTCGAAAAGTTAGGTTGTATCAAGGCATAAAGTGGCTTGATACGCTGGGCATATTCGGGAATGTAAGTACGCCCGAAATTTAGAAAACCCAGTAAAGACTGAAGCTTCTTTAAAGTGGTTGGAGGGCACAAAAGTGCGCATTTCTCCAAAAAATGGGGGGCTAAGCCCTTACCTTCATTGTTGAGCTCATAGCCCAAAAACAAAACGGTAAATTCAGCAATGTGAGATTTGGCAAAGTTAAATTTGTAACCTAAGACCGCAAATTCAAGAATAATGCGGTCCACTCGGGTAAGATGCGGGTATAATTCGTCATCTGTCAGATAGATATCATCGACGTACGAACACGCATCTGGATCTATGCTGTCCAACAAAGAGACAACACGGGCGGCGAATACACCCAGACTGTTCTGGTAGCCCATGGGTAAACGCCAGAATTTGAAATGTTTACCACCGGAGGTAAAAGCGCTCCATTGGCTACACTCCGTGGACAAGTTGTGCGTGTAAAATCCATTGGATAAATCAAGTGTCGTTTTATATTTCTTACGAACAAGACTGTCTACAAGCGCAGAACTGTGTGTGTTTTGTACCGCAAAGGTCCGAAAATGAGAGTTCAAATGTCGGTAATCCAAAACTAAGCGGTATGATCCGTCGGGTTTAGAAACCGCGAAAAGGGGATTATTCATGGGTGACACGCATGTTTCAATCACTCCTTGATATTCTAACTGTGTCAGAATTTCGGAAACAGGACCTTTAGCTTCCCGTTTGATGGGATATTGCGGTTGTGGCTGTGGCAGCGACCGCAAAGGAATTTCATGGGGGGGGGGGAGTCTTCATCCCAGCCCACGTGGTTGCGGTATAACGCTGGAGCCAGGGACACAGCCCATTCAGCTGCGAGAGCCTCCGCTTTGTCCTTGGGGACATGACGAGAAAAGCTCGGAAGTATTACCTCCTCCCCTCTACGCGCAGCAAGTACGAATGGGGGCGGCCAATCCGCCTCTGCCAACAGAATGTCGTAACAAGAGGTCAGATTCTCCCAAAAAATCCCTTTAATAACACGCTGTATGTCACCTTCAATTTGAATGACAATATTATATAGTCTGTCAGGTGGTGCCACTCTGGTGTCTGCTGTCTCGACAGTAATGAATGTTTCAGTTGCTGTCGCCTCCACATGAGGACGTAGTGCCTCCTGCACTATGGTAACTTCCGCTGCGCTGTCTTGGAGCGTCACTGCCCACGTCCAATTCAGGAGTCTCGTTCTCACCATCTGTGGCATACCTCGCTGTTACAGCTGCAACTTTTTTCTTCTGAAACTGTGGGCGAGAACGTTGAAATTCTTCTGGTTTCCCTCGGGCTTGTTGTCGAGGTTGGTCTCGTCCCTGTGGAACCTCTCGACCCCTTCCTCTATCCTGGCGTTCTCCTCCACCAGCCGGGGAAGTAGTTGGTGCCTGTGAAGAACGAGGAGAACGCGAATCAGGGACTTGAAATCTCTCCGGAGATTTAATTCTTGCCCTATCGCGCAAATCATAAGTGCGTTCAGAAGAGACGGAAACCGGGGAAGCGCCTCGCGACCCTGGCTTTTTCTGTTGCTTACCCTGTTTTTTCAACCTCCAGCTCTTTTTAGTAAAGAACGGTTTCTCATCTTTCTCAGATTTTTTGGTTGTTGTTGCGATTGTGTTTGCGGTTTAGCAAAAGGCTTAACTCCCAGGCTACTGCGGCCAATGGTTTTGTAAGCCTGTGCAATAATTTTCGGTAATTCGCGCGGCTTGTCCGGTTCTGGGACCAAAGCCAAAGCATTAGCTACTTGAAAGTTAACTGCATCGCCCTTGACATTCGCAAGGATCAAATCAGCTACTACATCGAACACTCCCACCAGTCTCATCCCTAATTCCACAGCTGCTTCAGGGCCATGCTCATCCTGCAGACGTTTGATTACAGAGGGGAGAACCGTCATGAAGGAGTGCCGAAACACTTCGCATACACTGCTGCGAATACCTTACCCCAGTTGTTGCATTCTGCCAACTCTGGGATCAAGTCTTTTGGCAAACTAATCGTCAGAATCCTGTGTTTTTCCACAGGAGAAGTATTTGGAAAAACTGCCTCCAGCTGGTCAAATATTTCTGCAAGCCAATAAGGCAAATCGTCCTTATTTTGTGGGCGCTTGCCCATCACCGAATTAACCATGACGGGACTTATGGTCACACCGCCTGCTCCAGCTGGATGTGCTGCAACTCCAGGCGGGGCTCCCTGGATGTTGCCGGTAACAAACTGTACTAAAGCTCTATGCACACGTATCAAAGACGAATGCAAATTACGCAGTTCAGCGACTGCAAGCATCATATAACGCGGATGTGGGGTATACCTGGCCAAAACAGGCCAAGTGGCCCCTTCAATCGATAAGGGGCCTAAACGAACCGAGGCAACCGGTTGGGGGAGGGCGCCATCAAACCAAACACGGTGTTGCCATGCCGTGAGCGGTACTTCAAGATTCCTATAAGGCCTATAGAGATTAGGAACAGCGGTGGCTGTATATTCATGGAACAAATTATCAGTCCCATCCACCGCCGGAAAAGTGACCCAAGAGTAAAACACCTCAAAGTGGTAAGCGGGATCCGCTTGTACCACAAAGATCAGATCGACACCCGCGTCAGGCACTCCATACACTGTCAAGTGAGCCCAGAGCGCTGCGCGGCTGTGTGCCGCAATTTGAATAGCCATTTAAGGCAAACAATATTCGACAACCTAATATGAGGCAGCAGAATATAGGGTTTTATTTAAAAACCTTTTAACAACTTCAAGCTTGAAAGAACCTATAAAAACTTCAATATAGGAGGTATCACCCTCACACACGTTTCCGGAAGCGTCTGCGAAGGGGGTTGTGGACAAGCACAAGTACTACTCAAGCGTCTCGCAGATAAGCAGCCCACTCGTTGGTTGCGCCATGTTGTAGGGATTCTGCACATACACAGAGCTATGCACAGGATAATAGGACCTCGGAGTATAGTGGTGAACCAACCATGCACCTTAGTACCCACAATCCCAATCCGACTAGCTTTAGCGTCTCATTAGCAACGATGCTACCAATGATTAGACAACCCAGAACACGGTCTCTCTCTCTCTCAGGACTCGCGGGAGCAAGGACACCCTTTCATAACTCACTCATACCTGTCCACAACGTGCGTAATAAGAGACACAGTATAGTTTAAAATGTTTATTTCAACTATCGTGCTCTAAGATACAGTACACGTGCCAGTACTATCAGCATAATGCAAAAGGATAAAATAATAAGCATAGTCACAATTCCATAGAATACAAACGGGGAAAGCATTTCATAAAGCAGTGGATATAGGGCTAAATGACCATACCACCCTCCCCGTGCTATTAGCTAGTTTATTATAAAAACAGAAGACCTCTGGGCATTGTCAGGCGAACCCCTATACCTCAATATCTAGATACAAGGTTTACATCATCAGACAAGCACAGCTCTTCTCTCTGGAAAGGTTTTTCTCCAAGTGCCTCTAACCATGAAATCACAATATTAAAAGCACACAAATTTCTCCAGTGCAGCTGTACTTAGTGCGAGGGACTGGCCAGATCAGCAAGAACAAGGGACGTTGTTGTTCGACCTTGTACATGTTGTGCAGACGTAACCCAAAGGGAACAGGAGAAAAGGTGAAAGGCAGAAATGCAGACAGTTCTAAAATAGCCGGGCAGAAGCAGAGGCTGGAAAAACAACGGCACAAAGTAGCGTGCGCAAACAAGCATCATGGCAGCCCAGCCTAAGCCAATGTAGCAAGGCAGACCAGGAGGCCACAAACCACATGACACTTTGTGATTACTTATTATTAACTTTTATTCCACAGGCCACTGTTCTCTGATTTACTGCAATGTCTTCTGATGCATCCAATGTCATTTTTCCTCCAATATTTTTGTCTCAGCCAGGTCCTCCACCAATCATTTGGGAGGATTGGATTGAAATGCTTGGCAATTACATTACGGCATTAGATGGTAATAATTATTCCCCAGCTAGGAAGAAAGCCTTGTTACTGAGTGCGTTGAGCAGTGAGGGTCAACCTGTCTTTAAATATTTACTGGTGGCCTTGGGACCCAATGGCCAACCTATGGACGATGTATATAAGGAAGCCATTAAGAGACTTGAAACACGATTTTCCAAAGAGGTGAATTTGGTCTTAGTCAGATACAAGCTTTATACTCAGCCTCAACTTGAAGGAGAAAGCATTGACGAATTTGTTGCTAAGCTACGAGAACTGTCAGTTAAGTGTCGCTTTGGGACTATGACGGAAGAACTGATTCGTGATCAGCTAATTGTACAGTGCCGCGACAGGAAAATACAGGGAAGGCTATGGGCTGCCAAAGACCCCTCATTGAAGGATGCAGTTGATACGGCCAAGGTCATTGAAGAATCCCAGAAGTGTATTAGAGAGTTGAGTAAGAGGAACAAAACTTCACAAGAAGTAGGTGAAGTGGAGAACAAAGATGAGGATGTTGAAGTTAATGCTGTTTCTAAAAAAAGTGTTAAGTCTCCAAGTGTTTTTGGTGCCATACCCAAACTCAAGAACACAGAATGTTTACGTTGTGGCAGTCAATACCATTTGGCCGACTCTAAGAGATGCTTTGCTCTTGATCAGATTTGCCGCCGGTGTGGTCGGAAAGGGCACTATGCCCGAATGTGCAGGCAATCTGAATCCTCTGATAAGTCTAAATCCAAGGTAAATGTGGTACAACAATGTAATGATCACAAACAAACCACGAACAAGGTCTTGGTAATGGGAGAAATGTGCAATGAGGTAGTGGTTGGAGTCACGCAAGATTATCCTAGGTTAGCAAAACCCACTGCTGTATTTAACGTCTGTGGTAAAGACGTTACGTTGATGGTGGACTCTTGTTCCATGTTTATGATTATTCCTGAGTCTCTCTTTCGAACCACCTGGGTGGGGGTTTCCTTGTTTGACAAAGATATCAACCCAGTCGGGTATCAGGGCCAGTCCATTGATATTCTGGGTTACAAGTCTGGTCAAATTACTTTTGACACACGCAGTACTCATGAAAAGATTTATGTTGCCAAAGAGGGCCCCCCAATCCTCGGATGGATGCACCAATATGATCTTCACATTATCATCAATCCGAGGTCCCCCAATCAAATTATGGTGGTGCAGGATGACATTCAAGTTCAGCATATACTTCAGGATGCCCATAGAGTGTTTGAAGATAGACTTGGTTGCGTCAAAGGGTACCAGCACAAAATCATCCTCAAACCTAATGCGTGTCCCGTACAACATAAGCTTAGGAAAGTCCCTCTGTCTGTGAGGCAGGGTCTTAAAGATCTGTTGGATGATTTGTTAAAATCTGGAGTCATTGAGCCTGTATGCCCTTCGGGCTAGCTTCGGCTGCGAGTGTCTTCCAAAGGATGATGTCCAATATGCTTAAGGGCTTGGGTGGTGTGGTGTTCTTGCAGGACGACATACTGGTGTCAGGAAAGACCATGGAGCAACATAATGCCACCCTCAGGCAAGTGTTGTGGAAATTGGCGCAGCAAGGTCTTACGGTTAACAAAGAAAAATGTCAGTTTCTCACGGATCAGGTTGACTACTTGGGGTACTCGATCTCTAGCGGGAGGATCTCTCCTAAAAAGAACCTTTTGGAGGCCATTAAAAATGGTCCTGCTCCTAGGGACAAGGACCAGCTCAGGTCATTCCTAGGCCTTGTTGAATATTATTCGAAATTTGTTCAGAGATTTGCTGACATGTCCGGGCCCTTGAGGAAACTCCTACGCAAAGGTTGTAAATTTGAGTGGGGTAAGGAACAATCAGATACTTTCTCAAATATCAAGTTTCAAATTTGTAATGCTGGCATACTTTGTCCTTTCAGTGCTTCCTGCAAGTCTTATCTTACGGTCGATGCCAGTCTTACTGGCATTGGTGTAGTCTTATCCCAACACCAGAGAGGCACTGAAAGAACGATTGCATTTGCCTCTAGAACTCTCACCCAGGCTGAAAGGAATTACTCTGTCATAGAGCGCAAAGCTCTTGCTGCAGCCTGGGGAGTGGAGTACTTCAGAGTGTACTTGTGGGGATCCAGATTTGTGTTAAGGACTGATCACAAGCCCCTGATGAAAATCTTGTCTGCAGGGGGTGCAGCGAAAGTGTCAGTGCACGTTGCTCGGTTTGCTGCAAGGTTACAGGAGTATCTCTACAATGTTGAATTTATCCAGGGTTGGAAAAATTTACAAGCCGATTGCTTATCGTGCATGTCACTTGATTGGGAAATCGTTGACAAAGATGTTGTCAACAAGCTGGAAAAGGAGGAAGCTGTTGCCTTTGTATATGTTTGCGAATGTACTTTGGGGACCTTTTCAAAAATACAGTGGGCAGAGGCCATGAGCAGCGACTCAATTTTGCAAGATGTCATAGCTCTCATAAAAAAAGGTGCCCCTCGTGAGAGTATGGTGTCTGCAGCTGTTAGGCCATATTGGAAACTTTTGGATGAGTTGTCTTTGGGTGGCCAGGATATTGTTATGAGAGGTGAGCGATTTGTGCCCCCGTCTGGCCTCAGGCCGCACATTTTTAAACTTGCGCATGAAGGCCACTTGGGGCAAGGTATGACCATCAGAAGAATTAAACAAGAATTCTGGTGGCCTGGCATGGATGATCAAATCAAGAACTGGGTTCTTAATTGTAGTCTGTGTAAAGAGAGCGAAAAGAGACTGAAGGTTGGCTCTCAGAATCTCATGGGCCAGATTACTGATCCTGGCAAACCGTGGCACACTATCTGTCTTGATTTTATTGATCCTATATCTGAGCTTCCCCTTGACATGCGGTTTGCAGCTGTGATTGTGGATGTACACTCAAGGTGGTTGCAGCTTGAATTCTTAAAAGACGTTACCACAAGCTCTGCTATTGGTGTGTTGGAAATTTTGTTTTTGCGTGAGGGGGTCCCACATGTTTTCTTACCAAGTTCAAGGGCCCTTGTCGCATTATCAGTGTGGGGAAGTATTTTGTTGTAATTGAAGGAGGTGAACGTTGGAACCTGCGCAGAGTGGCTTTATACCAGAAAGGGGGATCATCTCCTAAGTTTTCCATGGACGATGGAGGTTGCTCGGGTGCGATGTTCATCCCTGATAGACTTGTTGGGAATGATCCATGTTCTCCTTGTTTATTACCTTTTCCCCAAGGAGACGGTGAGGGTCCTGTAGGGTCCTTCTCCTGTTGAGTCCTCTGCCAGAGTTCGCAGACCACCAGTGTATCTTTAAGATTATGTAAGGTCTTGAAGGCAGACCACCAGTGTATCTTCAAGATTATGTATGATCTTGATCTCTATTCCTTCTTGGTTTCTCTGTTCTTCTCCTCTCTTCCTTTCTGTTTCCTGCTTGTTTCTCTCTGCTGTCCCAAGGGGGAGGATGTGTTGTGATGTAACTTACCTCTGTCTTTCTTCCTGTCTCTGTTTCTCTCCTTTGCCTGCTTCTTACCTGGGTTGGAGTTTTCATGCTCACTGAGTTCCTAGAATGTAAGGCTGACGGCACTCCACGATTGCCAGTTGCAGCTGGGTCGTTGAGGTGGTCGGATGCCAGGTTGTGCTTTATAGTAAAGAACCTCTTCTTTACTCTTGGCTGTTTGTCTTCTTTCCTGCGACGCTTCACAACACAGTGCAAGATTCCCAAGTGTGAATCACAAGCTTTGGCCACCACTGCCATGTGCTGCCATCACCTTATGTGCATTACTTGCGCTTGCAAACTTTTAAAAGTTATAAATCAATAATGGACATTTCGTACAAGTTTGTACATAAATACTGCTGCTTGCTGCACAGCACTAAACAACACTGCAGTCTTCTCTTGACAGACTACAAACGCACTCATGCATGGCTGATGCCACCAGGGTTTAAATTTCATCAACTCATCAACTGGGCTGGAGGGCATTTGCATTCGAAGAGAGGATGAGGATCACAACGTTGTATACGTAATTGGGGTGGTTTGTCACCCACAGATTCTTTAAGGCAAGGCAAAGTGGGCAATTAATCTGGCCCCCACCTCCCAAGGCCCTCCCAGGTATTATTCTTTCTCTCTCTTAGTTCTATTTTTCTCTCTAAATCTCTCACCCCCCTCCCCGCTGTCTACCTCTAACTCTGATTGTCTTTCTCTATCTATCCCTCCCTCAACACCCTGTCTTTCTATATATCTTCCCTTCTCTCCTTGCCCATCTCTTGCTCCGTCATCTCTCTCGGAATCTGACCTCACCCCTCTTTATCTCTGTCTCTCTCTGCTTCCTACCCTTCCTCCCTACCCTCTTCTAAGTTATTCTTCACCTCACCTCTGACCTCCCTCTTGTTACCATGCTTCTGCGGCTGGTACTCTCTTCACTTCATTTTTACTACCAGGCTGGTAGTAATAATAAAGTGAAGAAAGCAGAGGCATAAATAAACTTCATTGAGCCCCAGGTATTTCCGTAGTAGACAATGCAGCTCTGCCATCCTCCAACAAAAATAAAGAAACAAAGAATTCTTAGGAAAAATAAATCTCCACAAGTCACTCAAGAAAGCCAGTGGCAAGAAGAGTCCACTATCCACGGGGCCTCCTGTTTAATCAAATGCTATTATGCTCAGGTGGCGCGCTGTATTCATTAGCACCCCAGCATACCACCCCCACACTCCCTCCCGCCACCAGGACTAGGGCTGGAAGTTGCTACGTCGCGCAATATAACTGGTTTCAAATTAAATTAATGGAGGACATACATTGCAGGCTGACGGTCCTACTCCTGTCAGTTGTTTTTGCACATCGTCTTCTTTAATACATATTAAGGCACGATTACAACTTACTTTACAAGCACAAACCATGGAACGCTTAAAGAGCCTTACGTCTACTCTATGGGCTCATTTATTAGGTGTGCGCAACTACTTACTGGTAGAAAAGAAGGCAATCAACCAGTTTATTTAACATCCTGCTTTCAGCTTTTCATGGCATTTGATTTAGCCACTCTTAAGAGGAACTGTTTAGGGAAGGAATGGAGGATACTTCAAGGGCAGGGCCTTTAACTTCTTAACCCCGGATGGCCCTATTGTGATATAATAAATGTGTATATGGGCCGGCGGCCGCTATTAGGCCAGGGCAGGCACAGTGCGTCGTCGAATCTTGTGGAGCCAGAGCTACCACAATGCCCGACACGCCACCACACAACAAAAAAAAAGTAGCGTTGGTTTGGCAATGCAATGGGCATGGCATGAATCATGATGACTGACTGCTTATTACTTATGGTTACACTCGTGGTCGGCCGGGGCTGCGGGGCACCGCACTGCCTTTATTAACTGCTATAGGCCGCCTGGTGCTGCTACTGCTGCCTGCCCTCAACGTGGTCGCTCGGGCTGATGACTCGTGGGGTGCGGGTGTGCTGATGTGTGGCAATTGGAAACAAATCTGTGCCCGCTGCCTGCCGCACAGCCCTTACAACATCCTGTGTGCTTTTCATGGTATTTGATTTAGCAGTCTTAAGCAGTAAACTTAGGGGAGGATA
Organism: Calotriton arnoldi; assembly: GCA_963921515.1. Lineage (NCBI taxonomy): Eukaryota > Metazoa > Chordata > Amphibia > Caudata > Salamandridae > Calotriton > Calotriton arnoldi. The sequence continues at coordinate 1,129,745 of CAWUFW010004979.1, read as the reverse complement.
CTAAGTTCAAAGGCAGAGGCCGGGCAGGGCCTTTAACTTTAACCCCGGCCGGCGCGGCTGGCCCTATCGTGATATAATGTGTACGGCGGCCGCTACTAGGCCAGGCCAGCCCAGGCACAGTCAGTTGGGCACAGTGCATGCATCATCGAATCTTGTGAGGATACTACACTACTTCAAGGGCAGGGCCTTCTTTAACAACTTAACCCCGGCCGGCCCTATTGTGATGTAAGTGTACCGTGGGCCGGGGCAGGCACAGTGCGTCATCGAATCTTGTGGATGGAGCCGGAGCTACCGCGGTGCCCGACACGCCACCACCAGGCAAAAAAAAAAAGTAGCGTTAGTTTGGCAATGCAATGGGCATGGCATGAATCATGATGACTGCTTAGAACTTACGGTTACACTCGTGGTCGGCCGGGGCTGCGGGGCACTGCCTTTATTAACTGACATAGGCCACCTGGTGCTGCTAGCATGCTACTGCTGCCTGCCCTCAACCGTGGTCGCTCGGGCTGATGACTCGTGGGGTAAGGGTGTGCATGGGCATGGCAATTGGAAAAAAATCTGCGTGCACAACCAAATCCAGCCCAATCCAGTGTCTGATTCCCGCCCACCGGCAACACTGAACTAAGGGCTGCCATGACGCCATCACATTTCATATGAATGCAGTAATCTTTGCTCTCCAGCTCTCATTCACACTCTCAACTGAAGCACCCACCCTCACTGGGACTCGGGAGACCGAGAACAACACTCTGCGCTGAGTCAGTAAGGTGATTATAATTCATAATAACATCCTGTCATATGTGATGTGCAGACGCGTGTAGACCCGGCCCTGAAAAGTAAGTGCCGGTGCTAAGCACCGGCACAAATTAAGCACTGGTATGCTCAGACATGGGTCCTTTAGTTAGATTTGCCATATAATTCAATCTGCAACTCACTGATGAGTCTGACAAGGCTCAAACTGGCCTGGGGTCACTTGTGTTCCTGTTCAGCAAGGGACATGATCTTGTAGTTCGGCTGAACTGTTCCCTACTGGAGAAGGAGCAAGGCAGATTTAAATATGAATGAACCTCTCTGGTGTTGCACAGTGAGCAACAGAATGATGAAGTAGAGTGCATCCCAGAATAATTACAAGCGTTCCACCCATCTCTTTTTGTTTTTCTTAATGTTAGCCTAGGTATCAATAACAACTTAGGACATTATTTCAAGAAATAGAGGTGATGAGAAGTAGACCCAGCATTGCAAAAGCCACATTTTGGGCAGTGACGTAATGCAAAATGATGGGGGCCCCATCCATAAAGGGATGAGGGGCCCCTAAGTCTCCCATATCTCACAGGAGGTTTAGGGCCCCCCAGAAGTGTTTCGGCCTGCAGGGACCTTCGGTACACCCACAGGTAGGGCTGATGGTGTTGGTACATCACTGTTGGGGTAACCCATTGGTAGTAGATGTAAACATTATTTTTTGCTAAGGCTAGGAGTTGTGGTTCCCTTTTCATTTTCCTCCCTAGGCAGGGCTATATACAGACAGAACAGGCAATCAATGCTATTCTCCAAGTTCGGATGGGGAAACAATCATAGCTTTCAAAGGATGTTGATAATGTTTAATGCAAAAACAACAGTTGATGGACAGAATGCAGAACAATGTCATACATTCACCCCAGTACAGAGATCTGGGCCTAAATCCATCGTTTTTTTGCTCACCATGCCACTCCAGTTTGAACCCAGCCATATGCAAATCAGTCTTGACCCTGTGCCTCATGGGAACTGGGGTGGCGGAGTGAGCTAAAGAATGATGATGGATTAAATCCAGATCAGTTGACTGGGGGTGAGTGCTTGCAATGTTCAACACTCCGTCCATCATCCCCTTTTTGCGTTGATAATGTTTAACCAGTTATCATTTTTCATTTCTGTGAACCACTTGCCATGAGCAGTCTTTTATTTTAATTACACTCTGCCTGCAGATGAGAGTTTCGAATGATATTTTGATTGCTTTCTCTTGTAGCTAGCATAGGTCTGCATGAGGTAGGTAAATATATTCAGCTGTTCTTACACTTAGAGTTTACCAGGAGAAGACTGCTGGGTGTAAGTTATGAAAGTATTAGAGGCCGTGGTACATAACTTCCTTGGGTTCACAGTGGGCAAGTGTGCCCACTTTCTGCACCCCTGAATCACTTTGGTGTTCTAGAACAGGCCGCAGATGCAACGCTTCTGTGGCCCTTCTGTAATACAGATAGCAAATGCGCACCTGAAGAGTCGATGCTATCCTAAAGGGGGCTTCCTTCATTTTTATGGGGGCATGGCACCAAGCAAATGCAGGTAACACTTTGTCACACTTTTCCTCTGTGCCTGCCTCGTTCTATGGATGCGGGCATGTTGGAAATGGCCCTTTTTCCAGGGTCACCACCAAACTTTTTGCCTCCTCCACTTTTTATGACTCCTTTTTGTTTTTCTGGCCTTGGGACTCTGAGCACTTTACCACTGCTAGCCAGTGCTAAAGTGCATGTAATCTCTCAGCCAGTAAATTAAATGCTACTAATGGGCCTGCAGCACATATTTTGCCACCCACTTAAGTAGCCCTCTAACCATGGCTCAGGCCTGCCATTGAACAAGGGCTGCTGGGCTGCTACAAGGACTGACATTTTGCTAGACTGCTGCTCTAAAGGAACTGCTGACCTGCTGTGCTGAGCTGCTGCCCTCTTGCCTGGGGAAGAAGAACTAGACCTTCAACTTCATCTTGAACCCTGGATCCCAGAGTGGCTCAAACGGCTAGGCTGCTGGCCTCCTGATATGAGCCTCAGGGATATAAAATGCTTCCCAAACAGCTCCTGGACCCAGCTGCCAAGAGGTGCCACTCAGGTCTTGGAACCTTGGTGCTGCTCACAGGCTCTGGAAATCAAGCTTTTGGGTGCCTTGTGATTGTGAACGGCTCTGTTCACACCCGAACTTTGCTGCTTGCACCGAAATTCAGCGCAACTGGCCGCCAGCCATCTCTTCATACAGCAAGCATCGATCACCCACAGAGATCCGCCACCGCCAAGCACCAGCCCGCCCGTCTGTGATGCTCGGCTTGCTCTTTGTGCCCTGCCTAACACCACTAGTGGCACTCTCCTTGCTCCCCACGACCCTCTCCAAAATTAACTGGACTCTTGGCACAAAGCTTGAGATGGTAAAACTTCAGCGGAAATAATCTTGGACTGTATCTGACCCGTGCTCCATCGTGGTCCACCTGAACTTCTGACTTTGATCCAGTCCAACATGACCAGATAGCCCGCATTTGGCTCTTTCTGCTTTTAGGCACTATTTTACAGTTTTTCTTTACAAAGTCATTACTTGGGTTCTACTGATTGGATTTTTTTCGTTTTGGTCTGATTTATAAATTAAATTAAGCTCTTTTTTTCTAACCTGGTGTGGGATCCTTTTTGTGTGGTTCTTTCACTGTTTTACTGTTTAAAGTGTTGCACAAATCCTTCTATACCTCTAAGTTAAGTCTGACTGCTCTGTGCAAAGCTACCAGAAAATTGGGCACAGGTTAATTTGGGGTTTGTTTGTGCCTTACTCTAACTAGGATTGTGATTGCTGCTTGACCAGGGCTCACACCCCAGACAACCAGTAACCCAATTTCTAGTATATATATATATATGTGATCAAGGCCCTCCGGGGCTGAAACGCGTAATAGCTGACAACTGCTCATGGAACAATAAAGAATTTTGCAAGCACTTATCTGATGGTCCGTGCTCCAGTCCTTGTTTAGGATCTACAAGCGGTGGGTGGAGTGCTTTGTCGACAAACCAGTGCAAACGTGTTTATTACAGAGCAAAAACAAGATGCATTTCGGCTCCTCCAAGCCTTTTTCACTTGTTACATACATTGTGGCCAGCCACCATTTTAAAGTGCTCTAGTGCTCTGTGCAGAAAAAAACATAGTAAAAACACTACCTTAGCCCAAATTATAATGGAAATGGAAAAAGTAATATCTGCTACAATCTTGATTTCAATAATTCATCCAGCATTTAAGCATATTTATATACAGCAGTAATTTGTTGTTAATAATAAAGTATCAAATTCATAATGTTATTTCCTCATGTTTAAAACTTTTTTTCTTTGTATTGAAAAACCTTCGGTTGCGGCTTTCATGTCTTCAGCTTTCATGTGTCATAAATATTTTCAAAAAATGTGGGAACTATAAAGCCAATCTCATAATTCATATCCTACTATGTTATTGGGAGGTGTTATAATTAGAGACAATTGATAACATATCAGTATCGAATAAAATTAAGATCTTCCATTATTTAATCCTTTCTGGGAATAAAGGCTGATCTTTCTGTTTGGCATCTGTTAATTAGATTATGCACTCAATTTCAGTTTGAGTGACAACCACCAAAGTTGACTTATAGCCATGTAAACAGCAGACTCCCTAACACTCCTTTGTTCCTCATTATACAAGATTCATATAATCGGATTCCACAATGTCACATCATAGGTATGAATTACTCTCCTTTCTTTTGCCTTATGTAATAACTCACTCTTTGTGTCTCATATGCCTTGTTTGTCAGCCCTTGTTTATTTTTATTCCCTTACAATCATTTACTCATAATCACATCTGAGTGGAGAGACAGTGAGATGCTTAAATATAAACTGCCATCTCTTCATCCACATTGAGAGCCTCTGGGCTTCTAGTATGTAAGTTTAAAATGTATTCAGACTCCAAGACCCTTGGCGTCTGTTCTGTGTCACCCACCCTTGTTCCTTTCAAGGCACTCTGTCAATACCATAGAAGCACAACCCATTCCCATTGCTTTTACTACTCCCTAAAATGTCGAGCCACAGAGTAGATATGTTCATTATTTTCTATGGCTTCAGAATGTCCCAATATTCTTTTCTACAATGGATGTGTCATGCTTACTACATAACAGCCTGCACAGGCATTCTAGCATATAAACACAATAGTCTGAGTTGCACATAATTGCTTTGTCAATGCTTTTCTTTTTCCCTGTGCCTGTCTCATATTCCATTATATCCTTGCTATTTTTACAAGCTTTATAGTTTTTACACCTTACAATCCCTCTTTTTGCATGCTGTACTAACCAGGTACCCTTATTCTTCTCTTGGAAATGACTGTGTACCAGATGGTTCTTCAGGGAAACTGCCCCCTATAAGTTATTGATTTATGATCCGGTAACAGGTTCCCCAAGACCATATCTGTTTAAAGAATTTTCCACTTTTTGTTAAGTACACCACTAACTCTGTGTGCATCTAAACTAAATAGATTGATAAATCTTGGGGCTCATTTTCCACTGAGGACTTATCCTCCATTTTAACCTCTCTTAGTGTGTCAACTTTTTTCAACCTTGCCTCCCACTCTTTTGCTTGCATTTGTCCTTGAGAAGGATAACCCCTCTCTCTGAACCTTGCCAACATCTCAACAACTCATGCCCTAAGGTAACTATTACTTGCACTCTTGCCATGCACTGCTTGTATCGTCACATAATAAAACACTCATGACATGTTTAATAATTTAATTGATAACATTCCTAATGACATCTGAAATTAGATCGATGATAACATTTTCATGGCAAGAGCACGAGTTCTAATTAATTTGTGCCACAAACTCAAGTTACTTGAGAAAACTAGAACTGGTGAATTTCATTCGTTTTGTTAGTTTAAAACGTTTATTTTGAAATGACATTTTCACTTGACCAGAAAGTCCCTTTAACATTTATATATTAAAAAAATATTGAAATATTGAAAAAAGAGAATTTTGGAACACATGAGGGCCATCAGTAATCGAGATCCCAAATACCCGGTTGCACGACATTTTCAGGAGAAACATTTTTCAGACCCATCCCAGTTAACATACTGTGCCATTGAGCAGATTAACAACAACTATAGGGGTGGGAACAGGACCCTGAAACTCAGGAAAAGGGAATCCAAATATATTGTGGATTTCCAAACCAAGATCCCGGGAGGGCTTAATCAGGATGAAGAATTATCAATTCATCTAAGAGAAGAATAATTCCCTCTTTATCCTTTAACTGTCTTTCCATCTATTCTTCCTTCATTCTGCATCGAATATGACACCCTTATAGTATGTTTGCATTAACGTACTCTAATAATTTTTTATTGTAGATACACTTTTAATGTTTTTTCTTTTTTTGTGTCTTTTCAGAGGAGGAAAGGAAGGGACCCATCACGTCACTTCACCTTCACGGGCTCCCTACCCTTTTCTTCATCTTCACTTCTGGGATTCCTTCACAGATAAGACTGCATGAATTATTATATTTTTTCACTTCTTGGAACTTTTGTGCAATTTGCCATTTATATGGATGCATATTTTTAGTTTGACACTTGTCCGGTACCCATGTTATTTGTTCATTGACCCTTTGTAGGCCATTATGACCATGAGGACATTAATCGGGCACCATGCCAATACACCCCGGTGGTTGATCTTTGTTTATAACCAGTTATTTGTCCTGGTCAGCTGGCCATATTATCACATGCATATGCATTAATACAGTTATTTGGCCAACTGTCCTGTATACATTGGGTTAGATTATCTGACTTATGTTTTGAGTATAATATACATGGTATGTACTTTTCTATGTTTATACTTATGTTCCAAGATGTCCGACGCAATAGACCTGTTGTTGTCCATATCTTTATGTTTAGCATGCGCTCTTAAGGACTTCCCACTGGTGATGTAATCACATGTGACCAAGACTGCTGCGCAGTCGAAACGCGTCGTGTAAATAAACAACTTTCTGCATTGAGCGCGACTATGCTTTGTTGCATCCTGAGAGTGCCCCTACTTGGTTTTTGATTGGGATATATATATATATATCCAAGCAACAAATGACGCGGCACTCCAAAGCAGGATACTTGTGAAATTTATTTAATCACAACACCACTCAACCAACGCGTTTCAGCCCTCACACGGCTTTCAACCGTGAAGAAAGCCGTGTGAGGGCTGAAACGCGTTGGTTGAGTGGTGTTGTGATTAAATAAATTTCACAAGTATCCTGCTTTGGAGTGCCGCATCATTTGTTGCTTGGAAATTGAATTTGGGCCAGGATCCGGCCCATACACTGACCACTCGCTGTTGGAGCGCTCTGAACCGACAGGATCACATTGTGGCGGATATATATATATATATATATATATATATATATATATTATCCAAGATGCCTCTAATTCAAGGACGCCACTCCGCAAGCAGGTAAGTTTTCACAACTTTTATTTGAGAAAGCTGCACATTATGACTGGTTAATCTTCTCCCCAACGCGTTTCGGAGCCACAAGCTCCTTCCTCATGGGGTGCGGAGTGGCGTCCTTGAATTAGAGGCATCTTGGATAATATAGGACGCGGCGGCCTCAGCCGCGGAGGATGCACCACCTGTTGGAAATGTGGTAACAGGACTGCTCGGTTGTTATCTTTCAGCCGGGAACAGCGCAGAGCAGGCTTGGATTTCGGAAGCTGCGCATCATGCCTGGGGCCCACTGGAGGGCTGTTAAAAGAACATTAAAATCAGGAAGGAAATTGTCAGCAAAGCGAACGGACCCCACCCACGGGGAGAAATTAACACCACAACTACCAGCATGCAACTCACTGGAGAGCGCATGAAAAGACTGGTCATTGGCGTTGTGGTGTCTTCGTCATTTGCTGAGCTGCACCCCATGAGGAAGGAGCTTGTGGCTCCGAAACGCGTTGGGGAGAAGATTAACCAGTCATAATGTGCAGCTTTCTCAAATAAAAGTTGTGAAAACGTACATGCTTGCGGAGTGGCGTCCTTGAATTAGAGGCATCTTGGATAATATATATATATATATATATATATATATATATATATATCGTTCAAACAAAGGTGTCCCCCTGCAAGGACGCACTCAAGACCAGCCGAATTCCGCCATTTCCAGCAGTTTTCTTTATTTAGAAGAACCGGTAAACCATGTCCAATCTTTGTAACCGCCCTACGCATTTCGGAGCCCCTGCTCCTTGTTCACGGGCTATTTTGCATGTGGTTCGGCAGAAAAAGAGGTGGAGTACGAATCACTTTAATCATTCCTTTTATCGCCCTCTGGTGGGCCTCAATTAATTGAATAATCCCCTCAGCATTCTGGGATTCGTAGTACTCCCACTCCACAGTTCAATCCTTCAGTGGATTCTGCCGGCATCACGTTCAGTTTTTGCATAATTTTAACTCTCCAGTGAGCCTCAGACACGGGACACCGGTTCGATTTCATGAATAACTGTTCTTCAGCCAAATACGTACAGTCAGTCTGTGCGAGGCAGCCCACACTTTCCATCTGTGGTGGTGCGATCCTCCCGGCCGGAGTTTATATATAGCGTGAAGTTGACCCAAAGGTATCGGCTATCAGAACGCTTTACACGAGCACCAGTTGAGTTAGATAAGAACACATTCATTTTTGTTAGGCACAGGGAGATTAAGTGATTTTCCCAGAATCACAGGATATTGTGCGACCTTGCTGAGACTAGAACCCGGTTCCCCAGATTTGAGGTCGACAGCCCTAGCCATTAGGCCAACTCGTCTCCATATATGTGTGTGTGTATGTGTGTGTGTTAGTGTGTGTGTGTGTGTGTGTGTGTGTGTGTGTGTGTGTGTGTGTGTGTGTGTGTGTGTGTGTGTGTGTGTGTGTGTGTGTGTGTGTACACTGAAAATACCAAAGCTTACAGGGATGTTATAGTTAGGCTGACATTTAACTCGTACAAAACCAGAGAAATTCAGCAGTTATAGTTAGCTGACCTAACTATACCTTGCGCCCCGCAATGCGCTGCTTATGACCTCGCATATTACATCACTCATGACATGGTCAGTGACATCACTGACCTCTCAAATGACATCACTGATGACATCATTCAGTGACTCAGTGTTTTTAAAAAGTTTGAGTGTTAAATATATACCAAGGTGTATTGGTGAATCAGTGGGTGTATGAGTGCCTCTATGGATTATTCAGTGGGTGCACGACTGACTGTATATGTGAATGATTAGGTTTCACAGTGAATGTACGGATGAGTGACTGGTTGTGTGAATGTTTGTATCTGTATGTTAGTTGGTGTCTAAGTGGTTGTATGGGTGTGTGAGTGGGGGTACGTGAGTGGCTGTATGGGTGACTGATTGGTTGTGTGAGTACCTGTATGGCTGTATAAGTGTCTGTGTGGGTGCGTGAGGGTGTGTATGATTGGCTGCATGGATGAGTGAGTGGGTGAGTCAGTGGAGTATGGGTTAGCGAGTGCATTTGTGAGGGGCTGTATGGGTGACTGAGTGTGTGTATGCCTGTGTCAGAGGTATATGGGTGTGTAACTGCATATGTGAAACGCAAAATAGGTGAGTGTTGGAGTATGTGAGTGATTGTATGTCTGATTGAGTTATTGTGAGTAGCTGTAAGGTTGAGTGTGTGCTTGTATCACTGACAGTATGGGTGAGTGAGTTTGTGTTAGTATCTGTATGAAGGAGTGTGAGGGTGTTTGTATAAATGTATAGGTGAGCAAGTGCCTGTGTGATTGACTCTGTGGGTGAGTGATTAGGTGTGTCAGTAGCTCTATGAGTGTCTGAAAATATGTGAGTGGCTGTGTGGCTGCATAAGTAGATATATCAGTGGCTTTATTAGTGAGTGAGTTGGTGTACGAGTGGCTGTATGGGTGACTGAGTAGGTGTGTCAGTAGCTCTATGGGTGTCTGAAAGTATGTGAATGGCTGTGTGGCTCCATGAGTAGATATATCAGTGCCTTTATTAGTGAGTGAGTTGGTGTACGAGTGGCTGTATGGTTGACTGAGTAGATGTGTGTGTAGACCTATGAATCAGTGAGTGGGTATGTAAGTACTGGTATGGGTGTGTCAATGGTTTTAGAATGGTAGTGTGAAAGTTGGAGTGGGTGTATGAAAGATTATATTAGGGTATGTGTGGGAGCGTCAGAGATTCTGTGGATAATGTCATCCATACAGGCACTCATTCACCCACTAATTCATTAATACACCTTGGTGTATATATATATTTAACACTCATAAACTTTTTAGAAACACTCACCGTCTCTAGATGATGTGAACAGTGATGTCATTTGAGATGTCATCAGTGATGTCACTGACCATGTCATGAGTGATGTAATATGTGAGGTCATAAGCAGTGCATTGCAGGGGCGCGAGTTATAGTTAGCTCAGCTAACTATAACTGCTGAATTTCACTGGTTTTGTACGAGTAAAATATCAGCCAAACTATACCGTCCCTGTAACCTTTGTTTTTTTCAGTGAATTTCTATGGTTTTTTAAATTATTAAAAAATTTCTATCATCATTCATTTTTTTTTAAAATATTTTCTATGTATTTTTAAAAAGTGAAAACAAAATTATAATCACTTAATTAAAATATATGTAAGGTTAGCGGATTACATATTGGTACTGTTATTTATTTGAAAGTTTAGAATTTTTAGAAAATGTATATATTGTATTTATAATTTTGCAGAGTGTTATATGATACAATTAAGCTTAGAAAGAGAACATTTGTGGTCAGTGTTTTGGGATTAATTTATTTATTGTTTCCTTCAAAATTAATTTTTGTATGGTTACTATTAACAGTGTAAATGATGTGTTGTTGTGTCATTATCAAAAATATTTTGTTTGTATAAGTATTATTTTTTTTGTTTAAAAAATGTCATCGCGCACCGGTTGCGGAACTATGCGTTTTTTGCATGAATCCGTTATACGAATGCAAGTGTAAAATACATATTTACACAGAAATAATATATATTTTTAAGTTAGAGGTTTATTACTGAACGTGAAAACAATAGTATTAGTGTACTTGTAAAATATTTTTTAAGACATTTAGATCAAATTTATATGGATGCGGTGCCGTCGAGTTCCCGTCACGTCGGGGTCGCGACCTCATATTTTTTACAATGTTGAATACAGTTAAAATAATTTTTTATACATTTAAATTGTGCTGAATTACACCTAGAGTAGTGAAATGAAATTGAAGATATTTTAAAATTAATTTAAAAGTGATTTTTAAGTATATTATAGAACCGCAACAGTGTCGGCACCGAGCCAGCATGTATTTCTGGGATTGTGTAGGGGTCGCGGCTTTGGCATGATTTGTGCAATATGACTGTGCATAGTTTAAATATCTGTTTTAGTTAAAGACTTTTCACTAAAATACTTAAAAAATCTATTTACTAATGGTAATTTATACTTTTAAATGAAATTTACTGCATTTTACTGGTGCGCGACGTATATGCGATAGGAACGCATCCCCGTCGCAACACCATGTTACATGGAAAGAAAGCTTTTGATTGGTTAAAAAGCTTTTCGTTCTGTTAGAAGGAGGATCCAACACCTGTTTCTTTTTCTTTTGGGTGTGTCTTCATCTGTGCACATCTTTTTTTATTGTCTGCACCTATATTTTATCTTTTTTGGTGTTTTGACCAACTGGTTTACAAAAAGGAAATGGCATCTCCACATTTGCAAGAAGAGCTGGAAGACCTTGAGGAGGTTGAAGAACCAGTAAAAAAATGATAAAGCATTGTATGGACCTTTTTCAATATCCCTGAAGGTGCGAAAAAGGTGAATGTGAGGAAGGTCACCTGCTCCCTATGCGGCAAGGTGTTGTCAAAAGGATCAGAGAAGAAGTATTCATGTGAGACATCATCCATGAAAAACATCTGGAGACAATGCACCCAACCCGCCTTGCAAGGGAAGTTATGGCTAGGGAGAAGAGGGAGCAAGCTGCACAAGGTGAATTAGATCAGCCTTCTACATCTTGTGCAGCTGTAATCACAGCACCACAGCCACAGATCTTTCCTGAATTGGCAGATGCTGGAGTGCACTGTAGAAAGTGCCAAACCATTTAACGTGTTGGCGAGCAGTCGTTCAATGCTATTATTACTCTCCTTAAAGGACACAAATGTAAAAATCTTTGTTGGATTTCCAGCCTCGTGTTTCACAGTTTTTTGGAGACACTACGTTTGAAAGATTGGACTTTAGTTTTGTGTTCTAAAAATGTCAAAAACACCCCAAAAAAATAAGATAGTTAGAAAATACAAAAATGCTCAAAATAGTTATAAAACAAAAAAGAAAAGAAAAAAGTTTTTGTGGACCCACCTATTCTGGGTAAAAATAGAAAAATGATATGTTGTGAAACTGATTGGATGGATAAATGTGTGTGTGGGAGAGTGATTTATATAATAGTGTATGTATATGTGATGAGTGCATGATTAGTGTTTGAAACTTTAGTTGACTGGATGAATAGTGCCTCACTGATTGTATGAGTACATGAGTAGTACCAGGATGAATGGTTGAATGCTTGGCTGATTTATAATTGTATGAGTAGTGCTTTAGTGATTGGATGAGTGCATGAGTAGTACATAAGGGATTGCATGAGTGCATGAGTACTGCCTGGGAGGTTGTCTGTGTGGATGAGTAGTTCCTATTGAATGAATGCATGAGTACTAGCTGGATAATTGAATGAGTGTATAGATAGTATGTGTGTGACTGTAAGAGTGCATGAGCAGTGTCTGATAGATTGGTTGTATGCATGAGTAGAGCCTGGATAATTTGAGTGTGCGAGTACTGTCTAGGTAGTTGAATGACTCCATGGGCAGTGCCTGGGTGATTGGATAAGTGCAAGAGTAGTGTCTAGGTGATTAGCTGAATGTATAGGTTTTCTGTGGGTGACAGGACGAGTGTATGGATACTGCCTGAGTGATTTGGATGAATACATGGGTACTGACTGGGTGATTGTATGGCTGCTTGGGTAGTGTCTGTATTTTTTTAGGATTAGTGAATGTGTAGTAACATGTTGAGTGCATGACTGCAATGGTAGTTTTTTGGTGTTAGGATATGTGAATGTGTAGTACGTGTGTGATTTAATTAGTGTAGAAGTAGTGTTTGGGTGATTCCAAGAGTACATGGTGATTGGGTGATTGTATAACTGTATGGATAGTGTCTAAGTGATTGTAAGAGAGCTTAGAACGTGCCTGTGTGGTTATATGAGTGCATGGGTACAGTCTGGTTGATTCCATTAGTGGAAAGATGGTGTAAAAATGTATTAGTAGTGCATTGGTGATTGGATGAGTGCATAAGTAGTGTATGGGTTGTTGAATGACTCCACAAGTAGTGGCAGGGTGATAGCTAGAGTATGTGAGTAGTGCTTAGCTAATTCTATAACTAAATGACTAGTACCTGAGTGATTTGATGAGTTAATGGGTAGTAGCTGCACCACATGTCTTACAGTACATTTAGAAGTTCAGTCATACCTAACTCATGGTAGTAGTCAGGCATTCAGTCTTAACAGAATAAGTTTCCAGTTTCAAGCACAGACATTGCTATCTATGGCCTATTTGTAGTCTACCTTTGCAAAGATTTATATATAGTAGGATCGTGGTTAATACAGTTGGGTACATGTTTTCAATCATATATTTTTCTACCAGTTTGATTAGAAAGAAAGAGCTCACAGTGTCAGGTGTGATCCAAACTGAAATGCTGTCTCCTCTCATGCCGCTGTTATTACTGTCAGCATGTCTCCAGAGATCTCAAAAAGTGTGTCAGTGCTTTTTAGAGGTGAGATGATACATGTAAAGTACCCTATAGGCAGTAGACTACCTATGTTTCAGACTGCATGCTCTGTAAATGTGTGTAGAAGAACCTGCATGGATGATGTTCTTCTTCTTATACAGGCAGCTGGGTATGAAGCTTTGTGTTTTAGTGCTGTCATGAGGCCTCCTTAGAAAAGAGATGTGTGGTTCTGGGACTGAAAGGTAAAATAGCTTTGTCAATATTTTCCCAGGGCTATAATAGACAGTTGAGTTTTCAAGTTACGATCATTAGCTGCAGCACACGTGTCAGACTACATGCACAAATGAAGACATAGGTGAGACACGGAAGAGGTCAGACATTGAAACTTGACGCAATGTTTTCAGTTTAAAGTACATACATCAGGAACTACAACCTACTTACACTGTACCTTTCTAGAGAATTATATGAACTACGGTAGTGGTTAATACACTTGGGAACAAGTTTTAAACCTCAGATTTGTCGACGAGTCTGATTAGTGACACAGAGCTGACAGTCCCAGGCCTAACCCAAAATGAAAGGCTGACTCCTCTCATGCACTCCTATTACTGTCTGCATCTCTCTAGAGATCTCAATGATTGTGTCAGTGTCTTTTAGGGGTGAAATAACACATGAAAAGTAGCCTATAGGCAGTAGAATAACTCTATTTCACACCACATGCTCTGTAAATGCATTTAGAAGACGCTACATGGATGACTTTCTGCATATTATACAGGGTAGTGGGATATGAAGCTTTGTGGTTAAGTGCTTTCACAAGGAGTTTTTTAGAAAATAGATGTGTGGTTCTTTTACTGAAAGGTGGAATAGCGCTGTCAATATTTTCTCAGGGGTATCATAGACCAGTGTACCTTTGTGAAGAAGTATGGACTAGTTTATAGGTTAATACACTAGGCTACATGTTTTGAACCTTGCATTTTTCTTCCTGTTTCATTAGAGAGATGGAACTCACAGTGACAGACCTGACCCAAAATGAAAGATCGCCCCCTCTCATGCTACTCTTATTAGTGTCAGCATCTGTATAGACACCTCAATGAGTGTGTCAGTGCCTTTTGCAGGTAAAATAACACTTATAAAGTAGCCTATAAGTACTAGACTACCTCCGTTTTGAATCGTTTCCTCACTAAATCTGTGTAGAAGAAGCTGCATGGATCACTTTCTCCTTATTATACAGAGCAGCCAGGAATGGAACTGTGTGTTCAAGTGCTCCCCTGAGGTCTCCCTAGGAAAGAGACCTGTGCTTCTGGGACTGCTATTAAGAAGAAAAAGAAAACATTGTCTTGTGGCCCGGGTAAATTAAGGCTGAACAAAATTAGTGTCAACAGGCAAGAATTGACGAGTGGTGATAACTTTTGTTATCTAGGGTTAACCTTGTAATTGTAATTGTAAGGGATTTGTAGAGCACATGGCTGCCCGAAGGCTTCCTAGCGATAAAAGAGGTTCTGTTAGTGCAGCGGTGAGCCTACGCGTACTAAGCGGGGAAACAGCCAGGTCTTTAATTTTTTCCTGAAAGAGGTTTCGTTTGGTAAGGCTCTGATTTCAATTGGGAGGGTATTCCACAGCTTGGGTACCAGATGGGCAAATGATCTGCCACCCTATCTAGCCCTTTTAACTCTGGTCGTCTTGAGGAGCTGTTGTTGGGAGGATCTGAGGTGTCTGGCCGGGGTATACCTAGAGATCAATTTCCTAAGCTTTGCAGGACCTTTATTATTGATGGCTCTGTGCCCTATGCAGAGGGTTTTGAACTTAACTCTAGCATCGACAGGCAACCAATGCATCTGTTTGAGAGGTTCTTTGGCAGATGAGCGGTTAGGGATTTTTAGCAGGAGTTTAGCTGCCGCGTACTGTACCACTTGGAGACTCTTTATTACATACTTGGGCGAACCCAGATACAGCGAGTTGCCGTAGTCCAAGCGTGAGATAAGGAGGGATTGAATCACTGTTTTCTTCAGGTGATCGGGGATCACTTCAATAATTTTCCTTAACATTTTGAGAAGCGAGAAGCAAATTCCTGATAGCTTCCTGGATTGACAGTCCAAAGTAAGTGTATCCTCCAGCCAGACTCCCAAGTTTTTCATAGCTGGTTTGGGGGTAGGTTCAGCTCATCAGGGTCATGGAACCCCCATCTCACTCAGGCTTGCCACAAACTAAGAAAATCTGCCAGTACAGTCTGTAGCCTTATCAGATCAGACATTTGGGGGGACTGTCTAACCACCATTGAAGGTATATAACTCGCAGTGTACCAGTGGGGTTTTAATAAATGTTGTTCTTTACAGGTTGAGGAAAATCACTTCTTGCGACAGTTGCTGAGTTTACCACCGTCCACCTCTAGCCTTATTACCCATTTCAAGATAAACCAGGGATTCATAGCGGATAAGGTCCAGCTGGCGCCACTCCTATTATGGGTTAGCATTTGGTTGAACCCAGCAGCTAAGCTTTGCAAGGACTTTATACTGGACTGCCTAATGCTGGACAAGGCCTATTCCATACCATGGTTAAGCTATATGCAGGACACATTAGGATCCCTGGGTTTATCGTCCTGGTTCATTGAACCCAGCTGTTTTCCCACAAATGCTAAGGAGGAGGTCAACATATTATTTAAGGACTATTGTGCAGACTCAAGATTGAAAAATGAGCTGTACAAACCCTCAGTTTTGAATTATTGCAGTCTTTTATACACAGGCAAACTTCTCATGTACTTATCTCTAGATTTGTCAAGATAGGAGCGGTCACTTTTGTTTCGCTTCAGAGCAGGGTCAATTCATTGCTCCTTATCTTTTAAAAACAAATTCCAGATCCAGAGGGAAACATAGTATCCACCTGTCCATGTGACAATCACTCTGCACAATCACTATTGTACTTTATGTTCTTATGCAAATTGCACAGCCCAGCACAAAAGCACTTTCTGACACCTTTGTTACGGAGGCTAGGGTTCAGACGCCGTAGACCAGCTCTCTTCCACTTACAATTCTTAAGTTTACCAGAAACTGCTTACTGTGTCTGTGCTTTTTTGAAAGTAGCCATTAGGAGCCTGAAAAACTATGATATGTTAATAGTTCCAATCATATATGCAATGTGGGATAGAATATGGAGTTTGGTTGAGTCGTTTTGGTTTAATTTCGGGGATAGTAGGAGCGCATTGCGGACCCGAGGTTTTTGTTCTCTCTGTCCTTTGAATCACTCTTTTAAAACCATGACAAATTTCCATGAGTGTTATGGTGTTTTAAAATTTAATTACTTTTTTAAGCATGGTTATTTGATGTACTGTGGAATTATAAAGCTGTTCATGTACATTTACCCTTTTTTATCTGTTTTTAACTCAATGTATGATTACTTTTAACTTCTCTTGAGGTAATGGTTATGTGTAGTATTTCTATGTACTTTTATGGTCTATTTCTAATCAGACCGAATAAAGATATTGAATTGAAATATATAAGCATGTTATGATAAAAATTAAAATTACATTTTTTTTTAAATTACACTGTATTATAATTAGTTACCAGTATCAGTTTCTCTTTTTTACTGTTCTCAGATTTCATGTAACTGCACCATACATGGTGGTTTGAATGTGGTATCATCATTGAACAGTGGGGAAAAAACAACCAAATGGATTGTATAAAAAAAAGTGCATAGTACATTATTATAAATATGTGTAACTATGCTTTATACTCACTACAATTTCTTGATTATTTGTTTCACCTATATTAACTCTTCTACTGAACATAAATAGATTTTAAAACATTAAGTATTGCTATTATACCTGGTACAGTACTGAAAATAAATATATATCCTGCTTGCTTTTTCAAGTTAATCTTGAAAATGTTTTATCCATTAGACAACATAATAATGAAAACATTAATTATAAATGCTGGTAGAATCCAATCCATTGTGTTTTTTAGTGACATCACCCCCAACAGGCCGAATGATGTTCCTAAAAAATTGGCTGCAGAAACAACATATACGAATTAGCTAGCTGAGAAGGCAATCTAGCTTTGAATTTCAGGTTGGTATCATTGCAATGTGTCCATCCGCTGTTACATTTCAAAAACACAGTATAGTGACCAGATGTTATTGTAGCTCCTTCATGAAAAATAATAGCCTAGTGTTGTATAAGTTCTTCCTGAAATAGATATTTGACCTGCTTTGAAGTTTGTAATTTCTGTTTGTAATTTTGTTCCATCTGATCTACAATGTTGTAGCATTAAAATTAGATGTTTTCCAAATCTTTGCATGTGCAATGTAGACAACATGTCTGATCTACAATGTGAACATGTCATATTTTGATTGGCTGTTTTAATCAATTTGTTAAAAGACACTGTTTTGCAGTCTGGTATCGTTAAGTATAGGAATCATTCTGTTTGTATTTCAGTGGTAGAAGTAAATGAACAATCTTCACACTTATGGTCCCATTTTTAACTTAGTCCAAATAAGTTATCAATATTTATTCCTTCGACTTCTAATACTCCAAGCATGCCCATTATAAATTCTTGTGCATCTTGTTGTATTTTGAGAGTAAATGTCACTGATCCACTGCATATATCCAAAAGATGTTGAATACCAGAAACAGTATGAATCTTACTTCTATTAGTAAGCAACTGTTGAAGTAAATGATGTAGTGCAGAACAGAATCTATTTTCATGGTTTTCTATGATTTCATTAAGAAGACGTGGTAAAGGAAAGATTACATTTAGAACTACATTAGCATAACGGTTGATACCTGAACTGTTTTCTAACTGGTATCCTACACTATCACATCAGTTTCCACTTTTTTTTTCTTTACGCCTTCAACTTCCTCTTCAATGCTTTTCTTATCTTGAACTTCAGTTGAATGTTTCATATATTTCTGTTTTGGACATAGTATGTTTCTCATATATTGGGTATTCACCTAAATGAGGAGCATAAAGTCTTCTTAAGCGATTGTACTCTCTTAGATAATTTGCATCAGCACTAACCGTTTTCTAATCAAATTCTATTAAATACAAACCGGATATTGTTCTTACTCGAGACAATCCAACATAAGCCATTCCCTCTTTGAACACGCTACTTCCAATATTTACAAAAGCTCTGTCTATACTTAAACCTTGAGATTTGTGAATAGTTACTGCATATGCTAGAGACATAGGAAACTGTTGTCTTCGAACATACAAGTCCTTTACAAGCAAAAAAAGTATGACAGAACGCGCAATCTGTCTTACTTCATTAATCTGGTCAAATTTTAAAATCAAAAATTCTATTCCATCTCTATTTTGAAAATTCACAAAATCAACAACTTTTCCCATTGCTCCATTTACTAATCCTTCCTCTACATGCAAATTATGACAAAAAATTACTCTACAGTTTTTACATACATGTAAACACTTCTCTAATCCTGCAGTTTTAGATACAGATTTTCCCAAAGAATCCAATTTAGCCTGTAGTTTTTCAATAAGTAGAATTGTTACTCCCTGGTGTTCCATTGTGCCAATAGCTTTGATTCCAATATTTGTTGTTTTTCCAGTTTCAGTAGTTCTTCATTAAAGGTAGAACACTCTTTCAGTGTAGACATTAGACAAACTATGAATTTGTTTTCTACGAGCATATTGTACATTAGTTCTGCTGGTGTTTTTTCAGATGTAAACAAATTCCTTATTAGCCGACTTTCTAAAGCTTCTTTACCATGTTTTGTCAACATGCCAATTCTTATGTCTTTAAGAATATTTCCATAATCTTCATCAGCTGCTTGTCGCATATTTTTAATCATCATGCAGAAGTGTTTTAAAAACTGGCTGTCCTTTAACAGGAGTAAGTTGTAGGTCTCCAAATACAATTAAATGCTTTCCTCCAAACAGCACATCATACTCCTTTTTTTTTTTTTTTAAATCTGTTGCATTCTCAAGTGTACAAAGGCAAGCATTACGTTTGACACCATGCTCACCTCATCAATGATTAAAGGTTTCAGCTTCTTCAGTGTTCATAACAAACAGTTTATTATCATGTTCAATGGGTAGCATAAGTAATTAATCTAAACTAATACCTTTAATGTTGTGTGCTTCTAATACAGTTGGTGCTGTTACAACACAAGATAAATGTGATTCTGTAGTCCTGTGTAGATAACTTGTTAGAACTTTAATTAAGAAACTTTACCTTGTTCCAGCTTGACCATTAATCTATAATAGAAGAGGTTGAAATGTTGAACATTGACATTCTTTTTTCATATAGAAAGCCAAAATCCATTTGTTGTTTCACTTGCAGATATATTTCTTTTGTTAAATATTTAGTTGTTGTTCTAACTGTTCAAACTGAATAATATCCTGTTGTGCTTGCTGCATTGCAGTTTCTACATCATTCATGGCTATTGCTGCTTCATTTTCAATAATTGGTTGTCCAAGTGGATCTTGAGTCAATGGACCTGAACTTTGACTGCTTTGTGAACTTTCTCTAGCCATTTCTGCTATAATAGTTCTTTCTTGTTCAATCTCATCACTTATCATTTTTAAATAACTAGGAAATACTGTACACTGAATAGCATCTTTTGTTGCATTAAAATAATCTTCGTAGCAGTCAAAATCTCCAAGCAATTCTGTTGCACAAAGCCAAGGCTTGAACAGTTGCAGAAGTGCTAAATAGAAGAATTCTCTATTATCTGGAGTTTCACATCTGAGTTTTCTGTGGTTAATAGGATTTCCTTTGGCATGTTTCACTAAACATCCATAACATCCAATTACTGCAAATTTTTCTACTTTTATCTTTTCTGTAGCATTATTTTTAAACCTGTAATGTTGAAGTATTTCGTACAGACAGAATTTTTCAAGATGTGGACTACTTTTGGGATAGTATGAATCCAAAATATTAGTTTTGACAATATCAGTGCTTTGTGGCTCATACTTTAAGTATTGGATTGATTTCTAGTAAAGATTTCAATATTCTGTTTCATGTGGAGGCCAGGCCTAGACTTACCCAAATGATTCCTCTTGACTTTGAATACAAACTCGCTGAGCTCAAGCGATCTGAACATTCTTAAAATCCTATCTCTCTATGGGAAAGCATCTTCAAGCTAAAGCTGTACAATTTCATACTGAGACTCTTTTCTGCAGAAATTTCTTCCCACATTTCTTTCATCTCTGACTTATCAGATTTTGTAATATGATGTGACATAATGAGCAACAGCAATTGAGTTGTCTGCAACAAACTGAATATCCATGTTTGCATTTCACAATTTCAAAATGACTGGATTATAGTCATTAATATACTTTGAAGCTTCTGTTCTTTTTAAGTTGTATGCATTCTTGGGAGATTTCCGAGTTATTGTGTGTCTTACTGCTGACAAAAACCTATTTACTCTTCCTTTAGAAATTATTGGTCGTGGGAATCCAAAACGACATTTTGTATAACAGTTTCCTTTACATTTGTATTTCAGTCAGTAGTATTTTCCACATCTATGACTTTGAAACCGTAGAACTTGTTGTCTGAAGCTGTTTTCTCCTCCTTCTCTTGGAATGGCACATGTAACATACTGTTCGATGAAAGACAGAACTGCTTCATCACTATCCGTTCCAAACTTTGGTGCATCCTTTATCTATAATAGCATGGGTATATGAGGAGCACCTCTGGCTTGGTACTCTTTTCTCCAAAAGAAATCAGTTACCTCTCTAAGAGGTGGAATGCTTTTATTGCAGATAAATGACATAGCTTGAAACCTATGGTTAAAATACCTGCAGACATTTGCGGCATACAAGGAACAGAGTTCAATGTTTTTTATATTTGAATTTGCTTCTTGTAGGAATTCAAGTAAATCATCCCACGCATATTCAGCCCAACTAAGGGGCCGATTCCGATCTCGGCCGGTAGGGCTCCGAATCGGACTCATCTAAAAAAGAAAGAACAGTTTTAATAGTATGTTACATAAATTAATAATTTTAAGTTATTTAGATATTATTCAAAAAAACAATCATTAACCAGTTACTTAAATTAGACTGCCATTCTCTCCATTAGCAATAAATATGTTGGATTTCTAACTTTGCACATTAGGAAAGCTATAAATGGTTGGAAGTCTGTCAGAAAAATTGTATAAATTGGTATACCCTTTCATTTTGTACACTTTCGAATTATTATACAGGATAGACGGGTATGAACCTGTGTATTCAAATGCTTCCATTAGACGGTCTACGAAACAGATCTCGGTTTCTGGCACTAAAATGTGAAATAATTCTGATAATATTTTCCCAGAAGTATGATAGACTGTATAGTTTTTAAGTTAGCATCATGAGCTGCACCATACATGTCAAACTAAACGTAGAAGTGCAGACATACCTAACACATGGTAGCAGTCAAACATTCAAATTTCACATAGTATGCTTTCAGTCTAAAGCACACACCTTGCTATGTACAACATACTTGCAGTTTAACATTACAGATACTTATATGGAGTAGGATACAGGTAAATACATCTAGCAGTATGTTTTAAAGCTTACTTTTCTCTAAAAGTTTCATTAGAGAGGCAGAGCTCACAGTGTTAGGCCTAAGCCAAAATGAAAGGCCAACTCCCGTCATGCCACTCTTCTGAGTGTCAGCATCTATCTAGAGACCTCAATGAGTGTGTCAGTGCCTTTTTAGAGGAAAGATGATACATTCAAACAAGCGTGTACGTACTAGACAACCCTTGTTTCACATTGCATGCTTTCTAAATGTGTGTAGAAGAAGCTGAATTAATCACTTTCTGCTCATTACGCACGGCAGCCAGGAATGAAAGTGTGTGTTCAAGTAATTTCATAATGCCTACCTACCTAAAAGATCTGTGCTTCTGGGTCTGACTGCTGAAGTAGCTCTAATCAGATTTGTACGGAGGTATAATAGGCTTCATAGTTTCTAAGATAGGTTCATCATCTGTACCATACGTTTCAGACTACACGTTCAAGTGCAGATATACCTGAGACATGGTAGCAGTCAGACATTCAAACTTGACAGAGTACGCTTTCAATTTAAAGCAAACATCTTACTATCTGTGGCCTACTCCCAGTATACCTATGCAGACACTTATATGGACTAGGATACAGCATAATACATCTAAGAACATGCTTTAAACCTCACGTTTCTCTACCTGTTTCATTAGAGAGGCAGAAGTCACAATGCCAGTACTAAGCCAAAATGAAAGGCCGACTCCTACCAAGCCACTCTTCTCAATGTCAGCATGTTTCTAGAGACCTCAATGGCTGTCAGTGCCTTTTTAGAGACAGGATAAAACAACCAAGCAAGCCTATACGTACTAGACTACCCCTGTTTGACACTGCATGCTTTCTAAATGCCTGTAGAAGAAGCTGCATGCATCACTTTGTGCTCATTACACAGGGCAGCCGGGTGTGAAGGTGTGTGTTTAAGTATTTTTGTGATGCCTCCCTCGCTAAGAGACCTGTACTTCTGGGACTAAATGCTAAAGTAGCTCTGACAAGATTTGTGCAGGGGTGTATTAGGCTGTATAGTTTCTAACTTAGGCTCATCAGCTGCACCACAAGTATCAGACTACACATTGAAGTCCAGACATACCTGAGTCATGGTAGCAGTCAGACATTCAAACTTGAAAGACTACGCTTTCAGTTTAAAGCACACACCTCACTATTTGCAGCCTACTCCCAGTGTACCTATGCAGAAACTTATATGGACTGGGATAGAGGTTAATACATCTGGGAACATGCTTTAAACCTCACTTTTCTCTACCACCTTCATTAGAGAGGCAGAAGTTGCAATGCCAGGCCTAAGCCAAAATTAAAGTCCGTCGCCTGTCATGCCACTCTTGTGAATCTCTGTATTTTTCTAGAGGCCAAAATTAAAGTCCGTCGCCTGTCATGCCACTCTTGTGAATCTCTGTATTTTTCTAGAGACCTCAATGACTGAGTGCCTTATAGAGATTAGATAGCACATATAAAGTAGGTTATAGGTACAAGACTACATCTGATTCACATCACATCCTGTGTAAATATGTAACAGAAAATGTAAACCCATCTCTTCCCATTGCACTCGTATTACTATCACCATGTTTCCAGACACCCCAACGATTGCCTCACTGCCTTTTAGTGGTGAGATAACACATTTAAAGTAGACTATACATACACACTACCTCTATATCACACCTTATCCTGTGCAAATGTGTGGGTAGAAGAAGCTGCATGGGTCTCTTTTTATTTACTATACAGAGCAATCAGAGATCAAACTCTGTGTTGAAGTGGTTTCACCAGCCCTGTCTGCCTAACTGATCTTTGCTTGTGAAACAGAATACTGAAGTAGCTCTGACAATATTTGTCTAGAGGTATCATAGACCATATATTTTTAAACTTATGATCATTAGCTGCCTCACATATGTCAAATAACACATAGAAGTACAAGCAAACCTGAGACATGGTACCACTCAGACATTTACATTTTAGAGAATACACTTTTAGTTTCAAGCACAGATATCAGTATGTACAACATATTTGCAATCTACATTTCTGTAGAATTATATAGAGTAGAATACTGGTTACTAGATCTGGTAACATGTTTTAAACCTCCCATTTCTCGAAGGCTTCTCAACTTTTATAAATATTTCATCTCAAAGTTAAAAATTTAATTGCAATCACTGAAGCACTCCTACACCATACAACTTACACCTTTTAACTTACATCTGAAATCCTGTCGTAGATTATGAAAATATCAAAAATTCTTAAACTTTCTTTTCCACACAATGAATGTAATGTACCACTCTCAATAAGAAAGAACCAGTAATGGCAATTTTTTCCTCTCGTTTTCCACAGAAATGAATGTTAGTAACAAATCAAAATATTCCTTTCATTTTTTCAAAATGTAAAAGCACTTCCTATTGGATAATTATATTAACCCTTTAGTAGACTGTTCTAAAGAAACCCGATCTGGTTGTGTAACTTGCTGGAGTCGCGACTCCACCGCGGTGCCCAGCATGATCCCCAGTGAAACGTCGCAACGGAGTCGCGCACTCTTACAGGAGTTCAAAAACTAATTTACAATATAACTGCTATTATTTTTTAACAACATGTCACTTCTAAACACACTACTGATTTGGAAAAACTTAATTTCCCAAAATATACCACATATATAACACATAGTAACAGTTTATGCAACATTCAACTGTAGCAGTAGGTCAAACGTTCGCCATATTTTTAAATGCAGCACACCAGCTTCCAAATCCACAATAACAGGTGTGGTTGACTACTGCAAAATATTACCATATACAGTCTATTGTTCCTTTCAAACGTTTTTCCATAACCAATCACAAAGATACTTGTTTTGCAAACTAACATGCAACCTATTTTTAACCACACAATGTTTATGAACATCCAATGACTTATCTTCTTTTTCTTAAGCCACATTCTGTCCACTATTTTAGATACCTTTCATTATACCAACTGACTTACTCAGCTACAGACGTCTGTTGATTACTTGCACACATCCCTTCAAAATGCTTACAGTATGGATTGTAGGTCACAGCTATATTTTCTGGGGCAAAAAGTATGCTGGAGACAGAGGTATTGACAAAGACCTGGGTTTGCAAAATGAGGATATTAAATGGTTTGCGCAGAGAGGATTAAAGTGGTACCAATTGCTGTCTTTGGTTAAAACCTTTTTGAATTTCCAACCCCCTGACCTCATGATTGTGCACTGTGGTGGCAATGACCTTGGCACATTGACTGGGGTAGGTTTGGAAATCCTAATGAAGGATACCTTTGCAGAACTAATGTCACTTTTCCCTCACACTGTCTTTGTGTACTCTAATATATGCCAAAGGCAGAAATGGAAGTGGTCAAATCAGTTCTGTCCACAGATTGACAAAGCCAGGATGCATGTTGATAAAGCTGTTTCTGCAAACCTCAGAGACCATAACATGGGCTCTATCTACAACAACAACCTACGTTTTGACATGAATAACATCTACAGAAGTGATGGAGTTCACTTCACAGATGAAGGGAACAGGGTGTTTCTCAACAACCTGAAGCTGTGCATTGGTACGTACATGGAGCTGCAACAAAGTCATAATGAACACAACGGCTCTTCTGAGAGCCACACTATATCTCAACAGTGAAAAGTATATTTAAAAAAAAATTATATAGCTCAAAAATATTTTGTGGATTCGCAAACCCATTGTGCATCCACAAAACAAAAGCACGAATTCAATGAACAACACATTTCATTTTTTTTAACTTATACATATTAATATGTTTTCTAACTCTCTAAATGTGAATCTAAGTAGGTACTTCACTCTGAGTAGCTCTATGATAAGCTTCATAAGTGTGTGAGTGGGTCTGTGATTCTTTAATATTTATTTAAGGTAGATCCGCGACTCCACCGCGACATTACACAGTGGTCCACGCTGAGCGCTGCGATGGGGTTATGACTCCTACCATGTGAGAAAAAAATATTATAATTATCAATGCCCACCCCCCCTTCTCTGGCCCGATTTTGGCCCCGGGGACCCCATCCCACGGGTCCTGCCCTTTATTCAATTTTCTTTTTAAATAGGAGGTGGGCAGGGCGGCCCCCCGTCCCTAGGCCATTTTTGCCCTCGGGCCCCCATCCCTAAGGGCCAGGCCTTTATTTATGTTGTTTTTAAATAGGGAGGCCGATATTGCCCCGGGGACCCAATCCCCTGGGGCATGGCCACGATGTTGAGGACCGATGGGGGAGCCTCAAGGCCCCCTGCAGTCCCTGCCGGCTCCCTGTCTCCTGCGGTAGCCAGCATTGCTTTTGGACACAGGGAGCTCCAAACATGCAGCTCCCTCTGTCCAAAAGCAATTCTGCTCTGCTTCATGGAAGCAAGAGCATTTTCCATGCTCTCACTTCCATGAAGCGGACAGGAGTTTGCTATGGCTTAGCAAACTGCAATGTCCCAGGAGTGGGCCCCCCGGGAAATTGCTGGTGCCAGCCTGGGGGTGGCGGTCCCCAGGGCCATTTATGGCTCCACGAGGGAGTCTGCGTGGCCCCCCTCCAAAAAATATTAAGCCCTGGGGAGGTGGTGGTCCCCGGGGCTGTGTGGGGGGGCTGGAGCCCCCCATGCATTTTAACTTAATATAGCCCCGGGAAGGTGGCAGTCCCCGGGACTGTGGGGGGTTCACATAGGGCCCCAATCATTATTTTTTATTGCCCCTGAGACCTGGCCCATCCGGGGGCCTAAATTAAACGAATCGCAGGTGCCAGCACTTCATTTTTTTAAACATTTTTGGCTGGATTTGCGTATCAACCTCGACTCCTGCTGTTTTTTTTTAATGCTTTTTGTGGCCCTGGGGAACCCTGTGGGACCCCCTGAACAGGCCTACGGGGTCAGGGTGTTTCTGCCCTCCCCCCTTTTCTTTTTTTAACGTTTTTACTTGTGACTCGGTTCAACAGAATCACAAGATTGCTGCCAACACTTCCTGGCTTGAAGTGTTGGCAGCCAATCAGTTCTCAAGCACATGATTGGGAGGGGTCGCAGATCCACCGTGGCCACAGTTGTAAATCTGAGAAATCTTTAAATTTCTCAGGAGCTACTGAACGGATTTTCACCATTTAACTAAAAGAGTGCTTTCTGGATCTTCAAATCAGGAAGTGTTGGCAGCCATCCTGTAACTCGGTTGAACCGAGTCACAGAAAAACAAAACAAAAAAAGGGGGGCAGGGTAGAAACACCCTGACCCCCTAAGCCTGTTCAGGGGGGGCCCCCAGGGATCCCCAGGGCCAAAGAAAAGCTTTTTTTCAGCAGGATGCACTATGGATCTGCGAATCCGGCAGAATTTTTTATTTAAAACGAAGTACGTCCTTGGGGGCCTCCTATTACCTCCAGTAAGTCCCACACAGTGGGATTGCTAAGAGGTCTTCGGAGGCTACGCCTCCCTTTCTCCACTACTCTGCAAATGCGCCTCCTGCCACACTACTGGTTGGGGGATGAAGTCCACTTTACTCCTGAGGGACCTCGGAGGCCAAGAAGCCCTCCTGGTACCTCCTGTAAGTCCTACGCAGCGAGATTCCTGAGAGCTGGTTGGAGACCCAGCTCCCTTTCTCCACCACTCTGCAAACATGACTGCTAGTTAAAAAACCTTAGAAATTCACTAAAAAGCCAAAGGTTACAGTGACGTTATAGTTAGCAAATAGAATTTAAAAAAACCTTAGAAATTCACACAAAAAAATAAAGGTTACAGAGACGTTATAGTTAGGCTGACATTTCACTCGTATAAAACCAGAGAAATTCAGCTGTTATAGTTACCTGAGTTAAGCAGTGCATTGCGGGGCGCAAGTTATAGTTATGACCTCACATATTACATCACTCATGACATGGTCAGTGACATCACTGATGACATCAGTGATGACATCATCCAGTAACTGTAAGTATTTTTTGATTTAGATTGGTTGACTATCTCTATGGTTGTCTGGGTATCTGTGTGTGGGTGAGGAGGTGTGTGACTCCCTGTATGGATGAGTGAGTGGGTGAGTCGGTGCATGTATGGGATAGTGAGTGCGTGTGTGAGAAGCTGTATGGGAGAGTGAGTGTCTGTATGGCTGTCAGTGATTGAGTGCTTGTGTCAGTATGGGTCAGTAACTGTGTGTGTGAAAGGCAGTATAGGTGAGTGACTAGTTATATGAGTGACTGTATGCGTGAGTGAGTGAATGTGAGAGTGGCTGTATGGATGGGTGCATGCTTCTGTCAGTGACTGTATAGGTGAATGAATATGTGTTACTATTTGTATGAGCAAATAAGTGGATGTGTATGTAACTGTTTAGGTTAGTACAAACCTGTATGATTGACTGTATGGGTGTATGTGTAGGTGTGTGAGTAGTTTTATGGGTGACTCACTCAGTGTGTGAGTGCCTGTATGGGTATATGAGTAGATATGTCAGTGGCTGTATTGGTAACTGAGCGGCGGTATGGGTGAGCAAGTGGATAGGTGTGTAGATCTATGAATTAGTGAGTGGCTGTGTAAGTACTGGTATGGCTCTGGCAATGGATTTGTGAATGGTTGTTTGGGAGTGGTAGTGGGTGTTTAAAAGATTGTATAGGGGTGTGAGTGGGTGCATCAGAGATGATGTGGATGATGTCATCACTGATGTAATCCGTGATGTCACTTGAGATGTATTCAGTGATGTTATCAATGATGTCACTGACCATGTCATGAATGATCTAATATGTGAGGTCATAAGCAGTGCATTGCGGGGGCACAAGTTATAGTTAATGGACAATAAAGTCTGTGATTAACAACAAGCAAAAAGAAACATCAAGAAACTCACTGTGGGGTCAAAGAAGAGAATGAGTATGCCCTAAAGTTTCAAATCATTGTGTTTGATTTAAAAACATGACATTTTAAAGTATTATCATAAAATGCGACTGACCTCAGTTGAAGTCCTTTGTTTATGTTTACACCTAGGTGTTTAAAAACCGGAGCAATCAACAATGTGGCAATCGATATGATTAAGACCCATGGGGGTCGAAACGCGTCATGGAGAACTCTTTGTAATAAAGAATATTAGATCACACTCTGGTTGGTGGGCTCGTCATTCTGCCTGAGTTGGGAGGATTGTACATATGGAATATGGAAACAGTGACGCCTGCGAGCGAGCCCTGACCAGCAAGGCTGGGCGTCTGGATTTTTTGCGTCAAAGGTTCATTTGGATATATATATATATTTTTTTAATTTAATATTTACTTTTTTCTTCTTTTTTTGGAGGGAATACTCCTAACCATCCTTTGTTTTTAATTTACTCCTAATCTCCTTTTGCCACTTCCCACTCCTAAACCCTCAAATTACCCATACCTGCCTTTACCACTACCCACTCCTAAACCCTCAAATTAACTTTACCTCCATTTACCACTACCTACCCCTAAACCATACAATTCTACTTACCTTTCTTTATCAAGACCCACACCTAAAGCCTTTTTTTATTTTATTTTAAATAACATATTAGTTGTGGACCCCCTCTACCCCCTTGCAGTCAGGTGCATTAACTCACTGCCCCCACCTGCAGGGGAATCTCTGTCCCCCTTGAAAGTGTAGGTTGGATGCCGTCTGACCTGTGAAAGGTAGACCAGCTGCTACAATCAGCCGATCTGTCTTTCACTAATGCACTGCCCTTGGGGAACACAAGTTTGAGGCTGCACTGAGAGCAGCATATTTTCAGTAATAGGGCACATGTTCCCTACCCTGTTTGTGCCCGGCGCACTTAATTAAAGGTGTGGTATAGCATCAAACCGGATCAGTGCACCCTTACTGTAATACGGTTCCAGATATTTTGTCTTAATCGAGGTGAGGTGCCTCAAAATTGATAAAGATGGATCAAAATATAACCATTGCTGAATGTTTAGAGAATTAAAGTTTTAGTTATTTAAGAATGGATATTTGAGGAGCGCCAGAGAGCCAGAACGCAAGATGGCCACGCCTGAGTAAGGCTACTGCAATCAGGGAAAATTATTCAGCATAAGCAATGCATCTTCATCCCAGGATGTATCTGAATAATGCCTGTATGCGACAATGTGTGATAGTTGACAGCTGGATGATAGAAAATGTACTCCTGTGATGACTGCTGAGGTACATTCTCAACCGAGATAAGAGCTACCGAAATATTTTCAAGAGGGCGGCAGTGGGTGCGGCCTGGCAGTGACTAGGGATTCTCTCCCCTATGCCATGTGGGAGGCTGAGGGTGCTGTGGCTGCGGATGATCTAACGGTGGGATCCTGAGACAGACGATCATAAGAGAAATGGTTTGATTGCAGTTGGCATGGACGCCTGAGATCTCTGCTGGGTGTACGCAGCTGCATCCTTGCTATGGATACGGGAGATGTGCATGGAGGTCTGAGAGGTATGTGCACCAGTGGCGCTTTGCCATGAAAATCAGTTAGAAGCAGGAGCATGAAACAGAGTACCGCTGCGAAGAAGTCCATTGCGCGGTGACTGGTAGGGACCTGCCCTCTGGGAGCGCCCAGCGGGTGAGGAGGTTCCAGTATGCTCATGCCTCCCCCCGGGCCTTGCAATAATTTTGAGGGAATGGCGAGGCCCAGCCATCATTTTTCTCACATATTTCCCATGTGGGGGCCTGGCCTGGCTGCGTTGGAGCAACGTAATATCCAGATTGCTCAACATCACCTACAGTGCATGTTGGTTGAGAGTCCTTCTGAGTGATCTTTGGACTATAGTCTGGGCTGATGCGTACTGGCTCAAGAGGTTACTAGATAGACACTGATACCTGTGCGTGCAACTGTTCTATGCTAAGATAACTGTTTTCCTTAGTGACCCAAGAGAGAGCTGTTTTTTTTTTACCTACACCTCTTTTGGATTGTGGTGGCCAATGTAGGGACTAGAGAGGATCCTCATAGAAACGTCTGCCACACTAATCAATAGTCTTAAATCCTGAGACTGACCAGTATATTACAGCAGAAACTCAGCTGGTGTCAGGGTGACTTAGTGCAGTGACACAAAACATACCCCTGTATGCTGTAAAATGTGGGGTGTCTTAAACCTACAGTATTACTGTGTGACTGTTCATCTGCATACTTCTTTGGGTAACATGCCATATCACAAGTGCCACTTGTTATAAAGATACGGGGAAAACGGATAAACATCATTCTAAATAAACATTCTAAATTACACTTCAAACCCAGATGAGACATTAGAATGACATCACCAGATAGCAATATGAGTGATTAGTCCAACTATGTTCCAGGACATGACACTAAGGAGGATGAGATGAAATCGCTACTGAGGGTGATGCAGCATTGCCTGATCTTCAATTACTTTAAAATGGATCTCATTACTGCCCGTAGTGACTCCATTATTCAGAAACTGGAAAAGCATGATGGCCGTCTGTTTGAGGCAGAACAAAGAATATCTGCTACTGAAGATAAACTCACATCAAAAGGTGAGATTATTATTAATATGGAAAAGTTTCTGCAAGTGATTTCTGGTAAAAAGGAGGACCTAGAGGTGAGATAGTAAAGAAACAAAATTAGAATTTTGGGTGTGCCAGAGTCAGCTAATACTGGGCAAATGGAAAATTTGATTGAGAGGCTGCTATTGGAAGTCTTTAGAGTGGAGACCTTTTCACGCTTAATGGTGGTGGAGCACGCACATCGATCCCTGTCAGCCAGGCCTCTCTGAGGTGCTATTGTGTGCCCTAAAATTTCATGTTTATTGAACTTCAGAGACAGGGACATAGCATTGCCCCTGGCAAGAGAAAAACGACAACTAAACTTTGAAGGTAATGGAATCTCCCTCTAAATGGACTTTACCATAGTAGTCCAAAAAACCAGGAGAAAATTGGTGCCGGTTAAACAGCTTATCAAGGCCAATATGCAATATTCCAAGCTCTGTCTGGCCCCACTGAGGGTCACACATGAGGGGAAACAACTTGTCTTTTACACCCCACTGCAGGCAGCTGATTTCCTAAAATAAACTGTTACACCAGACCGGGCAGGACAGGAACAATCCAGATCATGAGGACTCACATATGCGTCAGATTGACTTAGACTAACATAAGGTTGTCACATTAACCAAGAGCATGGTCTGATGTTGCTGACCACCAGATGCAATCTTGGCAGTATATAAAGCTGCATCTAACAATAAATCTTTCATGTCAATTTTAGACAGTGTCGAAATATATTGTATATTATGTCATGCTCATGGGATAATGATGCATCGTAACAATTCCCCTGACACCCTCAAGGTCTGTTTGAGGGGAGTACCTTTGGATCTACCGGGCGCCCCCCAAGGGAATTTCTTTACACGTTGGTGGCTGATTTGACTAACGTTATTAATTTCTTTCCCAGTTGGTAAGCTATGATGGTGTTTTGTTCTTGGAGTAGAGTGCTTGGTGAGCTGAGATTATAAAGTGTGTGCCACTATTTTGCCTAGTATACTGTATTGTGATACTTATTGCTACATGCAAGATGGTGATGGCCGGTCTGGTGAGGAGCGGAGAGTTGGGAAGGCTCCTATAGAATTTATTTGGAGGGAAGGAAAGGATGCACTTTGTATATGGACGTGTCTTGCCTTCTGGGTATGGATATGTAAAGTACTTTGATCATGCTAAAAGTGAATTGAAAACAAATGTGAATACTTCTTCTAGTGAGCATTAGTGACTGTATCAGAGAGTACATTTATGTTTTGCAGACAGATGGAGAGGTTTTAGATGGATAGTCTCTTTATCAAACTCTCCTTCCCGTAAGCTGTTAGGCATTGGTAGCGGAATAAGGAGTAGCACTGGACTGGGAGGAGTTTACTATTCTGCTTTATCACCAGGCGTGGAGGTACACATGAGTGTGTTCCCTCACTCCCTTTCACTGCAGTCGGAAGGTGCATGACCACCCTCAGTTGATTGTAAATCCTGGTGGGTTTCACAAGACAAGATAGAGATAGTCCTGTTTTATGGTACATACATGTTCTTGTTTCTTTGTTTTAGGATTCTGAAAAAAGACCAGGGCCCCTCTTTTTCCTTTTTCATCTGAGTGGAAGAATGGGATTGATAGTAAGTCATTACTTCCTGCTTTTTAGGAGCAACAGTTTGTATGTTTACTGTCCTGACATCCTTTACAGTTTGACTGTTTGGAATTGAACACTTACATTAACTGATTCACCTCACAGGAAATGAAAGAGGATCAATTGGCTTTGTCTATCCATCTTTCTGCACATGTTTGGTATGTGCATCTGGCATGTTAGATAGGAGAATATAAGGGTTGTTACATGCCCATTAAGGTATGTGCTAGTAAATTTCCCCTAATCAACCTCTCTGATACTGCATTCTATTTTGTACTGCAATCGTGTATTGCAAAGTTCAGAGCAAATGTAAATTAATATATTTCCTTTTCTATCTACTGAGTATGAATGAAATGATGTTCATGAGTAGGACAAACTTAAATGTTTTGCCCGTGTCACTGGGCTCTAGTACTATGTCTTACTTATCTACTTAGGCAGCTTTGAGGTGAACACCAACTGTCCAAATGTGAGCAAAAACGTTGCTGTGTGGCTGTAAACCAGAGATGTTTTAAAAAAAAAATTAAATTAAGATGTGCCTGTGGTCAGGTTGCAAGGGGTGAGCCAGAGGCCCTGAAACGCATATGGTGGGCTGAAAATTCAAATTCCCACAGGAGCAGAGACGATGAATGGCACTCCCCTGAAGGAAGATGAAATTTGGGGAGCCAGAGGCTGTGTAGAAGCCACATAGCTGAGAAACAAAATGGTGCCTGAGCACAGGCAGGGGGACAGACGCCTCTCTGCAGACCTCATCATGGAGTGCCCAGCGCTCTGGGGGTGAAACGAAGGGGCTCCTCCCTGGCCTTGACCCGATGGAGTGGTGCCAGTGCTGGGCGATGACCCACACCCACGGAGCGGGGTCACATGATCATGAGAGACACTAGCAAAGCCACATGAAATGCCTGCACTACTACAATATGCTGAGACAGCAGAGTCTGCACATAGAACCTTTTTGAGCTGCAAATCTTGGGCCACAGCAGTGATTTCTGCTGGTGACAGTGCCAAGGAGGCAACCATAGAGTTGTACTAACCCCCACAGTGAGCCTTGGAGGGGGGAGGTAAAATGGTGGGGAGCTCCACGCAGCTCTCTGAAGTCTTAGGGGCTGAGTGATAGTGCATAAGGTGATTCCTCCCCCTTTGCTGGCCAGAATGGTACATAATAAACAAGCTGTCTCACGTGGTGCCTACTCAGACCAAATTGTTATACTGTAAGTGACACACATGTTACACACATTACACTGCCTCTGGCCATGGCATCCCAAAAATGGAAGCCAGCCAAGACCTCCATATGTGACATGCTGCAGGGTCATAAAAGAGACTTCAAAAGTTGACATTCCGAAGTTCCAAGACTCAGAGGTACCAGACCCTGAGGTTGCTAAGGCTCCAGTGGCACGCAGCGATATTCAAACTTCTGATTTGAGAATTCAAAATAGAACACTCTTCCCTAAACCAAGACGTGCCCAAAACCCTTGCAGTACTCAACTATAGCTTAAAGAAAGTTGAAAGTAGACTAGATCAGGTCAAATCTTTCACAGCAGAGCAGGCTTACAAACAAGATTATCTAGCAGAAAGAGTAACATCCCTAGAAACCCACCACACCCTCTTCACAGAAAATCTGTAGTATAATGAAAATTGATCCAGACGAAACAATGTTAGGATTGAATGTATTAATCCAGGCATCCCCAATACAGATGTGAAGTCATATGTCAAGGCGATTTTCCGTCACATTCTCTCTGAAGAGGATAGCATTGCAGCGATCTAGGGTTAGACAGAACTCATCAGGTCTTTTCAACATACCAGACAACAGATTAAACCGAATTTGCCTCCAAATGTGCTCACAAGAACTAATTTCTTCAAGCTCAAAGAGAGGATGATGGCAGGAGCAAGGTCAATGAATGAGATACAGTTCAGGGCTGATACAACATCGGTGTTCCATGATGTCTCATTGGGGACTTTGACTTTTGGTAGAGAACAGCTTCTACCTTGCTGAAGCATTTGTGCTGGGACAGTCACCTACAGATGGAGACACCTATTCCACTTAATGCTTACCCTTGTTAGAAAAGCACACATTGGGATCAAGAAGATGCAGATCGGCTCTTAAGGGTAACAGGTGACCAAAGATGAAAATGGCACTCAAGGAGACACCAACCGTGACCATGGTTAGAAGTGACCACCAATAGCAAAAGAACAATGTGAACAGTGGAAGGTGGAAGGTGAGGCAGAAAGCATAGCATGAGGTGCATCATGTATAAATCAAAAATCTTTAAAAAAAAAAGTTTTCTTGCAGGATCGCTGAATATGCTAGTTCTTCAAAAGAACTTTTTTAAGGCAGCCATTTACTTGGCCACAGCTCTAACACGTGGTAATGCAGTTCCCCATTCACAGGTATTTTGCAAAACACTATCAAACTTTTTCTGCGAAAAAACAGAGAAAACTCTGGATCATATTACTCCATAGCATACACCTGATCACTCTAACTCTGAGGTTGAGTCCAGTACAAAAATCAGTACTGCTCCCTTTTCATTTAAAGATCTTACTCTCACTGAAATTCTTTCAGTTATTGATAACTCTCCCAGTGACCCTTTCTCTCGAGCTATTATTTAAAAAAAAACTCCATTTATAAATGCAAACATCTCTTCACTGCTCAATTAATGGCATAAACAAGGGGCAGAAGGTATTGTTTGGAAATCTGCCTTGGTTAAACCTTTAATTAAAAAAAAAATGTTTCCTTGTCTGATCTGAACAACTATTGTCCAATTTCCCTGCTGCCTTTTCTGACAAAGATCCTGGGAAAATAGTTTCTTATCCAATTGCAGTCTTTTGTAAAATCCCTGGCTGTTTGCCATCCCCAGCAGACAGGCTTCAGATTTGGTCACAGTACAGAGATGGTATGTTCTCAGTGCTGGGTGATCTCAGGTGCAGTGTGGATCAGAGCGATGCTGTTGCTATTGTGCTTTTAGACCTTTCCACTGCATCTAATGCATCTACCATGTCTTACTTGTATTACAGCTGGAAGTCCTGGACTGTGATAAATAATCTTTAAAATGGTTTGATTACTTTCTGACTAGTCGCCCCG
This sequence comes from Calotriton arnoldi, assembly GCA_963921515.1. NCBI lineage: Eukaryota > Metazoa > Chordata > Amphibia > Caudata > Salamandridae > Calotriton > Calotriton arnoldi. Next base: position 1,093,637 of record CAWUFW010004979.1, on the reverse strand, counting down.
AAATAGTGACGTTGCCTCCTTTTCACTCCGAGCCTAACTCTGTCAGATACGGAGTGCCACAGAACTCCATTCTGTATTCTCTTCTGTTTAATATGTACGTAGTACCTTTGGCAAGATTGCTCAAAAGACACGTATGTGGACGATACACAAATCTTTTTTGACCTGCATCAGACAATAAACATGGCCTTCCACAGAAGTAATTACATCACAACCTGGCCCCTTGTCCTGTCTACTACTATTCGCCAGAGGATGGCTCGCAATTTTCTAAAATGTAATGCTTCCAAGACAGAATATTTAATCATCAATGATACAGGGACCACAGTTCCCTCTACTACCTGGACAGATTTAATGGGTCCATGCCCTCCACCATCCAAACTAGTTCAAAACCTGGGGATAGTAATAGGTGTAAAACTCTAAATGGATTCACAAGTGGCTAAGGTAGCCACCTATTGTTTTTGGTACCTCAAATTTCTTAAACATTTGTAGCTTTTTACTGTCAAACCAGTGGTTAACACTTTCATTCTCTCAGGCTGGTTGCACTATGGGAATGCACTGCTCTGCTGTTCCTGAAAAATAAACTACCACCATTTAAACCTTAAAGGCTTTTAACGTTGCAGGGTTCCAATCTGCTCTATATACCAGAAGCATAAATTAATTCCCTGTCCACCTCATTGCCATTCCTAACCTAATGAGCTTTCGAAACCTTTTAAAATTTCATTTGTTTAATCTACAGTGATTCACTGTTTTATCCATTTTATTTTACTTTGCTTTTAGTGCCAATAACTTTTCTTTCATATGTGCACTTTATAAATAAAAAAAATCAGTATAGGTGATTCATTTAACCCCTTCCCTGCTCATGACGAGCTCAGCTCGTCATGATGCGCGGTCGGGCTGTGCGCATGACGAGCTGAGCTCGTCACGACCACGCCCGCGATCGGAATGTCCAGCACCTGGGCGGAATTCCGATCGCAGCGAAGGCGTTAAGGCTCTAGGATGCCGTCCTTCGCCCCACCTGATTTGCAACCTCCAAATTAATTTTAGATCACCTGGAGCACAAACACACGATAAAAGAACAGTGTAAAGCTGCCTCACACACGCATGTAGAGAAGATTAGGCATTACCTCCTCATCCGTCTTCCTCGCCACAGTAATTACATAATGAGCTTTAGCCTCCCACAGAAACTCCCATGTCAAAAGTTAGCATACTGGCCTTCCATCCCTCCAATATGGCCAACATCCTCTTCCTCCTATAAAGAGCACACAGCACATCCTGTTTTTTGGTTTCTGCGAAACTTTCCATTTCATGTGCAGCAGGGTGAGTGGGCGTGCGTCTTGATTAGGCGGTCCAAGGGGCCCCGTAAGTCCTGCTATAGCAGACTATGCTGCTTTATTTTTATATGTCTTTCTACATGTCTTTTTCTTTTTGTTCTTGTTTCGTGCTTGGACCGTTGTTTCGGTCGGCGCACGTTCACTGATGCCCCTGCGGTTAAGTCCTACTCTAGCGGACTCAGAGAGGTAATCGGGAGGATGGTTGCAATGCGTCTTCCTTTTTATTCCCCTGCCAAGAGGTCCTGCTCGTAGCAGACTCAGCAGGGGATTGTGGGAAGGTTGTGGCGTGCCAGTCTAACTCACACATTCCCCACTGTGTGGTCTTGCTTTAGCAGACTCAGCGAGGGAATGGGAGTGGCGGCCACATTCTCTTGTTAAGGCGTGGCTATTCGCCTTGCCTTTGCCCGCGTGTTTTGGTTCCGCCAGGCTGTTCTCTGCGGCACTGCCTGGGAGTCCTGCTGTAGCGGACTGAGAGCATGATTTGTGGCAGACGCAGGGTGCTTTCTTCAGCTTTGGGTGTTCTGCCGTACGTGCAGACCCATTACATGTTTGGGGTCCTGCTGTGCGGTTCCAGGGCGCTTGCGTCTGTTCCGGCCCCGCTTTGTCCAGCTCGGGGCATTCGTTACTGGGCGCTCTGATTGTGCTAGTTCCGAACATATTGATTGTTTGTGGGCACTCTGCTTGTGCAGGCCCTTTTTGGGGCTAATTGCATGTCGGTTTGTGCGTTCTATTGTTTGGCAGACTCTCCTTGGGGCACAGGGGCTATATCTCAGTGGCTAAGTCATGTGTCTCTGGTAGCACGGCCCTCCCAGGACATGTGTTCGTATCCTGGCGATGCGCTCTGAATGTCTTGCAGTGGCTTTTTGGCAGTTGCATTATGGTCTACTAAGGTTGCTCCTGTACAGTCCCTTCATTTGCTGGTTGTGTGCGGGGTCCTGTTTTTACAGTGGTCCTCCAGCACATTGGGCTGTGCATGGCTATTCAGGCTGTGTTTTTTTTTGCGGGAAGTGTATGTGGCTTCTTCCCATTACCTGTGTCATGTGCCTTTGCCCCTGCCGCTCCATTCCTCTGTCCACACGGTGCTGTGGAGTGTTAGTGGTAGATGGCCTTAGTGTTTGTTTCTGTGGACACAGATCCCATCAACCCTGTTGGTCTTGGGGTGTGGCGGTTCTCCTTACTTTGTTGATTGAGTAGCGGCCTCTTCTTCTTCCCTTCTGTCACTGCTGTACTTCTCCAGTCCCTGCCAATGCTGTTTGATCGAGGTGTGGGCTTCTCTTTTGCCCTGGTTATGTTGTACTGAAAGTTGGGTGGTTGGCTGGCATTTTTGGCCACCCTGGGTGCATCTGCTTCTTCTGCAGGGCCGTCCATAACGGTCTTGCACCTGTGATGGTTTTTGTATGCTTCAGTCCAGGGGCATTGTTGGTGCCCTTTCTTTCTCTGGGGTTGGGTTGTTTGCCTCCCACCCCCTTGGTGGTCATGTTTGAGTAGGCATGCTGTTGGACCCTTGGATGTTGTGGGGCAGTAGTTTTCTTGCGTCTATCAGGGCTTTGATGCTTCCAGCCGGGGGGCCCCTGCCGCTGACGTGTACGGGATACGGCGTGTGGCTGCCACCTCTCGGTCTACCCGAGCGCCTGGCTTAGGGTCAGAAGTGGTCACGCCGGTGGGTGGTCAGTATGCTCTCCTTGTCTGGTGTCTGGCATATTGCAGCGAGCCTTGGTAGATGGGCTCCCGTTGCTCCTGGCTGATAACATAACATAACATGTGTATTTGTAAAGCGCATGTTCACCCCAAGGTCCCTTGGCGCTGAATAACAGATGTTTATTGTTACCCAACTCAATGGTACTCATTTTATCGACCTCAGATGGATGAAAGGCTGAGTGGACCCGCCGGGATTTGAACCTGTGACCATGAGGTCGAACACAGGCCCCTGCAGTGGATGCATTAGTTCACTGAGCCACCAGACCCGGCAATGGGGTGTTCATCCCTGTCTCTCCTTCTTTGGGATGGGGGAGGGATGTTCTCTTCTCTTTCTGGAGTTGGTCGTTCTGGTGGATTTGCAATGGTTATCCCCTTTTTCCCTTGTGTGGTTCAAGCCCCTATCTCTTCTTCCTCTGGGTTGGGGATTTTGTTCTTCCTTCTCTGGATGCCTTGCTGGTTGTTGCTTCTTTTTCAACAGCGGTACCCCTGGTCTGGGGGGTCTACACTGTTATGGTTTCATGGTGTCTTGGTGCCCCTTGAGTGGTCTGGTGTTTTCCCGTTGCAGGTTCTACCTTTTTCGATTCATGGGCCGGGTTAGTTTTCCTTCTGGTTGCCCGAGTGTTGTCCCTGGTGACCGGGGTTCTGGGGTGGCTTGTGCGGCTCTGTCCCCCGGTGCCTCATTGGTTTTGTCTCCAGGGTCTTTTCTTTGCTTCCCTTCTGATGATCCCTTGGGGCAGTCTCCATCTGTGTCTGTTACTGTTAGGTCTTTTCCCACTGGTTCTGTGTTCTTTGGCTTTCCCTCTGGGTTTTCGGGTGACGGCGCTGGCGGGGGAGATTTTGGATTGGTGGTTGGTCATGGTGATTCCTTTCTCGACCATCTTTTCCATGTTGTGCCTTCCGACGTTGTCAATGGATGCCCCCCAACTGGGTGGGGAGTCCTGATGTCGGATTTGTCTGCTCCGGTGATGTGGTTGTGGGTCCAGTCTGCCTGTTTTTCCTGCTCCTGGGTGTTGGGGGATGTTCAGTTGAGGCTCCTTGCATCTGCCCCTCCCATATCGTGTTGTCACATTTGGGTGTGGTCGGCCTCCTTCTTGGTCTTGGTGTTTTTACCCACCTGGGTGTTGTCCCTGCTGTCGTATGTTTCTGGTCCTTTGTTTCTGGGCTGTTCTGCTGCTCTGGTCTTTGTTTCCGCTTCCTTCCCCTGGAAGGTGTGCTGAGTGGCGGCATGGTTTTGCTGGGAGTTTTCCCTTGATGTGTTCTTTTTCCTTGCCGGTGTCTGTGGTCCTTCGTTTGCTACGTGGTCTGGTTTTTGGGGTTCACCTCTGTGATATCTGCAGGGCTTCTCTGCTTCTGCTCGGTTCTTCCTTGCCTGCCTGCTTGGTGGGTGGTCCCAATGTCTTTCGTTTGCCCTATGGGCCTGTTGTATGTGTGCCCACCAGTTCCGTTGCTTCCCTTTGGGTTGCGGGTGATCGGATTGGTCTAGGCCTTTGTGCTTCTGGTGGTTCCGGGATGGCGGGTACTCCTGTGGTCTCCCCTCTTGTTAGTCTTGGCTGTCCAGCCCTACAGGGTGCTTCCTGATTGTCTGTGCCCGCTTCTGGTTCCACAGCTCCAGGCACCTTCGGGCATGTTAGTAGGGGGATTGCCCCTGATACCTGGATAGTGTACTGAGTTGGGGCTGCTTTGTTTCAGCTGTCCCGCCGTCCTTCTGCCTTACGCGCTTCTGCCCCACATTGGGTTGCTTTTGGTGCTTTGTGTGCTCAAATGGGTTTGGTGGTTTACGATGTTGAACCCTTGCGAGTGCTTGTTTTCTTTGATCCACTGGTTTTGGGTTGAGGTTGGCCTTTTCCTCTCTTCGGGCTCTGTGTGGCATTTGGGTGTCCTTGTGTTGGTTCTCTGGTGCCCCTTGTGTCCCACCTTTTGGTTTATTTTGGGATGTGGTGCCCTGGGCTTTTGGTGGCGGCGCCTCCTTGGGTTTTTTCCTTTGGGGTTCTGTGTTTGGCAAGGGGAGCAGTTTGGTCCTCTGGAGTCAGTTGCACTGTAGTTCCTGGTCCTTGCAGTGTTATTTTGGTGCAAAAACAACAGTTGATGGACAGAATGCAGAACAATGTCATACATTCACCCCAGTACACAGATCTGGGCCTAAATCCATCGTTTTTTTGCTCACCATGCCATTCCAGTTTGGACCCAGCCATATGCAAATCAGTCTTGACCCTGTGCCTCATGGGAACAGTCCAGCCCGAACTGCCAAGCCAGGTCCTCCCTGGACTGGAAACAAGCATCCTAGGACAGGTTTCGGGGTTTCACCCTCTTCAGCCAGGATAGCTTGATTCCAGTGGCATGGAGAGCACGGGACCCACGTCTGGGCATACCCGTCCCACTCGGGGTGACAAATGCAAAAACAACAGTTGATGGACAGAATGCAGAACAATGTCATACATTCACCCCAGTACACAGATCTGGGCCTAAATCCATCGTTTTTTAGCTCACCATGCCATTCCAGTTTGGACCCAGCCATATGCAAATCAGTCTTGACCCTGTGCCTCATGGGAACAGTCCAGCCCGAACTGCCAAGCCAGGTCCTCCCTGGACTGGAAACAAGCATCCTAGGACAGGTTTCGGGGTTTCACCCCTCTTCAGCCAGGATAGCTTGATTCCAGTGGCATGGAGAGCACGGGACCCACGTCTGGGCATACCCGTCCCACTCGGGATGACAAATGCAAAAACAACAGTTGATGGACAGAATGCAGAACAATGTCATACATTCACCCCAGTACACAGATCTGGGCCTAAATCCATCGTTTTTTTGCTCACCATGCCATTCCAGTTTGGACCCAGCCATATGCAAATCAGTCTTGACCCTGTGCCTCATGGGAACAGTCCAGCCCGAACTGCCAAGCCAGGTCCTCCCTGGACTGGAAACAAGCATCCTAGGACCGGTTTCGGGGTTTCACCCCTCTTCAGCCAGGATAGCTTGATTCCAGTGGCATGGAGAGCACGGGACCCACGTCTGGCCATACCCGTCCCACTCGGGGTGACAAATGCAAAAACAACAGTTGATGGACAGAATGCAGAACAATGTCATACATTCACCCCAGTACACAGATCTGGGCCTAAATCCATCGTTTTTTTGCTCACCATGCCATTCCAGTTTGGACCCAGCCATATGCAAATCAGTCTTGACCCTGTGCCTCATGGGAACAGTCCAGCCCAAACTGCCAAGCCAGGTCCTCCCTGGACTGGAAACAAGCATCCTAGGACCGGTTTCGGGGTTTCACCCTCTTCAGCCAGGATAGCTTGATTCCAGTGGCATGGAGAGCACGGGACCCACGTCTGGCCATACCCGTCCCACTCGGGGTGACAAATGCAAAAACAACAGTTGATGGACAGAATGCAGAACAATGTCATACATTCACCCCAGTACACAGATCTGGGCCTAAATCCATCGTTTTTTTGCTCACCATGCCATTCCAGTTTGGACCTAGCCATATGCAAATCAGTCTTGACCCTGTGCCTCATGGGAACAGTCCAGCCCAAACTGCCAAGCCAGGTCCTCCCTGGACTGGAAACAAGCATCCTAGGACCGGTTTCGGGGTTTCATCCCTCTTCAGCCAGGATAGCTTGATTCCAGTGGCATGGAGAGCACGGGACCCACGTCTGGGCATACCCGTCCATCATCTTCTGTGTTTTGCATTTTGCCCTAAGTGGGAAGGGTATGCCAAGACGTGGGTCCCGTGCTCACTACGTCACTGGAGTCAAGCTATCCTGGCTGATGAAGGCTGATAGCCTGAAACCGGTCCTAGGATGCTTGATTCCGGTCCAGGGAAGACATGGCTTGGCAGTTCGGTCTGGACTGTTCCCATGAGGCACAGGGTCAAGACTGATTTGCATATGGCCATGTCTGAACTGGGGTGGCGTGGTGAAGCAAAATAACGATGGATTAAACCCAGTTCTGTGACTGGGGGTGAATGTTTGCCAATGTGCAGCATTCCGTCCATCATCTTGTGTGTTTTGTGTGTGTTATTTTGGTGGCCTACTTGTCTGCCTGACGCATTGGTGTGTTAGGTTCTCTTCCGGTGGTCAGACCGTCTTTTTGCATTTTTGGCTGCTGGGTTGATATTGCGGCTCCCCTCCACTTTGTTCCAGTTGTTGCCTCTTGTTTCCACGGGTGTGCAGTGGCTGTGTTCCCTGTGTTTTTTGTCCTGATCATCTCTCTGGGTTTTGTTCCTTCTATTGGGTGTGTTTTCAGGTGTGGTTGTTTTGCCTATCCCGGACGGTGCCGTTCTGTTTGATGGTTGTCTTCTTTGTGCCTTTTGGCCCTGTGTTGTTTGGGTTGTTTCCCTCGGACTCCACTCTTAGGGGTGGATTATGGGGTCCCTTCTGTTGGACTTCTGCTTCCCTGGGCCTCGTTGTGGTCGGTTTTGGGGATGGTTGGCTGGGTCTGTGGATTCTTCTTGGCTTGCAGTCATGGGGTTGTCCGTGGTGGGTGTCTGTATTGCGGCCCTGTGGACCTCTCCTCCCACCTTCTGGTCCTCTTATGATAGGAGGTTGGTGGGGGTGCATCTCTGTTGTTTGCTGATTCGGTTCGACACAGGGTTTTGGTGTTGTGTTTCTGTGTAGGAACGTTTTGTTCTCTTTTTGGATTGGACTGTCTTCTACAGTTTCTTCCTTTAGTTTCTATTTTCACTACGTTCTTGATGAAGCCGATTCTTGCTTTGGTATCTGCTCATTATGTAATTACTGTGGTGAGGAAGACGGACGAGGAGGTAATGCCCTGGTTACTTACCAGTGATCTTCATTACTCTGAGTCCTGGTCTTCCTCACCACAGTATAGTTTCCCATCCCTCTCTGCCCGGTTGTGTATGGCTTCATCTTTTCTTGGCTGTGGCTTTGGTGACAGGATGTGCTGTGGGTAGACTTATTCTCTTTGTTAGGAGGAAGAGGATGTTGGCCATATTGGAGGGATGGGAGGCCAGTATGGTAACTTTTGACATGGAAGTTTCTGTGGGAGGCTAAAGCTCATTATGTAATTACTGTGGCGAGGAAGACCAAGACTCGGAGTAATGAAGATTACTGGTAAGTAACCGGGGCAATCCGGTCCCAGCAATTGCTGACTGAACGTTCAGTGCGCAGGTCAGAGGACTGACGGAGGGCTTATCGTTGTACAGCCCACCTTCTTCACTTCAGTGGGTGGCGTATTTGAGCAGCAGAAGCGGGGCTGATAGATGCTGATTCTGACTTTGTAGGAGAAGCCCTGCGTCAATCTTCATGTCACTCATGCCAGGAGTCTCTTTTCGTTGATTTGTGTAGTTCTTCCAAGCTCTCTTTCTGTGGGGACTAGGGGAGGACTACAGCACCAGTGCGTGTGATGGACGTTTTGCAGATAACGTAAATGCCTGTGCTGTTGAGCAGAGAATACCATTCCTTTTGCAGGTCACATTTAGACTTCTTAGCTGTGAGGTGAACCGCAGATAGTCGGAGTCGTATGCGGCCTAACCCGAGTCATCTGCCGCTGCCAGCCGGCCATGAAAAGACCAGGGTGTGTGAGGGCAGTTACAGAAAATAAAACGCAGCGCTCACTGCTAAAGTTTAACCACGTTGTGACGCACTTCACTAGAAAGATGTGGTGAATTGCTGCCTACACGTGTCATTCTGGGAGATCCCTCTCCAAATGCTCTTTATTTAATGTTATTTTTGAAATGGTAATGTTTTTATTGGGCCGGTGCACACTGCATCGGCAAGTTGATCTTGCACATGCAGCTTTCCCATGTCCGTGCTGACAGAACAGGAATGTCTGGTGCATTTTCCCCGACATGAAAAAGAGAACAATCACATAATCAAATCATTGCTGTTGCTGAAGTAAATTGTACATTACGCGGCCTCCTGCTGTAGCAACACTAGTGACCAAGGTAGATGTCAACTAGGCCACGCATTACTGATGCTGTAGGTGCGAACCGACAGCAGCTTGAAATGTCTGAGTTAAGGATGTGTGCTGTACTAAAACCTTCCATGTTTGATTTAATAGACTATGCTGTTGCTCCATTCACCGTAAAAATCTAGCTCGCATATAAGGTACCCATGACAACTGACTTACATCTTAGTTGATTAACGGCATTGTTGTCACGGCAGGGAGGGCGTGAATATTTTTCAGTACATGTTTAAAAACTTTCAAATCACTTTAAAGTAGTGCCTTTGAAAGCAGTAATATAATCTGATGAACTAAGGTTAAATGCTTGCGTATGTTAAAGAAATATACATTTTTAATTCTGGAAAGATTTTCTCATTTTGTTACATGATGTTTGTTACACAATTTCCAAACCAAACATTTTCATGGCTTGGCTTGCTCATTGACTCTTACAGTCAAGCCAGACCCTTAGCTCCTGATGAAATATACCCAGGGCTCTTGAGGACATATACACAGCCAAGTGCTCAGTACCCACCTCTAGAAAGGTAAGACTCATGGTCAACTTGGGTGGAAAATTGTGCTGAAAAACGCACCTGTTTTGCCGTGTAAAAAAAAACCTCCTCTCCTCTCTCCCACCACTTCCCCCAAATAAGCAGGTATCGGCTCGTTTGCATGATGCAGATTGAGGCATAGGTAAATGCCTCACCACTTCCAAAGTTTACCAGCCGCCACCGTAGGGGAGCAGGAGGCTATTGACATCCAATAAAACCAACATTTCCTTGTGGCATTGCTTGGGAGATTGCCGACGATGGACTGCTGGTTGGATAACCACCATGGAAATAGTGCTCCATAGGAACCTGAAATCTTGTGGGCCCCTGATGGGCAGGTCCTGTGGACTGCGCGCGCCGGGGTCCCATCCTCTACAGATACCCATAGACTGCCAGCACTCTAGGGAGGCACGCTGAAGCATCTAGATTGAAGATGTTGCTTGATTCTTCTAAAGTAATCTATTCGTTAACCGTTTTTAGGAGTTAGAACAGTTTAGATATGCAGGTTGGAAAGGGAAGGCTGGGGGATCCTATCAAAAGGATCAAATGGCACTGTCACTTAAGCAACTTCAGGGGTCGGGGTCAGGTGAGACGAGTTCGGGGGCGATCCCATCCGATAAAAAGGGGAAGGACTTGTAAACCTATACTCTTATATGTTGGCACCAACCCCAGTACCCCAGATGGCTGTGGAATTACAGCAGGTCTCCCTTAACATTCAGGCTATGACAGCCAGTCAAACACTGTACTGCATTAAAATGGCTCCATAATGAAAATATAGGAGTCGCCCTATTGAAAGAGACCCAAGCTACGGCAAGATGCCCTCAGATTTAAATGATATTGATACCCGATGCAGGTCCACTCACTTGAAAACTAAGGGGACGGGCATTTTTTTGAGGAGGGATTTGCCATTTAGTTTAGAAAACATAAGAGGTCCAGCGGGTAGGATGTTAGTAATTAGAGAGAAACTGCAGAATCGAGTCCTCACCATAATCTCTTTTTATGGCCCCAGTAAGAATAAAAAACAATCCTTTCAGATTAGTTTCCTAAAATAGAAAAATATGGCATCTGGTGCTGGGGGGAGGGGGGTGGAGGGGGTAGGTGTCAACAAAGTGACGGACGGCTTGCTCGGCCTTTCAGCTACTGGGTCAGGGATTTGAGCAGGCTGGATGAACTGAGGAATAGGACAGAAGTCCTGGGATGGAAGGAATCTAGCCGAGTTCTACGCACAACCGGAAGTCATGCTGCAACTTTTTATCTAGACTCCAATGGACATATTCTAGGATCGACCTATTCCTTGTAAGCAAACAGACATTTGACTCAGTACTAGGGGGCTTATTTACAAGGGCCTTGCGCCACTTTTACGTCATTTTTAACATGGGAAAAATGACGCAAAAGTGGCGCAAGGGGCTTGTAAATCTGCCCCTAGGTGCTTCAATAGGCCTGAGAGTACCATCTGGCCACTGGACCACACTCTGACATCGGGATTCCTAAAGCCCAAGCACTGTTGGACTGGCCTATAGCGAAATGAGGTGGTGCCTGATTGGCTGGTCTAACAGGTCAGTTTGGCGCAATTTTTTGGGCCTGGTGGGGCAGTTTTTACTGCTGATTTCCCTGATATTGCAACAAACATTGCCCGTAGCAAGCACAAATGCATGCACTCTCCCCTGCAAAACAGTGTCTATTAAAGTTCAAAAGTGCTCCGATTTGCAAATGTGGGCACATTTTGTAGTTGTTTGATTCACTAATAGGGGCCACTTTTATTTTGGTGCCTGGATCTATTTTCTGTTCCAGACCTACCCTGTCCTCAAGCCCTTGGGAGTTTCATCGAAGTGGCATTTGGCAATATTGGCATTTAGCAATATCACACTACAAAGAACGATAGGTAAGGCACGACAGCATTACTTTAAAGAAAATGGCACGAGGAGCTTTAACTCAGAACAGTATGAGACACGGCCTATGCAGTTATGAGGAGCCAACTAATATCCCACTTGTCAGCACACCAAAATCGAAAAGGGATCGAAGGCAGGAACTAGAAGCCCGGATTCCATCTTTACCACAACAATGCAAACAGAACAGCTCACAGTCAAAATGTATTAGCTTAGTTACTTAAAACCATTGCATAAGAAACACAGCATTAAAATCCTTACAAAGTGATAAACTATGGTGTGAGCATGCAGCAGTCCTTTAAAATATATTATATATAATATAAGCTCTTTAGTGCTTAGACTGTGTCTTGGTGTAAAATTCTGCGGCATTTGAGGGATAGCCCTTTGCGGTAGCCCCTGTTGTGGCAAGGATTAATTCAACGTTAAAATACGGTGAGTCCATGCATAAAAACTGTGTGTATAATAAAACGTTGCTTGAATTTAAGAAGTGACTGCAAAGTGATTTGAGCCAGCATTGAGTTGCTTTGGGCCGGAAACCCCTAACACAGCATTCTGGCATCTTTTTAGCCACCAATGTCAGGAAATGTACCAGTCGGCAGTTCAGCTGCGGATCCTCGGTACAAAGCAGGCCAGCACGGCCTGTCTCAGAGTCTGAATCCTTCTTTGATTAAAATAAGTTTTTTGGAGCTGCCTCCATTCCTTCAAGAGCTCTTTGTAAGTGCAGAGGAGGTGTAGCAGATCTTCCTGGGACATGCCGCATAAGCAGCAAGCTGTTCCTGTACGGTCCCTTTGCCAGTGCGGAAGGTGCTGAGCGCATTGTAACAACCCCAATCCATATTTCAAGAATTGTTCTTTAATGGTTTTTGAGTAGCCTAGGCTGAAGTATTTTTGAGGTGCCAGCGCACAAGGGCTTAATGTCATCAGCCAAGTGCCCTCTTTGCTAATGCATCTTTGTCTTCAACCAGCGACAGAGTTTTTACTGATTTCCACACTAACTTTTTTAATGCAGCATTGCTGATGGTTGATTCCCACAGCTGAAAGAGCCCTGTATTGTGCAGACATTCGTTGAGGTAAATCATGGCTGGTGATGAGTCTCTCTGTTTCAGCTCTAACCATAGGTGGTGATTGAGGCTTTCTGGTCTAGCCTTCCGGATTTTGTCCCAGCTGATAATGAAGGCTCCTTGCCTTGCCAAGGTCTGCCTTTGTAGTCCAAACTCCAGCCTGATCTGTGCTGGTGAGGTGTTATTTGGCAGGCTGAAGATGATTCTATCTGCTCTTATGGTGCTGTCCAGGATTTTAGAATCCCTGCCCCTCTGTAGTTCTCTGCCGTAAGCTATCATTGGTATAAGTTTGGCTTGTATTACTCGAATTAAGGGGAGTAGTGTTGGACCGATCAGTTTTGACTTGAGGATCTTTAATTTGACTTCGAAAGCAAGGCCTTTTGTTTTGATTGAATCCAGGCAGTAAAGTGACCTCCCTTGCTTTTGATTAGCCCTAGGTATTGGTATTCTGTTGCTGCTTCAGCGCATGTTTTGCCCCAGAACCAGGGCAGTTGTCATGGTCCTTGTTTTCTCAAGATTGATATTTAGCCCATTTGCTTCAGAATATTCTTTTTTTATGATGAGGAGGTGCTGTAGGCCGACCTGTGTGTGACTGACCAGGACTATGTCGTCCACATAGAGGAAGCTTCACAGTGCTAGGCCTCCTAATCTAGGGGCATGGGAATTACAGACATTCAATGACTGTACTGTTGTAATCAAATGATGAATGCCAGTAGTCCCAAGTGTAGAAAAGGTAAGTTGCTTTATTAAGATGTTAAGTTCAAGATGTAACGAAGAACCCAGCCAGGAGCAGCCTACCTGCTGCTCAGCCCATCCTTCAACTGACTCTCTCACATCCAACATTTTGCAGCATCATCACACACCAACATTCCATACCACAGACACACTGGCTGAGCAGCAGATACAACACATCTCCTTTCCTTATAGGAAAAAGAAAACATTGATAAAACCACAATGTATCTCACAAATACATAACCAGAAAGGAGACTCCCGCAAGGAAGTAAAAGATGCACAGAAATGTAACTCTTTGCATAAAACACAGGAATGTAACTCATTGCATAAAACCATAATAATAAAACAAAATGCATGAAAATACAGCTCAATGTAAACTAAAAAAGGTTGGAATTAGTCATGCAAACAAAGCTAATCCAAAAAAAGCAGAAAACTGACAGAAGCATTGTTGCATCAGAAAACCGACTAAAGCATTATTGCACGATCACCCACATCTTAACACAACACACAATCACCCACATCTAAACACAACACACACATCTTCTCCATGTCTACCATACAAGAAAACAGATCACACACTCTACTGCACCCCACCTCAACCACCTGACCCACAAACCACACACATACCAGCTGGCCAGGCTGGCACGAAATGCAGCCAGAAAGAAGTACATATCAAATCAGTGCAGCAGAGAACATAAGGAGCTGACAAATGAAATGACAAACATCATTAACAGGTAACTTAAACTACTCAGTCATCCCATTTAGAACATTTCCATAAGCAAGGTGACTAAACATCGCACAGTCATCCCAAACAGCCCATTTCAGACAGAACCGGGTGACTAAACGACACTCACTCATCCCGACGACGAACACCTTTACCAAGAACGGGTGACTTAAACTACTCAGTCATCCCAACAATAAACACTTTTACCAAGAATGGGTGACTTAAACTACTCACAGTCATCCCACCAATAAACACCTTTACCAAGAACGGGTGACTTAAACTACTCACAGCCATCCCAGCAATGAACACCTTTACCAAAAACGGGTGACTTATACTACTCACAGTCATCCCAACAATAAACACCTTTACAAAGAACGGGTGAATCATAAAACCGAGCAAGCAAATAAACAGGAAATAAGTAGAATTTAATGGCAGCTATACTCTCACGGGATAGTCATGGATAGAGAGTGTCTCACCCAGACTGCATACAAACACACACTCACTGACACAGACTAATGAGCCCCAACCATACTTCCATAAACATGACGGCAAAAAGGAATGTGCAACTCTCCACAAGCAAAGAACATCCATTTGAGCCCCAACCATACTTCGATAAACATGACAGCAAATAGGATGTGCAACTCTCCACAAGCAAAGAACATGCATTGTTATCTGTGCCAAAACTAACCACAATAGCCAAACAAGGGACGCTGGCAACTTAATGAACATAGCATATAACTTGGTACAAGTTTCACAATTACAGGTGAGCGACCTCACACCCTAATATCCTCCCATACTGAACCTCTGCAGAAGACGAAATCCAAACAGGTGAGTGTCAACAAGAATGACACAAAGCTTTTCTGTCCCAGACTGCAGAACAGAACTTTAGAATAATGTCACTCTAACGTGACGCTAAACAGCGTAGGCTGAGCACATGAGTAAATTATTATTAAAAGTTGTTTAAATGTTGGGGAACTGAGGAACCCACAAACCAGACCACAAATCATGTACATGTCCCAAGTTGAATGACAGTGAACGACGAGAGGCAGGAGGTGAGGGTCTCGCCGGACATTCATTCACTTCTCCATGTATCCACTTCTCTTCTTAGTCCCCTTAATATATAGCGATGGCCAGATGAACAACCAGCGCAGCACCAGAATCGGCATTAGGAGTTACCTTAGCGCATTGGGGTGTGACCTCTCACTGGTGCTGAATCAACCATGCCTGCTGGGCCACACCGCAGGGAAACAACCACAGCTTGAAGACGTCGTCACATAGTCGTGAGGAGCACCTAAAGTTGGCAGCACGCAGACGTGCTATGCGCCCGGATGACTCCAGGCAGAGGCGTACACACAACGTTGAAATCCAAATCACGCAGCTCTGAGAGACATCATCAATTCACTTGCTGCAACTGCTAGGGAACGGTGAGGAGGAACGCACACAGAACTCTCCACGGTACTTTACGCGACCCCGTGAACACGGTAAGGGTGCGCGAGCTGTCTTCCTCACGCGAATGCTTCAAATTCAGCATAAAGCAACGGCCAAACCTCTCGCCCCAAAAATGATGCCAAATTTGGATCCTGACATCGGAATGTGCAGTCTTTCCATGAGAGAAAATTAAAAAAAACTCTACCAGATGGTGTATCTATTTCTTTTTTAGGAATTACCATGAAACATATTTGTCTAAATCAGGATACCACCGCACAAACAGCCAAAGTTCCCTCGATAATTGATTCAACAGCGAAGTCTCCTCCCAAGTTGTCGCACTCCACAGTCACTTGACATGCGTTAAAGTAAACACTGCATAGCTTGCAATAAAAATTCAAGCGGACAGACACATGCCCTGCTCAAGGGCTGTCCGATGAGACAGGACACTGGTGGGGCTGCAGGGCGGTCTGTGAATTTGAGTCCTTGAAGTTCCAATGCACGATTTCTGTACTTTTCCTTCTTTAAGTTTCTTTCCTCTGTAGTTGCCAAATAGTCATAAACTTGGTTCCTCAGAGTGTCTTTGTAAGATATCCTCTTGCAGTCAACTGATATGCGTAGGATCTTTTAAAATCGTCACCAAAATGTTGTAATCAAATGATGAATGCCAGTAGTCCAAGTGTAGAAAAGGTAAGGTGCTTTATTAAGATGTTAAGTTAAAGATGTAATGAAGAACCCCACCAGGAGCAGCCTACCTGCTGCTCAGCCCATCCTTCAACTGACTCTCTCACATCCAACATTCTGCAGTATCATCAAACACCAACATTCCATACCACAGACACACTGGCTGAGCAGCAGATACAACACATGCCAAGTCTGCCAAGAAGAGATTGAATGGGATCGGGGCCAAGACACATCCCTGCTTGAGCCCCGTGCTCATCGGTATGCGTCTTGATAAAAATGAGCCGTCGCCGAGTTTTGCCTGTACCCATGTATCTGTATGAAGGGTGATTAACAGGCTCAGCAGAGTCCGTGGAAATCACCAACTTGCCAATTTGCTCCAGAGTCTGCCACGATTCACATGGTCGAAGATGGCATTGTAGTCAATAAAGCATAGGTGTAACAGCATTTTTGATGCTTTTGCCTTGTCAATTAGCAATGACATAGCCAAGATGTTTGTTGTTTTGCCAGCGGACTTTGAGAAACCTGTTTGATTTAGCAGTATAATTGATCTCGTTAGCTCATGACAAGAGTTCCTCTAATAATGTTCCTGCAAAATATTTCAATTCATTGTCTATGAGAGTAACTAGAAAATAGTTTTTAGGCAGAGACTTGTCACCATTTTTGAATATCGTAGAGATTATTGAGCTCCTCCAGGAAGATGGAATTGTAACAATCTGCCTTATTTCGTAAAAGAGAGGCTCTAATGTTCCAGCCCAAAGTTCTGCATTCTGTTTGAATAATGTCGGGGGGATCCCGTTGGGGCTCGGGGTCCCCTCCCTCCTACCTTTGCCAATTTGCCTTCTAATTACTGTGATGCTGAGTGCTGGAGATAGTATGAGCGTTGTGCTTACTTCTGTTGGAGATGGCACCGAGCAATTGCCTTCATCTCCTTAGGCGGTGAGGAGGTTCCCAATTGGGTGTTTTTTCGGTTCTGGGCTGGTAGTTTCTGTGGTGCAGTCTTGATGAAAGTGGTCCCCTAGGTATCTTACCTAGGCTTCTACAGAAATGTGGGAGGTAACGCCCCCATGTGAGGCGTGAGTGAGGTTGTTGATCGTTCCCCAAAATCTAGCGCTGTCATTGCGCTTGATGTCAGCGAAGAGTTTTGCCCAGACCTCTCCTTCTCTTTGCCTGTTGGCCGCCCATTTCAGTCTCTTTAGATGTAATTTTTGCTGCTGCAGTAGTGTTGGAGAAGCGTTGTCAGTTGGGTTGTGGAGAGAGACCTTAGCACATGATTGATCATTCTTTTGGCGTACTTGATTTGGACCCATTGCGTTTTTGGGATGCGTCCCATCCTGTTGGTGTTTTTGTGCACCTTTGGTTTAAATGAAATGGCAAAAGTCTCTGCCATGTTGTTGGTGAAGGACTCTCATCTCTCTATTTCACTTGTTCCAGTCCTATAGGGCTCTGACTAAAGCTAGAACCGAATTACAACACACTCTGATCAAGGAACTGAAAACATATTCTACACACAGCTCAAAAGTACCGTCCATAGGAAGGCAAGGCCCATAGACTGTGGCCTACAAGTTGCAAGCAAATCAACTCACAATTACATTCAGGCACTCTGCAATGATGACACGATTGAGCACAGTTCAACCCAGAATATATTACACACATTTTATTACTATTAACACACTATACGAGGGCCAGGTAGTGAACCCCAATAACCTAGAAGTTTTCTTGGCCCGTTATATGCTGCCCAACTACCCCAGGAAATAATTGCTGAATTAGAACAGCCTATAACTCCCTTCGAAGTAAAGGAGGATATCCAGGGGATGCCCGGAACAAAGCTCCAGGCCCCTACAGTTTTTCAGTGGCATTCTAAACCAGCATTTCTAGAGGTCCTTGCTTAATCCTTAGCAAGACTCTTTAATCATATGGAAATGGTGGTAAGAGTTAGACCATAATGGAGTCGACAGTTAGAGTCCTAAACAAGGATCCCAAGCTATGCGGATCATACATTCTCATAGCTCTTTTCAACAACACTGGACCCGCCAATATGAACCACTGCCTCTCGTTCCACGCACCCCAAAGATCCCTCCGCTCAGCCCAGCTCACCCTAGCGACGGTGCTGCGCTTCAAGAAGACCAGAACAGGATGTTGTTCCTTCTCCTTCTTCGCGGCCAAGGAATGGAACACCCTCCCTCTCCACCTCCGACAGTCACCAACACTCTCCAAGTTCTTGAAGGACCTCAAGACCTGGCTCTTCGACGAATCACTGTGAACATCCAGGAGCTGCGCCCCTGCCCCCACAGCACCTTGAGAGCCTTTCGGGTGAGTAGTTGCGCTTAACAAACCCTGATTGATTGATTGATTAATTAATGGATAAACCTTTACCAGAATAATGGTGTCAAGACGACACCAGATCTGGTCGACATTGATCTCACTCTACAGGTTGGTTTCATGTAGGGATGCCAAGCAGGCAACACCCAAACGGCAACAAAACTTATACACTCTGCAACAAAGCAAAAAAAGTCAGATGGTCCTCTCACTTGACCCAAAGAATGCCTTTGATCGGGTAGACGGGACCTTTCTCACGGGAGTGTTGGATAAAACGTCTATAGGTCTAACTATGCAGTCCATCTCCTAGCTAACTTCAAACATCCAACCACCAGTGTCAAGATTATTGGAGAATTATCACAGTGGATTTCTCTTGCAAGGGGCCCAAGGTACGGGCCCCCTCTGTTGCCATTGGTTTTTTCTCTCATTATGTTGCAGCTGATACAAAAAATAAATAGAAAACAATCTATAAAAGGATTCAACACAGAATCTGACACATATAAGGCAGTCTTTTTTCCTATTATATTCTACACATCCTGACTTTCCTCACTAACCTTGCTGTCTCAGTGTAAGGCCTGTTTGCAGAGCTCAAACACTTTTCCAACGTCTCTGCTAAGAGAAAAATTCCAATATAAAGATGGTCTGCTTCACTACTTTGGAGTCCACATTTCTAATGATTGCTCAGCTATTCATGTGCACAATGTCCCAGCTTTGTTAGCTACACTACTTAAAGACCTGATGAGGTTGAATGGAGCTGTTATGATTCAGCCACATGAATTGTGTTAAAAGAACTTTCTCCCTCATCTGCTCTATTTGGGGCACACTTTCCCATTTAAATTCCCCAAACGTGTAACAAAAGACACTGAATACCATGAGTAGGAAATTGAGTTATTGGTTGAAAGGGCTGGAAGCCCCACTGTAGTGTAGTTCCTATTTCCCTAATAGGCTCTGCGCATTGGAATAATATACCCTATAGGCTTGACATAGGACTGAGGTCGGTATGTCTCTATCGAGTATATTAAACTTAATTACTTTGTGCCAGCTAGCTCAGAGGCCACTAGAAACTCCTTAAGAACAAGAAGGGAGTAGTTTCTGGCAACCGCGTAAACATGACTACTTTGTTTCCCTTTAGAATCGGAACACGTCTCAGAATCGTGGAAACAATAGATAACAGTGTCACTCAGTCAATCGTGCATGCTTAGTTTCCACAGAGTTACACAGAAAGAAAAGACGGGCGTTTCAATAAAAAGGTTTTATTGAACAGTCTTGTTTCTCGTGTAAGAGATATGTGCTGTTATGATCACAAGACAGTATGCAAGATAAATAATGTACAGCGTAAGCAGTAGAAATAAATAATACTGTGCTAGCATTATCTTTTAGCATATATTCACGTACATAAATAACATGAGCTAAAAATGCGAGTACTCATAAGATGCTTCTCTAAGCTAGTTCTACCCCAGTGTACCTAACCTGGTCTAGGTGTAGGGAAAGGTAAGAAGTAGGTGGAGTATTCTCTAGTATGGTCTACTAAGAGTATGTTAAGTCTAGTATGCCAAGAGTCCCTCTAGGTTCTAGTCAGCTCCATACCTTGAGAATGAGAGAGGTGGGAATCTCTTGCCGGATCTGGAACTCTAACACCCCGCGAAGGGAGTCAGAACACTGGAAGCTGGATTCTTCTGCGAGCAGGAATGACAGCGTCTTCTCAGTGCGTCAGGCCGGGATACGGGCTCCTCTAAAGTCGAGGTCTCCTAACTTGCTTGGGCAAGGGAAGGTATATTTATACCTGGTAGGTGCCTTGGAATGTTAGCATTGACGTGAAGTCGGACAGAGGAAGACGTCAGGAATGAACCCTTAAGGTATAACGGTTCATACATAATAGATGAGTTCTTGGAGAAATCAATAATCCTGTGCTAGGGGAACTCCCAAGAGCTTAAGGGTCTGGTTTCTAAGAACTCGTTGTGACGTTAGGGTAGACGGATGTCGGTGACCATGCCTGTATTTGGAGTGCACGGCTAATGCCTAAATAAGGACTGGGATTCTATGCCTATATAAGGGCAATGCGAATTGTGCCTATATAAGGACATGTTTCAGGAAAACCTATATACGGACACCTAAAGCGGAATACAACACCCACTCCACTTTCGAATGAACGATAATACTAAATGCTAAACATTAAATGCTAAACATTAAACTGAGTACCACATGTTGCTAAAAACATTTCTAAAAGCATATTAAAAGAAGTTTAAAATAAACTGTTGAATGCAATAGGTACTGTACATTTTAAAGCATCGTTTTCATTCTAAGCATATAATGAAATAAATGCAACATGAATGAATAAACAGAAATATATACATATGATGAAATGGTTGACAAGTTTTCAAAAATCAAAGCCATTGCATATCATGGCATTAAATGAAATGTTAGACAAATAAGGTGACAATGTGTCCCTGGAAGTATTCAAAGAAGTCCATTTTATAAGAATAGTTCTACTGTAAGCAGATTGTTTTGCCATGTATTTTAAAAAAAAAAGAAAAATGAAAAAGTTCAATTTTGGGAAAAGTTCCAAGTTTTGAAAATATGAAGGCCAAATTTCATTGCGTCCCTGATACACTGTGAGCCGAATCAAAGTGAGTGTATGGGTCTGGTGTAAACATGAAATCATCTATTTCTGTAGCCAAAATATCGTCTACCGAAGTTGGTGAGATTTGGAACACCTCGTTCAGAAGGTTAACTGCACAGAGATGAGAAGCATCGCCCTCGGCATAAGATGCCGCAGCAATTTTCGCGTCCATTGTTACCTGTGTGCCTGTTGATCCATCTCGTACCTCAGCAGCTGCAGGAAGCGTCTGTGAGATCTCAATGAATGCCGTCATCAGGATTGGTAGCCTCTGGGGACAACACAGAGCATGGGCCGTTATCGGGTCCAGCAGAGTATCAATATCCGTTGGCATGACTGATGGGAGTGTTAGACAGGTGTCTAGCACCCATTCTTCACCGCAAAGCAGGCAGCGTAGAACAGGTAAGATGCAATTTTGCCAGATTGGTCAGAATGACAGGAACCACGTTGTATTAAGTTCCCGTAGACGAGGCATGCCCAAAAGCTGTACTATTTGCTCACGGCACTTCCGTTCAAGGAGAGCTTTCTCCACATCGCTCGGAGTGATCTTGGCGAATAGGCTTGCCATAGCGTAATAGTAGGAATAGAAATAGGATTCCTGCAACAAGTGCTAGAATTAATGGCACACCACCAAACACCGAATGTGCGAAGTTTGGGATGATTCCGAGGACTGCCCGGAAAGGTGCTAATAGTCCTGAACAGATGGTCTTAAATACATGTACAATTCCGCTCGTATCAGACATGTTAAAGATACGTCCCATCATTTCTACGAAATGTATAGGGCAGTTTGTATGAATTAAAGCCTGTATTTCAACCGAAGTCCTTGCAACTTGTAAATCATAGATTTCTTTGGCCGAGGTCAAAGGCACGGTTTGTTGTATAAGCATGGCTTTCATTCTGCTTAAAGTATCAAATCGTATAAAAGAAACATTCAATGAAGGCCATAAATGCAACTCCCTGACTGTGTCTATCGGGGGGAACAATACTTGCATACAGCAAGTGACCCTGGAGTCCACCGTTACCAGATATGGGATGCCTGGCAACACGCCACAGCAACTCTGATCATTCAACATGAGGTAACTCCCGTTAGAAAGTTGGCCAAACATTGGATTAATCACAGTAGCTGGTGTACCCTGTTGGTGGCCGGACAAATTTGCCACAGAACCATTACAAGCCCCGTGTAAAGAAATGTCCTGACATATAAGTGAACCGCTTAGTGCATTTTCACAGTGTGTACCGCTTAGAAACACTTCACGATCCCCACTCCAACATCTGTATTCGTAAGGTAAATCCCAGGATGTCTTAATGTATTCTTTACCCAACCTTTCATATTTGCCTGCTTGCATTTGTTTGAGGAAATACTGAAACTGAAAAGTAGTGACAAGCAGAGTGATTTTGCCATGAATAAGCCATTCTGTAGCTGGTTTTTCTGCCACTGTGAATGGTAATTTTTCCAGTTTTTCAATGCTCAGCACTGTATACTTTGCTCCCCTTTGTGCCAGTTCGATCTGTTTATCAGTCAGATTGTATTCTGCAAACAGAGCCGACGTGTTGATAAAATGCCAAGGCACATAGCCCGCACGCAAAGATTGCAGCGTCCAGCTTAATAACATAATAGAACGTAACTGAGATTGGCCTTGTTGTAACATGGCTAAATCTTGTTCCAGTATGTCAATAGCAGAGGATACAATGTTGTCCAATGAATAAATTCTGGATGACAAAGTTGTTAACCCATTGTCGACCACAGTGAGAGATTTCTCTAAGTTAATACGATCAAGTTCACGTATTCGTTCTGCGGTCTCTGCCTGTGAAACCTTCCATGCTTCATTATAAGTAACCCTGGGCGAAGTACTACGCTACGCTCGCGCAGTTTGCGAAGTTTGCGCTACTTCGCACTACGCGAATTGCACGTAGCACAGTGCAAACACGCGTAGCGGTCATTTTTTGCTTGCTCGCGGTCCTCAACGTCAAGTTGGCGACTGCGAGCAAGCAAAATGACATCCCGGCGAGACTTTTTCCTCGTTCGCGAACAGCAACATCAAGTTGCCGATCGCGAGCGTGGAAAATAAACCTCCCGGCGAGATTCTCAACGCGGGGAGGTCAGGTTTCTTATTGCGAGTGGTCGCGTATGCTCGCGACCGCTCGCGATAAGAAACTACCAGTCCGCGTTGAGAAAGCTGCCGCTCGAGTAGAAATCTACTTGAGCGACAGAAAACGACCGCTTGCACTGTGCAAGATGCGGTTTGCACTGATTGCACAGTGCGGACAAGCATCCGGCACTGTGCAATCAGTGCGAACAGCATTTTGCACAGTGCACTACGCAGTTCGCGTAGCTACGCGTAGCTCGCGTAGTGCGAAGTGCACTTCGCGTAGCTACGCGTAGCGCTACTACGCGAACTACGCCCAGGGTTAATTATAAGCAGCATAGATGCCGGCATATATAAAACGTTTTTGACGCGGTTTTCTTGGTCCTAGCAAGAATTCCCTACGGTCTGCATCTTCTTTAAGTAAAGATAAGTGTTGTTTCACATCCTCAAGTGTAGATTTTTGTAGCCAGTCGAGGCACAATTTTCCTACACTGTATGTTGTTACTACCCCCGTATGTTGTCTTTGAACGTATCGTGGGTCTGGCCTATGAATAGTAAAGCCCTGTGTTTTATTCAGGAATCTTTCTTGACAGATGTTTGTGTCTGTGGGCCAGATCAACCATTTTCTCCAATCAGGATTTGTTCTGTTGAGTTGTAGTATTGTGTCAACTGTAACCGCTGCCTGTGTATTGTTATTACTGGCAGGTGTTGGTACAGAAGGTGTTTTCATGTCATTGATCTTGGCTAAACCAAGGCAAGACGTTTGTTGCACAGTGTCATTCAAAAACATTATTTGCTGAGGGATGATACATGCTCTAAACAAAGCTTCTATCCCCTGCATTTGCCAATCTTTAGAACACCAGACAGATTTTGTGTCTATTGTGTCTTTCCATAAGTCGAATCCATGTCTAGACAGTTGGGCAATAAATGCTGCAGAGTAAATCTGTTTTGTATTTGTTAAAATAATTTTCTGTCCTGTTTTGTTTACATTTTTATAGTAAAATGTTTCCGGGTCAGATGTATTGTACCCTGAAAAATAGGGAAACTTTTTAGCAAACGTTTTTGAACTACCCTTTGGTGGTGTAGGACAATGCTCCCATTGGTTAAACATAAACACATTTCTAGGTGTTGCAGATTTATGCAAAAAATTATGACCATAGTGGTTATAGCAATACAGCTGTTCATAGTCTGATGAACCCTCTAAATATTCATTATTAGAAAATGCAGCAGACCTTTCTAGATCAAACATCATATCATTTACAGTCTCAAAGTCCCAATCATCAGAATAGGTACTGGATGAAATAAAATCACTTAGTGAAATTTTAAATAAATGTGGAACGTTCAAAAGTTCCGTAGGGCCGAAGATATCGAAATCTGTTTTGTCCCACACTATACCATCCTGTATAGGAACGGCTGTGATTTTCACTGCTGACAAGTCTCTTGCTTCACGATGGGATGATTTGTGTGGTTTTAAAAGTAAGTTCACATTTTTACTTTCAATGTCCAAACGGATGTATCTGCCATTTATAAGCAGGCTCATAGTCATAACCAAAGCTAGCCAAAGCAGGAAGAAAAATATTCCAGAAATAATCCATAGTTCAATCCATGGTGAAACCAGATAAGTCTTTCTCAGAAAATGAAAAAAGTCTTGTACTTGCTGTTTAAAAGTTTGTGATGCTGGCATCATTTCAGGCTCACTTGGATCCTCAGAAAACGTATCAAAGTTAATGAAATAGCCAGAAGCAGTTCTGTCAATTGTTGGAATTGCATCAGGATTTGTCGAAATCGCTGGAACCAGTTGATCACTTGTTATGTTGGGGTAGACAGGTGTATTTGGATGAACTGTTACTTG
The DNA here is from genome assembly GCA_963921515.1 of Calotriton arnoldi. Taxonomy (NCBI): domain Eukaryota; kingdom Metazoa; phylum Chordata; class Amphibia; order Caudata; family Salamandridae; genus Calotriton; species Calotriton arnoldi. The sequence continues at coordinate 1,068,777 of CAWUFW010004979.1, read as the reverse complement.
AGTTTCAAGAGGGATGAGTTCCATAGCATTGTAGCTTAGTCCTTCATCTGTTACTGCTGAATTCTCGATGGTTATTAGTCTTTCAGTCTGAACCTCTTGGATAGTAGCGAGAGGAGCGCGTCTGCTACTAGGTCGGAGCCCACGAGGCCTACTATTTAGTATGGGCCACATACTGTGGTTTGGTGAGGTCGATTGACACAAATCTTTTCTCCTTTTTTCCAGCAAGGGGCGGCAGAAGTACTGTTCTTGTTCCGTGTACGGCTAGGACAGGTACTGGTTGTCTGTAAGAAGGTCCAAATTCCTTCTTGCCCGCAATCTTCTCTCTGACTAGATCCCCAACTTTTGGGATCCAGACAGGCCTTGCTGGGACTGCCGGTTTTTCCCCAGTGGTGGTTGGCTTCAGGAACACGTTGCTTTGTTTCGATCTTAGTTCATTTAGATCCTGTAAAACAGCCAAACGATCTTTGATATCAAAGGGTTTATTTTACACCACTGTGCCTTTACATTCGAGATCAGGAACCCACATTCTAGAGAACTTCTTGGCAAATTATTTAATGAGCGTTGGACCCCATAAAGATGTTTGACCCACCCATCACCCGAACCTAATACCCTAGCTGGTATAGACTGCTTTATGTCCCGGTTTTTCCTTTCCACAACAGAATTTCCCTCAGGATGAAACGGAGAGGAGTACCGCAATGCAACGCCCAAACTGGCCATGCCTTCTTTGTAAGCCCGAGAGCTAAACGCAGGGCCCTGATCAGAATGTAGCATGTCTATTGCGTATGTGCCGATAAAGACACACAAATCTTTTATAACAGTTTGAGCGTCAGCCGAGTGCTGAGGTCATATCCATAGGAACCTTGAGCACGAATCCACTGCGACCATTATATATTTATAGTTACCGTCCCTTTGCAAGGGACCGCAGTGGTCCAGGTAAACACAAGCTAATGGTTTGTCTGAAATTAACAGGGGTGTCTGCGCAGGACGTTTCACTGTGGAGACTTTCATCTGTTGGCATATTTCACATTCTAAAACATAGTTTTTTGTCTGTTTCCTAATGCCAGGCCACCAATATCTTTGTTTCAGTAAAGATACTGTTGCAGAAATACCTGCATGGGCAGAGGCTATCCCTTCATGTGCTGCTAGGATTAGTCCTAATCTTCGTTCCTTGTTTGGAATTACCCTATCCCCCACTCCAGGGATTCGAGCAAAAGGAACATTGTTCGCATCAATTACATAAGAGTACTTGAGTGGAAACTTTTTTGGTAACCCTGCACCACTGCCTTTGCTCGTAGCATTGACAGCCAACAATATCTCACTGTCTATTCTCGTTTTTGAACGAGTGATCGCAGCTATGGAAGCCGTCTGAACAGCCCCCTTTGCGGCTTCGTCAGCCAATGAATTCCCTGCAACGTGAACGCCATCACGTTGATGACTCAGCGTGTGTATCACGTGAGCCTTTGGTAGTTCGTTTTTTAACTGAACTACTTGTTCCCAAAGTGTTTTATGCTTTATTGTGCCACCTTTTGTATCTTTGAACCCATTTTCAAGCCAATTTTGTATATATTCATTATACGACTGAACACAGTAGAAAGAATCGCACACTATTAGTGTGGGGAATTCGCGATCTGTACTTTCAAGTGCCAGTTTGAATGCTTGTAGTTCAGCTCACTGAGCTGTACAATCTCCTAGAGATTGAGTTTTAGTGACCATTGGTCTGAAGTTACCATCTTGCATGCAACCTTTAACGATTGCGCATGCTGCACTGTAAGCTTGCTTACTCCCTGTAGCGGGTTGTGCGGATCCGTCAGTGTAAATTATGAATTTGTACTGATCGAGAGGCAGAATTTCAGTGGGCAGAGGACATTCATGTTCATATTGCAGGAACGCTTGTGTTTTTAAATCAGAATCAAAAACATATTCAACATCTGTTGCAGCAAGAGAATTAACCCATTGTATCCATCTAGGATGTAATGCTTGAGCATTTGGAATGCTCGCTTTAGTTACCGTCTCTAAGGCCGTTACTGGAGTTACGACAATAATGCGTTTCCCTTGGGCTAGAGCTCTTTCTTTTGCTACAGCGGTTTGAACTGCAGTCAGTATTTTTTCAGTTGAAGTGAAGCGCATTTCTGCTTGTGTATACAAATGTGATTTGTATGCTATTGGTACTTTTTCACCCTCATTAAATGTTAAGTAGGTGAATCCGCATTGACCCAAAATTATTCGGATCACTAAGTTGCGTTGACTTACGCGTGTTTGTAAGTGATTTGTTGCTAACATGTTAGCTTGGAGTGAACGCAAGATTTCTGTGTGTTCCTGTGTCCAATTTTTGATTGAAAAATCAGGTTTGATTAAGGCGTAGAGAGGTTTAACCCTTTCTGCGTAATTCAGAATGTAAGTTCTTCCAAAATTTAGGAAACCCAGGATGGATTGTAAATTTTTCAGCGTTTTTGGAGGTTGGAGCAGCGCACACCTTTCTAAAAAGTTGGCTGCCAAGCTCTTGCCTTCACTTGAAAGCTCATATCCTAGAAAAAGGACATTGAGATGGGCAATTTTGGATTTTTTAAAGTTGAACTTATAGCCCTCAGAGGCGAGGCCCAATATAATGGTACTCACCCTGTTCAAGTGCCTATCCAGGTCATCGTCTGTCATATAGATGTCCTCGACATATGACAATGCCTCATTATCATAAATTTGTAGTAACTCTTTTACCCTCGCTGAGAACAACCCCGGGCTGTTCTTGAACCCTTGTGGGAGTCGACAAAATTGACGCTGGGTCCCCATTATTGAGAAAGCTGTTAAGTACCTGCTTTCAGGTGCTATGTTCTGACAAAAGAAACCATTTGAAATGTCCAATGTGGTTTTATATTTTTACGCACAATGTTATTCATTAATGCTGTACTATGTGCATTTTGCACTGCAAATATTTTAGAACTAGTGTTTAAGTGTCTGTAATGCAAAACTAGACGATATGTATGGTCTGGTTTGGATACAGGAAACAAAGGATTGTTCATTGAGGAGGTGCATGTTTCAATCACCCCTTGGTATTCAAGTTGATCTAAGATCTCCCTGACCTGTTTTTTAGCTTCTTGCTTTATTGGGTAATGCCTTTGTGCAGTAGGTTCATTTTTTAGATGTATTTTATGGTGAGGTGAGTCCTCATCCCATCCTACATGATTTTTGTATAATGCTGGGGCCTGGGCAACTGCCCATTTCCTGGCATAAGTATATTTTAGGTGAATTGAAATATGGTTGGAGAAGGCTGGCATAATAATGTCCTCACCATGTGGGCACTCCCTGACAAATTGTGGTGGCCAGTCTTTTTATGCTAGAAGTATATCATAACCCCTTGAAAGTTTTTCCCAAAAGAGTGTTTTCACCTTTCTTGGTATGTCTCCCTCCATTCGGAGTGTTATTTCATATAACTTTTGTGGCGTACTAACCCTGGTGTCTACAGTCTCTACTGTGATTTACTCATTCAAGTCCACTATCGCCAGAAGTTCCTTCAGGTTCTGGCAAGCTATTGTGACTTCTGCCGCACTGTCCAGCATTGTCTGAGCCTATTCTCCGTTCTTGAGCTGTGTTCTCAGTATCCTCGGCATGTCTGATCTTCAGACCTGCTACCTTCTTTTTTGAGAATTGAGATTTTGATTTATTTTTCTGAACGTGTTTGTCGTCTTTCGATTTCACGCGTTCTTCTCTATGGTCTGACCGTCCTCTTCTTTCCGATGTCTGTGACGATATCTGAAAGGTACGAGAGGAACGTGTATCAGTATCTTGATACCTGTCAGGCTTTCTTAAATTATCCCTATTCCTGAGGTTATACCTCCTTTCAGAGGGCTCCTTTTGAGGAGACCTACCTCGAGATTGAGAATGTTTCTCGTTTAAATTTTGTTTATTAGTTTCCCACTTCTTTGTAGAAGATGTAGGAGTTTGTTTAATAGAGTCCTTCTCAGGACTTTCAGATAGTTTTGGCTTCAATGGTCTTCCACCCAAACTAGCTCTGCCTAATTCTGCATAAGATTGTTCTATTATTCTGGGTAGTTCTGTTTGATGTTCTATTACATCAAATTCCCTTAATCGTTGGCGGATCGCCACTGATGCTGCCTCCCCTTTAATATTAGATAATATTATTGTTGAGACCCGGTCGAAATTTTTCAGTAATTTCATACCTAAATTCAGAGCAGGTTCTGCCCCGTATTCGTTTTGACTTTGTTTCAGGACATCTGGTATTACTGCAATTGATGGAACACCATGTGTTTTAGTATAGATGGCAGCAAAGACTGAGCCCCAAGTGGTGCAGTCTTCCAGTTGTGGTGTGATCCCCATTGGTAAACAGATCGTTAGTATTCGTGTTCCTCATAAGGGCTAGTATTTGGAAATACTGCTTCAATTTGAGTAATTTTTTGAGCTATCCAGAATGGAATTTGCTCACGTTTTGTGGGCATTTTTCCCATGACTGCGTATAAAGTCTGTGGTGTAATTTTTAGTGTATTCCCCTGTTGAGGGGTTTGATTTGGAATGGTCAATGGTGGTTGGACTGTGAAAGTCTGCATGACATATTGGACCAATTGTCTGTATATTTTTATTAACTCTGTAAGTTGAGTAAGTAATTCCTCATCTGACATCTCTTCAATGTCAGGATGAGGTGTGTAGCCGGCTAGAATCGGCCATGTTGCTCCTGGTCTACCTAGTGGACCGAGCCTGGTAATGTTTTTGTGATGTTTTAGGGCGCCTTTAAACCAGAGCTGATGCTCCTGGTATGTTAGTGGAATTTCAATATCCTCGAAAGGAATATATTCCTCTGGTGGTTCATCTTCTTTGTAGAAGTGAAACAGTTTTGTTACTGGATTTGATTCAGGGAATACTATCCATGAATAGAATACCTCTGTCTGAAAGGATTCGTGTGCCTCTATCACGAAAACTGCTCTACCGCCTCTTGGTGGTAGGCCATGTTTTATAAGTTTTAGAGTGATGGCTCTTCTTAAGTTAGGATGGATGTCTATAACACCCTCCTCGGTTTCATTTAAACCTGTAAAGTTAAAAGCTGTTACGACTGGGTCAGCCGCAGCTACACCGTTCTCGGTGTCATTGTCCCCGCGTGTGGACATTTGTTTTTTGAAAAATGTAGAACAAGTTTCAAGGGAACAAAAGATAAGGTGCACAATATTTTGGAACACTGTATCCTTCAACGTTGAACAAACCAAGCAACTAACATATAGGTTTTTTTTGTCCTATTTAGTTTTGGCGGATATTTAACCCTACCCACTCCAGACGTCTTATGGAGTATGTGAGTAGGGGTCTCTGAGAGAAAAGCACGACTGAGTTACTCAGTATCTAGCGTTAAATTACTGCCTTACCAAACGTTTGGGCGCCATGTAGTGTAGTTCCTATTTCCCTAATAGGCTCTGCGCATTGGAATAATATACCCTACAGGCTTGACATAGGACTGAGGTCGGTATGTCCCTATCGAGTATATTAAACTTAATTACTTTGTGCCAGCTAGCTCAGAGGCCACTAGAAACTCCTTGAGAACAAGAAGGGAGTAGTTTCTGGCAACCGCATAAACATGACTACTTTGTTTCCCTTTAGAATCGGAACACGTCTCAGAATCGTGGAAACAATAGATAACAGTTTCACTCAGTCAATCGTGCATGCTTAGTTTCCACAGAGTTACACAGAAAGAAAAGACCGGCGTTTCAATAAAAAGGTTTTATTGAACAGTCTTGTTTCTCGTGTAAGAGATATGTGCTGTTATGATCACAAGACAGTATGCAAGATAAATATTGTACAGCGTAAGCAGTAGAAATAAATAATACTGCGCTAGCATTATCTTTTAGCATATATTCACGTACATAAATAACATGAGCTAAAAATGCGAGTACTCATAAAATGCTTCTCTAAGCTAGTTCTACCCCAGTGTATCTAACCTGGTCTAGGTGTAGGGAAAGGTAAGAAGTAGGTGGAGTATTCTCTAGTATGGTATACTAAGAGTATGTTAAGTCTAGTATGCCAAGAGTCCCTCTAGGTTCTAGTCAGCTCCATACCATGAGAATGAGAGAGGTGGGAATCTCTTGCCGGATCTGGAACTCTAACACCCCGCGAAGGGAGTCAGAACACTGGAAGCTGGATTCTTCTGCGAGCAGGAATGACAGCGTCTTCTCAGTGCGTCAGGCCGGGATACGGGCTCCTCTGAAGTCGAGGTCTCCTCTTAACTTGCTTGGGCAAGGGAAGGTATATTTATACCTGGTAGGTGCCTTGGAATGTTAGCATTGAAGTGAAGTCGGACAGAGGAAGACATCAGGAATGAACCCTTAAGGTATATCGGTTCATACATAATAGATGAGTTCTTGGAGAAATCAATAATCCTGTGCTAGGGGAACTCCCAAGAGCTTAAGGGTCTGGTTTCTAAGAACTTGTTGTGACGTTAGGGTGGACGGATGTCGGTGACCATGCCTGTATTTGGAGTGCACAGCTAATGCCTAAATAAGGACTGGGATTCTATGCCTATATAAGGGCAATGCGAATTGTGCCAATATAAGGACATGTTTCAGGAAAACCTATATACGGACACCTAAAGCGGAATACAACACCACTCAGGCAACAACCACAATCCATGTCAGGGTGAATGGGAAAAGTCACTGAATTAACCTATGTTTAACCCTCTGGTAGCTTCACACAAACAGTCAGACTTAACTTAGAGGTACTGCGTAAAGTATTTATGCAGAATGCTACATAAAAAGATGGGTTTAATCTATTGTTATTTTGCTCGCCACACCATTCCAGTTTAGACCCAGCCATATGCAAATCAACCTTGACCCTGTTCCCCATGGGAACAGTCCAGCCCGAACTGCCAGGCGAGGTCCTCCCTGGACCGGAAAACAAGTATCCTAAGACCGGTTTAATCTTATTGTGTTTGCTATGTTCGCCCTAAGTGGCCAGGATATGCCCAGACGTAGGACCCTTGCTCGCTTTGCCACTGGATTCAAGCTAGCCTGGCTGATGAGAGGTGAAACTGGTCCCAGGACGCTTGTATCCGGTCCAAGGAGGACCTGGCTTGGCAGTTCAGGCTGGACTGTTCCCATGAGGAATCGGGTCAAGACTGATTTGCATATGGCTGGGTCCAAACTGGGGTGGCTTAGTGAGCAGAAGAACGATGATGGATTAAACCCAGATCTGTGACTGGGGGTGAGTGTCTGAAAAGTTTCAGCACTCCGTCCATCATCTTATTGTGTTTGCTAAGTATTTATGCTGCACACAAACAGTAATAAAGTGAAAACACAATACAAAAAACCCACACCAATTAAGAAAAATAGAGAAAAATGTAAAAAATAAAATGACTCCAAGACAAATTAAATCCAATCAGTAGAACCGGAGTTATGGTTTTTTCAAGTTTTAAGTGAAAAATAACACCCAAAAAATCAATTCGTCAAAGGCGGGTATCTAGTCGGGCGAGACAAATGTAAAGTCAAAAGTTAAGGCCAATCGCTTTGGAGTGTGGTTTGGCTGTGCTATGGGTATAGGGCCTGGTCTTGGCTTACATTCAGGCATAGAAGAATTTTCGAAGAAAAGTTCATGAAAAGTTAAAGTTCAGTGGGGCAAGGCATCCAGCGGTGTCCGAGGTGGCGTCATTGTAGGGGAACAGCTGGATGGAGTCACAGTGAAGATTTCTACGTTTGGACTTTTTCACTTGTTTTGGAAGTCGAAAATCTCCAGCAGGATAAAGCTGCAGGCTATAGCAGACGAGGGCTCCATGAGGTCGGATACCTTTGGTGAGAGGTCTCACTGAACAGTATTTGTTGCTGCAGAGAAGAACATAGCTGGAGCTACTGCAAAGTCAGGCTGACCGGGTATGCACCTCTGGCGGATCTGCAGGCAGGTAGGTTCCAGTCTTTTGTTGATTTTAAAGCCATTATTTTTGTGAAACCTTTTTAAGTCCCAACTTTAGGGTTAGTCAGGAGCAGCATCATCAGCACCACCACCAAGGGTCCAGGACTGGAGGGGCGCCACTTGAGGGGAGGGGGGTTGATCACAACTCATTCCAACAGATGCCAGGAGCAGGGTACAAGGTTTCTGGAGCTTGTTATGTATTTTTAGCTCATACAGGAGGCCAGCCACCTACTCCTTGGAGTCACTCAGGTAGTTCGGTGTTCAAGCAGCAAGGCAGGCCGCAAGCAGCAGGGCAGACCCCTGCAGTACAAGGCAAGCCTCAACCAGCAGGGCAGTCCTCTGAGGTACAAGACAGGCCTCAAGCAGCACGGCACTCCTCACGGGGTTGACAGCAATATATCTGAAAGTCCTCCACAGGTCCAGGAGAGTACTTAATAGGTGGTTCTAGAAGCCCAATATTTATACCTGGTGCCAGCCTTTGAAGTGGGGGTGACAATAGACACTGTCACAATGAAATCAAGAAAGCTCAGGCCAAGTACTTTCAGGAAAGAATTAACATGGCTGCCAATTCCCCAAGGGAATTGTTCAAGATTCTCAAGTCCTTGAGAACAATGGAACAAGGCAATTCCATTCATCAATCTACAAGAGAGATGCAATGAATTAGCCATGGTTTTAAAAAATAAAGTAGACTATATCTACAACTCACTGCAAGCGATTCCATCTAGTAGACAGGATGCTCGGCAGGACGATGTCCTAAATCTGGACCAACATCAAGGAGCTGAACCCACAGGGTTGAAAACTGCAGCTGTTCTAGATCACTTCACTGCCCTGAACATGGAAAATACTAGGCTCCCTCTGAGTAAAACTAAATCAGGCTCTCCCCAAGACCCTGTGCCCCCCCCACATTTTGCTACAGGGGGGACTCCGTTCTATCCACCACAGCAGAGCTCCTCACACCATCCCTTAAAACCGGGATAGTGCCAAAGAAATGGAAACACGCAATTGTTAGGCCCCTGCTGAAAAAGCCCCAACTTGATCCAGCTGTACCGGGTAACTTTCTCCCTATTTCGTTGTTGCCCATTCTGGGGAAATTGGCAGAGAAACATGTTAATCACACCCTTTCACAATTCTTGGAGGAGAACAATATTCTTCACAAGTCTCAGATGGGTTTCCGTCCACAACACAGCACAGATTCAGCTTCCTGGTGGTCACAGAGGAACTTAAAGGATACTTGATCAAGGGGGCTCAGCTGCAATCTTGCTTCTGGATTTAAGCGCAGCTTTTGGCACCATGGACCACCGCACCCTGATACTTAGGCTTGGTGAGGTTGGCATTCAGGATAAAGCCCTCCAATGGCTCAGCTCCTTTCTGAGTGATAGATCATTTCAAATCATGGAATCCACCTGTTTATCAGATACGCTGCCCATCACTTACGGAGTCCCACAGGGTTCGCCCCTCAGCCCCACACTGTTTAACGTGTATATGCGTCCTCTCGCTAAAATTGCCCAGGAGTTCAGGCTATCTATCGTGTCATATGCGGATGACACAAAACCGGTGGTATAAGTGGCAGAGGAACCGAACTCAAACCACACACAACTGGTACCTTGTATGGAAAAGGTGGCTACTTGGATGGCTAGTTGTAGCCTAAAATTAAACAGCGATAAAACAGAATTGATGATCTTAGGAAACAGTCACTGGCTTAAAGGCATGATTAACTGGCCTGCAAAATGGGGTACATCTCCCGAGCACAAGCCAGTAATAAAGAATTTAGGCATGTGGCTAGACAACACTCTTTCTATGGAGACCCAAGCAAAGAAACTTGCAGCTACCTGTTTTGGTCTACTTCGAATAATTCATAAGATTATAGATCTTATCCCATTCCATGCATGCAGAATCGTGGTCCAGGCTCTTGTGGTCTCGCGCCTGAACTACGGCAACTCACTATACTTGGGATCTCCAAAGTCCATCATCAACAGACTGCAGGTGGTGCAGAATGCGGTGGCCAGATTACTCTTAAAGATACCCATACAGGCATCAGTAAAATCCTCTCTGAAACAGCTACATTGGCTGCCCATTGAATCTAGGATCAAATTCAAATCCCTTTGCTTGGCACATAAAGCTATGAATGGTAGAGGTCCAAGCATGCTCATGGATCTTATCTCTCCATATGTTCCACTGAGGTCACTCAGGTCTTTTTTTGATTGCCTCATAAAGACGCAGAGGATCAAGCGAGCAAGATGGGGAGGTAGATCCTTTTCATACCTGGTCCCGAAGTTATGGAATTCCATGACCAGGGAACTGAGGCTGTTGAAAGATGAACTCAGCTTCAGGAAAAAACTTAAAGCTTGGCTGTTCCCATGATGATCTCTCTCAGGCTCCGTTACCATCACCTCTCGTCCCAGCGCTGGGAAGCCTCCGGGCAGCTATTTGATTTATAAATCCATAAAACATAAACATAAACATCCAGGTACCCCTAAATCTGGTTCTGGAAATCTCTCCCCTTCCCCTGCTAAAATTTCAAGTAGTCTGAGGGTGACAATAGACTGGTGTCAAGTTCCTTTGTGACTGTGCTGGAGGCACTCTTTGGAATGTAAGTGGGCTAGGGAACAGTTTCATTGCACCCATCCTGGCAGGATGGCCCATCCTGCCAAAACCTAGTCCCCTTTTGTTCACTATTTGGAAGGAATATACAAAGATCAACTGCCAAGCTATTCATAGTCATGTGTCCCAGGATACTAGCTGCAGGCACCAAATGGTCAGGATAAGAAAATGGCATCTTTCTTAAAGCAACATTTTCAGAATCATGAATATTAATGAGGTAGTTCTCGGATTGGGTCCCATTGGAAATCGCTAAAATCACAGGGATGGTGGCCTGCTGAGGTCAGCAGACGACCATGTCTGTGTTTGCTTTTAAATAAAGCAATCTTTTTTTTTTAAATGCAGCCTCACAGAACAGGGCAGGTCTCAAGCAGCAGGTCAGTCCTCTGGGGAACAAGGCTAGCCTCAAACAGGAGGGCAGTGCTCTGAAAAACAAGGCAAGACTCAAGGGGCAGGGTTGTCCTCTTAGGAGCAAGGCAGTCTTTTGTAATGCCGGCATGTCTAGGAGTGTACTAAAGAGTGACTCAAGAGGTCCAATATTTATACCTGGTGCCAGCCTCTGAAGTGGAGAAGTCTTCTAGGCTACCTCAACCAGTCTCGGCTCCTGCAGGTAAGTGCTGTGGAGCGGGCGGGGGGGAGTCGACAGATGATGGAATAGGATTTATTTATTTATTTTATTTTCCCTATTCTGTCATCTGACGGGTTCCACCATACCCCACCGTGCTTACCTGCCAGAGCCGCAACTGACCACAACATCTGGATCTGGAAAGTTCTTTCCTTCCCCTGCCATGGCTCCAAAACGTCTAGGGTGACAAAAGGCTAGTGTTGGGTTCCTTTTTGTGAGTGCTGGCGGCAGTCCTTTGTAATGTAAGTGGGGCAACGGTACAGCTCCGCCCCCAGCAATCCGGGCAGGATGGCACTCTCCCAGGTCCTATTGTTCACTATCTTGGACCAATACGTATTCTAAATGGGGGAGCCATTAGCAGGCCTTGGCAGCTGAAAAGCCCTAGAAGGCCTTAGAAACTCTGGACAGGAAAATGCCAACTTTCTAAAGGTGTAATTTCAAAATTGTAATCTAAAATGTGACTTTACCATTAAAGAGGATTTTAAATTACAATTCCTTGAAGTCCAAATATGACATGTGTACCTGTTCCCAATCAACAATTAGTCCTTTTAAATGTAATAAGGTAACTCAATGTTATCCTGTGGGAGAGGTAGGCCTTACAGTAGTGTAAAATAAATCTAGGAGTTTTACACTACCAGGACATGTAAAACTTAAAAAGCACACGTACTGCTTTTAAATGCCATGCACCCTGCTGTATGGGCTGTATTTAGCCTACCTTAGGGGTGTCTTATGTGTATTAAAAAGAAAGGTTTAGGCTGCTAAAAATGTCTATTTTGCCTGGTTGAATTGGCAGTTTAAACATGCACTACAGGCTGCAGTGGCAGGCCTGAGACCTGTTGTTAGAAATGGGGGTCTCTCGTTGGCAATGGTTTGCACCTTTGTCCAAGTAGGGACCCTTGCTTCTAGTCAGGGTAAGGGAGTTACGCCCTTAGACAACCCCTGCTCACCACCTTGGTAGCTTGGCACAAGCAGACAGGCTTATCTCAGAGGCAGTGTGTAAAGCATTTGTGCACACATACAGTAATACAGTGAAAACACAACAAATGGACACCACACCATTTTAGAAAAATAAGTAATCTTTATCTAAACCAAACAAGCCCAAAACAACAAAACTCCAACATACAGTTATCAAGATATGACTTTTAAAAGATAAAAACAGCTCTGTCCATAGCAATCTATAGATGAGCCACTTTCAACACAAAGTACCTTGGATGCGTCAAAATCAGAAGCAAAAACAGCCGCAGAGAAGGTGATGCGTCAGTTCCTTATGCCCAGGAAAGGTGATGTGTCGGTTCCTAGCTCCAGGGGAGGTGATGAGTTGGTTCCTTACTGCCACGCAGGGGAGGTAATGCGTCAGTTCCTTACTGAAGAGGAGGTGATGCGTCAGTTTCTTACTGCGGCCCAGCGTTGCTCTAGACTAGGCAGCCCGGTGCGATGCATGGGGATTCGGGAGGCGTCGGCTCTCGATGCGGCAACTGCGGTGCGTCTATCTCCCCAGTCGTGGTCCCCTGATGCGTCGGTTCTTGCAGTCACACATCAGGGCCTGCGGAGTCCGTGTGGTGATCTCAGACTTCGGAAATCGGTGCATGAGACTCAGTGTGTGGTGATTTCTTCAGCGGCGGGCAGGCGCTTTGTCGGTTTCTTCAGCGGCAAGGCGGTGTTGCGTCGGAAACGGGTGCGGATGCGGGATGCTTCTTTAGTTGCTTCTCTTTTCTCAGCTCCCAGCAGCAGGAACAACCTCCAGAGGCTTAACACAGGAACAGGCACCTCTTGGCAGGTCAGAACTCCCAGCAAGGGAGTTCAGAGCAGCTGGTGGTGAAGTATTTGTGTCTCTGAGACTTCAGAACAGGAGGCAAGCTCTACTTCAAGCCCTTGGAGATCTTCTTCAAGCAGGATACACAACACACAGCAAAGTCTTTGACCTCTTCTTGGCAGAAACAGCCACTGCAGGCCAACCCCAGACAGCACACACCAAAGGGGCAGTATTTCTCCTTCAGCTATCTCAGCTCTTCTCCTTGGCAGAGGTTCCTCTTGAGTCCAGAAGTATTCTAAAGTTCTGGGGTCTGGACCCCAATATTTATACTCAATTTCTCTTTGTCCTCTTGTGGCAGAGAGGCTCTGTGCTCAGTCAAAACCAGGTCTGTCCGCCCTGGTCCAGCTTCCCGTCAGGAGGTGGATACTGCATTGTGTAAGGCAGACCAGGCCCATTCAGGTGCAAGGAAATCTCCTCCCACTACTACTCTAAATGCAGCACAGGTCTATTCAGCCCAGCTCCGACTCATCCAGGAAAGGCAGAACACACCTCAAACCCCCTCCCCTCCCCAGTGGCTGTATACAGTGAATGCACATCCCCAGCCCCTGTCACTCCAAAGCCAGACAGTCAATCCATAAACCAGCAGAGGCACACAGGATGGCTAAGCAAGAAAATACCCACTTTCTAAAAGGTGGTATTTTCAAACACACAATATAAAAATCATCTTTACTAAAAGATGCATTTTTATATTCTGAGTTCAGGCATACTAAACTCCATCTTTCTGCCTTGTCCCAATAGGAAGTTATACTTCTAAGATTTTATAAATAAACTCCCATTCTATCCTATGGGACAGATAGTCTTTCGATAGTGAAAAACGAAATACACTGTATTTCACTATCAGGGCATGTGACACACATCAGTACATGTCCTACCTTTCACATGCACTGCATCCTGCCCACAGGGGTACCTTGGGCCTACCTTAAGGGTGTCTTATTTGCAAGAAAAGGGAAGGTTAGAGCTTGGCAAGTGAGTGTACTTGCCAGGTCGACATGGCAGTAGAAACTGCACACAGACATAGCAGTGGCAGGTCTGGGAAGCCTTTGAAAGGCTGCTTGTGTGGGTGGCACAATCAGTGCTGAAGACCCACCAGCAGCATTTGATTTACAGGCCCTGGGCACACCCATGCACTGTACTAGGGACCTAGTAGTAAATCAAATAAGCCAATCATGGAAATGCCAATCCATAAACACAATTTACAGGGAGAGCTTATGCACTTTAGCACTGATCAGCAGTGGTAAAGTGCCCAGAGTCATAAAACCAACAAAAACAGATCAGAAACAGGAGGCCAAAAAGCAAAACATCTAGGGATAAAACCGCTGAAAGAGCCAGGTCTAACACCTGTTTTAAAAAGTTACACAATGAGTGCTACATGTCCATAGCAGCATTTAATTTACAGGCTCTGGCGGCATGTAGTGCCATATACTAGGGACTTCTACGTAAATTAAACGTGCAAATCAGGCCAATTTTATCATGTTTAAAGGAGTGAGCACAAGCACTTTAGCACTGGTCAGCAGTGGTGAAGTTTACAGAGCCTTAATGCCAACAAAAGTAAATTGAAAATAACAGGAGGGGAGACAGCAAGCTTTTTTGGGGAAGCCCACACCAAGGATGTTAGGTCTGACAGCTGGTTTTCTACATAGGACGGGTAGCCTGGCACAGTAAAAATAGCTTTAGGGTACTAGACACTGTAAAGACATCTTAACATTAAGGGGCCGATTCCGATCTCGGCCGGTAGTGCTCCGAATCGGATTCGGTTTTACCGGATCCGATCCGGAGCCCTATTTTCCGACCGAGTCGTACGCGCGTCCGGGCGAGCGAGTACGATGCGTATTCGCCGACCGACTCGTCCGGGCGACCCGACCGCTCCGACCGACTGGTTCCCGGATCGTACTGCTCCGACCGACTCGCTCTGACCCGATTCGCACCGCGCAATGGAGACGTTTTCCGGCCGGGTAAGTACGATGCGCACCTCGACCGCTCCGACCGACTCGCGCCGTCCGACTCGAACTTGCTGTCGGAGCCGTACTTTAGGGAGTCCGTGTCGGACCCCCCTGTACGCGTACCCGTGCGAGGCGCACACAGTGGGGACCCATGGGTCCCCCCTACCTGTGCGTGTACGCCGCGAGCGCTTCGCGGCGTACTCGCTGTAGGGGCGCCCTTGTCCGCCTCGCACCCATTGAGGCAATGGGAGCCCGCGTACGCGTTGTACGACCGGCTCCCATTGAGTTCAATGGGAGTCCGACCGACTCGTGTCCGGTGGCATACGAATGCATCGGACTCGTTCGGTCGGACTGCACGGGTCCGATTCGGTCGGAAATCTCTCCGAGGCCGGCTCGGTCGGAGAAATTACCGACACGAATCGGAATCGGCCCCACAATGTCTACATATTCTACTTTTAAATACCATGCACCCTGCCTTGTGGGCTACAAAGCCTATATACGGATGCTTATTATTAATATTTAAAAGGTATGTTTGGCATGCCAAAATGGTATATTTTGACAGGTTGAATTGCAGTTTTTATACTGCTACAGTCAATCTACAATGGTATGCCTGAAGCCATGTCTGCACTGACACTTTAGTGGATGGCACAATAGGTGCTGCAGTCCACTAGTGACGTTTAACTTGCATGCCCTGTATACACCTTGGACCATATACTAGGTACTTATAGGTAAGATAAAATGCCAATTAGGGCTATGCCAATTTGACCACGTTTAAAAGTGGAGCACATGCACATTACTACTGTTTAGCAGGCTTTAACTGCATACCGTTCGAAAGCCAACAAAAATATAGTGTCCATATAAAGGTGAAAAATCTGGGTTGACCACGCAGAAAAGATGGAATTCATATTCCCTGAATCTTTTTTTAAATTTTAATATTACTTTGACAACTTTGAGGTTTGCAAAGTAGTCTTAGTTAATTAGTGCAGCCACAGCCCTTTTTGATTCTGGACATTTAGCATTGATAGAATGGCATGCACAAAAGATTGTAAGGTGACTATACTTTTGGTAGCAATTTTAACTTGGTAGGTGGATATGGGGAATGCATTGAATATGTAGAGTGGCATGTAGGCTTCTCAGTTTGTACTGACATGGCACTGCAGGTGTTTTCATTTTAAAGAATTGTAGAAGGCGCAGCCCCCTAAGGGATCATTCATCCTGCAATCCCCTCTCCTTTTTATGGGGAATTAAATGACAGGAGTGGTGAAGTGAGAAATCTATATGCTGGTTAACATTGTTGGGTGAGTCCAAGAGCAGTGCTCAGGTCACTTGTTGAACTGGTAGAATGTTCAAGTGTCCTGCGTGACAAATAATTGACAGTGTTGTATGCGTGATGCACCAAATTGATATTCAGGTTCTCCGCCTGAAGGATGTTACTGAAGGGATACCTGAGTGAAATCATGATATTCTTCATGTCACTTTCAGGTGCATTCTTTTTGCTTCCATTCCTCAGCAGATCACTGAGAATGTTCGCTGCATAACAGCCCGCTAGGTTCCATTGAAATTCCTTACTTCTCAGGCTTACGTCCTCCCCCTTCATAATTCATTTATATTTACGGTCTTTGCAGTTCATTGATACTAACCATGCATTTCTGTGACCACCCAACTGTGGCAACACATGGAGCAGATATACACATTTTTTACGCAATACGGTGCATTGCACAAGGGGAGACACACGCAATACAGATCCATAGCTATTGTTTGGCCTGCTGTTGCTGTCATCCCCTGTGCTGGGGCTCTAAAAGGCTGCCTTGCATGATGCACAACCTCACAGAGGTCAGGGTGCCCTGTCTAGCACAGGATTTGTCCTGGAAACATACTCTTCCAGCACACATTCCTATGTCTAGAAAAGCATAGAAGTGCCCCATGCACTGGATGTGGATTAGGGACGTCAGGACATATGCAAGGCATTGGTTTACTGAAAATTAAAACTTTTCTTTGTTAGCACCTGATTCAAGAAGGTGTTACTTTTTAATGTAAGCCCAATCTGACTCTATTAGTAAATTGAGTTTTGATTCAAAGCTTAAAGGTCCTTGCGCTAATCCTCCCAAGGAACACCCTGGTAACACCCCCCTGATGCAAAGTGATACAAAGTAGCACAAAAGGCTTTTTGCACTGAAAAAATGGCAACTTTCCAGCATGAAGTGTCTTTTGCACTTCAGAGTAAAGACCACGCAGCACTTTGACCTGTTTTGCGCTGGCGCAGGGCCTTAGTGAATCATGGACCATTTATGACAAGTCACAAACATTTTGACAACTTGGTACATTGAACTATTTAGTTCACGTGAGTCAAGAGCAAGCTTTCAAAATGTGATAATATAATAAACCACAACCAACTCTGTGAAAGCATCAAATCATCAAACATGGACAACGTGACCAGGGTTGCAATCAGAGGGGCTTATTTACAAGCCCCTTGCGCCTCCGGTGCGTCACTTCTAATATGGGAAAAAGTGACGTACCGGTGGCGCAAGGGGCTTGTACATAAGCCCCAGAGTGCGTAGGCGTTCATCCTCTATGACAAACAGATGCATTCCCTTTTATGTAATCCCAGCAACCACTGCCCCATACCAGTTTAGTTGATTGCTTGTTCTTCTGTCAGTAAGGTTCCCAGGCAAAGCAGAACACTCTTTGATTTGGAGAATATTTTACTTAAAGTTGAATAAATCCTACTGCAATTAGCTAGCTCTGCAGCTCTCTTTCATAACATCCTTTTTTGAATTCCCTTTCAAGTTTGTGATTCATCTTCTGTGCTAGAAGGGTCAGGATGCACCAATTATCTGCGAATACTTGGCACACTACTGCTGGTTTATGCAGTCGATATTCTGTTTTTGAGAGAGGCACTGGATATTTTAAGCTGTAATCACACATTTGGCAGGTGTGAATGCACACCGAATGATTCACGAATAGAAGGACGCAATGAGACCATGTTCTTCCACTTATATAGCAAACACGTACAAACCTATGCGGCTGGGAAATAAGGATTACAAGTATTTAAAAAGTATGTGATATTTTAGTGAACGAAAGTTTAGGCATCTTCTGGTGGCTGGATGGATCTGCTGAGGCTTATAAATTCTGTAGCTATGACAATAGACTGCAGGGTGATGGAGGAATGGGAAGGCAAATGATCGGGGTGGGCAGAAAGATGGGAGGTCAGGGTGCAATGAGGGGAGGGGCCGAGGAGGTAACAGCTTCACTCAGGGATTTCTCATGCTTCATTGGTGGACCACAGGGACTCCGGAAAAGTGATTGCCCTAACCTATCCCTTAGCACACGCCACCAATCTGAAAATCCCAAATTTGCCCATTTCCCTGAACCAATTTTTTAGATAGCCCAAGATGAGGCAACTGCTCTCTAATGCTTTAATTTCAGTGGCTCAAAATGGGCTGTATGTACAATGTGTTATTAGTGGAAAGCCCAGATTATGCCTCACTCGCACTGGCGTTATCTAGTCTGCTCTTAAGACCTATGAATCTTCTTCCTTCCCATTCTTGCTCTTATCCACGACGCAGTTGTCATTTCTAACACCTGCATCTCCAACAACTTCACTGATCCCAATTTCATAATCCCGAGTCCCATTGTAGACCAGAAGGCCTTTTTGTTAAGCCTCATCTCTACCATCAACCTGGTAGGAGAGAATTTTATTATAAACTGAACTGCGTGATTTACACAATCTGGTGGCTGATGCATTATAGCGTAGCTGCACATATCTCTTATATTATCATCAACAGTAAACACTAATTCATCAATTAGTCAGGGATGCATGAGTTAAAAAGGTATCTGCCACTACTATCCACAGCAAAGAGACTCTCAAATTGTCACAGAAATTAATTTTGAGGCACCATAAGTGGTGCAATATACAGTGCAGTTTAATTTGGAGAAAAAAAATCAGTACTCAAGATTCGATAAATGGGTGTATCCCAGACCATTGATCAATAGTGCACATAAAATGCATGTAGCACCAGTTTTTCAAATTCAACAGCTCGCACAGAGATCTTATATAGACGTACAAAAATACTTTATTCAAAGTCATCTTTACAATTCTTTGATTGCCACTTGAGCATATAATTTCCTTGCTGTAGTTGACGTGTTTTGTTTATTGAGAACTTCTTCAGGGCTGTATAATTAATGTCTTTCCATTTGGAACCTCAAAATGTCAACCTCAGGTCCACCAATGTTTATTTGCATTAATTATACAGCTGAAGAAGATCTCAGTTAACAAAATTTGTCTGCTACAACAATGAATGTATATGTTTTTCAAGTGGCAATCAAAGAAAAGAGAAGATGACTTTAGAATAAAGGATTATTTTACATCTACATCGGATCTCCGTGCAATTTGACGAATTTGAAAAAAATGGTGCTTACATGCATACTATATGCATGATTGATCCATGGTTTAGGATTTACCTCTTTATTGAATCTTGAGTGCTGGCTCTTTTCTCCAAATTGAACTGCACTGTGTGTTGAGCTACTGATGGTGCCTATTTGAATGTACAGATAAACAATAAATATGCAGTTCTAACTCTACTATGTAAAACCAAAGAATACACTGATGATTCCAATTGTAAAAATACCATGCCTAAATCTCTCCCTGAGGCACTTGATCGGGTGCCTTCTTGTTTGTGGTCTCAACATGCTAATGATGTTAATTGTGGATTGTGCGTTTACAGCCGAACCAGTAAAGATAAAGGTAAACTCCATGAAGACATTCCCTCAGATTCCATAATACCCATTATTCCCAAAAGTGAAGTGGGGATTTAGTCTGTTATTAGTCCTCTGATAAAACAAGGAGTCCTAGTGTGCACCATAAGTGTGTCTAACAGCAGCATTTTGTCGATCAAAATGTCAGGTAAAGATACCCACAGATTTGTTAAAGACCTAAGTGCCTTCAATGCTGTAGTAATGCCTAGTTTCCCTGTTGCTCTTAACCCTGCTGTCATGTAGCTTATAGTTAGTCTCCATTTTAACTTAGTATTGTTTTCAAATGGTGGTTTGCACATTTTCCCTATTGTGAGAATGTGCCATGCACACATTTCTTTTTGATAGCCATTGTCGTCCTGTAGTCTGCACATTTAGTTCCAGTGTTGCACAACTAAGAACACAATGCCTTGTTGTATTTTCCTTTATTTTTTGTTTGTTGGAGATGACTATTCCTCCACAAAGTAAGACATTGTACTGCACCTTTGGCACAGTGTGCTAAGCTTGCCATTTTATCATTTAAACATCGTCCATGTTGAAGTCGGTGAGAGGTTCAGTTCCTGCCGGAGTCATCATGGAATGCTGCTGTGAGCTGTGACTGAGATGCAGTTCCGTTGTCCCTGACCTTCATCCTGAGAAGGAAGATAGATGCACACTCAGACAGGGGTGCATATGTGAATGCACTAAAGCTGTCTTCCTGACATACAGTACCAAGATATAGGGATAGGTCATTCCAACAGGCCTGGCAGATTGGTACTCCAGATATGCTCTCTTTAGCATAGAGAAATTAGTAATAGATATGAGTAATCTTAGTTACATAATGAGCAATTAATATAGTTGAATTGTTTGTGTTTTCCACCATTCTAAAAGTGCTTATTACAATGATGTTTCTCATCTTTCTAATAATTGCAGTTCATGTTTTATATACAAAGATTAGAGCTTTTCAATAAAAATTTGAACATGCACTATTGTATCTTGTAGGCATGCAGAAGTGACAAAACTAAAGGGTTATATCTGTTTCCATGATTTCCTTGGGAATCTGAGTGGTCATGTTTGAGGTTACCGACAATATCTATAACTCTGTAAGGTTAGAAGTTTAGCCAAACTAACCAACATTTACTGATTATATAACAAGACTCAGCCACTGCATTATACAGTTTTGTTGTTCTAAATCACAGTTCTACTAGATTCGTAGGAACTGTATAACATGGCACCATCAACGTTCTAGGATTGGGACCTATTTCATGGGTCTCCTGAGTAGTTTACTTGTCCATGCCCAAAGGTCCTTTATTATCTCTATACAGAGACATCTGTGGTGATAAGAGTTTATCTTCCTTCAGCTTAAAAGGAAGCACCTATTTATGTCTGTAGGTTAATCAAGCTTGATTGTTTAAAAGAATTGTCCCCTTTAGTGTTTTCCTTTCTTTGAGTTCCATTTATTAAATATGGGACATGAAGGGTATAGAGGTGAAGTTTTTTATTCCTGGGTTGATTTTTCTGCAGTCAAAGCCAATACACGCACATTTCACAGATACACTGAGACAGAAGTTCCAGCTGCATATAGGCCTTAGGAATATTTAGAAATACATCTAACTTACCAAGAAGATCATAATTTGAAGCGCTAATCAGGAGGCCAGCCATCTAGCCATTGGAGTCACTCTGGGGTCCGGGGTTCAACAGATGCAGGTCCAGTCCTACTCACTCAGGCAAGGGGGCAGCAGGTCAGCACAGCAGGGCAGCAGTCCTTCATAGCAGAAGTCCAGCAGAGGGGCAGTCCTTTCAACAGCCTAGCAGTCCTTCTTCCTATAGAGTCTTCCAAAGGTCCAGAAGTGTACTGAAGATTTGGTGTCTGAGGTCCAATATTTATATCAAGTGCTTTCTTTAAAGTGGGAGAAGCTTCTAGAAGTTTCCCTTTGAAGTGCACAAGATTTCTGCCTGCCCTGGCTCCGGACTAACTACAGGAGGTATGCAGCCTTTTGTGTGGAAGCAGGACACCAATTCAAGTGTAAGTAGGTCTGTGTCCAGTTTCATCCTCCCATCCTGCCAGCAATGGACCATCTAAGTATACCTAACCTCTCTATTGTGTGTGGCTGTCTAGAGAAATACGCAAAGCTCAACTGTCAGCTACACCCATTCATGTGACCCAGACACAGGCTGCAGGCACTAACTGACTAAGACAGGAAAATGCCAACTTCCTAAAAGCTGTTATCAAAAAGGGGGTTACGTCCACTGAACAGCCTGGTAGGACGTAATAAAGTTACAAAAAAGAAGATAACCAGGCCGTCGATTTCTAAGGCTGCTATTTATTTTAGCAGACTAGCGAACAGTGCAATTCGTCACTGTCCACTGCTAGACAAGTTAGCCTTATTTGAAGACATTTTTATAATTCTTTTCACACTTTTTAGATATGCCATAAAAAGATAAACAATCTCATAAAACAGTACAATTTCACAAAACCATAATCGTGCTCATTGAAATCAGTGACAAAAGAAAAACAAGAACAAAACATGAAACATCATTAATGATCATTGAGAACAATTACACCAGTATACATTATTCTTCTCGAGCTGTCTCACAATGCCCTATATTTGGCCTCCTAGAGACAAACTACCCATGGGGAAAAAAATCATATGCGTCCCTGTGGGGATATATCTGTATATGCACCACCCTCTACAGAGTCCAAACAAATATTGTTTCCCTCATGGGCGATAAAAGGAAGGGCCGACGCGTTTCCAATCCCCTGTTGTAATTGTTCTCAATGATCATTAATGATGTTTCATGTTTTGTTCTTGTTTTTCTTTTGTCACTGATTTCAATGAGCACGATTATGGTTTTATGAGATTGTTTATCTTTTATGGCATATCTAAAAAGTGTAAAAAGAATTATAAAAAATGTCTTCAAATAGGGCTAACTTGTCTAGCAGTGGACAGTGAGGAATTGCACTGTTCGCTAGCCTGCTAAAATAAATAGCAGCTTTAGAAATCGACTGCCTGGTTATCTTCTTTTTTGTAACTTCCTAAAAGCAGCATTTTCAAATTGTAATTTTAAATCCGACATTACCATAAGAGAGAATTTTTTTTCAGTATCATTTCAAAGACACCAAACATGAACTGGGTATCTGTTCCCATTTGGATGTTACAGCTTATTAAATGTAAAAAGGTAACTCAAATGTTATCCTATGGGGAGGCAGGCTTTGCAGTAGTGAAAAACTAATTGAACAGTTTTCACTACCAGGACATGTACAACTTGAAGTGCATGTACAGCTTTTTGAATACACTGCAACCTGCACTCTGGACTGTGTATGGCTACCTTAGGGGTGACCTATATGTATTAAAAAGGAAAGTTTGAGCCTGGCAAGAAGTTTATCTTGCCAGGTCGAAATGACAGTTTAAAACTGCACAAACAGGCTGCAATGGCAGGCCTGAGACATGTTTAGAAGGGCTATTTAAGAGGGTGGCACAATCAGTGCTCCAGGCCCACTAGTAGCATTTAATTTACAGACCCTGAGTACATGTGGTACCCCTCTACCTAGGGACTTCTAAGTAAATTAAATAGGCCAAATGGGTGTAAGCCAATTCCATAATGTTTTAAGAAGAGAATACAAGCACTTTAGTACTAGTTAGCAGTGGTAAAATGTGCAAAGTCCTAAAAGCCAATACAGGAGGGGGAAGGCAAAAGGTTTGGGGAGGACCCGACAGAAAGGGTGCGGTCCAACAACAATATTGTATTGGGACTCTACCTTAACTTCTGTACAAGATTCCTGCTTCAACAGTGTATGAACATCTTAGCAGTAGTATTATAATTTTAAATGGCATTATCAGCAATGCTGTGATATTGGTAGGTATGCTATTATAGGTCAGTAGCTACATTTGAAAGCATGGGCTTTAGGCAACATCCACAATTATGCATTCCAGAATTCATCACACACCAGAAAGTGGATGAGCCACGCAGCAGATGCCCATGTGCAGACCCCGTCCAGCAACACAGAACATTTTGTGATGACAAAAAAGAGATAGCATATTTCAGATTTCACAGCCATTACCACTGTGGTGCCAGGGCCAGTATTAATAACCAAGTGTGGGCATTATCTTTCCTTGGCATGATTGTTCTCAATATGGCAAGAATCATAATAATTATTTGCCAGAAGTGTTTCCTTGGTGGACAATAAGAATTTTTCTCTGTCTGCTAATTTTGAGTAAATAAAAGTAGATAAATCACTTGTTTTTATTGTTTAGCAATTGGCAAAAAGACATTATCACACTTTCTCTTCAGTAGGTACTTTAACCAACTGAACTGACTTAAGACAGTGAGCTAAACCCTGCTATCCTTTTTTTGTGCACCATGTCTTTGTGTCACCTTTCCTCCCCTATCAGCTAAATTCACTCAAAGCTCAACTCTTCCCTTTACCTGAGCTTTCTGTTAGTTCGGGGCTGCCAGAGCAATTTGTGCACCTCTGACTTTAGTAGCTGTTTTGGCTGTGTTCCATTGGGGTTCGCATCGGAGTCTAAAAATTGGGAAGGCGGCAGAAGGCTAAAAAGAAGGGAGAACAGGACCTTACTTTGGACTGAGGGAGCAGTACCCAAGTGTGAGGAGGCCTCTTGA
Source organism: Calotriton arnoldi (assembly GCA_963921515.1). Classification (NCBI taxonomy): domain Eukaryota; kingdom Metazoa; phylum Chordata; class Amphibia; order Caudata; family Salamandridae; genus Calotriton; species Calotriton arnoldi. The sequence goes on along the minus strand of CAWUFW010004979.1, from coordinate 1,044,557 downwards.
AAAATTTCCAACTTGGAAGGCAACTCTCTTTATTGTGCGAGGGAAATTGTTGTGTTTCAGGCAGGGTGATCCCTTAGTCTCCTGGTACTGGTAGGTGGTGTGCTGAGATGCAAAGAAGGTGTGCCTAGTGGACAGAGTGCCCAAGGAACAGGTACCGGAACTGTGTTTGGTGTGTGCTTGGGCAATGTAGGCAAATGGTTGGGAAACACCACAATTAGGAAAACATACATTTACCACCATGTCTGTGATTGCTTTTACATAAAGCAATATTTTTGTTTGTGTTTAAATTAAAGGAAAACGGGATGCATTTCAAAATGTAAAATGAAAAGTTTTCTTTTCATTTTTTAAGAGTAGGCAGTGAACCCTTGCGAATGGGTTACCACCAACTCAGAGTTGGTGGTAAAATCCAAATGTTTTGCGACTGCATTTCAGTCACAAAACATTCAAACATGCCACTGCGAGTCACTATAAGGAAGGGACGCCCTAAACACACCCCTTCCTAATACCGGATCGCAAAGCCATTTTGTGGTTCGGGAATAGGTTACCGAATCATAAAATCGGAGTTTTGTACATATAAAAATGCTTCTTTGTGGTCACAAATGTGAATTGGGCCGTTTGCAAGCTCAAAAAAGTACATCTGCCCCCCTGTTCTTGACAGTCATGCCCCTGTCTGCAGAGATGGTAAGAATCTATTGGCCTGGAAAGCCATCTGGCGATGGTCGAGTCACATTTCATATGCATGCATTACTCACGATCCATTCACCACGCACAGTATTGTTTGTCCTACATCTATACTTTCAACACACTTTAATGGTATTGCATGCCCTTTCTGCTGAATATATGCAGGCATGCAGAAAGTAATAAAACCTCTTCGTTAAGTCTTAAAAAAAACATCCAATTATACCATTACAGTGCCCACCTTTCTGTTTATGAAATGCATTTATCATTGCTCATGGGAAGCACTTTTATATTTAACGATGATTTATACTTTGAATGCAGTTATATCACTGGCTTAATTATTCACACTTTCTTCTTAAGCACATTCACTTTATTAGCATTTTTTATAAACGCCTTCCTCTTTTCCACTTATAAACATTGGGGCATATTAGCAATGCCTGGCGATAATTATCGCAAAGCGCAATTAGCGCTTGGATAATTATCGCCAGGCATCACCGGTTTCTATCGCGGAGTTAGCGTGCAATCAGCAATGCTAATCTCCAAAGCGATAGAAACCTTGGAGAACAGTGTGAATATCGCCTGAAAACAGGCGATATTCACACTGTTCCCCAGTTCTGCTTGCTGATAGTGCGAGGGGGACTTAGCCATGTAATCCACCTCTCATTGGATTACATGGCTAAGTCAGGGTGGGACCAGGTGTTAGCAAACCAGCGCTAAACGTGTTTAGCGCTGGTTCGCTAATCACCGCCCCTGCCTCGCTGATAGGCGTTAGCGACCTCAGCGACTGTTTCCAGTCCCTGTTAGGTGGGGAACGCCTACTTTGCATGCCATTAACGATAAATATCGCTGGCATGCAAAGCGGCACCCAACCCGGTCGCTATCGCCTACAAGCTGTCGCTAACAGCAGTTAGCGACAGCTTGTTGATAAGGCGATAATATTATCGCCGCTTTAGCGGGAAAAAGTCCCGCTAAAGTGGCGATAATCGCCTTGCTAATATGCCCCATTATTTCATTCGTTTTTGAAATTTTTTCAAACGAATTTATAAATCATTGCTTCAATAAAATGTATCATTAACAAAAAAAATATTTAGGAGGCTAAAAATAGAGGGGGCTTATGTATCCGGAAACAAGTCGCAATTGTGACTTTCAAACAGGTCCGTCTTTTAGCAAGAAACAATATTTTTAATGATAGCATTGCATCCCGAAACAGCATCTTCTCACTCTAAGGGGAAAGATAAAGCGTTTTTTTTCTTAATGAAGTTATATTAAAGCATAATTATGGTTCAACGTTTTGAGTATTAAGAAGTGGTCACCTTAGTGAACTGCTACTTGTTGCATGGTTTGTCAAATGGCCTTGGTATGATCTCCTTTAAAGGGACAGGGGCATATTTTAATCTTAGGATCTGATTTTGATCTGCAGATGTCTATTCTCAGGACTCTTGTTTTTACATTGTTTGGGGAGAAATTGTCTCATGGCTAACTGTGTCGTACACATTGGCTGATGTCAGGAATTGAATGGAACTTCAAAACATTATTTTAGATAATCCTTAAAATGTGATGGGTACTGAAGGGTCTGTACTGAAATGGCTCACCTCCTATTTCAATACCTATGAACTCAGATTGTTCTCCCAAAAGTAAAAAATCGGACCATTCTCATCTAACCCATAACCATGTCTTTTGGTGCACCTCAGGGCTCCACATATTTGCAACGGGAAACCACTATTACCACGGAGGCATTACAACGACTCCATTCCAGCGCAGGGACCATTAAAATGCATAGCATTACAATGCATGCTATTACAACGCAGGTGCCATTCCAAGGCATGCCTTTACATCGCAGTTATGGTTAAGGTAAGTGTTCAGGTGAATTTAAATGTATTTTTGTTTTTTGTTATTTTAATAATGATTATGATATTATAAGATGAGTATATAATTAGTGTTTTAAAGAAAATTAATTTGTTATGCAAAAAAGGATATATACATTAATTTTAATAACCTAAGTATTTATTTATATCGAAAATTAATAAATATAATGTAATATATTGATAAAAAATTTAATTATACAGAGAAAGGGTTTGTAACACAACTATTTACATTTCATAACCATTTTGGTAGGGGATGTGAGGGATTTATGGGTTATGGGTGGGGAAGTGTCTTAATTGTCAGGCACAAATTTTATTACCAGAGTATTAATTTATTTAGGGAATTAATAAATATAATTTAATATTTTTTGCAAAAATATTTTATAAGACAAGGGTCTGTAACATAAGCCTTTAGACATGGGATGTGAGGGAATTATGGTTTATGGGTGAGGAAGTGTGTTAATACTCGGGTATTAATTTTAATTCCGGAGTATTCATTTATTTAGAGCATTAATAAATATTTATTTTTTCCCCCAAAAAAAAGATTTAAAAAAAAGAAAACGGTTTGTAATGTAACCATATAGGCATGGGATGTGAATGATTTAGGGGTTAGGGGTGAGGGTGTGTGTAAATACTCAGGTATTAATTTTTATACCAGAGCATTAATGTATTTAGTGAATTAAAAATATAATGCAATATTTTTTTACAAAAATAATTTATAATAAAAAAAGTGTTTGCAACCTAACTCTTTAGGTATGGGATGTGAGGGATTTAGGGGCTATGGGTGTGGAAGTGCATTAATACCTGGGTATTAATTTTAATACCTGAGTATTCATTTATTTAGTGGATTAATAATTATAATTTAATATTTTACAAAAAAAAAATAAGAAAGGGTTTGTAACATAACCATTTAGGCACGAGATGTGAGGGATTTAGGGGTTATGGGTGGGGAAGTGTATCAATACTTGGGTATTAATTTTAGTGCCTGAGTATTAATGTATAATGATGAACTGTTTAATTTGAAATATTATAAAAATTGAAATAGTGAATAAAAACATATTTATAATTTAAAATAACATGTAAAAAATATAGAAATAATAAAGCATAACACAACACCTAATAGTTTTTTAAAGTATTAAATATATTTTATTCATAATTAAAACAAACAAAAATATAGAGTATATAGTAATAAATATGAAATACACTTTAAAAAATTCAGTATTTAAAAAAAAAAAGATATTTATGTGCTATTTTTTGAAAATGTTTGTATAATTTTGAACTGTCAATATTTTATTAAACATTAAAAACATATTTTTCCCACGCTTTTCCATTATATTCAATAGTAATAATTGTCCTTTTTTTCTTTTTGCTTTCAGCCTTGATGTAAACGTGAGCGTCTGTTTCTACAGTCGGTGGAGCATCACGGTCAAGATCAAATGCAAGGGAGAGCTGCGGTCAGGTAAGATCTTTTAATAATTAAAATTTAGAGTTGTAGGTGGACAACTTTTTTGTAAAGAGAGAGGGGGGAGGTAGTTGTAAGGTGGTTAGTGTAAAACTCGAATGTTATGTATGTTTTAACCCATTTTTCATTCTATGTAGGTAGCTGTTGTAGGCCTACGTCAGGACGATTGTGGTTATTGCAAGATAAGTTTTAAAAAGTATTTCTAAAAAACAATAGAATACTTTTTAAAACTTATTTGTAATAATAGTAATATTTCTTTTCTTGCAACGTGTTTTTTTTAGTACTGTTTGGAGATTTTTCGCAATTCACGCCATGTGGATATGGATTCGTGGGTTCGGATGCAGACCCTTTTGAAAGGTGAAGGTTTTTTTTTTTAACATATTTTTTTTAATGGATTTCTTAGTTTTGGAACTGGGTGAACAAGGATGGACTTGGCCAATTTTTTTTCAATATGGAATGTGGATCGGAATTATGGATTAGATTTGCCGCTTTTTGGGGGGGGGAATTTGTTTTTTGTGTTTTTATATTTTGTTTTGGGTTTGCGTTTTTAATTCGAGCACAGATTTTCAACCCAACGGATACGTTCAGGTACTGGTGTTTACTCCACTCTGTGTTTCAAATTTTTCATCAGGAAACTTGGAAATTCATGGATTTATGGTTAAACCCTGTAGATTATTGCAATACAGAAGACATTTGGTGGCCGGATGAATTGAAACATCACCAACGTTGAAGAAAGAAGACCTCTGAAGGTAGGCTTTCCGACATTCCTAATAATTTTTATAAAAAATAGAAAAAATAGCAATTTAATTGTTAGAAAAAACAGGCAAGTACGTTAGAAGAAGTGATTAGTTTGTATTAGCAACGTAGTATGCTGGCAATATTTTTAAGGTACTCTGAAGCCACTGACAATGTAAACTGTTGCATTTCTGTCAATAGTCCTTCTGACATTTCTTTACTTTTTATGGGAGATACGTGGATTCAGACTACCTGTTAAAGATTGCGCTATTCTCATTAATTGGTAACTTTGCTCCTTCTTCAAGGTTTCCAAAAAATGATAGAAGTTTGGGTGAGTTTTTCCGATAGATTTGTTGAAGGAGTTGTGCCATTCCTCAATAGCATTATTAGTCTTCGCGCCACCCTCTAAGCAGGTAGTGTAACAGTTCCACCAGTCAATTGGAAACCTTGGCTTCCTCTTGCGACCTGATCTGCTTAGATGGTCAATCCATGTGTCTTCAAAATAATTTAGTAAGGGGAACAATTTTTCATTGTTTCATGTAAACTAGTCCGGTTCAGTAATTGATGTGTAATATTCATCTACACTGTTAGGTGGATCTAAGCATAAGGCTGTTAGTTTCTTCAATTGATATTGTAGTTTACTGTCTGATATGTAGTCTTCAACTAAGGATGCTTTTTGTATTTTTCACCAAAATGCCTGTGAAAAGTGGAAAAAACATCCTTGGATTTGAGTTTCTCTGTATAATTTAGTAATGGTATTAATCACTGAGAATTCAAAATCAATAATTACTTTTCTAGGACTTTTATTTAGAGTTTGTTTTTATCACTGACAAAAATTCAGTATAGGTTGAAGCTTGCTTATCAGGCAGTAAACTGTACACTAAAGGAACAGTGGTGTTTTTAATGTTGACATGAATAGTGTATATTTAGCTGAAGGTATGGGGGTGGACTTAAAGGTACCATCCATCATCCAAATATCACTTTTCTTCAGCTTAGCAAGGTTAAAGGGGTTGCTAAAAATTAGTGTTCGTTTTAGAGGGTTTTTGTTTTGTTATGCAAAAGGAAAGATTCGTTAGTAAAGGTTACTGTCAATTCTTCAGGTCTGTTGATATCTCAATAGGTTTGAGGTGTTACACGTTGAGGGTTACTTGCCTGTTTTTGTCTCTGTAAAGTACGACATAGATTGGGAATAGTAGGCATAGAACTAGCTACATGCATAGGTATGTTTTGGGAGACCTCCCTCAAAACGTGGCCACAAGGTTCAATGGAGGTGAATGCAAGAGTTTTCATTTGAAAATCATCAAAATATTGTACAATCTCCATGGCAGAGTGGTTATGCTCAGTTGTTTTTTCAACAGTGTCACCAAGAGTAACCGCTCTGCCTGTGGAATGGGGTGCATAATACTGCACACACCTCCATTGACTCTTGGGCTCAGTTAATCTCTCCTTACAATAAAGGTAGCCACCATAGCTCAGTAGTCTGTTTCACCTGCTTGATTTAATATATTTTGCTTGATTTCTTGCTGCTATTCTTTACCTACAGGTAGAAAGAGAAAAGATAAGAAATGTTTTAGTGAATTGATATATGAATGTGTTTTTTTTAATTTTACCTAGAAGGGAAAAATATTTTGAAATTGCTTATTTCACAATCTACATTTCTTTTTGATAACAATGGTTATTTATGTTAAGATTTGATGTTTGCTTTAAATTGTGTTTTTTTGGTTGAAACCTGTGAAAAGAAAGTTAATTTGGGTGATTATTGAGTTTTGGTCATATGTTAACTTAAATGGGTTTCTCTGTTCTATGAAAAGTAACTTTCAAAGATGATGGTGTGGATTTTTTGATTTGAGGAGATTGTGTTTTTCCAGATAGGTGGTATGGCTTGATCTGTATAGAAAGAAAAAGACAACAAAATGTTTTCACGATGTGGTTTATAAATGTGCTTTTAATATTATCCTGCAAGGGAAAATGTTTAGAAATTATTTATTTGAGATTCTACGTTTTTTATTGATTATAAAGTTCATATCATTAGGCAATGCTATGTTTGCAATCAAATGTATTTTTCCTTGAAACCTGTGAAAAGAAAGTTATTATTGGTGATAACTGTGATTTAATTCAATTTTACCTCCAATAGGTTGGCCTGTTGTGTGATCAGCAACTTCTGATAGTGATGTTTTTTTTTTTTTTGAGGATGTGTTCTTCCACACTGGTGGTGTTATATGGGTTGATCTATAGAGAAATGCAAAGAAGACATGGCTGTATATTATTTTTTTCATTTCATTTCCAGTGGATGGATGGTTTGTATTAGACATGTAAAAGAGACACTGTATTTTTCTCTGGTTAGTTTTTACATACTCCATTTACTCCGATATATGTTTTTATTTTGTTTAGTGAGATTGGGTTAGGAGTGATTATACATTTTCCTTCCTATATTGCTGCAGTTTTTAATACTTTATGGAATTAAACAGTTTCTTGTATAAAACCTTTACCTGTTGACCTATTTCAATGTTCATAAATTCTTTGGATCATTTGTGTTAGGTTGTGCTGTGGTTTTAGAACCTTTAATTTCAAAGGCAGAAATTTGCAGTTCTGGTAAAGAAATGGAAACGTGAGTATTGTTTCCTGTTCATGTTTTCTTTTTTTTAATATATTTAAGTACAGTTGAATACTTTCTTTAAGGGCAGCACTCCTAGGGCTCTAGAACTTTACTGTGTTAAATGCTTGTCGGAGTAGGAATAGTAATTTTGCCCCCCTCCCTCCACCATCCAGCACCTTCCTTGAGGCAAACACCTGTCAGGGTATGAATAGTAATTTTGCCCCCACCACCATCCAGCACCTTACCTGAGGCAAACACCTGTCAGAGTAGGAATAGTATTTTTAACCCACCTCCGCCATCCAGCACCTTCCCTGAGGCAAATACCTGTTGTAGTAGGAATAGTAATTTTGTCCCCCAGACATGAATCCAGCACCTTCCCTTAGGCAAACACTTGTCGGAGTAGGAATAGTAATTTTGCCCCCCACCACCATCTAGCACCTTCCATGAGGCAAACGCCTGTCAGAGTAGGAATAGTAATTTTAACCCACTACCACCATCCAGCACCTAACCTGAGGCAAACACCTGTCGGAGTAGGAATAGTAATTTTGCCCCAACCACCATCAAGCACCTTCCCTAAGGCAAACACCTGTCGGAGTAAGAATAGAACATTTTAATCTCCCACCACCATCCAGCATCTTCCCTGAGACAAACACCTGTCAGAGTAGGAATAGTAATTTTGACTCCCCAGCACTATCCAGCACCTTCCCTGAAGCAAACTCCTGTCAGAGTAGGAATAGTATTTTTAAGCCACTATCACCATCCAAACCTTCCCTCCTGAGGCAAACACCTGTCGGAGTAGTAATAGTAATTTTGCCCCCTCCCATCATCATCCAGCACCTTCCCTCAGAGAAAACACCTGTCGGAGTTGGAATAGTATTTTTAACCCCCTACCACCATCCAGCACCTTCCTTGAGACAAACACCTGGTGGAATAGGAATAGTAATGTTTCCCCCACCATCATCCCGCACCTTCCCTGAGGCAAACACCTGTCAGAGTAGGAATAGTAATTTTGACTCCCCACCACCATCCAGCACCTTCCCTGTGGCAAACACCTGTCGGAGTAGGAATAGCAATTTTTCCCCCCACCCCCATCCAGCACCTTTCCTGAGGCAAACACCTTTCAGAGTAGGAATAGCAATTTTAGCCCCCCACCACTATCCCGCGCCATCCCTGAGGTAAACTCTTGTCTGAGTTGGAATAGTAATTGCCCTGAGCTAAATTCTAAGCAAAATTTTTTTAATACCAATCAATTATATAACAAACTTACTTTTGTGAGTGTCCTGTAGAGAGTCAGGCAAAAGAGTGTGGATTATAAAAAAATAGATATATTATTACCAAATGTTCAGGGGTTTTAGTGTATTATCTGCATGTGTGTTTCTTGTGCTTTACTTACTTGATCTGTAGGTGGCAGTGTTCAAAAGCAATCCCTTTATTTTCCCTCCGTGCTCCGATGTGTGTGGACACCAGGGAAGTCAGTGATCCACTGAGCACAAAATGTTTAGAACGGCATCCATTTTGTTAGGTCACTGAATACAGAGATTTAGAAAAAATTGCGAAAGTTCACCTGAAAAATTATTTTTGTAATGCAACTGCTTTTTCTATCAGCGTTATATTGATTAGTTTTTTTAACCTTATTAAGTACAGTAAAGGTTCATTCTCCATTTCGTTTTTGTACTTCGTTCTCAAAATGATGTGTTACAGTTTTTTACAAAAATGTACGAGAAGCTGATAAACACTATTTTTCTGTTTATTATAATTGCATTGTAATAGTATGTATTGTAATAGTATGTATTGTAGTATGCGTTGTAATGGTAGTTATAATGTTACCTTATGGGACTGCGTTGTAATGTTATTCATTGTAAAATCATGTAGTGGTGTTTATGTTGTAATGCCTGCATCGTAAAAGCATGCATTGGAATGGTATGCACTGTAACATCATACAACCATTTGCAACTATTCTGTTTTAGTTTAGTTTATTTGTGAACCTCAACTAAGCCAGAAACCCAGCTTCTAGGTGCCTTCCAAATAGTAACAAATACAATGTAGGCACTTTGGGGACGATTTCCAAAAGGTAAGAATGCACATGTATACTTACACACATGAATATCTATTCTTTGCCTAGGTGTGACTCTCCACTTTTTTGCTGTTTATCATTTCCGAGTGGATATTTTCACCTAGATGTAGACTTACCTGTCTCCAACCTTGAAACAGGGGACTAAATCCTCTTACAACAGAACTTATGAGTGTAAAGGTGCTACTTGTAACTTTTGACCTGTTGGTAGAGATAGCCACCACTGGAATGAAGATCTCCCTATGGGACTGTATAGCTAAATGTAATAAAGGTTTTGTATTTTTAAACAATAATTAGAGGGTATGTTAATAAATAATGTAAATGAATTTAAAATATTTATTATTTTCCAGAAAATAAAAAAATTAAATGGCACAGCATGTTAAATCTAAATCATGATATTAAGGGGCCGATTCCGATCTCGGCCGGTAGGGCTCCGAATCGGATTCGGCTTTACCGGATCCGATTCGGAGCCCTGTTTCCCGACCGAACCGTGCGCGGGTCCGACCGAGCCGAGTACGATGCGAAATCGCCGACCGACTCGTCCGGGCGTCCCGACCGCTCCGACCGACTCGCTCCCGGCTCGGAGCAGCTCCGACCGACTTCGCTCGGACTCGACTCGCACCGCGCAATGGAGACGTTTCCCGGCCGGGTAAGTACGATGCGCGCCGCGGGCGAGTCCGACCGAGCCGCGCACTCCGGCTCGTAAGAGCTGTCGGAGCCGTACTTTGGGGGTCCGTGTCGGACCCCCATGTACTGCGTAGCCGCGCGAGTCGCACACAGGGGGGCCCATGGGTCCCCCTACCTGTGTGTGTACGGCGCGAGATCGCTTCGCCAGCGTACCCGCTGTAGGGGCGCCCTTGTCCGACTTCGCACCCATTGAGTCAATGGGAGCCCGCGTCACGCGTTGTGCGACCGGCTCCCATTGACATCAATGGGAGTCCGACCGACTTCGAGTCCGATAACATACGGACGCATCGTACTCGTTCGGTCGGACTGCACGGGTCCGATTCGGTCGAAATCTCTCCGGGTCCGGCTCGGTCGGAGAAATTTCCGGCCCGAATCGGAATCGACCCCTAAGTGTGTATTAAATAGCAAAATAATCTAAATATATTATTTAATATATAAATAAAAAATACTCACCCTTGTACTCAGTAATTAATGTTACAACTTTCATGTTTAAAGTTATTTAAGTTAAAAAAATAGTTTACAGTTTTAAATTAAGATTATTATTAAATTTAAAAATGTTTTTTTTTTAAAACAGATTTTTATTGATTTTCGGAAAAGTCATACAGACAGCCTCATGGGCATCATAGAGGAGTAGTGGGAAGGCAATATGCATTACAATTATAACCATTAGCATTCCTGCGGCCCTCCCAGATAGCTACAAGCAAAGAGTCTCGCCAGGGGCCCCCAGGAGCACACTACTGGATCCCCGCCATCCCCCCATAGTGAGCCTAACATACAGCTCTGTTCACCTCCATGTATGTTACAGTCCAAAATGCAGATTCAAATAGAAAACTCCCAATACCCAACCCAACCCCCTGGTCCTTAATCACCCCAACAAGGCCCCCCCACCCCACCCATACCCCCAAGCATGCCGCTAGCCACTAAAATACTCAGGGAGTCTCCCAGATCCCCTGCACCACCCACCAGAATCCTTGCCTCGCAGATCTTCATCTAGGGCAGACCGGGACCACTGGGGGAGAGTCCTTGCCAGGCCCTCATCGGCCTCATCATGCCTCTCCTTCATCAATTACATTTAAAAATTTTACCAATTATTATGCACAATATATACAAGTACCCATGTCCCATAATTACTTACAATGATCAAGTCTCCGTGTCCTGTAATGGTGGCTGCAGCATTTCTTTTCATGCTGCGGTCAGCCAATCAGAGTGGGCGCTACTGCGGATCTTGCAGGAGCAAGGCGGGCAACGGAAAGATAATTCCCTGAGCCAATCATTTCACTCTATTATTTGAAGTTGCGGGTCTGCATGACTCCCATGTGAGTCCCATGAACACAACGCTTCCAGATATGTATACATTTTTAACCTTAATTTCTCAAAATCTACTGAATGAATTCGCACCAAACCACAAAAAGCATGCCTACTTAGTAAAGATCTAGCTTTCAGCCAAATTTAGTGTAATTCCATTCAGCCATTTTAGTTGTAGCGCTGTTAAAAAATATCCTCATTGAAATTCCTTCAGAAAATTGTGTTTTTGGACCCCTCTTTTTCTTGGCCCATGCTGGACAGATCACCCCGAAACTTTCCGGAATGGCTGATGTGGATGAACTTTGTTTTTGGAAAGTTTAGTGAAAATTGGCAAAATGACGCCAAAGTTATTAGCAAACCAAAAAATCAATTTCCTATGGTAACTAAGTCAGAACTATAACCACAGTGTCAACAACCACTGTGTAATATATACAATATATATATTATTGGGAGGATAGTGCTGAAGCAACTCACTGAGTGGGCGGGGAGGGGATTTTAACAGATATCCAATATGGGTTCAGGGCAAGGGACGATTGAGCAGAACTTGAATCTTCATTTATTAATCTCTAAATATACTGTGGCTAAGAAGGAGTCAGTTCATTTGGCCTTCATGGACCTCAGCACAGCCTTTGACACAGTGGATAGATCGCAACTACGGGCTGTACTGGGGGACATGGGCGTAGAGATTGCCCTTGTGTCTTTTTTGTGCAATTTACATGCTGGCCTAGAGGCCTCCGTAAGATACGGTCCCTCGGGGGAATGCACTACGCACTTTAAATGTGGCCATGAAGTACATCAGGGCTGTATTTTAGCCCCTATGCTTTTTATCTTGTACATCAATCAGTTGGAGCGATTTTTAGTGGAAAGGTGTAAAGATGTCCCATTGGCTAGTAACAGCCTGTTCCAGCTTCGCTGTATGCTGATGATACAGTGCTTATGGCATGTACAGCTAATGGCCTGCTACTCCTTTTAGATTGTTTCTATGATTTTATGAACAATATGGACCTTAAAACAATTTTTTTTAAATCTTATGTTATGGTGATAGCCCTAAAATATGTCAAAACTAAGACCATTATGATTGATGGTCATCTTATAGAACAAACTAGCAAATTGTGTTACCTTGCCATTTGGCTGGATAGTAAACTGAACTTTGTTCCTTTATTTAGAGTAGGGGTGGGCGGAGCTTGCGGAGTTTTACTCTGCAGAATCGTGCAGAGTTACCTAAAAACGCAGTAGAATTCCACAGAGATCCACGAGTGGTGGAATTCCGGGCCGCCCACATGCTCATGCAACTGCAAATTCCATCTTCCTTGTGGCTGGTTTTCTTTTTGCCATGACTTGGGCCCTGGGGGAGAGGATGGGGCAGTGCAGGCTCTGATTGGCTGACAACCTCTAATTATCAAAGGGGAAATTATTACTGTTGTCTCTGTCTCCCTTTTCGCGCATGCAACTGTGGTCGAAGGCACCCTTTTGCTTTAGATGTGCTATGGTTCTCGTTTAATTCATTTGTCTAAGCGTCTGGGTGTGGTGTTCGATTTCGATGGCCACTAAGTGCTGCCAGTGAGTCAGCAGTGACCATAAGCTGAAAAGCAAAACCTTTTTGACCGAAACGCCAACTAATTCAAATTCAAGGCGATACAAATCTCTTCATGGAATTAAAATTCTTAAATTACTTCTAAAATGCTGGTTAAAAATAGGCAATATAATTTCAAGTGATAAACCTTAGGGAATGCAGAACAGCCTCTTAACATCAGTGGTCTGCGTGTATGATATGTAAGCTACTAGTCAGTCTTTAATAGTTCATTACATTAAAGAAAGAACATCACTTGATTGCAGGGACCATGCGTGAAACGTAACCTCTTTGCTGCTAGGCCTTCCCACCCCCCTGCTTTGCTAAGCCTTTTTTTGGCTATTTGGGGTAGTTCACACTTAGGCCCCTGTAACGTTTTGTGCACATAAGGTATCCACGTCAAATTTGTGTCCTTTTCTTCCAACATCAAACTGATTGTAAAGGTACCCAGGGTTTGTGGAGTGCCCTAGAGGGGACCGAGAAATTAGCCAAAATGCAGCTACATTTTTGTTAGGATCAAATCTTTTTTATTTTAAATGTAAAATTTCAACGTATTCTCTGTTGTACACAGCATGCCGACTACAACCCAATGGGCCGCCGCAATTAATTTCTGTGTTATTATCAAATGCAGGTGCAATGGTACAGCACAAAAGCTGCTTTCATCACGAGGAACAGTAGGAATGAACAGTATCAAACTATAGAAAACTAGGAAAAACACCCCATTACCCACCCACCATATTACCCCACAACATTTAGCTGGGGGAGACCTATGTGTTCTGTCCGTGTAATCCTCTGAAGTCCCTGAGTTAGCTGGCTGCCTCCCCGCTCTGGATGCAGAGGTGACTGGGAGGAGCCTTAAGATACGCAAATATGTCAGACACGTTAGCTCCCTAAATTTGGTGGAAAGGATAGAGATAAGAGGAGCCCAAGTCTTGACATAGGAGGAGTTGTCCGGAGCTACAGCCATGGACAAACGTTACATGCTGAGCAAGAGCCAGAGTTGGTGTAACCACTGCCTGTGATACGGGGTTCTATCCATGCCCCAGGAGGACAAGATCACCCGATGTGCTGCATTCAATGCCAGGGCCATTTGCCTGCCACGGGTGGAGCGGAGTGGAAATGTCTGTGCATTCGGGAGTCATAGGATTGTATAGGCGGAGAATAGTGGTATTGAAGGCAGTGTCAATATCGTCTAGTATTTGGCCCCAGTATCTGTTCAGCTTTGGGCAGTGCCAGAGGAGGTGGAGCAGGGTCCCTGGATTGCCACACCCTCGCCAGCAGTCCCCAGAGTGTTTTCCGTTCCATTTCTGAATGCAGACTGGTGTGTAATATCAGTAGGAGATTTATTTATTTATTTATTTTTGTGTTTTATAGAGCGCGAACTTGACCCGTGAGGGTATCAGAGCGCTTTACACGGTATACAGAGGTGAACAAACAAAAAGTCTAAAGTACAGAAATATACAAAAATATACAAAACGGTTGGCGAGGGGCAGGGGTGCTGGGAACATGGGGGAAAATGGGGATACAAGTTTATGGTTACAGTTATAGTTAGAATCAGTAAAAACAAAAGCCCCACATTTTCTCGGCGGGGTGAATTGGTGATCTGAGGTAGAAGCGATAGCCTTAGATTCGTCGGGCACATTTTGGTGGTTGAGGGCAGGCCTTAGACGAGGAATTTACCCATGAGGAAAGTTTTGGCCTCCTTCTTGAAAAGTGCTTGAGAAGGGATTCTTCTGATGGCGGGTGGGAAAGAGTTCCAAATTCTTGGTGCTGCCCCGGAGAAAGCCCTATTGTAGGTTCTTTTTTTCTGAAAACGGGCAGGTTGGAGCAAGAGGTTTCTAGCGGACCGGGAGTTCCTGCTTCCTCCAGATACCACTAGTTTCTGTGCCAGATAAGCAGGGGAGTTTGCGTATAGAGCCTTGTGTGTAATGCATGCCAGTTTCAGCTGTATTCTGGCCTCTAGAGGGAGCCAGTTCAGCGCTTTCATATGTGGAGAGATGTGATCGAATTTCCTGGTGCCGGTGAGTAGTCTGGCGGCCGCGTTGAGGCAGGCTTTTAGAGGTGCCAAGGAGATCTTGGGTAATCCCGTGAGGGTGGAACATCCATATTCCAGTCTAGAGATGACTAGTGCTTGGACTGCCATTTTTAAGTCAGGAGCATCGATGAAAGGTTTCAGCTTCCACAGGTAGCTCAGGTGGAATCTGGCTGATTTAGCCATCGAGTTAATGTGGTCTCGCATGTTCAGGTTACAGTCGAGGATTATGCCCAGAGATTTGGCAGAGTCCACAATGGTCGGCGGGCAGTTTAAGGCTGTGATGGCCTTGATCCACAGCTGAATCTCCGGGTTGGCTTTTTGAAGGGGATATTAGGAGAAATTCAGTTTTCTTTGCGTTGAGTTTGAGTTGGTTAGCGGCTAGCCATTGGACAGTCAGTTTCAGGGTCTCGTTCAGGGAGAGGATCTCCTCGAGCGATGAAATATTGATTTATATTTGGGTGTCGTCCGCGTACATATGGTAGGAGATGTTGGCGGTACGAAGAACTTCGGTGAGTGGCTCTAAGTAAAGATTAAAGAGGGTGGGGGACAGGGTTGAACCTTGGGGGACTACAACCGTGACCGGGGTGGGAGCTGATAGGTTGCTGTTAATGAGGAATCTCTGAGATCTGTTGTGGAGGAAGGACCTGAACCATTCTAGGACAACGCCATCCAAACCCATCCTGAGTTTGAGGCGTTCGAGTAGTTTTGCATGCTTCATGGTATCGAAGGTGGAGGATAGATCTAAGAGGATTAGAAGGCAGGTTTTGCCTTGGTCTAGGGCTTGGAGGGCGTCGGTCCACGATGTGGAGCATAGTAGTTTCCAGTGCTGTGCCCCGGTCTGAATCCAGATTGGAAGTCATCAAGTAGGTGGAAGTTGTTGATGTGCTGACTTAGTTGCTGTTGTACACACTTCTCTAATACTTTGGCTAACAGAGGGATATTGGAGGTAGGTCTGAAATTGTCGGGGGAGGCTGGATCCAGCGATGGTTTTTTTAAAATAAGAAGGACTTGGCCGGCTTTCAAGGGGTCCAAAGATGACTTTGTATGCTGTTTTGGTGTGCCCCGTAGTGTGTGCTGTGTGGTGTGTTCTATAAAATATATCCCTCCATTCTTTATCTGACAGGGTTCTACCCAGCTCTGACTCCCAGCAAGACAGTCCCGGGGACTTGTGATGGGCTTCCGATTTAGACAAATGGAGGTATATCTCCGAGATTAATGTCTTGTCATTGGCCTTGAGGAGCAGCCATTTTTCAAAGTGGGTCATCGGTCGTGATGCTCCTGTATGGCCCTCAGGCTGGAGCAGCCAGTGTCACAGTTGTGTGTATGGGAACCGGTCTGACTCTGATAGAGAGTAGTCGTCCTTAAGTTGATCAAATGGAATGAGGCCATCCGGGTCGAAAAGACACCCCATGCACTTGCAGTCACCGTCGATTCAGCATTTAAAGGTATTCTGCCCCAGGCCTAGGGAAAGGCCGGATTAGCAAAAAGGGGTGTCAGGGGCAATGGGAATGAGGTCAGGCCCATTTTAGTGGGCACTTTATCCCAGACTTTAAAAGTAGGACTTGTCACCGGAGACAAATACAGCCCCCAAGCCCTATGGCGTCGGGGGATTATGCTGCCCTCCATATGTGGGAGCCTGCAGCAGTTTGGTCCATCAAGATCCAACGTTTCACGGTGAGTGGACAGTTCCACTCCACCAGAAACTGCAGTTGGGCTGCTTGGTAGTACCATAGCAGCATGGGCACTGCGAGGCCCCCATCCAACTTTGCTCGGTGTAGGAGTTGCTGTTGCAGCCTTGGCTTTTTACCTCCCCAAATGAAGGAGTCGATGCCTTTTTGAAGGGTTTGGATTGTGTTAGATTGGGGGCCTAAAGGAAGCGTTTGGAAGAGATAGAGGACGTGAGGCAGGATAACCATTTTCACAGCTGCAATATGGCGTAGCCATGATAGTGGTGCCCGTTGCCAATTAGCCAGGTCCTTGTAGGTTTGCGTAAGGAGCGTTGAATAATTCACTGCAGCGACTTTGGAAAGGTTGTGGTATGAGGCCCAAATAGGTAAGGCCCTCACGGACCCATTGAAAATTGAATTGTGACTGCAAGGCGTGTTCGGTGTCAGGGCCTACATTGAGATTTAGAATTTGAGATTTCTGCATGTTCACTCAGAAACCTGTGATCGCCCCAAAGTCCCGCAGTTCCGCGACGTTGGTACGGAGGGAGGACAGAGGTTGTGTAATCACTAGGATGATGTTGTTTGCATATAGGCTAATCAGGTGGTGCTCTGCACCAAAGGAGATGCCCACGGCTCTGGGGTTATCCCTCAGTCTCTGTGCTAGGGGGGAAACAGCGTTTACAATGCTGCTGTTACCACGCAGGTAGGTAACAACGCAGTCATTACAACTACCGCGTTGTTAGCACGCGTGGCTTTACATCGCAAGTCGTTTCTACGACTTGCGCTAGGTGGCGTGCAACACCAGGGAATGTGTTGGATTTTAAGTCCAACACATTCCCTGCTGTTGCGATAACTGGAGTAGGAATAGTAATTTATACTATTCCTAAGTCCAGCGCACCATCTAGCGCAAGTCGTAGAAATGACTTGCGATGTAAAGCCACGCGTGGTAACAACGCGGTTGTTGTAACGACCGCGTTGTAACCTACTGCGTGGTATTTGCTCGCGTAGTAACGTCATACATTCGTGCTAGGGGCTCCATATAGAGTGCAAAGAGGAGCGCAGAGAGCGGGCAGCCCTGTCGAGTGCCTCGCTGGATTGAGAATCCATTGGAATCGGGCACCATTCACCCTTGCCATTGCGCGGGGAGAGGAATAGATGCTCTGAATCCATCGACCAAAATGGTCACCTATGCAAAACCGTCTGAGTGTTTCGAAGAGATAGGGCCAGTGAACATGGTCAAAAACGTTTTCTGCATCGATATCTAACAGGAGAGCTTCCTTGCGGGATCGGTGTACTTTATCTATTAAATGGCAGATGTGTTTAGTATTATCACTGCACTGCCAGGAGGGAATAAACCCTGCTTGATCTGGCTCAACAAGGCCCAACATTAGGGGGTTGAGGCGCTGGGCTAGCACACTTGCAAAAAGCTTCGGGTCCACATTTAGCAGTGAGATGGGCCGGTAAGAGCCACATTGCTTAGGGTCTTTTCCCTGGTTAGGTATGACAGATATGGAAGCCTCTAGCATGGAATCTGTTAAGGAGCCTGCGTCAGCAAAGGAGTTAAAGAGGCGTGTGAGTAATGGGGCAAGCTCATGACAAAGGTCTTTCTAGAAGGCAGCGCCAAAACCGTCCGGCCAGGGGATTTCATGGGTTTCAGCCGAGCGATCGGAGTGCAAGGACTGTAGCATCGGATTGCAACATCGCTTCCCGAAGGCGCCAGGTCGGAGGCTGTGATGGGGAGGGGTAGGCTTGAAGGGTGAGAGTGATGAGTGTGTGGTCAGAAAGTGTGCGAGGTTTAATTGTGGAGGCATTTGCCCATTCCCAAACTGCTGGGGAGATTCTCTCCTTTCCAACGATCCCTATCCCGTCTGCCAACGCACTTGGTGGGCTGAAATTAGCCCCCTGAGCATGTAGGCAGTGAAACTGAAATTAGCCGATCGGCTCATTTCAGTTTCGGTTTCAGTGAAATGACATCAGTGCGACGTGCGCACTGATTGTCATTTCACTGAAACAATCCAAACAGCATCGGGAGCTGGGAAAGCCCTTCCCCAGCTCCCGAGGCTGTTGTGGACTAAAAAAAATCCCTCTGGTGCCTGCACTAGAGGGATTTCCAGTGCTATGTGCGAGGACGGCCGGAAGCCGTCCGACGCACACGAGCACTGTGGCGTCAGACGGCTCCCTGCCATCAGACTCATCTAACAGGTTAAATTAAAATGTTACTGCCATATGAGCATGCCTGTCGAAACAAAGAGAACATATATATATATATACAGCGTACTGGTTTAAAAACCGACGCAGAATTGTCTCAAAATATGCACTTTCTCCATAGTTGTATTGCTTTCAGATTCACAAATGGTCCTTATGATGTTTATCACTAAAATACCAAAGAAACACACCAATATTCCATTACATGTTCATTTAAGAAGATGCAAATTCAGCCAGTTAAAGAGTGTTGTGTTGTGTAACATTGACCTGAACAAGACGGTTTTGCACTTTCATCTACACTGACCAGGAGGAGAAAAATGACATTTGCACTAGCCGAAATGAGCAGAAATGCGATTCATCAATATAAGTGCTATTTCCACACTGGTTGACTTGTGCAAAATTGTTCTTCCATGCAGAGTTTTAGTAAAATTGCCCCAAATCTTGTTCCTAAATAAAGAAGTTTGCAGACGTTTTTAAACGTGAGTAATACCACACATGTAATATCAGAAGCAAATTAAATTCTCGCTTAGCTTCTCACTTTAGTTACAGAAGAATTTTTAACCTTTATTATAAAAGGTAAAGTATGTGCATGGTGCACTAATTTGACATGGGGACACCAAAGGCAATGAATGCGCATAGTGCCTATGGGCTCCGGTGCCACTGTGCCTGCTGCACCAAAGGAAACTATCCACAAGTCTTGCAATGAAAAACAGATGCTAATTGAAGTGACATAGGCCCCTCAAGCTCATGGCCCCCAGTGTCACTGCAGCTGCTGCACTACTGCTAGCTACACCTCTGATGACATGTTATTACAGAGGTAAATTGCTTAGTTTCCGTGTCATGTCAAACAAATGTATTAACCCCTATTGAACAATTCACAGGGTGATGCTGGCCAGCTGTGCCTCTCTATTCTCATGTCCCTCCTGCCCTTCCCTGACCTCACAGCTGCTGCATGGGTCAGTTATTGACCTCCTCTCTCTCTGAAATCCAGCAGTTTGTACCTTTCTCACCCAAATTTACATATGATATTTCACTCCGAGACCACTCCCTTGGGCCCTCATTTTATCAACTCTATATGAAGGATCTGGCAGTCCAAGTGCTGTATGCTGTGGTGATCCGCTAGAGGGTCACCCGTGATGCGCGTGGCTAATGGCGCAGCGCCAGAAATGCATGACACACACTCAGCGTTGGTGTCAGCCGAAGTGCCGCCCCCGAGCGGGCGCCTTCCATTTATTGGCTTCCCCGCCGGCCACGCCTGGCCGGCGGATGTGCTGTGAACATCCGCCCCAGCGCCGAGGGCACTGGAGCGCTAACCACTACATCCCTTCCCAACTCGGATGTTTTTTGAAAACACAAACTTTGCAAAATTATGTAACAGTTCACATAGTCACTTGCCGGTGCTCGGCTCTGCTCGAGATGCTTCTTTTTTTCTCACCTCATTTCAGAGTACAGTTCTCAGCAAGCATAATCCCGCAGGCGTTGGCTAGGGCGAGGGTTGAGGCCGCAGTTCATACCTGTGACCTCGATGTCTTCCACGCTCAGCTTCTGGACTGTCGTCTTCAGCAGTGCGGGTGTGGCAACTTGGCGGGGAGTTATCACTGGGCTCGTCGGCCCTCTGGCTGTGCCTTGATTCATCTCCTGGCGTCTCTGGTTGCTCGATGATTTGGGTCGTCGACGGTCTTGTTTCTTCTTCTCCCGCTGGTCTGGCGGGGACCTCTTTGAACCATGAGATGTTCCTTGACACGTTCTCTCTCCCTCTACTCGCGGTTACCATAGACCCCCGGGTGGCCACCACCGTCCAAGTGCCTGGTTCATAGTGTGTCCTAAACTTCCCTCCTGGCCGTCGGTCTCTGATGATGACGGTCGCCCCTGGCCGCAGGCTCCGTGGCGTGGCACGGCATCGGACGCTTGCTTGGTCATTTCGACGCTCTCGCCGAGCTTGGGATGCTTGGCTGTCCAGAGGTGGGGATGCCCACCCTGGGCATGTTGGTATCAAGTCCCGCCTCGGGCCTCTTAGCATCAGCGACCACGGGCTTCGTTGCGTGGTGCAATGAGGGGTGCTCCGATACTCTCTCAGGAACTCATGAAGTCGCCTCTCCGAGTCGGCCTGTTCTTACGTGGCGATTCGGAATGTTTTATTCAGAGTCCGCATGAATCTCTCTACGTCTCCGTTAGCCTGAGGCCATTGAGGCGTGACTTTCCGGTGGCGTATTCCATGTTGTTGCAAGAACGTGGCGAATTCCAACCCCTGGAATGGAGGGCCGTTGTCGCTCCGGATTTCTTGTGGGATTCCGAACATGGCAAACGCTTTCTCTAAGCTGGGGCGTACGTGGGTGAACGCGGTGGAAGTCACTATGTCCACGACGGGGTACTTGGAGAACGCATCCACGAGGACTAGGGTGTGTCGTCCGTCGGGAAAACTTCCAAAGTCTATGCTGACTTTGGACCATGGCTCTCCGCACGCTTCTTCGGTGATGACCGGGATTGGCCGCGTCGAAGCACTGGTCAGTTGGCATGACGGGCAGCAGCGAACAAGCTCATCGACCATCTGTTCCAACTCGGGAAACCAGACTTTTTCCCGCATTCTCGTCTTCATTTTTGTGGCCCCTTGATGGCCTCCATGGGCGAGTCGTGTTGCTCGATCTCTCAGCGATCGGGGGATGACCAGCCGGGACCCTCTTAGCAGGATGCCTCCACTTGTTGCACTGAGCTCGCTTCTCACCCGCCACATTTTCATTAGCCCTTCTCTGTCTTCCTGGTTCCAGGCATTTGCCTGACGTAGGTATTCTTTCCAGGATCCTGTTTGCACGGCGTGTAGGGTGCGACCGTATACGCTGTCGTCCCGGGCGGCCTCCTTGATATCTTCCAGAGTCATGGCTTGCGGACATGCCGCCGTGGACACCATATTGATATACTGCTCGGCTGCCTCGTCATCACCTTCGTGCAACTGTTGCGTTGGGTGGCGGGAAAGAAAATCCGCTGGGTTCTTTGCCCCGGGTCGGTAGACAACGTCCATCTCATACGACTGCAGTTGCACGGCCCACCGTTCGATTCGCGGCGGAGGGTGGGGAGCTGATCCTTTGAAAAGAGATACCAGGGGTTGATGGTCGGTGACCATGGTAAATGGTTGTCCTGTCAGGTAGAGGTGAAAATGGCCACAAGCCCATTTGATGGCGAGCGCCTCCCGCTCTATTTGTGCGTATCGTGTTTCCGTAGGCGTCAGGGACCTGCTTGCGAACGATAGTGCCGCCCATCTGCCGGGCTCTTGTTCCTGGGCTAGGATTGCCCCTAGCCCCACCGGGCTTGCGTCGACGAGGACTTCTGTCCGCTTTGCGGGGTCGAAATACGCCAGCGTTGCTTCCCCTAGGAGTGCATCCTTTATGCTTTGGAAGGCCTCTTCTTCTTGTTGCCCCCACTTCCATGGGCTGTCTGTCCGGGTGAGTGCCCTGAGAGGTTCTGCTCGGGTCGCTAGGTCGGGGATGAATCTCCCACAGTAGGTGGCCATCCTGAGGAAACTCCGCACTTCCGTGGGCGACGTCGGAGCGGGGGCGTTCTTGATGGCCTGTGACTTCCTCGGGTCCACCTGGATGCCTTCTTGGTTGAATACATAACCAAAGAAATCTAGGGACGGCTGAAAGAATTGACACTTGTCTTTATGGAGTGTCACTCCGTGTTCGCTTAGGTGCTTTAGTGTGTTTCGGAGATGCTTGTGGTGATCAGGCGCGGATGCTGAGTGGATTAAAATGTCGTCGCTGACGTTAAGTACGCCAGGCAGGCCAGATAGCATTTCTCTAATAGCGTTCTGGAATACTTCGGCTGCCGAAGATATCCCGAAGTTCAGCCTTTTGTATCTCCTGAGCCCAAGGTGAGTGCTGAAGGTGGTGATATACCTGCTTTCTTTCGATAGCGGCAGTTGATGGTAGCCGGCGTTGAGGTCGATCTTGGAAAACCACCTTGACCCGTTGACATCGGCTATTATGTCGTCCATCGTCGGGGTGATATGGCGTTCCCGCTTGATGGCTTTGTTTGGCAGCCTCATATCGATACATAGCCGTATGGCACCCGGCTGCTTCGCCTTCTCCGCGATGACCAACGGGGACACCCATGGCGTGGGCCCAGACACCTTCTCGATGACCCCTTGTGTTTCGAGGAGCTCGAGCTCTTTCTCCACCAATGGCCTTAGGTGGAATGGTACCCTTCGATGTCGTAGGGCCACCGGGGTGACGGCCTTGTCGATGTGTAGCTTGATGGGGTCGCATTTGATGCAGCCTAGGCCTCGGAATAGTTCCGGGAATTGCTCAAGCAGTTCATCTACTCGGTGCACCTGGACTCTTCTGGCGAACGAGACCAATCCTAGGTCCTCCGCCGTGTGGCTGCTCAGCAGCGTATCCGCCTCGTGGTTGATGACGTGGATGGTAGCTACGACTTCTCGGTCTTCTGTCTTGATTGGTACCGATATTTTTCCTTTGAGTGGTAGCGGCGTGTGCGCCCCGTATGCATATATCCGAGTCTTTGAGGGCGTGACCGGGGGGCACGGCCGTAACCGTCGATACTGCTGGAGACCCATCACGTTCACTGACGCCCCTGTGTCGATAATCGCCTTTACCTCGGAGCCGGCGATTTTGACTACACAAGTCGGTTGAGGCCTGCGGCGTTGCTTGAGTTCCTGTGCGAATGATATGAGGAATGTTTCGTCATCTTCATCTTCTGATGACGAGTCACCTGGCCTCTGGTACCTGCGACCTGGTCTCCGCTCCTCCTCCGGCGTCGATTCCTCCACTACCGACAGGTGTCTGAGTGTCCGCGATGGCGGTCTCTGGCCCCTGGCGTCACGACCTCGGCGTCTCCCTCTGCATACAGCGGCGAAGTGGTTTGGGATCCCGCAGCTTGTGCACGATTTTCCTTGCGCCGGGCAGTCTTTTGCTGCGTGCAGCTCGTGGCCACAGTAGCCGCACCGTGACCGGGGCGCGTCTGGTTTCGGTTTCCGGGGATACTCTGCCCTGGTCTTTGTCTTGATGGTGTCTGCCCTCTCGACCTTGATCTCAGAGCGCCCTACCGGTTTGGTGAGGGCCTGGTCCATCTCGTTCGCCCTGGCCGCTGACAGGTCATGAGACTGTGCTAGGATGAGGATGGCTTCCAGCGCTATCCTTGGTTGGCGTAGAATGAGGCTCCTCGGGGTTTTGTCTCTGCATCCCTGGATGAGCTGGGCTCTGATCTCCTTGGTCTGGTCATCCTCGGTGCAGGTACTGGCAAGCTCCCGTAATCGGGCGTAGAACGCGTCTATGGACTCTCCTTCCCTTTGGCGCGCTTGGCGCAGCTTGAAGCGCTCGAAATCCGGGTTGAGCTGAGGGTCGAAATGGGCGTCCAGCGCGGTCACGGCCGCATCGTAGTCTGTCGTGGCTCCCGTGTCCGGCAGGTGCTTGAAAAGCTTGAAAATCTCGTCCCCGGCGTAATGAAGGAGGAGGGAGCGTTTTATGGCGTCGTCCGCTTCTCGGGTTGCAATGAAATAGTTGTTGAGGCGCTCAATCCACACCCGCCAGCGGGGGGACGCTGTCGCTGGGTCTTCCAGTTCGCTGAACGGTGGCAGCACGCCTTTTGCCGCATGCTGAAATGGCAACCGGATGGGGGCAATGCCACGGGCTTCATCGGCCATGATTGCACCTTGCTGATCCGGGGAAACAGCGGCTGCCGTCGCAGGATGTCTCTTGTCGCTGCTGGGCGCTCCCTACCGCATGTCCGGCCTCCCTCCGGCGCCCGTTCGTAGCGCTGGGTGAGGGGATATATGGCAGGCTCGACGGCACTGAGGTGGCCAGGGAGAGGTGTAGAGCGCCGGACTCCTGTAGCTGGCTGGGCGGTAGACTAGGAGGATGTGGTAGGCTGTGGTGGGCACACTCCCCTCCCGTTTCTCCAGGGTAGTGCGTGCTAGCGCAGGGCCACACTGCTGGCAGGATCACTCGGGCCTAGAGGGGAATCCACGTGGCAGCGCGCACCGGCGCTGTGTTACGCAGGGGTGTGGCCTGACAGGCAAAATCAGCCGGACTCTTCAGCAAGAGTGCAGCGTGGCGCACGGCTTCCTTGTGAGCCCTGGTGTTCTCACGGGTGCAGGGGATGACTCACCCTCTCATGCGCACCCGGCGGCCGTCAGGTGAAGGGCCTCGCCGGTTGCGGGTCGTTGCTGTGGGGATGTACGATCGTCCCGATAGCGCGGGACAAACACACGAGGGTCTCGGCCCTCCTCGTCGCCAGTGTGGTGATCCGCTAGAGGGTCACCTGTGATGCGCGTGGCTAATGGCGCAGAGCCAGAAATGCATGACACACACTCAGCATTGGTGTCAGCCGAAGTGCCGCCCCCGAGCGGGCGCCTTCCATTTATTGGCTTCCCCGCCGGCCACGCCTGGCCGGCGGATGTGGTGTGAACATCCGCCCCAGCGCCGAGGGCACTGGAGCGCTAACCACTACATATGCTTTCAGTAAGGTAAAATTGTATTTTGTACACAAGTTTTCGGGACGGTTTTGATCAATACAGAAGGGATGCCTGCATTTTCCAGGAGAATGGCTTGGTACGATAAAATGCTATAACAGTGAAAGGTCCCAAAAAACTAAAAAAACGGCCTAACTGCAGACTGAACAAAAAGCAGGGAGCAGGATGGACGTGCTGCAGTGCGACCATGTCATAAAGGGTTAGCAGCGCTTAGAAGTAAAAATGCAGGCCGCTGTGTTCTTCCCAACCCTGAGCTTGCTAGTTGCTTACTTTCTTTGCTTGCCATCTTCTCAGGGTCCTCATCTCCGCCCTTGTCCCCTGGGCACCGACTCCATTCACTGCTTTTCACTTTTCAGCCCCGGTTCTAGGAGACAGACACCACCACAACTCTGTCAGGTGAGGTGTTTCCATTACCCTGCATTATTGACCGATTCTGAAGTTGGTGATCTCCTAAGGCTGTCACCTACACCAGTACATTCTGCTCATCACACTGTCAACACAGTTCTGCATACGCTTGCCTGGGAATGAGGCTCCAGGTCATGGCCTGCTGCGTGGTGTTGTCAAAGTTGTTGTCACAACTTAATTTCCATGGGATCGGCATCCCACCACCCCAGATGGAGAGGGGGGGCACTGGCTGTGGATGCTTCTCCCGAGAGAGTAAGTGTCAAGTTCTAATGCTGAAACTCCGCTCCGCGGAGGAATGTGGAATTAATTTATCGGGAAGTCTGTGCCGCACATGGAGTGCGGAGTTGCCGAATTCTGCAAACTCCACAGTGGAGTGAATTCTTCTGCCCGGGCCTAATTGAGAGCTCATGTTGAAACTTTTAACAGGGTTGCCCATAGAATTGAGGCCTTTGCAAGACAACTGGGCCATATTCATTTAAACTCCATATTGGATCTTTATAGAGCAAAGTGTGCTCCGACAGTGTCATTTGGGTCAGAAATTTGGGGGCAAAAGTCATGTCTTCCTATCCAGGTAGCAGAAAACACATTTTTTAGAAGGCTCTTGAGGTTGCCGCAGAGTGTGCAAATGGAGATAGTTCATTCAGAGTTAGGGGAAGATTAAGATTATAGCTCAGATTTTATTAAGGTTCGCCCCATATTATTATGGATGAATGTCTGTTTGAAAAAAGAATTGGAACGAAACAGAATGACCTTGAAAGATTGTCTGACCGTTGATTTTAGTCACCATATTCCTTGGCTGCACTACGTTAAAAACACTTTGGCCCTCATTACGATGCTGGTTGGATGGGCATTTGACCGCCATCGTATCGGGATGGAGACCGCCCGACATGTAGTCTGCAGCTCCACAAGCCTAATCATGATATGACCGCCATGTAGGCGGTCGGAAACATGTCATTTTCGGGTTGCAACTTGTGCTGCAGTCCGGAAAAGGGCTGCAGCACAAGTCGCAGCAGAAAAAGGCATGTTTCAAACATCCATGCACCCAGTGCCAGGCACCATGTGATGCCTGGCCCAGGGTGCATGAATGCTTGGGAAGGGGCACCACATGTGCCCCCAGGCCACATAGCTGAGGCCCCCAAAGTCATTTTCTGACCATGAAAAGGCTGTCAGAAAGTGACATCCTAATCCCTCAGCGCTGCCTCTACAGGCACCTCCTCCATTGTAGGGATTATGCTCTGACCGCCACCCCTACGTGCTCCTTGAGCCTGTCGTAGGCAGCGGTCTTTCCCCTGCCCGATGTGCTCAGACTGCCAGTATCCTAATCCAGCGTTCGGGCCGCTGCCTCAGATGTCTGAAGGACCGATCCACCCGACATCATAATTAGGCCCTTTAAGTCTAGAGGCAGGTTGTGTGAAGGTCAAAGTCCTTACAGTGATAGATTTAATTTACGGTTACTTAAGATGTACAAAAAGTTCCTCGGCATCATTAAGGCCATTCAGGCTTTTTCTTTTGAGCTTCATTATGGATCTTTTTGTCACTAAAGGCGCACTCTGTCGCACCCCCTCTAGGGGATTTTGCCACATGTTCAATTTCATAATAGACCATGGATTTCCATGTTTCTCTTTGTTGTTCCTTCATGAGATGTTTAGCAACTGCATAAGTTGCATCTTTATTCTCGATAGCGTTTATATGTTCAAGAATCCATTTACTTAAAGGGCAAATGGTGCTCCCAACAATTTTGTTTTATGTTGAAACATTTGTTTATTGGTTGTTGCACACAAATTACTGTTGCCTATAATGTAGCGGATACAACTAGCCGGCTGAACAAATGATGTATTTAATTGTTCAGAACTGTACAAATGATAATTACCTCACTAAGAGGATTATTGGTTATAATCCTGATGCCAAATGTATCAATATTATGCTAATATAATTTGCCAAGTTGATTTTGTAATGTTAGAATCACACACTTGTAAACTACATATACGACAATGCAGCAGAAAGGCACTGGCTGCAGAGTTATTAAAGGAAAAACAAATGTAGGACTACCAGCTAGGCCTGAGTGGAGTTCGCGGAGTTCCGCGAAGTGACAAAAAAACTCAGTGGAATTCCAGAAGCAGCAAAAAGCTCTGTGGAATTCCAGAAGCGGCGGAGTGTGGCGCGAAGTGCCGTTCGCACTGATCTTCCTGCCACTCGAGTAGAAGTTGTGTTACTGACCATGTCATGAGTGATATAATAAGTGAGTTTATTAGCAGTGCATAGTGGGGGCGTAAGTTATAGTTAGCTCAACTAACAATAAATGCTGCATTTCACTGGTTTTGTGAGAATGAAATCTGAGCCTAACTATAATGTCCCTGTAAACTTTGCTCTTTTCAGTGAATTTTTAAGATTTTTTTTAATGTTGTTTCCTAACTATAACATCCCTGTAACATTTGTTTTTTTCAAGTGAATTTCTAAGGTTTTTTTAATTTTATTTCTTAAATGTAACCACTAATCTTTGACAGTGAGTGTGTGAGTGAGTGCATGAGGGTCTCAGTAAGAGTGGGTGTGTGAGTCTCTGAGTGGGTCTGCGAGTGTGTGTGTGTGTGAGCATCTGAGTGCTCTCTGTTTTGCCCTCTTCTGCTCTGTTTTGCCTGTTCTGCTTGTTTCTCTGCCCTCTTTTGCCTTTCCTGCTTGTTTTTCTGCCTTTGTTGTGTCTTTCCCGCTCGTTTTTTACCCTTTGTTTTGCCTCTTTCTGCTCATTGCTGACCTTTATTTTGCCTCTTGCTGCTGATTTCTGTCCTCTATTTTGCCTCTTTCTGCTGGTTTCTGACCTCTATTTTGCCTCTTTCTGCTTGTTTCTCACCTTCATTTTGCCTCTTTCTGCTTGTTTTTTACCTTTATTCTGCTTCTTTCTGCTCACTTCTGACCTTTATTTAGCCTCTATGTGCTCGTTGCTGACCTTTATTTTGCCTCTTTCTGTTAATTTCTCACCTTTATTTTGCGTCTTGCTGCTGGATTCTGACCTCTATTTTTCATCTTTCTGCTCTTCTCACCTTTATTCTAGCTCTTTCTGCAAATTTCTCACTTTTATTTTGCCTCTTGCTGCTAGTTTCTGACCTTTATTTCGTATCTTTTTGCTCATTTGCCTTTTCTGCTTGTTTTTTGGCCCTCTGTTTTTTCTTACCTACTCGTTTTTCTGCCATCTGTTTTGCCTCCTTCTGCTGACCTTTATTTTGCGACTTTCTGCTCGTTGCTCACCTTTTTTTTGCCTCTTTCTGCTTGTTGCTTACTTTTTGTTCTTCCTCTTTCTGCTCATTTCAGACCTTTATTCTGCCACTTTCTGCTCATTCGCACCTTTATTTTGCCTCTTGCTGCTGGTTTCTAACCTTTATTTTGCCTCTAGCTGCTAGTTTCTAACCTTTATTTTGCCTCTTGCTGCTGGTTTCTAACCTTTATTTTGCCTCTATCTGCTCATTTGCCTTTTCTGCTTGTTTTTATCCCTCTTATTTTTTTGCCATCTGTTAAACCTCTTTCTGCTTGTTGCTAACCTTTATTTTGCCTCGTTCTGCTCCCTTTTGACCTTTATTCTGCCTCTTTCTGCTCTTTCTCACTGTTATTTTGCCTCTCTCTGCTCGTTGCTGATCATTATTTTGGCTCTTTCTGCTCATTTCTCACCTTTGTTTTGCCTCTTTCTGTTTGTTGCTGACCCTTATTTTGCTCTTCCTGCTCATTGCTGATCTTTATTTTGCCTCTTTCTACTTGTTGCTGATTTTTATTCTGCCTATTTCTGTTTGTTTCTGACCTTTTCTATGCCTTTTTCTGCTTGTTTCTCACCTTTATTTTGCCTCTCTTTGCTTATCATTATTTTGCATCTTTCTGCTCATTTCTCACCTTTATTTTGTCTATTTCTGCTCATTGCTGACCTTAATTGTTCCTCTTTCTGCCCGTTTCTCACCTTTATTTTGCCTCTTTATGCTGATTTCTGACCTCTATTTTACCTCTTCATGCTTGTTTCACACCTTTATTTTACCACTTTCTGCTCGTTTGTCACCTTAATTTTGTCTCTTTCTGCTCATTTTTTACCTTTATTATAAAACAGAGAGGGGGGCCGCAAGGCCCCACTCCCTGGATCAATTTCGGCCCTGGGGACCCCCATCCCCTGGGCCTGGTCATGGTTCCCTGAGTGCCCCTAGGGCACACAGTGTGCAGTGGGACAGTGGGGGGAGCCAGAAGTCCCTTGTGCTCCCTGCCAGCTCCCCACCTCCTGCAGTAGATTGGCATCGCTTTCACACACACGGAGCTGCTAAACATGCAGCATCCTGTGTGTGAAAGCAATTAGCTTGTTTCCCTGCTTGCTTAACAGCGGGCAGGTAAACAGATGAAAGATCCTGCTAAGCCACAGCAAACTGCTATGTCCCAGGGGTGGTCATCAAAGGACATAGCAGGAGCTAGCACTGGGGTGGTCTGACAGTCCCCAGGGCCATCTATGGCTCCAGGAGGGGGTGCTGCATGGCCCGCTCCATTGCATTACTTAGCGTCGGAGAGGTGGTGGACCCCATGGTGCATATAGGCCCAGCAGGCCCACCAACATGCATATTTGTGTGTGCCCCAGGGAGATTGGGGGCCACGTGGGTCCCTGCATTATTTTATGAACATTTGCCCCTGGGCATGCCCTCATACATAAAAAGCAATGCCCTAGGGAGGTGGCATTCCCTGTGGCTTTCATAAGCTGATGATCACATACCCGTGACCAAACTATCTGCGAGACCTAAACGCGTTGGGGCATTGAAAGGATTTGATTTTGAAATGAGTTATGCAATCAAAATAACGGAGTTTGCGCCTAGGTGTGTTAGTGGATGCATTAGTGTTTGTCTGTGTGTGTCAGGGTCTGCATTGCTGTATGCCTTCGGGTCTTAGTGTCTGCATTGGAAAGTCACTGGGTGTGTCAGTGTGTGCCTGGGTGTGTTTTCGGGTGCATTAGTGATTGGCAGGGTGTGTATTGTCTGCATTATTGTATGCCTAGGTGTGTCGGTGAATGCATTGGTATGTCCCTGGGTTTGTCAGCGAATGCATCAGTGTGTGCCTGGGTGCGTTATTGGATTCATTAGTATTTGACTGGGTGTGTCAGTGTCTGTCTTATTGTATGCCTGGGTGTGTCAGTGAATGCATTGGTCTGTCACTGGTTGGGTCAGTGTATGCATCAGTATGTGCCTGGGTATGTTATTGGATGCATTACTGCTTGGCTGGGTGTGTCAGTGTCTACAATGCTGTATGGCTGGCTATGTCGTGTCTGCATTGGTATGTCCCTGGGTGTGAGTGTATGAAACGGTGTGTGCCTGGGTGTGCTATTGTATTCATTAGTATTTGACTGGGTGTGTCAGTGTCTTCTTTGGTGTATGCCTGGCTGTCAGTGCCTGTACTGGTGTATGCCTGTGTGTGTCAGTGTATGCATCAGTGTGCCTGGCTGTATTACTGGATGCATTAGTATTTAGCTAGCTGGCTGTGTTACTGTCTGTATTAGTGTGTGGTTGGGTGTGTTACTGGCTGTATCAGTATGTATATAGGTGTTTGAGATGCTGTATCAGCGTTTGGCTGAATGTTTAAGTGGTTGTATCAATATGGGGCTGAATGTCACTGGCTGTATGACTATGTGCCTGGGTGTGTCAGGTTCTGTAATGGAGTGTGGCTGGGTGTGTCAGAGGTTGTATCAGTGTGAGCCTGGGTCTTTCAGTGCCTGTGTTGGTGAGGGCCTGGTTAGGGCCTGGGTGTGTCAGTGACTGCAATAGTGTGTGCATGAATGTGACAGTCTCTATGTGGTTTTATCTGTGTATGGCATGGTGTGCGAGTAGGTGTATTGGTGTATGCATGTGGGTGTGTTAGTGGGTGAATCAGTGCATAACTGGGGTATTACATACTAATACACCAAAAGTTATGCACTTTTGAAAGAATCATCAATGAACAGTGGGGAAAAAACAATGATGAAGTATGATGGAAAAAAGCCAAAACTGCATACTATGTGTATGTAAGTAATCACGGTATGGAGAATTTTAAGAACGACAACTTGGTTTCTAACTCTGAGCTGTGCAGAATATCCATGGGATGACTTAAATGACTTTTTGAGACAAACTGTAACATTAAAGGTATCTAATGCAAGACACGAGGAGAACTTTGCTGTTTGGATCCTGCAAATTTTTGAAGGTGCTTTAAGCAGAGATTTCAAACAATTCTGTCCTTCATCTGCAACAAAAAAATCCACCTCTTGGAGAAATTACTGATTTCTTTTCACAAAAAATTACCAAGCAAGAGTTGCTCCTCATATTCATATGCTGTTCTGGGTAAAATATGTACCTAAATTTAGAACAGACACAGATGAGTCTGTACTTTCTTTCATAGAACAGTATATTACACATAGCATTAAAAAAACAATAGAGGAAAAAAGCCTAAAGCAGCATGTACTGTGTTTCCAATCACATAGATGTGAAAAGTGCTCTCAGCTGAAATATTTCTTCATTTTCTTAGCTTCCCATTAAACTACAACAGTACTTTTTACAAACAATTCAAAGTATCCCACAAAATCCTCTCAGAACAGGTTACACAGTTTCTGACTACCCCTGAGTTTCAACCTGCACACTTCTGGGGTGAATTCATACTTGCTAACAAGGGCCTCCTTTATGGTGGGATACCTCACCCTCTTCCCTTCTCTAGGGCTAGCAGGTTATCCCTTCCATCACCAGGAATATGACTCCAAAGGCCAGCTCCCCAATCCTCCTCTGAGATTGTATGTACCGCTAGAGCTACTTCATATGCCTAAACCCACATGTCTTTAAAGTCAGGCACCAAGTCTCTGGGAATATGTACTCTTTCTTCTGAACTGGACACAGAGTCTAGCATAATGGTGGTAACACCACTACTAACAGCTATTTGACCTTCAAGTTTAGCTCCTTGACACTCAGTTCATGAGCCAGCAAGACTCACTTAGCCTCAGATGTTCTCTCCTCTTCAGCCAGCTGGGCTAGCTGCAGCCTCAGGTCCCAATCAGCCTATCTGTCCTTGAGGTCCTCAGGGAGCTAGGTTTGGGAGCAGACAGTACTTCCTGCATCAAATCCAATAGGGAACACCTCTGAAGCCTTTGCCCAGTCATCTCTCTGCTCCTCTCCTTCCTTCTCAGAGCCCCTACCTTTGGGGCCCTGATTCTGAGGTCAACTGCAATCAGGGTTCTCCTTTCTTAAGAATGCTGAAGTAGTCCTCTTCAAACTCTTCCTGTGGTGCAGATTGCATTCTATATGTGTGTGTGTGTATATATATGTTTGTGTGTATATATATGCATGTGTTTGTGTATATATATATGTGTGTGCATATATTTGTATGTGTGTATATATATATATTCACTGAAAAAACCATAAGGTTTTAGGGACAGTTATAGTTAGTTGGACATTGCACTCGTACAAAACCCGTGAAATTCCCCCGTTATAGTTAGTTCAGGTAACTATAACTCGCGCCCCCGCAATGCACTGCTGATGACGTCACATAGTACATCACTCATGACATGGTCAGTGACATCACTGATGACATCACTGATGACATCTCAAATGACATCACTGATGACATCACTGATGACATCATCCAGTGACTGTGTGTTTGTGTAAAGTTTAAATATGTTTAATATATATAGGGAAAGGCGTATTGAAGAATGAGTGGGTGTATAAGTGTCTGAATGGATGATTTAGTAGGTGCGTGACTGAGTCTATAAGTGAGTGATTAAACGTATCTTACTGGATGCATGGGTGAGTGACTAAACTGTGTGAATGTCTGTATCCGTCTGTCTGTTGTTGTGTAAGCAGCTGCATGGGTTTCTGACTAGCTAAATGAGTGTCTATATGGGTTATGGATTGGTTCTCTGAGTATCTGTATGGGTGCCTCAGTGTTTGTGTGGGTGGGGTGAGTGTGACTGTGCATAGATGTGTGAGTGGGTGATTCACTGGGTGCATGATTTCAAGAGTGCGTCTGTGATGGACTGTATGGGTGGGTGAGTGTGTGTATGGGTGTGTTAGTGATTGAATGTATATCTCAGTGGTACATGTGTGAGTAACTACATATGTGAAAGGCAGTATATATGTGTGTTGGAGTATATAAATGGCTATAAGTGAGAGTGTGTGATTGTGAGAGTGGCTATATGGATGAGTGTGTGCTTGCATCAGTGATTGCATAGGAGCGTAAGAATGTGCTAGTATTTTTATGAGTAAGTGAGCTGGTGTGTATAACTGTATAGGTGAGTAAATTGGAGTGTGATTAATTATTTGCATGACTGACTAGGTGTGTGAGTACCTCTATGGATGAGTTGCGTTGTGTGAGTGTTTATACAGGTGTATGAGTGCATATGATAGTCCTGTACTGAGTGACTGTAAGTATGAGTGACTGTACGGGTGAGTGAGTAGATGTGTGTGTGTAGACCTAAGAATCAGTGAGTGGGTATGTACTTATTGGTATTGGAGTGTGTATGGTTTTGAGAATGGCAGTCTGTAATTTAGAGTGGGTGTTTCAAAACTTATATTAGGGTGTGAGAAGATGCATTAAATTCTCACATGGATGATGTCATCAGTGATGTCATCAGTGATGTCATTTGAGATGTCATCAGTGATGTCATCAGTGATATCACTGACCATGTCATGAGTGATGTAATATGTGACATCATCAGCAGTGCATTGCGAGGCGCGAGTTATAGTTACCTGAACTAACTATAACGGGGGAATTTCATGGGTTTTGTACGAGTGCAATGTCCAACTAACTATAACTGTCCCTAAAACCTTATGGTTTTTTCAGTGAATTTCTAAGCTTTTTTAAATGCAAATTTCTAACTATAACGTGCCTGAAACCTATGGTTTTTTCAGTGAATTTCAAAGGTTTTTTAAATGCTAATTTCTAACTATAACGTGTCTGAAACCTATGGTTTTTTCAGTGAATTTCAAAGGTTTTTTAAATGCTAATTCCTAACTATAACATGTCTGAAACCTACGGTTTTTTCAGTGAATTTCAAAGGTTTTGTAAATGACAATTTTTAAATGTATTAATTGTTATATTTATTTTTTTCATACTGATTTACTACATTTTTAGAAACATTTTTTTTACATATTTTATTTTTTAAATTACATTGTAATTACATTATACATTACAAAAAATACTTTCTCAGAATGAATTACTTTAGTTTAAATACTTTGCACATAGGCAATAGACTTTTAAGTACAGTAGTTACAGTTGTTGCAATGGGCAAACACATTTTCAAACACAATGCAACATTCAGCTCAATGTGAATTTCTAGTTAAATGCAATTAGTTACTTTATGGATTACTTTTCTAACCACAGGACTGGATCCTAGATTCAGTCCTGGGACATCTCCTGTAAACAGTTGAGTAAAAGCGTTTTGGTTACAGTAGTGATTTTTAAGGAATATTATTGTATTTTAAAACTTGACACTTGGAAACTTTTTCTCATAGAATCACCAATGTTATCCTATGGAAGGAAATTCACTTAGCAGGTAAAAACTGTTATCGTTACTTTTTCTTACTCAGTGTTGGATCCTGGATCCAGCACTGGTGCATCTCCTGTAATCAGTTGAAAGAATGCGTTTAAGTCATACAGGCGATTTTTAAGGAATATTTGTAGTTTGTGAACATCGACACTTTGAAACTTTTCTGCTGAAAACCAGACAATGGATTCCTATGGAAGAAAATATAAGTTACTGGTAAGTACGGTTAAAATTACTTTTCAGGGTCAGTGCTGGGCTAAAAGATGCAGCACTGAGGTCTCTCCTGATAACAGGTGAGTAAATCGGAATTCGTATTTCGGCTGATTTTAGAGGAATATTTGTATGTTTCAAAAATCAACACTTAGAAACTTTTTCAGCAAAAAGCAGGCAATGATATCCTATGGAAGGAAATTCAAGTTACTGGTAAGTACGGTTAAAATTACTTTTGAGGATCAGTACTGGGCTGAAAGATGCAGCACTGAGGTCTCTCCTGATAACAGGTGAGTACATCGGAATTCGTATTTCGGCTGATTTTAGAGGAATATTTTAAAGTTCCAAAACTCCACACTTAGAAGAATTTCCAAGTGAAACCAGTCAATGTTAGCCTATGGAAGGAAATTCAAGTTACTGGTAAGTACGGTTAAAATTACTTTTCAGGACCAGTACTGGGCTGAAAGATACAGCACTGAGGTCTCTCCTGATAACAGGTGAGTAAATCGGAATTCGTATTTCGGCTGATTTTAGAGGAATATTTGTATGTTTCAAAAATCAACACTTAGAAACTTTTTCAGCAAAAAGCAGGCAATGATATCCTATGGAAGGAAATTCAAGTTACTGGTAAGTACGGTTAAAATTACTTTTCAGGATTAGTACTGGGCTGAAAGATGCAGCACTGAGGTCTCTCCTGATAACAGGTGAGTAAATCAGAATTCGTGAGTTCGGCAGATTTTAGAGGAATATTTGCACAATGGTGAAGGGAGGGGCGGGGCCTGAGGTGACATCTGTGCAAACGCGCCCCGTGGCGCGTTTTAAGTTGGGGGATTAAGTCCCCTTGAATCATGAGGGTCCCTAGGGGCCAACTAGCCCACCAGGAACCTCCAGTATGCGCCAGAGGCTGCGTTGCAGAGACGTGTAGAGAGGCCACACTCCTTTTACACCTCTCTGCAACGCAGCTCTGTGGCGCTTTCTGGATGTACCTGTTGGGCTAGTTGGCCCCTAGGACCCTCAGGATTGAAGGGGATTTAATTCCCCATCTTAAAACGCACCACGGGGCCTGATTGCACACATGTCACCTCAGGCCCCGCCCTCCCTTCACCACTGTGCAAACGCGTCCCGTGGCGCGTTTTAAGTCAGGGATTAACTCCCCTGAATCCTGAGGGTCCCTGGGGTGCAACTAGCCCACCAGCTACCTCCATTAAGCGCCACAGAGCTGCGTTGCAGAGAGGTGTAAAAAGGGCGTGGCCTCTGTACACCTCTCTGCAAGGCAGCCCCTGGCGCATACTGGAGGTTCCTGGTGGGCTAGTTGGCCCTCAGGGACCCCCAGTATTCAAGGGGAATTACTCCCCCTTCTTAAAACGCGCCAGGGGGCGCGTTTGCAGAGTACTGCAGGGAGGGGGGCAGGGCCTCCGGCACGATGCCGTTTTTTTTTTTTTTTTTTATGGGAGGGGGCTGCGTGGCCCCCTTCCCTAAGCCACTTTGGCCCCGGGGACCCCATCCCCGGGGCCTGAGCATTTTTTTTTGTTTTATTTAAAAAAATAAAAAAAAACGGGAAGGGGTCCGCATGGCCCCCCTTCCCTGGGCCTCTATTGGCCCCGGGGACCCCATCCCCCGGGGCATGCCCTGTTTTTTAAATAAAAATATGGAGGGGGGCTGCGTGGCCCCCCTCCTCAGGCCATTTAAGGCCCGGGGACCCCATCCCCCGGGGCCGGCCTTGCCCTTATTTTTTTTATTTATATATATTTTTTTATTTGGGGAGGGGGGCTGCGTGGCCCCCCTCCCGGGCCACTTATGGCCCGGGGACCCCATCCCCCGGGGCCTGGCCTCTGGTTGGGGACTGTGGGGGGGTCCCCAATACCCCCAGAGTCCCGCCGGCTCCCCGCGTCCTATGGGAGCCGGCATTGCTTTTCCACATGGGGAGCAGCTAAGATGCTGCTCCCCATGTGGAAAAGCAACTAGTTTGCATTTTGAAAGAGAGAGCAGGTTTCCTGCTCTCTTTCAAAATGCAAACCAAGTTTGCTATGACAGGGCGGGAGCCGCGAGGCTCCCGTCCTGTCATAGCAAACAGCAGTGTCCCGGGGTAGGCACCCCGGGACACTGCAGGAGCCGGCCCTGGGGGTGGCGGTCCCCAGGGCCATCAAGGGCTCCAGGAGGGGGGCCGCGCGGCCCCCTCCCTACATTTTGAAAGCCCCGGGAGGTGGTGGTCCCCGGGGCTTGGGGGTCCAAAACGGACCCCATTTTCAACTTTCTTAGTGCCCCGGGAGGTGGTGGTCTCCGGGCGTGTGGGGGCTGGAGCCCTCCACACAGGTTTTAAAAAAAAATAAAGCCCCGGGGGTGGTGGTCCCCGGGGCTTGGGGGGCCCTTAGAGGCCCCCCATACATAAAATAAACACCCTCCCAGCATGCCCTCGGGACTTGGCCCACCCGGGGGCAAATTAACATCGAAGCGCGGGAGACCGCGCTTCGATTTATTTTTTTATCGGCAGGATCCGCGCACCCTGAGCGCATCCTGCCGATTTAAAAAAAAAAAAATGCTTTTTTGCCCAGGTGGTCCTTGTGGGACCCCCTGAGCAGACCTAGGGGGTCAGGGTGTTTCTACCCTGCCCCCTTTGTGCGTTTTGCGCACTTTTTTACTGCTTTCTTGTTTTTCGGTTCTACCGAGGAACAAGATGGCTGCCAACACTTCCTGGTTTGGAGTGTTGACAGCCAATTAGCAGACAGCTCGTGATCGGGAGGGTGCGCGAATCCGACGCGGCCATAGATATATATGTACTTTTACTTTTGATTTTCTCAGCAACTACTGAACGGATTTACACCATTTAACAAAAGGGTTCTTTCTGAACCAAGAACTACCTCTTTGCCAAATTTGGTGTAATTCCGTTCAGCAGTTCGGGCTGTAGCCTTGTCTAAAGTTTCCTATGGGAAATTGATTTTTTGACTCTTATTTTTTTAATTTCTCCGCAACTACTGAACGGATTTACACCATTTAACAAAAAGGGTTCTTTCTGAACCAAGAACTACCTCTTTGCCAAATTTGGTGTAATTCCGTTCAGCAGTTCGGGCTGTAGCCTTGTCTAAAGTTTCCTATGGGAAAATGAATGGGGAAAACACGTTTTGGGACCCCCCTTTTTTCTCGGCCCCCGCTTGACGAATCACCCTGAGACTTACAGGGTAGGAGCGGACCGGAGCGGGCCATAAAGTTTGAAAATTTCGCGAAGATTCGTCAACCGACGCAAGAGTTATTTCAAATAGAATGTCGCGGATTTCCTATGGAAAATAGGTCCTAACTATAACTATCTACTGGCGACCGCCAGTAGATAATATATATATATATGTGTGTATATATGTGTATATGTGTGTATATGTATGTGTGTGTGTGTGCATATATGTGTGTGTATATGTGTGTATAAATGTGTGTGTGCGTATATGTGTGTATATATATATATATGTGTGTGTGTGTATGTATATGTATGTGTGTGTGTATATATTATATGTGTGTGCGCGCGTATGTGTGTATATATATATATATATGTGTGTGTGTGTGTGTATATGTGTGTGTGTATATGTGTGTGTGTGTATATGTGTGTGTGTGTGTGTGTGTGTATGTATGTGTATATGTATGTGTGTGTATATGTATGTGTGTGTGTATATTATGTGTGTATATGTGTGTGTATGTATATTTGTGTGTGTATGTATGTGTGTATATATATATATATGTGTGTGTGTGTGTATAGATGTATGTGTGTGTGAGGATATGTATGTGTGTGTGCGTATATGTATGTGTGTGTATGTATACGGACGTGGTCGAAATGCGTCGTCCTTGTTTGCTGTGTCACGAATAAACCTGCTGTACTGACCGAGTGGGCTTGTGTGAATTCTTTCGTTGGATTCACTTTTTCCTTGGGATATATATATATATTTCTGGATGTATCAATCTATATTGAGCAGGGATCTCTTCAGACCAAACTACATAGAAAAGATACGGCGGGGAACTCAGTTCTCCATGCGAAAAGCTCTCATCCAAAACATCTTATCCGCAGTATTCCGTATGGGGAATATCTGCGAATTTGCCGTATATGTAGCACAGAAAAAGAACTAGAGAACTGTCAAAATGAAGCTACACTCAGATTTCTAGTGCGAGGCTACAAAGATAAGGATTTGAGTCTAGCCCGCACAAAAGCCAACAGCCTCACACGAGATCACTGTCTGCGGAAAACCATTAGTCAAGCTAAGGTAGAGATTACCAATGATTCCCCCATGAAGTTAGACTGATCACTTCATATTGTAGACAACAAAAAGCGATCAGAAAAATTGTATATAAAAATTGGCCTATTGTTTTAACTGATCTGACTCTATCCCAGATTTTACCCTCCCAACCTTCTTTGACTTTTAAAAGAGCACCATCCATGAGGGAGGTTTTAGTTAGAAATAGCCCTGAGATCACTTCAACCAACACTTGGTTGTCACCAAGATGTGTTTTTTTTAAATGTAGCTCATGCCGGGCTTGTAAATTTGGTATCAATTTGACAGAGTACATGACAGCTTTCAGTAACATACCTGTGAAAATACAAGATTACTATACTTGCCGCACAGAGTTTGCTGTCTATGTGCTCAGTTGTACATGCGGTTTAAAGTATGTAGGGAGCACTAAGCTCCAGGTACATGTCCGCATACTTCAACACCTTAGAGCCGCAGTCAACTCAGACCCAAATTACCCAGTAGCCAGACATTTAAATTTGGTTCATAATAACATCCTAAGTGACTTACAACTCGACACAAAGATGCCAAATGGTCTCAATATGGGAGAAGATCTTCACAATTTCTTGTGATGACCTTTATATTGAGTGTCTCGTTGTCCTCAACTAAGTATATACATGAAGGTCTTTTACTGTACACTGTGTAAAGAAATCATATTCCCTGTATTAGAGCTTCATGAATTCTTCTCTTTAAAGTATGGACTCATTAGATGTTTATTTATATTACTATCATGGCTTCAAACTGATTGACGAATTCAAGTTGGGCACTTGCCAAAAATATATGCTGCTATGTTTAATGTTTACAGAAGTATGGGCTTCGCCCGGGGCTCTGGGTGAAGTTTTTAGATGCATTATAAGTTCTATATTTTTCTGCACTAGCACAATTTTGCACTTTTTTCATGCCTGCCAAATCTTACAGTTCATGTGATTTGTGGGATTTTTTGATGGCCGAATCTGGATTCTATTTTGCACTTGAGTACTTGTTTACATTTGCTATTTGCACATTTCCCTTTAAAATATAAGGTATTGGTCTAGGCTTTTTTCATATATCGCCATGGTGGTTTTATAGTGCACTATGCACTTATACCTGGACCAAATGAATTCTTTAACATTATGTTCTTAATTAATTATTTATCAAATTCCATTGTATTTATGATTCTGTTTTTATAATGGTTTTAGATATTTATTATCAATAGCATTTTGTATCATTGTAAATCTGCATTTTAGAGTATGTTGTCCATTTTTCTTGTACCACGCAACATGAGCTTAATTGTTTAAAGGTGTGATTTGACTTTTTTTACTATTTAAATGCATCGTACGTAGTAGCGCGTCATGTGATCAAGACCGATCTGTTATGGTCAAAACGCGTCATGCTGAGGCACTGGCCAGGACTGACTAGTCGCCGTGTAGATGCCATCTAAATAAAGCACTGCATTGAAAATTATTCCAGAGAGTGGTCCGTACCTGTTTTCCTTCGCCGGTGGATGGTGGGGATTGAACCAGGATTTGCTTTGTGTATATATATATATATATATATTTATTTCAAAACAATACCCTTTCAGGCATAGAGTACCGCATACATTTTGCAAAAAAGAAGAGGAGAACTCTGGCTAGTTCCCAAGTTTAGCTAGAGAGTATCTCCTATAGAGCTCCTTAAAACACCAGCAACACTCAATCTGCTCACATCAAATGTCTGCTTTTCTAGCAAAGTTTTTAAGCATAGGATTAGCTCAGTGCCATCCACGCCGAGCTAGAAAGTGAAAAAGCCTTTTGCGAAATTTACAGCAAAGTCTTTAAGCATAGGATTAGCTAGTGCCTTCCACACCGAGCTGTAAAATAAAAAAGCCTTTTACCACTCAAGGCACAGTATTACAGCTTTGAATTGGTATAATGCCATCCAAGCTAACCTGGAATGCATAAAAGCAACCTCTGACACATGTTTTGCTCCTGTTAGACCTCTTCGGAGAGGTATAGCTGAACCCAAGATGGTTTTTGAAAAACAATTTGCCACACATTTTTGGAGGATTCATGAATCTGCTGTAAAATGTTAAAAAAAGCTCAGGCTCACGCACCAAAAAAAAAAGACCCCCCCCGGGGTGGCCAGGGCCTGGGGTTGAGGCGCATTGATGAATGTAGATGAATGCCACATGGCCCTCTCCCCAAGCCTCTAAGAACCCATGGGACCTGCTTCTGGATGGGATGGCAACAGGGCCTGGTCGAAAGCCAGGCCTTGTGGCCAACTCCAAAGGCTAATGCTGTGTGCAGTGTGGGGTTTGTTGCCTGCTGGGGTGTTGACCTGCATAGTACTCAATGTTTTCCTGCTGTGAGGGGGATAGCCCGCATGATACTCAAAACACTAGACGGCTGATCTGATACAGCATACAGGGTGGATTCTTTAATCCCTTAGCCTTGCACTGCCCCTAATGGCTTAGGGGCAGATCCTTGAAACATTGCAGAGCCCTTGGGTTCATTGGTTGAAGTTAAATGATCCACAGATTGTTTAGTCTGCTCACATTTAAAAATCATCTGATCCATAAACCACGTTCTGAGTGATATTATTGCAACCTTGAAACCCAATGTATCAGCTTTTCTTGGAGCGAGGGTAAGAGGCAGCTTTTTAACAGCTTTGTTGGCTCGGTGCCTTGGGGCAGCTAAAGCATGGTATGTGTAGGACTGAGATCACCTGTTGTTGCTGTAAGATTCATCCTCTGCTCTGGGCTATGTGTGTTGTATTACAGTCATCCCAGGTAGTCTTTGAAAATATTCAGACAGCTCTGAAGAGCTATCGGTTGGTAAACCGTTTTCCCGCCATATTGCTTCTGCCCCCCAAATTGTCAAAAACCACACTAGAAATAATAATGAAAGAAAATCTGACTATTAATTGCAAAATTGGTTCCTTCAACTAAAAAATAAGTGATCTATCCTCTGAAGTGAAATCCATGAGGGTGGAACTAGGGTCTATTTTTAAATGAGTGAACTCTACAGTGTTTTTAAGCTAATTAGTTGAGAGGCAGCTTAATGAGCACCTGCACTGGAGGTCTGAGTTTTAGCAACTCTAATGGAAAATCACAGCCATAGAGAACAGGTCAAGGAGAGACAATATTTGTCTGTACAGCACTTTGGAAAATGTGAAACAGGACAGCATGGTGGCATTTCTCAAGGAGTTCCTGCCTCACCTCTTACATATTGTATTGTATTGTAATTGCATTTATATATCGCTTACTACCCCTGACGAGGCGTCGAATCGCTTTTTCGGTGAGTAGCACGCTACTCCGGAACCCATAAAGGATTAGTGTTGAGTTAGTATAGTGAAATATGAAAGTAATTTGAGTGGTGGATAGGTTAGTTAGTTATTGTGGATTGAGAAGGATAGCGGAGGGATAGAAGAGGGAAAAAGGTTTGCATTTATATAGCGCTTGTTACCCCTGATGGGGTGTTAAAGCGCTTTTTCCGGCGAGTAGCATGCTACTCCAGAACCCATAAAGGATTAGTGGTGAATTAGTATAGTGAAATATGAAAGTAATTTGAGTACATATCACTTCGACAGAACTGTTGGAATTTCAAAGAGCACATAGAGTGAGGCACAGAGACAGGTGAGGATTGAATCACCCGAGGCCAAGGCCTGTGATAGCATTTTTTTGTTGTGTCATCAACAAGTGCAAATCAATTTGCAAGATACTAAGAAACAGGGGGGGGTCCCTTTCAACTTGACTGATTGGTTGCGCACACCTCTGTAGACTTCTTAAATGAAACTGCATTGAAACTGAAATTTCTTTAGCACTGCAGGTAAAACCGCACAAGCAATATTATGTTTGTCCTCTTAGGGCCAGAAGTCATGCTTATTACTGTGGAAGGCAACTGAGTTATTCAAGCCAGAGGTTTTGTCAAACGTTATAAACATCATGAACATTGCACCAATTGATATGTTACCGGCGTAGGCTGAGAACACTATCACAGACCGAACTGGGGCGACTTACCAGATTGATGGCCCTAGAAGGGTGAACAACCACCTAGAGAAACCATTTCTCATCAGTGCTCTGACCAAGAGTGCTTAAACAAAGTGGTGGAGACGCTGACCGAAGTAAGCAACAAATCTCGTTCTTCTTCGAAGGACAGACTTCAAGACTGGTGGTCAAGCTCTGAATATCCTAAAAAGGTGTGGTATGAAAGTTATGGGCTCCATTTTGTGCTCATTTGTCTGTACTGTGTCTAATGTGTGCCATTTCTATTCTATTAGGAGGATCCTCTAGAAGTCATTTGCAGGCACTCTCCCACCTAGTATGGAACTCAAACAGTAGGTGGGAAGAGGTACTTATTATTTCTATGGACACAGATATGGATTTTGACTGGGTGCAATGGGGGTGCTTCTGTCTGGACACAGATTTTATTTTGGGTGTTAAGTGGCTATACTGCAGACCTACCGCACATACTAATTGTGGTAAATTCCTATCCACTTCATAGTGGTTAAACAAGGCACAAAACAGGCTGTACTTTGTTTCTCTATTATTCTTTTTAGCATTGGAACCTGTTGCAGTGGTCATATGGGCCTCAGAGGTAAACAAGTGCATTAATACATGTACTGGCCCAATCAAGGCCTTTCTGTACCAGGATGACATCCTTATGATGGTCACAAACCCTAATGCTACAATCCTTGCACCAATGCCATTGATAGACTACTTTTCCCGATTTTCAGGCTACAAGATGAACTCCGGC
The DNA here is from genome assembly GCA_963921515.1 of Calotriton arnoldi. Taxonomy (NCBI): domain Eukaryota; kingdom Metazoa; phylum Chordata; class Amphibia; order Caudata; family Salamandridae; genus Calotriton; species Calotriton arnoldi. The sequence continues at coordinate 1,000,109 of CAWUFW010004979.1, read as the reverse complement.
AAATATGAGCCATTGTTGAAGTTCAGGATTTCCTAAGAGTGCCAGTGCGCTTAGACTCCTCATTTGATAAATGAGTCAGCAGCTGCAGTACCTTTCTGAATAAGGGGTTGGCAGGTCTGAGAAAGTGGATTATTAGTTGGGGTGGAGGGTGCCCATCACAAGAAATAACCTGGGTTCAACCCCTGGTAGCTTTAGCATGGAGTTGACCGGCTTAAATTAAGACATTTTTTAAAGCATTTAGAAGTTCCAAAACAGTTAAAAAATGGAAAACATAACACAATAAAAATCCTACTTCAGTTTATAAAACAGAAAATATTTTAATGGACAAAATGACACCAAAATGATTAAAATCCAATGAAGGGAAAAGGAGATATGAGTTTTTAAATTGTAAAAGAAAACTACTGCTGCAAAGTGCCAACCGTGGTAACCTGTTCGCACTAGGCCAGAAAGGGGAAGGATTAAGGTTGACCGCGATGGAGTGTGGGCTGGTTGCAAGGACCAGGTTTGCCCTAGTGGAAAAGTTACCTCCGACTCGCATTGACATGAGAGGCTCAACCTCAACGGAGTCTGGGGCCAAGAAGGAGCCTCACTGAAACAGTTTGATTAGGCAGGAAACGCTCAGGTCAGGGATGGTCGAGTGTGTGCATCTTGGTGATCTTTGGAGTCAATCCATTCTTCATGGTTGGTGGCATCGAGGAAGCTGCGGGAGGGAGTTGAAGTGACTTTGGCATCAATGAATTCCAACGTCAAGCAGAGAAAGTAGCAGGAGGAACGGCTGAGCCAGGCTCACTGGTGATGCGCTCTCAGTGGAATGACTGGCAGGTTGGTCCCGGTCCTTCGACGGCTTCCTAGGCAAAAGGTTTGTAGAAAGTTTGGTTTAGGCTGGAGGATTACACTCTATCACCAGCTAAGGTTTCCAGGACCTCAGGAACAGTACTTGGAGGTCAGAACTCACTTAACCAAAGCCACCCCACAAGCAGGTCAAGTTTGAACAGGCCAGCTGGGCTCTTTCAGGAAGGTGGGCTTCTTGTAGCATTTATGTTCCTGGAGCTTAACAAGAGGTCAGCCAACTGACCCTTGGAGCCTGCTTCTTAGTCATGGATACAAGTGTGAGGAGCTCCAGCCCTTAGGATTCTCCACACAGGTCTCAATAGCAGGTGCAGTCCCTCATCTGTTTTTCACAGGTCCAGTGATATTTTGAAGGGGGTACACAAAGTGTGCCACACTTATACCTGCACTAGCCTGTAGGTGTGGGTGACTTCTGGCCCCTCCATAACCAATAGGGGAAAAGTTCCTAGGGATAACCCTACCCACCTTCACAGCAGCTCATGTGTGTCCTACTGCAAACAACCCCACAGTGCCCCTTTCTACCTAAAACCAAGGTGACAGAACCTTTTCTCTCTTGTGCAGAGCTCCACTGCCTACCCTAGTGGTGTGGCCAGACAAATGAGGAACCCCTCATCTGGGATACTCAAAGCCAGTTCTGGGGGCAGCTCCTCACTCACTGGGATTGGATCCTGGCTGGCTAGGAAGACAAAAGGGAGGCAGGCCCAGGTGTGAGCTACATCTGCCAGTGACAGGATAGGCATCTTTTGAAGACATGAAAGGTGCTGGGCACAGCTCTCAGACCATCTTGGCAAGAGAAGGTCAACCTCTCCCCACCCCCAAGACATTTTGCCTCAGCTGTGGGAGCCACTTCACACCTCACAAGGAGCTATTCAGCTCCTGGGTGACAGGTGGAAGGTCAGGTAAATGGGCTTTTAGAGTCTTTAGGCAGGTTAAAGGTGTTTTAAAAAAAATGATAGTTTGTAAAATATTTGTTACAAATCTTACTTTACCAATTAATAATATTTAGAATTAAGTTTTTATTTTGTTCTTAGGTGGAGATACTATCTTTAATAATGTATGCAATGCTTTCCTATGGAACACCTAATCCTGCCCTAGTCTAGTGAAAATAGCTTTTAGGGCATTGACACTGTGTGTACATGTTCAACATACATTTATACACATCCTACTGTTAACAATCATGCACCCTCCCTTATGGTCATGTAATGCCTACATGGGGGGGCTTATTATTATTTAAAAAGAGGGTTTGGGCCTGTCAAAAGGGGTTATTTTGACAGTCAGGTTACTGGTGGCTGGCCTGTAGTAATGTTTTGCATTGTCACTCTAGTGGTGGTTCAATATGTGCTGCAGTTCACTAGTGACATTTAACCTTCAGGCCTTGGGTACACCTTCTACCACATATTAGGGACTTATAGGTAAGTTAAAAATGCCAATTAGGAGTGTAGCCAATTTTAACACTTTCTAGGGGTCAGAGCACATGTGCTGGAGCCTGGTTATCAGAGCCACTGTGCTCAGAGGCAAAAAAACAGCTGCATCAGTTGTAAAAATGGGGGTGGTCCTTCAAAATGAGGCACTTTCCTACAGCAGGCATGATTAAGGACTATATAAGGTGACTGACAGTAAAGCTTACCTTGACTTTGAGAAATGGTCACAATTGCAACTGTCTCTGTGGGGTAGACTGCAGTTGAATAAAATGGTGGTTGCCCTACGGCACAACTATGTGTTTGGCATGATTTCTCTGATGGTCAACAAGCCACTACTGACTCAAATAGAGGCTGACATAAAATATTTCACATGGAGGTGACATAGGCCCACCCTCAAAAAATATATGTGCATACACATAATCTGGGGGCTGTGGCTACAATGGATGGAACTTTCCCACTTAGCACACTACCTCTCTCATTTGATTTATTTGGACCCAAAACTATCTGATCCCCCTCCATGGGTCCAAATACAATAAAAGATACTGACTGCATTGATAGGCTGTACAATTAAAAACACCTAAGACAAGTGACAAACAATCCAGTAGTAATGGGGATGTTATTGAGCTGAAGACTTGTCCATGTGTTGATAAAAATAGACCCCTGGCTTCATTAATTGGCCCCCATATGGAGAAATTGTGGCTTAGGCATGTCTGAGTCCCCAGCAATTACAGAGAAGTGCAGGTCAGCAGAGATATGAAATTACTTGAATTCCTTTCATATACTGGCAGGGGAGTTTGGGCTCGAAGGAAACTATGCTGGACACATGCTCAAATACTGCACTCTTTAAGGGGTTATTGAGAAAGAAGAAATGTTAAATACGAGTGCTTTATTGTGAACAATTTATTGCACATATTTACCTTAACATGCACTAATATGCTATATGACCTAATTTCAATATTGTTTTTATATTAATCCAAACTGAGTGTGAACCTTAATCAGGGCCACTAGAAATATGCGGCAGGGGAGGGCCAAATTATGTGGCAGGGTTGAGTAAATTATGCAGAAAGAAAAGAAAAATTAAGCTTCATAATGCAGCACATTTGAGGATACCATTACTTTATTATTTTGTCATTTTTACACTTGTCTTTTATGTAGCTATCTTCCTTTTAAGGACTTCTCACTTTCTTTCTCATGAGAAGATCCTGGCTCCTGCTCATTAGTTATTTTTGTTGGAGTAACATTTTCTATCATGTGTCTATGTTTTCATTGTTTAGTTTTGAGAGGAAGGTGTATGAAACTGAGTGAAAATGTATTGATTTTAATTTTGAGAAATTCAGATATCATGGAAAGGTGGTCTCATTGATTTGTAGTATGTTGAGGGAGGGACTGCATTGTGCTCCTAAACAGGAGGCAGCCACAGGGGCGTAACAAACACCCCCCGCAGCCCCCGCATTGCGGGGGGCCCCCAGTCTTCAGTACGTGAAGGGGGCCCCCTCAGCTCATCTGTAGAGAGCTGTGAAAGGTTTGCTCTAAAGCAGCTGCAGTGTGCAGCCTGCTCTGAGCTCCTCGTGCTGACCCAGGACTGAAGAGAAACAAAATACCAACTTACATTGTTTCTCTTCAGTCAGAGCGCGCCAGGCCCCTGACAAGGGTGGGGGCCCTCAAAGAGAGAATTCTACACAGGGCACTGCTCCTCTGAGAAGGGACGAGGCAGCACAATGCTGACTGGGGCAGGAGAATGTTTGCAGCTCCAGGAACAGACTCTGATCAGAGGCATTGGAAGGTACACAATCAGGGGCCTATCAGTGGTGCAGCCAGTGCAGTTGCACTGGGGTTCAGGAGCGAGGGGGGGCATCTTGTGCATGTTGACTGCATTTATTTTACTTGTTGGCTCCTCAGATCAGTGTTTTTCCTCGTATCTGCCCTGCACCAACTTCTCTGTTTCCACTCGCTGGAGAGAAAGAAACTGGAAGGACAGGTAGAAAAACAAGCATTTGCAATGGAATAGGTCTCGCAATTGCGAGATTTTTAGCTATAGGCATTGTAAATGGCAATGCCTTTTATTTATTTGTTTAAAAACAACACATAAATAAAAGGCATTGTCATTTACAATACAATAGGTCAAAGTTTCGAAAATACGAGACCTATTGCATTGCAAATGCTTTTTCTAGTTTGTGTTGTAGTTTGCACAAATATTTGTCATTTGCATGCTTGCTCGCTAGCGAGCACTGCATGTACTACCCCCGTATAGTTATGTATTGACACACACAACACTGTATGCACGGCACGCACACGTCATCCCCAGTGAGCCATGTACTCACTCACTGCACACAAATAGTTTTACATTGGCACATACACCTTTCCCAGTGAGCGCTGTATGTACCGAGTCCGGATAGGTTTACATTAACTCACACAGCCCTGTATGCACTGCACTCAGATAGGTTTACATTCCCATACACATCTTTCCTAGAGAGCTCCGTATGTGCTGTGTCTAGACAGTTTTACATTCACACGTCTTCTCTAGAGAACTCTGTATGATCTGTGACAAGAAAATGTTACGTTGACACACACAGCTTTCCTAGCGAATGCTCTACGTACCATGAGCAGAATGTTTTACATTCATACACAAGGCACTGTGTGTGTTGTGCCCAGATCGCTTTACTTTCACACACAAGGCACTGTATTCACACACAAGGCACTGTGTGTTGTGCCCAGATAGTTTTGCATTCACACACAAACCACTGTGTGTGTTGTGCCCAGATAGTTTTGCATTCACACACAAGGCACTGCGCGTGCTGTGCCCATATAGATTTACATTGGCATACACATCTTTCCTAGTGAGTGCAATGTGTACTGTGCCCAGATAGTACCACGTTAACAAGAAGCTGTCTCCTATTGAGTGTTGTATGTATTGCAACAAAATAGTTTTTCATTGGCATACACATAGGCAAACTCTGTATGTTCTGTGCCCAGATAGTTTCTCATTTACATGCACTTGTCCTCAGATGTGAAGTGTGTACTTTTCGCTGAACATTTCTCATTGCCATGCACATGTCTTCTAGCAGGTGTAAAATGAACTGTGCCTAAATAGCTTCACAATGACATGCACACGTTTCTTGTGATTCTACTGTGCCCAAATAGTTTTTCATTGTCCTGCACGTCCCCTACAATGTGTTTCTTGTTAACATTTATGTCGCCTTGTATGTGCAGTACGTCCTGAGCCCAGATTGTTTCACATTGGTGTGCACTTGTCTTCTGGTATGTGAAGGACTGCCCAAATAGCTTCACATTGGCACGCACGTCTCCACTGTCTAAGTGAGCTCTTTGTTCGAAGGATTTCACATTGGCATATCCACGTCTCCTAGTGTGTTGTATGTTCCGTGCTCAAAGAGTTCCACATTGGCATGTATATCGTGTAGTATGTGTAGTGACCTGCTGGTCGTATGTACTGCGCCAGCTAGTTTCTCTTGCACGTCTCCTTCAATGTCCTGTGCCCTCTCAACGGGCCCATGTCTGTTAGCATTGCAGGCCCAGCACCGTGCCACTCGAATTAACCACGTGACACTGTGCAAATGTTTTACACAACACGTGATTCCTTTTGTGTGAAGAGTGTAACCCCCGGCTACGTTTCTAGTTGACGAACCTCGAAAGGAGAAGAGCAGGGGAGATTCGAAAAACGTTTTCTGACCATGACGAGTCGTAGCTGAAGCCTCGCGCCAGGGCGGGGGTGAAGTGTACCTCTTGCTCCTTCAAGATTGTTTTATTTCTTGTGGTAGAGCAGACGATCATCAGGTCAGCTACGTCGTATCAGACGCAAGTACTCAACATGCAGTTCACGCTGGCAAGCTTTTCTGATGAAAGCCATGGTGCGAGTAAGTGAGGCAGAAAGAAAAAGAGAGACGAAGGGTGAGAGAACTAAGAAGAGAAGAAGAAGACTTTGAGAGAGGGAGAAAGTGAGAGAGAAGATACAGTGAGATCAAAAGAGAAGACATGTTTTGTGATCTGTTGTTCATGAATTTGAATCTCAACTAGGCCAAGTCATAGTTTCATCTTTTTAAGGTTGGTAAATGTGTACAGTAATGCCTCTGAGACTGTAGAAATACAGAACAAACAAACACTTTATTTTAAGAGGTGCCTAGAGGTGAAGAGGGTTATCAGAGAGTTCTGCAGACCAAAGGAGAGTGAAATAAGTTTACAGTGTTTGATAGTAACAGCGAAAATATAAGACCACAAATCTGAGAAACCTTATGTTGATGGAATATTATATTAACAATGTTAAAATTTAAATATTTTGCCGACCCATTGATCTTTTATGGTTCAGATCTTTTTATTAATTTATCCAGGAACAAATACTCTTACCTAAATCCAAAGGCCGATGAGGTAGAACAATGGGAGAACAGAAGAAGGAGATAGATGAGGAGGAAAGGAGGATACCAGGGGGGACTGGGAAAGGCGGGAGGGGAGGGATAAAATATATGGGGTATTCACCCAGGGAGCATAGCCTCTCTCACCAGAATTAGCTCTTTCGCAACGTATTCAGTGTCAGCAGGCTGGGACTTTTAGTGCATCGTACCCACTGCGGTCAGTCTTTGTCTTGCTGATGAGGCGTGCCCCCTCGTCCTGTAAGCTGGTGTACTCATTAGTAAAGAGGACAAGTTCCCAAAAGTCCTGTGCCAGAGATTGGATGCATGGGCCCCTCATTTTGTAAAAGAGTAGCAACTTGTTCTGCAGGGAAGCAGTAAGCTTTTCCATCCCGATAAGGTCCCACAGTTTATGCAGCCAAAGTGAGATGACAATGTACCTGTGCCCCATTTGGCTTTGATGACATGTTTAGCCCCACACAAAGCCAAAGCCATTATCATTGCCTTGCCTTTGTTAGAGTGTAGAGGGTGTGTCGGCATTGGAGAGTCTCAGTAGGACGTAGCTAGAAAGACAGGGTATATCTGTTGCAAACATTTCATTGATATCTTTCAGCACGGCCTACCAGTAGCGTTTGAGTTTGGGACAGAGCCAGAGGAGATGAGTCAGTGTGTCTGGGTGGCCGAAGTTGCGTTAACAGCCATTAGGACTGTTGAGTTTCCATTTCACCCTTTTGGCTGGGGTGTAGTACCAATAGTGTGTAATCTTAAGCATTGCTTATTTTCCAGAGGCACAGAATGAGGAGGTGTGCATTTTGTGGAGTATGTCAGTCCATTTCTTTTGGTTGAAGTGAAAGTCCAGCTCAGCCTCCAAGCTGCGGGGCTAGAATAGTTGCACAATTTCCATGTTTTGAATCATGTACCCAGGCCCGCCTTCTCCAGTATTTCTCACAGAAAAAATGCCAGTGCACTCAATCAAATGCATTGTCTCTGTCAATTGACAAGAGAAGTGCTGAGACTCACTCTACAGTGAACGTGTGCCTGTCTGTCAGTCTCTCAGACACCCTGGAAGAGAAAGCTGCACAGTGTGAAAGGTTATGTTTGTGACTGGTTCTTTTTGTCTTTATCGATTTAGAGAAATTTGGGAAAGACACCTTGGATTGTTTCTGCAGGACAGTAGGTTGGAGAAAGGGGCCGGTCTTAGTTTTGGGCTGATGATCAATAAGTCACGAGATGGGGAAACTAGTGAGTCTTGAGTAGCGCCATCACATGTTGGTAGGTTGGGTGTTGGCAGGAGATCCTTGAGTTGTTCTCTGAACAGTAGCAGGTTAGATGGTTTGTGATGCTCTACAGGAAGTCTGTTTCAAGGGCTGGTGTCAAACATTAAATGGATCAGCCCTCTGCGGAGTATTTTAAAGTGAGTTATTGGGAAGACGGTGTGGGGTTGGAACACAGCTTATTTTTTGGGGTGATTTTGTCCTTGATCGATAGTGGTGCTTATCAGTAAATGGCTTTGTGAGGTAGTGGCGTGGAAGTTGAAAAAGAAGCAAGAGCGAGTTGTTAGCATCAATGAAATACAACAATGGATTGTTTAAATACATCTGTCCAAGAATGGTAACAGACAGTTGCATGTGTTAAAAACCTTAGCCCTGCCTGGTCTTTACAATTTATTATCAGAGTGTGAACACCAACGAATTAGCAAAATTAAAAGGCAGCAGGGAGAGATTCCAAGACCAGGTTTACTAATGTCACAGCTGATGGAAAATGTTGAGACACGTACTCTGACCACAAGAAAAGTGTACATCCTCTTTAAGCCAATGTGCTGACCTAAATGAAGCACCTCATGCATTATACTCTTTTTTACCTTTTTCTTGTGGGAATATGCCTGGGGGGTTTTGGGAGTTGTGTCAATGTGGATGTCTCTGTATATGAGGTATTGACCTGCTGGGAGCTTTTTTTTGTTTGCATAGGAGTCCACAACAACATTTCTATGTCACTGTACAGAATACACCAAGAATGCTGTATGTGTGATAAGGGAAGTGAAGGGGTTTGAACAAGGCTATTATACATGGTCCAAAACAAAAAGTGCTTGTGGTGGGTCAGAGGTAAGGGTGTGTCCCCCACTCCAGCAAAATCCTCTCCTCCATCAGTGGCCTTTTTGTATGTGTGTGAGTGTGTGCGCGTGTGTATGTAGATGGAGAGACAGAGAGATTCAAACATTTTAATCAAACAACACTGATTTGCTGCAAAAGGTAGTTGGACAATTTAAAGTGTGTAGCAAGGTGCAGTGTCTTTTTTTTCGGTGTCGTCACCCAATACATTGAGCAGCTGTAGTGGTTGGCACTACGGAAGCCAGGACAAATAGCACTGGGGGACAGGCACCATCTGACCTCTCTAGAGACACCAGTGAAGACTCTGGAGTAAATAAATACAACCTTTGAGGGTAGTGGTTCTGGGAGAGTATGAGGAAGAAGGGCAATAAGATCTCAAAATGAGAGATCCAGGTCTGTACTGGGATTGATGAAGAGCATAGTGATAGATAAGAATGCACTGGAAGCGCTAATCAAGTGGCAGAGTGAGAAAGTATGCAGGAAAGAAATCACGAGGTGCTATGAGGACAAGGTCAGATGGAAAGCTGATAAGGAAGAGAGGGTGGGGTATAAAAGAGGAAATGAGAAAAGGGAGGTCGGGAATGGAGAGGGTGAGAAAATGGATGAAGGAAATACAAAGCAGACAGCATAAAAAGAGCCGAGAAAGGGAGAGAAATACAGCACAGGAGATAGGAAAGCATAGTGGAATGATTTCGACGGGATGAGAGAGAAAAAGTTGGAGATAAAAGTGACAGAGAATAGAAAGAAAAAGGCAGGGATGAGAATGAAGAAAAGATAGGATGCTCAGAAAAAATGAAAAGAAAGAAATAGAAAGCAAGAGGAAGGAAGGAGGTGTGAAAGAGAAGGAGCAGTGGATGCACTTTTGGCAAAACTAAACGATGAGTGGGCCCGATGCATAGCAGGATCAAGGATCGAGAGATCAGTGGCACTGCTGTAGGACAGTATGTCTGACCCTCAGACCACTTTCAAGGGCCTACTGAAGGATTTGCCAGTCCACTCAACATACTTCATGGATAAGTTGATCATGATATGGATTTCTGGCTTCTCACCATCAAGTAAGGAGTTTTCTGTGATATAAATAACGCACGGCAAGAAGCCTGATTGAAATGTAGAACCTTGTTTGACATATAAAATCTTGGTCTTACTTGGGAAGTGGATTTTCAGAATCGGTTTTTAGTTTGCCAGCTCTAGTAGAATGGTGGTTCTTTTCTGTAGCATGAATGTAAATATTGATAAACCTCATCGATCTGGGGACTATGCCTTCCTAGTTCGAATGAGTTAGGACCAAGGGTATGGTTGGTGTAATGTCCGGGGCCCTAGGCCCCCATTGCTGGGAATGATGACACGGACACAGATAGTGGTATTCTGGAACTGGCCTCAGGCACGTGCGCCCGGCCTCCTTTATTGACAGGGTCACCTGACTGGTGACGCCTGTGGTGGGTGGGTGTAAGGTGTGTTACACTTGCGGGCAGAACACTAGACCGTGTCTGGCTAGACACGACATCCCCCCCACCTTAATGAAAAGAAAGGAACAAAGGTCCAACCTGGAAGAAAGATAAACAAACATTAAATAGCACTGATTGAGTTTCTTCAGGCCGTCCGCCAGGCGTCACTGGAGCTTTGGACTGCATGGCCATGATGTTTTAGTTGTCCTTGGCGAAGTGTTTTAGGCCTGGTCTCGCAGTGTCGAAGTCTATGTACAGAGTCCAGCATCAGTGCATTGGGAGCTGTGGTGAGGTCCACTCTGGAGGATCTCTGTGTGTGAGGCCTTCCGGTCTTCGACTGTGACCTCCCTGCGTCCTGTGTGTGTCGAGGAGCCGCTGCCGAGGTATTTCTCCCGTTTGGACACCCATTTCACGGGAACTCCACCAAGGCTCCTTGTCCTTGGATTTCCACGTGGGCTGTGCGGGCCTTTGCGTAGGCCGCGCTTGGTGTCGCTGCAGAACTTACCACAGGGCCACGGTCTAGTCTTGTGTGGTCCCAGGGGTGGATCTTCCAATGGCCGGGTGCGCTCTACTTTGATATGCTGCCGGTTGACAGGAGCACACACAGATGGTTCCTGGGTGTCTCGCTCATGGAACTCCGGTTATCTGGAGTGTGTGGATTCACTTTGGTGGTGCGATGCTCCTTGGCGGTGATGATGAACGGTGGTTGTTTCTCAGTTGGGCAGCAGGCGGCGGTCTGTTGTCTTGGGTGAGTTTGTGGAGCGCAAAGGACTGGAGGGGCTTCGCAGCTTGCCTTTATCTTGTCGGTGTTCGGGACTGACTGGTCGTGCGGGGACTCGTTGGAGTGATGCTCGCGTCGTGCTGGCGGCTTATGTTTGGTTCTCCTCGTTGGGCTGTCTCCAGGGACGTTGGTCTGGCTTCAGGACTGGACGGTCTCACTGGGACGCTTTGGAGAGAAACTCGGTTCGCGCTAGCTGCAACTTCCAGTTGGGTCTTCTCCGTGGGCTGTGTCTCGGGGCGTCGGTCCGGCTGGTGGCTGTCTGGTGTTTCTGGGTGTGCTCCTCCGGTGGTGGTACGAATCTTATGCCCTGTCGCTCTGTTCCGTTTCTCCTGCCCGCCTGTGGTGGTCATTTGCCCTGTGGCGCTGTGCCACTGTTCCTTCTCTCTCCGGGGAGTGGCATCGTGTCACTCTCTTCTCTCTCATCTGACCAGGATCTCACTTGGGGTGGCGTCCTGCCGCGTGTCTCGTGTTGGTGTCACGTGGACCTCGCTGTGCGCCCAGACGGTCTCACCCTTCTTTGAGCCTGTCTCCAGTTTGTCCTGTCAGTAGGACTTGTACTTCCTCTCGGGAACTTTCATCGGACGGTCTAATCTTTCCTGTGGACCTTTCTCAGAACTGTCCTGTCAGTAGGACATGTACTTCCCCTTGGGAACTTTCATCGGACGGTCTAATCTTTCCTGTGGATCCGTCTCAGATCTGTCCTGTCAGTAGGACTTGTACTTCCTCTTGGGAATTTCCATTGGCACCATCTTTTGTTTGGGGATACCGCAGTGGTTCTCCTTGATGCCTTCTGCATGCCTCCTTCTCTTCGAGGAGGTCTTGCACTCCTGGGCACTTGCCCATGCAGTCACGCTTCTGGATGCGTCTGTCGCGCACCTCGGACTTGGCGCTCTTCTGCCCTCTTCAGGGTAACCGTGGTCCTGGTGGTCTGTCCAGCCACCTCTTCGACCTCTTCCTGGTCACTCCTGCTTGGCGCGCTTCCGACTGCGCCTTTCGTTTTCTCCACTGGGTGCGCTTGCTGCACATTTTGTTCAGTCTTCTGTTCCTGAGACTGTAGCAGCTGTTCCTGTGCTGCTGCGTACTTGTTTGGTGTTGTGGTTTCTTCTTCAACATCTACATGTGGAGTTGCCTCTCTTTTTCAGTCTCTGCATGCCCTGGCAGTCTTTCCTGTGATCTCACTATGGTGTACGGTCTTTCCTCTAGCGCTCTCTCTTCGTCCACTTGCGGTGACCAGTGTCCTGCACAATAAGCGATTGGTGGACGCAGTATTTTCTTCCAGGTTCCTTTGCTGAATTGGGGGTTAATTCACTCTCCCTGGTTTTTCCTCTTTGGAGCCTTCATCTTTCACTTTTTATTTTTTATTTTTAAAGGATATTAGCTGCCATCCCTTTGGCCCTGACAGCAGGCTGCAACAGTCAGTTCTCCATTCAATGCAGGCCTGTGCTTTAACTATACTGTCTTTTCTTTAGGGTGCATAATACCGCTATTTGGCCAATAGATGGCGCTGCGGGGCTTTCTCTTCCAGTCCGCGGCCGTTTTTCCATTTCCGAAACCTCGACAGGTTCCGTGGAGCTGCGGATATTGTCCTGCCCCCGCGGGCGTTGCTGGGGCCAAGGAATGGTGGGTGCTGTCTGCTCTACAGCTTGAGGCGACAGAGCTGCAGAGAACTCCCACTGCCTCCGTGAATGCTGCCTGTGATGCATTCACATTGTCCATCGCGCAGGATCGGCCTCAGCCACTTGCGTCCACTGCGGGTCCCGGGTTCACCCCAGTCATGGGCGGAGTTCCTCTCCGATAGCTGCCGCCAGATACACGCAGGCTGCCGGACTCCTCTGCAGGACTTCCTCTCCACCAGGGTGAGTACTCTTTTCTTGTACTGGGCTCGTGCAGTCATATCAAGTGCACCTTCAGGCGGCCCCGCGCGCTTTGGGCGGTAGCTTCGTCCCGCTTTCTGGGCACTTCACTTTCGCTACTCCTGTTGGCCACTGGCCAGACGCTGTCTCTCTTCAGTCCTCCACCTCACCCTGCAGCCTCACATTGCACACGCTGCGCGGGGGTGGGGAGGAGTTAGCGCTACTCTCGGACACTGCTCCGTTACTTATGGGCATTGCGCAGAATTCATCCTTCTACGCAGGGACTGGGGAGTGGATAGCTATTCCACTCTCCGTCCTCCCGCCTGAGGCTCTCTTCGCTGCCTGCAAGTCCCGCACTCCGGGCTCACCTTCTCTGCCGGCGCCATTTCGCAGATCACTTTCGTGCCACGGCCACTCCTGCTCCTCCTTATGCCAGCACGCCGATCAGACCTGCCTTCACCTCGGCTCTGGTTACGGCGGTGGCTGGCATCTCTGCAGTCCGGTCTCGCCTCTCTGCTCCTCCAGGCTCGCGTCCATGCCCGACTCTATCTCAGCAGGCACATCGAAGCGGGGTTGGCTCCCGCCGCCTCGTGTTCACCTCGGGGCTCCTCGCATGCCCCGCAGGTCTTCCGCTGTTCTTCGCCTGCTGCTGGGGGTGCCCTCGACAGGGGCCACACACTTCCCCCCCACCTTCAAAGAGCAGGCTGCACACGCGGGATTATCCCGCTCGTCGCCATTGTAATGTCCGGGGCCCTAGGCCCCCATTGCTGGGAATGATGACACGGACACAGATAGTGGTATTCTGGAACTGACCTCAGGCACGTGCGCCCGGCCTCCTTTATTGACAGGGTCACCTGACTGGTGACGCCTGTGGTGGGTGGGTGTAAGGTGTGTTACACTTGCGGGCAGAACACTAGACCGTGTCTGGCTAGACACGACAGATGGGTAGGGATGGATTTTTGAGAAGGCTCAGAAGGAAGGTTTGGTGCATTTATCCGTCTGCATTCTTAAACTCTCATTTGAAGCCTTTCTCTGTGAAAGAAGGGAAGGAGGCATGGACATTGGGAGGCTCAACTGGAGTGAGAGGGGAGATATTAGGATTCCTTACTTCCAAAAAACTATCCTCTGACTCTTGTCCTTTAAGAAAGAATACAAGAATTTGCAGTATTGAAAACGTTATTAGCTCTTAAATAACATGAATTCCACAAACAGGATCTTTCAAGAAGAGAATTCCCAGGCTAGTTTAAGCCACGTCTGACACCATGCTGAGATCTTCCCTTTGGTTCAAGAGCATAACTTCCTTGGTCAGTTTGTAAGCTGGTAGCCATCTAGATGCCCAATCATGTTTGATTTAGCGTTCATGGCCTGTTCATTTTTCTCATTTCTTTGGACCACTGTTTTTGCAAGCCTGATTGGTGTGACGAGCAGTGTGAAGGTGCACCTGGAGGCTTACAGGTTGTGCAAAGCCCATTCCTTCATTGCTCTTTAAATTCTGAATAGAGACGTTATTCTAGTGCGTTTCCTTACTTGAATATTTAATACTTGAGGTGCCCTGTACAGAGTGTTTCCATATTGCTTTTGGTGTAGGGTTAGAATTTATTAAAACATTAAATGAATATTATAATGGGTAGCAAGATGCACAGTGCAATTAATAGGCAATGCTACAAACAACATATTTAGCAATGTGGACCCCTGGGGTAAATATGTAAGGGTTTTTTGCAATGGAGTACGGAGCAAATTAATGTAATACATCAATCAATTTTGATTCAAAATATATTTGAATGTCAGCCTCATTTAGAAAGCCACAGTAAACGCTATGGTAGGCCTTCTTGCAGCGTTACCGGTATTGCAAGGGAAAAGTGGTATTACCTGGAAACATTAGAGTTTTTGGCCTGACTTGCAGTTTTTATAACATTTTTTCTTTCTCAGCATTTATGTGCACATAGCTTATTCCAGTCTAGTTTCTGATGGTTGTCAAGCACAATATTTATGTGACGTGATTCTGTATTGCCTTTTTTGAGAAATGTGGAATTACAACATAAAAACTCTGGGGGAATGCTAGAAAATGTGTGAGGGTACGGACACCAACCAGTTCAGTAAGTATCGCTGCATTCTAAAGGAGGCCATGTGCTGTACTTAAAAGGTGTCTCACTGCGCTGCTGCCTGTTTTATTTTTTCCAAGATGAAAGATTATTTTTAAAAAAGGGCAATGTTTCATTTGTTCTATTTTCTACAGGAATAGACGACATGTTCCAAATACATTCTGCATGTACAATGACTGGTATCGAAGATATTTTCTTAAAACTGTTGCCTTCATACAGACTCAGAGTGGAAATGTCTGCAGGGCCCCCTAAGGCCTGAAATATGCTGCATTCCCAGTGATATCTCTCGTCACTAGGCGGTTGTAAATTATACATCATCTTTAATGAGGTTCTGGTGACTGGCAGGAGAGCTATAGTCACTATATTGACGCAGCTTCAACAATGTTAAAGAAAGCTCCACGAAGCTATGGGTGACCCACATTTTTTTCTGCCTGCTGCCTTCCCTAGCAGTGGGCGTCAACAGAGAAGCAGGTTTTTAAGTAATGTCAACAACTGTTTGTGAAAAAAAGAAGGAAAGGACCATTACCATTTTCATTCATGGTTGTTCACGTGTTTTTGGTGGGTCGTGAATGGGATGAAGCAATCAATTGTCTGTCAATTGAGCCGTGGCAAAGGGATCAGCATTAAAATTAATATGTGAGACGAACATATTGTCATTGCTAGCTACAGTTACAATGGTTTAAACTCCTCCCAAAAAAGAGCTAGTTGTCTTTAGTTGATCAGTGGTGGTGGTGCCTGTATCGTATCAAGAAGATTTTCTTTATGCATTTAAGTATTTTAGACTACGGATTGTCGTGTTTCCTGCATGGCTACTGTAGTTTTCGCTATGTTAGCCTAACTGTGCAACGTTGTAGGCCTCATTCTCCATTGCACAAGTTACTATATAAACACGTTTTGCTTTTGTACCACATTGTACTTTCACATGGACCCTGCATATGTTTTCACATTCTGTTCTTTTCCTGGGATTTAGTCTGAACGCCATAGACAAGGTAAAACAACAATGCCCCTTGTTGTTATTTCTGGCCAGGCACTAGCACCTAGACATAACACAAGAATACAACTGCTGTTTATGTGCACACATGTCCTCTCATATAGATGAACACATGAGCAAAAAACAGACACATGAAACAAGAGTTCTGAGACAAGAGTACTGCGTCTGCTGAGATGTAGAACATCCATCTGTGAATACTAAGGTACGGGGTCTGCCAGTAATCCCAGAGATCTTTGATATATAATCATCTAACTTCATTAGCAAGGGAGGGGTGTTTAGGTTACTCTGTCCTATAAAATGACAGGGCTTTTCATGATATAAGATTAATCATGCTAGCAGTATTTTTAGCATGCATTATTTTTCTAATTGTGGCACGTATACTGCACTTTGAAGCACAATAGTTTAAATATTCTAAACTGCCTTTGCGGCTCCTGGTTATCTTATTGTGGATAAGTACGAGTGAGAGAGCTAAAGGGTGTGTCCTATTACAACAATCCCTGAGAGGGTCAGGAGTGTTGTGTTTCTAGTTGCCAATTCACTTGTTTCTATGGTAAGGTTAGGAGGGCAAGTGATGCTCTATAGCTAGTCGGACTCGGACCCCTAGGTAGTGAGGTGGTATGGTGACTCAGTCCCTACATACTGATGTTCTATGGTTCGAAGCATAGTTCTGTTCTAAGAGCATAATTCCTGCAACAGGATGATACTACCAGAAGACACAGGAACACTTAGTAACATTTCACAGATAGTAAACAATTTCTTTAGATCCACCGAAATACACATTAGCTCACTTGCGTTATCTAAATTTCATTCTGCAAGATGTTATAGGTCTCTGTTGATAAATTGTCAATTCTTGCTCTCTGTTATGAATGCTGAGCAAACACTTTCTTTCACCAACTCATCATATCCTGTTTATCTTTAAGTCATTGCATACATTCTGTTCTCTTAAAAAAAGCATCAAATGTGGAGAAAAAAAGCATTGCCCACCAACACTAAGGGGCATTCTTACAAGAAGCTAGTGCCGCCGCAGCGTCTTTTTTTTGTACGCAGTGGGGACACAGTCAGTGCTCCACACTGCTCCATATTTACAAACTGGCGCATTGAGCACAATGCATCAGTTTGTAGAGGACTGTGTCACAATATACCTGCACCAGGCATAATGTATGCAGGGTAGGCATTCCCACGTTAAAAGACAAGTAGAACTGACGCAGTGAAATGTACAATTTTTCACTGCGTCACTCTACGAATTGACTGCTTTATAATCCCTACACCTTCTCAAGCCAGGCGTAAAGATTGACGCAGGGCTTTTAACATGGGACTCGACTCTGAGTTCTGACGCATTGCTGGAGTTGTCAGTCTTACGACCAACTCCAGCAATGCATTACTTTAGCGCCAAATGAGGGGTCAGAATCTCTGATGGATCCATGAATCCTTGTACCTTGGAGCACTGTATTGTAAATACAGTGCATCCATGGTGTCGTTAGGGCATTTGAGGCAGGCGTAGGAAATCTGATGCATCAATGCCAATGCATCAATTCTTGTAAATATGCCCCTAACTTACTAACAGTCACCAACAATAGACATTCAAGAAGGTTCTTTGGGGAATATTTAATGGAAAATGATGCAGTGCGGCGCTGCAAGTCATCTTGCTGCGCCGTGCTGCATCATTGGGAAAGTGCAGGGGTGCATTGTATTTACAGCAATACAAAGCATCCCTGTGCTTTCCTTTGCGCTGGCACGCAATTTTCTGCCTATTGCCAATGCAGGCACCCTGCTTGCATTGCAGGGATGATTGTTTTTGTGCAGGAAGGGACACCTTCCTACACTAAAACAATCATTGATGATGTTTTCCTCCTTTTATGTGTGCTGCAGAATTCAGCACAAATAGAAAGAGCAAAAAACGAGGAGAAATAAAGGTATTTTTCCTCATTGTGCCACTTTAACGCCTCCCCTGGGAGGCATTAGAATCTGATGCATTCCCAGGTTTACGAAACCTTGTAAATCTGGGAATGCGTCAGAATCCATGGGTGTTGCGTGGAACACCCACAGCAACACCCATGGAATGCCCCTTTCATACAGAGTAATGTGTGAAAGGGGGCCATATTTACAACGCCATGAAAAGCCACACAGGGTGGCTTTACGTGGCCTCATAAATATGGCTCAGCATTGTGCGCCACCAGAACGTCAAAAAAAGTGATACTCCAGTGGCGCAGGGGCATTGTAAATATGCCCCTTTGTTTGCTGATGTCTGCTTGTTTTTTTGGGCCATACTGTGATACCATTCACATGATGGTCCATTAGTGCATCCCTGTAGTATAGCCCTTAACCCCTTCGATGCTCATGACGGAATGGTTCCGTCATGAGCATCGGTGCCCCTGTGCTCATGACGGAACCATTCCGTCATGAGGGCAGGGGCACGAAATCCCTCTGCTGCAGACAGCAGAGGGATTTCCTTTCTCCCACAGCCTCGGGAGCTGGGGAAGAGCTGGGGCGATCCCCAAGCAGGGATCCACCCACTAAGGCACCATGGAGGGGGAGCGGGCCCTTGGGCAAGGGCTTTTGCTCCCCCCAAAAAAATTGCCAATGTTCAGTCTTTCTGCCCCCCTGGGGGGCAGAAAGCCCACTAAATGCCAGGGATTTTTTTGTGTGCAATTTGTTTTAGGGTGGGGGCTGCCCAAAATGGGCACGCCAATGCCCCCACCACACCCACCACCATTACAGCTTTTCACCCTCCCCCTGGGGGCAGATGGGGGCAGTAGCTCCCAATCTGCCCCGGAGCAGCAAGCCCACTAAACACCAGGGATTTTTTGGACGCATTTTTTTTTAGGGTGGGGGCTGCCCGAAATGGGCACGCTAATGCCCCCTAACCCCCCCGCCCCATTACAGCTTTTATGCCCCCTGGGAGGCAGATGGGGCGGTAGCTCTCAATCTGCACCCCGGGGCAGAAAGCCCACTAAACGCCAGGGATTTTTTTTTGTGTAATTTTTTTGGGGGCTGCCCAAAATGGGCACGCCAATGCCCCCACCCCCCGTCACCATTACAGCCTTTCTGCCCCCCCGGTGGGGCAGAAAGCCCACTAAACGCCAGGGATTTTTTTGTGCAATCGTTTTAGGGTGGGGCTGCCCAAAATGGGCACGCCAATGCCCCCACCCCGCCACCACCATTACAGCTCTTTCTGCCCCCTGGGAGGCAGATGGGGGCAGTAGCCCCCAATCTGCCCCCTGGGGGCAGAAAGCCCACTAAACGCCAGGGATTTTTTTGTGCAATTGTTTTTAGGGTGGGGGCTGCCCAAAATGGGCACGCCAATGCCCCCATGCCCTTGCCACCATAACAGTCTTTCTGCCCCCGGGCGGCAGAAAGCCCACATGACGCCAGGATTTTTTTGCGCATTTGTTTTTAGTGTGTGGGCTGCCCGAAGTGGGCACGCCAATGCCCACATCCCCGCCACCATTACAGCTTTTCTGCTCTCCTGAGTCTCCCGATAAAAATGGTACCTCACACGTGTGGGTGGGGCAAGTATCCGCGACAGGCAAGGGCCCAAACCTAGTGAGGCGACATCAAAATTACCTATCACAAACCAACGTGGTTTCAAGGGGGTCCCATGAGTTTGGCCCCGGGTTCGGCGGCCAGCTAGGAAACCTACCAAACCCACACATTTCTGAAAACTAGACACCCGGGGATTCCAGGGAGGTATGGCTTGCGTGGATTCCCCAACGTTTTCTTACCCAGAATCCCCAGAAACCTGAAATTTTGCTGAAAAAAATCACTTTTTCACACATTTTTGTGGGGAAGTTGTAGCATCACCGGGCTGAAACAAATTCCTACCACCCAGTGTTCCTCCAGGTCTCCCGATAAAAACGGTGCATCACTCGGGCGGGAGGCCCAAGTACTCGCGACAGGCAAGGGCTCAAAACGTATTGAGGCGACATCAAAATTGCCTATCAGAAGACGCACCTGGTTTGCAGGGGTCCCATGACTTTTGTCCCGGTGCTCGGCGGTCACCCAGGTAAACCTACCAAACCCACACATTTCTGAAAAGTAGACACCGGGGATTCCAGGAGGTATGGCTTGCGTGGATCCACCAACGCTTCTTACCCAGAATCCCCTGCAAACCTGAAAGTTTGCTGAAAAATCACTTTTCACACATTTTTGTGTGGGAAAGTTGTAGCATCACGGGATGACACAAATTTCCTACACCCAGCGTTCCTCCAGGTCTCCCGATACAAATGGTGCCTCACTCGGTGGGAGGCCCAAGTACTCGCAACAGGCATGGGCCCAAAACATATTGAGGCAACATTGAAATTGCCTATCACAAAATGTTTTGGGCCCTTGCCTGTCGCTGGTACTTGGGCCTCCCACCCGAGTGAGGCACCATTTTTATCGGGAGACCTGGGGAACGCTGGGTGGTAGGAAATTTGTGTCATCCCGGTGATGCCACACCTTTCCTACACAAAAATGTGTGAAAAAGTGATTTTTTCAGCAAACTTTCAGGTTTGCAGGGATTCTGGGTAAGAAAACGTTGGTGGATCCACGCAAGCCATACCTCCTGGAATCCCCAGGTGTCTACTTTTCAGAAATGTGTGGGTTTGCTAGGTTTCCCCAGGTGGCCGCCGAGCCCCGGGCCAAAAGTCATGGGACTTCTGCAAAACCAGGTCAGTTTTGTGATAGGCATTTTTGATGTCAGCCTCAATACGCTTTGGGCCCTAGCCTGTCGCGCAGTACTTGGGCCTCCCACCCGAGTGAGGCACCATTTTTATCGGGAGACCTGGGGAACGCTGGTGGTAGGAAATTTGTGTCAGCCTGGTGATGCCACAACTTTCCCACACAAAAATGTGTGAAAAAGTTATTTTTTCAGCAAAATTTCAGGTTTGGAGGGGATTCTGGGTAAGAAAACGTTGGTGGATCCACGCAAGCCATACCTCCTGGAATCCCCGGGTGTCTACTTTTCAGAAATGTGTGGGTTTGCTAGGTTTCCCTAGGTGGCCGCCGAGCCCCGGGCCAAAAGTCATGGGACCCCCTTGCAAAACCAGGTCGTTTTGTGATAGGCATTTTTGATGTCGCCTCAATACGTTTTGGGCCCTTGCCTGTCGCTGCGTACTCTGGGCCTCCCACCCGAGTGAGGCACCATTTTTATCGGGAGACCTGGGGAACGCTGGGTGATAGGAAATTTGTGTCAGCCTGGTGATGCCACAACTTTCCCACACAAAAATGTTTGAAAAAAGTGATTTTTTTCAGCAAAATTTCAGGTTTGCAGGAGATTCTGGGTAAGAAAACGTTGGTGGATCCACGCAAGCCATACCTCCCTGGAATCCCCCGGGTGTCTACTTTTCAGAAATGTGTGGGTTTCCCTAGGTGGCCGCCGAGCCCCGCGCCAAAAAGTCATGGGACCCCCTTGCAAAACCAGGTCGTCTTCTGATAGGCAATTTTGATGTCGCCTCAATACGTTTTGGGCCCTTGCCTGTTGCGCGTGACTTTGGGCCTCCCACCCGAGTGAGGCACCATTTTTATCGGGAGACCTGGGGTAACGCTGGGTGGTAGGAAATTTGTGTCAGCCCGGTGATGCCACAACTTTCCCACACAAAAATGTGTGAAAAAAGTGATTTTTTCAGGTTTGCAGGGGATTCTGGGTAAGAAAACGTTGGTGGATCCACGCAAGCCATACCTCCCTGGAATCCCCCGGGTGTCTACTTTTCAGAAATGTGTGGGTTTGCTAGGTTTCCCTAGGTGGCCGCCGAGCCCCGGTCCAAAAAGTCATGGGACCCCCCTTGCAAAACCAGGTCGTCTTCTGATAGGCAATTTTGATGTCGCCTCAATATGTTTTGGGCCCTTGCCTGTCGCGCGTACTTGGGCCTCCCACCCGAGTGAGGCACCATTTTTATCGGGAGACCTGGGGGAACGCTGGGTGGTAGGAAATTTGTGTCAGCCCGGTGATGCCACAACTTTCCCACACAAAAATGTGTGAAAAAGTGATTTTTTCAGCAAAATTTCAGGTTTGCAGGGGATTCTGGGTAAGAAACGTTGGTGGATCCATGCAAGCCATACCTCCCTGGAATCCCCCGGGTGTCTACTTTTCAGAAATGTGTGGGTTTGCTAGGTTTCCTAGGTGGCCGCCGAGCCCCGGGCCAAAAAGTCATGGGACCCCCTTGCAAAACCACGTCGTTTTGTGATAGGCATTTTTGATGTCGCCTCAATACGTTTTGGGCCCTTGCCTGTCGCGCGTACTTGGGCCTCCCACCCGAGTGAGGCACCATTTTTATCGGGAGACCTGGGGAACGCTGGGTGATAGGAAATTTGTGTCAGCCTGGTGATGCCACAACTTTCCCACACAAAAATGTTTGAAAAAAGTGATTTTTTTCAGCAAAATTTCAGATTTGCAGGGGATTCTGGGTAAGAAAACGTTGGTGGATCCACACAAGCCATACCTCCCTGGAATCCCCCGGGTGTCTACTTTTCAGAAATGTATGGGTTTCCTAGGTTTCCCTAGGTGGCCGCCGAGCCCCGCGCCAAAAAGTCATGGGACCCCCCTTGCAAAACCAGGTCGTCTTCTGATAGGCAATTTTGATGTCGCTCAATACATTTTGGGCCCTTGCCTGTTGCGCTGTACTTGGGCCTCCCACCCGAGTGAGGCACCATTTTTATCGGGAGACCTGGGGGAACGCTGGGTGGTAGGAAATTTGTGTCAGCCCGGTGATGCCACAACTTTCCCACACAAAAATGTGTGAAAAAAGTGATTTTTTCAGGTTTGCAGGGGATTCTGGGTAAGAAAACGTTGGTGGATCCACGCAAGCCATACCTCCCTGGAATCCCCGGGTGTCTACTTTTCAGAAATGTGTGGGTTTGCTAGGTTTCCCTAGGTGGCCGCCGAGCCCTGGTCCAAAAGTCATGGGACCCCTTGCAAAACCAGGTCATCTTCTGTTAGGCAATTTGATGTCGCCTCAATACGTTTTGGGCCCTTGCCTGTCGCGCGTACTTGGGCCTCCCACCTGAGTGAGGCACCATTTTTATCAGGAGACCTGGGGGAATGCTGGGTGGTAGGAAATTTGTGTCAGCCCGGTGATGCCACAACTTTCCCACACAAAAATGTGTGAAAAAAGTGATTTTTTCAGCAAAATTTCAGGTTTGCAGGGGATTCTGGGTAAGAAAACGTTGGTGGATCCACGCAAGCCATACCTCCCTGGAATCCCCCGGGTGTCTACTTTTCAGAAATGTGTGGGTTTCCTAGGTTTCCCTAGGTGGCCGCCGAGCCCCGCGCCAAAAAGTCATGGGACCCCCCTTGCAAAACCAGGTCGTCTTCTGATAGGTAATTTTGATGTCGCCTCAATACGCTTTTGGGCCCTTGCCTGTTGCGCGTACTTGGGCCTCCCACCCGAGTGAGGCACCATTTTTATCTGGAGACCTGGGGAACGCTGGGTGGTAGGAAATTTGTGTCAGCCCAGTGATGCCACAACTTTCCCACACAAAAATGTGTGAAAAAGTGATTTTTTCAGCAAAATTTCAGGTTTGCAGGGGATTCTGGGTAAGAAAACGTTGGTGGATCCACGCAAGCCATACCTCCCTGGAATCCCCCGGGTGTCTACTTTTCAGAAATGTGTGGGTTTGCTAGGTTTCCCTAGGTGGCCGCCGAGCCCCGGGCCAAAAAGTCATGGGACCCCCCTTGCAAAACCAGGTCGTCTTCTGATAGGCAATTTTGATGTCGCCTCAATACATTTTGGGCCCTTGCCTGTCGCGCGTACTTGGACCTCCCACCCGAGTGAGGCACCATTTTTATCGGGAGACCTGGGGGAACGCTGGGTGGTAGGAAATTTGTGTCAGCCCAGTGATGCCACAACTTTCCCACACAAAAATGTGTGAAAAAAGTGATTTTTTTCAGCAAAATTTCAGGTTTCTGAGGGATTCTGGGTAAGAAAACATTGGGGGATCCACGCAAGCCATACCTCCCTGGAATCTCCCATGTGTCTACTTTTCTGAAATGTGTGGGTTTGGTAGGTTTCCCTAGGTGCCGGCAGAGCTAGGGTTCAAAAACTACAGCTAGGCACTTTGCCAAAAAAGGGTAATTTTTCACAGTGAAATTGGGGTGTGTCCACGTTGCGTTTTGCGTCGTATCCTGTCGCGGGCACTAGGCCTACCCACACAAGTGAGGTACCATTTTTCTCAGAAGACTTTGGGGAACGCGGGGTGGGTGGAATTTTGTGGATCCATGCAGATTCCAGAACTTTCCACCACAGAAAAGTGAGGAAAATGTGTTTTTTTACACTTTTTAGGTTTGCAAGGGATTCTGGGTAACAGAACCTGGTGAGAGCCAGTCAAGTCACCCCATCCTGGATTTCCCTGGGTGTCTAGATTTCAAAAATGTATAGGTTTGCTAGGTTTCCCTAGGTGCCGGCAGAGCTAGGGTTCAAAAACTACAGCTAAGCACTTTTCAAAAAAAGGGTCATTTTTCACTGTGAAAATGTGGTGTGTCCACGTTGTGTTTTGCGCTGTTTCCTGTCGCGGGCACTAGGCCTACCCACACAAGTGAGGTACCATTTTTCTCAGAAGACTTTGGGGAATGCGGGGTGGGTGGAATTTTGTGGATCCACGCAGATTCCAGAACTTTCCACCACAGAAAAGTGAGGAAAATGTGTTTTTTTTTACAATGTTTTAGGTTTGCAAGGGATTCTGGGTAACAGAACCTGGTGAGAGCCAGTCAAGTCACCCCATGCTGTATTCCCCTGGGTGTCTAGTTTTCAAAAATGTATAAGTTTGTTAGGTTTCCCTAGGTGCCGGCAGAGCTAGGGTTCAAAAACTACAGCTAGGCACTTTGCAAAAAAGGGGTAATTTTTCACTGTGAAAATGTGGTGTGTCCACGTTGCGTTTTGGGCCGTTTCCTGTCACGGGCACTAGGCCTACCCACACAAGTGAGGTACCGTTTTTCTCGAAAGACTTTGGGGAACGCGGGGTGGGTGGAATTTTGTGGATCCATGCATATTCCAGATCTTTCCACCACAGAAAAGTGAGGAAAATGTGTTTTTTTTAACAATATTTTAGGTTTGCAAGGGATTCTGGGTAACAGAACCAGGTGAGAGCCAGTCAAGTCACCCCATCCTGGATTCCCTGGGTGTCTAGTTTTCAAAAATGTATAGGTTTGCTAGGTTTCCTAGGTGCCGGCAGAGCTAGGGTTAAAAACTACAGCTAGGCACTTTGCAAAAAAGGGTCATTTTTCACTGTGAAAATGTGGTGTGTCCACGTTGCGCTTTGGGCCGTTTCCTGTCACGGGCACTAGGCCTACCCA
Organism: Calotriton arnoldi; assembly: GCA_963921515.1. Classification (NCBI taxonomy): domain Eukaryota; kingdom Metazoa; phylum Chordata; class Amphibia; order Caudata; family Salamandridae; genus Calotriton; species Calotriton arnoldi. Next base: position 974,930 of record CAWUFW010004979.1, on the reverse strand, counting down.
CACAAGTGAGGTACCGTTTTTCTCGAAAGACTTTGGGGAACGCGGGGTGGGTGGAATTTTGTGGATCCATGCATATTCCAGATCTTTCCACCACAGAAAAGTGAGGAAAATGTGTTTTTTTTGACAATATTTTAGGTTTGCAAGGGATTCTGGGTAACAGAACCAGGTGAGAGCCAGTCAAGTCACCCCATCCTGGATTCCCCTGGGTGTCTAGTTTTCAAAAATGTATAGGTTTGCTAGGTTTCCCTAGGTGCCGGCAGAGCTAGGGTTAAAAACTACAGCTAGGCACTTTGCAAAAAAAGGGTCATTTTTCACTGTGAAAATGTGGTGTGTCCACGTTGCGCTTTGGGCTGTTTCCTGTCGCAGGCACTAGGCCTACCCACACAAGTGAGGTACCATTTTTATCGGGAGATTTAGGGTAACACAAAATTGTAGAGCAACTGTTATTATCTATTGACTTTTGATGCATTTCTGCCTTCCAAATGAAAGACAATGTGTAAAAAGAAGTCATTTTGAAAAATGTCCTATAATTCTCATGCTAGTATGGGTACTCCCAATTTCGGAAATGTGCAAATATCTACTATTTCTAAACTCTATGTTTTGTTCCCATTTCAGAAATACATAGGTGTCTTTCATACCGATTTTTCCATGCATAAATTTTCCCAGAATAATTGCTATATACCCGGTACATAATAAAAAACCATTGCAAGACGCTGCTCAGTTATTGGCTCTGGGTTCGTCGGGTTCTTGGTGAACCTACAAGTCCTATATATCGCAACAACCAGAAAGGTCCAGCGGATGTAACGGTATATTGCTTTCAAATAGCTGTCATAATTAGAAGAAGTTACAGGTGAAAACGTTGACACAAATGGCTGATTTTTTTCAACTAATTTTCAATTTTTCCTATATTTAACTGTTTGTTTCTATAAAGAAAACTTGAAGGATCTACACAAATGACCCCTTGCTGAATTCAGAATTTTGTCTACTTTCCAGAAATGTATGGCTTTCCAGGATCCATTATTGCTTTTATACCCATTTCTACCATTAACTGGAAGGAGGTTGAAAGCACAAAAATAGCAAAAATAGACTATGTCCCAGAAAATTGCCAAAACTGTGTAAAAAATGTTGGTTTTCTGACAAAAGTCTGCTTGTCCCTGAAAGCTGGGAAGATGGTGATTTCAGCACCACAACCCCTTTTTGATGCCATTTGCAGGGAAAACCAGACGCTTTCATCTGTAGCCCTTTTTCGCATTTTTCCCCCAAAAATAAAATTTAGCTGTATTTTGGCTAATTTCTGGGTCCCTCCAGGGGAATCCACAAACCCTGGGTACCTTTAGAATCCCCATGATGTTGGAAAAAAGGACGCAAATTTGGCGTGGATACGTTATGTGGTCAAAAAGTTACAGGGGCCTAAGCGCGAACTACCCCAAATAGCCAAAAAAAGGCTTAGCACAGGAGGGGAAAAGGCCTAGCAGCGAAGGGGTTAAGAAACTGTAGAAAGCCTACATTCGAAATTTTCCATACACGTATGTGCACAAGGAATATAATTTTTCATATATGTATGTGAACAAGGAATACAACTTTCTCAGAGTTGGGCTTTTGGTTCTTTAAAGTCGAGGTGCCGTTAGGTCCCTTGTGCTTTAACAAAAGCAAAGGACTGTATGTTTCTCTTGCATTCAAAAGTCACCTTTTTGCAAAAGTTCATGGTGTCGACCAAGTTACATTTTAAATTAAAGATATGCTAGCAAACGTTAACTCCTATTCAACCTAGATATTAAATTGTTCCAAACACAGTGTGGCTTCTATCCTTAACTTCTCCAGCCAGGAAATGCTGTTTAGCTAACTGTTCACCAGTATTGTGGCCGGGCACACTAAAGCGTATTCACAGGAAAAGAGAGATGGCGAAAAATGATGACTAAGAACCTACAAAGTGTTGTAGCCCTAAAGCTGCTCTTTTAGGGGCATATTAGCAAGACCGGCGATAAAATTATCGCCGTTTTAGCGGCAGGAAACTGCCGCTAAAACGGCGATAATGGGCTTGCTAATATGCATTATAGAATTCCAATAGAAGCCCAGGTTAGATGTGCAGGACATCTAACCTAACCTGAGCTTCTATTGGAATTCCATAACGCTTATTAGCAAGCCAATTATCGCCGGTCTTGCTAATATGCCCCTTACTTTTTTAGAGCTCTCAAACACCTTGGGTGGTATACTTCATCACTGGGCTCCTCCTTCTAGCACTGGGAAATACTGTGTGTGCATGGGTCTTTCTCATCCCTCACCTGTATTAACCTCATTCCAAAGTGTATGTACAATAAAGTGCAAGCAAATACCACACAACTAAATGCATAGCATTTTTTTCCATAATTCATTGATTTATGAGCACACATGTTTAAAACCCATAAGGGCTATTGTAATTAAGAACTCTTTCTCGTAACAAGGGAATGTCTACAAGAAATCTAGCTTAGGTTTTGCATGGCACGTTTTGTGCTGATATGTCTGCGGATAGGGGTGGGATTGAGGGAATAAAGAGGTGGTTTGCCATTTTAACTATCATACAAACGTTTGCTCTCTGCTACAGCAAAGTTCTCGGAATGGAAATACACCAAATGTGGCATGAAACTGCAACTCTACTAAGAGGTGTGTCATTACGTAGTTTGGGGTAAATACATTCAGTACTTTTTGACAAACTAGCATTAAAAATGTGTTGGATCGGCTTTAAAATGTTAAATTATGAAGCTTTTGGACCATTCATTTGAGGACTGTCCTGAAACCTAGGTTCGTGGACAGTTCATGCACTTACTTCTGAAAAATAAAGAAACCTCATTGGGTGAAATTATTCTTTTCTTCCGTCCTAACATTTGGATCAGAGTTGGTGAACATATGATAAGTGATGGGACCTACAGTTGCAAACCCACTTCGAAGTTTGCAGACTCTAAACCTAGTTTGTGGACTGTGAACCCATGTTGGGTCCTCCGCTACAGTTTGTGGACACAGTGCACAGCTCACAATCTATGAAACGCTTGGACCCATGTTGGTCCCTGGCATAGTGTCAGTGGCATAGTGTCAGAAAGCAGGGCCGAAGGTACCTCTTACCATATGTCTGGTTTGAGTGTAGGAAGCAGTACCTTGAAACCATTTGTGCTAAGCGCCTTTTCAGCGATGGAAAGTCTGGAATTACAGAGTGTGAGCACTGACTGGATTCAGTCTCTGCATAAACAGAGAATGCACTGCATAGCAGCACATTGAACTACTGTTCCCAGTAAGCCACAAACTATTTTTTGGCTGTTCTATGTAAGTTGGGTAGAAATATACTTATCTTCCACAAAAAGTGCATAGATACACAGCTTGAGGTAATTATTCTAAAGATAAGTTGAAGTGTGGGTGTACATAAGTTTTGCAAAATATTTATGTATTTTTATGTAAGAAATTGGGTTACTGATTGAGAGAAGTGGAAGCCCTTCTCAAGCAACAACCACAATCCTCCTTTGGGTGCACCACAAAAAGTCACTAAATTAACCTGTGCTTAACCCTTTGGTGGCCTAGCACAAAAAGTGGTCAGGCTTAACTTAGAGGCAACGTGTAAAGCTTTTATGCAACACACAAACAGTAATAAAGTGAAAATACAACATAAGAAAAATCCCACAACAATTTAGAAAAATAGTCAACTAAAAAATTTAAATGACACCAAAACAAATTAAATCCAAGCAGTATAAGGAGTGGAATTGTAAAATTGTGGAAGAGAAAGGCTCCAAAAGGGAAAGAATGTGCATTCCTCATCCCCCTCTTCAGACGGCGAAGAAAAGGAAAGGGAAACAAAATTAAAAATCATGGTAGCCGGCATCCCAGGTGCAGAGAATGATTCAAGAGTTTCAAGTCACTAAGACTTGAAATAAGCCCAAGGATGATGAATGGAAAAGAGAACCTGAGAAAATGCCAGACACTGATTCAGATTCGGCTGGAGAGTGCCTCATTACCATTACATCTGTAAAATACATCAAGAGGGAGAAATTGGCAAATGTTCTAGAACATTTCTGAGTAAATATGAGATTTAAAGGTTACCCCAGATAGAAGGTGAGGAAAGCTTCTTTCCACAATATACAAAACACTCAGTTCAAGCCCTGCCACTTCATGAGAAGATAAAAGATCTAATTTGCAGACTGTGGAAATACCTGGATCAGTGTACAGTTCCACATTTTCTTCAGAAAGCTTTATCTGAGGTGTAAGAAGTTATCCCACCCAACATCAAAGTAGACTCAATGTTAGCCCACTAACTTGACAGATCTGCTATAAATGTGGATGATTGCACTCCTACAGATGCAGTTGATAAAAAGATTGATAGTCCTTGGACAAAACCATTTACAGTCAGCAAACTCACTTTGAAAGCAAGTGCCTATGCTGCTCATGCATCACAATCTATGGTGAGAGATTTGGAAATGTTACCAGAAGCCATTGAGGAGGAAGCACACTGTGCAGATATTCTGCTACAGATGGAGCTACAAGTTAAATACTTAGTAGATGTGTCTGCTAACATTTTGAGGACAACAGCTTTAGCTTCTGGGACAGCGGTTATTGCCCGTCGTAGTCTATGGAGATAGGATTGGAAAGTGAACAACTCTGAAATATCACCCTTTCTCAGGGTTCTTTTTGAAGGAAGAAAGCTGTTCAGAGAGAAATTGGATGATCTCATAACCAAATTGCATAAGTACAGAAAACATACCTTATCTTACAAACCAGCCTCTTCCAAAGGTTTTAGATTATGGAGACGAGACTACAAAGAATATTCGAAAAAGGATATCAAGAATTATCACTCTCGGTGTAGGAGGTTCTAGCTCAGGAAATCCTCAAAGGGGCAGGATGATGATGGGTCATCCAGGATAAATAAACAATGATCCCGACAATTACTTTCCTCTCAAAGAAGATCAATTGGGAAGCCAATTGATAAAATATTGCAAGATTTGGGAACAACGTATAACGGACGAGGGGTTCTCAAATTTCTGAAAAATGACTATTTAATAGAATTATAGTCATTGCTTCCAGAGTCAGGAATTATTTCAATGACTATCCTTAGAGATCCACTAAAGTTTTTTGTGGTCTGGGATTCAGACACTTCTCAACAAAAAGCAATTATACCCGTTGTTCTAAAGGAAAGAGGTAAAGGCATGTATTCCATACTTTTTCTAGTTATAAAAAAATGGCTGGCGAATACAGGCCAATGATGGATCTCACACCTATAAACAAGGGTCAAGTCCACTCACTTCAGAATGTTCACTCATCAACAGGCAATCCCTCTAGGATTGGAAGTGGATTTCCTTACGACCATAGACTTGAAGGATCCCTACCGCATAGTCCGATCCATCCAGCTCATCAGAAATGTTTGATGTTTGCATTTGTAACTTATCAGTATCAAATTTAGAGTATTACCATTTGGCCTCAAATTTTTGCCTCATGTTTTCAGGAAGACTCTAGCACCACTTGGGGCAATATTGCATCAGCAGGAAATAACAATCTTCCCATGCCTTGACGACTGCCTGATTGTTTCGCCATCCTTTCAGACAACAGCAACTCATACATATTTGGCTCCAGTGACTCTGAAGACCATGGATTTCTCATAAATCACAAGAAATCTCCCCTAGTTCCAGTCCAGGACCAGAAGCTCATAGAGGCAAGATTCAGAGCTGATCATAGTCTGGTAACTCTTTCGGACAAGAAAGCATTCAAGATTCAGTTACATCTGCTTGTCTTGATAAATCAGAGTAACCCCAAAGTAGCAGACTGGTTTAAAACTTAGGTAGACAAGGCTGCAACAATGTATTTGGTACCTTGGGTGAGATTCCATCCCAACACACTTGCGAGGCACATCCTGGACCATTGGTCACCTGTAATCCAGGATCCATCACAGACTATTCCGATGACCACCAAGATCACGAGAGTTGGTTTGCGCGTTAAAAACCTCAAATCTTCATAAAGCAATACTCTTTCTTAGCATGGCAGAAAGGTCTTCATTTTTCTCATTCCCACTTATCCTGAAGTTTTTAATATGGTTGAGGAAAGAGAAAACAGAATTGATCCTGATTGCACCAGCATGGCCTAGTTCAACCTGGAACTCACTAATAGTGTCACTGACATCAGACGGGGATAGCTTCTCCCTCTAAACACTTCTCTCTTGTCATTTCGCTTTTCACAGGCCATTAGCCTGAAAAAACTCAGGCTGATTATTCCGAAATTGAAAGGGCAAGGCTAATAGATTGGAATTTGTCAGAGAGTTTGGCCATAAAGGCTTCTAAAAAAGTTTCCACAGTACCATACTAAAGGAGACACTGGGGAGCCTTCACTAAATGTTGTGCAAAGTAGCAGTTAGTTACTTAATCCTCTGGGTTGGTTCATATGAAGGAGTTTCTTCAGGATAGTTTCACACTGGGTCTTAAACTTCCAACTCTGAAAGTTCAGTGGGAGGCAATAAGGGCATTCAGATATCTACTGGGTAGCCTTGAAACAGAAAAAGAATCACTGACCAGGTTATTTAACGGTTTTTCTAAGTTAAGACCTTCTGTTAAACCTATTTTTCCAGCATGGGATTTACTTTTAGTTCTTAGAGCCTTCATTTAAACCTCTTGAGTCCACCTTTAAGACAGTTTTCCTTATTGCCATCATATCAGCGAGTTGTTTAGGTGAATTGAGCTCACATTATCTTTTAGTTGCTCATTCTTAAGGGACTTTGAGGATATTGTGGTGCTGTGCCTAGGTCCATCTTTCATACCGAAAGTTACCTCCACTAGTCATACTGATCAGGAAAAACTTTACCCTTTTTCCTCTGATCCTCAAACGGAGGAATAAACAGAGGTTTCTGGTCTAGACGTTAAGGGAGTTATGCTAAGTTATCTTAAGACGGTAGCAGAAATCCGAACCCAGGTTCCAATAGTTTTTGTCAACTTTGGTCTGGATAGGGAAGGAGGTAAGCCATTGGTACCAACACTAAACAGATGGGGCAGATCTCCAATTGCTATTGCAAATAAGAAAGCTGGTGAGACCCACCCCTTCTGGGGTAGAGGGAAGATCAAGTTGAAGCATGTCAATATCACTAGCTGCGATACAGGGTGGCTCTTTGGCATAGATCCGTAGGGTGGCCCCCTGGGAGTTGCGCTCCACATTTGTGAGACATTATAGGATTCTCCCAGAGACAGAATTATAGAATGTGTTTGGTTCAAAAGATTTACCATCTGTGCTGTAAATACAGGTTGAATATAAATTCAAATTAAAGTTAATTTCATTTGCCTGCAATAAAAGAACCTGTTGTCCCCGCCATATGTGATTGCTATAGCTCCTGCAGTAAGTAGGAGGGAAAAGAACAGCACAGTAGGTAATGCCTAAATTACTTACCAGTAATTATATTACTCTTAGTGCTTCCTTTTTCCAGATTAATTGCACCCTCCCTGCCACCCTGTCTATGACTGGGCCAACTTACAGTGATAAGAGCTTTAGTCAAGGAAAACAGGATATTGCAAGAGTAAGGGCCAGATGTACAACCCTTTTTTGCGGTCGCAAACAGGAGATCGGCCCATTTGCGACCACAAAAAAGGTTCCAGGCATGTACAAATGCTATTTTGCGAGTCATTGACTCGCAAAATAGCATTTGCGACTCTCGCTATTAGGAAGGAGCGTCCCTTCCTAATAGCGAGTCACCATGCCATGTACTGTTGTTTTGTGACCGCATTTGCGGTCACAAAACACTTGCAGTTTACCACCTACTTCAAGTAGGTGGTAAACCACTCGCAAATGGGAAGGGGTCCCCAGGGGACCCCTTCCCCTTTGTGAGTGTGTGCGAAAATATTTTTTTAAGAGCAGGCAGTGGTCCCAGGGACCACTGCCTACCCTTAAAAAATTAAACTGAAAAGTTTCATTTTTATTTTTTAAATGCATCCCGTTTTCCTTTAAGGAAAACGGGGTGCATTTTTTTTTTTAAACTGCTTTATTAAAAAAGCAGTCACAGACATGCTGGTCTGCTGCCCCCAGCAGGCCACCATCCCTGGTGCTGCTAGCCATTCCCAATGTGGTCGCAAATTGTGACAGCCTCATTAATATTCCTGAGGCATGCAATTTGCGACCCCATTGGGAATCGCAAACAGTGTCTGAGACACCATTAAGTTTAGCGAGTCGCAATTTTGTGCAATTTGCGACTCGCTAAACTTAATGGTGGTACATCTGGCCCATAGTCTCTACAACTCTCATGCCGTATTTAAGATGGGAAAAGGAAGCACCCGGAGTAGTGTATTTACCCATAAATAATTTAGGCATCTCATAAGATAACGTGACATAAGATAATATAACATAGCACATTTCCACTGGATGCCACTTAAGGCAACAGTTAATCCCAAACTCCTCAATGTTTAGCAAGAAAATCTATAGAATGCTCCTAGACGATACTTAAGTAGAAGCTTTTATCATGACTGGCCAGCAACTGCATCCTTGATAGTCTGGCTGTTAAACCGTGGGTGCGATTACTGTCTTTGAATGCCTACTTATGGGATGCAGTGGTTTCATCATCGACAAACATGCAAAAAACACTGAGCGTGTACAAACCCAAAGGCCTTCAGTCCATAACATTGAATGCCCATGTAAATGTGTCTGATGGCTGGTAGTGCTCTGGGCTTCTGGGAAAAATTGACCACATGGTCCATTTACTATACATATGGTCACGTCTGCTCAGTGGTCCGTTGGTGGTGAGATTCTTCCCTCATAGGCAGAAAAGTACCATTGACGATCTGGGAGCTCCACTGCTTCTCCTCACAGAGACACACCTGTCAAGTCACCTACATTTTGTCTGTGTCACTCGCATTCTGGGTTAAACCTACACACATTTGTAAACTAATCCTTTTACCCACAGGCACTCTGACGTCTGTCTTTTAGAATGAATTCTTGAGGGTCTAATCTTCTTCCGTCATAGTTCAATGACTTCAGAAGTTTAGTTCTTCGATGAGTTGGAGCAGGGGTGTGCAAATGTCAATGCTATGCCCCCTTATCAGTGTTACTGCATAATTTAAAGAATGTCACCCTGCTCATTAATAGGTCCACAGTGGAGCAGTGCTCAACTCGGCATAGGGAGCAAGGAGCACCCATGAAGAGATTGTGTCATGTTTTGGGAACAGTGTACTGCCCCGAGAAAGACAGACCTCCATGGGTGCCTCCTGCATCAAGTTGGCTCCAGGGCTCTGAGTAAGAGAGACTAGACTATAAGTTTATAATGAACAGCTGAGCTAACCAGGCTGAAGAAGTCACTTCTACAGAAGAAGCTCATAGGCAGCCTGTGATGGATAAAAACCAGTGGGAGTATTCTGAGGAGTGGGCCTAAACCTAGCCAAGTAAACACTTCCTCCAGCCTCAGCTGTCCCCAGAAATGAGAAAGTCCATGACAGAAATTAAACTTGTCACCCGTACACAACCTAAACTTAACTGAATGAACAACTTTAGAAAAGCTGATATTTTCCAACCTCTTTGACAGTGAAATCCAAACATTTGAGGGAAATATATAGGGTATCCCATGCACAGAAAGAGTGAGTGGTTTGTCCAAGATCACACACTTTAGTCAAATGGAGACAACAGAGGCCACTTCATATTCATAGTGCCCTGGGATGCAACAGGAGTGTGTGCCCGTTTTTGGTCACCCACAGGGCACTATGGTATTACAGAAGGAGCTGCACACACTTGTGCTCCCACTTATGTGATACTGATAGCGCTGGCACACATGTAGCACCAGCGCTATTTTTAGAAGGCGTTCTCTCATTTGCCTGGGGGCGTGGTCTTATGCAAATGAGGGAACCATTTGCCTCTGCACCCACACCCTGTTACGGACACGGCCACATAGGCAAACGGGTGTTTAAAGATGCAGCACCTGTCAGTATGTCTCCTACTGTGTCACCTGAGTGCAGTCCTCTGGAGGGAGAAAAAGGTGTCCCATAGACCCCTAAGACATCCTCCTGCAGATAGGTGCAGCCACTCACTGCATATGCCTGCAGGGGATCTCTGTACCCTATTTAAAGTCCAGACAGCTTCCATCTGCACTGTGAAATATGGAGCAGCTTCTAAGCAGACGTTCTGCCTTTTACTGAATGTGCTGCCCTTGGAGCAGTGCATTCATGATACTAGGGCACACGGTCCATGTCTATGCAATGTGCACCATTTAAAAGGTTCTTCTGGCACAGGCCGAGACAACACGTCTGTTTGATAATCGGAACCCAGGACTGTTTCCTGATGCTGAAGGCTGCAACTTAGCCACTCAGGTTTTTCTCACGTTTTTCAAGGTCTTCCAGTGGTGCAACTATTATTAGTGTAGCAGGTGCAGTGGCAACAAGGCCCTCTGCTGTGAGTTGTCCATTTCACCCTCTTAGGGCTCAACGTGCATTGACCTTGCTTGGACTAGGCTCCATAGCAGCCCTTCTATGTGGCCATTTTGTTCTTGTTCCTGTGCCTGTAAGACACTCCTCGGGTGATAAAAAATCAAAAAAAGTTCTGGCAATCACTCTATTGATATCCATATCCTACTATTTACAGATAAATCACTGGTGAAGTACTCTCCATCCCCTTTGTATAATAACCTTTTCTCCATCCAGTTCTAACCAATATTATGGTTGATCATGCTTTTAAATGAACCATTGTTCCAAAAGGTTTATACAGTGAATAACTCTTTTCTGTGCCACACAAACATCAACCTCATTTTGGCAGGTATGCAAACACTGCTCCATATTTCACTACAATAATTGTCAAATACAGTGTGCAACCATACAGAGAAAAGAAAGAAAACACATGCTAAGTACTAAATTAATAATAATAATAATAGTTAATAATAATATACATCAATACATGAAAATATAAAGGTTGTATATCATCATAATAAGGTACATGATAACATAAGATTATAATTGATATAGTAGAAAGCATATTTTAGGTTGACCAGCAGAAGGAGTAGGTCAGAAGTCCAAACCGCGCACCGACTACTGACTGTGCCTACTGACAGTCGGCACGCACAATAGCGTCCTCCTGACTGGTCCGATTGGGGCCTCATGCTTTATTAATTTTGGGTCTGTCCCCAGGAGATACACTGCATATCTATGTAAGGTATACAGGTTTGCACATATTTCACTAGTCCATCCCTGTTTGAGTAGATAAAGTTGAATTGGTCCTGATGAAATGCCATGATCCTTGTGGACAGTAATAGGCATGAAACAAGTCGACCCTTGATTTATACTAATTAGAGCTAAGATAGACCATTATATCTATCAAAAGCTCAAACCCACGTTTTTAACCATGACAAACGGACCCAACAATTAAAATAGTTTTTGGATCCAGGTAGACATTTTTAACATACACTCTCTTCTCATTCTACTCACACCTACACACCACATCCAACCTCAGACCTCACATCAGCAAAACAGTAAAGAACTCCGGCAAAGAGCTCCCCTGAGGGGCCCGTTTGGCATTGCAACGCCGGCCCAATGAGGAGCTGCCCGATGATGAAGCATGACACCTTTCGGAGTGTGTGAGGGCCCTTGCTTCTAACAGGAGCACTCCCCTGGATTCACCACACTAGGAGACCTAGATCCCCGCACAGGAACTGCACACTCCTTGTTCTCATAGCTGATTTAGGGGTGTGTGTGCTGGACCTCCAACAAGCCCCAATCCCTCTCCTTTGGTTTTGACTGCAAATCTTTGAACATAGAATCCCAGCTTACCTGATTGAAAGCTTTTTCTGCATCTAGTGTGAATGCAGCAACTGGATCTGATATGCTTTTTTAAGTTTTAAAGATTCATTGAAAGAGAAAAGGTAATCCATAACAAGTCATCACATTAAACACCTATGCAAACTATCAATTGGATATAAAAGGACAACATTTGAACACAGTATATGGTATAAACAAGCCAAAAAGAGAAAGAAAAGACAGAGTAGAAAAGAAAGTAAGAAATAGGAGTAGAAACTGATCACATAATTTCAGATTAAAAGAGTCTGGGAGACAAAAGAGTAGTTGTGCCTAATGGAAGGATATATGTGTATTATAATCAACAAGTTGTTTAACCCATAAAATTCCTTTGTCTCTCCAAGATTTCTAAAAAATTGTTCTACCTTTAACCTTAATTAACTTATTGCACCATAAGGATAATTCTAAAAAAAGTTTTTAGGACAGATGGATATGCAAATTTGGAGCAATGTTCTGTGAAAATTTTAAGAATATGAAGAGATAAGAGTGGTCTTTGAGTAAATGTTAAAAATGCATCAAATGAGGATGGAAGTATACAAGAAAGTTTAATTTCTTCCATAAAGGAGAAATGGCAAGAATTGAATCTGTAGTAAAATATTTGGACTTGTTTAAGAAGAAAGTGATGTGATGAGAAGAAAAAATGGGAAAGTTAACTCCACCTGACTCTGAGTCTTTGCAATTTGGAAAGAGACACATAAGGTCTTTTATTATGCCATAAAAATGTAGATAAGATAGTGTATATTGAGTTTAAATAATGTCAAGGAATCTGCACTAGTATGCTAGAGAAGGTAAAAGAATAATAGGTATAAGCGTCATCTTAATTGAATTCAATCTGCCCCACCATTATAGGAACCGTGGGTTCCATTTAGATGTTGAAGGTAAAGTTTTGTAATTACTGAATTTAAATGATAAGAAATCGTGTCTTTGATGTTATTTGCAAACCAAAGTCCTAAGTATTTAATTTTCTGTGGTTTCCAAGCAAAGTTGGTATAAACAAATGGTTCTTAAAGCAAAATTTAGTAAAGGATTTGGATTTAATGGTATGATATAACGGTTCCAATTTGTTGACACTATTCAGGATTTCAGATGATTTTTGATTAGTGAACTATTTTTTTAAACATGCAAAATTATGAAGTCCCTAGCAGTTGCTTTAAATGAATCTCAACGAATTTGAGGGATATGCCAGAAGTATCATTGAAAAGAAAAACTGCATTGAATTTAAATTACAAGAAATTGTGTCTTTGATGTTATTTGCAAACCAAAGTCCTAAGTATTTAATTTTCTGGAGTGTCCAAGCAAAGTTGGTATAAACAAATTTTTCTCAAAGCAAAATTTAGTAAAGGAATTTTTTCAAATGTTTCAAAACTTTGAGTAAACTGGATATCCAATTGGAGAGAATTATTAAACCACCAGCCCTTACTACCTCTACAAACAGGGAGAAGATCTAAATCCATAATAACTGGCACATGATCAGAGATAATTATTTAACCAATCTCTAAATTCAGAATATGTGGAGATGAATAAATGGTCTATCCTGGACTGAGAAGACTGCACCGGAGAAAACACACTTTATTCCCTCACTGACGGATTACTGAGCCTCCAAGCATCCACCAGAGATAGTTGATTTATGGCTGACATAAACTGTTTGTGAATAGTAATAAATGTAACCTTAGAATTGCAGTCAATGACAGGATCCATGACAAGATGGCAATCCCCTCCAAAAATCAAATAATCCTCCAAAATAGACATTAGTTTATGTGAAATGTCAGGTCAAAAATGTTTTTCAATTTGTATAGGTGCATAAATGTTAAAAATAGAAAAGGTATTTAATAAATAAGTAATTTTACAATAAGCTACTGATCTTCATATGTTTTAGCTTTGTTCCTGTATGTGACTTCAAAAATGCATGGATGAAATAGTGCAAATCTCGCATTTCAGGATCACAGAGCCGGACACATTGCAAGGAACCTTTTTTGATGATCTGTGGTAGCTTTAGCCAAGTCTCAGGAGAAGTAAATGTTAGAACCAGACCAGGAAACTCAGCTCTGATGACTTTATCTTTGTAATATAAAAGGAGAATTATGACTCCTCTGGGTTTCTGAGAAGATGATGGAAATTTAGCACTATGACCCAGTCTATGAGCTCTTTGAATGTTGAGGGAGGTAGAATTCTGCATATCAAGAGCTTTAGGTATAAAGGATTGAAAAAAGGCAATGGGATCAGAACCCTCATCTAGACCATAGATGCAAAGGTTTATTTATATGGTTACAATTTTCAAGGTGTTCAGTGTGTTAAGTAGTGTAAAGTCAACTTGGAGTCTTAATATTTTGAGTAGCATCTGGTGAGTCTCCAACTCTGTGTTCCACCTCAGTGACTCTTTTTCCCATCAAGGGGCATTTGTCATTGATGCTCTGATGTTGTTTATTTGTTTCCTCCATGTATGGTTTAAGAGCCCTAATTTAATTTAAAAGAACCTCCATGGGAATTGGAGTTGGAGATTTTGCTGGTGAAAATGGAGTTGAAGTGATAGGAGACACGCCACTCTTCATACCAGTTTTGGAGCCTCCCATATTTGTGTATTTGTTAATGCAGAGAGTCAAGCAGTAGTATCCTGTTGAATGGGTAGTGTATTTACCATATGCGCAATAATGGTATGGACAAAGAGTGATGATTTTTTAATACTAAAGTTGCACTATATCTTTGAGCTTTTGGCTCTTCCCGTAGAGGGATGAGCATATATAAATGTAAAATAAAAGACAGGTGAGTATTACGATATACAGGAAAATAAAATCACTAGAATCCGGTATAAAGAAAAGTAAAAATAGGTCTTCTGTACATGCAAAACATTATACTACAGAAATTAAAGAGAAGGCATTGTTATTGATATCTTCTCTGAGGACTAATGATCCGTTAGACTGCACAAATGAGAAGCATTTTTTCATTCATATAAATGCGATGAGATTACTTTCCTTCCCACTAAGTAACATCATTTGCCTTCATTCATCCCTCAATTCAATGGGGGAGACTTATTTAAATGATACACCCTCCTTTTGTGAGGAACGTTAGTGGATGGAGAATGGATGCTAAGAAATTATCAGTCTTGCAGAAGAAGCGTGGAATGTAAAGTACTCCACAGTCTTGTTGTCTCGACAAGATATAGTGTCAAAACCGAGTAATGTCATAAATGAGTCAGGGCAGGTCCTTGTTTCCCTCCTTACTCCCCCTTCAACACACTGTCAACTTCAATCATCTGTATCCATTGTATGATGTGTTTTATCTAGAGTTAGAGGTTTTGAGGACCTATTGTGAACACTGGCATATTGTGACACTTCTCGGTAAAATAAAGTACCTCAGGGGATAATTTCCAAAATGGTGGCTGTGACTCTCTTCCGATGCGCTCCTGCGACCATACAGAATAATGCTGCCACCTGGGCTACAACAAGGGTAAAAATTACTGCTAGCTAAGCAGGTTTGTCTCCCACACCAGGTCATTCATTTTATAGATGCCATAGATTTCAGGTAATGGACTAGGTCCATTTTCCATAGCTGACCGTCAGAGAGTGGCCATCTTCAATCAGCACCAAGCCATGCCCCCCCCAGATCTGATATCCTTGATGCACCAAGAATTATATTTAAATAATTCCTAGAATTATTAGTAATATATCTAGGAGAAATAAAGCCAGATTGCCTGTGTCCCATCAAAGAAGGGATACATTCTTTAATACACATAGCTAATATTTTGGCAAACATTTTACAATCAGTGTTTATCCTCATAATACGTCTATAGTTTTTGCATTTAGATAGGGCCTTATCTTTTTTGGCTATCAGGCAAAACATGGCCTCTAGAAAAAAAAACCTTGAGCATTACCTTGAGAGTGAAAGTGTTGAAACAACAATAATAATTTAGGAATAAGAATCCATGAGAAATAAAAATAGAACTCAACAGAAAACCCATCAGACGCAGGTGCTTTATCTTCGGGGAGGCTAGAAATAGCATGTGTAATATCATCAATGACAATATCTGCATCCAATGAGAATAGGTCCAGTTGGTGTGTTGTCAGTGAAATCCTGTGATGAAGTAAATTCTGGGATATAAAGATTCCACTAAAACACCACAAAACTGTTTAGAATATCAGAATCATTGTAAAGCTTACTTCCCTGAGAATAAGTAATGCTAGAAATTTTTGACTTTCCTTTTTTAATGTTTGAGTTATTAGCTACCAGTTTGCCAGATTTATTACATCAAATGTAATAGTTTTTTTTGGGGTACTTTCTTTACTGAGATTTTCATAATGCTCACATGGCAGTACCTCTTACAGTGCTAACACATAAGCACTAACAAAGAAACACAAAAATCGGAATTGACTAAACCAAAAATACAAAAGGTGGCAACATTTGTAGGGGGAACGGATTAAGGCCATCAGCTCACATTCTAAAAACAGAGGTCTGTACTATTGGAGCCACAACAATAATAACCATTATTTCTGACCCACTTACAATCCCTGTCGTTACATATGCACTTCAACCCATTTCCCACCTTAATCACCTCCCCTCGAGAATGAATAGAGACAGCAACTACCAAGACCGGAAATGGAGTAAGTGTATCCCCCACACCTCACTCTAGGCACACTTCCGCCAGTGCCCCAACATGCATTCATGCCTAATGTGTGATTACTCAGCCTACAAGCCCAGGGAGTGGGGAAAGTAGGAGCCTGTGGAAGCTGGGGAGTTAAGGATTATGAAGGCTTTTAAAGGGACCCCAAAATATGATTAAAGAGATGCATTTGATCCTATAAATGTTTTGATCGAATGTGGCTAGATGGTAGAGCTCCACATACTCTACCTGGTGCATGGGTACCTGCGAAGTGTGCCCGTCATAAAATACTAATTTTGGCAACCATAAAGTCCGTTGGCATCCATCTCCTCCAATGGGAGACTGTGTCCTCAATGTCGGTGAAGTCAAGAAGGAAGACCAATTTTGAGGATTTCACGAAAGGGTATGCTGCTGGTAGACTGAAGTGTCTACCATATTGAGTGCCAAAAGGAGGTCAAAGTTGGCCATAGCCACAGTATATGCTATAAGTCACACCCATCTGCCGGACAGCACCAGTCAGTTGAGGTGAGATGGGCCCTGTGCCAACAACATCCTGGACCCTTCCCAGTCCGGCTTCCGCAGCAACCACAGCACCGAAACCGCCCTCATCGACGCCACCGATGACATCAGGACCCTGCTAGACAACGGAGAAACAGCAGCCCTCATCCTCCTGGACCTATCAGCCACCTTCGACACGGTCTGCCACCACACACTACGAACACGCCTTCACGACGCCAGGATCCAAGAGCAGGCCCTGGACTGGACCACATCCTTCCTTTCCGGCAGAACACAAAGCGTCCGCCTCGCCCCCTTCCGATCCAAGGCCACCAAGATCATCTGCGGCGTACCCCAAGGCTCCTCCCTCAGCCCAACGCTGTTCAACATCTACATGGCACCCCTCGCCCACGTCGCCCGACAGCACAACCTCAACATCATCTCCTACGCCGACGACACCCAGCTGATCCTCTCCCTCACCAAAGACCCTCACACCGCCAAAGCCCACCTCCACGAAGGAATGAAGGCCGTCGCCGAATGGATGAGGACCAGCCGCCTGAAGCTGAACTCGGACAAGACGGAGGTCCTCATCCTTGGTTCCAACCCTTCAGCCTGGGACGACTCCTGGTGGCCAACATCACTGGGAACAGCCCCGCCACCCACCGACCACGTACGCAACCTAGGGGTCATCCTCGACCCCACCCTCTCCATGACTAAGCAGGTCAACGCCGTTTCCTCATCCTGCTTCAACATCCTCCGAATGCTCCGCAGGATCTTCAAGTGGATCCCCACCGAAACAAGAAAAATAGTCACCCAGGCCCTCGTCACCAGCAGGCTGGACTACGGAAACGCCCTCTACGCAGGAACGACGGCTAAGCTCCTGAGACGGCTGCAACGCATCCAGAACGCCTCTGCACATCTTATCCTCGACATCCCCCGACGCAGCCACATCACACCCCACCTGAGAGACCTGCACTGGCTCCCTGTCAACAAGAGGATAACCTTCAAGCTCCTCACCCACGCACACAAAGCACTCCACAACTCCGGACCAGCCTACCTCAACAGACGACTCAGCTTCTACACCCCCACCCGCCAGCTCCGCTCGACCAGCCTCGCCCTCGCCACAGTCCCCCGCATCCGGAAAACGACCGCCGGCGGCAGATCCTTCTCCCACCTCGCCGCCAAGACCTGGAACACCCTCCCCACCAACCTCCGACAGACCCAAGACCTACTGGCCTTCAGAAGACTCCTCAAGACCTGGCTCTTCGATCAGTAGCAGCACCACCCTCCTCTTCCCCCAGCGCCTTGAGACCCTCGCGGGTATGTAGTGCGCTTTATAAGTGACATGATTGATTGATTGATTGATTGATTGTGCGGCTTGTACGGGGAAAATATACCAGTTATGCAAGATCTTGAAGTACTTGTATTTCAGGCACACCTCTCGGAGGGGACATTTCAAGACCTCCCTCCAATCAGACTCTGAGTATTCAATTCCCAATCTGTCCTACCTGTATATGTAGGTTGCTATTTGTGGGTTATGAGATTAGACGGTATTAATACGTTTTTGGTAAAAGTTGAAACCCTACCCTTGGAGTGCCCCCATGTCCTGAGATAGGTCAAAACAGTGTTGTAAATGCCAATAACCCCATAACTGAGACTGGGGTAAATCCTATTCTGATTTGAGCAACTCAAAGGAGTAAAAGGAGTCCCCAGTGAGGAGAGCCCTAATCGTCTTAATCCCTCTGGCCTCCCATGTCGACAATCTAACCGGCTTCCATCCTGTTGTGATGCCCTCATTGAACCAGAGAGGAGCCTCTATGTGGAAAACCATATTTACACCCAGGAGGCAGTGGGCATCTTTCCATGCCGCACACACATCCCAAAGAGTTGTTGAGCAGGCCGCAGACTTCGAGGCATGAGTGTCCTGTAAGGGCTGCCGTACGTTCCCAGGGTTCTCAGAGTGGTTCTTAGTCCGCGGGTCCTAGCATGTAAGCTAACTGCGAAAGATGGTGTGATAGGTAGTAAAAACGGTATTTGGAAAAAGAATGTTCTGACAAAAATATCGTGATGCAGAAATATTGTTGTCAAGAATATTGGTTTTTAGGTAAGTAATATCACTATTAAGAATATAGTTGTTTTTAATATTGTTTTCAATAATATAGCTGTTAAAAATATCATTTATTATTTTAATGTGTTTTACTGCATATATTAATTTTATGTGTTATTATTGTTTGTATGATTGTTATTAATTTGTTAAAATAGAGTTTGTAATTTTAAGCAATTTATATTTTTTAGTTTAATTGCTAATAATTTATAGTGTCATTACGGGCTGTTGGGTTTGTAGGGGGATAGGGTGGGAAGTTAATTAAGTAATTATTAATTAATAATTTTTAAGTAAGTGTGTGATTGATATTATTTTAGCACATTATGTCACATTGATTTATTTTAGGTGCGGGTTGCTAGGTTTGTCGGCTTATAGGGTGGGAAGTTCATTAAGTAATAAATATTATTAGATAATTTGTATAGTTTTAATTGATTAATAATTATGTATGTTGTGTAATCATTATATATTTAAGTTATATTTTAGGTGTGGGCTGCTGGGTTTGTAGGGGTATAGGATGGGGAGTTTATTAGGTAATAATGAACAATTAATTCATTATTAATTATCTAATTGATTATTAATTATGCAAATTGTGTTATGCGTATATGTTTTAGTTATACTTCAGGTTCGGGCTGCTAGGTTTGTAAGGGTATAGCTGGAGAAGTTAAATATTAAATAATAATTCGTTTTTAATTATTAAATTGTTTATTAATTATGTAAATTATTTAATTGCTTTTTATTTTTTAATATATATTTTTATGTAAATTAATATTGTTTTTATTAAGAGTTAATATGCTTTTTTTTTATAAATTATACGGGTAATTCAAATATGTAATGTGTTTGAAGTGAAGTACATTTCCTACTGTTGCACAGACTGGAGTGGGAATAGTAAATTTAACCCTTTCGAAGTCCAACACATTCCCTTCTGTTGCATAGACTAGAGTGGGAACAATAAATCTTCCTCCCTCCGAAGTCCAACGCTTCCCCTATTGTTGCACAGACTAGAGTGGGAAAAGTACATTTTACCCCTCTGAACGCCAGTGCTTTTTCTACGGTTGAACAGTCTGTAGTGGGAAAAGTAAATCTTCCCACCTCTAAAGTCCAACGCTTTTCCTACTGTTGCACAGACTGGCGAGTGAGTAGTAAATTTGACTCCACTGAAGTCCAACGCTTTTCCTACTGTTGCTTAGACTGGAGTGGGAATAGTAAATTTAACCCCTCTGAAGGCCAGCACTTTACCTACTGTAGCACAGACTGGAGTGGGAATAGTAAATCTTATCCCTCCGAAGTTTAATACTTTCACTACTGTTGTACAGACCATAGTGGGAATAGTAAGTTTAACCCCTTTGAAGTCCAACACTTTCCTACTCTTTATAGTATTTTTGGAAAATATGATTTTTGGAGTTCTGAATTTGTAATATTTCATTTATTGTTTAAATTAATTAATACACTTTTGTTTCATATGGTATTAAATATTAGTGTAATTTATTGAATTTACATCATATTAAATGTATATTTTAAAATATTTAACATTTACTACTTTAAACTCAATATTAAAAAATCTATATTTTCTTATATTTTTTGATGTGTCAAAAATATTTTTTTCCCAGATATGCTTGCACTTACCATTATTAGTAAAGGGACACAATATTTTGGTAAACGATATTTTTGTCATGATATTTGTGTTAAATGATATTGTTTAACTCGATATTGTGTCAGCGATCCGTATAAACACATATCAGTGAGTCGTATCTCTCCAGCTGTAGTGTCCACATGTAGCCTAGAGGGTTTTAAACCAGGCTTTCTCTCTGCCCAGACAAAAAGCCTAATGCGCTTATTATATGAGCAGCATGCCGAAGACATAATTAAGCCTAACGGCTGTCACCATTTTGATCATCTATATTCTGCCCCAGATAGAGACCTGCAGGGTGGATCATTGCACAAAGTCTGGTCCATTGCATGCAGTAGACTGTATGTTATCAGCAACCATATTATGCAAACTTCTTTTGGCCAATACACCTAGGTAATTTGATTTTAAGGATTAAGATTAAGACTTCCATGTAAAGGCAAAGGTACTCAGACTCAGTCGTCGACCCTGATCTGTCAGTGGTAGCACTTCATTTTTAGTCCAATTATTTTATCCCCAGAGAAGACTGAAAAGGCATCAATTAATGATATGAGATTGGGTACAGAGGAGCCCATGTCCCGCAGTGTCAGAACCATATCATCTGCATAATGCAGAATTTTGCTGGTTGCTGCAGGTGTATCAATGCCTCTAATAAAAGAAGACTGACAGACAGCACCCTCCAACGGCTCCAGGGCCAAAAGCAACAGCAGGGGCTAGAGCGGGCATCCTTGCCTCATCCCTTGGAGAATAGGAAAGTACCTCGATATTTACTCCCCACAGTCTATCTATATCATGGGGGAGGTATAAAGCCACCTGATCTTTGCCAAGAAGTTCGGTCTTATCCATGCCCTGTGTAGCGTGCAAAACAGGTAACCCCCAAACCATCCGATCAAACGTCTTCTCAGCATCCAATGAAAGCAGGGGTTTATAGTCCAGATCATTATGCACATGCCATATAATATTCAACAGTAAGCGCATGTGGTTGAGCAAGGAATGGACCAGTACAAAACCCACTTGGGAGTCATGGACCAATCTCGGGATCACCCTCCTGAGGCGGGTCACCAGGACCATCACAAGGATTTTCATATCAGCATTAATCAGCGATATTGAGCGTTAACTCACACAATTAGTGTGGTCCTTATCTGGCTTTGGGATAAGGCATATGAGTGCTTTGTTGAACTTCGGTAGCAGCGTGGCCATATTCTCAATTTATTTAAAGAATTTGTAAAGGAGAGGGACCATCAAGCTTTGATTGAGCTTGTAGAGGTCAACCGGGAAGCAGTCATTCCCAGGTGCTTTATTGTTAGGCCTGGCCATGATGGCGTCTAAAATCTCCTTTTCTGTATCTCTCCCTTGAGAAGCTGCCTACCGTCTTCGGACAGCATAGGTAAGGGAAGGTCCCTAAAGAATTCCTGTTCCAGGGCAGAGTCATCAGGCGCCTCTGTCCAATTGAGAGTAATAAGAAATTGGTCAAACATTTCAACAATGTCCACTGTGTGTGTTACCAAACTTCTGGTCTCACCTCATTTAGAGGGAAGGGTGGCACTGGCCTCTCGCTGATGTAGTTGTGCCACCAGGAGCCTGCCTGCCTTTTCCTCCTATTCTTAGTGCTGTCGTTTAGGCGAAGCAACACGTGCTCATCCTGTGATGTGAAATACGCATTTAGCTTGTACTTTGCTCATTCCAGGTGGCGTAGTAGTATAGGTGTAGGATGCCTAGCATAGGCCTCAGTGAGGTCTTGTATCTCCCTTTCCAGCCATGACTGTTTTTGCTGAACCTCCCATTTGCTGACTGCCAAGTTGTGCATCAGTGCACCTCTTAAAACCACCTTTCCTGCCCCCCAGAAAAGCTGTGTGGATTTTGCAGAGGGTTCGTTGTCTGAAAGATATTAGCAGAGATGTTCCATAAGTTACCTGTTGCCCTCCAGCATTCAATAGTGGGAGAAGTTTATAGCCTCCAGCGTTTAATAGAAGGGGATATATGTTCCAGATCTAACTCAAGAGTTATTGGGGTATGATTGGGAATTCAACCAGTACCTATAGTGCAGTCCAGCAGGAAGGTAAGTGAAGAGGGAGACAGAAGAAGAAAGTCTATCCTGGACATGTGCCGTGTCTCAGGGATGTGTCAGGTGACACTGGTCCTGCAAGCCATGATCCTGCATGACATCATGGAGGCCCACCTTATCCACTGGCCCAGAGCAAACCAAGTGCGGGTCCAGCACAATATTCCAGTTCCCCTTCAATTATCCTCTTTGTGGTACCAAACTCAGTCAAACTTCTGAATAAGGAAGAAAAAAAGGGTGTCATGGTTGGGAGCATAAACCGCTTACACTATCAAAGTCTGGTCTAGAGTTTTAAACATTACACTAGTGGGTCAGTCCATGTCTTTAAAACAGTAATGGGAATGAATTTGTGGAATAGGAAAGCAACTCCACATCTCTTTGGTGAAAACAGTGCACTAGAGGAACCAGTAAGGGCCGAGGCAGTGGGTTGGAGGCTACTAAAGACAATTTGGTACACCCAGTCTCTATTTAATTTGCTGGATTCTTGAACAATTACACCATTTTTGTTATGTATCACAGAAGAGAGAAAAATTGAGCAGTCTTGTTGCGTTTTAACAAATGAGCCTCTTTAGTCGTTAAATGTATTTCCTGAAGTAAAGCAATTTGAAATTCCAATGTTGACAAGTGTGTGCTAACTCTCTGTTGTTTAAGGGGATTACAAAGTATTTTATCATTACAAGACATAACACATAAGGCAGATATAATTTAGGGAGAAATATAGGATAGGTAAAATGAATAAAAGTGATATGGCTTAATGCTTACATAAAAAAACAGAGAGAGAGACAACCAAAGTATTAGAACATAAAAGCGTGAAGAAGTCCTACAAGACTGGGTAGAAATAGGGGGAATAATAAAAACATTAAAAATAGAAAAAAGAAAATGGTGGATGGTCAGAATAGAACACCACAACCATAAGGAAACCTTAAACGGTAGATTAAATAATTAAAAAGAGAGAGTGGTGAGCCATGAAAATCAACAACCAGTCAAACTCCAAAACCACCCACATGGAGATGAAAATTAATAAGAGACAAAAAAGAATACAATGATATAATTATACGAAGGGAGAGTTAAACTTAATAGAAATAAAAAAATCACAATAACTTGAACCATGAAAATAACACCAAGGAAACGTATTCAATAAAATGAAAGGGGGGAGGACGATGCCTCTGAGGGAACCACTGAACGAGGGAAAGTCGACCAGAAGGCACAAAGAAGGGCAACCGTTCGAAGGGTGGTAAATGGTGATAAAGTCTGAAAAAGAAGAAACATGATTAGGATACACATATTGACAACTTGGGTAACTACAGAAAACACAAATAAACAATATAACATAAATAAGAACCACTCAATTAGTCAGGTTTAGCTACATCCATCTCCTCTACTTTATGCAAACAAATAGTCACACAATTTGTTTGGATGAGCAAAAGTGTTCGTTTCATCGTTATGAGACTTTAAAGTAACACGGATGGATTAATCCATAACATCTATTCAAACATCTTAATGGAGGCCAAAGATCCAGGAATTCCTTTCTCCAGCTCGCACTAGCCCTTGAAACATCTTGAGCTATATAGACTTTGTGACCAGACCAAACAATTTGTTTATGTTGCTTTGCAGCCAAAAGGTTTTTCATGCGGTCAGTGTACTGCAAAAAAATATATTTATAATAGCTCTAGGTTTAGAAGAGCTTTACAACAATGGAGTTTTCATTCCTTGCCAATGTGCTCTTTGAATGTTAAGAGAAACAATCCTGCAAATGAAAAAGTTTAGGAAGATTAGACCGACTAAAGGAGACAATGTTGGAACCTTCAACTCCCTGTGGTATACCATATCTACATGGTATTTCTTCTAGTACGGTTCTCCAAGTCTTCCGTTTGCCTTTTAAGGAATGTGATCTCCTTGGCATAAGCTCTGCTATGGTTGTGCATCCTGTTCATCACTAATATGCTGTTCTACCTCTAAGAATTGTGATTCCAAATTGGAAAACATTTTGTCACTTCTTTTGAGGGTGTTGTTGGTTTCAATGATAAATGGTTTAATGTTCTTTAGTTTGTCCATAAGAGTTCTGAACTGAGCATAGAAGGTGATTTTGGGGAACATACATGATATTTCTTAAGTCTTTTGTTGCCTCCACCCACTGCTTGTTTGCGAGGAGCTGTGGCCATACTAGATAAAGCAGTGGATTTTAGTATTACAGAACAGTGATTTTTACCTTTGGACATGAAGATGTAGCCATGTAATGCTCAACTTCAAAGTAATGATCTTGCCAGGGCTTGGAACATGAAATCAGTAATTTGTTCATCAAAACGGTGAGCACATTTTGCTCTTCCCATAAAAAAAGAACCCTGCTGTAAAATTTAACTGGCAAGAAAAGACTATGAAACAAGAATATTAGCAGAGTAGAGCTGACTCCTATAAAAGCATTACTGCAGCCAAATAGAAAGTAGATGAGTCAGTGGTAGATTGCAATATAATGCAATGAGAGCTTGCACCAGCTAATCCATGTGGTTGGTCTCCATAAAACAAAAGCAGGCTAAGCTGTTATTTTGACCGAATAAAGAACACTAGACCATTGCCAGGCCATTTAAAGGCCTTTTGTAAATATTGTGCTATGAAAGGAAAAACAAAATGGCAGTCCTATGGCACCGGTGCTGGAAAAAACAAGGAACAATGAGGAAATTCACAAAAGATCTATATACATTGGAACAATATACCTTGGAACAAGCAGAGATATTATTATGACTAAAAAGATGTTTTATGTCCTTTTTCCCATCTTGTGCGGTCCATTTGATAATTGTGTGCAGTTCTGGTAAAAACAAAATGACGGCCGCCAAGCACCAATGTGAGGAGCAGCAAAAAACAGCAGTTAATTCAGTAATAAGATGATGAACAATTTTATAGTCTTACTGTGCTGCTTTTCTGCACTTCAGGGGCTTGTTCCCTCTGAAACTCTAGTGAAAGGAAGTCTGGAACCACAGCATTCTCCCACCATAAACCCTCTCACGCGGGAGCTCGGATGTCAAGCAGCCATTTTGTGGCGCAGCAAGCCATGCCACTCTCTTCATATTCATTCATGATTTGAAGATGGAAATGCAAAAACAAGAATACATTTGTATGAGGCATGACCCATGTAAAACTGTTGCTCACTTATGGTCATCTTCCTGTGCTGAGCGGAAGCTAATGCTTGTGTTTTTTAAGCCAGTGAATACTTCTGGCTGAAGCTAAAAAGGACTACTGCTGGATGGTATGGGCCACAGACAAACTATTAAATGAGGGTAAAATGGTTCAACAGTTCACAATCTTTCAATAAAATATGCATTTTTTGAAAGCTTAGATAAGATTTTTTGATCTGCATTCCTATAGAAGCTTTTATATAACTGTTGCTGTTGGAAATTGGGTTACTGGTTTGGGGGGGGAGGTGGGGGGGGTGAAACCGCAATCCCTGTCAGGGTGAAACGCAAGCAAATCCCAAATTAACTTGTGTTGAACCCACTGGTAGCTTGGCACGAAGCAGTCAGTCTGAACTTAGAGACAATTTGTAAAGTATTTATGCAGCACTTCAAACAGTAATAAAGTGAAAACACAACACAAGCCAAGAAAAATTACACACTGTTTTAGAAAATAGGGAAAAATCTAATTCATTATTTGATACCAAAATGACAAAAATCCAATCAGTAGACCCAGAGATGTGCAATTTCAAAGTTTTAGGTGAAGATAGTGCCTAGAAGCACAAAGCACCAATGGTGGTTATCTGGTCGCGCATGACCGGGGCAAAACCACAAGTTCAGGCCGACCGCGATGGAGCGTGGGCCAGCAACAGGGACCAAGTTAGGCCCGCTGAACTGAACAAGAGTACCTTAAAGTCTGGTTGTCGAGCATTGCGAGATCCCGCGTCGAGGATGCATCATGCAGCTGCGGTTTTCAGGAGCTGTGAGGCTGTGATGTGCGCTCCTGCATTGTCGTTGAGGATGACTTCGACGAGGGGCTTGCAATGCAAAGTTGCAGGGCTTGCGATGTGGAGTCCTTTGTCGTTGTTGAGGATGCCTGTTGACGGGTTGGGGCTTGTGATGCAAAGGCCTGCATCAAGGATGAGTCGCACAGAGGCGGTTCCAAAATGAAGCAGTGAGGAGATGCGTCGCGCTGTGCTGGTTCTGCCCACAGGACCCCAACTGGGCTGGTTAGAGCACCTTCAGGTCCACTTCCAAGGGCCCAGGACCGGGGTGGTACCACTTGGGGGCAGGACTCACAGCAAGCTGAGTCCAGGTGCTGGGTTCAAGGTGGTTGAAGCATGTTCTGTCCCTGAGGCTTCTGATCAGGAGGCCAGCCAACTAGCCCTTGGAGTCACTCTGGTGGTCCTGGGATCAAGATGCAGGTCCAGTCCTTCTTGCTCAGGCAGCAGAGCAGAGCAACAGAGTAGCAGTCCGTCTTGCAGAGCAGCACAGCAGGTTTTTCTGAGTCTTTCACAGCTTCAAAGGTGTACTGAAGAGTTGTGTCTGGGGGTCCAATATTTGTACCTGAGGCCAGTTTTGAACTTAGAGAAAGTTCTGAAGGTGTGAACCCCAGTGGTATTTGGAATTTCCTGCCTCCCTGCCCTGGCCGCAGCTTGTCTGGGTTACCAAAAGACTAGTGTCAAACCCTTTATGAGTGTGCCCAGGCAGAGCCTTTGTGATGTGCAGGTGTGGTAGGTGACAGCTCCTCCTCCTCATCAAGTCACAGATAGCCCATCCAGCCAACACCTATTGCCGTTGGTCTCCCTGTCTAGGCGCAATGCCCAAAGACCAACCGCCAGCTACACCTAGTCATGCAATGCAGGATACAGGCTGCAGACACTAAATTGTTGGGTCAAGAAAATGCCAACTTTCTAAAAGTGGCATTTTCATAATAGTGATTTAAAATCTGACTTTACTATTAAATAGGGCTTTAAATTACAATTCTTTAGATACCAAACTCGACTTTCCTACCTGCTCCCAATTGAAACTTATCACTTGGTAAATTTAATAAGTTAACGAAATGTTATCCTAAGGGAGAGGCAGGCCTTGCAGTAGTGAAAAACGGATGTAAGAGATTTTCGCTACCAGGACATATAAAAGTTAAAAGTACATGTCCGACTTTTTATATACACTGCACCCTGCCCTAAGGGCTGCATACCCTAGAGGTGGCTTATATGTATTAAAAAGAGAGGTTTAGGCTTGGCAAACATTTTTCTTTTTTGCCAGGTCGAAATGGCAATTTAAACTGCCATTTCAACCTGGCAAAATTAACCTAAGTTAATTAAATGTGCCAGTCAGGTGTTGGCCAATTTCACCATGTTTTAGGGAAAGATCACAAGCACTTTAGCATTGGTTAGCACTGGTAAAGTGCACAAAGTCCTAATGCTAACAAAAAAAGAATTCAGCAACAGAAGGCAAAACAATCTGGGGGAGATTCTGCAAAAAAGGGCCAAGTCCAACAATTGGGAATTATAAACTATGTGAAAGTGAATGACATTTACCAAAATGCTCTGATTACAAAGGGGCCAGATGGGAAGTGAGGTAATTACTGTATCCAATAAATTTAGAAACCCCCGGGATCCATTGTTGCAGGGTGTAGGTGATACTCCTGATTCAAGTTTTGACTTGGAAGATAAGAAATGACATGCACCAAATTCATACAACACAAATTCTGCGTGTTTCGGTATTTACTGTGTATTTTCACTTTAAATTTGGCACGCCGACACTCACTTGTGGAAAACTTTGAGGGTGCGATAATAACTGCAGCTCACATAATTCCTTAGCCCTGACTATGTAATCAGGGACAAACCGTTGGTTATGAAAGGTGGCCTGAATTTGCACCTGGATCTGCATGTCATGAATTTACGGAGTAAGAATGACTGCGCTTTTTCTATGAACCCAGCACATTACACTAGGTCATTTTAGGTCTTCACTATGAATGTCTTTAGCTGTTTGTTGGCAAAAAGTATATTTTACAGTACATAACATAACCTTAGGTACTTAGGTTAGACCCCTGTTCATGATTTTATGACTTTGTTTTCTATCTCGGGTGCTTTTAATTCAGTGGAATTCCTCTCTATTATTGTGTTTGTCCCTCCAAGGAACATATTGGTCTCACAGTGTTCTGACTGAATGACGGGACTCTTTCTATATTTTGCATTTAGCCCTCTGTGAGAGTGAATGTTTTCCTTGCATTCCCCTGCTTGTTTCTTTCTTCCCCTTCACACTCTATTTTCACTCCTCTCCCTCACTCCTGAATTCCCTTCATCCAATTTTACATTTTGCTTAGTTATACATTTTTTTAGGAGGGACAGAGAGCTGCAAAGTGCTTCTGGGTCACTCACTTCCTTTATTTGAGCTCTGTCACACTTTGATTTCCTTTTAAGTGCCCTCATGCATGCATTATTTTTTGTCTCCTAATCTGCAACCACATGGTCCCTTCTCCTGCTTTTTTTTTTTACTTTGTATTTATTTTCAGTGGCGGTTACTCATGATCCAAAGCGGTGAGGGGGGACGTGGGGGATATAAAACAATGCACAGAAAAAAACATAAATAAAAAATATGAAACTTTACTTACCTGACCCTGTGTCCGCTCCGTCTTCTCCTCTCCCTATCCTTGACTGGTGCACACTGCGCAGGGTCCCAGATGCCAATCCCTGCACTGCCCTCATGCTGGGAATGCTATTCCCAGCATGAGAGCAGTGCTGGGATTGGTCTGAACGGCCTGGTTTGCCACTCAGACAGTGCCTGGGAGCCAGTGACTTTTCTCCACCTGGTTGTACGACACAGCCGAGTGGAGAAATGCTAAGTGCGTATCACCCCTCCTCCCCACTGTTATCATGCATTGCATTGGCCCCGCCCTGCCCTATGACGCTGCTGGATGGTAGCCTGCAGGAGGTAAGAAGAAAAATAAAATGATAAAATTGGTTTATCATTTTATTTTTCATATGTTGACATCTGCTGCCACCTAGTGAGGTGACGCTTCTCCGCTATAACGGAGGCGCCACCCCTGTTTATTTAGCATTCTTTTACAAGGGACTAGCAGCTGCAAGGTCCTGGCTGGAGGCTAGCTTCCTTCATTTATGCTTGCATGCATTTTCTCTTCCTTTTTTCACTTTTAATTTACTGCTCTATCATGGTATTCTGCTGGGATAGAACAGTAATTTAAAAATGCCCACTATGCTTTACTACGCATTGAAATGCATGCATCATGACTAGGCCTAGGCAGTGAACTCCAATCCGTTTGCGGAGTTTGTGGATTTTTCTGCACTCCGTGGAGCTCGTGGAGTGCAGAAAACTCCGCTTCGCGTAGTGCAGCGGAGTTTTTGCCCTGCTCGCGAACGGTAAGTTCGCAAGCGCGAGCTGCCGCTCGGGTAGAATTTCTACCCGAGTGGCAGGAAGACCAGCGCAAACAGCAGTTCGCACTGCACTCTGCCACTTGTGGAACACCGCTGAGTTTTTTTGTAACTTCGCGGAGTTCCGCGTAACAAAACTCTGCGAACTGTGCCCAGGCCTGATCATGACGCGAATGCATGAGTGCAGACGATGCACATAGGTGTGTATTCGTCAAGAAGAGCACCAATGCATGCACCACAATGTAATCGTACACATCAACAATCCTCATGGAATGAGATTTCTTTAGTAGAAAACACATTGCAAAATTTCCAGTGATGCAAGCACTTGCTTCTTGATTCTTGACACATGCGACTGGCAACAAAAAAGCATTGTCACAGCCAAAGGCTGAACCTTTTAGTGCCAGAATGTATTGGTATTACCAATGCTTTTTTAAGCGCTGTGCTCTAAATTACATCCACAGATTGTTCCAAGGAGATAAACACTGACGAGAATGTAGGCTTGAGTAGCATTTTCTGTTGCCAAAATAAGGCTTAAAAGAGAAAATATTCCCCCCACCCCCCTTCAGAGAAACAAAAGTAGTTGATTGCTTCAGGTGAAGCAGGTGTGTAACTCAGGCCCCTGCAGAGCAGGGGGCCCCCTAACCATCCAGGGTGCCCATTCAGCCCAAGGTCAATTAATATCTGTGAGATGTGGGTACTCAGGGGGCACTCATCCTATTCTGCTGAGGGGCTCCATCATTTTGCATTATGCCACTGAGGTGACGTCTTGGATCTTTCAAAATTACTGATTTAATCATGACATATTTCTATAAAAGAAGCCAGAGCCTATTAGCTACCTCCCAAAAGGCACTTGTCTATATAAAAGAGAGGTGCATTATGCTTGCAACAATAGAATTAATAAAATGCTTGGCGTCTTTGCGGGTCAAAGGAATATGATTCGAAACAACAAGAAGCAAGAGCTGAGAAACACCTGATTTTCCATAAGGCAAGATTTATGTGCATTGGCAATAAAAGGTGAAGTAGATCAGATGATTTTTAGCAATGTGTTAGCAATGTACAAATCCAAATACTTAATAAAATAGCGGTTTTCGTTCGTTTTCAGATCAATCTGTTCGCATAAACTGTGGTGTTTCTGTGAGAATGTGAGGTTAAGTAGAACATGAGGAATATGTTGCCAGCGAAGAAATTCAACATTATGAAATTATTTTATGAGCGGCACATAAATATATTCATCGGAGCGCGCAGAAAGCTATTCCGAGTGAAAAACAGCACTACTGAACAGATGACAGATGTCTTCATTTTACTTCAATTTCCTGTATTTCTACCTCCTTTTTAAGAACAAAATATTCATTTCCTAGACATATGACAAAGGAATAATCCCTCGTCTTCTCCCACCCACACATCACAGCTCTGAAACCCTAGACTGTCAGTGGTACTGAGTACTCTTCACTATAATTTCGTGCACCTCTACCCCCGCCACCCCCCACTCCTTAGAGTCTTAGAAAGGGATCCCGTGTTCCTTGTCATGTTTCATGTGCAGACTTGTTGATCTTCATATATCCTTACCATCTAAATCCGACTCTGGACAATATGCCATAGATTTCCCTGCAGGCCTATCAAGAAGTGGTGTCTGCAATAATCATGACTCCTCGGCACCTCTCTGTGCATCTCACTGTTCAAAGAAAGGTCAAAGTTTTCTACTAGAGATTGAATATCGTCTACAATGGTGCAATTGGTGTGACAGGTGGAATGGTCCAGCAATGTTTGTTGTGTCTCAGAGCCTCACTTCTTTGCTATCCGCCTGTTTGATGTGTGCCCAAATCGTTAAAGTTCACTTTAGTAGGGGGTCCAGAGGCATGAACTCCGAGCAGTAACAGTGACTTTCAGAAGCACTTAAAAGTTCCATAGAAATGTATGCTGCACCACTTATGGGCCTTTATTTGCAGACAAACAATTTAGATGTTTGTACATCTTGTTTTTTTTTCCTAGAGGGGCTTCTGTCCTTGGATATGGGCTGAAACCACAGTGGTCACCTTCATGCCTGATTCTTTTAGATATATCTGTCTCTTTGCTATGAAGTGTCACTACTTCCTGCTCCACCGTTTGGCAACTCTTGGCTTGAATATACAGCCTTGTCCTGGTTCCTTTCTTTCCAAGTAGGATCGAGACTCTGACTCTTTCACTATGTTGTTCAAAGCAGGTGCCTGTTCCTTGTGGAGTTCCACAGTACTACTTTTTATTCCCCATTATATCAACCAACTATAAAAAACCATTAGTGGCCAATGTAAAATTATTTGGCATTGGGTCTGTATCTTATGTAAATGACACCATGTGGCACACCGGATCTAGCAGAAAGCAATCTGATTATGATAATGTGAAATATGCACCTTTTTTTAGCTTAACATTGCCCCCCCCTCCCTGAGCCTCAAAGGGCTCCAAGAAGCTCACTCCCGGGCCAATTACTTTAAGGAAGGTGGGGTACACCGTCCCCCTCCATGAGCCATCAATGGCCCCGGGGACCCCATTCCCGGGGCCGGCTCAAAGGCTATGTCCCAGGGAGCCCACCCTCGGGACATAGTGGCATGGGCAAGGAAACCTGTGTTTGCTCTCGCTTGGCAGGAGCATTTTTAAATCTACTGCCAAGCAGGAGCAAACACCAAGTCCGGAAGCGTCAAAAATGTTCCCACCCGCTGGGAGCGGACTTTAGATCTGTTTCCCTGCCCGCACTGAAGAGGACAGGGAAACAGATCAAAAAATTGCTCCCACCCACATTAGGAGCTGCTCCCTGTGGGCGGCCACAATGCTGACTCCTGCTGGATGCGGGGAAGTGCCGGGGACCACTGGGGCCTTGAAGCTCACCCGTGACTCCCAACGAGTTTATGGTTGATGCCAGGGCACCCAACTTTACCAGTGCTGGGCCCAATGGATGGGGTCCCTGGGGCCGAAATCAGCCTGGGGAGGGAGCCGAGGGGCCCACTCCCCTACACATAACAGCGGGCCCAGGGGATGCATTACCTGGGGCCCATATTGGCTTGGGGAGGGGGGCCGTGTGGCCTCTTCCCCTTTTAATATAGGTCTTGTGGGATTGGGTCCCTAGGGCCTACAGAGGCTCGGGGAGGGGGTCCCCTCCCCTTTATATTTAGAAAGGGCCTTGGGAGATAGGATCTCCTGGCCTAACAAGGCTCGTGGTAGAGGCCACGTGGCCCCCCTCCACCCTTAATTAAAATAAACGCCCTGGGGTCCCTATGGCCTAATGAGGCTCAGGTAGGGGGAGGCACATGGTTCCCCTCCCCTTTATGTTTAGTAATGGATCCAGGGGATGGGGTTCCCAGGGCCTAATGAGGCTCGGGGAAGGGAGTCCACGTGCCCCCCCTCTCCCTTAATTAAATAAAAGGCCCTGGGGAGTGGTGTCCCCAGGGCCTAATGAGGCTTAGGGTGGGGGGGCACACAGCCCCCCCTCCCAGTTTAAAATAAAAAAGGCCCTGGGGGATGGGGTCCCCAGGGCCTAATGAGGCTTGGGGAGGAGAGCCATATGTCCCACCTTTAAGATAAATAAGGCCCTAGGGGATGGGATCCCCAGGGCATACTGACAGTCAGGGCATGCAGGCCCCCTCCCCTTAAAAAAAAAAGGCCCCTGGTGATGGGTTCCCCAGGCCCTGTGGCCAACTCCCCACTGCGCATAGCCAAAGGCTGTGTGCAGTGTGGGGTTGGCTACCTTTGGAGGTTGGCCTCAGGGGCCTAACCGCATCAGTGATGTCATCAATGATGTCTTTGGAATGTCATCAGTAATGGCATAAATGATGTCATAGAACATGTTATGAGTGATATCATGTGTGAGGTCATAAGCAGTGCATGGCGGGGGTGCAAGTTATAGTTAGTGCTGCTAATTATAACTGGTGAATTTCTGTCTTTTTGTTTAGTTCATGTTGTCACTGTTAAATTCACCTAAATATAATGTTACTTTAACCTTTGTTTTTTCCAGTGAATAGATAGCTAGATAGATAGATAGATAGATAGATAGATAGATAGATAGATAGATAGATAGATAGATAGATAGATAGATAGATAGATAGATAATCTCACAAAAAACTTGGTGTATGTAGGGATGCTCATTCTGGGGCCATGATCTGCAGAAATTGTTCTGAAGGCTGAAGAGTCTCCCGTTTGCCATGTTTATTGTGCCAGCTCTGCACCCTTTTTGTTTTTTCAACAATAAACTTCCAAAGTTGGAGTTTGTTTTTAAAAATACAACAACAATGGTTCCAGCATGCAGGAAACTATCTCCCTACACTTGGGGCCATTGATCGATTTTTCTGACTAGGACCTCCATATATTTTATGGAGGTCCCACTCAGGACAATCTAGTAACAGCTGCCTTCCTTATATAGGGAGGGGCAGACCTCATTATAGCATGACAAGCAAAGGTTTCCAGCAAAAGAGCCATCTGAGATTCTGCCTTGAGAAACGTGTTACCCTGTTTTGCGATGGGGCATGGGAGAGTGGTGCTCCTGCTCTGCCAGACTCTAAAGGCCCCCCTAAATGTTGTACTGGACTACATCATTAAGGGGTGAGAAGTTTGGTAAAAATACACGTGAGGAATCCAGGATAACCTTAATTAGCATACTCACCACATTGTTGGCTTGCTTGTTTGGATTGTGATCCTGTGTACTGATCCTCATCAGCCTGTATGCATGAACATCTGACAGATAATTGTCTTCTGAGTATTATGACCCCAACTTGAGTAGCATCTTTGCTGCTTCCCATATTATCTCCCCTTTGTTGAGCCTGGAATATGTTCCTTTGTCTTTTCGACTACTGCAGTGACCTGCATGATGTACACAGTGCTGAAATGTAAGGGTAGTTGTGCCCCAGAAAATCATATACTTGTGATTTATTGACTCCTTAAATCCATTATTCTTGGAATCTGTTTCAACGGCATGAATAATCTTAATGTTATTGTTCTGAAAATCTTAATACATTTTAAAAGAAACTCTGGAAAGTTATGAAGGACAAACAGGCTAGAGCAAGGAAATGTAGTATTGGTGAGGAAATCAAAAAACATTAAAAAGTCCCAGCAGTATGGTCAGTGGAATCCTAATATCCTATTCCTGAAATGTGAAGAACAACCACTTAGACTGTGTGTGTTTTTAAATAATTTGTTGCAACACAGAACTCTTACTTTGAAGTCAGTCTAGCATGTGTCCTAACAAGGCTCGAAAAAGACAATAGCTATTTGGGATGTGGAATACACGACGAAGCACTGACAATTTATTTTTAGAAAGACCCACACTGCCATGGCCCTGCTGTCGGTGCTGATTCTGAAGCTCATTACTCACAACCGTTCCACAAGGGTTGCCTTGTGCGCCAAGAAGAGCAAAACCTCTGTTTCCAATACAGGACTTAAACTGAGGCTACCAAGGGCGACCATTTTTAAACTTAATGAAGTAATCATTCTTTTTCAGTGTTTATGGCTGACAGGAAAATTAGTCAAATGATCAGTCTTAGCTATCTCGCCACTGTTGACGTGTTTTCTCAAAACTGCTATATAAACTTGAGGCTAGCCAACATGCTTTACTAATTTCATGCTTCAGCATATATCAGCGACCACGAAGGAAACAAGTTTGCTAGTGTAAAACGCAAATGAACACGTGCACCTCTAACTCAAGTTAGCTTGGAAATTTTTATAGATATCCTTATATTACTTATATATGCTTATATTAATATAAAAATAAAACATTTTATATATCCTTATATTTTTATTAAAATATTTTATACTTTATGTGTCCTTATTATTATTGAAATAGATTATTTTATTTTCAGATCATTTACATATCATTATATTATTATTGAAATATGTCAAGTACAAAAAAACGTGTACTTAATTAAATTGCAAAATAAAATTGCTTCAGAAAAGTAGTGGCTTGTAGTTAATAAAAATTTGAAAAATAGTACTAACTTGCTTCAAATATACCACTTAAATATTGGTGTATTTAAACACTGAAGGTTTCACAACGATTTCAGCAGCAATTTAATTTCCTCACTAAATTTCCCACCACTTTGGAGGGGATCAAATCATCTTTTGATGTCATAAACTGTATTGTCTGATAGCTCAGTTTGTCGATGATAAACATGAAATGTTAATGCCACTAAAAACTATTTGCACCAAAATTTTCACAGAGGTAAGCAAAATGAAAACTTACACCTTTAATTCTGTGGAAATCCCCAAGCTAGGAAGTTTGAACATTTTGTGTACTCTTTAGATGAAATCGATTGGATCAGATAATATCGAATTAAAATGTGGTGTTCCCGTTTTCAAGATTATGCTAGACTAAGGGGGATATTCACAAGAACGTGTGCTAAACATCTCCAAAAAATGTTAACGCAACTTTACACATCGCAGCCTATCGCGGGAAAACAACCCCCTGACAACGTGGAATTCACAACACGGCGGTACCATGCGATAGTCTCCCGAAACCGTGGCCAATGTCCGCGATACAACCACCTCAACGGAGATAAAAACACAAACCACAACACCAAAAAACATGCGATGAGCCCATTCGCGAGGAGAAAAGCAGCGATAAGCAGCGCAAGGCCCGCGACACATATACGGCATGCGGGAATAAGCACAACAAAAGCAGGGAACACAAAGACAAACCAAACAGAAAACAGCGAAGCACAATGGAGGCAGTCGGAGCTAGCACACAACCCCACAAGCACCATTGGCAATAAAACATTAGACATGGCAGGCCATCGTGGACAAGGTGAATGCAGCCGGAGAGCGGAGGAGGACAATGGCAGAAAACCAGAACAGCTGGAATGATGCGAAACGCACAAACAAGCACAAACACGCCAACAACCACAAGGCAGCAATGCACACCGGAGGTGGGAGTCCAGCGCCACACCAGGAGCTGGATGACATGGAGGAAATGGTGTCCACCACATCAGTCTGGAGATGGTGGCAGGAGTCGGGGACCGGAAACTGCTCAAAATCAACAGACACAACAGCAACAGGGAGAGGACCGACCAGGGACTGGGGGGACGGGGGGAGATGGGCACAATGGCACACATGCACAAGTAAGCACAGCACAACTGCAGACAAACCATGCCCAAGAGGAACAACACCAACCAAGAGCACAAGTCACACAACTCGGCAATATAACACCACTGAACAAGCACAGAAGTGAAAACCACACTGCCTGAAAGGGAGAAGGGTGAGCCAAATCAGAGCCGAAGGGACATCTCACACACAATGCAGCACACACACATAGGAAGCAGAGCACCCCAACATCCAACACAATGTGGTACAAACACCAACATCAGCACAACCGAACACAGGACACAAGTGCACCCGCTTGTGGCCGGGAAATGGCCATACGCATCTGGCAAAGCACGAAACAGGGACATGATAATGCACAAGTACCAACCCACAGCCCTGATGGGGCAGCAATGCATGTAAGGCAGGGACCCAGATAGGCCGTGAAACACACATTGGCATACAAATAAACACTCAACACAGTTGGAGACAAGTGAACGTGCAGAAACTTTATCAACAATTGAGTGTCAGTACGGCCAAGGGAAGTGCCACGACATGCAGACCAATGCAGCAGCATGTCTGAATGAGGAATGTTGGAAAGCGCCCATGTCCACCCCGGGGGAGTCCATCACCAACACAAGTCATTGCCCACCTGCGTATGTTGTCCGTGCATGGACCAGGAGTCCAGGCCAATGCAGCCATGTCCACTGTCTCCCAGGGACATGTGACCAGATCCCCAACATGCAACCAGGCGTCGGGACACGTGCAATGGGTCACATGCAGTCCCGGCTGCAGTTACCTTGTCACTCGTCCATGAACGCGAGTGCAGCAGCGTAGGCCAACATTTCCAATGCGAGATTGTTGTCCACCACATCTGACATGTCGGCGACGTAACCCATCAGCTGTCCCAGACAGATGTGCTCACCCAACCCCTGGCCCAAATATGCACGAAAGCCCAATCAGGGAGCAGCTCAATGTGGTCACTGCACACGACAACTCCTGCAATCTCCCAGGTCCAGTCCCCAGCATGCATGCCAAACATCCAGGCATGCCATAAACGGGCATCACGGTGACACTCCTGGTCGTGGTCTAACAGGGGGCGCACACACACGTCTAAATCCAGGTCAGCTACAGTCACGTTGGAGAGGCAGACATCCATGGACCACTCGAATATGCACGAGCGAAAGTGCAACACAGGCTGAACGCAGGTGATGTTGGCAAGGCGGAAGCTCAGCCTGTAACTGATCCGCAGCACTGCCAATGGCAGTGCCCCCAGTACATGCAGCAGACGTGCACGGTACAGGTCCACGTGACTGGAGTAGAGCATGTGTCCGGGATGGTCTGCCATTGCGTCAGTGGCTCTGCTTGAAGCGGCACTGTGAGGACCTGCGCCAGTCCTGTGGATGAAACGCCACAGCTCGGAGCAATGAGCAGTGTCTGTGTGCAATGGGTGCAGGCCTGGGGTGTGGTGGGAGTACGAGTGAAGGCCATTTCACGCACGCAAACTACGACCAAGGACTTCTGCGTGTGGGATGTGTACACGTAGGCCTCACATCTGGCAGTGCGTAGTGTGGGAGTCGCCTGGAAATGCTATCCTATCTGTCAGGGGGTGCTGGGCACATGCAAGTCACATCTAGGAGCTGCAGATATGCTACCGCCAGATAGTGCAGACAAAGGACCATTCATCCCTACAGCAACTACACCATCTGCATGCATTCAGGAGATGCACAGAGGCCTGCCGTGGGTGTGGTGGGATGTCTGCAACCCTGGGAATCATGGATGATATGCCCAGCACATGGCACATGTGCGGCCTCACTGTGTGTTACGTTGCCTCACAGCTGCTCCACCCTCCCACGAGCCCCCACACTTGTGTGCCCTGCGTGGTTGTATCACTTGCACTCCTACGGCACACCATTGAGATGCCTGTCCGCGCATGTCCAGCGGCATGCCACCAACACCTCTGACGCTGGCCTTTGAAGGTGTGCGGCCAAGTGAGTGTAGGCCAATGGTCTGGACAAGGCGGACACAAGTGTACAGTCCATGGCTGGCTGTGATCACGCTGCGAATGAGGCTAGGCAACTGACTCATGCAGCCACAGGACCGATACACATAACACTTGGCATGCATGTGCCAAGACCCCAAGCGGTCTTGCGCTCCTACATTTCCCCATCCGTGTGGGCCTGCCCTCCTGGTGCATGCTACATTGCAACATCGTCTACTGTGGCCCTGGTGGTGACAACACCCCAACACAGAGACACACTTACCGCACATCCTGCCCAAGGCCAGGTCCGAGCCACGCCCTGCTCCCCCTGTCGATGCAGCACACCCCTGCTGTGCTGAACTGACGTACGCCGGACCAGCACACGCCGCTTGTGCATGTAGGGGGGGCCGGGCGAAGCTACATGTCCAAGGTCACTGCCAACGCTGAGGTGACATGGTATCGTCCGCTGAGGATAGCACACTGTGATGTTGCAGTGCCGTGCCCATCATGCTGACACAATGACCACACGGACACACTTGCTCAGATGGTGTGAATGGCTACGAGCACGTGCACCCGGCCACATTTATTAGCAGGCACACATATCGAGTGACACCTGTGTTGGATGTGTGTGGGGTGTGTGCACACCAGCCGGCAAGGGCTGCCTGGTGCAGTCAGAAATCGACAACAGTGTACATCGTAAAGGACACAACCATTCAACCGTAAAGGACCCATGACCTGAGCTGCACAGAGTTAGTGGCCCGGATGCACAGCGTCCTGCACGGGCCTACCGCCACGGGCCGCTGACTTGCGGTGCACTGGGGCAGGGTCCCAAGGGCAGAGCAGGTTCCCGCAGATGACTAGGGGGGTTGTCGCGGAGTGTCTCGGTGGACAGTGGAAGGTGTACCCCCAGGGCATGATGCCGAGGGCAGAACCACGCAGAAACAGTCACCATGGTGGAGATGAGTGGAGCAAACACATGTCGGACACCAAGTCCGTCCCAGCCAGATGATGATGCAGACAACCCCCAGGCCATGGACTCAGATGACACCAAAGTTCAACCAGAGAGTGCCCATGAGTCATTGCGCACAGAGTTAGTGGCACCTGTGCTGATAGGGGATGCCACCTGCGATGAGGCGTGTCCAATGGTGTGGACTCCTCCATATCTTACCCAGGACACAGTTCCACATGTGTGGCCTACTGGACCGCAGTGTAGGCCTGAGGCAACGGCCAGCAGGGGCCATTCACCGAGTGTCGCCGGGTTAGGTTGGATGGTCCCACCGGCCTGCGTAGTTCAGGTTCAGTGGCACCATGGGACGCGGACTTTCGTTGCACAGGGTTAGTGGCACCAGGTCAGTTGTTGCTAGTGTTTGGTCACCTCTGTAACGAGGATCCGGCTTTCATCCGGACTGAACCGCATCTTCCTCTTACTCCTCTCCGTGCGGTCACTGGTATGGACTCTGCCATCCATGAATCACGACTGGGTGCTGGATGTGGGGCCTACTGGACCGCAGTGTAGGCCGGGGGCAGCGGTCAGCACGGGCCCACAGACACGTGTCGTGTGCTTGTGATGCATTTGTTTGCTTCACTGATAACAGGGAGTTTAGTGATATCACCGCTGCAGTAGACATCTGGTCACTGCCATTCATGACTCAGGACACAGTTCCACATGTGGGACCCACTGGGCCGCTGTGTAGGCCTGTGCCCTCATCCACGTGTCGCCGGCTTGCGTTGAACAGGGTTAGTGGCACCACGTGTCACCGGCTTGCGTTGAACAGGGTTGGTGGCACCACGTGTCGCCGGCTTGCGTTGAACAGGGTTAGTGGCACCATGTGTCGCCGGCTTGCGTTGAACAGGGTTAGGGGCACCACGTGTCGCCGGCTTGCGTTGAACAGGGTTAGTGGCACCACGTGTCGCCGGTTTGCGTTGAACAGGGTTAGTGGCACCACGTGTCGCCGGTTTGCGTTGAACAGGGTTAGTGGCACCACCTGTCGCCGGCTTGCGTTGAACAGGGTTAGTGGCACCACGTGTCGCCGGCCTGCGATATGGAATTATGCCTCACTGATCGAAGGGAGTCTGGTGCTGTGGCCGCTGCCACGGACTTGGGGTCACTGCCATTCATGACTCAGGACACAGTTCCACAAGTGGGACCCACTGGGCCGAGGAGGATGCCGGTGGAGTATGTAAATGTGAAAGGAGTACTGTGGGTCTGCGCCGTGGAGGCCAGGGAGGAGCTGCAGAGGCTGCAAAGCTCGCGGGCCTGGAGCTTGCACCGGCACGTGGTGGGCCCTCTTTGACACACGCCGGTGTCGGCAGGTGAGCAGAGCCTCGTTGGTGCGCTGGGGCAGGCATGACGGGTCAGGGGCCCAGCGGCCCGGGGTGCAGCTGGCGCACTGGGATGCAGGCCCCGCCGCGCTCGGCACTGGACTTGTGGTGGGCTGAGAGGCACTGCCCTGGCAGACGCGTTGTCCATTCTGAATGAGGACCACGCCCAGTGCGACGGGCTTTTTGTTCACACCCCTACGCAGGCCTGGCGTACGCAGGGCCAACCCACTCCGCCCGCGCATGCAGGGGGGGACGTAACGTGCGACATTTCCGCATTCTGCCCCACAGCCTGTGGGGACATGGTAGCGTCCACTGGCCACTACACTCCTTGCTCCAGCAGTTGATCTCCACATGGCCATTTCCGTGATTTGCACGCTGTGGTCTGTCCGGCATCTCCACGCCACATCTGGCATTGGGTAGGTTCACATTCCTTAGTCACTTGCCGCTCTCGCACATGCCTGCTCCATGCCTCTCCTCACATCCTGCTATTGTGTGTCTGTGGTGCCATGCCGTGGCTGGGTTGTGGGCATGGCAAGGCCAAGTTCCTAATGGAGTCGTGTTGTCGTGTCTGGTCGGTTGGCATGTTGTGTGGCATGTTGAGTGTAGTTGTGCTGTGTGCCCATTGCCA
The DNA here is from genome assembly GCA_963921515.1 of Calotriton arnoldi. Classification (NCBI taxonomy): domain Eukaryota; kingdom Metazoa; phylum Chordata; class Amphibia; order Caudata; family Salamandridae; genus Calotriton; species Calotriton arnoldi. The sequence goes on along the minus strand of CAWUFW010004979.1, from coordinate 932,996 downwards.
GTGTTGTGAGTTGCATGACTGTGGGCTGGAGGTGTGTGGTGTGTTCATTTGGTACTTACCAACGAGCACTGCATTGCCATGGGTGCCATCCTGGATGCGCTGGGTGATGATGCACTGTCGGGAGATGTGTGAATCAGGCACTCTGCCTGGGGAGTTGGCCACGACATTGTTGAGGGGTCCCGGGCGGTCCACTATTGCCTGCACATTCATGGGATGCGTGTGCTTTCAGTTGTGGTAGTTGTGTGCAGTGTCGGCAGGGGGCACGAGGGGTACATGTGTGCAGTTGGCCCTGACACATGAGAGAATCCAGCTATGGCGTAGGGGCCTTGCTTGGTCTCCAGCTGCTCCTGCGCAGTGTGGGTGAAGTGGAGGGGCTGGGGTACCAGGCTGATGTTGGCATCCAGAACAGGTGTGATGCCCTTGGATGGGGCTGGCTGTGTGACTCCTCCGACTCTGGCAGTTGTGGGTTGGATGGTACCAGAGGCGGACATGTACTGCGCAGCCGGCAGCTTTGTCTGCGGAGGGATGTTGGTTGTCCGCTGGGTTGGTACTGTCAGCAGGTGGGGAATGTGGGTCAGGATGTGGGGGTTGGTTGTCCTTTTGGGCCTGTAGTGGGCAATGTCCTCTGGCGTTGGGTCTGGGCGGCAGGTGCGTTTCAGGTGGGTCCGCTGTCTTTGTGTACGCTGCATCTGTGGTGTTCCCGGGGGGGGGGGTCCTGGGGGTGGTGGCGGGCCTGGGGGTGGTGGAGGTGGGTGTTGTGGCCGTCATGGGTATCGGAGCTGCATGATCATTGTCTCCATGGCATCTGTGGGTCTTCAGGTGTGGCTCTTGGCTGGGCTCCCTTTCATGCTGCGGGTAGTCGTCCTGCTTAGCACCAGCAAAAGGCAGGTGTTAAATCCCTGGTGCTACCGCGGCTTATCGCCTGTTTTTGGTTCGCATCGCGGATCTCTCAGTTCGTTGTGAAAGTGGTGTTGTGATTTTTTCGTATGTTTTTGCACGGGAACGCCTACTCTGCATCTCATTAGGGTTAGTTGGTGGTGCCCACCGTGGAGATACATTTTGGGGCAGTTATCTCGGGAATTCTGGCGATGTCTGCAGTTTGCACCCGCTTGTGAATGTGGTGTTAAATCTATCTCCACTTTTGATGAGTTAAGGTGGCGATAAATCGGAGATAAGTCCTTGTGAATATCCCCCTAAATGTATACATTCATTTTATCCGTTTTAAATGCACACCTGTAACACGGTCACTTGTGAGTTTCTATTTCCTGCTTTTCGGAAATACTTCTTCAACTTATTCTATTAAAATTCAGAAATAAAGGAACTCTGACATTGACGCCCGGTGGCGTGGCACAGGCCCCTGCAGTCACTGTGGTGTAGGGGGCCCACCAACACTTTAGGTGGCCTCCAACCCTTCTGGGGACTTCCCCATTCAGCCCAAAGCCTAATATTATTTGTAACCTGGGGCTCCTTGTCACATTTTGCATAGGGGGCCCATCATTTTGCGTTACCCCACTGTTGATGACAGCCTATGCTTGGGCTAATCACTGCCTTCATAAGAACATTGAGTCATTAACAAAAACAACATTCAAGACAAAAATGCAGTTGCAACAATTTACCAACACCACAACATCAAGAATGCATCAATTGAGAACCACAATGAAGAAAAAGAGAAAAAACTGACAGAGAAAAATGATGACTTTGTCAAAAATACCTTAGCCCTCTCCTTAGCGCATGCTACCCGATGAGGAGGGGGGGCTTTTCGCAGTACACGGGACTAAGTGAGCCCGATAGTCTGTCAATATCGGCTCCGAGTCAAATATAGCAATTTACGAGGAAACGAGGAACAACTTGACAACCACAGGCCCTCCTTGGCCAAGCACAAGCTGCACCTAATCTCCAAGGTCCAAATTTTCCCTAATGTCCGAATAACACCCCATATCACACCCAGGGGTCATGAGTACCACCTGTATCATGCCCAGTGGTCCAAGCGAATAATACCTCTCACTTCTTTCAAATACCAACAGAGTTAAAATACCGGTAACACTGAGAGAACTCTTTTAGACTAAAAAAATAAGATTAAGGTGCCGGCCCAATATCACACACAGGGCCTATGTGTACCATATATATAACACCAAGTGGTGAGGCCTCATCCCTATATCACACACAAGGGACAGGCGTACCATCTGTATCACGCCCAGTGGTCGAAGCAACTAACAACCTTCACCTTTCCTAACATGTTGATAGAGCGCAAAGATATTCTGAAAATTGTAGGGGTACCCTATATCCATGAGTAATCCGTACCCGCCTATATTCTTATGTGTTCGCTAATATTAGTTAGAATGCGTGTTGTAATAATCAGTGGTAAATGAAATGTTAAGTTGAGTTGTGCCACTCAAGAAACGTAAAGTGGCGTTTAGAGGGAAATGTGTAACTTTAATGTTTATTAAAATGTTAATGATGTAGCTTAGAGGAAATGTAATGCATTAGATTTAAACGTGCATCATGTCGAAGTTGCACACGCATTAGTAATTAATTGTGTTTAACAATGATGAAATGTAGTGCTTATAAATGTGGTATTAATGTGTGTTTAATTTTATGTTAAAGGCCTTGATGGAGTATTTACTCTTTCGTGCTAAGAAAGGCCTATGCGGTTTCTTATGTTAGCTGGTTTATGTAGGCCCAAATTGTATTTTCCCCTGGTGAGGCTCTCATTTGGAGACGGTCAGCGAAATTCATTTGCGTGCAAAGTTGTTTCCTTCTCATGCATTTGTTGCAGGCGCAAGGACATCGTCTTCGTTAGTTAGAATAATGCTTTTGTTTTAGGAGTTAGGTATGGAGGAGATCCACTACAAAGACTCCAGGAATGCTGATAATTGGAAGATGCGCTGAAGAAGCCTGAGACCCAAGGACACTTCAACCGTCGTTGGACCGATTTCAAGTTTTAGTGGAAATTCACCTAGAAGAGGTGTTTGGCCAGAAGAGGTGTTACCTGGGCGGGCCTAATGAAGGTCCATTTTGTATTAGGGACAGTGCCCCGTGGGAGGAGGGTTAGGTGAGAGGAGAGACAGACAGAGGAGAGGTAGTCAGCAGAGAGGGCAGTTTGAGCAGGAGCTGATTGAGGAGAGGTAGAAGAGCAAAGAGGGTAAAAGGAAGGGATCGATTCTTAGGATGGAGACTTAGACGGATTTTCACAACGTGAGTGTACTTCTGAGGAAGTCATCACAAGCTGACACCTTTTTCATGATCTTGCTTGAGCAAAGTTAAGTAGGGATGCCCTTTAGAACAGAGTAGGGATAGACTAACGGATTTCTTTACGGATTTCAATGAAGACTAATATAGATATTGGTGCAGTTATTGCCTGACTAGTGTTTCTGGAGTTTCTCATTCTCTTCATGCTATATCGGATTAGATTGGTGCGTAGGATGAACTTTGTATTAGTGCCTTTGTATTTTTGCAACCTCGTTCTGAGGTGTTTGTATGTTCAGCTATTTTTGGTTTTGTAATAAACCCCTAAACTTGAACTATGGAGTCAGTGATCTTTTTAGAATTTTGATTAAATTGATGCATGTTAGCTTGTAAAGAAAACGCTGTTTCTCCCCTTTACACTTCTCAGCAGGTAACAAAAGGTCCAGTCGACCAAGGGTTTCTAGTAAATTATCAGATTGGAATCCTCCGGCTTAATCAATGTTTACTATCGAAGAAAGGTGACCTCCATGGGATCACCTCTGAGGCTGCCTTGCAACTACTCAGTTCGGACACACAAAATAGACAATATGTCAGATATCTTCCAATGTCAGGGTGCTCAGGTTAAATTTTTTTCGCTTCTTCCTAGTTTGTCATTGCCCAGATGTTGGTACTAAGGATCAGATGTAGTCTCTTACCCACTGACAGCGACTTCAGGGCAGACCTCCACCCCGCGGATTCAGGAGAACTTTCAATCAATTGTGGTATCTGCTCACCTTCCTTGTGGCGGTAATGAGAACCCATCAGAGCGGGATCCTTTCCTTTGGCTGCAGTTGGGTTTAAGGCAACAATCTCTCCTGACTGGCTCGCTAAAATGTTGCTCGAATATGAATTTACCTTGAAAAAATAAAGAGACGAGGTGTTGGTAAAACAGGGACAGTTGGTTCAATTAAACATTGCGGCTGGGAGTACAGCATACAGAAACGGGTCTGAGGCCCAATGCAAAGTACAATCATTTTGAGCGCCTTTATATATATTTCATGGAGCATCATAAAACAATTCATAGATCCGTTTTAGGGAGAGGAATGTGGGTCTAGTCATAGAACCATAAACTGTTTCCACCTAATAGCAATGCAGGTGACTCTCAACCTTACGTGGACACAATGAGGATCAGTGGGTAACGTGTCCAGATATCCGGCTTGGGGAGCGCATGTTCACTGCGTGTGCTATGTCCTGATTGAGTGTGCCTAACTTCATCTAGCATCTAACTTTATGATGTTTTAGGAACAAGCGCCCCGCCGGCCATGTGTGCTTTATTGGGGCCAATCTCCCTGGACCATTGTGGTGTTGCCGCATATCTGTGGGACTAATCTGGGTTTGCACGTTTGTTCTGCTGGTTACGGGCCACCCCACCTGTGATCTGTCAATCAGTTGCCTCAGGCATAGGTCACAGGGCCTGCCTGATCACCTATTTCTGACTCAGGGTGTCATGTGCCTGAGTTAGAGTTAGGTCTGGTAGGAGTTAGTATCATTCTTGCAGGTACTCAAATCCTTTTTCCTAAAGTTGTCTTCTCTTTGCCACATTAACGTTTGACACACATTTTTTGTTTGTGACCCTTGGACTGGTTTCGCCGAAACACTGACCTTGCTGACACAGAACACTTTGTGAGAATACTATCACACTGCCTTGGCGTTAGTTCAAGGCCTCTCACGTGTGTAATACAAATGTGTTTATTATTGCATCCATATGTATGACAACACAGCTATCTGTAGAACACAAACAATGGCTGCCCGATCCCAATGTCGGCCCGAGGCAAGGATGCCATTTTCTACATATATCCTTTTGTTTACTAACATAATCAGTGGAGACACTTCTGCTGATCTCAAGGGGTCCCGGCATGCTGAAGCTTTCGCCTAGCAACTGACTTACATCTCTGTGAGGAGCATCCAGTTTGTGACCAAGACGGGATCATATACTCTTACCCACCAAGTAAAGAGGTTAGATCATCCAGACGGGTTCTAAATGCAAAAGCTCTACATCCAAGATGGATACAATGGGCAAACTCCCTCACTGCAAAAGACATAGATAACTGATTTGACTCTACATTAAAAACAGAAGCATTCCTCCAGTACGAGCAAAAATATCCTCTGCCTAATTAGATAATGCATTTTGAACACAATTACTACATCATTTACACTGATGGTTCTGCACAACCTGCCGTAGGGACAAAACAAAGCAAACACAAGGAGATGATGGACGGAGCACTGAAACTTTTCAGACACTCACCCCCAGTCACAGATCTGGGTTGAATCCATCATCATTCTTTAGCTCACTTCGCCACCTCAGTTCAGACCCAGCTATATGCAAATCAGTCTTGACCCTGTGCCTCATGGGAACAGTCCAGCCCGAACTGCCAAGCCAGTTCTTCCCTGAACCGGAAACAAGCATCCTGGGACCGGTTTCTGGGTAAAACCCTTCATCATCCAGCCTAGCTTGAATCCAGTGGCAAAGTGAGCAAGGGACCCTCGTCTGGGCATACCCTGCCAACTTAGGGTGAACAAAGCAAACACAAGGAGATGATGGACGGAGCACTGAAACTTTTCAGACACTCACCCCCAGTCACAGATCTGGGTTGAATCCATCATCATTCTTTAGCTCACTTCGTCACCTCAGTTCAGACCCAGCTATATGCAAATCAGTCTTGACCCTGTAGGGACAAAACAGCAATATTCAGCCGCATGTGCAGTCGTGAAAGGCCGTATGCACGATGGAAGATTCCCTCATGAAAAAACCTCCACGCAGTCACTAGGTGATTGCACAGCACAGTTGGCAGAACGTAAGGCTCTAGTACTGGCACTACAGAATGTGGTTACTGGCTTCCCCACACTTATTGTTGATGATTCGTATTATTCTGTGCAGTTACATAATGAATATCTTCATTATTGGAGTCAGAATGGATTCAGGGATTCGAAATGCTGCACAGTGAAGCACAAGATGCTTTGAGAACAGGTGAAGAAGCTGAAAGAATGCTTGCTACGCGCTCATGTTATACATACACGGAGTCATCTTCATGTTAGTGTACATGTTGCGGGGCTGATAAAGCCACAAAAGCGACAGTTTGCATCGCCACAGTTGCTGCGATAACTCATTCAAGTACGAGAATAGACAGATACATCATGGTGCTGTCAATGCTGCGTGCAATGATACACACTTGCCGAAAGGTTTTCCTCTCAAGTACTCCCAGAAATTAGATGCGCAAAACATACCATATGCTCAGATTGCAGGAGTGGGGGAGAGAGTAATATCAAATAGTGATCACAAACTAGGATTAATACTGGCTGCTTATGAGGGTCTGGCATCGGCACATGCGGGAGTGGCTGCTACAATTTCTCTATTGCAGCAGCCCTATTGGAAGCTGGGTCCTTACAAACAGAGCAAGGACTTTGTCCTGAGATGTGGCATCTGTCAGCAGATGAAAGGTTCCACAGTAGCGCGCCCACTCCAGACGCCTCTTTTGATTTTTAAACAAGCCTTTGGATTGTGTATATCTGGACCACTGCTGCCCCTTATCATCTGACGGGGCTTACAAGTACATCTTGGTGGCAGTGGATTCCTGCTCTGGTTTCCTGTGGGTATGGCCTCAGCGATCGGCTGACGCCTGAACTGTTATAAAGAATCTGCAAGTCTTTTTCGGGACATACACAGTCGGCACATTACATTCCGACCAGGGTCCGGCATTTAGCTCTCTGGTTTACAAAGAGGCCATGGAAAGTTTGGGCGTGACCCTTCATTTCTCATCTCCATACCATCCCGATGGAAACACTTTTGTGGAGAGGAAACACTGAGACATAAAACAGTCTTTAAAAGCAAGGGTACTAGGTCCTGGTCGCAGTTGGGTCCATCACCTATATGGGGTCCAGAGGGCTTTGAGTAACATGTCAAGAAAGTCCCTTGGTGCTCGTACTCCTTATGAGATCCTGTTTGGGATTAAGATGTGGGTCCCAGACCTCGATAATGTCAACACAAAGGTGGCAGAAACACCATTTGACATCAATGAATGTTTGGCTGTTTTACAGGAATTGAATGACTTCCAGGATGAACAAAGCAATGTCCAAGTAAAACGCACCACCACTGTAGAAGTGTAGGTTGTTCCAGCAAGAACCGGCTGGATCCAAAAGATCGGGGATCTGGTGTAGGAAAATATTGTAGACAAAAAAGTTTGGGCCATTTTACAGAGCGCCTGTATCTGTCTTGGCTGCTGAAGGAACATGAACTGTACTTTGTCCGCCCTTTGCTGAATACAGAGACAAAAGGCTTGTCTCCATCGATCCGATCAAACCACACTATGTGGCCGATTCTCAACAGTAAGCCGTGTGGCATCCTGGGTAGATACCAATCTCCTCTCTTTGCCATTCAGGATGTTCAGATGGAAGCTTTAATTACAAATGAAGCCTGTGCTCTTCAACATGAGACAACAACGAACAACAATGAAGTATGTCTTCTACCTGTTTAAAAAACAATGACTACTGTGCAGTTTGCAAGTACACAGATTTCAATTCAGAATCCAGAGATGAACAAGACCTACGTCAACAGACCACAGATCGTGTTGTCTTCTAATTCAAACCAGCCTGCAGAGCGGCCCAAGGTAGACAGGACAGCGTATGGATACTTCATTGACTTTGATGACTTCTTCTCCGATACATCGGAGGTTCCACCGTCCCCACCACCCCTGCCTTTCAATCTAAAGGTGCGTGTCTTCTATGGTTGGCTGAAAAGAACATACCTTGTTTCTCCATGGTTACACCTTTGGATTGCAATTGTATTACTTTTCCAAGTCATTTGGAAATGGTTTTGTGACTGTGTTATTCCTTCTCCTAAATGGACACTTTGTCCCAGAGTTCTCTGCAGTACACACTGTGAATTCGGTTCTAAAGCCACACGCATCATCACACCATGAACAAAGAGACTTATCCCTGGTGAACATTTCAGCTGTTCCAGTTCTGGATCGGATTGTATGAGACAAGGTATAATTTCATGTGTATGGTCCTACTGAACTGTTAAAATTCCACATTTGTTTAAAATTTCCCTAAATGATATGATCACCCCTAGCACCATTTCTGATGATTGGGCTTTAATACTGTATATGAAATGTTAGAAGATCTACAACATTCAACTGTGTTTCCTTCTGATGAGTTTTATGATGGTACAGTTAATTTTGAGGAGATGTTCTGTTACTAACATTACATACAATGATTATTTAATGGAAACCACGTCAAAAGCGCTTCCTTTACGTTGTCTATAAGGAGATATAGAAAATATCTCAACAAGAAGCTGCTGAAAGGCTGCGTGAAATTGACAGGGCTAACCTATGACAAGCTTTGGAAGTGGTGGACAACGGGATGACTACCTTATTATCTAGAATGTATTTCCTGGGTAGCATTGTCTCATCCACAAAAGATGTGCTTCAGCAAGACTTGTCTGCACTACAACATGAGCGGTCCCAGCTTAGGTCGATTTTATTGTTGAACTGGACATTACAAACATTATGTTCTGGCCACGTGCCATGGTGACACGTTAATATCACAAACCTCTTTTCTCCTTCCCATCTTTCGGAACAACAGATAACGATGGCACAGAAAGATGCTAAATACATAATGTTACACACTGAGAAGCTAGATAGGTTACCGTTTACCGTTGCAGAGATAGCATCCTCGGATAGGATAATCCATGGTTACATTAGTCTGCCGATCTCCACTTTCCACTTTCAGTACTGTCTACAAAACCATCAAGTAGACAGGTATGAAGTGTTAGGTGAAGGGTTCATACATGAACAATATGAACTTCCTTTCACTTTCCGGTGTAGGAATGAGAACACTGATGATTTTCTCAGGGGTTTGGACTGCAAGAATACTTTAAGTGAGTCACTAGTGTGCAAGGACATTTCATTGCACAAGGCATGCAATGTATTTGTGGTGATTATTTCTTACCTCTTAAAATGGTCTTCGGCAGCCGTGGTACATCCGACTTTCAGACTGCTCTCGAATGAGAGTTACCTGATGTTGAATAATCAGGGTTGTTCTGAAATGAAGCAAGGGGTTGCCAAAGTGGTGACCGTTTCCTCCATTGTAACATGTTGCACACAAGTCCTGTTTCCTCCTACCCGGGTAGTTAGCTAGGACACACTGTCTTAGCAATGTGCGCTTTGATTCCCTGAGCAAACTGAAAGCCTTATTGTTTAAAAAAGATGTGGCCTTAACTTCGACCAAGGTCACATTTGATCTTAAGGTGGCGCATTCCTCTTTAGAGATACAGGTGCTTCTCCGCACCAACTTCCCATGACATTTTGGGGAGCTGGTCCATCGTATTTTTAATATGTCTAATACAACTGGAATTGTAGTGTTTTTCAAGAGCATAGGCTCCTGGTTGATCAGCACCTTCCAGACGGTGTTCGGAGTTATTCCATCCTTCATCCACTCCTTCCTCAGAAGCATCTTTGGAAGTCTTCCGCTGGTCCTGATCCTCGTTGCAGGGCTACTGCTTTTATTATTTTTTCTCTGCAATGGATACCCCATTTTAGGAACAACTGGAGCTGGCACTGCCTCACGTCCTGTTGTGCCATGAACTCATGGTGCATTTCTTCGGCATACCTCTGCTTCAAGAATTAGATGAGGATTGTGTTGTATTTTCTATGAATCTCATTGTCCAAACCCATTCACTCCTCCTTTCTCTCCTTCATTGGTACTTCCCTCTCTCTTTCCTTCTCTCTCTCTCTCCTCCTCCTTCTTACCCCTCTGCTGGTACAACCCTACTGTTGGCCGAGAGGCTATCTTAGAATGTTCATGACAGAACCTGATTCATGCAGAGCTGCTGCTGGATGTGGATTTGTGGAGGTAGAATAAAGACGTTACTTACCTTATCCTGCGCTTCCTTCGTCTTTGTAACACATTGGTTTCTGTCTTTCCGGCCTGTATGGCTTCATTAGATACAGCCTGCGTTCAGCTGCCTCTTGTGCACTTAGGAGTGTGCCCTGGACCTGTGCTTGGGATCGCAGTTGGTTGAACCTTAGAACAAGTACGTGCTGGTGAACCCGCTGAAAGCCCATCTGTACAGCTTTCCTCTGCGAATACCTCTGCTCCTGGCCATGTTCTATGAGCGTCCCTGGGTTGCCTATGTACCTAGTGGTTTGGATCTAAGCTCTGCTTCTGTGGGACATCAGGTGACTGTGTTTCCTCCATCAGCAGCTGCTGTGGGGAAAGGATGGGAACTTATTTGCTCTATTGCTTTGCTCCGAGGTTTGCCTCTAAGAACATTGTCTGTGGATGCCAGGAACAGCGATGTTTAATCTACCACTCGGAACATGTAAACAGCTAACTTTCTGTGTTGTGGGAACTTTTTATTCTGCCAGTTTTTGCATCCCAATTTGTTTTTAAATTACTTTAATTTTAAGTGCTTTTATATTTTATTTACGTTTGGCTTTCTTTATGCTTTGGGCCTCCAAATAGTATGAGTGCATAGATTTTAATATGCTTTTTTAAACTATTTTACTATACACTGTTTTTGGAATCTTCTTTTATGCTAACGTGTGATTAGTTTGCTTTCAATTACTTTTTACCGATATATGTATGAGGAGTGGGTAACATGTGCCCGAGTTAGGCCTGGTAGGAGTTAGTATCATTCTTGCAGGTACAAAAATGCTTTTTAATAAAGTTGTCTTCTCTTTCCCACATTAATGTTTGACACACATTTTTTCTTTGTGGCGCTTAGATTGGTTTCGCAGAATCACCGACCTTGCTGACCAGAATACTATCACACTGCCTTGGCGTTAGTGCAAGGCCTCTCATGTGCATAATACAAATGTGTTTATTATTCCATCCATATGGCAACACAGCTATCTGTAGAACACAAACAATGGTTGCCTGACCCCAATCTCGGCACGAGGCAAGGATGCCATTTTCCACAAGTAGACGTTTGTTTCCTAATATTATCTGAGGAGACCATTCAGCTGATCTCAAGAGGTCCCTGCATGATGGTCATACCGGGTGATTTTGACAACAGTGATTCTATTTCGTTTTCATGCACACATGTATCAGTGCTTACATCAAAATCAATATTAACACACAACAGTCCCACACAGAGAAGATAACACCAGACGCGAGAGGGCAGATTTATCAATACCCAGTGCAATGCAGCACAGCAACCAACGTTGTAATGCTGTCTTGTGCAAAGGGAAAAAAGCAGAGCAGAGATATATTTATAAAAAAACTGCCTTGCTACTGTTGTTATCCCCTGTGCTGGCACCTACACTGGCTGCCGAGCACAAACTTTGCATGGTGATGCAGAGATGGGTGCATAATGTCTAGCATTGGAATTGTACCAGAAGCAAGACCCACGAGTACAAAATTCCAAGCTTAGACAAATTATAAAAGAATCCACAAATTGGATGTGTGCTGTACAGTACGCATGCAATGTGTGAAATATTTGGAGAAATAAAATAGTTTTTCCAAGTTAGCGTTTGCTTCTAGGACATATGTTTTTAAGAAAGGCCCTGTGTGACTGTTTTAGGAGATCAAGCTTTGTGTCATCAAATATGGGTGTTTGCAGTGATCTGCCCATTTCAGAACCATGTAATCCCCCTTTATCAAAGTAGCACACAGAAGGGAAAAGTGCTATCTGAGCTTCGAAAAGTACACCTTTACAGCGCAAATACATTTTGCACTGGAAACTAAACATCCTTTCAAGACTTTGTGCTGCTTTTTATCAGTTTTATGTGATGTTGTATTCGGTGCAAAGCCTTAGGGCCTGATCTAGATCTTGGTGGTCTGACCACCATCCTGCCACTGTGGTAGAACTGAGTACTTCGTCAAGCTGATGGTCTTCTGCCCGCCGTATTTAGATGTATATGTGATACACAGAAGACATCTAAATAGGGCGGGCAGACCGCCAGGGCAGCGGGCGGGAAGACCGCCAAAAAAGACCACTCCGTCGCTGTCCCGCCAACATTTAAATCAGGCTGTTAGTAATTCTGCCCTAAGGTTTTTGTGTTCTGAACAGGTAAACTAGCACTGGGTTCTGAAATAACATGAAAGAAGACAAAGTCAGTGGAAAATCCAAAACAAAGTCCAGCTTCATCAATTGTATTCAAGACAAAGGCCTTAATTAAAATAAAGCAACTTGTATTTTCGAACTACATAGACTCTCAAATTAGTTCCATAGAAAGCAAAATAGGAAGGACTTGCACAACTCACAATTACCTGCCATAAGGAAAATTGCTACTGCATGCAGAATTATACAACTGCATTCTTGCATCATCCATATTGGGAGTAGGGGGGGCACGGAACAGAAGTGCCATGGGGTTTCCCTTCAAAAGACTTGTTAAAAGAAAAAGGACGGAGACTTGAGAGTCAAGGTAAATTGGGTCCAGCAGGTATAAAGAACAAAGGGATGCCATACTGAGGAGGTCTTAGTGATGTGAGTACAGATAAGTATAAGCCAATGTAGTACCACTCACAAACAAGCAACAGCATGTGCCCTATTGATTCCCTAAACTTTAAAAACCTAGTTTAGTTAAGCCCACCATATGGGCCACATTAATCACTTTGCATGACCTAGTCATCAATATTCAACATATATCATGTTTCCAATACAGTGTGCCTCTTTTGCCCATGGTATTAAGTAGCTAGAGTGAGCTCTTCCTTGAATACTTTGGCTCGGATGCCCAGGTTTTCTTTTCTTTAGATAGAGTCCACCTGTTGCATGAGAGAAAGATTTGAGACTGAGAGTCAAGATAAATGGAGCAGTCTCAGACGAACCAATAAAGGCAGACTGAGAAGTATCCACTTGTGTGAAGTTAACTGAAGACCAATCAGATATCACTAGCGGAGACACCTAGAGCCATGTGCCCCGATTGAGCCCCCGAGCATTAAAAACGTAAGCTTGGCTAAGCCCATCCATGCTACATATTAGTTATTTAGTATTTCTTTCCTGAATGGTATGCCTTTCTATCAAAGCCACTCACTCCTGCAGTGCAGTCCTCTAATTCTTAAATAACCGTAGAATCGGATACTAAGGTTAGGGATGGGTCCTACTTACATTAGCAGGAAATTTCGAAAGAAATTCAGTTTAACAAGCAATAATGTCTGGTGTCCATCCAGAGCCCCTGGGGCCAATAGGAAAACATAATAAAACCTGGCAACAATCATTTTAATTAATTAAAAATATTAACCGTAGTCTGTAGACTGTAATTAGCCCAAAAGCAAAAAATGAGAATAAATATCTGAGTTCAAACGGACCCTAACATACACCTAACAGAAGGCTTTTAAAAGTGGAAAAAATAGCAATAATCAACTGCCAAACGCTGGTTTCACAGAAGACTTGGCAATAAAGGAGGCGACATGGAGAACAAAAATGAAATGGGTGACTAACACGCCTGCTGGTTTTACAAAATGAGGGTCAAGCACGTGGCTTAGCAAAGAAGAAGGAGGCATATATGGCGCAACGAAAATGTGTGCCTGTCCTTGAGCCCAAAACCCTCTCTCACCCCAACCACCACCACCATTGAAGGAGCAAAAAATATGGCTAGGTTATCTACTGGCTCCTACACTACCAGCAGAGCAGCAGTGTGAATGTGAAAAAGCAAACAAAATGGAGTATGATAAAATATTTATAGGCCTTACAAGGGTTTCGCAAACTCCCAAAAAATGGGAAACTCCCTATCTATGCAATTTGTAAAGCACATGACTACCTAACAAAGGTTTCCCAGCGCTGGCACCTCACCAGGCCAGGATTGCAGAGACCAAGAAGACTGTTAATGAGAAGATCTAAACAGCCATGTTTTGAGTAGCCTATGAAAGTCTATCAGTGATTTACAGGTTCTCAGTGATTGTAGCAAGGTGTTCTACAATTTTGGACCCAAATATGCAAATGCTCATCCTCCTTGGTGGGTTTGCTTGAATTTGGGGACTGCAGCCAGCTCCAGGTAACTAGAGTGGAGCAAGCGTTTAGGTGTGCACCACAATACCAGAGGTCTCAGCCCTCTGTTTGGAAGAGGCATTTATGCATATAGCATAAGGCTTTGAATTACACCTGACCTGCAATTGGCAGTCAGTGAAGAGTGTACAACAAGCTGTATACAACATGCAGTGAATCTGGGTGGATGGAGAAGAAGCTGTGCCGTTGCATTCTGTATGGTCTGCAGACATTTAAGCCGGGAAGTGGATACCCATAGCCGGTGGCCACAGATGAGGACCCCACAAGTGAGGTTGATTACCCACTAAACGAACCTCTGTCTTGTCTCCGTTCAGTTTTAACGAGTTCCTATTCATCCAAGATGAAACTTGGGCAAAACAGCTGTTAAGAGATTCTACTTTGTGGTTATCCTGGGATAAAGATACCACAACTTGAGTGTCATCTGCGTATGAGAACAGTTTAAGGGCATGGCATTCTACAATCTCCGCTAATGGTCTCATATACAAGTTGAAAAGTAGGGTGCTCAGGGTTTAGGCCTTCGGCACCCTAGAAACTAGGTGGTGTGGATTAGACATATGATGATGTGAATGATGTAAACAAGAGCTCAACCACGCCAGAGCTACAACCTGAACACCCATGTCTCCTAGCCTGGGCAACAACACAGAATAGTTTACAGTGTCAAATGTGGCACTAAGATCCAAAAGGATCAATGCTGCTGTGCCACCTTTATCTAGCTGGCAACAGAGATATTCAGTGACACCGAGAAGGGCTGATTACGTACTGTGACCAGGCCGAAAACAGCACTGCGAAGAATGTAGAAGACCGTTTTGCACGGTATAGGATGAGAGCTGTATATTAACATGTTTCTCCAGCACCTTACCCAATATGGGTAGAAGAGATATAGGCCTGTAATTTGCCGAGACCAAAGGGTCCAAGTTTGATTTTTTTATAACAAGGGAGCAACCAAAGCGAGCTTCCACACTAGCAAAATAATACCTTTCGGTCAAGGAAGAGTTTAAACGTTAAGTACATTGCGCCAGAACTGGCAGCGCAAGCTTGCCCAATATTGAAGGGGGGCAAGGGTCAAGCAGAGAGCATGATCTGATAGTTGCATGCTGAGAGCTGGATGCCATCACATCTAGAGGTTGGAAGAAATTCAATTTACAGATTGGGTCAGAAGGAGCCTCAGGTAGAATTTCAGATGGGCTAGCTGAGGTAGTGCCTCAAAAGGAGGACTGGATGTCTGCTACTTTCTTTAGAAAGAAGTCCACGATTTCTTCACATTGCACTTGTGTGAGAGAAATGGAGAGGACAGCGCTAGCCTGAGCCAAAAGATTTTAAGCTCCCTAAATAGTGTTTTAGGGCAGTTTTTGGCTGCTATGATATTATCTGAAGAGAATTTAGCTTTAGCGATGCTGCATTCTTTCTGATATTGTTTTAGCACTGCTGCACATTTCAAAATGTAGTTTTTACGCCATCCTCTCTCTAAATTTTTGCACACTTTTTTGGTTTGATGCCGATAGACATTATACCAAGGGACGGGGAGAGTACAATGACGTTTTTGCTAGAAATGGGGACTAACACATCTAGAGAGGATCTTATCCAAGAGTCCAGAATGTGAGTGTCTTCTACTGACTTCTCCAAAGTGGGACCGTTAACTTCAAGTAAGGAATTGAGGGCTGGGACATTGAGTTTGGACCAGCTCTTGCCATGAACTGTCTTCGGCACCTCTCATTTGTGGTCCAGATTGAACTGACAAGGAGAGAGGGACTGCAAAGTGATCAGTCCATGTTAAAGGAAAAGGTTGGTTGGTTTGCAATCCATTGAAATTTGTAAATATAGAAGCAAGCATATGGCCGACAGCATGAGTAGTGGAGTTTGAGATAAGATGAAAGTTAAGAGCCGCAAGGTCCTCTTTGACAGACAAAGCCATAGTACAATCTGCTTTCTCAAAATTAACATTAAGATCACCTAATATAGTAAAGTTGGACAACTTGAGAATATGCGATGCGAGTGCTTCCGAAATGCTGGAGCAGCTATTAGCAGCATTGCCCGGTGGGTGATAAAAAAGGGCTCTGGACAACGTACAATTCTCAGTTAACAGTGAGAAATGAAGTGCTTCACACTCAGGAATGACACATTTTCTACTTTATATCTAAAACATTCTTTAAAAATAATAGCAATACCTCCTCCTTTTTTCTGTTCACAGTCCATTCTCAGGAAGGGGGCAAAGCTGAAATAACCTCTGGCCCTGAAGACTTAGTGAGCCAGATTTCTGTTATATAGACCGCATCTGGTTCATGGTTAATAAGAAAATTAAACATGTCCCAGAGGTGTTATACAAGTGAGCGACAATTTAGGCTAAACAACTTAAAATCTTGATAATTCTGGGGAGATCAAGGCTTCCCGTGCTCAAGCTGATTATCAGAAAGGGGCAGTGATGTTGGGTGCAAAGGGGTGGTCATTAAACCACAATGAGGGCACTTTCTAACTTCTTCCATATGGTCTAAGTCAACAAATGGGGGACATACCTCTTTAGCTAAGGAGCGCAAGGCAAAAAGTTGGGAGGGCAGAATGTGTAGGCTTGCCTAACAACAAAGGGGCAGCCTTCCTGGGCTTGTTTGGGCGTAGACGGACGCAGACGGGCTTGCCGTTGGCGTGCCATGGGCTCACCCTCTGCGCGTGTTTGTGCCACACCCACATTTAATAGCGACAGCCAGGAGCAGCTGATAGGCTGCACAACAGCTGGAGCGCTAACCAATCGGCACTAACAGCACAACAATGGCCACCAAAAAATAGATTCCCCCCTGCAGTAAACATAAAAACAATTGCCTTGTGAAACACGTTCTCACAGTCCCCGAATCAGATTTCCATTTTAAAAAACATTTCCCTTTTTTCAAAAATGTTCCCAAAACAAAGAAATAAGGTAAAAAGCTTGGCAAGTCGACCTCAGGTCGTGAGGGAGCCAGAATCCACCGCACCATGGCCGCATTTAATAGCGCCTGCCTGGAGTAGTTGACAGGCTGCAAAACAGCTAGAGCGCTAACAGCTCTGCACTAACGGCCCAACAAAGGCAACAGGAAAATAGGTTCCTCCCACAGTAAACATAAAACAATTTCCTCAGGAAACACAGTCCCCGAATCAGCTTTCCATTTTTTTTAAACTTATTTCTTTGTTCTGGGAACATTTTTAGAATGAAAGAAGGTAAAATGTTCGGCATCAACCTGGGGTCGCGAGGGAGCCAAAATCAGCCACACCAGAGCCATGTTTAATAGTGCGGGCCTGGAGCAGCTGACAGGCTGCAAAACAGCTAGAGTGCTAACCGCTCTGCACTAACGGCCCAACAATGGCCACAGGTAAATAGATTCCCCCATCCCTTAGTAAACATGAAACAGTTCCCTCGTGAAACACGTTCCCACAGTCCCCGAATCAGCTTTTCATTTTTAAAAAAACGTTTTCCTTTTTACATTTTCCCAGAACAAAGAAATAATATAAAAAGCTCGGCAAGTCGACCTCGGGTCGCGAACGAGCCCTCTGGACTATTAAAAATGTTTCTAACTATAGTTTCACCAGGGGATACCCTCTTTTGAAAGGTTTCAAAAGTTGCACAAATTAGACATTAATCAACCATCTCATACATTCCCCCACACAGCCAAGCTTGACAAAAATGGAGGGCAATGACATGGCAAGTGAGAAGGATGAGAACAAAGGAAATTGATCCCTGTTTGTAAATGACATACCCCAAACACCAGCAAGCATGCAAATGCACTCAAAGTCATCTGCAGGCCCATAAAACACCTTTAGCGCAGCAGCAGAGAGAATGATAACATCAATTAAAATTGAGGAAATCATCATTGGCCTTCAGACGACTAGTATGCCTGGTCTCGAATAGTAAAATACAACAGAACAATAACAAATCAGTACAAAAAACGATGAAAGGAAGAAATATATCGCCAGGCACCCACCAAACTAAAATCCGTGTTGCCTTTAAATTTGCCCAGTACTCCCACGTGGGCCTGTCCTGCATTCCCTACTCCATTTGCTCCAGCAACAAACAAAACAAAATGAAATGAATACAAAAAGAAGACAAGAAATTGGTGGTTCACCTTTCAATCAAAAAAATCTGTCAAGGAACTGAACTAAACAAACTTGATTTTCCAAAAGTAATCCAAGGCTGGATGATGCAGTAAAGAATGTGAATAAAGGATAAGTGATGCTCTCTATTTCCTATCTAAATCCAAAATTTCATGGAGTAAAGAAAGAAAAGGAGAAGTCTCTGAAGGACAGGAAGAGGAAAGTTGCTTCTATATGTAAAGTACCCTCATTGGATGTATGTATATAGTATTTGTATGGAGTGAACCTAGCCAAAAGGCAGCGGAGTGGTGTACATGGTCAAAGACACGCATAAAGTCAGTGAGGAAGAGCAGAGGAAGCTGGGTCGCGGGCGGGTAATACGATGTCATGTAGAAGAAGATGTGTCCTGCCAAAAAACTAATTTACATCCAGTTTTTCCAGCCAGTAAAATTAGGTCCTGTGTCGAACCTAAGTCTGTCAAAATGATAAATGGCTCATCTTTTCCTAATTTAGCATTAAATCAAACATTAAAATCTCAAGTATTTGGTTCAGACACCCTTCTAAATCACAGTGTGGTCATCGATCAAGCTGGCCTCTTAATCTGTCCATTTAAGGATACTGTCCCATTTAAGTATAATTTTAAGTACCAGCTTTCAAAATATATTTTCTCTGCATCCAGAAGGCTAATTCTCATGTGATTTGCAAGGTTACTCCTGGTGCTTTTCCTGCAAAGAGGTACTATAACTGCATTTTTCTGTGAAGAAGGGAATGAAGTGGTTTGCAAAACTCTATTTGTTGTTTGAAGTAGAACTGACGTTCACATATCATAGTTCAACATAAAAATTCCAGAAGAGAGCCACAACCTTATTCAATTTTGATAACCGATTGCCATTTCAATTTGCATGAAAGTAAACAAAGCTTCCTCAACATCCAGATCCACCTGGGAATCCTTGGAGATGTGTATCTCCCTTAGAATTCATTTGGCGCACCTAAGAGAAAATGTGCACTTGTACATGGGAATTGATGTGCCCACTAACAGCTTAACCCCTAGAAGTTTGAAACTATGAATTTCAAGAATTCTCTGCTACTGTTTCTAAATGCCAGCAATTGCTGCCCACAGGCAATGTGCCTAGCTCCATTTTTTTCAATAATCAGGTGGGTGTATGAAGCTTTTCCCTTGACAATCGGCCCAATTGTGTCCATATTGCGGTAACATGCTTTCATTTTGGTTCTCATTCAGCCACTCTTGGCTGCCCTGTGTTTGTGGAGAATGTTTGATGGTTCTAAATCCCAAATTTTGATAATTACACCCCTTGTTGCCATATACATATCCTGTAATGTAGACCACTATTTAATATATAAGAATATAGAATAAATAGTACTCTCCCTTCTACCTATTCTAAATCTACCTTTTGCTAGGGAATTTAAGGGGGCATGCCCATTCATTATATAAAGAGAGTAAACTGTGAAAGTGTCAAACATAACCTTTCTAGCCTTGCTACGTCTTCAGCTACCACTGTCATTCTTTGAGAAACTTGAAGGAAGAGAAGGGCTATTGGCCAACGGGCCATCATACTAAAGTCATCTTGTCGTGTTGCTACTTTGATGACAATCTGATCATCTGACAAGGACCACAAGCACTATTGGAAGACTTAAATCAGTATGTGAATTCTAATAATTAGACTATCAAAATTACATCACTAATCTCAAAAACTAGCAAGGACTTTTTAGACCTAACCATATACATACAGAATAGATCAATTCAAACAAACATGCACCAGAAAGAAACTGCTGCAAATGCAACCTTAAGAGCAGACAGCTGCCATTCCCACAGCACAATCAAAAATAGATCTAACGGAGAGCTGCTTAGAGCGAAGAAACACTGCAGTACAGAAGACGCATGCAGTGCCACGAGCAAGGAGATCAAACAATGTCTGATGGGCAGATGTTACACCTACCTGATTAATTGATCAAGTCATTCATGAACTCAAGGATACCAACCGCAGATCAATCTTGAGGAAGGACACAACCCGCAAACATAATCCAGAAAACCTAATCGGATTCATGACCGTCTTCCATAATGGTTGAACCTATGTAAGGAAAACATAAAAAAAAAACACACTGGCACTTACTGGAGAGTCAATTGGCACTACAAAAGAGTATCAACAATTACCCGCAAATGGGATTAAGCAGGGCAAGAAATCTCACACAGCATCTTTGTTCATCAATTTTATAGAAAAAAGATCAATCACTCACCAACAGCAAAAGACACTATGCAGGATTTTTCTTCACATGCCAAAATTGCTCAGTATGCAAACTTAGAATGAATAAGACGAAGTACATTACTTTTGGAAATGGAAATCAATGTAACTGGAAACAACTAATCAACTACAACAGTACCTATACCATTTACAATGCCCTTGTGAAAAACGTTACATCATCAGTACTACCATGATACTAAAAACCAGGATACAGGAACATTTCTGGGCCATACACAAATCTTACCCTAAACAGCCTCTGGTTGTACATTTACTCTTAAATCAAGAACTCACCAGTACATTCCAATTTGCAGGAATCAACCAAGTGCCACCCAATCCCCGATGGGGTAACACAAAACATATTCTAGGAGAAAAAAGAGAGAGTGAATAGATTCTCTGGATGGCTACAGTCAAAGTCTTATCCAAGATGCAAAAATGTATCATTGGCTACTTTAAATACGTTGCCTAAATAGCTGTTACTCTACACATGCCCTGCCATAACTCACATCTTATCTGCCACTCCTTCTTCTACTCCTACAGTACCCATAACACATGTGTTTCACCGATGATCCTTTCAGAAAACCAGATTGCATTTATTCTTCCTCTAAGCTTAAGATTTATGTCCTGCACATTCTAGACAACAGTCTTCCGTGACATCATACTATCTCCGATTTTCCTAATGGAAAAATTCTTTGATCATCATATTCTGTAACCCCATGGTTTGGTAGTGACCGTTACCACGCCACAATATACCTGCACTAGTATTCCAACCTCTCTGATGTATGAGACTCATTTAGGCTCATCATATATTAAAGATGCTCACAATATATTGAACCATTGCACTATCTCTCATTTTTTTTTTCTCTTTAAACCAAGGTAATGGCAGGTTTCTTACTCCAATGAAAATGAACCACAGATGTCTTAAATTCTCGAAACACTATCTTCCTAATTTGTCCCTCTATTAAATATATCACCCGATGTCAAAATGACTCTATGTGTACTATCAAAAGTGTGGAATGAATAAATGTTTGTTTCTTAATGTAAAAATATCTTTCAATTCTCATACAAATGTGTGAATCCAAGTTAGATTGATTCTGTCACTGCAAAATATGAACCCTAGTTATTTATATATGGCATTCCATTCCTTCATTAATTGTTAATTTCTTAGTGTAACCGATGCATGAAGAATACTGGACTGAGGATGTTCGTAAAGTGAACCTGCATTCAAAATGATCTGTCTGCTCAAGAGCCACCCGGGCCATTATATTACAATGGAAAGATTCACCCGATTAAAATAGGAACATTAGCATTCACTAATCACTTGCTATATGCTACACCTCTTATATCTCACAAATCAACTCATAAGCGGGACAAACTGAGCAGGACAAGATGACCTCCATGTTAGACCTGCCCATGTTTTTGGCTTCATCTCCCCTTCATATGACTTCTCATGTGATTTCTGATTATAATGAACCAAGATAAGCAGTCACACAAGTAACTTCCGCCTATCACAACTCTTGTGTAAATGTTCAGCACTGGGCATACTTAGGTTTCCTCACGGTGTTCTATAAATTTTCTTCTGCCCGACTTTACAGACCCCTATCCAAGATGGCGCTTTACATACTGCACTTCCGCATAGGATGTACAAAAAGATGACACACAGACCGCAACATAATTAAACCAGACTCTGGACACCTGATAGACTGGATTGTCCACCACCATTAAAGCCATACTCCTCTCTCAACCCGATCACCTGATAAGACGACATGAGTACTGGCATCTGAAGAAACGACCAGAAGACTTGATGTGATGCAGGTTACTTCTTTATTTGGCAACCCTGAGCGAGGCCCAGGCAAGCAGCAATGTCACCAGCTCCTAAGCATCTCACATAACATTCTAACACAGGTCCATAAATACTGAGAACACTCTAATTGTTCTGGTTCTTAATTCTACTGAACCAGAACAATTCTACAATAAGAATTCCAATAAAACCCCAATACTACACATCCCCCTTCTTATAGAAACAAAGAAAAGAAAACTGGAAACAAAAAAAACAAAAGAAAGAACTGGTGAAACTACACACAATAATATAAAATTTATGAATCACATACATAGTCTTCAAGTCGCTTAGGTTTCACAATGCTTCTACCAAAAGTGCTAACTTTCTTTCTGCTAAACTCACTTTGCCCAGTGTCAATGCCGGGCTCAGAGAGAACTGAGTCAATGCCGGGCTCAGAGCGAACTTCATTCCTTGTGTCAGCCCCTAATCCATTCCTGGTGAACACCTCAGCCGAGATGCCACTCAGATCATCTCCACTCTGAACACAAATATTGGAATTAACAGAATTAGAAGTAGAAGCTTTCTCAGGGTGAACATTAATCCACCAATAGTTCTGTTTATGTCCTTGCTGTTGAGTATACCTCAACATGTGACAAGGAACATTCTTAACTAAGGATAAGCAACTCATATGACAGACACTGCCATCAGTTAATTTCACTGTTTTGTTCATGACCTTGACAATTTGCACAGGAGTACTAAATTTGCTTTTACCTTTAGCTACTTTCCTATTTGACTTTACACTAACCCATTGACCAGCAGTCAACTTCACATCACGGACACCAAGTTTCTTATCAAAGTATTCTTTGTTCTTATGTTGAGAAGTTAAAATCCAACTCTTGATTCTTTTTGCATCCCCCTCCACTTGTTTGCTTCTGTCCATCCAACCTGGATTGACCTTAGAATGTAGAATATGGCCTCTCATTACACCAAAAATACTCTCACTAATAGCATCGTGACTAGTAACTCTGTAGGTCCATAGCATTTTCTTAAGTTCACAATCTAAATTTCTCCTTCCCTGATTTGCCATTTGCAACACACCCTTGATAATACGGTTGACCCTTTCCACGGCACCATTTCCTCTAGGATGATAGAGTGTAGTAAATCTTTATGATATTCCTGCCACTTCAAGAAATTCTTTCATTTCAACAGACTTAAATTGGACACCATTATCCGTAAGTATGGTTTTTGGAAGCCATCACGCAAAAATACACTGTCCAGAAATTTGATAACACTACCAGTGTCAACCTTACTGACTACTTTAAGTTCAATCCATTTTGAAAACAAGTCCACTAACACAAGAATATACTTCTGTGACCCATCATTCCATACGATAGGGCCCATAATGTCCAATGCTACATCATCCCAAGGAAGAGAGGGACAACCTAAAGAACTTAAAGGAGGATTAAGAGTTTTCCGTGACTTTTCAGAACTCTCACAATCCATGCATGATCTCACAAACCTCTCTGTTTCTATATCAATTTTAGGCAACCAAGACAATGACTTGATGTTCTTTTTCGTTCGTGTTATGCCAATGTGGTCTTCATGACAAAGAGAAATGATTTTACTTCTTAAATTGTGTGGAGGAATAACCTTGTCTCATCTCACAACAAGCATGCCAACAACTCCTAATTCATCCCTAACTTCCCAAAACGCTTTTAGTTCACCAAGCAGTTCGGATTTAACACAGCCCCAACCACTTTGAATTTTGGTCTTCACAAGATTAAGAGTTTCATCCTCCTCTTGAGCTTTTTCCCATTCCTCTTTTTGTAAGCCTTTCTCCTCATGTTTTGAAAAAATACCTGCAACACACACATCATTCCAAGGACTAGCATCCACTTCTCTAAGAGGAAGAGACATTCTACTCAAAAAAATCAGCAGTGACATTCTTTTTCCCCGGAACATATTGTACATCATAAATAAAAATCTTGTAGACGCATTGAAAGTCTGGCAATTCTTGTAGACGCCCTTGACAAACCATCAGTAGTAAACAATTTAGTTAAAGGCTTATGATCAGTGCAAACAGTAAACCTCATCCCCCACAAGAATTTTCGAAAATGCTCCAGAGCCCATACACAGGCCAACATTTCTCTCTCAATAATGGAGTACTTTTGTTCCGTAGGGAAAAGTGACCTGGAGGCGAATGCTATAGCAATTTCTTCACCACGGTCATCAATTTGAGGGAGTACGCTGCCCAAACCCTTGCCACTAGCATCTGTAGTGACAAAGGTTGTATCAGTGGGATTAAAAGCTTGTAACTTAGGAGCTTTATTGATGGCACACTTAATATCAAGAAAAGCATTTTGACACACATTAGTCCACTCAAATTTGGATTTGTTCTTTAACATGGAACGCATTTCATGGGTTCATTCTGAAAAATTTTCAACAAATTTCGAATAGAATTCTGCCAAGCCCAAAAATGAGCGTAGCTCATCCTTGTTCTTGGGAGAAGGAGCTTTGTTGATTGCTTCTACAAGTTTCTCCTTGGGTTTAATACCTTTCTCACTAATTTCATGCCCCAAGTAAGTGACTTTCCTTTCAGCAAACTTCCATTTAAACCATCTTAGCAGTTAAACCCTTCTTGCATAGAATGTTAAGAACCTTTCTTAAAATTTCATCGTGATGTTGTTTAGTTTTATCCATAATCAAGATATCATCTTGAAAAAATGTCACCTCTTTTAAGTCACCGAAAAGTTCAAACATGAGCCGTTGGAAGACGGCTGCTGCAGATGCTAAACCAAACGGCATGCATTTCAATTGGTAGCACCCAAAGGGTGAGCAAAAAGCTGTAAGATGTTTACACTTTTTATTTAAAACAGCCTGGTGATAAGCAGCAGACAAGTCTAAAGTGGAGAACCATTTGGCATTTCTTATTAATGTTAACATCTCGTGGATGCGTGGGAGAGGAAACTGATCCACAATGATGTTATCATTGCGCCCTCTCAAATCCACACAAAGACGCACCTTGCCATTGGCACGTCTGGCTACAACTAATGGAGATACCCATTCAGAGGCCTCTATGGGCTCTATAATACCAGCATCCGGCAATTTTTTAAATTCTGACTTAACTTCATCTCTAACGATGAAGGGAATGTTGCGTGCTTTGTGACTTCTTGGTGTGGCATCTTGTTTTAATCTAATGACATGAGTGAAACCCTTCAATTTTCTAATATTACCATTGAAGACAGCTGGAAATTCTTGTAAAACCCAGTTCTTGGTGTCTTCTCCTTCACAGGCCACTAATACTCGCTCTGGACTGTTGGGATCTAGGATAATCTTAAGTTTTTTCTGATCTTTCCATCCCAAAACTGAGGGTCCCTCTTTAGCTACGTACAATTTGCATGAGGCATGTCTACTTTTGAATCTGAAAACAAGTTGCCTGAAGCCGATGACATCTATCTTCTCTCCAGAATAGCTCTCAGGACAAATCTCAGAAGACTCCAATTGATCCCCTACACACCAACGAAGTGTTTTACCCAAATACTCTCCGCAATTATGGTGTAGGGAGAACCTGAATCCGCTGCCGCTTGTAAAGATAAACCACCAAAGGAAATCCAGCAAAGGGGTTTACTTCCACTTTGACTCGAAATATTTTATAAAAAAAATTCTCGTTGTACTTTGTGTTGCTATCATCACTACTTTCCTCAGAACTAGAATGCTCATCATCGCTCTCTTTTATGCATGTAACTTTGCCTTTCCGTTTCTTTTTCCCTTCGCGCATACAAGCTTTAGCAAAATACCCAATTAGACTACACTCAATACATTTGGCAGACTTAGCAGGACATTTGTCAAAACGTGCTGAATGAGCAGAGCTTCCACATCTGTAACATGCATAATAAGGATTCCTGGTGTTGTCCATGTGATCATTTTTTTAAAATTCTTTCCTACTGTTATGTTGTGCAGGGTTGAAGGAATTCATTTTTTTACCTTCAGAAATCTTAATAACAGAATCAGCCCTTCCGTTTTGCCTTCTCCTAATGTTACTGTAGCAGAGCGTTCTGACAATTCAGCTTTTTTTAACAATAGCCATAATGTCTTTAAGACTAGAATCCCCATCTACCCATAACATGTCCTGAATAGATTTGTTTTTTGTATACATTATAATTTGGTCTCTTACAAGATCATCGTGAAGGTTACCAAATTTACAAGTAATGGCTAATTTGTTAAGTGCAGAGACGTAATCTTCAATAGATTCGTGTTTTTCTTGCTTTCTTTGAAAAAAAGCATGCCTCATAACTGCTTCACAAACAGTGGGAGAAAAATGTTCATCCAAGTCCATTAGAGCTAATTTAAAGACATCCAAGTCACCGGGTCTTTAACGCTTTTGAAGCTGGTTTTAAATCCTTAATCCTTCTGGGCCCAAGCAGTACATTAAAATCCTTTTTTTCCTTTCTGGCAAAAAGGAACCACTACAATCCTCCAAATTGGCAATGTAATTTAAAAAATATTCTTTCCATTCAAGCCATTGTATATTGGGATCAGCTGGCGAAGATAAAAACTCTTTGGGTGAATTAAGATTGAAGGCTGAGTTGTTTCTGGGTGGTTCCTCCGGTGTAGACATATTATATATTCTTCTATCTTAAACACAAAAACAAGGTAAATGTACTTACTCAAATACTTTGAAGTATAAAGGGATCGTTGCTGGAAGCGATCGTTGTTTACACGTTATTTTTTTAACCCCTTCGCTGCTTCTGTCGGCCAACGGCCGTCGCGAGCACTACCTCCGTAGTGCTGCGCACGTCCGTTGGCCGACGAGGCCCCGCCCACTCAATGGAACACCCCGCACCGCGGCGGAATTGCCGCCGCGGTAAACGGGTTAAAGTAAGCGTGAATGTAAGCGCAAAGAAAAACTTGACATTTACGATGCAAGGAAATGTTTGCTTCCTGTGCTGTGAGATAACCAAAATGGCGGCACGTCGAGGTCATGACCTTGCGTGCCTACGCTGACGTGCTGCCGTCGATCCGGAATTCCGAGGCTGCTCCTTGCAGACGTAAGTCCACGCTACAGCTCCACACGAGCGTTCGACTGAGAAAGGAACGAGAGGAGTCCTCGCGGGTGAACGTTAGAGTGAGAGCACGCGCAGGCAAGTTTAAAATCAAGTTTACCTAACCGTGCTTCTGCCGAACTTCCGAAAATGCAGGAAATTAGTAGAAATGTGCCAGGGCAACACAGGAACCCCGGAACAACACGTTAGTGCGTCGCTGCCCGTCCGACTTCCATCGCGAATGCAGTAGAGGCAAATTTTGTACAGAGAGTGTACAAAGCAGCGAAGCGTACACAAACAGCGAAATACATGTAGATCCAAACCTCGCACTCTGTGGGTCCACGAGGTTGCCAAGCTCGTCACCAAATTCATGAAGTAACGACCAGGAGACTTGATGTGATGCAGGTTACTTCTTTATTTGGCAACCCTGAGCGAGGCCCAGGCAAGCAGCAATGTCACCAGCTCCTAAGCATCTCACATAACATTCTAACACAGGTCCATAAATACTGAGAACACTCTAATTGTTCTGGTTCTTAATTCTACTGAACCAGAACAATTCTACAATAAGAATTTCTATAAAACCCCAATACTACAGCATCCTCTTGTTTGGCTCCCATCAGTTGTCGGGCCTTCATTTATAACTGAGAATTAGTTTATGTCTACCCCTTTAGTTCCTTTTATTTCCTTTTTTCCCCTACTAGGACTTTTGAAATCCGAAAACACCACTAGAATTTACCCATTATACTTCTCATCGTCCCGCAGTCGGGCTCATCAGATAGTTATTGCTAACTTATCATGTGCAGTTGCTAGGATCGGTCACAATTAGTTATGGGCTACATTCTGACTACCTTGGCACCAATCTAAGAGAATCTTAAATTTAATGAGGTATTTCCCACCGTGACGCTATTTTTAGACGCCTTATGGAAGTAGGTTCCTTAAGTGCCTTATCTGACATAATTACAAACTTGTCTGTTTAACTGTTTCAGCCTGAAGCATATGCCAACATTGTTCTATTGCATTTTTATTTTCAAACTATCCTCAAAAAACAAAGTTAGGACAACCAATAATTATTATATGACTACTCGCAATTCCTTCTCATAGGTACATTCCTTTTTTACTGCTTATCCTGCAACTATGTTAACATTCCTGTCAGTTTGATGTGGCCTTGATATAACTTCACTTGATTAGACCTACATCAATTCAAAGGGCCATAAATACTGTGTAGTCATTACCCTTCCCTGTTTTTTGAGTGATCAAGCACCATCCCATCCCTCACTTTTTTTTGATCACGTATGCTTAACTATTTTGAAAATACAATTTCTTAGATGTGCATTGCACACAGTGTGTAATCAGATAAGCATCCATTATTATTAATTTGAATTTTGTTTCTGTTTTGTTCCTATGGTTTTTGTTCTCTCGTGTTTTTCTCTGCATGGTAATCTAGATCTTTTTGCTCTTATTATCCAACAACCCAATTTCTCACAGTCATCTTGGTCACTTTCATCCTTTAACTAACACTTCCAATTTCAAATAAACGCACTGAAATCTCCACAGGTTAATGGCCAGTGGCATCATGCGCTCACTTCTGCTCATAAGCAGTAAACAATAACTCACTAAGAATGAACTCCTCACTTCTTGAATTCTACAAGAAGCTGAAGATCTGGCTTTTCAAGTAGTTCCATAAGGCTCTGGGTGTGCCTAAACTCACACATGCTCAGCGCCAGGATACCGTTCTCGATTACTGTGCCCTACAATTCTGCATAACATAAGGTCTTACATTATTGGAGAGGTACTTTTTGAATTACAAATAATAATAACATTGAAATTGTAATCCTCCACCTCACTAATGTGGATGTGTAGAATATTAAGTTAAATGTAACCTCTCCTTATCCTGTTAATTTGCAATGAACTGAACACAGAAATGTGTATCAAAACCAAAGGTGAGAAATGGGAGTAACACTATGAGTATATCATCCATAAATAAAAGTTACTAACAGCAAAATACTCAGGATAGAGAAGAAACCCATATAATTATATATGTGAGCATATGCGATAATAGTTTAAGGTGTCATATACCACTATATGAAAGAGAGTGGCATTGCCAAGGAGTTATTTAATAAAAGGGCGATTAGCCCTCACCTACCCAAAGCTGACATGCCTCATAGGGATGCTCCTTGCTCGCATAGTGATGTATACACACGAGTTGGCTCAGGCTTAACATCGGATCTTTTAGATTGATGTAAGATTGTTGTGATGGAAGCACTGGCTCAAAGTTTAGCTTTTATCAAGTGGGCGAGTGCACAAGATGTAGGAGATCAAAAAGCACACTAAAAATACCTACTGGTTCATCCTATACCTTTAATGTGGATCCCAGAGACTAAGAATAAAATATTGGCAGGGGAATGCTTTAACTCTCCATGATAGTCGATGTGTTTCAACCCCTGAATTTAGCCCAAACTGGGGATGTCTTCAGGATGGAAGGTCCCTTTTAGCCCCTTTTTACATTGGTTACCTTTTTCCCATAGATGTTAGTGTGGTAAGTGTGTGGTGGTGAGATGTGTATACACGTAAAGTAAAAAAAACACTGATCTGAACTAGAATTTTCTGGGGAGTGACAACAGTGTTATCGACCACTATCCAGATGCACCTAATTGAAAGATAAAGCACATATGGTCACTGGAACCCAGAAATCAACTGAAATGCATTTTTAGATGAGCTATCTTAAGGCTCTCATTAATGGGTTCTGCAAACAAAATATGTTCTCGAGACGGACATTCGTTAACCAATCAAACCAACCCTGGCCTAAATGATCACACATATGTTCTCCAAAAAATTCAGGGATTAGACGCAAACGTGAATAAATTAAATCTCGACAGGCAGTGCGAGTGGGTGCTTCTACAATGGGTATGCGTACCCCGTGTTGGATGGCAAACAAAGGTATCGGGGACGTGTTCAGGGAAAACTGTTTAAATATCTAACTAAATTGCAAGAGGGAGAATCTGTATCACTTGTAAATAGGGCCCAAAGAAGCAGATTGCTCGACAGGTGTAGAACTCACCTCAGACTACAACTGAGCATAGTAGGGTGCTTGGCTTCTCCTCAGTTCCTCTGACTCCATCCAAGTCAATAACTACATGCGAGTGTCCCACGCCCCCTTGGATAATATTATTTAAGTAGCAGATCAGTCAGTGCTGGTTTGCAGGGATGGAATCATGCAATGGTGCATAAATTCCGAAATGTGCTGTGACTCCCATCACCCCCAGGTCTCCCCTGTCCTCGTCCCATTCATCACTAATGAAGCATTTCTACCTTACAATACAGAACAAGCATTTGCAATGCAATAGGTCTCGCATTTATGAGAGTTTGAGCTATTGGCATTGCAAATGACAGTGCCTTTTATTTATGTGTTGTTTTTAAAATGGATAAATAAAAGGCATTGTCATTTACAATGCCAATAACTTAAACTCGTCACAAATGAGAGGCCTATTGCATTGCAGATGCATGCTATAACAAGCATTGGCATAGCCAATAGGTCTCGCCTTTGGGACCTTATAAGTATTTCGTTATGCAGCACAATATCCTTACTGCAACAACATTAACTGTTGCATGGCTAAACATTTATAAGGTCCCAAAGGCGAGACCTATTGGCTATGCCAACGCTTGTTCAGCTTACAATTGTATATGCTGTCCTGGTTTTAAGTATAGTGTTTCTGTTAGAAATATTAACTCGCAAATATATATCAAATATTTCTCACAAAGGTAGTCAAAGCATCTTACATCACCCAAAGAGACTCAGCATTTCAGTATGCACATGGAGTTCTGTTGTCTTACCTCCAGTGCTTTAAATGGAAAAAAATAAGTGCAGGTACTCACCAAGTTAGGCTGTGGGCTAGAGGGCGGGCCATGGGGTGTGGCTTGGGGGTGGAGCTAGAGGCAAACATTTAATGGGATCCAGATTTTCTTGGTGCATACACAGAGACATTTCTGTTATCTTTAGAGTATGCTTGTTGCTCTTGCATGCGCAAAAGGATACCTTTAATATTGGTCTTTGGAATGTCAATCAATCCTATTCTGTCCTTTTTATGGGTAGACACTTGCAACCTTTTTTTCTATCTGATATCTTAACAGTATCTCTGTCTTCTCAAATGTCTTTATTCTGTACTTCTGCATTCTTTCTTTACCTCCCATTCACTGTGCTCATTCACACCCACAAATGTGCTCATTCAGTCTCTCTCCTCACCTGTAAACACACCATTTTCTTTTGTCAATATTTTATCAGCTGCCTACCTCCTTTGCACAGTTACCTATATAATCATCAGGGGCGGCTCCTCCGTTAGGGCGGAGGAGCGTCACCCACTAGCTGCTACGCAGTGCGAGAAGCAGAAACATAAAATGGTATTTTAAATACCATTTTATGTTTCTGCTTCTCGCACTGCGAGAAAGCAGAAGGGTATGCCTGGTTGGGGGCGGGCGGGTGGGCGGGTCGAGGAGGAGTGGCTTGCCCAATGCTGTGGGCCCAGACTGTTTGGTCAGCCCTCCGCAACAATTGCAGCGTTGTGATTGGCTTAGGGGAGGGAGGCTGCCTGTGGCTGCTTCCTGTCCAGCAGGAAAATGCGGGACCCGGCCAGCAGCTGAGGCGGCGTGGGACCCGGTAAGGTAAGTTTTTTTAAAAACCCGCGAGTCATGCCGGCCGCGACTGATAATCATAATTAAAAATGGCAAATATGGAACTATTGCTCTATGCACTCTGCTGAGCAGCCAAAGATTGGATGTGCACCTTTGTGTCCCACTGGCCAGCATAATGAGAAGCTCACACTGCCTTCATCCTAAATCCAAAGCTATTAAATCTTACCCCACCATGAAAAATAATGCATGCCCTCAACCCACCCAGATCAAAAAGCCTCATTTGCGAAACTGGATATTACACCGCCTTCTGATGCAGATGGACCTGGGGCCAAGAAGTAATTAGAGGCAACTCAAACATATCTTGAGAGACCTAAAATCGGAAGTGGTGGAAATGGGTGGGGACATTCCCATAGGGAATTTACATACACTTTATCCAAAGTATTCCAACCTCCTCACTGCACCACTTGGAACACACCTGCACAAGAATCCGCTGCCAATCAAGTTGGTAAGACTGACAGTTCTCAATTCAGAGTTCACAAGTATATGTTAATGCCCAGTAATAACAAATAATTCACCATTTTAAGCAGTCTGGAATCTTCTCAAAGAAAATAACACAAAATCAAACACAAACTTGTGTCTACAGAGCAGGGCAGACTTAAAGCATGGACAAACTGGAGCATGACCCAGAGCGGCTTACTTCAGATGGGTGCACTGAGCTTCCCTATCAAATTGATTTTTAAATCATTTTGGAGATCCCCAAGTACTGTGCCACACATGGATTCCACAAACACACAGAACATGCTTGCCACTGTGAGAATGCAAATCTGAGTTCAGAGACTCCAGTACCTTTCACCTTTTCTTACTAGTTTCGGCCTCAGTGGAAGTGCTCTTTATTGTTCTTAATGTATGTTTAAGATTTACACCCACCTGGATGAGATACCTTTACATCTCTTTTTAGAATGTGTAGGTCCAACAGATTCTAGCTATGTGCGTGCTGTGCCATGTTAAGCAGATAACTGAGTGGTGCTCCTAAATCTGCGCAGAGTCCACACTCCCTGAGTTTTTCATGGGATTCAGCAAGTCAGCTCTCTTCTTAACCCACAGCACCTTTTTTTTTTTTATCTTACTCCATGGGCCTATGACAAAGGAAGGACATTTCCAAACGCTAAAACAAAAATCATTTATTTTATACTGCTTTCACTAAACTCTTTCATGAAACATTATTATATGAAATTCTTAATACTGATTTGAACTTGATATCTAGTCTATGGACCTTGGAAGGATTAACTGCTAAAACATCTTCACCAGGATTCGAATGTGAGACCTGCACATCATAAACCGATCTTGGCAGATTGCTGGCCTTCCTAAGTAAGGTGAGCGTCCTATTGCACCAGGTGGAATAGGAGCAGTCCCTTCATTTCACTATATTAGGAAGAAAAAAAATCCTCATCTCACTGCACAAGGGAAAATCGGTGCCAGTCTCCTGAACTCACCAGAAGGATTGGAGCCACCCCCCTAATTTACTCCACAAGAAAGACGGGAGCCAGCCCCCATGCACCAGAGCCACATGGCCGTTTTTGCTGCATTTTTAGATGCTGGTCGGTAGAAATATTGGGGAAACCAGAGAAACACAATAGTTTTTTCCCTGCTAAGACATATTAAACCTAAACCTGCAACTAAATGAAGAAATCTGTCAAAGCGTCTAGGAGGGCTGTCTAAAATGTTTCAGAATGATTAACAAAACAAACAGATAACTGTCATTTAATAAAACAGTCCTGACAATTTTACAATAATTGTTTTTCACTTCCAAGCTCTTGGCTTTTCTAGAATAAGAAGACGTAAAGAGAAGCATGGCCAGTATTTTCCGTCTAGCAAAGGTGGCGGCTATAGCCAGCTCCTGTTCCCTTCCTTAAGTTTCTGACGTTCCCCCTTTTTTTTCCCTTTATACCCGTAACTCACTTCCAGTTTGAGGCAAAGAATGGCCCTGCTACCGAGGGGCAGCCACCTGCAGAGAACATGATGGCCTCCTCGACATCCAATTCAGTATTCCTCCTTGGGTCCTGACTGGAAATTTCCGGTCCTCTCTTTTCTGGGAACATGGGCGCTAACAGGTGCAGTTGGCAAAGAAGAAAGGGAAGGCCATGGCGAACAGCTGCCTTTAGAGGGATTCCCTTCGTTTCTGCCACACTGCAGTGTCGAGGGTGACGCCACAAACACGTTCAAAGCAGAGGCTGCTCACTGGAAAATGGTCACGGTAGCTAGTGGTGCAGGTGCATGCTCATGTGACCGTTTTGCCCAAAACAGGACAGGCCCAAGTGAGTACCGGTACTCTCCTCAGGCCGGGAGAAGTTCCGGTACTGACAAGCCAAAAAATTAAAAGTGCCGGTACTTAGTACCGGTGAGTACCGGCCCATTTAAAGCACTGCTTACCTCTCAGAAATGCCTCACTCATGCAAGGAGATGTCACCTGAGCTCACACAGTGGTGCTGAGAATATCGTGTCATGCACAACCAATGCATCTCCCGCCTCCCCCCTTCCCCCACACCAGCAGCAAGAGCACCCCACCAGCCACAGGAAAGCCAAGCATTTAATCCACACACATGAAACCTGTGTATCTCATCACACAGGTGACCCGAGCAACAGCATTCATAAACATGGAGCAGAGTTCTGCACACTTGCACAGGGAGCCCAAATCCCTTACACCAAAAGCGCAAACGTCCCACAGGAGCTCCTGAGCTTCACTCCTCCCACAAGAATCCTGGGCATTGAACCGAAGAGTATGAACCCCAAGCATCCCACCTCACACAGGAAGTCTAGTCCTTCTACTCACAGGGAGCCAGCGCTTCAACCTCACAAAGCTGGTGAAAGCAACTCATCCTTGCACACTGAGCCCTCAATCGATGCAACCACACACAGCATTTATGTTTTGTTTTTTACAAATTAAACTTTGATTACACTCATACACACTGAAGCAGTAAGACCATACAGAGAAACCCTGATCATCTCACTGTCACAGACTGGAAGAAAGACACAGCGCATCATAGAACTTTGGGACTGGCCCTCGCTGCTCAGGCAATGAGCCTTGGCACACCACCCTCAGTGACGGAATGCTAGATTTTCGCCCACATGTGGGGAAGGCTTAGCCAAACACCCCACTCTTACAAGAGTATCTGATCTCTTTGGCGTAGCAATGGTGCCATGGGCCCTAGTGCAAGAAAGTAAAAGGGCCCTTGTGCAAGAAAGTAAATGGGCCCTAGTGCAAGAAAGTAAAAGGGCCCTTGTGCAAGAAAGTAAATAAAGTAAATGGGAACCCTACCCACTGGCTGAGAAGTAAAATACAGATAACATGTGGGTGCACTGGCCCCCTAGTGCCCCTGGGCCCCGGTGCAACTGCACCTGCTGCACTATTTGTAACCACTTTCTGCCTCATCTCCTGCCACACCCCGAGGGCCTCCCATCATGCACATATGGTGCGCCATTCACCCAGCGAGGCTTTGTTACGTCCTCGTGAGGCAGAATCGTCTCAAACCCTCACACAGGGAAGCCAGCATGTTTCCTTCAAGTAGAAAGAAAGTCCAAGCGCCTCACACTTGCGCAGTCAGTGAGGACAAACTTAGTGTAGAGGCAGTCCAACCATCTAACCCCTCAAACAGGAAACTGTGTGGCCACCTTCACAAAAAGAGCTCAAACAGTTGACCCTCACAGGAATACCGAGCATCTCACCTTCACATAAGCTCAAACCATGATGCGTGACCCTCGAGCACCTCACCCTCACGCATGAATCGTGAGCATCTAACACTAGGGTAAGGTTAATACCTTGCCCAGAAATCCCGAGCGTCTCTAACGCACGATTCCAAAGCACCTCCAACTCACACGGGAGCCCTCGCATCTCACCACTGCACAGAGAGCCCCTGAGCATTTCACCCTCAATCAAGAGTGTGAACATCTCGCGCTCTGAGCTGATCCCGAACACTCCATCCCTGATTCCCCACAGAAAACCTCCACCGTGTCCTTCCATTCTGCCCTTCATGCCTCAGCTCCTCCTGTTCTCCTCACCTCTGTGCTAGGGGGGATCCTCTCTAATCGCTGCTGCTGTTTCTCCTTGTTTGCACTCAGTTTCACCAATTCACTCATGGGTGTCAGCGCCGTACTCTCTCATGGCCCTTAATGCACACACTGCACAGGCAGCAAGATTGGACTGGGAACCATAAGCAGTCCTGCCAAAAATGCTCAAACTGCCCCGCGTCCTTCTCCCTCTATCGCTTTCCACCCGTTCTTTCTGTCTCCGATCTCGCGCTCGCTGTCCACCACGTGTCCCTCTCTTTCTCTCTGACTGATGCACTTAATCTCCAAGAGCTGGAGCTATGGATAGGGGCGCCAGCAACGGCACCGGGCTTTCACAACCGGTCCGGGCACAATGGCTTCAGCACTCCAAAAACATGCAGGAAGGAGGAAAAGGCCAGCCCGGCCCTGTCTGGCCCAACTCATGCAGCACGCTCATTTCCGGTACAGCACGCCCTTGTCACCAATTAACACACACAAGTCCGTCTGACAGCTGATCAAAAACCAAGCGCTGAAAGACAAGCGCGGCGAGTACTCGGTGCCTGCGCCTGTTTCCCTTGCGTGCGCGAGCAGGAGCACCATCTGTTTGAATGTTAATTAGAAACAGATGGTGCCAAAGCTCGCCCCGCAAGGGAATCGCCTATCGTGCACGCGTTGCCATTGAAAGCAATGCAACGCGTGCACGTTTTTGGGCAAAAAAGCGAACTGATTACTAAAGGTCTCTCCTAAGCAACGCATGCGCGCTGCGTAGGCGAGACCTAAAAATGTTTTAAAAGCTTTAGGAGAGAGCGTGTCTGACAATGCTATTTGAGAAAATAGTGCTCGGAGGCTGTAATTAAAGCCTACCGAGCAACAGCACACATAACGGGTTGTTGCCATGCGAGGTTACATAATGAGACTAGGTGGTGCTAAGGAGGGACTACTAAGAGTTTTGACCAATGAACAGCCACAGTTTACAGTGGACAATGACACAAGCCAATTAAAAATGTGGGCGGGCTTCAAGTTCCTACTTCAATACAGCATGCCTCGCAGAGCAGCGCATGCGCTGCCCAGGCTC
This sequence comes from Calotriton arnoldi, assembly GCA_963921515.1. Taxonomy (NCBI): domain Eukaryota; kingdom Metazoa; phylum Chordata; class Amphibia; order Caudata; family Salamandridae; genus Calotriton; species Calotriton arnoldi. Next base: position 895,948 of record CAWUFW010004979.1, on the reverse strand, counting down.
AACCTGAAAAGGGGCAAGGGTGTCTGGTAGTGGATTAAAGACCACCAGCCTTTGTATTCCACGCACCAACATTTTATTGCCCCAGCCACCAGTTTCTGAGCAGAGCTGCTGGCACCAGCACTTTTTCTTTCACAAATTAAGCACTAGGTAGAAGCTACATTATCATGTCTGTCCACACCAAACTTCCGTAACCCCTCCCGGGAGCTAACTCAGCCATACAAACAGCTGCAACTTAGTGTGGGCCTTGAGGGCAAACTGTTTATCCTCGTAATGTTTCCCCTTCACCTCTACCCACCCCTGCAGGGACATCTGGTGCTGGAGGTGGCTCTGCAGTTCATGTAATTGGAAAGCACATTGTGGCCTGGTTGGGCCCGTCTTGGGGAGACAGGAGGACCAAGAAGAATAGTGGGAGGGCATTAAGGCCAAAGAGAGACCATGTGAAAGAAAGGGAGTAAGATGAAAAGTGAGGAGGAGAGGTGCAGGGTCAGCAAAGACTAGAGTGTGATTGAGAGTCAAAATTCAGGAGAGCAAACGATAGAGGGCAAAACCAGTGGTGAAAGAGATGAAAAGAAAAAATAATTAATGTGTGTGTGTGTATATTATCTACTGGCGGTCGCCAGTAGATAGTTATAGTTAGGACCTATTATCCATAGGAAATCCGCGACATTCTATTTGAAATAACTCTTGCGCCGGTTGACGAATGTTCGCGAAAGCTTCCAACTTGTTGGGGCGCTCCGCTCCGCTCCTACCCTGAAAGTCTCGGGTTGATTCGTCAAGCGGGGGCCGAGAAAAAAGGGGGGTCCCAAAACGCGTTTTCCCCATTCATTTTTCCATAGGAACCTTTAGTCGCAGCTACAGCCCGAACTGCTGAACGGAATTACACCAAATTTGGCAAAGAGGTAGCCCTTGGTTCAGTGTCGTGCCTTTTGCTTAAATGGTGTAAATCCGTTCAGTAGTTCATGAGAAAATCAAAAGTAAAGTCACATATATATCTATGGCCGAGTAGGGTCCGCGTATCCTGAGCGCACCCTGCGCGCACCGTCCCGATCACGAGCTGCATGCTAATTGGCTGTCAAGTGGCTGTCAACACTCCAAATCAGGAAGTGTTGGCAGCCATTTTAGTCCCTCGGTAGAACCGAGGGACAGAAACAAGTGCGCAAAGTGCAAAAGGGGGCAGGGTAGAAACACCCTGACCCCTAGGTCTGCTCAGGGGTCCCACAAGGACCCCCTGGGCAGAAAAGCATTTTTTTTTTAAAATGGCGGGATGCGCTTAGGGTGCGCGATCCCGCAGATTAAAAAAAAAGAAAGCACAAGAAACAAGTGCGCAAAACGCACAAAGGGGGCAGGGTAGAAACACCCTGACCCCCTAGGTCTGCTCAGGGGGTCCCACAAGGACCCCCTGGGCAGAAAAAAGCATTTTTTTTTTCAAAATCGGCGGGATGCGCTTAGGGTGCGCGGATCCCACTGATTAAAAAAAAAAACACAAGAAACAAGTGCGCAAAACGCACAAAGGCAGCAGTCTGCAAACGCGCCCCCTGGCGCGTTTTAAGAAGGGGAAGTAATTCCCCTTGAATACTGGGGGTCCCTGGGGGCCAACTAGCCCACCAGGAACCTCCGGTATGGCCAGGGGGCTGCGTTGCAGAGAGGTGTACAGAGGCCACGCCCCTTTTTACACCTCTCTGCAACGCAGCTCTGTGGCGCTTTTTGGAGGTACATGGTGGGCTAGTTGGACTCCAGGGACCCTCAGTATTCAAGGGGACTTAATCCCCCAACTTAAAATGCGCCACGGGGCACGTTTGCACAGTGGTGAAGGGAGGGGCGGGGCTTCAGGTGACATGTGTGCAAACAGGCCCCGTGGCGCATTTTAAGATGGGGAATGAAATCCCCTTCAATCCTGAGGGTCCCTGGGGGCAAACTAGCCCACCAGGTACGTCCAGAAAGCGCCACAGAGCTGCGTTGCAGAGAGGTGCAAAAGGGGCGTGGCCTCTGAACACCTCTCTGCAACGCAGCTCCCTGGCGCATACTGGAGGTACAGGGTGGGCTAGTTGGACCCCAGGGACCCTCATGATTCAAGGGGACTTAATCCCCCAACTTAAAACGCGCCACGGGGCGCGTTTGCACAGATGTCACCTCAGGCCCCGCCCTCCCTTCACCATTGTGCAAATATTCCTCTAAAATCAGCCGAACTACGAATTCCGATTTACTCACCTGTTATCAGGAGAGACCTCAGTGCTGCATCTTTCAGCCCAGTACTGATCCTGAAAAGTAATTTTAACCGTACTTACCAGTAACTTGAATTTCCTTCCATAGGATATCATTGACTGGTTTCACTTGAAAATTCTTCTAAGTGTGGAGTTTTGGAACTTTATAATATTCCTCTAAAATCAGCCGAAATACGAATTCCGATTTACTCACCTGTTATCAGGAAGATCTCAGTGCTGCATCTTTCAGCCCAGTACTGATCCTGAAAAGTAATTTTAACCGTACTTACCAGTAACTTGAATTTCCTTCCATAGGATATCATTGCCTGCTTTTTGCTGAAAAAGTTTCTAAGTGTCGATTTTTGAAACATACAAATATTCCTCTAAAATCAGCCAAAATACGAATTCCGATTTACTCACCTGTTATCAGGAGAGACCTCAGTGCTGCATCTTTCAGCCCAGTACTGATCCTGAAAAGTAATTTTAACCGTACTTACCAGTAACTTATATTTCCTTCCATAGGAATCCATTGTCTGGTTTTCAGCAGAAAAGTTTCAAAGTGTTGATTTTCACAAACTACAAATATTCCTTAAAAATCGCCTGTATGACTTAAACGCATTCTTTCAACTGTTTACAGGAGATGCACCAGTGCTGGATCCAGGATCCACCACTGAGTAAGAAAAAGTAACGATAACACTACTTACCTGCTAAGTGAATTTCCTCCCATAGGATAACGTTGGTGATTCTATGTGAAAAAGTTTGTCAACTTTTAAAATACAATAATATTCCTTCAAAATCACTACTGTAACCAAAACGCTTTTACTCAACTGTTTACAGGCGATGTCCCAGGACTGAATCTAGGATCCAGTCCTGTGGTTAGAAAAGTAATCCATAAAGTAACTAATTCCATTTAGCTAGAAATTCACATTGAGCTCAATGTTGCATTGTGTTTGAAATTGTGTTGCCCATTGCAACAACTGTAACTACTGTACTTAAAAGTCTATTGCCTATTTGCAAAGTATTTAAACTAAAGTAATTCATTCTGAGAAAGTATATTTTGTAATGTAATGTATAATGTAATTACAATGTAATTTAAAAAATAAAATATCTAAAAATAAATAGTTTAAAAAAATGTAGTAAATCAGTATCAAAAAAAATAAATATAACAATTAATACATTTAAAAATTGTCATTTACAAAACCTTTGAAATTCACTGAAAAAAACCATATGTTTCAGACATGTTATAGTTAGGAATTAGCATTTAAAAAACCTTTGAAATTCACTGAAAAAACCATAGGTTTCAGGCTTGTTATAGTTAGGAATTAGCATTTTAAAAACCTTTGAAATTCACTGAACAAACCATAGGTTTCAGGCCTGTTATAGTTAGGGTTTAGCATTTAAAAAACCTTTGAAATTCACTGAAAAAACCATAGGTTTTAGGGAAAGTTATAGTTAGTTGGTCATTGCACTCGTACAAAACCCGTGAAATTCCCCCGTTATAGTTAGTTCAGCTAACTATAACTCGCGCTCCACAATGCACTGCTGATGACGTCACATATTACATCACTCATGACATGGTCAGTGACATCACTGATGACATCACTGATGACATCTCAAATGACATCACTGATGACATCATCCATGTGAGAATTTAATGCATCTTCTCACACCCTAATATAACTTTTGATACACCCACTCTAAATTACAGACTGCCATTCTCAAAACCATACACACTCCAATACCAATAAGTACATACCCACTCACTGATTCTTAGGTCTACACACACACATCTACTCACTCACCCGTACAGTCACTCATACTTACAGTCACTCAGTACAGGACTATCATATGCACTCATACACCTATATAAACACTCACACAACGCAACTCATCCATAGAGGTACTCACACACCTAGTCAGTCATGCAAATAATTAATCACACTCCAATTTACTCACCTATACAGTTATACACACCAGCTCACTTATTCATAAAAATACTAGCACATTCTTACGCTCCTATGCAAACACTGATGCAAGCACACACTCATCCATATAGCCACTCTCACAATCACACACTCTCACTTATAGCCATTTATATACTCCAACACACATATATACTGCCTTTCACATATGTAGTTACTCACACATGTACCACTGAGATATACATTCAATCACTAACACACCCATACACACACTCACCCACCCATACAGTCCATCACAGACGCACTCTTGAAACCATGCACCCAGTGAATCACCCACTCACACATCTATGCACAGAGTCACACACACCCCACCCACACAAACACTGAGGCACCCATATAGATACTCAGAGAACCAATCCATAACCCATATAGACACTCATTTAGCTAGTCAGAAACCCATGCAGCTGCTTACACAACAACAGACAGACAGATACAGACATTCACACAGTTTAGTCACTCACCCATGCATCCAGTAAGATACGTTTAATCACTCACTTATAGACTCAGTCACGCACCTACTAAATCATCCATTCAGATGCTTATACACCCACTCATTCTTCAATACGCCTTTCCCTATATATATTAAACATATTTAAACTTTACAGAAACACACAGTCACTGGATGATGTCAGTGATGTCATCAGTGATGTCACTGACCATGTCATGAGTGATGTAATATGTGACGTCATCAGCAGTGCATTGCGGGGCGCGAGTTATAGTTAGCTGAACTAACTATAACGGGGGAATTTCACGGGTTTTGTACGAGTGCAATGACCAACTAACTATAACTTTCCCTAAAACCTATGGTTTTTTCAGTGAATATATATATATATATACATATATAGATATATATAAAAAATATATATATTCACTGGGGGAAAAAACCAAAGATTAAAGTAACTTTATAGTTAGGTGAAACATTTAGTAACAACTTAACATTTTAAACAAAAAAAAACACAGAAATTCACCAGTTATAGTTGGTTATCTCAAGTAATTATAATTTGTGCCCTAAGGTATCTATAACTCGTGCGCCCGCCATACACAGTTTGGTCCTCAATTTCATTGCAAATGTTGCAGTGATATTTATGTCATAGAAGATGTGATGTAATATGTGGAGTAATTAACAGTGCATGGCGAGGGTGCGAGTAATAGTTATCTTTGGGCACAGTCTCTTTGTATTCAGTCTCTAAGTATTCCAGTTATAGGCAGAGCCACTGGAATTATGCAGCAGGAGAGGGTCAAATTATGCGGCAGTTTTAACTAAATGATGCCGCAAGAAAAGGCAAATTATGCGGCATAATAGTACTTAATTATTTCATTATTTCTATACTTGGTAACAGTGTCTGGGAATTTATTGCACCTCATTAGTACCAGTTTAACACCCAAATATAGCAATAAGCAACAGAAAGGTGACCAGTCCACCTTTGCAAATGGCATTTCACTGCACGGCAACACATGTTGCTGTATTTTTTGTAATTTTTGAACGGCTTGAGCTACAAACATTTTTGTTAAAATATGCGGATCATGCGACACGTGATGGATTGTTTGGCAAATCTATAATCATGCGAAAATCGCCGCGGTCGCACAATTGTAAATTTCCAGTGGCCCTGGCTATAGGTTTCCTTCCTCTTAACAATCGTAAGCCTCATGACTGAAGGAGTACAAAATTCAGCCAACTCCCACCTTGAACTTCCGGCAGCCAGGGCTGACTTCTGTTAAACACTAACCGAGCGCGGCTTGTCCTCTTAGGTAGTTCTGTTCACACCTTGCTGATGGGGTCTTGAGGCTTCAGGCTGAATTGCATGCCTGTCATAAAGGCAGGGTGTTGCGCCCTTTGATGGAATAACACGTGCATTATGATGATTAAGCGGTGTCGCTTCACATGGAGCTCTCCCCCACCCCCCAGACTTTGGTGTAGATGTATCAGTTATTGTTCAGTGAGTATGGGACTTGGAGCTAAAAGCAGCCATGGAAAGTGTTGTTTACACCACCCACCCTAGTGTAGCGAATGAGTCCAGCCGTCCGCAGGAGGGAATGCGGGGCTAATAATACACATTGCTGTAAGAAAATTGTGGGGTTTTCCTCAAGGCTGTTTCCGTGCCACATACTTGGCGATCCCCTGTCCATGCGCCTCTAAAGCCAACCCCTTGGTTCTTACCTTAGCGGGGTTTCCCGTGTTAAATATTAGTAGTACAGCCCTGGGGCTGGCTGCTGTAACCTCATGTAGAGTGTAATATCTATTGTGACGTTTTGTGTGTTGAGGTTGTAACTTTGGTCCCTGGCACAGGAATCCAGCAGCCACTTATGTCTTTCAATTTGATGAATACTTTCTTGATCTAGCCACCTGCCCCCACAGTGGTAGCGCCTTGAAGCGTGTGTGATAATCCGCAAACCTTACAAAGTCTTGTGTTCGTTTCACTCACTTGCAATTGTCCTAGTGGCCTCCTGCTTCACGCGCGCCCGGACGAACACCCCCCATAAACCATCAAGTGTCGCTTCGGACCACAAGAACTACCCGCACATTTCTGCTCTCCCTGGAATGCACCACTGGCAGGGGCTGTGACTATACACTGGCAGCTGTTGTGCGTCGTGCGCTGCTGGCAAGGCTGTTACTGTACACTGGCAGTTGTTGTGCGGCACGCACTGCTGTTAGTGTTGTAACTGTACCCTAGCAGCTGTTGAGCGGTGAGCACCGCTGGCCAGGCTGTAACAGTACAAAGGCAGCCGTTGTGCGGCACCCACGACTGTCAGGGCTGTAACTCTTTTCTGCCAGTTGTGCAGCCCGCACCGCTGGTCGGGCCAGAACTGTACACTGGCAGCTGTTGAGCGGCATGCACCGCCGGCAGGGCTGTAACAGCTTTGCGCTAAGTTACAGCCCTATAATAACAGCCCTGTAAATGTCAGCTAAAGGGAAGCACGTTGTTATACCCGTCCTGCTCGGTGCGAGGTTTGGTCTGCTACTCACTCCATCAGCGTATCCGACTCCTTCGCCTGCGAGTATCTATAGAAGTGAAATTGGGAGTGTGGGCGCCAGTTAAAGTTTGGGGGGGGTCGATCTTGGAATAATCATCCCAATATTGTGCATTTAGAAATTCGACACAGGCTAGAACCTTCAGAGAACTTTGGGAGTTTCATAAGTGCACTTTATACATACTCTCAGTAATTACTAAGTTCATTAAAAACAGAAGTCCTGTTTTTCAGGTGTGAGCTACCATTAACACCGGAGGGGGAGGCGGGCTTTGAGTCGGGCTAGGGAAAGAGGATTGCACCCAGTGAGTGGAGGAAACTTGCACCTCATGTGTTGGTTTCGAATTATTACCGCCTGAGGTGACGTCACTGCGGTATTTACAGATCCGCACGCGCCTGCCACCATCTGGCAGCCTAGACCACGCGCAGCTAAGGCACCGGAGAGTTGCTGGGAGTGCGGAGATGACTTTCCCCTTCATAGATTTTAATTTTCCTGTTGTTAAGAAACCTCGGATCCATTATTTATCGGGACAGGAAGCCAGATGGCCCGATATCTGCAACATGTAAATAGAGGGGAGAGAGAGGAGAGAGGGGGCGGTTCGCTGAGTGTACAATGCGTGGGCGCAGAATAAGGCACTTGTGTGTGTTAAACCTCTGGCAGAACTTGCCGATAGAGCCTCATTGGAGTATCACTATAGCCATGCTCCCAGCAGGGACACATCTCCAGTGAATACAAGCATCGATCTCTTGTCTTTATGGGGCCATGTGTTTCTAATTAGCGTGGAGGCGCGCACTGCCCCCGACCTCTCAAAGGAAAAAAATCTTGACGAAACCAAGATTTTTTTCCTTTGAGAGGTCGGGGGCAGTGCGCTCCTCCACGTTAATTAGAAACACATGGCCCCATAAAGATAAGAAAGTGCTTTGCGACAGCCGCAAAGCAGACGAGCCAGTCCGGATCGGCCGGACGAAAAGGTGAAAGGGCGTCACCAAAAAACCCTCATTTCCAATGGCAGGCCACCGTTTAGCATAAACTGTGACACCAGCCAATGAAAATGAGGGGCGGGGCTTCAAGTCCCCTTCTCAAATCTACTCTCCTACAAAATCTCTCGCCCAGCGAGCAGCGGTTTGCGCTGCAACACCAGGCGAGACCTAAAAAACCAAGAAGAATGCCACGTATATGACCCTCCCACAAGGCAGCATCCTATAAGGGATGAGGGGAAAGGTGGACCCTGCAGGGCTTTGTCCGCCGACGTGCTGCGTGGATTTGCTCACCAGGTCAGCTGGGCAGATTTGTTTGCTGGCGTCATTGGTGTGCAGCGAGTGCTCTCGCCCTTGATGTCTTTTGAAGATTTTGGGAAGCCGTTCTGTGGCTGACGCTGCCGGCAGGCACTTTCTGTCTCCCATTGGATGTGAGGAGACTGAGGTGTCGGAAGGAGTGTCTTTCCTTCCAGGTTAAGATGAGCGCATGCACGATGCCGGTAGTTCGTATATGTGCACTGGACATGTTGCAGTTGGGCTCCAGAATGCTGGCAGCAGCTTTAAAAATGGGGCTTTTGCAGGTAAGTCCATAGCAGATTTGCTATTTATGAACTTGTGTGATAAAGCAGACTGGTCATTATCTTTCCTGTTGGTGATTTTGACATTCATTATGGGGAAGCACTCATATAAGAGGAAGTGTGTAGTGTCTTCTTCCTCTTTGGATTCCTCTTCTTCCTCTCTTGTGAGGAGGTCGGGGGGATCAGATGAGCACCTGAAGCGCTTGATCAGAGAAACCTGCTAGAATTCCCTCCACTGAAGGAGAGACATCAGGAGTCTCTGAGGGTTTGCTCTTCTGGATCTTTGGGATCGGATGAGGAGACTCCTGGTCCTGACAAACAGAAGGGGAAGTACATCAGCAAGGATTTATTGCCTGATGTGTTGGCACATGTGAAAGACATATTGGGGTTTCAGGATGGGGTGGTTCCTGAAACTTTTTCTTTAGTGTTGCTAAGGCAGTTTCAGGGTGCCTCAGAAGAGGATTTTCTGGTTCACCCTTTCATTTGGGAAGTCTTGAAACTGGAATTGAAGGACCCTAACAAAATCATGTTGCTCTGATTCATGTTAAATCATACCTCCTTAATGACATGTCTGGTAGTTTGCCGGCTGCTATTCCCATTGATTCCTTTGTGGCTAGCTTGGTGGACAGGACCTCTCTGACGGGGATGCTATTGTTAAAGATGCAACTGATAAAAAGGTCGATTCAGTCCTCAGGAAAGTGTATTAAGGCTCTCATTTGGTGCTGAGAGCTGGTATCTATGGGTCTTTTGTCTCTCAATCCTTACTAACTGATATTAAGAAATTGCTCAGTGCTGTGGATGATTCTTCTGAGTGCTCTGCCTTGCTTGGTTAATATTGAGAAACAAGTTGAGTTCATGTCTGACATTGCTTTTGATGTGGTGTGGGCTTTTGCTTTGACAGGTGGGGCTTGTACTGCTGCCAGGCGCAAACATGTCCTTAAAGATTAGCGCTCTGATGCTGCCCAAAAATCTTTTGCCCTAAGACTTCAGTTTCAAGGTTCTCAGATGCTTGGGCCCGAGTTAGAGGATCTCCTGCATAAATTGTTCAAGGAGAAAAAACACTCCTCTTCCTTGAAGCAGGCTGGTTATGACAAGGGGTTCCCTCAGAAGTGCCTCTACTTTCATTAGCCCACCGCGATCAGCAGCTGCATCAGCAACGCACTGCAGAGAGAACATTCTATCCTAAGAAGGGTGCACAGAAAAAAACTCAGTCTTCCCTTAAGTGTTCCTGACTATATGACTGTGCCTTCCGGGTGTGCGGTTGGAGGCAGGCTTCTTCTCTTCAGCACTGTGTGGCAGGAGTCTACTTCAGATGAGTGGGTGCTTTGCATCATCAGAGAGGGGTACAAGATCAAGTTTGTGTGCCCCTCCCCCCCCCGGGATTTTGGGGTGCAGCCAACTCCGTGGCCCAGGATGAGGAAGAAACAGCTGGCTTTGGCTCAGGGGGTGGAGTCCCTACTCCTACAACAGGCTATTGTGAGGGTTGCAACTGAGGGAGCTCGGTCAGGAGTATTACTCGGTGGTCTTTCTGGTCAAGAACTCGATGGGAACATTTAGGATAAGCTTGAATCTGAAGGTCCATGAACAAATTCATGCAGACATTGCCATTCTAGATGGAGACTTTGCAGTGGGTGATGTCTCTGGGACCACTTCATGTGTACACTGGATCTCCAGGACACTTAATACCATGTGTCTATCCCTCCCAGCGATCAGAAGTGCCTGAGGTTTTGCAGTCATAATCAGCATTTTCAATTCCAGGTACTGCCCTTTGGCCTTAAGAAAGTTCCTTGAGCCTTCACCAAGTTGGTGGCTCCACTCATTGCCTTGTTCCAACTTCAGGGGATTTGATTCTACCCCTATCTATATGACTAGCTTTTCCATGCGTCTTCCCGGGCTCAGTTGTGTTAGGAGCTCGAAGTGGTCTGGAGGGAGGTCCAGAGGCATTGGTCCATTCATAATCTGAAAAAGTGCAGCTTGTTTTTCAAACAAGAAGCGCAGGATCTGTGGTTCATCGAGGCCAGGTTTCACACTGCTCTCAACAATGTCTTCCTGCCAGAGGCCAGGGTGTTGGTCTTGCAGTCCCTGGCTCTCCATGCCTTCCAAAGTCAGTCCAATCTGGTGAGGGTTTGGTTGAAGCTCCTGGGGCATATGGATGCTGCTTTGTTTTTGGTCCCATCGGACAGGTTCCACGGCAGGCCGTTTTGAACTCATCAACACTCCTGGTGGCACCCTGTGGCAGAGGATTACAAGGTTCTGGTTCCGGTAACAAAAGACAATCGGCAGCAACTTCAGTGCTGGTTGGACTCCTCATCTCTGAACAAAGTGGTTTGGCTGCAGCTGGACCCCCCAAAGGTCTTGACGACAGACGCCAGCTCGTTTGGTTGGGGGGCTACTCTGGAGGGGAGGTCTCTTCAGGCCAAATGGTCCCTCCAGGACAGCAGGCACTCCTCCAACTGAGTGACCTCATGACAGTGTTTCAGGGTCTGCTGGGGTTTTGTCACATTGTGGAAGGTTGCAATCCAGTGGTCCAGACGGAAAATATGGATGGCATAGGCTTATCTCAACAACCAGGGGGGTCCAGGACTCGGTCCCTGAATCATGTTGCGGCCCAGTTGTTTGGTTGGGCAGAGAGTCACCTGGTCTTCCTTCATGCAGTTCACATCTGGGGGGTGGAGAATGTGGTGGCAGATTCCCTCAGCAGGGTGTTCCCTTCATCTCAGGAGATGTCTCTGTCCAGTGGGGCTTTTTTCCGGATTTGTGCCGATGTTTGGGAAGCCAAGTCTGGATCGGTTTTCCTCTCACATCAATGCCCAAGTTCCCCGCTTTTGTGCACAAATTCCTCAGGAGAGGGATTGTGGTGTGGATGGTTTGCTCTCCCCTTGGCCTCTTCTGTATGCCTTCCCCAATTCCTCCGATTCCCAACTTCTGCTGCGATTGGTAGGGATATCCAGGGACATGACTGTGGTGGTTCCATTTTGGCCTTGTCGGTCATGGTTTCCTCTTCTCCAGTCACTGGTGGTTCAGGGGCCTTGGTTTCTTCCTCTCGACCCTCTCCTTTGCGGGTGTCACATGTTCTCTCACTTCAGAAGCTCTGCCTCTCTGTGTGGAGGTTGAAAGGAGGGGATTGCAGAACAAGGGATTGCCTAGGCATTTAGCTGTTGCCATTCAGAAGTCTAAGAAGCCATCTACTCTGAAGTCATATGGTTGGCACTGGGGTAGTTTTCAAAGGTGGTGTTCTTCCTTGAACCTTTCTCCCTTGGACTGTCATTTGAAATGTATCCGTCAATTTGTTTAGGAGGGATTAGACAAAAAACTCTGTCTCTACGCTGAGGGCTCAGTGGGCTGCTATTAGGGCGTTCTGATCTCCCTGGGGTAATCTGGCTGACTGATGGTTTGGTATCTGGATTGTTAAAGAGTTTCGCTATCCCTAGGTCTTTTGTACGTCCTCTATACCCATTATGGGACTTGCCTCTGGTTCTTCAGGCTCTGGTGTCTCAGCCTTTTGAGCCTCTAGATTCAGTGGGTGTGAAGTTTTTGATGTTGAAAGTGGTCTTCTTGGTCGCTATTACATCTGCTAGGCACCTGGGTGAATTGGGAGCTCTGTTGGTGAAGGAGCTCTTTCTTTCCCTCAGTGCAGATGGTGTTGTGTTGTGTTTGGACCATTCTTTTCTTCCTTAGGTTTCCTCTCAATTTTACAGGACTCAGGAGATGGTGTTATTGGCTTTGGCAGAGTCTGACTCTCTGGGGATTTTCAGTCGCAACTGTTGGATGTGAACTGGCCTCTTTGGATTGATGTGTCTCGTTACCAGTCTTTTAGACATTCTGATTCTCTTTTTATTTCCGTTGATTCTGCCAATAGGGGTAATAGGGGTGAAAAGGCTACTTGGTTGTCCATTGTTCATTGGATTAAGTAGGTCAACTCAATGGCTTACTCTTTGTCTGGTTCTCCGTCTCCTGACGGGGTTCAGGGGCATTCCACTTTTGGGATGTCAGCCTCTTGGGTGGAGGTTCATGGGGTTTCTATTGTGGAAATTTGATGGGCAGCTTCTTGGGCTTTTATCAAATACATTTTTCCGTCATTATCGTTTGCATAATGTGTTGCCAGAGAGCACCAATTTTGGTGTTGGGGTGCTGCAATCTGCTTTGCCTTGAGTTCTCATGTGATGTTCACAAATAAATCACGTTTTGAGTTTTGCATTTCAAATGTGATTTTTGTGTTATTTTGTTTCCCTTCTGGTTGGAGCTGTGTTTTTGGCTGGTATGGGGCTTGCTTTGGTATTCCTCATTAGTGACTGAATGGGATGAGTACAAGGGGGACCTGGGGGTAATGTCATATTACTTACCGGTAATGTTCATTACTCCTGGTTCTATTGTCCTCATCCCATATGTCACACCCCTCCCGCTCTCCCGTCAATCCGGCCTTCTGTGATGGAGTCTTGGGATTTCAGGAAGAATGCTTGTTGAGTATAGCCTTATAGGCTGTTGTCTTGTGGGAGGACAATATACGTAGCATTCTTTTTGTTTTTTTCTGTTTTGTGCGGTAGAAGTGCCTCATTAGTGCCTCATAGTGGGATGAGGACCAGGAGTTATGAAGATTACCAGTAAGTAATATGCCATTACCGCGCATATTGAGATTATCAGTTTTGTGAAAATAATGTATGTTTACCAATAAACTTGTAAAAGGAAATAATTTTTGCTCCCAAAAAATAAACGAAACACCTTGGTGTCGATTTTTAGCGGATGCGATGGCTATCACATCCAATAATGGCCAGCTCGTACTGAGGGCCTAAATGGAGTAATAGAAACACCATTTATTTACACCAATTAAGCGATAAATATTTGCATCTGATAAAATCTGACATGGAGGTGTTCACTACTTATTGGATGCAATAATTATTGCCTATTAAGAGTTTTTGGGGAAAAACATGCAGATTTTGGAGTTACTGTACCACAACTAACATGCTCCAGTAAATACTGGGCATTTCCCCCCAGGTTTAGCCTGCCAATATTTATCATAAAACTCATAATTGTGATATGTGCAGTAACAAGAGCTACCACACATATTGGAAAGTATAGGCTCACTCTTAACGAGATAAAATAGGGTCTGAAACAATTTGTACAAGGCAAGTTATTTTATCATCAGAATCTGCAAGATAATTAGTCTGGGAAGGCATGTCATCACTGAAGTACCATCAGAATGCTTTAAAATGGTTTGACTGAGCTATGCAATCATTTTGCTGAATATCATTCTGGAGGTAAATTATTCCTTCTGAGAGGAACATTTATTTCAAGACGGAATAACAAGAAACGTTGTTGTTGGCAATTGATTGTAATTAGCATGTTTTTTGAATCTGCAGCTGCTTCCAGGGAATAATGTAGTGCTAATGAAAAAACTCACAACATGGTAATGATTTTCATTTTAATTGCAGCTTCTCTCCAAATAAACTTGTAACATGCACTGTAATATGAAGATGTTCTTCTTGCTCAGTGCTTTATGCAGGGCAAACCCACAAAATATGAAAGACCAATGGAATGGCATAAGGAGACACTGCAAATATGTTTTTTTTTAAAGTAAGAAGGCTTGTGCTTTCCTTGATAGCAATTATTCATGCAGTGGTTAATTAGTGTTTGCAAGCGAAATGATTAACAACAATACAATTGCGATGACATTGCCTGTAATTAAATTGTTTGTAAAGATAGTGTTGCACAAATCATGACACTATATTTGTAAATCTAGACACCCATAGACTACCTTTGACATTTAGAATAAAGAAAATTCAGTGTCCACCACATGCTGTAAAACAAAATCACATTTTAAATAGAAGACGGGAGGTTGTACATAATGCCTAAGGATATGAAGCCCCATTCATCAAACAATTGTATATTCCTATTTTGTACACAGCACAAAAGGTTAGAAGCTGTGATGTATTGCGGTTGCTGGCATATATGGGCCTATCAAACAAAATTACATTTGCGAATGTAACTTTACTGCAAAGAATAGACTTACATGTTTCCATTCCATGAAACCAGGGGTGGGGACAAATTTATGAGTGCAAAGTTACTACTTGTAACACCTTGTACAAAGTCCTAAACTAAAACAATGAAAGTCGGGGCTACTTCCAAACCACATGCTACTCAGAGGTGTCCTTACCTAATTCATAAAGCCAATGGAAGGGAAAGTATTTGTAAAACATTTTACCAATTATGCGTAAGCACAGGTAAAAAATATTTTTATTGCATGGGTATGCATTTCATTAAGATTTGTGTATAAAGAAGAGGGTCAATTTATTATTAAATAATGGTATTCTGTACAGTGGTACGTTTCTGGCTGCATAAGCTATTGTGTCTTCATGGACACAATAGGGGATTGCTGGACTTGGCACTCTCTGCAGGGTCACCACAAACTTTTTTTTGCCTTCACCCCACCTGTTTTCTTTTCCCATTTTTGTTGGCCTTTAAGACTCTGTGCACTTTACCTCTGCTAACCAGTGTTAAAGGGCCTGCACTCCTTGTAAACATGGTAAAATTGTCTTAAACCCAATCGGCACATTTAATTTACTACAGGTACCAGTGGCCTATAAATTAAAAGCTACTAGTGGGTCTGCAGCACTTAGTGTGCCACCCACTTAAGTAGCCCTTGAAAACAAGTCCTAGGTCTGCCATTTCAGCATGTGTATGCAGTTTTAAACTGCCATTTTAACTTTGCAAAATAAACATTTTACCAGGCCTAAACCTTCGTTTTTAATACATATAAGCACCACTAGGGTAGGTCCTAAACAGCACATAGGGCAGGGTGTATTATTTTTTTTAAAGTTGGACATGTACTTTTAAATTTTACATGTCCTAGTTGTGAAAACTCTGAAAGTTCGTTTTTCACAATTGCAAGGTTTACCACTAAATAGGATAACATTGGTTTACCTTATTGCATTTGATAAGTGATAACGTTTGTGTGGGGCCAGGTAGGAATGCCATTTTGCTGTCTGAGGAATTGTAATTTAAAACGTATTTAATAGTAAAGTTGAATTTTAAATCACTGTTCTGAAAATTCCACTTTTAGAAAGTTTGCATTTTCTTGTCCTGTTTGCTGCCTGGAGCCTGTTCCTGGGTCACACGACTAGGTGCAGTTGGCAGTTTGCCTTTGTATATTCCTCTCAGCTTCACTATAGAGGGCCTGGGTGTTGGCAGGATGTGCCATCCTGGCTTAATGGGGAGGCAGAGCTGTCACTTACCACACATTCACTTCAAAGGCACTGGCCCAACTCACACACAAAGGACTTCACACTAGCTTATTGTGCCCACAGACAGATGGGACCAAGGTAGAGAGGAAGGAAATTCCAGGCACCTCTGTGAGGGAAATCTCCAGAAGCTTCTCCCACTTCAAAGTGGGCATGAGGTATAAAGATGGGACTCTTGGACCCAGTCTTCAGTACACTACTGGACCTGTGTATACTACAGACGAAGGGTGCCCTGCTGCTTGAGGCCTGCCCTGCTTGCTGAGAAGGAAGACTGGACCTGCTTCCTTCATCCAGGTCTGGACTGGGAACAGAAACTGGCCCTGACAAACTGGTCGGCCGGCCCCCTGGGAGGGGAGGGGAGGTGCGGCCGAGCTGTTTGCTAGGGCCGGTTTCGGCCGATTTTGTTACAAGGGGCCGATATTGCCGACCCCGGTAACAAAAACGGGCCCCCAGGGGTCGAAAGCAGGACCCCACCCTGGCGGCCCTGCCTTCATCCCAGGATGACGTGACTCCAATGGTCAGCTGACTGAGCTACAGGAACACAACAAGTTCCAGAGGCCCCCCCACATCTACTCAGCTGACCTGCTGCAACTGGAGCTGCCTAAATCTGCAACTGGACCTGCCTGAGCCCTGCTGGCCTTTTCTGGAGTGAGTTGCTGGTCCCCAAGAGATGCACCCCAGGTCCTGGACCCTTGCTGTGGCATCAGTTGAGCTCCTCCTGAAACAGTGGCGGCTGGTGTAATTTGAAACTGGTGCAGCGTATGCAGAACGAATCAACGTATGCGAGCGAGTGCAGCGAGCGAGCCCGCGGCAATAAGGGGGGTTCGTGGGGGTTCTCCCCCCGTGAAGAATTTTTTTTAAAATTGGCCTCTTTTTGGTGCGATTTTCAGCACTATTTCTGTGATAAATGGACTAAAAATTCAGTTCTTCTAGGCATTCATAAAAGAAAACTCATACATTATTTCAGAGAATTTCTGGGTTGCCAAGCAAGTCTGACTTCTGAAGGGGCTAGGGTACTAAGCAAGACTGCTTTGGCTCTACCCTTTCCAATAGAAAACACTAGTTAGCGATGTGAACAAGTTCAATGGACAAACCTGGGGTCTAGGGAGAGTCCCTCTCCTGAGAAAGAAATTTAAAAAGATTGGCAAATGGTGCATTTTAAAGCAAATGAATGCAGCAATAAAGAAAGGCTTATTAAGCAGTGGGAACGTATAGTCTTGAGATATTAAACACATTAAAAACTGTCCCGTATCTTCTTGCATTTATTTGTTCAACAGTTACTGTAATATGTAAATTGTTCTGCATGACAACAACTTTAGCCCTTTAAAATGTATGCTTGCCCAGTGTCTTGCACTGCATGCAGCATTAACTTTGGAAAAATATGCTCTAACCAGACTTCGGGAAGCACCCACAGCTGTTGGCTGTAACCAGTCATATAGAAATATGTGCAGACAGGTCTTTAAGTGAGATGAAAAAGTGGGTGCTCCCTTTAAAGGAACATGCCAAATACATTTCTGTGATTCCCATAGTGTGCCATCAGACCGGTATTTTGGTTTCTCTCTGAGATGTAATTTTATCCAGATAAATGGCACAACAACTGACATACACCTAAAGCCTGTCAGTATGATTGGCTTTGTCACTGGGTGTTAGCTGTTTAAGATAAATGAGTAACAACAATGATTTCTTATAAATAATGAACATTGAAAATGTTTAAATTCTGAAATTCTGAAATAGTGAGTCTGTGAATTAAATAGCATTGAGGCCTGTGGAAGGAGTTTTGGCCTTCAACTATGTGTGCTTTATGTTAGATATGTATCCTCTTTTTCTCTGCATATCTTGTCCATCTGCACATCTTCAACCCCCTCTCTTTCCTCTTCAGCATCCTCTTTTCACTCTTCCCCGAATGCCCTTCCTCACATCTCTGTCACTTCACCGCCCCCAACATGCACTGCACTCCCTCAAATATAAGCACTTTAATTTCTCTTACTTTTGCCTTGCAAATATTTTGACATCAGTGTACCCCCTTCACACACATTTCCACAGAATTTCAGTTGCAAATGGAATACACAAATATTGTTCTGTGTGCTCTGCAGAGAGGCCAACCCACTGACAGGCACTTTGTTTGGCTTTAGCCTTAGCGCCTGCGTGCTCAATCAAAGCCCCTCAAACACCTGGCATGGCTCAAGCCTCAAAGTATGCACAGAAAAAAATACAGATAAACAACATTATAAAATAGCTAATTCGTGGGGAATGCAAGATCGCACACGTAGGCTTAAATTAAAGGCAACAAAAAGAGAACACCTACTAATGAACACACCTTAGACGTTCCACCTTCCAATGTTAATAAATGTGCACCACTGATGTGGGTGAAAACGACTGCTACGATTTACAGCAATGAACGATTCATTTTGTAACGTAGCTCTCCCAAAAGGTTGTGATCTTCGTTACAGCACTGTTGTTTCCTTAAGTCGCAGTTTCCTTATCTGGCAATAATGAGAGCCCGAGAGACACGTTAATGAATTCCGGTACTAAAACCTGAATAAAAATACTGGATATTACTGGCTGCTCTCTGTCTAGCGCTTAACAACTGTCAAGTCGTTTAACCTAATTCGGCACTCTGCTCTAGCTTCACTGATGTGACCTCTTCACTGACACGTCCTTCTGCTTTTATTACGGGACACCCAGCGCCTTCCGCTAAAAAACGTGATGCAGAACTTAAGTATCTTTAAAAATGGAAAAAACACGTCATACAAAAATGAACATTAACCATACGTGGGGAACAAACAATGAAAATGAAAAACGCGGACAACATAAAACATGAAAAAAATCAGCAAAACTAGGATTGTTGACAAGCGCAGGCAGATGCCCTGGTGAAAACATTTACCCTTCCATGGCGATATTTGATACCAGCTCTTCGTGTGAAGCGAAGGAGGTATTTGCCCACTTAATGTTATCGTGTCCATGTCATGCAAACACATATCAACATGTAGCTGTCGAGGCCTCTGAGGCGCGCATACAACTCAAGTGCCTATATTCTCATTACAGTATTAATAAACAGTAAAGACCTTTAGAACCACATTTTACAAAATATATAACATAGTAAAAGACCCAACACCACGCTGTTCGCGACAGAAGAGAGAAATATTGATTTTAGCCAGGGCTGCTAGAGTAAGACCAGGAGTCGAAAGGAAGAGAGGTTGGGTGGGAGGTAGCTGCTACCCCGGCGATCCCTAATTAAAGGCCATGCCCTTTGACATCTGTGGACTTTCATGCTGTTTTCTTGCTGTTGCTTTCACGTGCAATCAGCCCAGTCACTCACCAACAATCCCGTAGCATAAGACAAATATAAATATAATATATTCTCGTTAGTAGTAAGTTCTGAAAATAAAACAATTAGTCACCAGAGATCCTGCAGGCTTCACTTCGCTCCAGAAGAGCAGCTGTCCTACATCAGCATTCTAGCAGCCAAAAGCCGAGTAGATGTATGCTGACAGTGAGAACAGGGGAAAGACAGCTCCCTTAGGAGAAATGAAGCCTGTATTTCAGCCCTGGCTTGTTTTGAATTTCCTACAGGCACGGTTGTGCACGGAGTCTTTACCTCAGCGCAGGGATTAAACACCATGTGGGCAGGGTGCTCTAAAGGCTGTGCAGTCAGATCCTTTCTTTAACTTAGGCGCTAGATCCGGCTGGAATGGGAAGGAGCGGTAAAGGTAAGAAGGATTGTGGGTGAAATTGTTTAGAGTCAGACGGGGGGGCAGAGTGAGATCTGGACACAGAAAAGATGACAGAAACGGGAGAGTGATGGAAGCAGAGATACAGGACGGGGGGCACTGGTAGTAATCAAGAGAAAAACAAAGGAGACGGGCTGAGGCCTACGAGAGAGGCGGGCTGAGAAGAGCGGGGGAGTGAGGCTGGGGAGGTGAAGGCGGGGGGGGCTGGGACTGGAAGTGAGCACGAGAACTCTAGGAACAGAGTGGAGGGAGAGGCATAAAGGACATTTTCGGGGGAGAGAAAAGGTCGTCGCATGTCTAGTGCACACTTCCGCAGCACGAGTCCTAACAAAACTGAATCGAAAATTTGCTGAACCTCCATGTTCACCGCAAATGCAGTAGGTGTGCTGTCTTATAATACTTGGTGATTGTTATTAACACTGCTTCAGACTGGGACTCAAGAGAAAAGCATTCTGACGAACATATACTCGTGGGGGGGTCGCGCAGGGGTGGGGGCCGGGGAAGATTAAAATAATATAATAAAAGAAAACTTACCGGTTCGCGCCGCCTCTGCACAACTGTTGAAGAGCGCGGGACCCCGGACCAGGAGGCGCAACAAGGAACAGCCGCAACGCCACTGCAGTGCCAACCCCTCTACTGACGCTGCTCCAGCAGCGCCGCCAGGTTATCCCTGCCCATTAGGAGACCGGGGGCTGCGGCATCAAACCCTCGGTCTCCTAATGTGCAGCCTAGAGTGCGCATGTTCGGGCTGATCGTAAAAATGATCAGCCCAAAAATGAACATGCGCACTATTGCTGGGACTGCAACTGTGTGACTGTCTCTAGTGCGCCGCTGGGATGTCACTCAACTCCCTGAGTGCTGCCGCAGCCACGCCCCCACCCCAGCGTCCCTCGTTCTACTTCTCCGACCAGAGACGCTAATTTCAATCAGGAGTCTTGATTGGAATTAGCGTCGGAGAAGTAGAACGAAGAATTTGGAGCCGTGGCATTAGTGGGGCAACACCCCAACGCCCCCAATGGATGCACCGCCACTGTCCTTGAAGGAAGGAAGAAATCATGATGTTTCGGGCTCTTTGCAACCAAGAACGGGCCTGTTTGTCCACAAGATCTTGCTGCCTGCACTGACCGTCAATGTGAAGCTCCGGTGAACCCAACTCTTCACGCTACAGCGACCTCCAATGATGACCAGCAACGCAAGATCCGCACTTTGCGGGAAAAAAATCTGCCAACTGGGCTTGAAAATACAGCTTTACTTAAGAAAGAAAATTAGCACTGCAAAAATGTGTTGGTGGACTTAAAAGGTTAAAAAAAATTAGAGATATATGGACTGTTAGTCAGCAGATGATCTATGAGCCTCAGTTAATGGATCATCTGCTGACTCAAATTGAGTACAGCGAGCACGAGCCCTCTGATTGGTTGACCACTAGAGAAAGTCTTCTCTTGGAACCACAATTGCAGGACATAGGGGAATGGGTCAGGGAATAAAAAATAAAGGCCACGTAAGGGGTCAGGGTATGTTTCTAAATCCAAAAGCTGCAAATCCTAAACCTATGAAGTGAGGGTTTGTGACTCTGTTTTGCATATTTTGTTAGTGAAATGGACCGTGTTCGAGCACCCCCCCCTGGCATTTTGCTTAGGGTTCAACTATTATAAGAATAATTATAATAGTGTTGCAAGTTTTTGGAAATTCTGTTGAATACCCAAAGTAACATTTCTTAGGGTTCAAGGGATTCATGAACAATTACATCAGTATCACAAAACTCTAGCACTGTGTTGGAGACCCAGTGTCAAATAGTTCTGGAATCAAGCATCATGTGATTCACGAAATACATTTTGCAGAACTCCGGGACCATGTTGGGATCCAAGGTTCAAATTGGTTGAAGGTCAAGGTATTGACTGACCATTGCACAGGTATTGTGAAACTCATGGACTGTTTTGGACACCCAAGTTCAGTTTCGTAATTAGTTGAGGTTCAGGACCTCTAGATTGGTTTTGCAAAACACTTTCAACATCTTCTACACCAAGGTTTAATATTTAAGTGGTTTAGTTAATTCTCATCTTCATACATTGTACCCTGCAGTGTAGGTTTTCAGGCTCATCGTTGACATTTTCACTGTTATGCTTGGTATGCAAGTATTCTTCTGACTGATTTCTTGTGGTCGGTTGGGTGCAAAACTTGGGCATAGACCAGAACTTTTGGTTCAATCCCCACTACACACATTGTCCCCTGCAGTGTGTTTGATGCTGTAACTGGCTGCACCACATGCTATCAGGCTCATGGCTGATGCTTATGTGTAGATGCATGGGCAAAGACCATTCATCCCACTCGTTCATTTCTTGTGGTGGGTTGGGAAGTAAGACTGGCCATTTGCCCAGTCATATGGTTAATCCTCCATTCAATACGTTGTCCCTAGCAGTGCATTAGGTGCAAAGCCTTTTCTCAGGCCAGGCTTTCAGGCTCATGGTTGCCTCTTTTATTGTGATGTTTTCTATGCATGTCCAGTATCACTGACTCATTCCTAGTGGTGGGTTAGGTTGTTGGCCATAAGCCAGGCCATTTGATTCATTCCAAACTGAATACATTCACCCCTGCATTGTGTGAGATGCTAGATCTGGCTGCACGCAGGTTTCGTTGGTGATGCTTAGCTAGTGATGCTCAGAATCTGCAGCCAATGGCCATATGGTTTATTACTCAGTACAGGTATTGTCCCCTGCAGTGCGTTCAGGGCAAGGCCTAGCCACAAGCCAAGGTTTCCGGCATCTTAGTTTGCATTTTAGCAGTGATGATCAATATGCACAACTGAATACCACTGATTCATTCATTGTCATTGATTTGTTACTATACTAAGCCTGGTAATAGGCCAGGGCATCTGGGTCAATTGGTAGTGCATGCATTGTCCACTGCAATGTGTTAGTTGTGAGGCCTTTTTCGCAGGTAAGGCTATAGGACGGCTATAGAACTTACGATTTGCATTTTGGTGGTGGAGCTCGTTGTGCCATTCGATATCACAGATTCATTCTTGGGGTGTTTTGGGTACTTGATTTGGCCATAGATCAGGCCATTATGTTAATTCTCCCCTGAATAGTTTCCCCCCTGCAGTGTGAGAGGTGCAAGACCTGGCTGCAGGCTAGGCTTTCAGGGTTATGGGTGATGCTTAGACAGAGATGATTGGTATGCACAAATGATGAGTGTGTATACCACACACTTCTTGCATGACTAGGCCATAAGGTTCAATCCAAATGCATGCATTGTCCTCTGTGGTGCCTTACATAGAAGGCATGGCCACAAGATAGATTTTCAGGGTAATGGTTGGTGTTGTGGTAGTGATGCTTGGTATGCACAACCTGAATCATTCCTTGTGGTGGATAACATATTAGGGATAGCTGTCGGCCAGGCCATTATGTTTATTACCAATTGAATACATTTCCCCCAGCAGTGCATTAGGTCAAAACTTGGAAGGCTGAAGCCTTGAGAGTAATGTTTTGCATGGCTCAAGGTCAACTTATTCATTTCTTGCCAAGGTTGGGCATGAAGCCTGCCTATATTCCAGGCTATACAGTTTATTACCCAGCATATGCACTGTCCCCTGCAATGCTCTGAGTAGAAGGCCTGGCACCAGGACTGGCTATCAGGTTCATGGTTGGAATTCTTATGGTTATGCTCGGTTTGCACATTAAAAGGAGTGAATATCACAGATCCATTTATTGTGGTGGGTTGGTTATTGGACCTGGCCATACACTTGGTCATTTGGTTCAGTCCCCACTGAATACAATCTCACATGCAGTGAGTTAGGTGCAAGGTCTGGCTGCAGGCCAGGTTTGCAGGCTCATGGCTGGTACTTCAACCTTGATACTTGATATGCATTAGATTCAAGACCAGACAGCATGACAGGCTTTGCTCTTGCCTGAAGCTTTGAGGATGATGTATGGTATGAATAGCCAATGGCTGCGCCTTTCACTGATTAATTCTGTGTGATGGATTGGTTACTAGAGTTGGCTATAAGGCAGAACATTTGGTTCATTACCCAGTGCATCCATTGCCCCCTACAGTGTGTGAGGTGGAAGGCCTAGCTGCAGGACAAGCTTTGAGGCTTCCGATTATCACTTTGGCCTTGATGCTCGGTATGCATGGCCGAAGGCCATCCGTGCCACTGATTTAATCCATGTGGCAGCTTGGCTATTAGGCCAGGTCAGTTTTTCGATCCCCAGTGCATACATTCCCCCCTACAGTGTTTTAGGTGCAAGGCTGGGCATAGACCGGGTTTTCTTTTCAGCCTCATGGCTGATGCGTTGATGGTGATGTGTGGTATGCACTACCAAATACATTGCATACCACTGATTCATCCCAGGTGATGCCCCTAGCTCAGGGCATTTGTATTATTCCCTAATAAATGCATTATTCCCCATAGTGTATTGTTTGAAAAGTGTGCACGTAATTGTTATATATCACAATATGTGCTCAGTAGTATGTAGATAATAAAAAAATCTGAGTTGTAATATTAAAACTGTGAACTATCTTTTGCAATCTTTCGCTAGCCCCATCAATCTGTTCTTGCTTCAGTATCCCAGAGACTTCATAGTGGCTGGAGGGTAATGGAAGATTTGCAACATATTCTGCAAAGAGGGAAAAACAAACATTGGCACACAAAACAAGCCAAGATATTTAATAAATAAAGGTTCTTCTGCAATTAGTCTTGAGTTGTGTGTGATGGTGTAGATGGGCGAATGGGTGTATGTGAGAAAGAGTTAACAGCTGGATGGGTAAGTGAGAACATGGATCGATGGATGAGTGACTGAGTAATTGTATAATTTATCGCAATTAATTGGTAGATGAGTGCATGGGTGGATAGATAAAAGTTTGAAATTGTGAGTGCATGGCTAGATGTAGGAATTAGTGCACGGATGAATGGTTGAATAAGACATTGTATGTATGAATGCAGACAGCCTACATGAATCGTACAGGCTGAGGCCACAGACAGCGATAGTGATAACGACGTACAAATGCCAAGAATTACCAATAGTTTGCCAGTGCAGACCACACACATGGATTGGGCACCACAGTACGAAGAACACCAAAAATGTATAAATAATTATCACAATTACGCCAGTGCAAGCATAATATAAGGGGTGGGCATCAGCGATCTAAGACTGCTTGCAACATGTTAATAATTACCCGAAGTACAGCTGTGCAACATTTCTTGGAAGTGGGCAACATTGTGCTAAGAGTGCCCGTTAATATATAAACATTATCACCATTATCCCAATGCAGCATTACATAGGGGTGGGCAGCATCGTGACAAGAGTGGCCTCAGAATGTCAAGAATTATCAGAATTAGGACAGTGCAAACATTCTGCACTGTGTGCACTGTGCTAAATATGCCTGCTGATTTATGCTTTTACGCACTATTCTTGTAAGCATCTACTCAGAAATCACTAGGAGGTTTTCACAGCATGGCCACATTTCAACCGTCCTTGGTGAATGTTATGACTTGCACCATCACTCAGTAATCATTAGTACATGTTCAGATTTGCACCAATTCCCAGTACATAGCACAATGTGCACCATCTCTCAGTATTAATAAGGGCATGTTGGTACTTGAAGCAGCACTCACACTTGAACACATGCCAACATCTGTTCAAGAACTCAAACTCGTGACCGTATGTGCTCCCTGAATTGTGAGGTCAGATGGGGACTTATGGACTTCTTGGAGACTTGGTGGCGGCTTAAAGGCACTTACCGGAAGCTTAGAGTGGAACAAGCCCTCCAAATGAAGATCGTATCCACTTGCGAGAGAAGCACAGTGCGTGGCCGTGTTAATACCTACCTTTGAAGGCAATTTAATGAGTAAATGTTGGTAAATAGTTAACAGATGGTTGAGCATTTAAAGTCACTTACATTTATCAGTACTAAGTCACGGTTCCATCATCGAAGAAAACATTTTCTGATAAACACATACACTGCTGTTGTTCACTGTGTTTAAAGAGAATTTTAGTCATTTTTGTTTCAAAGATTGGACTTTTTAAATAGATATAACTGCTGTTTCACTGAAATATGTTGCCAAATCCTCATAAGCCGTAAATAGAAGCCAATAGCCAATGTTTATCAATGATGATTTATGGGGTAGGACTGATCTTTGTGGAATATAGCACGTTACAACGCGTGCTTTTACAACGCGGTAGTTAACAACGCGGTCGTTACAACGACCGCGTTATTACCACGCGTGTCATTATATCGCAAGTCGTTTCAACGACTTGCTCTAGAAGCGCGCTGGACTTAGGAATAGTATTAATTACTATTCCTACTCCAGTTCTGCAGCAACAGCAGGGAAGGTGTTGGATTTAAAATCCAACACATTCCCTGGTGTTGCACGCCCCCTAGAGCAGGTCGTTGAAACGACTTGCAATGTAATGACACGCGTGGTAACAAGGCGGTCGTTGTAACGACCGCGTTGTAAAGTACCGCGTTGTGTCTGTTGCGTGGTAAACGTTGTTTACCATCTTTGTGCTGTTTCAACCGAATGGAGCCTCCAATCGGCTCAATAACAATTTTAAAAAAGGTGTTGACTGGAGGGCATCTAGCAGTCTTAAACTCAATGGAGAGAAAACAGAGGTCATGGTGGTAGGAAATAACCCTGCCAGGTGCATGGAGCTAAATTGGCCAATTTCTATGGGTGAGCAACCTGTACCCAGAGAGGAGGTCAAGAGCATAAGCTTTTGGAAAGAGAACAAGCTCTCACTGACGTAATTGGGAAAGCTTCTGAGATGGTTACCTGAACTATCTTGCAGAGCAGTAGTGTAAGGTTAAGTGCTCTCATGTCACGACTATGGGAATTCCCTCAACTTGGCCAGCCCCAAGACATTCGTACCCAGACTCCAAGTCATCCAAAATGCTACTGCGCTTATATTACTGAAAATTCCCAAATACCAATCTGTAACCAAGGCTCCGGTAACCTGCACTGGCTCCCAATAGTCAAGAGAATTCAGTTTAAGACTCTGGGGCATATTACTAAGGTCCGGCGATAATTATCGCTCAGCGCGCTTAGCGCGAGGATAATTATCGCCTGACTAACGCTGAATTTTATCACTGAGATAGCGTGCTATCAGCAACACTCATCTCAACAGTGATAAAATTGCAAGCGCTAACTGCCAAATGTGCGATTATCGCTGGAAATCCAGCGATAATCGCACAATTTTTGGCGTTAGCTTGCTGATAGGGCAGGACAGACTCAGCCATGATATCCACCTTCCAGTGGATATCATGGCTAAGATCACTACTGAGAGCAGGCGTTAGAAAAGTAGCGCTAACCGCGGTTAGCGCTACTTTTCTAATCACTCTGCATGTTCGCCTGCAGCTTGATAATAGGAGAAATGTCGGTTAGCGACATTTCTCCTGTTATCCTGGGAAGGAACGCCCACTTTGCATCTCATTAGAGATGCAGAGCGAGGCGTGGGGAAAGCGGGTGCTAACATGCGTTAATGCATGTTAGCACCACGCCTTAGTAATAGGGCGGTAATATTATCTCCGCTTTTTTGGCTCTTAAAGCCGAAAAGCGGAGATAATGGCCCTTGCTAATATGCCCCTAAGTTTATTGTGCACTGCATTATTTACAAGAAAGGCCCGAAGTTGATCCAGAGTCTACTTACCGTCCATAATCCTAGAAGAACGCTGTGCTCTACTGACCAGCAACTTTTCATGGTACCAAAAATAAAGAGATCTAGGAGTGGAGGACACTCTTTTGCGTATCAGGCTTTGAAACTTTGGAATTACCTTCCTTTACAAATAAGGAAAACAGAGTTAGAGCTTCAGTTTTTCAAACTATTAAAGCTGCCCTATTTAACTAAATTAACAGACGGGAAGGATATCTGTAAGTTACTACATCGCTGGGAGGCCCAGATGGGTAGCCATGCACTCTACAAATATCGGTGAATAGAATAGAATAGATCACTTTTTTATTGCAAAATATTAATCTAAACACTCTATGGTTGTGTCTAAATCATAAAGAAATTATTCATATACTTTTATGTTAAAAGACTTATACAGCGAGTAGCTGCATCAGCAATGGGGCACCCCAGCACTAGTCCTAAAAGACCACACTGCATAAAACGACCTATTGCAAAGAGCTGCAGGAAGCAGTTAAGAAGAGAATAACCAGGGTTTCAGGATTTTCTGAAAGACCAGTGGTTCTGGACACTCCTAAGACAGAGGGAGCGCATTCCAAAGGGCTGGGGCCTTACGCAGAAAAAACAGCCTCCCACTTTGACTCTCTTACCACGTGGAACAAAAGCCAAATTACGATCGGCTGAACACAGTGCCCGAAAGGGCATGTACCAGGACCCTAGATTGGACAGGATGCGAGGCCCCTGGGAAAAAAAGATCTTATGAGCGGTGCACAAGGTTTTTGCGAATAAGACCAGAGACAGGAAAACATTTTGGAATGAGAACAGCAGCCTGGCTGTGGTGTTTAGAGCTAGCTGGAGTCTGCTAATCACAACCTTGTTGGTTCCCAGAGAGAGGATGTTGCAGTAGTCGAGCCGGGAAAGAATAGCTGCCTGAATAATTACTTGTCAGGTGGGAGAGTCAAAAAATCTGAGAATGGGTTTAAGCCCACGCATAAGTCTAAAGCACATGCCTACCACTGATTTTGCCTGTGCTTCGACAGTTATTGCATCGTCCACCCAGACACCTAGGTTTTTGACCACAGACTCAGGACGTGGGGGACCGGGTGAGGGAGGCCACCAGTGGTCACCCCAAGAGTGGCTGTCTTTCCCTAGAGGGAGAATCTCAGTCTTGCTTGTATTCAATTGCAAACAAGTAGACTCCATCCACTCTGCAACGGCCAACATACCCCTTTGGAAATTAGCCATATCTGTCAATGGTTCGTTAGAGAAGGAGAGCACGAGCTGGGTGTCATCAGCATAGGACAGCAGCATGAGCCCCTGGCATTTCACAACCTGAGCCAAAGGTTGAATGTAAATATTAAACAGAGTGGGGCTCAGAGAGGATCCCTGGGGAACGCCATGGTGCAGAGTGTGCAAATGAGAGCTATGCTGGGGGAAATAACCTGATAAGAGCGGTCAGAGAGATAGGAGGAGAAACAGGCAAAGGCTGGACCACCTATGCCAATCTCCTGAAGGTGCCGGAGCAAAAGTTGTGGGACACAGTGTCAAAAGCGGCACTTAAGTCACGCAAGATCAAGGCCAAAGACCTGCCTACGTCTAATATGCTGCAGAGTTGTTCAGTAACTGCAAGAAGAGCCGACTCCGTCCTGTGTGATGGCAGAAACCGTTCTGAGAGATGTCCAGAATCTGATTATCTTCTAAAAAAATTGTTAAAATAACATTGACATGTGTCTCAGTAACCTTGGCAAGAAAAGGCAGAAGAGAGCTAGGGCATAATGTGTTCTTGTTCAAGGCAATTTTTCTGCCCTTCTTCTACTATATCTACTATTAGTCTTTGGCACTGTCTCTCACTCTACTCTGATTGAACGACTCTTCAATTTAGGCATCTGAAATCTGTTTTACAATGGATATGTTCTTTCTTGACCAGTAGATCACAATCAGTTATTCTGGCCCCTTACTCATGGTCTTCATATTTTATTGCTGTTTTTTATACTCTGCACACTGGGGCACTGTTGTTCATTGCCCTGTGTATATGATCTGACCCCTAACATTTGGTGAAATTGGCAAATCCCTGACTGACGTCTTACTATTTCTGGTACGGAATTACGCCCATGGCATGAAAAGTTAACTGTCACATGTGGATTGCAGCAGTTATTGAGCCATCTACTATGGTAACAAACGGAAACATGATTTCAGATCTACCATTTGTAGCCGGACTACTGCAGTGTAAAACCTGCAATGTGACCAGTTAAAGTAGCCCTATTTGACAGGTAAAAACCTCTCTTTTAAATATTAGTAGGTCACCCCCATGTAAATCTTTTAGCCCACAAGGTGTGGTGCATTGTACTTAAAAGTGGGACATGTAGAAAATTAATATTACCATGTCCGTACCATGACAAGGCCTTAAAAGCTCTTTTCACTGTGGCAGGCCTAGCAGTCCTAAACTGAAAGCCAGAGTGAAGATTACGACCAAGATGGCCGCATCTTGAAGGTAATCCGGTGGCTCTCCGTGTGAATCCCTCTATAATCCATTCAATTATCCATTTCCCACACTGTTTTTTTTTAAACTGTTTTTATTTTTAAACATCAGCCAAAACGTCAGCAGGTGAGTCTTATACACATCAGATTTAACATTATTTCAATCACTTGCTTCTTTCAAGGCTACAGAGATTAGATTATGAAAATCCCTCTTCCAGTACTCCTCTCCCATCCCTCTCTCTAGGTTAGGTATGACCCACCCTAGTTGCAAATTCTTAGGAAATGAAGTAATCCACCAACAACTTATGAAACCCATGTGCCGGGGTGCACATTATCAATCCCAACCCCTACCATCTCCAGGTTATAATATTTTAGCCACGGCTGCCAAATTTTCCTGAACTTTTTGGAACACCCTCTGGCCATATATGTTGTTTTCTCGGCCCCCATGTACAAATCCATACTGGCACTCCATTCCCCCATAGTGGGTAGGTCTACTCCTGCCCAGCGGTTGGCGATGTCTCTTTTTGCAACTACGAGTCCCAGGTTGCACAATAAAAGTTTATATCTGGGGATATCAACATCTGTAAGGATACCCAGGACAATATATTTGGGGTCCACAGGGATCTGTATTTCTAATATGTCATTTAATTCCTTCACTATTCGTGACCAGTATCTTTGTACCTGCTGGCATTCCCATAGGGTGTGTATGTAGGTGCCTTGATCGGTTTCACAATGCAGACAGTTAGGCGTTTCTGCCCTGCCCATTGCGTGTAGTCTCGCACTGTCATAGTACACCCTGTGTTGGACTTTAAATTGTATTAACCTTAAACGGAGATTAATCGCAACCTCCCTTGGGTGCATCAATGCCCCCTCCCAATCAATGTCCTCTAGCGGGCCCGTGGTTTCCTCCCATTTACCCCTGAGGGATAACAGTCTGTCGGGGATGTTGTTCATTAGGGTTTTGTATGTCCAGGAGACTGCCTTTGAGGGTATCTCCTCCTGCAGTAGTCTTCCCTCTAGTGGTGCATATTTAGGGATATCTGTAATGTCAGGGTTTTGTGCCCTCCAAGCATGTTGTAATTGTAAATACATTTCCCACACTGTTAAGCTGTTGAGAGAGATCTAACAGTGCCCCGGACAGAACGAGGAGGTCTTCGCTGACTAATCCTGACCACTCGACGAGGAGAGAATGTTGCAGCCGCATCTGCGAGACGCAGCCTACCCAGACAGAGGCCCGTGTAGACAAAGAGATCGGAGAAGGCCGAGAAGTATACCTGTTTTAACCGGCAGACGTCAGAAATCGGCGAACAGCTGTGAGAGGCAGGAAGAAGCAGAAAACTGTGTCCCGCAACCAGTGCTATTGAAGGCGGGGCAGCGATGTTCCGACCTGAAGTAAGGATTGACAAGGAGGCTGTGCCCCGAAACTCGGCCAGATCGAAAGGAGATCCCCTCTGACCCTAGAACAATGGGGCAACGTGGAGAGGTGGCGCTGGCCCTCCTCCAGCGAGAGGCGGCTGCTGCCTAAGAGCGTAAGGAGGAGGTGAGTGGCCGGATGCCCGGACTGGTACGCAGACATAATATCGATGCTTAAATATCGATATACCAGAATATCGATGTTTAAATATCGATGTGGCACAATATCGACCTGCAAGAATATCGTCGACCACAATATCGACATGCAGGTAAGAAATATCGTTTTACTAAATATCGAAGTTAGTAATATCGTTAGTGAAAATATCGTTGTTAATAATATCAAAATTTATTTTAGTGTTCTGTATTTTAGTATATGTGTTAAAAGTATGTGAATTAAACATTTTGTATAAGTATAGCTTATTTTTGTAATGTATGTTTGAAATTTTTAGAAATAATTAATTTTAGGATAATTAATTTTTGCGCATTTTAGTTCAGTAGCGGGTTGTGGGTTTATAGGGGAATAGGGTGGGAAGTAATTTAATTATAATATATTTATTAATACATTTTAGAAGTTATTAATTTTATAAAAATTAAATTTTGCGTTTTAGTTCCGTAGCGGGTTGTGGGTTTATAGGGGAATAGGGTGGGAAGTAATTTAATTATAATTAATTAATTAATAATTTTAATTAATTAATATTTTTGTATTTAATAATTTATATTGTTAATTGTGTTAATTAATTTGTTATTAATTAGTTATTAATTGGTTATTAATTATTGTTTATTAATTGGTAAATATGTTAATTGTGTTATTTTTTTAGGAGCGGGTTGTGGGTTTATAGGGGAGTAGGGTGGGAAGTAATTTAATTATTATTAATTAATTAATAATTTTATTAATTAATATTTATGTATTTACTATTTTATTTTGTTAATTGTGTTAAATAATTTGTTATTAATTAGTTATTAATTGGATATTAATTATGAATTGGTAAATATGTTGTCTTATTTTTCGGCGTGGGTTTATTAGGGAGTAAGGGGAAGTAATTTAATTATAATTAATTAATTAATAATTTGTATTAATTAATATTTGTGTATTTAATATTTAATATTGTTAATTGTGTTAAATAATGTATTAATTATTAATAATTAATTGGTAAATATGTAAATTGTGTTATTTTTTTAGGAGCGGGTTGTGGATTTATAGGGGAGTTGTGTGGGAAGTAATTAAAATGTAATATATTTTTTATATAATATTTAGTTATTGCTATTTTATAGTCTTATTAGTGTGAATTAATTTATTACTGATTGTTTTTAATTTGATTATTCATTGTTATTAGTAAATTAATTAATTGTTCGGCAATTATGTTAATTGTGTCATGTTTTACAATATTGGTGGTGTCATTTATAGGGGGATTTGGTGGGACATAAATTATTTTTTATTATTTAAGTATTTGTTAATTAATGTTTATTATTTTCCTGTAGTGGGAATAGTAAATTATTACATTCTGCTATCCAACACTTTCCCTACTGTTGCAATTGTTGGAGTGGGAATAGTAATTTCATCCCCTCCGCTATCCAACACTTTCCCTACTGTTGCACTCGTTGGAGTGGGAATAGTAATTTTATCCCCTACGCTATCCAACACTTTCCCTACAGTTGCACTCCGTGGAGTGGGAATAGTAAATTATTACCCTCCACTATCCAACACTTTCACTACTGTTGCACTTGCTGGAGTGTGAATAGTAAATTATTCTCCTCTGCTATCCAACACTTTCCCTACTGTTGCACTCCCTGGAGTGGGAATAGTAATTTTATCCCCTCCGCTATCCAACACTTTCCCTACTCTTGCACTCCCTGGAGTGGGAATAGTAATTTTATCCCCTCCGCTATCCAACACTTTCCCTACTGTTGCACTTGCTGGAGTGGGAATAGTAAATTATTCCCCTCCGCTAATCAACACTTTTGTATAGTTGCACTTGCTGGAGTGGGAATAGTAATTTTATCCCCTACGCTATCCAACACTTTCCCTACTGTTGCACTCCGTGGAGTGAGAATAGTAAATTATTCTCCTCCGCTATCCAACACTTTCCCTACTGTTGCACTTGCTGGAGTGGGAATAGTAAATTATTCCCCTCCGCTATCCAACACTTTTCCTACTGTTCCACTTGTTGGAGTGGGAATAGTAAATTATTCCCCTCCGCTATCCAACACTTTCCCTACTGTTGCACTCTTTGGAGTGGGAATAGTAAATTTTTCCCCTCGGCTATCCAACACTTTTCCTACTGTTGCACTTGCTGGAGTGGGAATAGTAAATTATTCCCCTCCGCTTTCCAACACTTTCCCTACTGTTGCACTCCCTGGAGTGGGAATAGTAAATTATTCCACTCCGCTATCCAACACTTTCCCTACTGTTGCACTCGCTGGAGTGTGAATAGTAATTTTATCCCCTCCGCTATCCAACACTTTCCCTACTTTTGCATTCCCTGGAGTGGGAATAGTCATTTTATCCTCTACGCTATCCAACATTTTCCCTACTGTTTTAGTTAATGTAGTGTAAAATGTTGCTTTAAAATTAAATAATTATTTTAATATTTTTATTTATTATATATATACATTTTATTTTTATATTTATGTTACAGGTGTATGTATATATATATATACATATATATATATATATATATATATATATATATATATATATATATATATGTATTTATAATTTTTATTATGTTTCTAACATTTTATAATTTAATAAAATAATTATTTATCAATATTATGAAGTAAATATATATATAATTATTTTTATATATGTATGTTTAATTGTTTTTTATATTACATTTATTATTTATAATTTTGTACATTTTTTAATAATTCTAACTATGTTTTTATTAATTATACTTATTATTTAATTTATTTTATATTATTTTTAAGACATTTTTAAAAAAACGATATTTTGAACAGCGATATTTTAATCAACGATATTTTGGTTTCGATATTTTTGTACTTACCTTTGTAGAGATAGGATGTCGATATTCTAGACATCGATATTCTGTACACGATATTCCTGTCGTCGATATTATGTCAGTGATCCGCCTGGACTGAGCAAAATGGTTGAGCAGAGGCGGTCGAGAACCGCTGCAAACGTCAAGCCAGCCGGTACACTTTGAGGTGGTATGGTCCTGAGTCAATACATGGCCTTGTGTCCGTGGAGCCTGTAATGAGGAGGATCGACTGGACCCACACATCAGGTACAGCACTGGGGATGGCCCAAAAGAGAGCAGTCCCCCCGCTGGGTGAAAGCAAAGACCATGCATTCTGTGACACCTTCCCCTGCCAGCCCCTACCGGGGTAATGGAGGGAGCTCAGCCCTCCCAAAAAAAGAGATATGTCAGTTGGCCAAGTGACTGGTCTACACCAGGAGTCCCATACGGCCTCCAGGCTGCATTAACTGCAAAGAGGCCTCACTCGGGTCTGCAACACCATCCGCCTGTGAGCTCAACAGGGAACCTAATCCTCACAGATATTCTACGCCCAGAAGGTGGTGAGACACAACAGACGCATTTCAGAGAAAGAGAGGCCAGAAGCAGCCAATGAGACATCCTGAGACCCGGACTACGACCCTGGGGTGGTGTCCATCACCCTGAACGCTAC
This sequence comes from Calotriton arnoldi, assembly GCA_963921515.1. Lineage (NCBI taxonomy): Eukaryota > Metazoa > Chordata > Amphibia > Caudata > Salamandridae > Calotriton > Calotriton arnoldi. The sequence goes on along the minus strand of CAWUFW010004979.1, from coordinate 861,118 downwards.
TGTGGCATGTCCAGAGGCATTTACTACCTGCTACCTCCTCAACAATAGTATTTGACCAAGCAAGTATCCAGAAATAGGTGCCGTGGACCGGTTCACAGCCCATGGCAGTGAGGCGGATGTTGGAGGGTCCCGAAAGTCCCGTATTACCATTTAACAAGAAACCCATTACTGGTTTGGCACTACCCACCAAACATGATACTCCTAGGTAGGCCCTACCAGGCAGGCTCAGATAGAATGTCTTAAATTGTCCACTTTCCCTTGTCCTGGTAGCACATCTCACATAGGCCCAAGCCCAGCTCCCTAGATAAACCATATCTTACATAGGCCCAAGCATACCTTCCTAAGATACAAATGTGTAGGCCCAAAAGCAAGTGACTCTTGCTCTCATTTTCATAATAATAATGAAACAGACCTCGTAGGCCTCACTGATCTGCTAGCAGAAATCTGTCCCATCCACCCAGATACAACATTAGCCTGTCTTGTAACTTTCCACAGTTACAAGAGCAAGGGTGGCCCCCACCCACTTGACAACTTGATGGAACATCTGGCAGTGTCACATGCAAGATTTGTGATATTCTTAGCTATGGGACTTTCCGCACTTGCTAAACTGGAACCCAAGGCAGGAACTTGACCAAGAATTAATATATTTAATATTAATTCTAAAGCATTTTTCACGGTAAAAGTTATCCTTTGTTTACTTTTTGCGGTCAGAGAACTCTGACCTGCTGCCACCAGTTCTGTTTTATCCTGATACCACTTCTCATATAAAATGTTCCAGTAAACAGGGTGGCCGAGTGGCCTGCGTCACATCTTGTGTCAAGCCTCGTGCACACGTAGGCAAGTTCTGCATTTAACGACAAAGTTCTGCATTCAACTATATAAAAGAGCCTCGCCCACACTATAAGCTTTGAACTCTTCCATTGCATCAGACCTTGACTGCATCTGGAGGGCTTCCCGTGCGATCGATCGTCCGTACTACTGGGCTAGAGCTTCAAACTTTCAAGGTGGTAATATTCTTTTCTTAATAATTTAGCCTTTTGGCTTTAACACCCTATCTAATGGCATAGCCTATTGGCATTGTCAGCCTATCTGATTATTTCACTATTGGTTTTGTCAGCCTATCTGATTATTTCATCATTAGTTTATTCAGCCTCTTTAATAATTTAGCCTTTTGGCTTTGACAGCCCATCTAATTCAGTTCATTCTAACCCAAGCCATTGCATTTAACTTAGTTTAAACTACGTAGTCTTGAATGGTGTTGCTTTCTTAAGAAAAGATTAGCCTTCTAGGCACTAGCCTACCCATCCTCTTTAGAGTTAGGGTTGCTCCTTGGGCAGCTGCTTATAGCATAATATTTTGGTCATATATTTGCTTCTTTGAACAACTGAGTTTGAACATTGTCGATGCATTTATTTTTTTCATCCTGCTCAAATGTTGTTGGGCAACATTTAAATTGAATTGTTTTATGCTTTGACCTGATCATGTGTTGATGAACACACATTTACGTTGAACTGTTTCCTGTGGGTTTGAATTGCTTAATAAAGTGCTACTGTATTTGACATCGTTGTTCCTTCCTTTCAAGAGAACGTGCAGAGCGCAGGTCTTGCTCTCGTGAGCTGGTAAGCCATGTGTGACCACTGCAGTGTCTCTCCATTTACCCCCATCAGCTGACGACCGCGAAGGTCTCGTGCGGACGGTTCCTCTGCAGTGTGGACCTGGGACACGCCTGCGGCTGCCCATGGCCTCTCCCCGCCTCTCCCCTCCACCGCCCGGGTAAGTCAGGGACACTTTTTCCCCTGCCTTTCCTCCGGTCTCTGGTGTGTGTGGTCCGGTGGATTGGGTCCTCCGGGGTGTCGCCGTGCCCCTCCCTGGTCCCCTGTAGTTTCTGTCGTGCCACGACCGCCGCCCTCTTCCCTCTTTGTGGCTGGTCACATCTCCCCGGGGCTCTTTGGTGCTCTGCTCTTTAGTTGTCGTGGTTTCCTTTTTGCTGCGTTCTCTTGCCCATTCTGTCTTTGGCCTCTTTGTCGATGCCTTTTTAAGAAATATTGTGCTCTCACTTTCATTGCCATTTTCACTTCCTCGTTCTTGTCTTTGCCCTTTCCCTTGCATATGCTTCTGGTTACTGCTTAAGGTTTGAGTCCTGAAAGACACTTCTGTGTGTTTTTCGAATTCTGGCGTGTGCACAGGTGCTTCTGCAGCGTTTTATGTTTTGGTATTTATAGTATGTGGGGTTTTTCATTTGCTTCGTTCTGCTTGAGGTTTGAGTCCTGGAAACCACTTCTGTTTTTCGAATTCTGGCACTGTGCACCTGCGTTTGCCGCTTTCGCTTGGTTTACATATTTGGCGCACGTTTTTTGTACCTCATTATTGCAGGTCTTTGACGTTGGTTTTCAGATGACTGTTTGGATTTAGTTGTGGGCTGTTGCGCCCTTGACTCGGTGCACATGTGGCACGCGTGTCTGTAGTGTTGTTGCACTTTTGAAATTGGGTGTGTCTCGGCGCCATTTTTGATGCTCTTGCCGCCATTTTGTATTCTTCTTTCTTCAGTGCATTTTTTAGTTTTTTTCTTCTCACTTTCGTCTTCTGTAGCTTTTTTCTATATTTGGTTTGGTTCCTTCCCTCACTCCCTTCCTTCTCGATTTGTTGTTCTTCATATGTTTCTCTTTCCTGACCTCCTTCCCGCCTTGCAACACCATTCTATTTTTCGGCGTCCATGCGCCCCTTTTTCCTTCGGTGTCTCTCCTGTTTGTTCACACACCCTTTCTTCACTCTCTCTAGTACATCCCTCTCTGATTCTATTTTGCATGGCTTGGGTGCCTTTCTCTTTTTATTTCTGCAATTTCTCTTAGTCTCTCCCCGGCGCCTTTCTCCTTTGTTAACCTCGCCACTCCAGAAATAGGAACAGGCCACTTGGCACTCTCTGACCCGCTGTGACATCGACCCCGCCTTCTTCTCCGATTCTGTCCCTTCACGGGACGTGGAAGTAAGCCTCGCAGCTCCACTGTAGACCCACCTCGCCCCTCCTTCCTCTGTCCTTCCAGGCTGCTTTCTCAGCCACCACTGTTACATTGATACGTATTCCTTTTTGAAATGCATTTCATTTATTTAATTATTGTTTATTTGTTGTCCGTTATGTCTGTTTCTTGTGCTTCGTTTTGTTATACATTTATTGGCCCTGCTGTCCCACCACAGTTCTCTCCCGCCACCACCCAACATCTGTTGCTGTTCTGCCGACTTTACACTCACTAGCCAAGCGGCCGACTGCTAGTTATTATTGTTGACTCAATTGCCCCCACTTTTCCTCACTATTACGGGCAGTTGCGCCAGGTAGCTGTTGTCTGGATTGTCTTGCCTTTAATACGTAGCCGCAATCCCGCTAAGTAGTTGCACTTGTCTTCATTGCACATTATCCATACATTGCGCCTCTTTTCTTCTGTCTCTCACATGTTTTGCCTACCATTTGTCCAGGCCAATTGGTAGCCAAAGTGGGGGTGGAGTCGTATCTCCATTCCTCCTGTTAGCTCCCTTAAGCCCCTTCCTCTCAGGTATGTCCCTTGACCCCCCCCCATATTATGCTTTGGCCTGATCATCTAACAGTATTTGATCTGTTTTAGCGAGACAGGAATACCTGGGCCTGCTAATGTATTTTTAAACATGTGAGTTGAGAGTGCTTGAGTTCACCGTGAATATTATTGTTATATTAGTATATCCTGTTTTCAAAGCATTACGTGTTGCTGAATACCAAGACAAAAAAGAAATTAAATAAATAAAGTGGCGCAGTATCACAGTTAATATTACATTTACGTTCCCATAAGTAGCTAAACTTTCTGATTCGCTAAAGCACACAAAGACACCCCCTGCTCCATGTCATGAGGGTAGGTTATAAATGCTTTGAAATACATTGTTACATTTAACTGGAAACACAGGCCTACAATTCTTGTTAATAAAATTTAGGCATTACTATAATAAGCTCACGAGTGGAAGGAAGTACTTATGAGGAGAACATTGGAGCGCAGCCAGAGGGCTACCACTCGGTTTACATTGTTGATGAGCACTGGGAAGGCTCACACACGTAATGATTGATAACGATCATGAAAAACAGACATATAGATGCAGTTACACTACAAGTACCATGATGTGCCTTAGTAGGCAACATGCAGGTGTTGCACCCCACATACAGCCGCAACACACGGCAATTAAGGCCCAAATAATTTACTCCTGCCTGCGTCCAATTCAACAGCCCAGGCAGTGAAAAGTGCCACCTCTTCAGGCACGGGCAGGTAGCCCAAGTACAAGCATAGATCTAGGAAGTACAGCTACAGAACACACACAGTTGGAGTTAGCTAGTAGCAAAGATTTTGAAATTGTGTCTCGTGGCCAAGGAAGTTAGTGACATTGGACTAAGAGCAACATACATCTCGGACCAGATGGTAATTATTAGAGAGAAAAGAGGAGACAAGGAGACAAATTGATGGAATGGAATGCACACTAACTACACCCATTTTTTAATACATGATAAAGTAAAAATAAGTTTATGAAAGGGATGTAATCTTTGTGCAGGACTAATGGGGGAGTAGAGAAGATGAAGTGCCAAGGAACAGGAGTGCGGTACCATGAGAGAGGAGGGAGAGGTAGTGCACATTGGGGTCCACCTCTGAAACTGGACAAATTAGGAGAATAATTTGCAAGCACCAAATGAGACACCACTTGTACTTGTCTGATGAGAAATGTTTTGTGGCTTTCAGTGAATAGAAAAGACTGAAATTGCATTTCATCTAATGGTATGTTAACAGCCCTGTCCTTCTCAAAGAAAATGTACTGCTACCCAAAGAAGGTTAAAGGTCAGTTATTGCCTGGACATTAGAAAGTGTAGAAACAAATTAATGAAGGCCACACCACCAACTTCCATAGGAAAGTAGAGCTATTTTACCTTTGATACAAATACACAGATTAATTCAGCTATATACAACAATAATATGATTAAAAACATAGGTCCAATACAATTATTATAGGCCTTTAGGAGAAAAGACTAGAATATACGGCGTTTACACAACATGCATGACACACAGAGAACGTGCTTGAGCCTGTGTTTGACTTCATGGTCATAAGTTCAGATGCTACCAAGTCTACTTAGCATTTTATCGTTCTGAAGTGAATATATGCGGGGTCTGATCAACCCTTCATCATTCTGAGGTGGATGAAATGAGTACCATTGAGTTGAGGGAACGATAAGGATCTGCTGTTTAGCGTCAAAATACCATTCTGAGTAAACGTGCACTTTACAAAAACGCCATATTATTTTATAATAAGCTATATTTTACGTACAATTAAAGACAACACGTGTCTGGATATTACGAGGTATTGAAGGGTTAAAGGATTTCTCTTGGGCTGCCGTTATATTAACGCTGGCCGCAGAGTCTGGGCGTTGAGCCAGGCCAGAAAGACACAATGCAATAGCTTCCTGTGGGTACGAACGAACAGGAAATTAAAATATATATATTTATCTGTATACAGTTAGCAGAACATGGAGAGCTGTGTGAATGGAATAACAGTTTTGATAAAAGAAAATAATAATTTTAGTGTATAAGTTTCCAGTTTAGTTCAACAGATTATGTCAAGTGCGTTGTAAACACTTTTTAAGTTTTAAAGAATGAATTAGGAGAGACTGAGTCTCTTCCCCACCATGGCAGACATGCCTATATTGAACAAAGCTAGAAAAGAGGAACATGAGAAATAAATGTCTAAGATCACACAATTTGGTGGACGGGGAGCCGAGATTAGATACAGGGTTTCAGGTCTCGCATTATGAAGTTTAGTAACTGGGTATGTATGTATGTATATGTATATATATATATATGTATATATATATGCTTCGTTCCTCTATGACCACTGTACTGAAGACACGCTACTGACTGGCAACATCTTTGCCTGGCATCAGTTTAAAGGGTTGTGCTGGGTTGAAGTGGTGGTGACGAAAATAGTGGGTTTTTGCGGCAGCGGGAAGGCAAAATAGTTTTTTCACTACGTGCATCACCACTGCTTGAGGTAAAGTCAGCTGAGTGTGCATGGATATATAAATATACGCATGTCCTTCAGTGACACATTTTTCAGAGAGTGTTGTTTGGCCACTAAAAGTAGCTGGGGTATCACCAACAAGGGACGGTGTGTATGATGCAACTGATCCCAGCTTATTTGTTCAGTTGCGGCAACAAGAGCAGACTGTTGGTAAAGAATGAGCCTATACAGATATTGTCCGCTTTTGGCATAAAGTACATGTAACTCGGGGTTTCCATCAATGTTTAGCAGGTCATTTAGCAGGTCTAGTGGCTCAGGGTCTGTGTCCACAGCCAGCCATCATGCCATACATATCATCTCCAATGCCACGTTGTGTATATTTCAAAGGTGGGGACCACATTCCCCAGGCATGTATTGGGTGCATTACCTTTTCTATGGAGAGAGTGAGACATCACTTGTGCTGAGGGCTGATCAGCTCTGACAAGATAGGCCTTAGATTTTGGTAGTAATAGCACGGGGTGGACAAACAGGCGTGCTGTGAAAAATAAAAGAGTATAAGTAACACAATTGTTTTAATGATTGATACTCTGCCCAAAGGGGACAGCAGTAGCATTGTCCAGAATATGGTCCACCATCGAATTCCAGACACACATCTATCTAGACTGCCACCCTTCAACTTTACCTCTATGAAATAAATCTGGATTCCTCGATATTTTAAAGTTTCCAGACATATGATGGGTGGTGATCACTGGGGCCCCTGAAAAAAATGTCATCCAGTTGAATACACCCTACCAGGTACGAACACTGGCCACCCATAGTATATATAACAACTAGATCTAGAGCAATAAGAGGCCAGGAAGCCCTGTCCGTGTCAGTACCACAAAAAGATAGGGCCACACCAATGTGTTGAATGTTTTTTATAGGTGTTAAATTCAGTGTATTTGTATATTTTATTTCTGAATGTTGTGCCTGCACAAGGGCACAGCTACTGTTGCGCACCTAGCCACAGGTCATAGACTGAGAATGTTTGGTGAAGAGTAGACAACATATTGGGTAGATGTACCTAATAAAACGAAAATATACAATAAACATAATCCTATAAATGATTTTACATATTCATTAAGTATTGTTTTTACCATTAAATCCGTTCACATCCATTTAGTTGTTAAATGGGTTCCAGCATTACCACACAGACCTACATAACCCATTACATCATATAAAAGTTCATTTCACTATATAGAGGTTCATGCATCTTTTTAATTCATCATACTAAAAAAACATATATATCTTCCCTCATTCAAACATTCATACAATTGATCAATTATTTATCCAAAATTATATACTGCTGATCGTGTATGAGGGGGGATTTTGAGGGTTACACAACCAATCCTTCCAAAATTACTTTAAAATACACAAGGGGTCTATATTAGATCAAATGTTACATCACCATAAGTTTCCCACACGTTTGGATCAAAGCTGGACCATGTGCCCACTGTGATATTTAAGCAGCAACAAATCTCAGCAGTGCCTGAACTGACTACTTAGGAATAAAATAGGCAAGATAAGTACTACAATTAAAAGAAAGAAATAAACAAATAAATATTTAAGAAAAAAAAACAAGTTGCGAAGTTGGTACACCTACATATTTGCTCATGCTTAAATGAAGTTCACATATATGTTTTCTAGGAGTACTATTTCTTGGCCTACTTCTGTAGTCTTGTGAATTCACAAAAGTTGTATATCTGCACAAATCCAAGGACATGGGTGCACTTCTATTTATTATTACTTGGCTAGCTTCACTGTGAGTGACTTCATTCTGTTCTTTCACAAGGAGCATATCGACACACAGTTGTTTCATTCTGTGCCAGTAACGACTGTGCAATGTGTGATGTTTGACACTAAAACAATTTTTATTTTTTGCTAATGTTTGTTATAATGGTGAGGGCCCAGCAGCTCCCACAGAAATATTGTAAGAAAAGGATGGGTTGCGCATTGACAGAGCCAAAGGGCTGACCAACAATTTCGGACCTACTGGCTTTGCCAATGCTTGCTTATTTATATGTTGCAAAGAAATGGTACCTACCATATTCCAGTAGTTTACTGAGCATTCTGAGAGCAGTATACATAGCCTCACATTGCTAAATATTGAACATATGTGTACACATTTTTATATTCTAATGACTGTCAGTAGTACAGTCTGAGCTTACAACATTTACTTAGAGCGCTCACCCTAATAATAGAGGCTTTCAATTAATGAACAGTAAATACAAGTTTGGACAGCATTATAACATGGACACAAATATTACCTTCACTGCAGACAGTGCCCTTACATGATCCATAATGTGGTACTGCAAACTAACAGCCAAAGGGTTTGAGCTGTAGGGGGTTGGGCCTACTTGTCCCAAGAGAGAAAAAAAGATTTCCATCTGTGTTTGCTGTTGGGACAAGCTATAGTACAATGTTTTAATTCTTCTTTTGCTTCTAGAGATAAATGAATTTCTTTTTAAAGTCTTGTACAGTGATTGCAATATAATTTTTAGGTTCTTTCCTTCATTTGGAGTTCCCTCCTTACCTCAGCTGGCCAACAAATGCAGCGTGCACCATTGATAGCTCACCTATTGCTAGACATGTTGCTATCAAAGTTTCAATTGTAGAATGTGCTGCACACACCTCCTCCAAGGACTATGTATCAAATGGTAAATAATTTATTGATGCAGATGTATAAAAAGGAATAGCATTAATTGGTTGTGAGTATACAATGGTTCAGATTGCTTCTACTACACATGATATCGTGATATAAAGATAAAGGATGATGATATGTACTGTGACCCTAAGTATATTATTGAAAGGCCTGGGTGGGAGAAAAGGAAGAAGGGAACAGGGGAGGATGTATGCAAAAAGAAAAGGAATACGGTTAGGCCCAAATGGAAAAATATGTATACCAACGATAATGCTTGGTCCCATGGCCCGTCTTTTTCATGGTTCATCACTTGTAGGACGTGATGGGAAGATCAGCCTGTTTTCCTAATGCTGTATTTCCGCTGCCCCAGGCCACTTCATTTCCCCACATTAAATGGACTTCATCAACATGACCCCTACTCAAACTACAAGTACGTGTTGGTTATTGTGTGCATGATCAGCAATTGGACTGAAGTATGCCAATCCAAGAACGGCAATACACAAATTATTGCCAAATGGCTCCTGAAAGAGTTCATACCGCGCTTTAAAGTACCTATGTTTTTGGGTTCTGACAATGGACCGGCGTTCATCTCACATGTGATTGAGGGGTTGTGCAAGGGGCCAGGAGCCACACAGAAAATACATGTGTTCCACGGAAACAACCAAGTGGGAATGGTATCCCAAGCTCATCCTGAAGGGTTGCACGTGTTAAAGAAAAAGGAAGAGTGTGTAAGCGGATACCAACGATACATCAACTAAAGACGTCTGGAAAAATGTATGCCCCAACCCCTCAGTCTACAACCTGTGACAACGAGACATCTTTACCTTTTTCATCACTTTGTTTTCCTCATATCGAATGTGCCTAAGTAATAGAAGTGCTAGTAACCTCTCAAATTACTTGAAGACAGGCACCAACGGTTACTTTTTCTGTTTACAGGTATCATCTCTGAGGCTCTACCTTATTCTTCAGCAGACTTTTTGAAAAGAGTAAAAGTACAGCAGAAGATAAGACATTCTTCCAACTAGTCACACTAGCCACACGTACCAACGATTGGAACAATGCCTCAAGACTTTCAGAACAATTAGAGAAAATGATCATGGATGCTGCTAGCAGCATTGACCCCCATTCCTGCCATTATAATGACTATGCTCCTTAAAAGTGTGTTGTGATCACAGTATTATACCTGAGATACTGCTTAAATGACACAGAGATATTGTACCAAAGTGAATAAATAGCCATTGATAAAGAAGGGACAGTTGACAGGGCAGGATGTTACACACCGGCCTACAGACACAGAAAACAGCATGTGTTACAATGTCATACCTGTCTCCAAATACTTGGGCTGTGTCCTAATGTACAAAATGCTCTTCAAGTCAGAACACCATGTCCGCAGTTGCACCTCCCGAGAATAGCAGAATTAGCTAAGGGAGAGCAAGGATAGAACAGGGAATGTGAATAACTTAGCACTTATAGAAGTTGTAGAAGTAACAACAATAGGACTACACTAAGTGCAAGAATTTTGTTCAAAAGAATGAACAAGAGGAGGGAGATGTTGGAGGGTCCCGAAAGTCCCGTATTACCATTTAACAAGAAACCCATTACTGGTTTGGCACTACCCACCAAACATGATACTCCTAGGTAGGCCCTACCAGGCAGGCTCAGATAGAATGTCTTAAATTGTCCACTTTCCCTTGTCCTGGTAGCACATCTCACATAGGCCCAAGCCCAGCTCCCTAGATAAACCATATCTTACATAGGCCCAAGCATACCTTCCTAAGATACAAATGTGTAGGCCCAAAAGCAAGTGACTCTTGCTCTCATTTTCATAATAATAATGAAACAGACCTCGTAGGCCTCACTGATCTGCTAGCAGAAATCTGTCCCATCCACCCAGATACAACATTAGCCTGTCTTGTAACTTTCCACAGTTACAAGAGCAAGGGTGGCCCCCACCCACTTGACAACTTGATGGAACATCTGGCAGTGTCACATGCAAGATTTGTGATATTCTTAGCTATGGGACTTTCCGCACTTGCTAAACTGGAACCCAAGGCAGGAACTTGACCAAGAATTAATATATTTAATATTAATTCTAAAGCATTTTTCACGGTAAAAGTTATCCTTTGTTTACTTTTTGCGGTCAGAGAACTCTGACCTGCTGCCACCAGTTCTGTTTTATCCTGATACCACTTCTCATATAAAATGTTCCAGTAAACAGGGTGGCCGAGTGGCCTGCGTCACATCTTGTGTCAAGCCTCGTGCACACGTAGGCAAGTTCTGCATTTAACGACAAAGTTCTGCATTCAACTATATAAAAGAGCCTCGCCCACACTATAAGCTTTGAACTCTTCCATTGCATCAGACCTTGACTGCATCTGGAGGGCTTCCCGTGCGATCGATCGTCCGTACTACTGGGCTAGAGCTTCAAACTTTCAAGGTGGTAATATTCTTTTCTTAATAATTTAGCCTTTTGGCTTTAACACCCTATCTAATGGCATAGCCTATTGGCATTGTCAGCCTATCTGATTATTTCACTATTGGTTTTGTCAGCCTATCTGATTATTTCATCATTAGTTTATTCAGCCTCTTTAATAATTTAGCCTTTTGGCTTTGACAGCCCATCTAATTCAGTTCATTCTAACCCAAGCCATTGCATTTAACTTAGTTTAAACTACGTAGTCTTGAATGGTGTTGCTTTCTTAAGAAAAGATTAGCCTTCTAGGCACTAGCCTACCCATCCTCTTTAGAGTTAGGGTTGCTCCTTGGGCAGCTGCTTATAGCATAATATTTTGGTCATATATTTGCTTCTTTGAACAACTGAGTTTGAACATTGTCGATGCATTTATTTTTTTCATCCTGCTCAAATGTTGTTGGGCAACATTTAAATTGAATTGTTTTATGCTTTGACCTGATCATGTGTTGATGAACACACATTTACGTTGAACTGTTTCCTGTGGGTTTGAATTGCTTAATAAAGTGCTACTGTATTTGACATCGTTGTTCCTTCCTTTCAAGAGAACGTGCAGAGCGCAGGTCTTGCTCTCGTGAGCTGGTAAGCCATGTGTGACCACTGCAGTGTCTCTCCATTTACCCCCCATCACGGAGGTGCAGATGGCCGTGACCCGGTCCGTGGCGTAACACTTTGTTTCTGGACCCAGAGAGCGGAGGCTCTCTACACAGGGGTCCAGAAACCTGTCTGGTGGTGGCAAATGACAGGCAACCTTTCAGGAATCACACCAGGGCAGGTCGTTTTTCAGGGGGCATCTCTAAGATGTCCTCTGAGTACATTTTACATTAAATCCCACACTGACATCAGTGTGGGTTTAATGTGCTGAGAAGTTTGCTACCAAACGTCCCAGGTTTTAGTAAAGCCATTTAGGGGGTGTGGAGTTCATTATGACCAACTCCCAGACCATATACACTTTATGGCTTTACTACACTTACAATGTTTAAGGATGGACTTAGACACTGTAGAGGTACAGGACTCATGCCACTGTACCCTCACCTGAGGGCTAGTGCACTCAGCTAGAGGGGTGGCTTACCTAGGCATCAGACAGTGGGTTGCAGGCATGTGTGTCATGTCGACTCTTCACTTTTCTCTGCACCAAAACATGCAGCCTGCAATGGCAGTGTGTGGGTGTTAAGCTACAGGGCCTCTAAGGATAGCACATTAATAAGTCTGGGCAGTGATCTCCGCTCCGCTCGCGGAGTTTGCGGAGATTTCCACACTCTGCGTTACGCGGAGCTCCGAAAAACTCTGCTCAACAGTATCTCTAGTGGCACTAGGGTCTTAGGACCAATAATATATCCATCTGACCCTTGTATAAGCTTTATCGTTTTTAATATCCCACGCTGTTCCAAGAATAAAGGGATACCGGGAACAGTCTGAGGATTTTTAATCTATAAGACCCCCTGGCTTTTTCTTTTAAGCGCTCCCTGAGATACGGTTGAGCCCACCCAGTCTTTTAGGGGACTGGGTGACCCAATGATGAAGCATGACACCACTAGGGTGTGTGAGGGTAATTAAAACAAAAAGGAATTTTTTCCTTCCCCACTACCCAGTGGAGAATATCTAGGGTGCTTCACGAATAGATTTCCCAGGGTACCACATGCTAACTTATCATACAGTGGGATACCGATTGTGATTCAGCATTTGATAAATGGGACCTTATAGGTCTCTCACGAGTAGGTGACCTATGGGCTAGTGGGGAGGTGAAATCCTTTACTGAGCTTCAGGGAGAATACGAGTTCGCACCCACCGAAACCTTTCGCTACCTCCAGATACGACACACGCTGAAGAGGGACGTTCCTAAAGGGGCGGATCTTCCTGTATCCTCCCCGCTAGAGGATTGACTCCTGGATGACTATATGCAGAGAAAAACAGTATCTTTGACCTATCAGAAAATATTATCTAACTCCCCTGACACCCTAGCGAAGCTAAGAAATAGGTGGATAGGAGACTAGAGGATGATGAATGGTTGGAGGCAATGGCAGCCCCTAGAGAGGTGGCCATACGCTCCCACTTTCGACTGGTTCAATTAAAGATCCTGCATAGGATGTATTACGCTTGCACAACCCTGGTCAAAATGGATAGACTTGACTCACCCTAATGCCCCAAGGGCTGTGGCTGTGAGGGCACATTTTTTCACATGTGGTGGGACTGCCCGGTGATTCAGGAATATTGGCGGGTAACATTCCTGACAGAAGGAAAGTTTAACTGAGTTCAATTGAAAGCCTTTTCCTTTGGCTAAACAGAGATGCTGTTTATATTTTGAATGTGCTTTTGTTTTCTGATGCAGGGCATAATGCAAGATTATTGAATAGATGTAGACCAAAAGTCATATGTGATGTTTATTCTGTTTTACAATTGGACAGCTCAATGTATCCCTTGCGTCGCACCATGGTGACTGTACAATTTCTCTGTCTGCAAATTTATAGAAAAACTCTCCATTTGGGAGCTGAGCCAAGACTTTACCTAACTTTCCTTAGAGTCACACTTCACATCAAACCTCACATATTAGCATTTAGATGAGCCAGAGTTCCTTCCTGGTTCCCTTAGAGATCAGACTCCACATTAGTCTGTTTACTGATCTATACTTATAATATTTTTCAAGTACTTCTCTCCTTCCTTAGTAAACAGTCCAAATTACAATTTGCTCTAATTTGTTTTGCTGATTTACATTTATTTGCATTTTGAGTATTTTGAATTGATGGACAAACAATTATCTGTGTCCTCTGCGATGTTCTTAATTTTTAAATAAACCTTCATGGTTTGTACTTTGACCCTTTTCTTTTGGACTTTCTAATGTGGATTTTCTTATATGAATTGTCTGGATTTACATGATATTGGGTTTAGGGCTCTCGTCTTTAAAGACACATAGCCTCGATCCAGCAACAAGCCCTTTTGATGCTGAAAAACACTGACACTTGGCTGACCTCCTGTGTGGCTGCAGGGAGAATGCAAACTGCCAGAGGCCTTTTCCATGGAATGCACATTTAATCAGTAGCAACTGGACCAAGAATGGACCTTGCTGGTGGCCTGTGTTGTAGTGACTGCTGGCATCTAAGTGTTGCCCTGGAGGTCCTGGGAGCATTAGAAGTGACCAAAAGAGGCTGCTTCAGAAACCCTGAAAAGCTGAGGCTTAAAAGACTAAATCAATAGGTAACATCTTTGACCAGAATGAACCTGGTTTGTGTATCTGACCTGTTCTCATATGTCTTGTTCCCCTTATTGGATGTTTGTCATTTTAGTGGCAGTTTGTTTATTAAATCTCACTCTAGTTTTCTAATCCATATTGTGAAGTTTTTGGGGGGCATTTTGCCTTTATGAATGTTTTGGGACTGCATAAATACTTTGCACATTGCCCTAAATTATGTCCACTTACTCTGCGTCATAACTACCAGGGGTTGGAGCTCAGTTTATTTTAGTGGCTTTAAGGATTTACCTTGAACAGAACTGTGATTATTCCTTGAGGTGGGCAGTCGCCCAACCCACATAATAATCCAATTCCTTACTGTATTGTTTGGTTGACCTAATTCACTGGATGGCAGTAGTGATGTTAGAGAATTCTGTTACATATTTTAGGTCATGGTTCTACGAAGTTCGGCAGTGTGTCTTGTGTGAAGAGGTCAGTAGGATTTAGGGCCCGATTTAATTCTTAGCCATTGGGCTGTTTTCCGCCAGGGCAAGATCCCGTTGCCCTGGAGGAAATCCTGAATGCCAAATTTAAATAAGTCCATCGAGCCAACGGGCATTTCTAGCATTCACAGGAACCGCTCTCAAGGCAGTTCCTGTAAATGTATTGAAACTTTGTCCTACGGCTCAGTCAAGCAAGATGGAGCCATACAAAGTTTCCAAACTTTTTTGATCTCAAATACAAAAACCCAAAGTGGGTTTTTGTTTTTTACTGTCCCTTGCCGCCAGGGTTTGCTAGCGGTGATGGGCAGTAAAAAACTGCTATGTGTCTGCCCATCCTAATTGGGCAGAAGGACATATAGCCAATTGGCCGATGGCCCTAATCCATCGGGCTGTCAGAGTAGTTTTATCACAGCGGAAATGGAGTAGTCCCTTCCTTGGGCAAACTATGGCCTGCCTGCTTTTAAATTTGGCAGGCTGACCATCATACTGGCTGTAAGTACATTCCTTAACCTTTCTGACGGAGTATGCTTACAGTCAACATTTAAATCGGGCCCTTAGTTTGGAAGATAGAGCAGAATAGGAAGGAAAAAGATATGGTCTGGCATGCATTCCATTAGCAAGGGTATGATATAAGCCTGTTATGCAAGTCATACACATCTAGGTGATGGTTCACATGCTGTGCTATTCTAAGGAGTACATGTACAAAAATAATTTTTTATTCATGTGAACCACTACTTACGCTTAGTTGAAAGGGATGTCTTTTGTGGAGACCTTCCCTTCTGGGGCCCAGTCTTTCCACTGGTTGTTGAAAGTCTTCAAATGTATTTCCCATCCTGATCATCAAGTTCCTCATTGGACAAATTAATGCCTAGATCTAGAACGTAGAGGTATCAAGCTGCGAGACCCACTTAGTTCATTAAAATGTATTCTTTCAGTTACAGGTATGTGAGTGGAGATAAGGAGTGAGTGTAGAAATGAAATGGAAATGCACATCTTGTCAGTATGGGGTTGATATGAGAAACTGAAAGAGAACGTGATGCTGCCTGGTGAGGTGGTATAAAATGAAATGTATTAGGGACCCATCAATGGAGGGAGAGGAGGTAGGCAAATATTTCTTCACCCGCTCAGGGGCATATTTACAAAGAGCTTGCACCACCGCTGCATCTTTGTTTTGATGTAGTGGCGATGCATTCTGTGCTCCATATTTACAAAGTGACGTATGAGGACTAATATGTCACTTTTATCTCTCTTGCATCAATTGTTTCCTGCAGTAGATCTTGCTGTGTCAGGTAACATCAATGATATGCAAGGTAGGTGTTCCCCCTTAAAAAGTCACGCAGAACTGATGCAGCCGTATTTACAAGGATATGGGAAAATGACGGAGAGTTGGAAAAAGACGCGCAGAGTTTAAAAAACGTCACAATGCCTTGCCCTCTACATATGACCCATTTGCAATGGTACATAGGCAGAACACAGCCAAACCACTCTGGCAAGCTGTGCTACACCATGGACCGACTCCAGCTAAGAGCACCAAGAAGAGCACCACCACCACCTCCACCCCCTCTTCCACCACCATCACCACAGAGGCAGCGCAGGATAAGGGAGCAGACATACCAGCATAGGGTTACCCTCATTGGCCTCAAGGAAGAGGAGGTCTTTACCAACTACAGGCTCAGGAGGGAGTCGATTGTCCACCTCCTGCAGCAGATTGCTCCGAGGCTTCTGCCAGCTGCCAGCATCTCAGCGCTGCATAACATCCCTCCGACAAGCTACTGGCTGTACTACACAGGCTGGCATCTGGAACATTCCAACCCACCACAGCCAGAGTGGCAAGAGTATCCCAGCCATCCTTTTTGGCGTTTCTACCCTCCGTCCTGGAGGCCATCATAAGCCTCACATCCCAGTACCTCATGTTTCCCAACATGCGGAAAAAATAGGAAAGCAAGCAAGGCTTTCATGCCATTCCAGGATTTCCACATGTGTTGGGGGCAATGGACTACACACAAGTGCAACCTGTGCCTCCAGCCGCTACATCCCACCTGTACCTCAGTAGGAAACACACCTATTTCTTGAATGTGCAGGTAATAGTGGACCATCTGGGGCTGTTCATCAATGTCCTGGCAAAGTATCCTGGGAGTGCTCACGATGCATAAATCTTTAGACATTTCATCATCAATGAGCCCTTCCAGAATGGGAAATAAAGAAATGGGCTACTGGTTGGTAAGTACTTCTAAAGCACATGACTGACCACATGACAGTCAATAATGTGTGATAACATAGCCATATTGGTGTTGGGCTGAATGAGACAGTGCATGCATTGCAGGTGTGGGCCTTACACCATACTACATGGCACGTGTGCAACACAACCCTACAATTCACACATGTTGAGAACGGCTATGCCACTGTGGGCCACATGTACAAGTGGACTGCGCTGCTGGAGCATCAATGTCCATGATGCTCTGGTGGAGGAGGTCCCTCACTCATATCTATGAGGCAATGCAAAGCCAGCCTGCATGCCCTTGCATGGCCTCATAGATATGGAGTAAGGCAAACCAGTGCAAAGTGCAGTGCTGTCTCACCTTACGTCAAGGATGTATTCCATGGGCCTTGCGGTGGCTTTTCCCATGCAACAACAATGAGTATTTACACATTCTCAGATTTCGAAGGATCGGTGAACCTGGGATTGTGTGCCTCCCAAAGGGAGGCATAACGAGGAGAAAAAACGACATTTCTTCTCGTAATTTCCTCTTTTTATGTGTGCTGCATTCTGCAGTACATATAGAACAAGGAAATGCATCCATTGTTATTTTATTTTGTGCCGAAAGGTGTCCCTTGTAGCGTAACAGTTATTGAGCACACAACACTGACACACATGCACCATGTTGCAAGGGTGTGTTTGTTGGCTCTAGTCACCAATATGTGATGGTATGTATGTGGACTGACCATGGATGTGCTGTATTTTAGTAATATGGCACATTCCTTCCCTTCCCTTTGTATGCAGGGCAGTGCAGCCAAGTGACATCTTGTGCTGCCCTGTGGCAACAACTGGTAAATAAGGCCCTGTGTGTGTGCATTCAAATGGTTGAAAGACACTTGGTAAATCTATACTATGTAGAATGCTGTGTCACAAAACTGTGTTGAAGGAAGGGACTCTCTTTCTGTTGTATGTGTCCATAGGTAACTCCCATGGTCATGAGGCATGTGATCTATCCAAGACCTGTGAAACAGACCACTTTAGTCCTATTTCTACCTCTCAAGGTCATTTGCACCATGCAAAATTACATGAGTCATCATATACACAGCTCCCATCCTATGTGTTCACCTGTTCATACCAAACAAACCTACTCTGTCAGTCCTCTAAGGGTGCAGACTGTGCAGCAAGGTACACTCTCATGCACAAAGTACAATTTACAGGACAGGCAGCCACACAGTCACCTTGTAAATAATGTGCCTTTGTTGGAGCAATGCTGCACATTGTCTCCCAGTGCAGGCAGCAAACACTGGACACTCATGGAAAATATGTCCTAAACTGTCCACAATAAGTGTGACTGTATAGTGGGGTTAGTTTGCCATGGACTGTACAGCGCACGACTACTACATATCTAAAACCCCATGTGAACTGTCAACATAGCGGACACAGTACACTGCCATATGTACACTGTCATTCCCCACATTGACATCCACTCACTACGCTGCCCATGGAAGTAGCTATTGAACAACAGTGACTACAACTCTCACTGCCAAATATGTGTGAATGAAGTACACAACAACACCTGCTTCAGCTACAGGTAGAAAATCCAGACATGTATCAGTTCAGAAATGGCAATAGTAGTCAAAAACAGACATGCCTGATACCGACATATATCAGTTCATCTATCAGTTCAAAAATGGCAATAGTAGTAAAAAACCAGACCTTTTGGCAGGGTTATTCCCAAATGTCTTGCTTTCTTCCTCCTATTTTTCTGACGCTCTTTTTGTTGACTTTAGGACTCTGGGCACGTTTCCACTGGTAATCAGTGCTAAAGTGCATGTGCTCTCACCCTTAAAACATGGTATGATTGTTTTACACCTGTTTGGCGTATTTAATTTAAGTGTAACTCCCTTGTAAAGTGGTATTCCGTATACCCAGGGCCTATAAATTAAATGCTACTAGTGGGCCTGCAGCGCAGATTGGGTCACCAACAGAAGTAGTCTTTCAAACCAGTCTAAGGCCTGCCATTGCAGGGCCTGCGCATACAGTGTACTGCCTCTTTAACTTGGAATTTGAAATTACTTGCCAAGCCTCAAACTTCCCTTTTATTACATATAGGTCACCCCTAAGGTAGGCCCTAGGCATCCCTATAGGAAGGGTACTATGTAGGTAAAAGGCAGGACATGTACCTTTGTGTGGCATGTCCTTGTAGTGACAAACACCTTATTTCATTTTGCACTACAGTGATTACTGCTCTTCTCATAGGGTAGCTTTGTGAATTCCCTGATATATTTTTCAGTGATAATTTCTGATCTGAAAGGAGTAGCCTTGCCATGTTTGGTATGATTGGAATAGCGGTGATACATCCTGCTTATTGCTGCCACTTTAACTTGCCATTTAAAAACACTTGCCAAGCCTTAAACTCCCCTTTTACTACATATGAGTCACCTCTAAGTTAGGCCCTAAGTAGCCCTATGGGCAGGCTGCTGTGTAGGTAAAAGGCAGGACATGTTTCTTTATTGTGTGGCATGTCCTGGTTGTGACAAACACCCTGTTTCATTTTTCACTACAGTATGTGCTGCTCCTATCATAGGGTAGCATTGGGAATTCCCTGATATGTTTCTGGTCTGAAAGGAGTAGCATTGCCATTTTTGGTTTGTTTGGGATAGTGGTGATAAATCCTGCTTATTGGTGTAAGTGTATTTTTTATTAATATGGTAGAAATGCCACTTTTAGAAAGTGGGCATTTCACTGTGCTGCTTATGATCCAATCCACATCTAGGGTAGAGTGACAGCTAGGCTTTGTGCATACTTTCCAGACATCAGTCACACAGGAAGGGTTAGGTGTAACACGGTTGCATCTGCATTCATCTGCATACTGAATGGTCTTCCTGGGCTGGGAGAGAGGGAGGCGGGGCACACTTACATCTGTATAGGCTATGTCCTGCACTCACACAAAGGGCTCGTTTACTTCCTAATGATGTCTGGAGCCAGGGCTGGGGTTTAATGGGGCTATTGTGCACTTCTAAGATTTCTTTTGAAGTTGCCTCCACATCAAAGACTTTTTGAGTATAAGTACATGGGCTTTGACCCCACACCTTTAGACATTGCATGGGACTTGCAGCCAGACACTGCTGGCTCTACAGACTGTACCTTGCCAGAAGAAACTGTTATGCTGCCAGGAGGAACCGCCATTAGACTCACTTGTTTGTGCTGACCTGTGTCCTGCTGGGCTACAAGAAGGACTGCCTCGTTAATACAAGGATCCTGTGTGCTGACCTGCTGCATACCTTCCTGCTTGTGTGCTGTAGTGTTCTCAAGGGCATGCAGACTTGCCCCCTGTTCGTAGGGATCTCAGGGCTATCAAAGATCCCCCTTTCTGCCCCTGCCATGGGACTCGGCATCTGGTGAGTCTGGCATGGGGACATTGGTCATATTCGGCATGTCTGAAGTACCCGTGCTTTCGCCAGCGTGTATTGAGCGCTTTTGAAGGAGCGGGTACTGCTTATGCCTATTTTGTTGTTCAAAGCCAGTGCGTGAAAAGTGTTTTTCCACCTGTGAAGAGCAGCGCAGGATGAATGCTTTGCTCTGCTGGAGTCCAAATTGGGGACTTGTTCGTGTCAGGACCAAGCGTCCCGAATTCCTGCATCCCAGCCTGCCTAAACCTGCAGGGAACTACCTGCAGCACTGTCTCTAGGTGTTCTCTGCATTTGTAGGCGATTTGCTTTATGTGTTTATGGGTTACTTAGTGGGCTTGTACTATGATGATACCAAGTGATTTATGTGGGCTTACTCTAACCTAACTTCTGCATTTCATGTCCTGATGTTATGATAAGTGTCATTTTTGCCTTGCATTGTCAGGATAATGAGTATTACTTCAGGATTTGCCTTGTATGAGAAGTGAGGGTGTTTTTCATGACATGCAACTTATGTCTTTATCTTATTGCACTAACTGTGATGTTTTGACAGTTGTCTAGTTGATAACGTGATTATTGGTTTATGTTGTATTGGTCTATGTTGATATGCAAAACAGAACCTTATTTTTTTATAATACTGTGTAAAATCTCTTTTGTGGTGTCTTTATTGTGTCACTGGTGTGTGTGTGTTGTGCAAACGCTTTATACATTGCCTCTGGGATAAGCCTGACTGCTCGTGCCAAGTTACCAAGGGGGTGAGCAGGGGTTATTTTGGGTTTGTAACTCCCTTACCCTGACTAGAGTGGTGGGTTCTTCTTGGCTTAGGTGCCTACCCTAGCCAACTAGAAATCCCATTTCTAACAAGACACAATAGAGGAGTGTGAGAGAATTGTCTCCTCAATGGCTAACTGACCTTCTTTACTGGTGAAACATCACCACCTTCATGGCATTGTCACTCACAAGTATAGCAAATAGTAAGTGTTTCACAGAGGACAGTACACTTGTGTGTGTAGTACAGTGTCAGTCATACCATAATTTAAATTGCATGTATGCTAAATGTCAGAGTACGTCCCATACTGTTGGCAAAGTGTATGAGTCATTCAGGACACATAACAGAATGTACGTGAATGTGGCGCCATCACCTGTCATGACCATTTACTAAGTTTACTCCTCCTGTCTTTGCAGCTGACCACGGATATGTTCTGCAGCCATGGGTGAAGACTCCTTATAAACACCAACAGACGGAGGCCCAGCGGAGCTACAATCATGCCCTAAGCAGGACGCGGCCCATGTTAGAGCAGACGTTCAGAGTCCTGAAGCCCCACTTCAGGAGTCTGCACATGTCTGGGGGCCGATTGCTGTGCTCGCCACCATTGGTACATTGCCCAATATCTTTGTGCGGACCAATGTCCCATGGGGCGATGCCAATGAGGAGCATAAAGTGCCGGAGGATGATAATGAAGAAGAGGAGCAGCATCAAAATGTTCTGTCACTTGCAGCAAAACGGCAGAGACCATATAGTACAAAAAAAATTTGACGAGGCACACAGTTGGTGAGGTGAGGAGCTTCAAAGATGTACTAAAATAATGACTAAATGAACACAGTGTACATATATGAAAATAAATATATGATCACTACCAGCGTGTAATCAATTTTACTTCATAGTCACAGTAAAGATCTAAATACTCACATCAAACCTGCTAGTAATTGCCACACAAAAAAGGTATGTAGCTATGTGTAACAAACAGCGCTGAACAACAGCAGGTACCTCCAAAATAGTGTGCATGGCACAAACCTGTACCAATGAGTCCTCCATTGCCAACCATAATGAGCATGGGGTGCTAAAGTAGATAGTGTACTATCACTGTGTGTGTGTGTGTCGTACAGTTAGCCATTTGTAAAGCCCCATACTTGTGGATGATAGTAGAGTTAACTCACAGTCTGATGACTATGAAGTGATCCACATAGCATGTGCATGGGAACATAGTCCAAACCCTACAGTCTACATATGCAACATACAAATCTGAAAACAAATATTATATCAATTAGGAGATCTTCTATCACACATATAAATGCTAAATACTGTACTTTTCCAGTACAGGAGTGTCTACCTAGTAAAAATGTGGCCACACTTGCCCCATTAGGCTAAGATACCAATGGAATAAGCAGTGATGTAGCCTACCATGTTGGTTTGTTGCACTCAGATGCAAACAATGCCTTCACTGCTATGAGTAGTCTTAGTTCGAATGTGAAGACACAACACCAAGATTCAGAATATGAAACAATTGACCATCGGAAATCACAAAAAGCAAGGACAATCCAGCCAAGGTACCATGCACTGATGCATTCCAAGACATAATGGCATACTCTGGCAAGAAATTCACAGGTGATCATTGTGTGTGAATGCATACCCACATCCATACTTCAAGTAACCATGTAAGACGATGTGCATTTGCAATGTGAATCTGCCACACATATCCCTCAAGACACAAGGCCATACAGCTGATGCTTGTGTAGCACAACATGATATGGTGGATGTTTGTGCAGGTTCTTTGGTAACCGTTGGTATGCACATATCAACATGGGTCATTAATGCAATCACACTTACATAGCAAATGTTGACCATCCGTTTGTCCCCTGCATGCCACTTACACTGCAGAGTGGCTGAACCAGACACTGTTGGTCACTCCCTGAGTGGGTATACTACAACCACAAGACATCCTAGGATAGCAAGTTATACATATATGGGCCTAGCTATCACAGGCAGGTGACACTGGTGTCACACCACCCTTGGACCATCTGGTGGCACAAGCCTCTCAACAATATGTGGCTCATGCTGGACTCAGCCTGGACTCATTGCTATGGATGAAATGAATATACTCCAAGAGGCTGACTAGTCTCACTCTGTGTAATGTGTGTGTTGTAGGGACTTGTGGGTGCAGTGTTGCTAGCTAGCCCTGATGGTTAATCAGGATGACTCATGCAAATTTATGGATTCCAGCTTGGACCTGTATAAAAGCCCCATACCTCCCCCCAATCTGCTGGCAACTTGCATTTCAGTTCTGTCAAAATGTCCCTACACATAAACCATTCATGGAATAGTTCTACAAAGTCAATGTGAGCAGCAGAATGCAAGACTGTGATTCTGGGCAAATCACTTAATCTCCCCGTGCCTAACAAAAATGAATGTGTCCTTCTGTAACGAAACTGGTGCTCATGTAAAGTGTTCTGATACCCGATTTCTCGGGTCTAGTTCGCGCTATATAAAACACAAGAAAAAAAAGACACATGTAAACAGATGAGCCAAGGTTATATCAATTCATACATCCTTGTTCTGGTTCTACTGGGGATGTCTGACACATTTGCTGACACATTTGGGACTGTGCAAGGTCCAAGTTAGTCTTATTACTTGTCTCAGTGTCAAACTACATGGGTGATGCATGTGAACACCCACTGCTACACAAATGCAACACTTCTTTGATGCAGAGTGTAGTGATGGTGTGTGTTACACTGCCTTGCTGAGGTAATGCCAAGGCATGCATAGTGGTCTAGCATTGCACCATCAGCATCAGTGAGAGTCGTGTGCCACCCAAATTTTGAAAGCGTTACTTTGCTGTGGGGTAGGAGCCTTGTATCTCAAAGCCCTATAGTCAACCACTCCAGAGCCCTCACGTCTATATTTCCTTAAAAATTCTGTAACATTTGCATCACTGTTGTTTCCCATCCATGGCCCAGATTTTCAACAGTGAAATCCAAAGCCAGGCAACGGCCAATTTGCACTTCCTTTTCTGGGGTAGAAACAAAGGTCATGCAAGTCATTGTCTTGCGCAACACTCTGAATGGAAACCGGTCAAGGAGATGGGGTATGCCCGTTCCCATTCTTCCACCCATGGATGCATGCAATCCCAGAGTACCCAAGTCTGTAACACAGGTATATGGTTGTTTTCATCACCCATCACCGAGCCTGCCAGAACGATGAGATAAATATGTGAGTGAGTGTGTCATTCCAACAACTGATGTGTGCTGCAATCTACAGCACACGTAGTACGAGGAAAATACAGTGATAGTTTGCCAATGTGCCAAAAAGTATTACTACCTGCACATAAACCAATCTCCTTGCGATGCCGGCTCATTTGCACCATGGTGCAAAGGTGGCTGTTTTGCTGGTAGGTTGCATGAAGTGCATCAGTGCAAGTAAAGTATAAGAAGGCTCCACATTCCCATGTATGGCCCATTCCTGTCCTAGCCCTTTCACTCAATACAGCACATCAGGTTGTCTGTATGCCCTGGGTTGTCTCCCCTATCACCCATTGGGTACGTTCACCTGCTAGCCAATTTGAAAATTGCACCTTCTGTGCCATGCGTGCTATATGGTATAAGTGCCACGGATGTACAATGGACTTTTGCACTTACTTTGTGGACCCCCGGGGCCCTTTGGAATACTATAAGGGATGGCACATGCTTGTGTGGCCACTCATGAAAAAGCTTTGGTACCGGGACACTTATACTGCCTGTGCCATCAACAGAGGGTGCACCATCTTGTGCCCAGGTGCATGACCCCCATGCAAATGTTCACATCACTCTGACTTGGCCTCTACACTGTATGTAACATTTGGTTCCAGAGGGGAAAGTCAATCTCCAGAGGTGCACTGGCTGTGTGTTCCCTGTTGGGAGCCCTCTGGAGGGGAGAATGGGGGCACATGGTCCCATCCATACATCCCCTTCCAGGTGGGTAGAGCCAATCACAGTACTTGCCGGCAAGCGAAAATGTCACCCCACCAAAGTTGCCCGACAGCCTGCTACCTGCACTATGGTAACACGGCGTAGATTTCCTAAAGTCTGCAATGTCTCATATGTGGGTGCACTGATGCGGTGGCAGTTCAAGCTTGTGTCAGCCCTGGGGGGAGCACAAGCAATATAATCGGGTACCCTTTCTTATCTAGCACACGGTGCACCACTTGGAAGGTGTGTAGTTGCACAAACAGAGGGATCAGGCCCTATGCGTAGCATGATCACAGTAATGCTTGCACTTTCACATATGTACACTGTCAACACACACATGAAACGAGTGCATGCATTGCACATCACACTACACTGAAAAGCACCCATTTGCACCGTTGCGTCACACAAATAGACACATTTGCTGCATCCGTGATTTTTTTGCAGACTTCGCATAATGGATGAGATGCATTCCAGCCGACACGTCAGAATTACCACATGGTGCCTTGTCAAATTGACGCATTGGCTATGTTTCCATTGGAAGCATCAGAAACTTTGACACATTTGCTGAAATCCTGACACCTCCACCCACTAAATGCTTTCATGGCTCTGGCATGCTGCAAACCTCTAAATGGAAAGTTACTTTAATTTTCACTTTGCCTCACAGTCTGTCTGTCTGTGCTTGTGAGAGGGTGTGATTTGGCTGTGTTGGAGAGTGTGTTGGTGTTTTTTTGAATTTGTTGTTGTGTTTGCTGTGCCTGTAGTGTCCCTAAAATTTAATCTGTCCTTTGCATTGGTGTATTGTATTGATTTGTCCTGTGTTTTTTTGAGTGTCTGTCTTTTGGGGTTTCATTGTTATTAGGGATAGTTGTGGGTTTTTGGGGTATTTTAGAATTGACTGGGTTCAGATTGTGTATGGGGAGGGACATGTCTGGCAAGGGAAAGGCATGCAAAATGAGTGACGAGGAGTTTAGGGGCTTTCTGTGGCTCATCATACACTATCTGCCAAACATGATAGCCAGTGGTGGGCGGGTGATGGGAGGCTACCCCATGGCAGCGCATAAGCTCAGGTGGGAGAAGGTGTGCAACACATGCTGCAGATGTATGACATCGAGCGGAAGGTCCGGCAAATAAAACATCGCTGGGTGGATGTGTTCAGCTGGGAAAGTGACCTCCTCAACTACCTTGAGATCGAACCTGGTGGACATGTTGGTAAGTACACATGATCTGTGAGTTCATCTCTGTGGCTCATTTGCCTATTGCTGATTTGGTTTCAATATTTCTGTGGCTCACAGATGTTTTTGCACAAAAGTGCCATGCCCCCACAACACAATGTTTAAAAGCCGAAGCATGCCACAGAGACATTCAAACAGTGGGCTGTCATTAGCCCACACTGACCACTGGCACTGTCATACATAGTGAGCACTTTCTCTGTTTGCACCACGGTGCACATGAGAACAGGTACACTGACAAAGTGTACACCATTCCATGTAACGGCCTGTAACCAGGGCAGCCACAAACATGCCCTTGGCTCAGTGCTCTATCATCTAACAGGCTGAATTAGACACATCCGAGCATATCTCATGCCTATTGTTCATTTCTCAAAATTCATCTTTGGGAATGCACAGGCCATGTATGGACAATGTCTGGTACTATGCAACACTGACAGGTACTGATCTCCGCTAAATTAAGGAACAAGGATTGCTACTGTGTGACGTCTATTGCACAGTCATGGACATGGAAATAAATGAGGAAGGCATGGATAGGTGAGTTATTTAGGTGCAGAGAGCCATGAAAGTCGGCTACCCTTGTGAAATCGTGTGGCAGTGAGGTTTTAGAACTGGTTTTGCAATCTGCCCACCATATGTGTGCACACTTCTGCCTGCTTTACCAATGTGTCTCATTAAGGCATGTCAACTGTGCAATTTGATTCATTACAACTTGAACGGTTTCATAGCCAATTGCTATTCGATCGCACTTTGCTTCACTTGCCGACAGTGTATGTGTTCTACATTCACAGTGCAATGTTTCATGTTATGTCTTGTTGGTGGGACAAACCCATGCACAGTTGGTGAGGTGAGGAGCTTCAATGATCCAAATACTACCCGTGAGTGTCATCCTGAATGCTAAATCTGTAGTTCAAGGATGTGTGATGTAGGATGCTGTGTGTTATGCCATTTTCAATGGGCATCCCTGACACAAAAAAACATATGTAATATGGAGAATAGGTCAGAAATGTGGATGTCGGGGCGTGGTTTGGCCACAAAGAAAGATGCCCGCTTGATTCCGGGTTTCCGCATTGTGAGGAGTCCCGGACGGCGGCTTGAGGGCTTTTTTGGTGATTTATCCCAGCTTGAGCCTCGATATTGAACTAAGAAACAACCAGAAATGGAGTGGCATCGGACTTGCTAACGGCGGATTCCACCAAGTGCTGTTCTCTCAACTGGAGCTGCGCGGGATCCTGTAGGCAGAAGATGGCGGTCTGTGATGCGTGTGTGTCGCCACTGTTCTAACCCGGCGAGGTACGCGCACCGAGTACGTAGTCTTGCCCCAACCCTACAACAGAGTTCCGCTCCTCTTCTCTACATTTTTGAAGCATAGTGTCCTGGTTTGGCTTCCTCTTCTGTTGTGGAGTGGTTTCTTCACGCATTTGCCAATGCTTCTGAAGGAAAACAAGATGGCGGCCAGAGACATGTACATAGCGCCGTTGTGAAGATTTAATGAGGTGTTTGCGCTGGTACTTCAGGCTTTTATGCAACCTTTAAGCTCCTCCTGTCGCATAGTGAAGTGAGGTGATTTGGCATGGCCATTCTTGTTACTGGATAGCTTTTACTTTAGCCGGACCTTGAGGGACTTCTTAATTACCTCAGCCCCTTACTGTGATTTTTGACATCTTCAATGTAATTTTAATGCTCTGAACCTCTTCTAATTTTGCTGCAACCATTTGTCATTTGTCACTTGTCAAGCCCACGTATGTGATCCAGGACCTCTGCTTAACCAAAATATTAAAAATGTCTTTTCACCATTAAAAAAAAAAAGGCCTGCATACCAAAGATCTCTGCTTTATCTCTGGAGGGATAGTCTGTGCTTGCACTGCCACAAAGATCACAAGCACGTATGACGTAACTGGCTCTGGTGGGCTTATTGATTCTAGGATTACTTCTAAGATTTCAGCTGAACAGCGACTTTTAACTACACAGAGGGGGGATATTCACAAGAACGTGCGCTAAACATCTCCAAAAAATGTTAACGCAACTTTACACATCGCAGTCTATCGCGGGAAAATAACCCCGTGTTAATGTGGAATTCACAACACGGCGGTAACATGCGATAGTTTGCCTAAAACGCGGCCGATGTCTGCGATACATCCACTGCGACGGAGATAAAAACACAAACCCCAACACAAAACGTGCGATTAGCTCATCCGTGATGAGGAAAGCAGCGATAAGCAGCGCCAGGCCCGCGACACACACACGGCAGGCGGGAATAAGCACAACAAAAGCAGGAAAAAGGAAGACAAACCAAACAGAAAACAACAGCGAAGCACAATGGAGGCAGTCAGAGCAAGTACACAACCCCACAAGCCCCATTGGCAACAAAACATTGTACATGGCAGTCTATCGTGGACAAGGTGAATGCAGCCAGAGAGCGGAGGGGGACAATGGAAGAAAACCAGAACAGCTGGAATGATGCGAAACGCACAAACAAGCAGAAACACGCCAACAACCAGAAGGCAGCAATGCACACCGGAGGTGGGAGTCCAGCGCCACAACTGGAGCTGAATGACATGGAGGAAATGGTGTCCACCACATCAGTCTGGAGATGGTGGCAGGAGTCGGGGACCGGAAACTGCTCAAAATCAACAGACACAACAGCAACAGGGAGAGGAACGACTGGGGGACGGGGGGAGATGGGCACAATGTCACACATGCACAAGTAAGCACAGCACAACTGCAGACAAACCATGCCCAAGAGTAACAACACCAACCAAGAGCACAAGTCACACAAGTCAGCAATATCACACCACTGAACAAGCACAGAAGTGAAAACCACACTGCCTGAAAGGGAGAAGGGTGAGCCAAATCAGAGCTGAAGGGCCATCTCGCACACAATGCAGCACACACACATAGGAAGCAGAGCACCCCAACATCGAACACAAAGTGGTACAAACTCCAACATTTGCACAACCGAACACAGGACACAAGTGCACTCGTTTGTGGACGGCAAATGACCATACGCATCTAGCAAAGCACGAAACAGGGACATGATAATGCACAAGTACCAACCCACAGCCCTGATGGGATAGCAATGCATGTATGGCAGGGACCCAGATAGGCCGTGACACACACATCTGTATACATATCAACACTCATCACAGTTGGAGAGAAGTGAAGGTGCGGAAACTCCATCAACAATTGCGTGTCAGTACGGCCAAGAGAAGTGCCACAACATGCAGACCAATGCAGCAGCATGTCTGAATGAGGAACGTTGCAAAGCGCCCATGTCCACCCCGGGAGAGTCCATCACCCACACAAGTCCGTGCCAACGCGCGTTGGTTGTCCACGCATGTATCCGGAGTCCAGGCCAATGCAGCCATATCCACTGTCGTCTTGGGACATGTGACCAGATCCCCAACATGCAGCCAGGCATCGGGACACGTGCAATGGGTCACATTCAGTAGTGGCTGCAGGTACGTTGTCACTCGTCCATGAACGCGAGGGCAGCAGCGTAGGCCAACACTTCCAATAAGAGCTTGTTGTCGACTAGATCTAACATGTCGGCGACGTAACCCATCAGCTGTCCCGGACAGATGTGCTTACTCCAACCCCTGGCCCCAATTGGCACTAAAGCCCAATAGGGGAGTGGGTCAATGTGGTCCCTGCACACGACGAGTGGTGCAATCTCCCATGTCCAGTTGCCAGCATGCATGCCAATCATCCAGGCATGCCATAAACGGGCATCACGGTGACACTCCTGGTCGTGGGCCAACAGGGGGCGCACACACATGTCGAAATCCAGTTCAGCTACTGTTACGTTGGAGAGGCAGACATCCATGGTCCACTCGAATATGCATGAGCGACAATGCAACAGAGGCTGAACGCAGGTGACGTTGGCAAGGCGGAAGCTTAGCCTGTAACTGATCCGCAGCACTGCCAATGGCAGTGCCCCCAGTACATGCAGCAGACGTGCACGGTACCGGTCCACGTGACTGGGGTTGTGCATGTGTCCGGGATGGTCTGCCATTGCGTCAGTGTCTCTGCCTGAAGCGGCACTGTGCTGACCCACGCCAGTCCTGTGGATGAAATGCCACAGCTCGGATCAATGAGCAGTGTCTGTGTGCAACGGGTGCAGGCCTGGGATAGGGTGGGAGTACGTGTGAAGGCCATTTCACGCACGCTAACTACGACCAAGGACTTTTGTGTGTGGGATGTGTACACGTTGGTCTCACGTCGGGCAGTGCGTAGTGTGGGAGTCGTCAGCAAGTGCTATTGTATCTGTCAGGGGGTGCTGGGCACATGTAAGTCCCAGCTCGGAGCTGCAGATGTGCTTCCCCCTGATAGTCCAGACAAAGGACCTTTCATCCCTACAGTCAGTTTACCATCTGCTTGCATACAGGAGATGTGCAGAGGCCTGTCGTGGGTGGGGTGGGATGTCGGTGACCCAGGGAATCATGGATGATATGCCGAGCACGTGGCACATGAGCGGCCTCACTCTGTGTTACGTTGCCTCACAGCTGCTCCTCCCTCCCACGAGCCCCCACACCTGTGGGTGCTGCGCGGTTGCATCACGTGCACTCCTACGGCACACCATTGTCATGCCTGTCTGCGCATGTCTAGCGGTATGCCAACAATACCGTGATGCTGGCCGTTGAGGGTGTGCGGCCACATGAGTGTAGGCAAATGGTCTGGACAGGGCAGACACAGGTGTACAGTCCATGGCTGGCTGTGATCGCGCTGCGATTGATTCTAGGCATCTGACTCATGCAGCCGCAGGACTGATACACACAACACTTGGCATGTATGAGCCAAGATCCCGAGCGGTCTTGCGCTCCTACATTTCCCCGTACGTGCGGGCCCGCCCTCTGGGTGCATGCTACATTGCAACATCGACGACTGTGGCCCTGGTGGCGACAACACTCCAACACAGAGACACGCTTACTGCACTTCCTGCTCAAGGCCAGACCAGAGCCACGCCCTGAGCCCCCTGCCAAATCAGCACACCCCAGCGCTGACCTGACGTACGCCGGCCCAGCACATGCCGCTTGTGCATGCAGGGGGGGGCGGACGAAGCTACATGTCCACGGTCTTAGCCACTGCTGAGGTGACATGGTATTGTCCGCTGAACACAGCACACTGCGATGTTGCAGGGCTCGGGCCCATCATGCTGACATAATGACCACACGGGCACACTTGCTTAGATGGTGTGAATGGCTATGGGCACGTGCGCCCAGCCACTTTTATTAGCAGGCTCACATGTTGAGTGACACCTGTTTTGGATGTGTGTGGGGTGCGTGTACACCAGCCGTCATGGAGTGCTTGGTGCAGTCAAAAAACTACAATAGTGTACATCGTAAAAGACACAACCATTCAACCATAAAGGCCCCATGATTTGAGCTGCACAGAGTTAGTGGCCCCGGATGCACAGCGTCCGGCACGGGCCTACTGCCACGGGACGCTGACTTGCGGTGCACTGGGGCAGGGTCACGAGAGCAGAGCAGGTTCTCGTAGATGTCAAAGGGGGGTGTCGCGGAGTGTCTCGGTGGACAGTGGAAGGTGTACCCCCAGGGCATGATGCAGAGGGCAGAACCACGCTGAAACAGTCACTATGGTGGAGATGAATGGAACAGACACATGTCGAACACCAAATCCGTCCCAGCCAGATGATGATGCAGACAACCCCCAGGCCATGGACTCAGACGCCACCAAAGTTCAACCAGACAGTGCCCATGACTCAGTGCGCACAGAGTTAGTGGCACCAGTGCTGATAGGGGATACCGCCTGCGATGAGGGGTGTCCAATGGTGTGAACTCCTCCATAAATTACCCAACACACAGTTCCACATGTGGGACCTACTGGACCGCAGTGTAGGCCTGAGGCAGCGGTCAGCAGGGGCCCTCATCCAAGTCTCGCCGGCTTACGTTGGAAGGTCACAACGGCCTGCATAGTTCAGGTTTAGTGGCACCACGGGATGCGGACTTGCGGTGAACAGGGTTAGTGGCACCAGGTCAGTTGTTGCTAGTGTTCTGTCAACTCCGTGACGAGGATCCGGCTTTCATCCGGACTGAACCGCATCTTCCTCTTACTCCTCTCCATGCGTTCACTGGTATGGACTCTGCCATTCATGAATCACGACTTAGTGCTGGATGTGGGACCTACTGGACTGCAGTGTAGGCTGGGGGCAGCGGTCAGCACGGGCCCACAGACACGTGTCGTGTGCTTGTGATGCAGGGTTTGGGACATTGATTGAAGGGAGTTCAGTGATATATATACGCGGCAATTAACATTTGGTCACTGCCATTCTGAACTCAAGACACAGTTCCACATGTGGGACCTACTGGACCGCAGTGTAGGCCTGAGCCCTCATCCAAGTGTCGCCGGCTTGTGTTGAATAGGGTTAGTGGCACCACGTGTCGCAGGCTTGCGTTGAACAGGGTTAGTGGCACCACGTGTCGCAGGCTTGTGATGCAGACTTTGGCTTCACTGATCGGAGGGAGTTTAGTGATGTGGACGCTGCCACAGACTTGGGGTCACTGCCATTCAAAACTCAGGACACAGTTCCACATGTGGGACCTACTGGACCGCAGTGTAGGCCTGAGCCCTCATCCAAGTGTCGCCGGCTTGCGTTGAACAGGGTTAGTGGCACCACGTGTCACAGGCTTGCGTTGAACAGGGTTAGTGGCACCACGGGTCGCAGGCTTGCGATGCAGACTTTGGCTTCACTGATCGGAGGGAGTTTAGTGATGTGGATGCTGCCACAGACTTGGGGTCACTGCCATTCAAAACTCAGGACACAGTTCCACATGTGGGACCTACTGGACTGCAGTGTAGGCCTGAGCCCTCATCCAAGTGTCGCCGGCTTGCATTGAACAGGGTTAGTGGCACCACGTGTCGCCGGCTTGCGTTGAACAGGGTTAGTGGCACCACATGTCGCTGGCTTGCGTTAAACAGGGTTAGTGGCACAACGGTCGCAGGCTTGCGATGCAGACTTTGGCTTCACTGATCAGAGGGAGTATAGTGATGTGGACGCTGCCACAGACTTGGGGTCACTGCCATTCAAAACTCACGACTCAGTACAACATGTGCCAACAACTGGGCCAAAGAGTACGCCGGTGGAGTATGTCAATGAGAAAGGCGTACTGTGGGCCAGCGTCGTGGAGGCCAGCGATGGTCTGCGGAGGCTGCAAAGGTCGCAGGACTGGGGCTTGGAGCTTGCACCGGCACGTGGTGGGCCCTCTTTGACACACGCCGGTGTCAGCAGGTGAGCGGAGCCTCCTTGGTGCGCTGGGGCAGGCATGACGGGTCTGGGGACCAGCGGCCCGGGGTGCAGCAGGCGCACAGGGATGCAGGCCCCGCCGCGCACGGCGCCGGCCTCGTGGCTGGCTGAGAGGCGCCGCCCTGGCAGACACGTTGGCCATTCCGAATGTGAACCACGCCCAGTGCGACGGGCTTTTCATTTACACCCCTACGCAGGCCTGGCGTGCGCAGGGCCAACCCACTCCACCCGCGCATACAGGGGGGGACATAATGAGTGACATTTCCACGTTCTGCCCCACAGCCTGTGGGGACATGGTAGCGTCCACTGGCCACTACACTCCATGCACCAGCAGTTAATGTCCACATGGCCATTTCCGTGGTTTGCACACTGAAGTCTGTCTGGCACATCCACGCCACACCTGGCATTGGGTAGGTTCTCATTCATTAGTCACTCGCCGCTCTCGTACATGCCTACTCCACGCCTCTCCTCACATTCTGCTATTGTGTGGCTGTGGTACCATGCCGTGGCTGGGTTGTGTGCATGGCATGCCCAGGTTCCCAATGGAGTCGTGTTGTCGTGTCTGGTCGGTTGGCATGTTGTGTGGCATGTTGCATGTAGTTTTGCTGCTTGCCCATTGCCAGTGTCGTGAGTTGCATGACTGTGGAGTGGAGGTGTGTGGTGTGTTGATTTGGTACTTACCAATGAGCAATGCATTTCCATAGGAGGTGCCATCCTGGGAGCGCTGGTTAATGATGGACTGTCGGGAGATGTATGAATCATGCACACTGCCTGGGGAGTTGGTCACAACATTGTTGAGGGGTCCCCGGTGGTCCACTATTGCCTGCACATTGATGGAATGCGTGTGCTTTCTGTTGCGGTAGTTGTGTGCAGTGTCGGCAGGGGGCACGAGGGGTACATGTGTGCAGTCGATTGCCCCCAACACGTGAGGAAATCCAGATATGGTGTAGAAGCCTTGCTTGGTCTCCAGCTGCTCCTGCACAGTGTGGGTGGAGTGGAGGTGCTGGGGTACCAGGCTGATGATGGCATCCAGGGCAGGTGTGATGAACTTGGATAGGGCTGGCTGTGAGACTCCTCCGACTCTGGCAGTTGTGGGTTGGAAGGTACCAGAGGCCAACATGTGCAGCACAGCCAGCAGCTTTGTCTGCGGAGGGATGTTGGTTGTCCGCTGTGTTGGTACCGTCAGCCGGTGGGTGCTGTGGGTCAGGATGCGGGGGATGGTTGTCCTTTTGGGCCTGTAGTGGGAAATGTCCTCCTCTGGCGTTAGGTCTGTGCGGCTGGTGCGTTTAAGGTGGGTCCGCTGTCTTTGTGTACGCTGCCTCTGTGATGGTCCGGGTGGGCGGGGCGGGTCCTGGGGTGGTGGCGGGCCTGGGGGTGGTGGCGGTGGCTGGTGTGGCACTCATGGGTCTCCGAGCTGCATGATCATTGTCTCCATGGCATCTGTGGGTCTTCAGATGTGGCTCTTGGCTGGGCTCCCTTTCATGCTGCAGGTAGTCGTCCTGCTTAACACCAGCAAAAGGCAGGTGTTAATTCCCTGCTGCTACCGCGGCTTATCGCCTGTTTTTGGTTCGCATCGCAGATCTGGCAGTTCGTTGTGAAAGTGGTGTAGTGGTGTTTTCGTGAGCTTTTTCACGGGAACGCCTACTCTGCATCTCATTAGGGTTAGTTGGTGGTGTCACCCGTGGAGGTAAATTTTGCGGCAGTTATCGCGGGAATACTGGCGATGTCTGCAGTTTGCACCCGCTTGTGAATGGGGCGTTAAATCTATCTCCACTTTTGATGCATTAAGGTGGCGATAACTCGGCGATAAGTCCTTGTGAATATGCCCCAGAGTGCACTGTTAACTATTGACCACGACGAATGTGGGGTCCGACGCTATGGCCTTTATCTCTCTTTCCTGCTGACACGATGTCTATTTGCCAATAGTGAATGAGTTCCCCAGGGTGTTGATTACCTGACCGCTGCAGGGGGACTTAGCAGGGGTCCCCTAGTAGGGATTTGCCCCAGACAGAAACACGCAGGAACAGCTAATTACCATAAGACTGCCTCACACTTTTGGAGATTAGTATAATTCATTGCTGACCCATACATTGACTACTCCTGAATGCTGCCTCTGCAGATGTTATGATCATCATTGACAAATATATTTGGCAAGAAGATAGCCATAAGGATCTGACAAAGAGTTAGA
Source organism: Calotriton arnoldi (assembly GCA_963921515.1). Lineage (NCBI taxonomy): Eukaryota > Metazoa > Chordata > Amphibia > Caudata > Salamandridae > Calotriton > Calotriton arnoldi. The sequence goes on along the minus strand of CAWUFW010004979.1, from coordinate 825,277 downwards.
TTATCACCAAATACACCAGTTGTGCGATAGCACTTACGCATCAGAAAATTTCCACAAGAAGACCTGGTGATGCCTTCAGGCAAGGTGTCTAGTAAACCTGCTAGACAACTCCTCTTTTCAGAAGCTTTAAACCAGGGCTGTCCCACCTCAGACGCAAGGGGAACCATTTCCTCAACTCAGAAATCATCTATTCCTACGATGGCAACCTTGACGGACACCACCATGAAACGGATACTTCAGGAAATCTCTGCTGTGGGTCGACGATTGGAGGGTATGGAGACCTCTATATCCACCCTCACGACTGAGACCAAATCTATCCGTATAGACATTGCTGGATTCCAGAGCCAGATGGATGGTCTAACCGCGCGGATAGTAGCGGTACAGAACCGTCTTGATCTTATACCAGATCGAGACAAAGAGCTTCTCTTTCTCAGGAGCAAGATAGTGGATCTGGAAGATAGAAGCCGTCTAGACAACGTCCATTTTTTTGGCTTTCTGGAGAAAATAGAAGGTTTGGATGCCAAATCCTTTCTTAGAGAAACTCTTCCAAAGTTCACAGGTCTTACTTTTGTTCCACCATTGCAGATGCAGAGAGCTCATCGTATTGGACCACCCAACCCAGGAAAAAATATGCGGCCACGCCCGCTCATCGACTGCTTCCTTCACCACGAACAGGCCCATCAATTGATCATTGCGGCTCGTACACACGGCCTGTATATATTTGAAGGTAATGAGATTAGGATGGCAGCGGATTTTTCAAAAGAAACTAATGACCGTCGCAAAGCTTTTCTTTCTCGAGGACCCCACCTGCGGCAGCTTGATATCAAATATGGCCTCTTTGAGCCTGCGCGTCTGGGGACTACCAAAGATGGGATAATAGAGTTCTTTAATCCAGAGGACCTTTGTCATTTTTTGGATAGTCTTTCTCCTCAAAATATGGAGTGCACTGCATCTTTACCAGAGTTTGGATCCCAAATCCAATCATTGAACTCTATGATACCCTCAGGTGGGTCCCGACGTAACCTGGGCCGGTCCCAGAGTAGGGGGTGAAACTCAGATCGACCTGTTCACCCTCTGTGAGATCGAGCACAGGCCCTTCAGGCAGTGGCCGACCTTACACAGGAAAAAGACAGAGACAAATCATGCTCTCCTCTAAAGCCCCTTTCATCTGAGGAGGGTGTGTCTTCAACTGGACCACTTGGTTGACCTCCCTACATTAATGAGAAGCTGGAAGTTTGCTGTCTTCATACCCGCTGAAGATGATGATTAAGAAAAGGCACTTTAGGCAGTGGCAGCCTCCATATAGGAAAGACATTGAGACAAATCACGCTCTTCTCTAATGACCCCTCCCTTCTTCCGAGGAGGGTCTGTTCAGAACTCTGGTTGAGTGTTTTACCTTCCTACATTGATGAGTTGATGGAACTTTACAGCCCTTCTGCCTGCCGAAGACGACGATTGGATGAGTACCTGAATATCTACTAACTTTGTTATGCATTACTTACTTTATAATGTTCCTATTTTCTCCTATTTTTCTTTCCAATATGTTATTATGATAACGTCTTATTGTCCTCAAACCGTTTCACAAAACCTGTTTGCTTGTACTTTCAGTATCATACATTTTATATCACATGAATTAAGATGGCTGGCTATATATTTGAGTTTCTATTTACCTGTTATACATTACATGCTCTATAATGTTCTTCCTCTTTTGATGCAAAAAGAAAAAAGAACAATTGATGGACAGAATGCAGAACAATGTCATACATTCACCCCAGTACAGAGATCTGGGCCTAAATCCATCGTTTTTTTGCTCACCATGCCATTCCAGTTTGAACCCAGCCACATGCAAATCAGTCTTGACCCTGCACCCAATGGGAACAGTCCAGCCCAAACTGTCAGGCCAGGTCCTCCCTGGACTGGAAACAATCATCCTAGGACCGGTTTTGGGGTTTCTCCCCTCATCAGCAAGGATAGCTTGACTCCAGTGGCATGGAGAGCACGGGACCCACGTCTGGGCAAACCCGTCCCACTTGGGGTGACAAATGCAAAAAGAACAATTGATCCTTTCTTGCACCTTTCCTTCCCCTTTTTCTCTGTTTAGCAAGTATTTATGATATTATTTAACTATGATAATATTTAACTGTGCTTATATTCAACTATTATATTATTTAACTGTCATTATACTTAACTATGATTATATTTAATATTTAATTGTCATTACTATGTTATGCAAAGCTTGTTTGATTGTATTCTACATTTGATAATTTCATATGACATAGACTTTCTTCTTTTTCTCCCTCCTTCTCCTTCTCCTCTGATCTCCTCCTCCTCTTTAATACTACACTTTTATTATACTTCTTTCCTACTTTTAAACCCGATCCTTATACAATGGTTCGTATACTCGAGCACTTGAATACTTATGCACTTTTATAACTTCAACCTTACTATTGTGAATATTGTTATATAGTTACGTCCTTTTCTATTTACTTTGTCGCCAGATGGGGCTCCTCGGACCCGTCTAGCCCGAAAGTTTGGACACGCAGAGAGCAGTCCTATGCCCCTAGAACTGCGATAACCCTACGTAGTATGTCTATTTTTTCTCTTTCTTTCTTTCTCTCATTTATCTTCCAGTTTCTCTGGTGCCTCACTTCGTATCCTTCTCACTTGTTCTCCTGTGAACTTACAAGCGACTCATCCTTGCTCTCTCTCCTTGCCTGGAATTTGCTTTCTCCCTTTTCATCTACTCTTTTCCCTTGCATAGAGTTTCCCCTTATTCCTTATTCCTATCCACCTTTTCTCCCTTATACCCCTCCCTTACCTGTGCAGCTTTTATCTCTATACTTTTTCTTCTTTACTCTCCCCTCTCCCTCAAAATCTAACACCTTCATTCCTTCCATTGACTTTTCCTTAAAAAGTAACCTCTTCAGTTCTTAACGCACACGGCAGAAAACATTTCTTCTACTTCTCACCCATTGCGCATTATCTCGTGGAATGGTAATGGTCTTACGCATTTTATTAAACGTAAGAAAGTACTCTCATATCTACAAATGAAAATAACTGATATTGCTCTTCTGCAAGAGACTCATTTGGATGCTTTAGAATCTTCTATGTTGCGGCGAGATTGTGTGGGAAAAGTCATCCATTGTGGATTGACAATACAATCTCTTTCTAAGGAGGGTCAACCACGGAAATGCGGAGTGGCTATCCTCTTATACAAATCCTTACCCATTACAATTGTCAAGACTTGGGTTGATCCAAACAGCAGATACGTTTTTGCAAAGTAAAAAATAGGAGATAGGACACTTTGTGTTGGCTCAGTATCTGCTCCGATAGGAGCTAAAAGCTCTTATCTTCTCAGTTCGAATCAGGGCCGGACTGGCCGTAGCGGGCACCGGGCATTTCCCCGGTGGGCCGCCATGGTGGGGGCTAGTTTTGGGCCCCTGGGGGGCCGTGTCTGTTACCGGGGGCCAGCAACATCGGCCCCTGTAACAAAATCGCCGAAACCGGCCCTAACAAACAGCTCGGCCGCACTCCCCCTCACTCCTAGGGGGGCCGGCTCAGCATTTTGCCAAGGCCGGTTTCGGTCCCAGTCCGGCCCTGGTTCGAATCACTTGTTAGTAGAAATTGGGGCATCCAGTTATGTTATTGGTGGATACTGGAATCTTGCCTGCAATGCAGTAATAGATAGAACAGGTCCCTTGGATAGATGTAATGAGGGAGACAGAGCTTTACTGGGAGACATAACATCCGACCACTGACTGGTGGTTCATTGGCGTCTCTTTCATCCCTCAGATTAGGAGTACACCTTCCTCTCTTCTGCTCATGGCACCCAATCTAGGATAGATTATCTTCTTATATCCCATTCATTAGTTGCAATCACTTCTGGATCCCAGATTCTGGAAGCTGCTCTCTCGGATCATTCTCTGGTTCTTCTTGCTCTAGAAACAGGTTTAACCTCCCCAGGCCGTAACCCATGGCGTATAAATATTCAGAGATACCGTTCACCTCTGGGTAAAACCCAGCTACGTTCTCATCTCTCTGATTACTTAACTATTAATAAATCATCAGTTACCTCCTGTAGAACCGCTTGGGCGGCTGCGAAAGCAACTATTCGTGGACAACTTATGAGAGATGCAGCTGAGGCCAACAAGTCGGAATCCCTTCATCGTATTGAATTAGAGGCTCAAATTATTTCTCTCACACGTCTATATTCATCTCGTCCCACAGTACCCAACCACCGTAATCTAGAACTAGCCAAAATGGCGCTTACCAACCTATATACTGCCAAAGCTGAGTATGCTCTTCAACGTCTAAAAGGTAGACATTATGAACAAGGGGAGAAAGCAGGCCGATTACTTGCAGCACAGCTGAAACAGCGTGCTGTCCATGGCTATCCCTGCAATACGAACAGAAACAGGTGTGATTCTTACTAAGCCACATGAAATAGTAAATACTTTTGCATCTTTTTATAAAAAACTTTGCACTCCTGAAACTTCAGTAACTGAGGATCAATTAACTCCCCATCTAGTGTGTATTGACCTCCCTTACCTCACAGATGAAGGTAGAGACTTACTCAGCGGTGAAATCAGCAAAGAAGAAATTGCTGCAGCCATCGCCAGATTACCTTATCACAAATCCCCAGGAGAAGATAGTTTTCCTGCTGAGTATTATAAATGTTCTGGGGAAGAAACTATTGATACTCTATATTCAGCCTTTAATGAGGCTGTTCAGACGGACTCACTTGGTCCTATTTCTAATAAGGTGTTGATTGTGGTTATCCCCAAGCCAGGAAAGGATCCGCTTGCTTGTGGTAGTTATCGTCCCATCTCACTTATAAAATGGGATGTTAGAATTCTGGCAAGTATTCTAGAGGCACGACTTCACAAAGTCATTCCATCTCTCATACATCATTCACAGGTTGGTTTTGTCCCAGGCAGTTCCTCTAGGAACCACTTTCAAACATTGGCTCATACTTTGTGGACTGCAAAAGAGATGGCGGAAGATGCTGTGGCTCTTTCCTTGGATGCAGAAAAGGCGTTTGACCATATTGATCAGGGTTATCTCTTTGTTACCATGAAACGCTTTGGCCTAGGCGATCAGTTTATTTCTAAGGCCCGCCTATTATACGACAACCCAGTAGCTCAGGTCAATTGTGGTGAATTTCTTTCAGACCCTTTTCCAATCCGAAGGGTACCCACCAAGGTTGTCCCCTTTGTCCCCTTTTATTTCTATTGGCAATAGAACCCCTTGCCTCAATTATTCGCCATTCACAGTGGATTCAGGGTATACCTATAGTGGGTGGTGAATCTAAACTATATTTATATTCTGATGACATTCTCCTTACTTTAAAAGATCTCCCTCATTCCTTACCAGCCTTACTTAAGATTATCGATGGCTTTGCAGTCCACTCTGGTTATAAAGTAAACTAGGATAAAAGTGAGGCTCTTCCACTCTCTTCCGGTACCACAAAAGCATCAATTGATGAATACCCCTTTTGCTGGAAATCGTCGCAACTAAAATATCAGGGAATTCTGGTTAACCGAGGTTTGGAAGGGATGGTCTCAGACAACCTCTCACCCCTTATAACGCAAATGGAAACTGATTTTGCTAAATGGTCCCTCTTAGGTTTTTCCATGTGGGGAAGAGTACAGGCCATAATGATGGTCACTTTACCTCAGTTTACTTATGTCCTTGGAATGCTTCCGATTATAGTTCCTTTATCTACACTGCGTCGAGTAGATGCCCATATTCTGACTTTTGTCTGGGGATCTATGCATCCTCGTTTAGCTGCAGCCAAACTAATGGCTCGCCGCTTCCACGGTGTTCTGGGTTTACCATCTTTGGAACACTATTCTTTAGCCCTGCATCTCTCGCAATTAGTCTATCTACTCCCAGGTACAATTGACCCTCCACAATGGGTTGCAACAGAACACTCTCTACTTAATCGTGATGACGGCCTTGAATTTCTATATGGAACCCGTCACCACGATCTTCCCCTCCGCACCCTGTGATTCATGCCACATACCAAGCATGGCATCGAGCACATCGTCTTTTACGGGTTGCTCATCGTTTACACTACAAAGCTCCATTTTGGGATAATGAGAGTATTCAAATAAATGGTCATGCGCTTCACTGGTCTAGTTGGAAATCGAGAGGAATTCAGACACTTGATCAGGTCATACTAAATGGAGAGTTAAAATCCTTTGATCTGCTTCGTGAGGAGTTTGATCTCCCATTACACCAGACTTAACAACACTTGCAACTACAGCACTGCCTGAGGCAGTGTCTGGGTCCTCTACCCTGGGCATTAGATTCCTCACCAATATTAGAATATCTCCTTATTTGGGGACAACATAAGGGGGTGATGTCAGGTCTGTAGGGTGTTCTAACTCATCAATTATACTCACAACCACTTCTTAAAGCTCTTCGTGAGAAATGGCAGCAGCGCTTACTCATTACCATTGAAGATGTCTGGTCGGACGTATTGGAAGCCCTTGACAAGGGTACTCGGGAGGTGCGTTTGAAATTTTGCCTTTTCAAAACTTTGCATGATTGGTACTGGACACCTTTGAAACTACAAAGAGCAGGATTATTACCACATTCTAAGTGTTGAAGGTGCTCTGGAGTCACGTGTGACCTCCCCCATATACTCTGCGAATGTCCTTCTATACAGTGTTTTTGGGCTTATGTAGGGGATACTCTGAAGGAAAAAATTCCCCTCTGCCTCACCCTCACCCGTCCCATTATCTTATTGCATGATCTTGGGAATTCACCTGACATTACACGTCCACAACATCGCCTTTTCACACTCCACTCTCTACAGCCAAAAATGGTATCTTAAGACAGCGGCAATCGCCCAGTCCCCCCTCGCAGGAAGGCTGGATGATAGCAATGATTCAGACAGCATCCCATGAACGTGTAATATATCGACTACAAGATCAAGAGGATGTTTTTCAACAAGTATGGGCTCCTTTTCTCTGAGACTCCTGAATGTTCCATTCTTCTTTCCCATACTTCATTCATCTTTTCTACTTCTCCTCCTCTTCTGCTTCTCTCTTCTCCTTTCTCTTTCCTTCTTTTTCTTTTTCCCCCATCCCACCCTCCCTACTTTTTTTTCTTGTATTGTGCATGCATCTTTCACCTTTATCTTCCCTTCCTTCTTCTTTCCTTCCTCCTTCATATTTCCCCTCTTTCTTTCGCTCTTTTCTTATCCGGGTAAGGAATCTACATTCATTCCTCATACATTTATTAATTTATCTATTTATGTATCTCTATTTATTTATTTGTCTATTTATTTACTATTTATTTATTTATGATCCCGTTTTGTGTTTCCCCATCAAATCAATGTGCATCCGATCTTACATATTCAATGCTCTACAGAGTCAACTCTGATCCCCTTATTCTTATTCATGTTTTATTCTGTCTAATTCACTCCATGACTGTATGTATCAAGGGTTATGAATTTCCAAACATACCATACACTATATCTTTCTCTTCCATTATCTGTTCCCTGTCTCTTATATGACCTCTTCTTTATCCCTCCTCTTATTTATTTTGTGTAATCTTCTCTCCTTTGTAGTACAGTTATAGCTTTATTGAAAATAGACTCTTGTGAGCCCATAATGTTTTGCTGCACTTTTATGTATTTATATATCTTACATTTTTTCAATAAAGAATTACAAAACAAAAAAAAAATGTGTATGTCAATTGTAGTATGTGCAGTTGCCTCCGACTAATATCAAGGCTAATATATTGCCAATCTTTGATGGATCACATGATAGATGATCTGACAGAGGAGCCATGATCCAAATGCCATAGTACTTAAACATATGTGGTAGTGGATTCATAGGTTAATATGGCTGTTAATTGGAAATCTTCCAAATGCAGCTCAGATGCACAAATCTACTGCAGTTACCACATTGCATTCTCTGTCCGATTTGTATGGCTACTCCATACCGGAGGGGGGAATTACACCACAGTAAAGGCAGAAAGACTATAGGCCATATTTACAAGGTCAGGAAAAGCCATGCAGGCTGGCTTGGTATGAGTTTGTAAATATGGCACTGCTGAGAGTGCCCCATGACCCTCATTAAAAGTCAAGTACCGGCTGGACAGAGTGGCTTTTGAATAAGCCCCTAAGTGTAGCAAGAGTAGATGTCACCATTCCACACATCGTAATGTATTAGAAGGCCTCATTCCTGTTGCCTAATGCCCCATAATCTATGGTGGATACATCAACATACCAGTGCCCTGTCTTCTTAACAGAATTGCCAAGATGTGTTTGACCGGAGGCATGTCTGCACAACATAGTCATCCATGTTTAACAGTTCATCATTCTGCTTAAACAGACAACATGACCCCGGAGCAGAAGAAGCAACAATACATCCGTGCGGAACAGTACCGCCACATCCAGATTGTTGCCAAGTCCTCTAAGGCAATGGGCAAGTGAATTGCTGAGGAGAGGGCCAAGGGGAAATGGGGCAACTTCCCACCGGGACCACCTACACTGGACAGGCCTACCAAAGCCAAGGATGTTGGTGTAGACAAGGGTGGTTCAGCAAGAGCTGTTGGACGCACCTCCACAGGGAAGTCCACATGGCCGGCCGTACCCCCCCCGCTCAGCCCACAAGACAGATTGACTCCTTTGAGCAGGATGCGAGGAAGGAACTTTCGGACCTAAAGTTCAGAGTGGCAGGGCTGGAGCACAAGATGGATGCAGTAATTTGGCTACTCCAAGAAGTCAAGCAGGCTGTGCAGTGACTGCCACCGCCCCCCCCTCCAATGAGCCACAGGGTTTATTTCTACCCTTCCCCATGTTCATAGTTGTTTTTAGGTAATATATGTTTTTTTTAGCTTAGTGTAGGTTAGTTACTGTAGATATAGTGTAGGTATAGTAGTTTGAAGGGTTTAGGTGGGGTGGGATATATTTTAGCGGTTAGGATTTTTAGATAAAAAATTATTTTAAAAAAATATATATTTTTGTTTGGGATCATATGTGTAGTTAGTTGATGTATAGATGTTTCAGTTGTCTTTGTGTGATGCAGTGTATTAAGGTGGGTGGGTGGTGGGTTGATCTTTATCATGTTGTATTATATTTGTAGAGTAAGGTAGGTTACGTTAAGGTAGTTTAAGATGTTTTTTTTGACAAGGTAGTGTAGGTTATGTTAGTCAAGTTAATTAGTTTAGGTAGTTTTAGTTAGGTAAAGTTTAAAGCTTACAGTAAGTATCATTGTTTGCTACATGCAAATCTACATCTTTAATTACTGTGTAGGAGTTATCATATCTGCATAGGTTATGTTAAGTACATGCAGTTGGCTTTGCTAGCACTGTTTCTCAACATGTGTGTCAAGGTTATGTTATGTTATGTTATTTAAGCTTATATAGCGCACGGTTACCCTAGGGTGTCCTGGCGCTGGGCAGGCCTGCTGGTCATCTGTGTGCGGATATTACTGTGAAAAAAGCCAGGTTTTCAACCCCTTTCTAAAGGAGAGGAGATCCGCTGCATTCCTCAGATGGAAAGGAAGCTCATTCCATGCCTTGGAGGTGCATGTGATGAAGCTTCTGCCCCCCCAGCTAGCTCTTTTGATCCGAGGAACTGGGATTTGTTTCGCTCCCGAGGACCGAAGGTTTCTAGCGGGGACATACCATTTGAACTTTAGTCTCAAATGGTTGGGGCCAATTCCATTGAGGGCCTTAAAAGCTACGCAAAGGGCCTTAAAGCGTGCCCTTAGCTTCACTGGGAGCCAATGTAGTTGTTTAACTCCTTTACAGAGACAAATTTGGGAGTGCCGGTAAGCAGTCTGGCTGCCGCATTCTGTACAATTTGCAGCCTGTTAACGTGCTGTTTTTGGGCGTTTAAGTATAGACTGTTGCAGTAGTCGATTCGAGACATAATAAGGGCCATGACCACTGTCCTGAGGCTGTTATCAGGGAGGAAAAACTTAATTTTCCTTATGATTCTCAGGATTCGGAAACAGGCCGAAACCACCGAACTTATGTGATCACTGAGAGAGAGCCTATTGTCCATGATCACCACTAAGTTTTTTGCTTTCAGCGTGGGAGTAGGACAGAGGACCAACTCAACTGGCCACCAATCAGGTGTCCACATGTTGGGGTTGTTACCGAACATGATGACCTCTGTTTTGCCTGAGTTTAATTTTAGGCAGTTGGATGACATCCAGCCTGAAATGGCCCTCATGCAGTCTTGAAAGCGAGCCCCCGTATCCTTCTCTTCCCCTTCTCTAATTGACAGCACTATTTGTGTGTCGTCTGCATAAGAGGTGATTTGAAAACCGAAAGTTTTGATTAGGCCCGCCAGAGAGATCACATATACGTTGAATAGGGTCGGGCTCAACGATGATCCCTGTGGCACCCCACACGGGAGTGAAAAAGGTTTTGACCTGTGATTGTCCAATTCCACTGTTTGCGATCTGCCAGAAAGAAAGGACCGGAGGAGGTTCCAAGCTGTCCCTTGCACTCCTACTTCCGACAACCGGTCCATCAGAACTTCATGATGGACCGTGTCAAAGGCTGCGGACAGATCCAACATTATCAAGATTGGCTTACCTCCTCTGTCCAGTGCCTCCCGAATCTCCTCTGTAGATTTAATTAAGGCCAGCTCAGTGCTGTGTTCTGCTCTGAATCCATATTGTGATGTATCTAGTAGGTTGTTAGTTAGCAGAAAGGTGCTGAGCTGAGTGTTCATTGCCTTTTCAATAATCTTGGCAGGGAGCAGGAGTCTTGAAATTGGCCTGTAATTGTTTGGGTCACTAGGGTCAAGAGTAGGTTTTTTCAGAAGGGGAAGGATAGAAGCCTTCTTCCAATTGCTAGGAAACTTGCCCGTTGTGATTATATTGTTCAGCAATAGTGTAAGGGTTGATCCTATGACTTCTGGAATTTGCTTTAGTACTGATGCAGGGCATGGATCCGACGGGGCACCAGACCGAATGGAATTCAGAAGTTTCATAGTATCTGATTTCTCTAGCAAAGAGAAATTTGCTAATGCTGGTTTGTTTTGTTCCAGAAATGGGGGCAACATCAATGTCCCCCTTTGAGCTAGGCTAAATGAGGAGAAAATAGTTTCCACTTTATACTGGAAAGATTTGGCCAGCTTTTCACAGAGCTCTGGACTACTCTGACTCTTGGGGACCTTAGGGGATGCTAGTTTAGAGATAGTTTTAAAGAGCTCTTTGGTATTGGATTCGGCCAGGGAAATTTGTTCAGTGAGGTACTTTCTTTTGGATTCCAGCAGCTTAACCTTATATTGTCTAAGGCTGAGCTTGTGTCTAGCTTTGTCTACGTTATGGTAGCTTTTTCTCCATATCCTTTCTAAACGCTTACAGCCTTGTTTTAGAATTTTTAGTTCATCTGAGAACCAGGGGGCAGATGGAAGAACCCTTTTAGGGGTCCATACTTTTACAGGAGCGATTTTATCGCATGCTCCTTCTAGCCACTTTGTAAATGCAGAGGAAGCCTCATCTACCTCTGCAGGGAGAGTAGGCTTGGTTTTGTTCAATGCCTCGCCTAAGTCTGTGCAATTTACGTTTTTCCAGGCTCTTTTTCCAATAGCCCCTGGGAGCTCTGAGCTAAGTTTGTGGTCCTGCCACTCATTTACCTTGAAAAGGATGGCACAGCGATCGGACCAAACGAGAGGGAGTATTGATAGAACTGTGAGTGAGGGATTATTGGAGAATATCCCGTCCAACGTGTGCCCCTTGTTATGTGTGGGCACTCCGATCAGTTGCTTCATATCCCCTGCCTCCATCATTTGCCCCAGGGTGATAGTGTCTAGGTTGGATTGATCCTCCAGATGGAAATTAAAATCCCCTAGTACTGTAAAGGAGTCTGCGCATAGCCCATCTTCAAGCAGTGCCACCAGCAGATCTAGGAATCCTGCCCTGGGGCCAGGAGGCCGATAAAGGAGTAGCCCCTTGAAGGTGCTATGTTGTGAAGAACGTAGATTAAATGAAAGGGCCTCACATGTGGCATTTGACGCAGTGTGAAAAGCGGGCTTTAGTGAGTCTTGGTAAATGACTGCTAATCCCCCGCCTCTCCCGTGAAGTCTGTCCTGAGTGTGACAGAAGAATCCTGGAGGGGTAGCCTTCACTAGATCAGGACAAGATGACAGATCAGACCAAGATTCAGTGATAAAAGCCATTTTTATATCATGTTCCTCAATGAACAAAGCACACTCCAAACTGTGTTTAACAAGAGATCTAGCGTTCAGCAGCATACACCTAAGAGCTGGTTGGCGATCTGGATTGGTTTTCCTGCCTGTTCTGTTGTTAAGAGCAGAGTCAGGGGGAGCCATAATGTATGGCAAAAGTGTTTTACAGTTCTGACAGATCCTTCTCAAACGATTAGGCATTACCTCGAGGGGAATACAGGGGCATCCGTCGACTCCCCGACATGGGTTTAGTCTAATGAGGACCTCCCTAGTATAGGTCGGCATGTTTGTAGTAAACCGGCCAGGGGGACGGGTCCTGCGCCTGGCCAGAGCGCGGACGGGCGCAGACGGGCTTGCTTTTGGTGGGCCAGCGGCGCGCCCGCTGCACGCGTCCGCTGCGCGTCCGCATCAGCGTGCCTTTTGTCCCCTCTGCGTCATGGAAGCTGGACTGCTAACCAAATATGGCAGCCCCGTTCGTTTCTCCAGCAAGCCCTCCAACCGCTACTAAAGTGCAGTAAGTGGCTATGCAAATTCAAATTCAACAAATTCAACAGTACATAATATGTTAAAATCGATTTTTAAAAGATACTTAAAAGATACTTAAAATGCGGTGTAAGACCAGGGTAGCAGCTCTAATACTGGCGAGTGTAACTCACTACTCTGTCCCAGTCAGGCAGCGCTGCACATCCGCATCAGCGTGCCTTTTATCCCCTCTGCGTCAAGGAAGCTGGACTGCTCACCCAATATGGCGGCCCCGTTCGTTTCTCCAGCAAGCCCTCCAACCGCTACTAAAGTGCAGTAAGTGGCAATGCAAATTCAAATTCAAATTCAAGGTGAATGAACTATGGGCAGGTACCTGTCAGGTTGGGCATGGAATCACGTGAAGGATCTGCAAACGTCGTTGGGCACTGTACATGCAATCTTGATGTGAATGGGTACACAGTCCGAAACAGGTTTTAACAATATTGTAGCTCTGTGTGTGTAAGTCATGCAATATGCATTGGAGCGTTGGTGTTGTTAAAGCAAAAAATGTAAGTAAGTAAGTCCGTTTTTATATAGTGCAGCTACTCACCCTTACGGGTCTCAAGGCGCTGGGGGCCGGAGTGGAAATTAAGTGAGCTATTGCCCAGAGTCACATGGTGCTGAGCTGAGCTGCCGCCGGAGCCGGGGATCGAACCGTGAACCCTGTGCTCCGAAGTCAGCTGCCCTGGCCGCTGCACCACACAAGCATTGTCCCTGGTCCTGGATATTTGTGCTCACACACTGATGCCAGCCCCTTACACACTCACACTTGCATCATTTGCTTGTCACAGCAGTGTTGTTTGCTGGCTAGTATCCATGGGTAGACCACCCACCTGTGTTGTAACTAAGCCTGGGTGGTGAACTCCGCTCCGCTTGCGGAGTTTTTCCACACTCTGCTTTCCGCGGAGCTTGCGGAGTTGCAAAAAACTCCGCTCCCTCCCGTGCAGCAGAAAGAAAGCAGCACCCTCTTACGATGCACATGGTGCCGTTTGCGATGATTTTCCAGTGTGGGACAAACAGCTGGCACTGAAAATCACTGTGAACTGCATGACCCTAAAACACTCCGCCGCTTGCGGAACTTCGCGTAGAGCGGCAGAGTTTTTTTGTCACTTCGCAGAGTTCCGCGTAGCGGAACTCCGTGAACTCTGCCCAGGCTTAGTTGTTACTTAAATCACCATCAATATATTTCCCTCTGGATGTGTATCTGTGTCCCTGGCTCCAATCTACATGTTTCTTTGGCAAGTAGTTGGTGTCTTTGCCTCACACAATGCACCATGTTCAACTTAGTCCAAACTCCAACACACAGGTTGTACTAAGTGCATTTATTTACATGTGCAAAATCTCAGGAGGTCCACAGGAACAGTTCATAGGACAACAACCCCCAAAGATGTTTTGAGCCAGTGGATGTCCAGACAGAATCCATGGGGAGAACATGTCATGGGACATGTGAAAAAGAGGGAACACATTGCCATTAGGGAAGATAGGTCACATCGAGAGTCCACAAATGGGCAAGGTCAATACGTGGGAAAGCAAGTTGATTACAATGCCATTTGAAATTTCACTTGCATGTTCATTTGCACAGGTCAAAGGAGAAACTGGGAATGTGACACAGAGAAATGCTGCTGGGCACTTTTGCGTTTGAAAGAGGTGCAGTCCACATCTTCCTCCTCTGATGTGTGCGAGGCCTCCCATGAGGGAGTTGTTGTAGGTACCCGAGCCAAGGAAGGCACACACAGATCAGGGGCTGAAGATGTGGATCCCATGCCTGCAGAAGAGTTTCTCTATGCCAAAACATAAGGCAGCACAACAGCAAGGTGTTACAATACATCAGCAATGTCGCGTGGTTGGCAGCCATGGTACCAATGTAAGAGTCCTGCTTCAGCTCCATGGACTCCAAGATAGTTCTGATTCCCCCAGCTGGTTGGCAACCTCACTGGTGCCACTTTGGCAGGGCATTTGCTCATGCCTCTGCCTCATGACACCAGTGATTTCAGCCAGGAACTGCTGGAGGCCATGGAGCAGAGAGCAGGTACATCTAATGGCTGCAGAGTTGTCCTCATTTGGACTGAGACACCTATGGACTCCCTCTAGGGTATCCACCATGGTCTCCATCCCTGCCCGCACCTCATCTACCAGCTCACGCTGGACTCCTACTGCATTACGTTGGAAAAGTATTTGTGGGTCCTCGGAGTCCAGGGCTCTGGGAGGGCTGGCAGGTGGTGTCTGTTGGTTGGTAGGTGGTTCATTTGGAGACCCTGCAATGCTATCAACCTTCCCAGCAACCGGAGATGGTGTGTTAATGGAGGCCAGGATTTCCTGGAAGGTGTCATGGTCAAGGGTTTGGCAGGTCATCATCCACATCATGGCCATTGTTAGAAATAGGAGTCTCTAGTTGGCAATGGTTTGCACCTTGTCCAAGTAGTGACCCTTCCTTCTAGTCAGGATAAGGGAGTTACACTCCTAAAATAACTCCTGCTCACCCCCTTGGTAGCTTGGCACGAGCAGTCAGGCTTATCTTAGAGGCAGTGTGTAAAGTATTTGCACATAACCAACAGTAACACAGTGAAAGCACTACAAAAGGACACCACACCAGTTTAGAAAAATATCCAATATTTTTATATACTTAAGACAAGACCAAAAACGATAAAAATCCACAATACAGTACTTTAGAAATCTTCAGTTATCAAAATAAACTTGAAACAAAGTTCCTTGAAGTTGATAGCTCCATCTGGGGCTATCATGGCATCGTGAACAACAAATTCCAAACAGTTCTGGCTGACCGCGGTGTCGCGGGCCAGCTACGATGTCGGGAAGACCTGCAAAACAGTACCTTTAGAAGTGCAGGGCGTCGGCGACCTCTCGATGAACTCCGAGAGAACGGCATCCGCAGGCGTCGGTTCCAGAGGTCGGTGCAGGAGTCGTCGGGCCCTTGAAGTCACAGGTGTTTCAGATCGAACTGCTCGCGGTTGAAGTCAGGAGTGCTGGCGTCAGCAGGCGTCGGGTTCTGTGGTGCGAAGTGCGGCGTGCGGTGCCCTCAGGTCACGGTGCAGGCAGCGGCTCGGTGGCGGTCGTCCAGGGGGGTCGGTGAGACCAGGGCTGCGGTGCGGCATTGCAGCGGTGCCCTCTGCGGAGCCTTCAGGACACGGAGTCAGCAGTGGCGTCGCAGATGGCGTTGGGTTGCTTTTTCTTCTGTTGCTAGATATACAAGGGGTAGGCCCTCAACTCAGCTAGAATGGGCCGGTAAATGCTAAACATACAACAACTTCTAGCTGGCTTTTTGGTAAGCTGCCACTAATTTAAGCAGACTAGGACCAAACTATCTGATAAGATGGTCAACATCATTTAATGATTCATCTTTGTTCATTATTATTCATATTTTCATCTATATTTGGAAAAGACAGAAAAACAAAACACTTCACAATATACATGACATTAAAGCAAATTACAAACAACACTCAATTTGTAAACAATTATGCTGATATTCCAGTCATTAGCAGCAAACACAAAACATTGCGAAAAGTAATCTATGCCAACAATATTCAAAAAGCAACTGCGGATTACAGACCAAAGAGGAAAAAACATTCCAAACAACAGAGGTTATGCATTTTTAGTACATTATTTTCCTGTTGTTATAAATTTTTAACTAAACTTGTCCCCTTATGGTACCACTGTGTGTCAACACTAAGGGGATGGGCCCAGCCATACTAGTAGAGTATTATCACTGCCCCTTCACCCCATGTCATCATGACCAGAGTATGTTATCTGCAGAATGTCACACATCGTTTGACTCAGACACACGCACTTGTATGTGTACATGCCTCCTCTGACTACCCAAAATTTGGTACTGGGACACAATTTACTGTCACACAGTTATGCTACCCACATCATTCATTGATTCTCATGTGCTGACAACACCTAGAATATGCATAACCATATCCAATGGGGTGACATGTCAGGCTGTTATTGACTGCTATGGGTCAGGCAGCATCCCACATGGTAGTAGTGCTAGAAATGGTGACACACAACTAGGCCCATCTACCTCAGCCTCCAACCTTCTCTGACTCCTGTCAATATGTGGTGGCTAAGTACTTCTTCCTATCCCTTGACAGATCCCTGTTCGACCTCCTCCAACTCATGCATGTGGCACAGTGAGACAATGTGGCATCAGACTCCTTCCTGGCATGCGCTACATCTTCCCTCAGCTCCATATGACATGTGGGATATAGTACCACAATGGTATGTTATCTGTCATCCCTTCCCTGCTAAGACACGTGTGGCACAGTCAGCCACAGCAGTGCACGTGTATTGGTGAGGCTATCTTGATGTACTCATGTCTGTTCTCACCACCTTGCTTTGCAAAGTGTCCCCATTAAGACTGAGTGGCGGTTTTACATGCACAGCCAGTGCCTGCAATGCACTGCACTTGCCGGGGCCCACCAGGCCCACACATCATCATTAGTCGGAACACACATGGTCCTCTGGTGTACATCTATTGTATTCACCACCGCACACAGTCAGATTTAGTAGATGAGAGTAGTTCAGGTGGCCCCTACCAGGGCAGCTGACACCTTTGTGCTCTCACCCTGCAATCCAGGTCAGCTGGGTGCAATGTCGTTTCATGCAGCCTACTATGGACATGGCTCTTGGCAGGTCCCTATGTGTAGTTGCTTCCCATTGCCCACACCTGACCCCCCCCCCCCTCAGGTGAGTGGTTTCTCCTCTGACAAGGCCATTCCAGTCCATGGATTTACAGTCTAGATTAGTGTGCATGTGCCCAAGTGAGACTGAGTAGCTTCATGGTGCAAGGTGGCCTGCATTGTTACAGCCAGGTTGTGCAGGGTTAAAGAGTGTATGCATGATGTGTTGTTCCAGTTCATATTTTTTGCTTTGTATTCTAGAAGTTGTAGTTCTGGTGACTGATGTTGTACATTCCACTGCAAGTGCCACTATACAAAGGAAGGTGAACGTGGACTGATGCTGCACTTCACAGATTGAAGGGAGAAAGGTGACGGAGCTGGACTGAGCTGTGCAACGTATAACTGGTCAGTGAGATTTACATTTATTTGATGTTTACCCGTAGATGAGCCAGCATACTGCTGTTTGGCCTACAGACCGTGCCGTGGAGCGCTTGGACATTCATAGCTGCCAAGTTTTCCAGGTTCATGCATGATGTGCTGCTCCACTTTGGTTTATTTCTTTGAATAGTGGGATTTGTGGTCCTGTTTTATAATGCCGTAAACAAGACTACAAGTCCTAGAATTCAATGAAAAGAACCCGGACTGGAGAAGCACACCACGCATGGACCTGAGCAACTTGGCAGGGCTGGACATAGCTGCCTGCACCTTACAACAAAATCTAGTTGCCCACATTGCCCCTTGTTGCAACTTACCCTGTAGGCCTTGTGATTCATCATAGCCAGCACTGTTGTGTCCAGGGACTCCTGCTACCAACTCAGATGAGATGATGGCTGCCACCCGCTCCTCCAAGGGATCCAGCTCCTCCTGGGGCGACGTGTCTGCAATGCTGCCGTGAGGTTGTTGGCCAGTTTCTCCTCTATGCTGAAAGTGCAATCATGCCAGCGCTTTTTGCAGTCAGTCACTGCCCTCTTTGCTTGTCCCATGCTGTTTACCTTGTCCACAATGGACTGCCATATGGCGTCTTTCCTCCCTAATGACAATTTTGAGGTGACAAAGCGCTGATGTTGGTGCTGCATCACCTCAGTGATCAGTATGTCATTCTCCTCCTCACTGAAGTTGCACTTCCTCTTTACCTGGGAGTCTGTCTGGACATCCTGGCTGGTACTGGGGTTGCAGGTATTGTTGTCCTGGGCTCTGCTCTCTGATGACTGCTTCTGGTAATGCTTTTTTTAAAAACTTTTTTTGCCAATTTAGACGCTCGAAATTGATGCTAGGACGACTTGCGTTTCTTTACGCGACACTGATCTGCCTGTCACTTTTGCAGTAGTAGCGTCAGATTTCCTTAGGACGCCGCGTACAGGATATATCTTCTTTTTTTTTACGTAGACTACCAGCTGATGCCATGGTGCGCCATATTGTAAATACAATGCTTCCATGATGTAAGAATCTGACGTACCAAGGCGTACACATTTTTGACACATTGCTGCGGCAATGCAGTGATACGTCATTTCTTGTAAATATGCCCCTAAGAGACTAAGAAGGAGCACTGAGAGAGGTATGAATAGAATCATTTAAATACTGGGCTGATAATGTCAAACAAAGTGGTGTGATTCTATCACAGGTGGTTCAGAAGCAGCTGAATTTGTTTAAGATGAGAAGGAGGTCAGGGAGCTTATGTGTGAGAGGGACTACCAGCTGATGCCATGGTGTGCCGTATTGTAAATACAACGCTTCCATGGTGTAAGAATCTGACGTACCAAGGCATACACATTTTTGACGCATCGCTGCGGCAATGCAGTGATATGTCATTTCTTGTAAATATGCCCCTAAGAGACTAAGAAGGAGCACTGAGACAGGTATGAATAGAATCATTTAAATACGGGGCTGATAATGTCAAACAAAGTGGCGTGATTATTTTCTTAATTGGACTGAGCTTTGATTTCATAAAGAGGAGTGGCAAGGAACCTGCTGCTATTCTACAAGATGGTTGGATGTTTTTAATTTTGTCTATTTGTGCATGCAAAAGCACATCTTGTTTTATAGAAAGCAAATATAAGGGAGCTTCTAGGTCCCATGATGGTGGCCCACTGAAGGAAACATGTGGAGTTGCTAGCAAGTATCGAAGTAAAAAGAACAATTGATGGACAGAATGCAGAACAATGTCATAAATTCACCCCAGTACAGAGATATGGGCCTAAATCCATTGTTTTTTTGCTCCCCATGCCATTCCAGTTTGAACCCAGCCATATGCAAATCAGTCTTTACCCTGCACCCAATGGGAACAGTCCAGCCCGAACTGCCAGGCCAGGTTCTCCCTGGACTGGAAACAAGCATCCTAGGACCGGTTTCGGGGTTTCACCCCTCATCAGCCAGGATAGCTTGACTCCAGTGGCATGGAGAGCACGGGACCCAAGTCTGGGTATACCCGCCACACTTGGGGTAACAAATGCAAAAAGAACAATTGATGGACAAAATGCAGAACAATGTCATACATTCACCCCGGTACAGAGATCTGGGCCTAAATCCATTGTTTTTCCCCATGCCATTCCAGTTTGAACCCAGCCATATACAAATCAGTCTTGACCCTGCACCCAATGGGAACAGTCCAGCCCGAACTGCCAGGCCAGGTTCTCCCTGGACTGGAAACAAGCCTCCTAGGACCGGTTTCTGGGTTTCACCCCTCATCACCCAGGACAGCTTGACTCCAGTGACATTGAGAGCACGGGACCCACGTCTGGGCATACCCGTCCCACTTGGGGTGACAAATGCAAAAAGAACAATTGATGGACAGAATGCAGAACAATGTCATACATTCACCCCAGTACAGAGATCTGGGCCTAAATTAATCGTTTTTTTGCTTCCCATGCCATTCCAGTTTGAACCCAGCCATATGCAAATCAGTCTTGACCCTGCACCCAATGGGAACAGTCCAGCCCGAACTGCCAGGCCAGGTTCTCTCTGGACTGGAAACAAGCATCCTAGGACCGGTTTCGGGGTTTCACCCCTCATCAGCCAGGCTAGCTTGAATAAAGTGGAAAACCTATTTTTGTAATAGGTAGTCACCATTCAGAGGTGCTAGGGACAGCCTTTGCTGTGAATACGTGTAGAACATTAAATTGTTTCAGGGCATTGATGCTCAGTATACATGTTTCTTGACATGATTTGTGCTGCAGCTGGACAGGATGGGTGTACAGGGAGGGGGAGGGAGTGATCAAAGAGATCAAATGTCCCACTGCAGCAGGTTTAGCTTTACAAGCTTGCACTGCCTGCTTTGTAGTACTATGGTACTAAGTAAGCCTGAAATTGTGAATTGTCTTCTGGAAGATGAACTCTTCCATTCCCAAGAATGCAGAGATGGGAGAACGGAGATATATCAAACTGTAACACTGGCTTTGTTGTTCATTATTGTACGTCCTAGCTGACGCCTCAGGCAGGATGTAGGTGGTTGTTTAGCACCTGCATATGCTTTCCTCATTTTGCTTGGAATATGATTTAGGCATCCATAGCAAAGTGATAGGTTTGTGCCCACGTCCTTTTACCAAGATGGGCGAACGCAGTGCTATAGATGGCATATTATCTGTTTTAGTTCAATAAAAGGTCATCTCAACTATGCAAACTCCAAAAAGATTTGAAAATGCTTTTTCCAGCCTTGTGATTAAATGGAAAATGACAAAACTGTGGCCCATATTTTTCCTAAGCTTCTAATGACACCAATTATGGACTTAACTTGCCCTGGGCAAGTGAAGCTGTGTAAGATAGAAATGATTGTGGGAAGACATTGTCATAAGGCTTCCCCAAATTGATTCTCTCAACTCACAATTCCTGCCTTGACGTGCAAACAAAGAAACAGGAGGGGAAGAGTTGACTTTCTGGCATAAGCGGCCCGATACGTCCGCACTGTGGTGCAAACCCCATCCCATCTAAGGGTAAATGGCCAGCAAGCATTCACAAAGCCAATAGTTTTGACTTATAAGTAAAAGTGCATCTTCAATGGTTGTAAGCGAGTCTGCTGGTGTGGATGGGTGAATGGATTTTGAAATTCGTGTAGGTGATGGGGCCTATTCACAAAATGCATTTTGTAGTACGTTTAGCATTAATACAATATTACTAATCCTACTAAATGCTAGTCACAAAACTACATGCAGAAGTCTACGCCTGCACCTCTCCTACCTTTTATGTCCAAACATCTCCGTCCTAACAGCAGATATCTCAGCACACATAGACCTACATTTTACTAGTAAAGGTGGAACTGATGAGGGAATGACTGAAAAATGATGAAGCTTATTTTTAAATGGGAAGGATTTAAGGAGGGGTTAAGAGAGGATTAAGAGGGATTTAGTAAGGGGCATGCATCCACCCGTAAAGAGTAAGCCCATTCCTATTCAGAAACTGCACTTCCAAAGTTGCTACAGCAAAAATGAACCCAAAACAGTAGTAAACATACTCCAGCTCTGAACTGGAGTTATGTCCAGCACCACACATGGCCAACCCCTTGTACTGCATCACCCTTTCATTGAAAATAATGAAGGCAGGGGCTTAAAAAACACCCTATAGGAAATAAAATTAAAATAAATTAATGTATTATGTTTCTTGAAAAATATGTATGATTCTAAATAAATGTATATATTTATATATTATTCTGTTATAACATTTTCAATAACCTTTTTAATTTAAAATATATGTAACATTAGTTATTTAAAAATAATTAAATAATTTTAATTTGATTATATACATTACTTTTAGTAAGCTTTACTACATGAATAAATGTAAATATTTTACTTCAAGTGTTTTTTAATAAATCTTTGAAAAATAATTGCAATTTTGTTTAATATATTTAAATAATTAAATTTTGGATTTAAAATACAGTTAGTAGTGCAGCAGCATCTTTCTATTTTGTTCTATATTTGTAATAAATATTAAAAAAATACTCACTCTAATATATTTAACATTCACATTTATTTTTTTTGCTACATTTCTCTGTTCTTTTCATTAGAGAGATCTCTGCATCAGTGGTGGAGATCTAAATTTACATGTGAAAAGTTACTAGTAGTAACTTTAAACTCATAAATTAAGCCCCACCCCCTGAATTTAGGACGTGAAGACTTGCAAGTCTGCTCTTTGTAGTAAATTGGTAAATGGTGAATAGCCAAAATTATCAAATTTGCTACAAACTGTAGGAGTAAATTTACACACAGAGGGGAAATTCTCAAGAACGTGTGATAATTATCGCAAAATTAGCTTAACGCAACTTTGCACATCGCAGTCTATCGCGGGAAAATAACGCTGTGTTAACGTTGTATTCTCAACACGGCGGTACCATGCGATAGTCTCACGCCAACGCGTCAAATGACCGCGATAAAATTACCGTGACAGCCAAAAAACGCGAAACACGAATGCGAAAAAAGTTGCGATGTGGCCAACCGCGATAAAAAAATCTGCGATAACCAGCAACAGGCCTGCAATTCCCACGCGTCATGCGGGAAAATGCACTATAAAAGCACCGAAAAACACAAACAAAATAATTAAAACTGCGTAGCACCATGGAGGAAGCCGGAGCAAGTACAGAGGACGACCAGAACCCCACAAGCCCTCAGGAGGAACAGCCTGGGACCTCGGGGTCACGGAAGGGCAAGGAGAAGAAGATGAGGAAGACGAGGTTCAGTCCGCATGAAAACAGGATCATCATCACGGACGTGATAGAACACCACCAACAACTGTTCGTCACCTCCAACGTGTCATTGGCAAATAAAAATGCAACATGGCAGTCCATCCTGGACAAGGTGAATGCAGTCGGAGTGAGGAGGAGGACAATTGGAGAGGTCAAGAGGCGCTGGAATGATGCGAAGCGCAAAACCAAGAAGAAACTCGCTGACAACCATCAGGCAGCAATGCAGACTGGAGGTGGCAGTCCAGCAGAACACCAGGAGCTGGATGAGATGGAGGAAATGGTGGCCACAGTCATCAGTGGGGAGACGGTGGCAGGAGTTGGGGGTCCGGACACTGCTTGACATGACCTGACACAACAGCACCAGGGTGAGTACCGAACAGGGACTGGGGGGACGGAGGGAGATGGGCACAATGGCACACATGCACAATTAAGTACAGCACACTGCACACTCACAATGACTCTGGATCATATCCCTGAACTACTTGGCACACTGCAGCACACATACAAACAGCAAGTAGGCCCCCATCCAATATGGGCACTAAGGGGTCCCTCCCCACACAGCACCAATCTCACAACCAACCCATGCACACGTGTTAAAACCAGCAAAGCTGCGTGTCTGTGAGCCACACTGACAATGCAAGTGACACTGCATGACGAACAGCATGGCTGCAGTCCAATCATCATGACATGGTGCACGCCACGACACTGAGGTGGCTGAGTGTGGAACACATCCGGAAAGGAGCAGGTCACACTCTGACACATCCACGTGCACAAACAACCCCTGATGTCAACAACACATATGCGGATAAACCACGCCCAAGAGTCCAAAATCCAAACTAGAACCAAAATTAGCCAAGTCTGCAACATCTCAGCACTGTAGAAGCACAGAAGTCAAAGGCACACCGCCTCAAAGGGATAAGGGGCAGCAAAATCACAGCTGCAGGGGCGACTCTCCCACAATGTAGCACACACACATAGCAATAACAGCACAACATCATTGACGACAATGTGGTACAAAGTGCAACACTCTCACTACAGAACAGAGGACACAACTGGTTCCGCTTGTGCGTAGAAACTGGCCAATCACATCTGGCATAGCAGGAAACTGTGAGATGATAATGTACATGTACAACCTCACATCCGTGATGTAGTTCAAATGTCCACTGTCCCGCATCAAATAGTCAGCTCCTCCCAAACAGTCACAATGTACATTGTCATGCAGTCTGTATGTACACTTGAACAATGCGTCAACATACATGTCAACACAATGTTAAAATGCATCTCCCCTTCACATTGCAGAGGGACAATCAACACCTCCTGCAGGGCAGACCAGACAACTCATCAGTGATGATGGAGAGGACCTCCACACCTTCGACACCGATGCCCTACAACAGCTCATGGACAGCTACGGCAACCCACCTCCAGGAGCAGGGCAGCCCAGCTGCATCGAGGAGACCGCACCCCCTGCACAGACCACACAGCAGGAAGCACCCACCACCACGGCTGACTCCCAGCACCTCACCGAAGAACACATCGCATTCCAAGGCCATGTGTTAGACTGCCAGAAGGAGGTGGCTGAACAGGTGCGGGTGGGGTTCGACCTCATGGCAGCCAAACTAGATGACATACGTGGGTGTCTAAGTCCCATCAGGGACCACTTACACTCCCTAACGGACAACCACAGTTCGCTCCATGATGTCCAACAATCCATGGCCAACATCGCTGGAGTCATGACTCTGAGAGGAGAACAACTGTCTAGTCAGAGTGGCCTCAGCGATGTCAGCCGAGAGTTGGCACAGATGCTGAGGATAATGGAGAACATGGAGCGGATACATGCGGAAAGAATGGCTGCCACGGATGCACACCAGCGAAAAGTTGTTGAGATCTTCCATGCCCTGCAGATCCTCATCATCGCATTGCTGCCACTAAGGCAGTTGCTGATGAATGCTGCTGGCACTTCTACACACACATCAGTGTCAGTGGCACACAGTGCTGCAGACCAAACATCAGCACCCACATGTCAGACAGATGACATAGAGGACGAAGATGCGGGTGATTCCACCTTTGTAGTAAGAAGGAGCCAGTAGCATTCTTCTCCGCCATATGCCCTGTTTCAGCTTGGTTCTGCCCTCTGCATCATGCCCTGTAACAACACCTCCCACTGTCCCCGAAACACTCTGCGACACTCACCTTGGACCTCGACATGGACTGCCATATTTTGTTTGCTTACCAATGACACAGCAATCAGACTGCGGACTGTACTCTTCCTCTTCCGATGTACTTGTCAATCCCTAAATGACTCTGGCTGGCCCTCCACTGGGCTACAATGTAATGTGGGGTTTGCACAGCCATGTACTGCTCCAGGTCCGACACTCCACCGAATGTGAATAAATCATTCAAATTCACACAGATGTGTCTTGTCCATAATCGATCAAGTATGAAAGTATGGATGAATGTAAGGACATTGATTGCCCAAAAAGGTACACCCTGGGAAATGAAAGCAATGCGCATGTTTGACCGTGACACACATGGGAAGTGGGATGACTGGGAATGTGTGCACTAGCTGTGGCCTCATTGCTCTGAAACAACAATCGCGCAATTCCCCAACTTTGCCCCACGCAATGTTAGAAATAGGGCTGGGTATGAAATGTCAAAGTCGTTGGCAGGCCTAAAGTAGTGTCCCCCATCACATTTGACAACAGAACATCTCTTCGCATACCTACTCACACTCAACTGGGTGGACACAGCCTGTAGTGATGGATCACATTGATCCACATGGCAGGAATATGGACACCATACTCACATTGCTGAACACACGTAAGAGCACAGGTCTATCAGCAACTATCCCAACCACTATGTCTGGCTCACAGAGGTGGAGCTGGCAATAGGGACTCACCCCTAAGTGAAATGCGTCAGTCAGTCCCTCCCTGTGTACGGACAATGCTCATTGAGGCACACGATTTGTCATTCTAATCAACACTCATCACAGTTGAACACTAGTGAAGTTGCGTAGACTTTATTGCCATGTGCGTGTCTGTACGGGCAAGACAAGGGCCACAACATGCAGACCAATGCATCAGACACTAACAGGCAGCATTCGGTCACGGTACAGTTCCACGTGACAGGCGTTGTGCATGCGCCCGGGATGTTCTGCCATTGCGTTGGTGGCTCTCGTAGAACCGGCACTCTTCTGACCTGTGGCAGTTATGTGGATGATATGCCACAGCTCGGAGCAATGAGTCGTATGTGTGTGCAACGTTTGGACGTATGGGTTGTTGTGTACGTAAGTGTCAAGGGCATTCCATGCAAGAGTACCTCGAGCAAGAACTTCTGTGTGTGGAGTGTGGATACGTTGGTCCTTCATTAGCGCTGTGCGTAGTGTGGGAGTCGTCATCATCTGCTATGGTATCTCTCTCAGGGGGTGCTTGCCGCATGCAAGACCAAGGTCGGAGGTGCAGATGTCCTTCCGCCTTATGTATTGTGACAGAGGAGCTTTCATCCCTAATTTTAGTCTGACTACTGCTTGCATTCTGGAAATGTGATGTGGCTTTCGCGCTGCAATTGAGGCCAGGCCTTAGGCTTATGGTGCACCAATAGCGATACACACACAACAGTTGGCATGCATGAGCCAAGAGCCCGAGCGGCCTTGCGCTCCTTGTAAATCCCTTCGCGCGCGGCTGCCCTCCGGGTGCAAGCAACATTGCAACATTGCCGATTGTGGGCCGTGTGGCGCAGACACTGCATCAGAGACACACGCATCAGTTGGTTTCCTGTCCAGCCCAGAAATGAACCACGCCCAGAGCCCAGGGATAATTATTCACACCCCTACACTGGCCTGGCGTATGCCGACCCAGCCCACTCAGCGTACGTATAAAGGGGGGACGACGACGCTACGTGTCCCAGTTGTTCCCCACTGCCGGAGGTGACATGGCTACGTACGCCTGGCATATCACGTGACTCAATCAGAAAAGGTCCATGACTTGCGTTGCACAGAGTTGGTGGCACCGGAAACACTGCGGCCGGCACGGGCCTACTGCCACGGGACGGTGACTTTCGGTGCACTGAGGTAGGGGCACCTTAGGTGCTGAGCGGGTGTGCAGCCTGCGATGATGCGCCGTCCTGGCGGTCCGGACTGGTAAGGGTTTGTGTGAGCCCTGCTGGACCGCAGTGTAGGCCTGAGCCAGCGGGCAGCGCGGGCCTACCGCCACATGGCGTTGCCTTGCAGTTCACAGGGTTAGTGGCACCTATAGGGCTGAGAGGGTGTGCAGCCTGCGATGTTGCCGTGTACACTGATATGATCTCTGCCATTGTGAAATCAAGACCCAGAATCACGTGTGTGACCTGGTGGCCCGCGGGGCAGGGCTACATGATGTGGAGGCTGCCAAGGTCGCGGGCCCCGGGCTTGGAGCTTGCACCGGCACGTGGTGGGCCCTCTTGGAGACACGCTGGTGGCGGAAGGTGAGTAGTGAGGCCTGGGTGCGCAGGGGCGGGCAAACACTGCTGGGCGGCGGGAGGGGCTGGGGTGCAGCAGCCTGTGTGCGCAGGGGCGGCCAGGCGATGGTGGCGTGTGCAATGATATGGATTCTGCCATTCATAGATCTGGACTCTGTTTCAGATAAGGGGCCTGGTGGACTGCAGTGTATACCGGCACGTGGTTGGAGACACACCGGTGGCAGCAGGTGAGCAGTGAGGCCTGTGTCCGCAGTGTCGGCACTCTCTCTCCCTCTCCCTCTCTTCCTTTCACCGTCTCTCTCTCTTCCTCTGTCACTCTCTCTCTCCTTCTCCCTCTCTCCCCCTTTCTCTCTCTTTCTCTCTCTCCCTCTCTTTCACTCTCTCTCTCCTTCTCCCCCTTTCTCTCTCTTTCTCTCTCTCCCTTTCTTTCACTCTCTCTCTCCTTCTTCCTCTCTCCCCCTTTCTCTCTCTTTCTCTCTCTCCCTCTCTTTCACTCTCTCTCTCCTTCTCCCTCTCTCCCCCTTTCTCTCTCTTTCTCTCTCTCCCTCTCTTTCACTCTCTCTCTCCTTCTCCCTCTCTCCCCTTTCTCTCTCTTTCTCTCTCTCCCTCTCTTTCACTCTCTCTCTCCTTCTCCCTCTCTCCTCCTTTCTCTCTCTTTCTCTCGCTCCCTCTCTTTCACTCTCTCTCTCCTTCTCCCTCTCTCCCCCTTTCTCTCTCTTTCTCTTTCTCTCTGTCCTTTGATGAGCGCATGACACACCTTGTTATCTTGAATTTTGTGTTGCAGGCTGTGTCTTACAGATTGTTCAGTGAAGATCCGCCATGACTCTTCCGAATAGTTGTTTTGAGTTAAATTTGAATAAAATAATTTGTTTGGAAATTCCAAGATGAATGAATGATTCTCCTTTTTCTGACCACACATGAATGTTAATTGTTGTACTTGTGCGACATCAGGCGAAATGTTTTGTTCATGATTTCGGAAGGTTGATGTAAAATATCTTTGTGCGGGGTGGGGCCCCGGGGAGGTGGCGGGCCTGGGTGTGGTGGCGGTGGGTGTTGTGGCCCTGTTGGGGCTCCGAGCTGCATGATCAGTGGCTCCATGGCATCTGTTGTTCTTCAGGTGTGGCTCTGGTCTGGGCTCCCTTTTGTGGTGCAGGTTGTCGTCCGACTTAACACCAGGTAAGAGCAGGTGTTAAATCCCTGCTGCTAACGCGCCTTATCGCCTGTTTTGGGATCTTATCGCCGATCTGGCTGGTCGTAGGGAATATTGCGAAGTGTTGTTTTCGCGGCTTTTTGCACGGGAATGCCTACTCTGCATCTCATTAGCATTAGTTGCCGGTGTCATCCGTGGCGATGTTTTTTGCAGCTGCTATCGCAGGAAAACTGGCGCTATCGGCTGTTAGCACCAGCTTGTGAATGGTGCGATATATCTATCGCCACTTTGGCTGCGATAAAGTGCCGCTAACTCGGCGATAAGTCCTTGAGAATATGCCCCATAGAATTACTCTTGTGTACGTTTACCTTTCTGAATTTGCCCATAAATGTATAAGTAGCTACCGCCAGATTAGCTAGCCTTTGAATACCATGAAGGAATGATTACACAAAGAGTTAGGTTGCCTAAAGCTTTTGCTCAAGAGCTACAATGCCCTTGCAACTTGGGACAAAATGAAAAAAATTAAATTAAAGTTTAAAACAGTGTTTTATAGGCAGACAGATTTCTTTTAAAATAATGCAGAATATATTTTGAAAGGGAAGGTTCGGCTCAATAACATAATTTTTGATAATGCAGATCTAATTTTTACCTAATTGTTTTATATAAATGCCCACGATGGATATATTTATGCTGGAGTACCTCAACAAATGTTAGTTTCCACTTCAAGGACTACCATGCAAAGTGAGCAGAACAGTGTCGGAAGTAGATCTTAGTAAGCGCCCTAAAACTGATGGAAAAAATTAAATAGCACATTTGCAATATTTGTTCTATTTTTCAAAAGATATAACAGAATTGAAATGATTTCTTCTTTTTTTCTAAAGTGGTCGTTGAATTCATTAACATCTTCCTTATCCATATTCTCGTGCCAACAGTAGGAGCAAAGCAAACCATTACTATAAATCTCTGATCCGTGAAATTAAAATAACGACACAAAAGAAAACGAGTTCACTTTCACTGACAATAAGATTCCGCGCCTGTGTTAAGCATAATCAGCTCCCTCAGAGACAGGAGCACAACCGGCATGCCTACAGAGCGAGATTATAGCGGATAAAATGAGCTAAGGCCGTGAAGCCAGCACTCGCGAGCTGCATTAATATGCAGCCCTTCACCTCTCCATTCCCATGGTGTGTCCTAAAATACAATACGGCGCATCTCCTTATCACAGCGTAATAGATAGAGTTAAATATAATAACAGAAGCAGTGTTCTAGCTAGCCCGTTTCCGAACAGCGCTACTTGAGCGCCACCTGGTGGTTTCTAATCAGAAATCAACTGCAAAACGCATTCTCTGCTCTATATTTGTGTTCCTTTTGATGAGATCAGGCCTTTGTAAAGCAAACACAGCATGCCTTTTGCATCTGTAAATGAAATGTGCTGTATTATGTGATAATTAACATGATCATAGACGGAGATGGTGCGCTTCTGTAAAGAAATGAAAGGTGATGGCTCCATGGGGGACTTCAGCACGGTGCGCAGGGCAGCCCTAGCAGGACAACAATGGGAGGGTAACATTCAGAATCGTGTTATATAAAGAATATTTGATAGTGCTTCATTGGAAAATTGGCAAACTAGCGAAGCAGCAATTTGTACTCGTGATGCAGTGACGAAGGGAGCTCCACTGTAGGCTTACAGCACTGTGTCTCAGACAGTAGGGGCAATGTGCTCCCACAGAAGGAAAACGGAAAATGAATAATCAGAACAATTGTGGCGCACATTTATGAGAGGCTGGCACCGGTGTTGCATCACTAATTTAGATGCAACTGTGGCGCAAGCAGCACCCCATATTTACAAGATGACGCATTTGCTCAAATGCGTCGGTTTATGAACTCCTGCATGGGAAAACAGCTGCGTCTAAACCGGCTGCACCACGCACAAATTAAAATATGCAAGGTAGGCATTCTCCCGCATAATCTAAGTGAGATTTATGGTTTGTCAGTGTGACGTATCGTCAGCAAGTGGCGCGCAAATCCTGAAATGTGTCAAAATTTCTGAGCATCGGCAACCGAGACATAGGAAATGACGTACTGGCTATGATAGAAAAAGACAAACCTCACTAAATAATTTGACAAGCTCAACTACGCCATGGAGGTGGTCATTCTGCAACCGGGAGTCATGAGGAGACCACCACTATGTAGGCAGCGATGGAGAAGGGAATGTGTGTTCCAGCAGTGCATATCCTTCATTGACCTCAGGGAGGATGAGGTTATCACATTTTACAGACCAGGAGAGAATCTATCATACAATTGCTCCACAAGATTGGGCCAAATCTCCAGCTACCAACTGCCAAGCCCAATAACATACCTCCACAGGTCAAACTGATGGCATTGCTCTACATGCTGGCATCTGGTTCCTTCCAGTTCACAATAGCCAGAGTGGCAGGAATATTATAGTCATCATTTTCTGCCTTCCTACCCTCTGTCCTGAAAGTCAGGCTCACACCTCAGTACCTCCTCTTCCCCAAGACCCAACAACTACAACTGGACACCAAGCACGGTTTTTAAGCCATTGCCAGATTTCCTCATGTGTTAGGTGCCATTGATTGCACACATTTGCAATTGGTTCTCCCTGCCAAAACATCCCACCTGTAGAGGAACCAGAAGCACACCTACTCCATCAATGTCCAGGTCATTGTGGACCATGTGGGGATGTTCACCAATGTGCTGGCCAAATAACCTGAAAGTGTGCCTGATGCCTACATCTTCCGGCACAGTATCATCAAGGAGCACTTCCAGAATTGGCGATATAAGAAGGGCCTACTTCTTGGCAAGAAAATCTGAAGTATACAACATACCAACCAAAATTTAGAAATATATGACATAATAGCCATCTCTGTGTTTGTCGATGTAGCTAGGGGCATATGCATGCGAAGTGTACCTCATACTTGCACCATGCATTGAGGTACATGTTTGATGTAAACCCCTAAGTCAGATATTTGATGACACACAAAGCTATTTTTCATGACTATGAATGGCGACATAACACTGCCAGCAGGCAGTGCAATCATAATACGGCGGTCAGGATGCCACCGGCTTGGCAGCGATCTCCTGACCACAGGAACGGTGGTCCGGTAGTTGGACCGCCAAACTCATAATTGGGCCCTTAGTCTTTTTAAATGGAAGATGTGCAACCATATATCAAGAATCAACACATAATTTAGATTTTGACCTCTTCAAGTAACTCGTATTTCCTTTTCAGAATATGTCCTACCAAAAATGTCTACTTTTCATTAAAAAAAAATTCAACTGATACACAGTTTATTTAGTTTCGAAGGATAGATTGGTACCAGTATATGTGGGAAAGCTAAGCCATAAGCAGAGCTAAACCCCCGTTTGACATTAGTTGCAACAAATCTAACTAATGCATTTTAAAGACTATTGCTTCTCGAAGATATGATGCGGTGTAATTCGTTTCCATGAAAATCTCAGACGATGATTGGAGGGAAGAAGAAAGGAGATTCAACTGTTGCTGACTCTAACAAAATGTTTTCTTTATATAAGTGCATGTTCCTAGATTCAGACTTGATTCATTAGACTTCACATTCACAGACACTCTTGTCCACGAAGCTTTGATTGAGAATCTTATCCCATTTGCCTCAGACCCTGAGCTATATTGTGCTGAGACTCCACTGAGTTTCTTGAACTTCACTTTTTGGGAGGTTCTGCTTGGATTTTTCTCATATTATTGAACTGAACTTATTGAAGCTTTATGCTTGCTCTCACTCTCTTGATATAGAGCTCTTTATGAGTTTTAACTGACTCCTGTCTCTTATTCTTTGAATAGGGATTCTTTCTTTTACGGAATGCGCTTATTGTTTATAATGATTTATGAATTATATTAATACTAACAAGATTTAAATGCCTATTGATGAATAAAAAGATGACCTAATAAAGATAAGCTACTAAAGATTGAATTAATAAAAACTTATAAACTTCCCTAACTCTCTTTTTTGACTCACACTTATATTGATTATTGATGATATATTGATGATATATTGATGATTTGATTTTCTCTTCTCGCCACAGCGGCCAAGCTCCACCGGCCTGACCGAGCAAGGATTAGCTGAGATGAATAGTAAACCATAATATTTAATTTAACCTGATTCTCGTTCCAGCAATGAGAAGTGATCCTGTTCCCAGGATAGCTTTGAAAGCTGATTGGCTGACTGGAGATGGAAGAGGCAACATGTTGCAAAGCTTCATGAAATGTATAGTCTTTAATAGTGCATGTTCCTGGAGTAGGCTTAGAAGCTTTTTGTTCGAACAGCTCTTCTTTTACCCTACTTGCCATTATGATTTTTCCATTTATCATTATTCCACGCTGCTCTGAGACTCTACTGAGTTTCTTGAACCTCTCTTTATGAGATGTTCTGCTTTGAATTATTTTTGAACTATTGAGCTGACTTTAATGCTGAAGCTGTATGATTTTCTCTCACACTCTCAAACTAAAACTCTTTATAGTGACTGACATTTTTTTCACCAATTCTTAGAATATGGATTCTTTCCTTTATGGAGTGCGCTTAATGCATTTTATTATGATATTATTGACTACTGTTGATCATTGAATTCTGTTCATTGAGATTAATATGAATTAACTTGTGATCTTAATGAAGATGATTTACTAAAGATTTGAGTAATAAAATACCTACTTTTTGACTAAAAATAGATTAGTGATTGTGATTATAATTTATTTGATGTATAGCTCCTGAGCTTCTCTAAAACAATGGAAAAGATACATAAGAGCCTCAGATGAAAGTAGAGCGGGAATTAGCGCAAGTGATGGTAAACCAAGATTATTTTAACTGGGAACTGATTCCCACTCCAGCAATCCAAAATGTTCTTCAGCGTATCTCTGTTGCTCCCTCGCCCATGTCCCCTCCCTTTGTTTCCTCTCAACCACTCCTCACCCACTCCTCTGTTGCTTCCTGTTCTACTCAGAGCCTCACCCGCTCCTCCATTGCTCCCCACCCGTGTGGTACATTAAATGTATTTGAAGTTTCATTAGAGTGCGTGGTTACTGCCTTTTGTTGTCGGGACACTCTGAATTACAAAAAAAGCTTTTGTGCTACAAAAATCATTTTGTTTTATTTATCGATCCAAGTAATTTTCACCATGTTGAATCAATAAATAGGAAATAAAAGAAAATGGTGTCTCCGTCATTCCTCTGGCAATAGCATGCATGATGATGTATTCCACATACATTATCATGCAAGTGCACACCAGTGACGTTTTTTGTTGATGCTGCAGAGCATGGGAAAGAAAACATTGGCTAAGCTAATAGATTGACAAGTTAAAATGTATTAGTTTTGCCAGTGCTTGTTTTTACTAATTCGATTCAATGGATCATTTTATTCTTCCATTTTGTGACTAGTTTCCTCCTTGTATTTACCCTTCTCCTTGCCATCCTTAAATAAAAGTTTACAGCTGCATCTTTAGGATCAGCGGAAACTGTGCTGGACTCAATAGGCGTATTAAGGATCTCTCTGTGCGGCTTTCCAAATGTCCAGAAGCTTGCCAGTTATATGCAGTTGGCTAACAGACCTGGGACCTGGGAAACCCTGAACGTTTCTTATTCTTTACCAAGAGCAAACAGTGTTCCTGAACGAATATTTGTAAATGACCTAGAAATCGAAAAATCTTAGGTTTTACCTAAACAAAATCATAACAGCACATTAAATTCCATGTACATACAATAAAATAAATAGACATATAGATAATATCCTTATACATAGAAGAGCAATAAATCAGTAAACAGTCACAGCCAGAGATGATAAAACAAGGTCAGAGTATTGTTTTCCAAGTGATTAAAAATACAAGATGTGCTTAAAATGGAGGGCATACGGCCAATGCTGTTCAAATACCTAGAAATCAAAGTATAACTATTCTGCTGATTACATCCACCTCCAGAATAGGCTGTGCACCAGAATACAGTAATTTTAACACAAACCGTCTGGTGAGCCCAAACTACTGTCGAAAAGCTGCACTATTTCGTATCACAATCAATATGTTAAAATATGATGACCAGCAGCGGTTCATGCGTGGGAGCGGAGAAGCGTTGTCCCCCACACTGCTGCGCAGAAAGCATCAAAAATGAAATGGTGATAAAATGATTTTATTACCATTTTATTTTTGACACTTCCTGCCATCAAACGGAGTGCAAGGGCAGGGCGGGGCCAGTGCGTCAATGATTGGCAGCAGTGAGAAGTGGCCACTTAAGTTTGCTTTGCGCATGTTGGTTTGGCTGGCTACCTTGCTACAGTCAAACCGACATGCACAATTCAATCCTCTCCAACCCGGCTATCTTGGACAGCTGGGTTGAAGAGTAGGCACAGCCCTACAGAGCCTTTTGGAGCGTGGAGCCAGCCCGCTCCAGCCAATCAAGATGCTTTAGAACAGCGTCTTGATTGGATGAGAGAGTTGGCTGTGGGCCTCGCACCCTAAGGACGTGCTTCAGAACATCGAGCAGCATATATGTGTATATGTTATGTGGATTATGTGGGTTTGTTATGTGTATATTGAATGCGCCCACCCTCCCAATGTGACTTGCCACCAACCGCCACTGATGGTGACCCCAATCACTCATGGAGTTTAGGCCTCCAAGTCTGCCTTCTCTTTTGCGACAGATGGTTTTTCTAGGTGGTGGCTGAAAACATTTGCGCAAAAATCCTTCCTGCACATCTTTCAAACACAATGAAATATTAAGGCGGTTTAAACTGCTTTAATCTCCGATTTCTTAATCAATGTTGGAAAGGAGCGATCAGGAGCCGAAGCTTATGTCAGCGTGTGCACTGCTGCTGGCACTGACCCTCTCACGTGTTATGTAAGCTGCCAGGACTCGCCTGCCCTGCAGGCTGATGAAGGTGACAGATGGTCAGAAAACCCGCAGTAAGCACTGAGCATGGGCTGTCTGGGAATGCGGTTAAAGGTACAAGAACCAATGAATTCTTCTCTTTCCATTCATTTTCTACGCACCAAAACCGAGACCTTGTTCCTCCTCGCGCCCCCTGCTCGTGTATCGTCCTCTATAAAGCAGTGTCATGTACACGCTGTTTTTTCTTGTGCACTCCTGTGCAAATTAGAATCGACTGCTCTCCCCCGATGTCATTACTGATAGCTTTGTGTGTACTCGGAGCTCTCACAGGTAAAGTATCGCCATTTTATTACAGAAAGCGTTCTCTGGTTTAAGTAGCAAGCGAATAAGAACGGCCTGGCTTTCATTATTTGCATTTTTTCTCCTCCTCTCCTAAAGTTTCATCTAAAACGTGTGTTCACATCCAATATAAATACATCTTTTGCAGGTTGATTGAAAGTTAATTTAGGTAAACAAAGTCATTAGAGATTCACTTCTAGTTTAACATCAATTGTATATGTTTTACATTCATCATTCTAAAAGCGTGTGCCAGTGCCCATCTGTAATTAAAGATTTTTGGAGAATATGTTGAATATATTGAAATATGGACATTCCCAGAGGGAAAAGTGTCTCACTGATCAAACTTTTTTTTTTTTTAAACCATAATGAAACATTAGGAAGGGCCTTGCAATGTGGTGTGGGGGAAGCTGGAACACCAGCACACTTCCACCTGTCACCCCTTCTGTACAAATACTTCCCCTCTACTGCTGGCATCCCTGAATCAGCCGAAGATTCAGCTGTGAGACAGTTAGATTCAAAGTGAAAACAGATAGCAATGTACAAGTATTAATATCCTCCACAGTCACCAACAGCAGAGACATTAACCAATCGATACAGTGTTAATGGTTTTAGAGCAGTGATTCTTAACCTCTTGAATTCTGTGAACTCCGACTGAATCATAAACAGAATCCGGGCACCCCCACTAAGTCATTATTGGAAGCCGGGAACCCACGGCCCAAGTAATTTCTATGATTTGAACCTCAAAACAATGTATAAAAATACAAAAACAAGTATACATTAAGCAAATGCTCAAATATTGAAATATTTTGTTTAATTCACAATGAAATATAGTAAAAGCTTTAACATTTTCATTTTTGTTATTTATTTGCATATACCTTATTAATTTTACTGTTATTTAATTCTGTAAATCAGTCACGGACTCCCTGAGAAGGTGTCACGGATCCCCAGGGGTCCTCGATCACAGGTTAAGAACCACTGGTTTAGAGACTTGTCAGTTTCCAGCTTTACTCTATGCTCCTCCTCGTACAGACACATACATCTGTACAAAGAAAAAGTTCACTAAGGGATACTGCTGCATGAGAGGAACAGATGTAAATAAAATCCACTTACACAAGGATGAAGACTTAGGTCACCATTACAAAAGCAAGGTAATCCCAACCGGGTCGGAAACAGTAGTTACTGCGACCATTTGGATTAAGAGGTACGTGGTAACTCTGCTGATCAGAAGTTTTTCATCTAGGGACTTTGCCAGCTGAAAGTAGAAAAATCCTCCAGGTGGAAAACTGGGGAAAATTGGGAATTACCAGGTCAACTGGGTGCAAAATTACTGATCCCCACTATAATTTCTAATTTCTTCTCACACTCAGTTGTTGGAAACTGTAAATAAATAAAATAAATGAAAATAATTAAAAACTGTTCTTCATTTATTACACAAAAATAGCACACTTGGTATGCCACACCAGCATGCCACTGCAAAAGAAACGGTCTGTTCTGACATGATACTGCCTAGCAAAAAAGCTGCAAATTTCATAACCAGAAGATTTTGCTTCAAAGCCTTTTTTCTATTCAGCAAAGTTTACAATTTACCTCGAGACAGTTTGTCTCGCTCTACTTCGGTTTACTTAACAAAGTTAGAGCTGATTAACTTTAAAAGAAGTGCCAGTGGTTACTGATAAAATATGACACCCCCCACCCCACAGCTAGAGTAGTCAACAAGCTTGGCTCATGTCAGGTGACTAGAGACTGGCCAGGAAATTTATTTCCAATTTTTTCATAAGAAAAATAGGATGAAATAGTGCTTTTTGCAATTTTATAACATTATGCTTTTCTAAAATGGGTATCAAGAAATCCATAGGATATGCAGGCAGTTCTGAAAGGGGAATTAAGGAATACACAGAAGCAATATTTACCGGCTGCAGTAAGTAACATATGCACGTTACAGAAACTTGTTAGCCTGATAAGACGCTGGATGCCTAAACTACAAATATTTCATCCACAGGAGAAGCAGTGCTGAACTTATTCAAGCCCTTGATGAGATGCTTTTGAGGGGTCAGAGTGGTCTGGGGCAAATCACTGTGTCAAGGAATGCCATTGGTCAAGTGTGACAGTACCAGGGCAGTCATTGACATTCTGAAACTGATTACTGGAAGGAAGGCTTCATTTTTTAAGGATAAACAATCTATACTATACTGCCTTGGACTTAGCGGCCATGCTGTGTTTTTAGGTTGAGCCCTGAGCCAGCACGCAAGCGCTGCTCTGGGGTTGATCTGGGGTAGTTGAGTACGGGAGAGAAGCCACGCCCACTCCCCCGCCCATCTTTTTCATTGGCTTGTGTCTTTGTCCTTTACTAAATGCTGCCTTCCATTGGTTTATAGGCCTGTTAGTCCCTCCCTATGACGGCCATGTTGTCATTTGTATCCTTACATGGCTACTGGCCCCTTTACTTTGAGTACTATTTTCTCCCCGTGCCTTCTCTCACCCCCCCCGCAGTCTGTGCCTTCTGGCCCCTCCCTCCCCAGCACTCCCGTGGTTCATGTCTTCACGGCCCCCTGCCCCCCGCACCCCCGTTTGCAATGCAATAGGTCTATTGTAAATGCGAGTCCTATTGCATTGCAAATGCTTGTTTACCTAGGGTCTCCTCACACCACGCCCCCTTCTCATAGCCTCAGGAGCCTGCGGTTGGATGGAATGTGGACAGTCACTTCTTCGACTTAATTTGATCTTTACCTTGTAGGACCGGAAGTGGATGTCTTAAAATCAACAGTGGCCCCTGCCAGGAAAAGGCAGCATTGAAACGGGATACCCGTCGAGCTAAGTAAGGCCTACAGCCAATCATACCATACTTCTGCCTAAACCACTTTCATTCTGTTTTTAAGGCTTGCATTTGTTGCATAATTGTCTCTTCTGGAGGTGAGCTGTTACTTCAAGACAACCCTTGCCTCCTATCGATGATCAGTTTCCCAAGTTACTATATGTATAAACGATGTGGACGACGGTCACACGCAGTAGCATGGTCTCGTTAAGAGGTAAATCAAGTGAGGCCTGGTGCAAACGGAAGAGGGCGTGAACGGGGTCAGAGATCGGCTTTAATAAATACTGAGTGGCAAAGGAGGTACACCGTTGTGATGTTCCTGTCAGGGGACTAGCCGTTCAAGCTTTAGCCCCCTGTGAAAGAAGACATTGCAGCTTTGAAAGGAAGCTCTGAACAGGGCGGTAAACGTGCACGCGATTAACACTAGTGTTAAAAGATAAGTGAACAGTGTTAAAGTGGAGCACCCCCCGCGAGCAGTACTTAATTGTGTAGTGTTCATTCAGAGGAGGTATGTGTTCAGCTGTTTCTGTGTGGTCCGTTGAAGCCAGCTGGTTGCACATTCATAACTGCAGTCAGTGCAGCATGGAAGCAATGGGGCTGGGTGACCAAAAATGTCCCTCTTCGTTCTCGCTGGTCTACCCACATTTCCGTTGCCTTTCATTCTAAGCGCGCACGAGGCCTCCGCTGGGCAGTTCTTCCCTTCTTAGGGCCACACAAAGCTGTATGCGCCTTCAGTCCATCCTTCATTCATTGTCACAGAGGGAGAAAATGGTGGATTCCCAGAAGCCCTCGGCCATAGCGGGAGCAGCCTGAATAGCAAGAACCATCAGCCTACAAAAGGAGGGATTAATACTAACCCTAAACGCTCTGCCAAAGTAGTGGAGGGACTGAATGATACACCCTCAGTGCCCTCAGCTAGCAATAATTTGAACATCAGAATGGCAGTCCCTCTGTACTGTAGAGGGATAGAATGACTGCCCCGGTGAGCAAAGAACAGTCCGAAGGCAAGGTCGGACTGGCACAAAAAATAGGCCCAGCACCAAAATGAAAGTGACCCTCATTAGCGAACCACATAGCTTAAAAAAAAAAAAAAAGTAATCCACATTTGCAAATCAGGCCAGTTTTGACTTTGTAAAGACACGTTGTGTTAGTATTCTGCAAGCTATGGGTGTTTACATAATTTTGCGTTTGCTGCAGGCAATGCTTGTGGTTATATCAGGGAAATCAACAGTAAAAACCGGCCCACCTGGCGATAAAACTGGCCCACAAACAGCCAAAAACTAGCCCACACACTGGTCTGTCAGACCAGCCCACCGCACCGGGCACTGCCCGATTGCCCTATAGGCCAGTCCGACCTGACTGAGGGTCAGTGCTAAGTTGCCACAGCAAGCAGCAGCCCTTTAGAACTCTGAGCCGCAGTCAAGGAGAGGCCGAACTAAAGCCCTCGGAGCTCTCAGGCATTGCACGGGAGAGGCCAGTCAGCATCTTTCGAGCCCCCAGACATAGCAAAAGATACTGAACGGCGGTGGTAAGCCCCTGAATGACAGCACTAAGTGCCCGTAACCTTAGCCAGAGAGGATGACAGGCCCTGTGCCAGAGCTTGCATTGGTCTGCAGCCCTTAATCCACAGGCCTTGTTAACAAGACAACAAACAATTAAGGTGAGCCCAGCATCAGTCCATTACCACTGGCCTCTGTAGCATGTCTGTGCGCCCTGGACTTGGGGGACAGGAACTGAGGGGCATATTAGCAAGAACATGCGGAAAATATCGCAAACCTTGCTTAGCGCGCCTTTTTTTATCGCCGGCTATCGCTGGATATTACCGCGGAAATAACATGCTATTAGCAAGGTTTATCTCCATTGCGATAAAATATCTAGCGATAGCGGCGAAACCCAGCTTTAACGCGAGAAATCCAGCGATAAAATCCTATCGCTAAATCTGGGGACTTAACCTTACAATCCACCTCCCATTGACTTTCATTGCTAAGTCATGTTTTTATCAGTTGTAAAAAACAAGCGCTAATCGGGGTTAGCGCGTGTTTTTTTATCGCTTCGCGGGTATTGCTAATAGGCGATAGGTATGTAAGCGACTGTTTTCTGTCGCTTTTAGTTGGGAACGCCTACCTTGCATGTCATTAGCGATAATTATCGCTGACATGCAAGGCGATGTAAAACCCGGCCGCTATCGCCTGAAAGCTGTCGCTAACGCCTGTTAGCGACAGCTTGCTAATAGGGCGTTAAAAATATCGCCGCTTTGGCGGCGAAAAGTCCCGCTAAAGCGGCGATAGAGCCCTTGATAATATGCCCCAGAGTGCTCATAGAGTCTGCGGTCGAGTTTCAGAGGCAGCGAACTTTAGTCGCCATTTTAAGTCTGTTCAGTCCGCAACCTCAACAAGCATTTGCAATGGAATAGGTCTCGCATTTACGCTAGTTTGAGCTATTGGCATTGTAAATGACAATTCCTTTTATTTATGTTTTTGTTTTTAAAACATAAATAAAATGTATTGTCATTTACAATGCCATCAGCTTAAACTCGGTAAATGTGAGACCTATTGTATTGCAAATGCTTGTTTACAATGAGATCGGTGTCATGGGCGACTCCAAGTGATGTTGGTTTGCCTCTCAGCTGAAGTGTGAAGCTGTCTGGTTTCACGTCTGATAGCCATGATTAGGGAGCATAGCCTACACCTATGATTATTTTATAATATAATCAGAGCAATTTTGGTAGAATTTTAGTTTCTGGCAGAGGAATATTTGACTGTTCACATATCACAGTATTTCGAATATGTAAATGTGCTACTCATATATTCCAAAGTGTTAATCAAATGATCCAGAGTGCAGGTAATAAACCAGTTTAATGTTTTAGCCACCTGACAGGGGTCTGCTCAATTCAACCAGAGCTACTCAGTATGACAAATTTGCTTCTCAAATGTGCCAGGAATGCATGGTCTGCTAAGCACCAATCATAGTGCCAGATCTAGTGATGGCTACAGACTTCCCAATGTCACGTAACAGATCGTAAGGACTTTGGCAACATTTTGAACCCTCAGGTCACATATATTGCCATGATGTCAGTTGCAGGTTGATGCTATATTAGCACATTTTGCCATAACAACCTGCACATAAAATGGAAACATCAGAGATCAAGTACTGTGTACATATATTGAGTAAAAAGGTACAATAAATCAGAATAGAATTTTTAGGTTACTGCCAGTAGTAGGACACTTCCCATGTGGGGAAGTTGCCATGCGTGCTTCTCGGCTTAGAAGATGAGAGAAATTTAGGGGCTGAATATGACTACGGTGGTCCGATGTACCGCTTTAGCCACTGTGGCAGTGCGGGCACTTCCAGTCTGACCCCCCTATCACGAGTTTGGCAGTCGGACTGCCAAAGAACTGCTGCAACCACCGGGGATCTGTGATCCCTCTGCTGTGTTGCAGTGGTGTGAGGCCGCAATATGCTGGTGGTGCGGCTGAAGCACGGCCAAGCATATTATGAGTTTCTTCACATCCACCCTTTTCATGGCGGTAAGCCCGCCATGAAAAGTGTGGCAGTAAGGAAACAAAAGGGGCCCTACAGGGCCCCCTGTTGCCTCAAGGTCTGGGGATGCATGCAGGGTGGCACATGGTGTGCCCCCCCCCCTGTGTGCAAGCATCCCATGTTCCTACATGGCATGGACAGTCCATGCCGTGCAGGAATGGGCTTTGGCGCCCTCATTGCAGTGCCTTTCTAATAAGCACTGCTGTTGGACCGCTAAAGGACAGCCCGCCAGACAAGGAGAAAACTCCTAATCTGGTGGGCGGGCGGCGGTCAAGTTTGGTGGTGTGGGAGCAGGGCACCAACATGGCGGCCTGCTCCCACACCGCCAAACTCTTTATCAGGCCCTTCGCTTGTGGTGGCTGTAAATTCATGCCATACAAAATAACAAATTGTAGATCAAAAATGAATTTACCTAAATATTTGTTCATGTAACAAAGGTTATGTAGAAGGGACTCTGAAGTAAATTGTAATCTGAATATGGGACTATAGATCAGCCAGTAAGAATGTGTGGTCATCACCTTTAGTGAAACATTATAGTGCAATGGCCCACAATGAATTGGACTTGAAGTGGGTCATTTTAGAAAAATAAATAGTTTGCCCAGGATAAAAGGTTATACATTTAAGAAGAGGAAACAATAATGGATTTTCTCTTGGATTGAGAAGAAAAGATTCCTTTTTAAACATTCTTTTCCATGAGTTATCTTTCAGCATCATTATTATCCTTGGAATGTACCTAACAAAATAGAAACTCTATTCGGTTATTCATTATTAGTCAAGTGGCACGTGTAAGAGTTGTTGAAAGTGTCTGTGTAGCTTGATGAATAAAATTGATGGTAAGGTCTGTTTAACAGTAGGTCTCAAGGGACCTCAGATACTTATTGGTTATATACCTTTATAATATGACGGTGTCGTTATAATGATAGAGTGTTTAGAGTATATCAAATATGAGTTATTTATTTGGATGGGGGTACACCTACCAATTCAATAAACCCACTCTGGTTAAGTCAAAGCACAGTGCTGACAGAATCTTAGCTCAGCCCCTGTTAGCTTTTTCCCAAGCAGCAGAAAATCCCCAGAGAAGTGTCTTAAGTTCAAGCAGTACCACAAACTTTAAAGTAAAGAGCACAACTCAATAAAATTCCCAAACCAATTTAGAAACATAGAGAAAATATTAATGAGCGAAAAGATGCTACAATCATCAAAATGGGTTCAAGGGAACTGGAGAAAGCAAAGTTTAAAGATTTTAAGACAGAAAAAGCAGTCGCGCCGGCATGACTCGTGGGTGGGGGGGAGGCGGGACAGGTTTAATTTAAATTTAAAAAAACTTATCTTACCGGGTCCCACGCCGCCTCAGCTCCTGGACGGGTCCCAAGTTTTCCAGCTGCTCTCCTGAACAGGAAACAGCCACAGACAGCCTCCCTCCCCTAAGTCAATCACAACGCTGCAATGGCAGCGTTGTGATTGGTGGGGACGGCGCCCAGCCGGGCGATTATGGGGTGGCCATTTGCTCTATGTTGGCTGCATGCAGCCTACATAGAGAAAAGGCAGAGTGCGCATGACTGGTTTGGTCCGAACAGTCAAGGCCCACAGCATTGGGCAAGCCACTCTTTCCCGACCCGCCCGCCCCCAACCAGGCATACCCTTCTGCTTTCTCACAGTGCGAGAAGCAGAAGCATAAAATGGTATTTAAAATACCATTTTCTGTTTCTGTTTCTCGCACTGCGAGAAA
The DNA here is from genome assembly GCA_963921515.1 of Calotriton arnoldi. Lineage (NCBI taxonomy): Eukaryota > Metazoa > Chordata > Amphibia > Caudata > Salamandridae > Calotriton > Calotriton arnoldi. The sequence continues at coordinate 781,397 of CAWUFW010004979.1, read as the reverse complement.
GCAGTGGGGCGACGCTCCTCCGCCCTAATGGAGGAGCCGCCCCTGAGAAAGAGCCTAGAAAAAGTCAAGCACTATGGAAAAACAACAGTCCATGGTCGTCAGGGCGGAGGGCCTAGTCCTCTTTAGTCGGCTAGACCCTCTTGGACTTGGACGTCCTTCTGGTTTTTGTCTCTCTGAAGCAGGTAAGCAGAAACTGACCACTTAACCTTACAAGAGCAGTTCCAGCCATTGGGTACCAGCTAGATTCAGGAGTCCTTCAGTCTTTGTGTGCATCTTCTTCTTACAGCAGGAATCAGAAGTCAAGATGTTTTCTCCAGCAACGTTTTTTGCTTCAGAGGCAGGCCCAGAATGTTCTGAGGAGGTGGCCATTAGGTTGCCAGATTTGTACTGTGCACTAGCAGTGATTGGTGAAAATCTACATCCCAATCCTAACAATTTTCTGTCAGTCCCCCACCTTCTTTTGCAGCACTTCTTGTTTGCCCTACTGTAAAATTTCCCAGGATCCTTAGTTTCACCATGGCAGGACCCAGTTACAAATAGGAAACCTGCTTCAGCTGCTTTACCACTACTTTACCTGAAAGGGTCACATCGTTTTTTTCTGTTTACAATGGCTGGAGCCTGACTGTCTATGGGGTCAATGATGATGAATAATTTTAATAATATTTTGGAACCCTGGGATTTTGCAATATTTCAGGAGGGGCGTGAATGGAGCCCCCTCCCCGAGCCACTTATGGCTCCGGGGACCCGGGGACCCATCCTCAGGACCAGATTCACAATATAGAGAAGAGGGAATGTGGCCCCCCTCTCTCTGCCTCTATTGGGCCCACAACCCCTTGGGATGATGTCTTTAAAAAAGGGGAGGAAGAGTGTGCCCCCCCTCATGAGTCACTTTTTGACCTTGAGGGCCCCATTCTCTGGGGCCAATGTCTTTAAAAAAGGGGAGTGGGCACGCTGCACCCCACCCCGAGTCATTTGCAGGCCCTGTTGAGCCCACCCCTGGGGCAATATTACGTAACGAAGGGGAGGAGGGGCCACGCGCCCACCCCTATGCTCTGGTATCCACCTCAGAGACCCAATTGCCCTAGGACATGATACCTCACAGTGTCCAAAGGAGCCTACCCTGGGACACTGTGGTTCCCTGCCCGGGAGAGCATGTGCACACCCTGTCCGCACTCTTCTGGGCAGGGACCTCCACTTTGCTCCAGCCTGGCAGGAGCAGTAGAAAAATGCTGGTCCTGCCCGGGCTGGGAGCAAAGGACAGGTGCTGGCTCCCTGGCTCCCGCCAGCACCTGTATGGTGCTGGTTGGGGATGTAGGCCTTGGGAATCCTTCTGCAGCCCCGAACATAGTTTTTTGTGGGTGCCCCAGGGAGGTACTGAGGCACCCACCAGAGACCCTCGGGGATGTGATCCGCGGGGCCACTATTGGCTTGTGGAGGGGGGATGGATTCCCACTGCTATTCAAAAAAACAAAGGCCCCAAGGGCCAAAATGGTCAGGGAGTGGGGCTGCGTACCCCCTTTCCTTCAAAAAACCAAAGCCTCCTGTGATGGAGTCCCCAGGTCCTGACGATCGTCAGGAAGGATGGCCATGTACTCCCCTTAAAAAGCCCCATGGGATAGGGGCTCAGGGAGGGGGGCCACATGCCACTTCCTCCTATTAAAAAAATAAAGGCCCTGGGGGAGAGGGACCCCAGGGCCATAGTGGCTCAAGCAGGGGGGGACAATTACTTCCCTCCCTAAATACAAAAGAAAGGTCCTGTGGGATGAGGTCTCAGGGAATATAACGGCTCGGAGAGGGTTATCTGATGGCCCCGCCCCAATAATTTTTTTTAAAAGAGCATCACAGGTGGGCACCAGGACACCAAAATAAATAATAAATGAGTGGCTGGAGTTGCCCATTTATTTTTCACTGCTCTTTCCAGGAGCGCCCCATAATGCCCTGTAAGGGCTCTTTTATTTATCATATTTTAAGTTTGGTGGTGCCCCTAGAATGTCAAGGGGCAACCACAAAGCCTTTTTTTAATGTTGTGGAGAACTTACCTTATTGTTTAAAAGCACTCCTAGCTGGAGCTCTGTACTCTTCAACTCAAGTGCATGGCCCTCATGTCATAGTATTTATGGTTGTTGTTTGTGGGCTGAAAAATTTTAAATGAAAAACTCCGAGACATGTTTGTTTTTTGTTTTTAAAAAAAACAATGTCTCTCAGTCTCTTTTTTTTAACATTTTCCAACCCACAAAATGAAATATTAAAAAATACTTTAAAAGAAAAACTCACAGACATTTTTCATTAAAATTAAAACTTTATAGAAACATTTTCATAATGAACACTATTATTAAACATTGCATTGTGTGAATTACTAAAAAACACACTTGATTAAAAATATTGGATCATTTTTGGAGAAAGATGATAATAGGGACACTTTGTATATTTTGGTGTAGTGACTCTTTGGCAAAGTCAAAAAGTGTACCTGAGTGCAGCCAGGATGTGCGAGGCCTACCGCACACGGCAAATGCCAGAAGGCAGTGTGTAGTTGGCTGCCAGCAGGGGGTTGGACGCTGGGCCTGGCGCAACTATAACTTGCACCCTCACCATGCACAGCTAATTACCCCACATATTAGATCACTCATGAAATGTTCTATAACATCATTGATAACATCACTGCAACATTTGAAATGACATTATTGATGACAATAATTTGCATGGCAAGGGTGCAAATTATAGCAGTTACGTTAGGGCACCAGTTAGATACTTGAAATAACTAAAAACTGGTGAGCGAATTTCAGTGGTTTTGCTAGTTTAAAATGGTATATTTAAACTGACATTTACACCTAACTATAGTGTCCCTTTAACCTTGGTTTTTTCAGTAAACATACATATATATGTATGATATATATATATATATATATATATATATATATATATATATATATATATATATATATATATATATATATATATATTATCTACTGGCGGTCGCCAGTAGATAGTTATAGTTAGGACCACGTTTCTATAGGAAAAGTGTTTTTTGATTTGCTTATAACTTTGGCGTCGTTTGACGAATGTTTATGAAATTTTCCCAAAAACTTCTCTTTTCAGATCAGCTCCTATGTTGAAAGTTTGGGGGTGATTCGTCAAGGGGGGGCTGAGAAGAAAGGGGGGTCCCAAAACGTGTTTACTCCATGCAATTTCCATAGGAAACTTTAGACAAGGCTACAGGTCAAACTGCTGAACGGAATTACGTCAAATTTGGCAGGAAGAAAGGTCTTGGTCCAGAAAGCACGCTTTTGTTTAAATGGGGTAAGTCCGTTCAGTAGTTTTAGAGAAATATCAAAATTTACAGATATCGATATTTGAGAATTCTAATTCTGACATCTGATTGGCTGAGGCGTTGCGAGCACGAGCGTGCGGCTCATTGGCTGCGAACTGTTGAAACTAGGAAGTGTTGGCAGCCATTTTGTGACTGAGTTGAAAGGCGTACGGGGAAAAATAAGAGAATAATTGTATAAGAGGGTATAGTAGGAACACTGTGGTCTTAGTTTAAGCAGTCTGTACGGTGCAGAGGCAGGGAGTTTGAATGTTGCGTAGGCCGTGGAAATCACGTCCGCAGAACAACGGTGCATGGTATTGCAGCATGGTTGCGTAGGCTCTGGAAATCCCGTCGGGAAAACAATGCGCCATATTGCGGCAAGCAGTGTGTAGGGTGCACACACAGGTAGTGTGAATGTTGCGTAGGCTGTGGAAATCACGTCTGCAAAACAACGATGCGCGGTATTGCGGCAATGTTCAGTAGGCTGTGGAAATCATATTGAGAAAATAACAATGTGCCGTATTGCAGCCTTCCTTTACCTTCCTTTAATATAATGCGCAGTAATGTTTACTTATAATGCGTTGTTCACTTTTATCACGGACAGTGAACAAAATTCACGTTTACTTGGCTGAGGTGTTCCAACAACAAGCTCAATGTTCATTGGCTGCGAACCATTGAAAGTAAAAGTGTTGCCAGCCATTCCCTCCCCCTGCGCGGAGTAGCAAGGACATCTGATTGGTTCACATGTTCCAAGCAGGACTTTCCAGAGGTTAATGTTCATTGGCTGTAAACCATTGAAAGTAGAAGTGTTTCCAGCCATTCCCTCCCCCTCCGCGGAGCATCAGGGACATCTGATTGGGTAATGTGTTCCAAGCAGGACCTTCCCAAGCTTAATGTTCATTGGCTGTGAAGCATTAAAAGTAGAAGTGTTGGCAGTGATTCCCTCCCCCTCTGCGGAACACCATGGACATTTTATTGGCTAAAGTGTTCCGAGTACATCTTTGCTCATTATTGGCTGGGAACGTTTCACTGTTGTGAAGCTTTTTGTGACGCACTTCAATGGAGTACGGGAAAACAAAGTAGTAGCGGGGAGGGTAGGAACACTATTAACTCTGTAAAGTGGTCACAAGGTGGTGAAAAGGGGTTGTGAAGGTAAAAATTGTTTTTTATATATTTTAAGGGCCATTTATATAATTGGCGGGGGGTGTTCAAATCACGGCGGGAAAATAACAAAGTGTGTTGCGGTCTTCTTTTTATTAAGTTTGCGGGTGGGATACTTCCCAGGAGCACTGTTTAGTTATAATGTGGTGTTTACTTTTCTGACGGGGAGCTGTGGTTGTGCAGCAAAAATTTCAGTCTAGGTTTGAAATAGTTTTTATTAAGCAATTACAAATATACTTTCTTCGGAAACTGAAGCTGTATATATCAAAGGGGTGACAAATAAAAACGCAATTCATAAAATATCCCTTAAGCGTGGGCACACCCTCCCTTTTTTTTCTGCTATTGTTTGTAAAAGTGTTGCCCTATATTCTTGATAATATAAGAGGGCATGAGTTACTTTTAGATGAAGTAGAAAAGAAGTGCTACAAGAAACACTCCCGCACTACATCATCTCAGGTCACAAGAACAATAACAAGTAAAAAACAGTTAAAAACAAATCACTTTATATTACATAGAAATGTACGCTTTATCATTTTTTATAATTTCTATTCTGTAGAATTCGGGAAAGTTCGGTCGTTCGGCTCCGCTAACAAATCACGTACTCCTTTGAGAATATATAGGATAGTAGTATAATAATATACACTACTGGTAGTATATATTCTATAGGGAGAACGAGAATAGGAACCACAACAGAGAAAAAGAGAAATACCAAAAAATCATTCAAAAATGTAGGGTTTATCAAAGGCATTCAGTAAGAAAGTGTCTATGCAAACAATCTTTTTTTAAACTGCAATTTCGAAAAATATTCTCACTGTAAAAATATCTGATCAAGTAAGTTATAAAGGTCAGTAAGCTGTATTTCAGATGGTTTACTCCTGGCGGCGACAAATCTCCAATTCCTGTTGTGTGAAAATATGACACTCTAATACAATATAGAGAGTGACACTGATTGCACACAAAAAGGAAAAGGAAAATAAAGTCATGAACACAAAACAAGATCAATAACGAAATACTTTCCAGCAGTGAATATGTTCAGAGCTTCTTTTATCCGGGACTTCGAAATCTTTCAACTTCGCGCCGACGGGTCATAAACTCCTCTGAGATCATAATGACTGTGAATATTACAATACACATACTCACACTATATGATCCCAAGGGGGAAACATAGTAAGAAGCAGAAGCTGCTGACGTTACATATAAATCTTTAGTCTTCGCGCCGACGGGTCATAAACTCCTCTGAGATCACAATGACTGTTAATATTTTAATATACATATTCACACTGGGGGGCGCTAGAGGGCGCACAGCAAGATGGCCGCACTCTAGTGTAGCTCTGCCCGGCTGAGCTACTATCCGACCATTATCTGCCTGTAATAGCGGCATCCACTATCAAAAAATTGCACGTACTGCCTGAAAGCCCTATCTACACACTTTGGGGCTGTTTCGGCGCGACGGAGAGTGCTGGGGAGACCAGTTTGCTGCAGTGTGGAGCCCGGATGCGCATTCCTAAGATGGCGGCCGCCGCGATGTCCTGCTGATGGCCCCTGCTTGCTGATGCTGCGTTGGAACGCTGGGCTGCTGTGAGGAGCTGCGGTGGTTTGCGAGCGGCTGACGCTGAAGGGCTCCTGCGTCGGCGGAGTACAGCGAGAGGATCCCATGCAATATTGAGCGGACTCCGGCATATATTAGTTGGCGGCGCGGAGTGACGGCCTAGCTGGGGACCTCCCTGTCGGCGCTGAAGGGCTGCATTTCCCCCGGCAACAGCGCTGCCCGTGTCGTTGGCCCTGGTAAGTGCGGTGCGGCTTGTGGCTGGGTACGTGACTGCGGAGGCGGAAGCAGGCCCCTACCGAGTTGCGCCCTGCGAGCTGGGGACTGCGTCTGTGGGCAGGCGGCTGGCTGGTACGGCCTGGTGCTGAGGAGTGCGGAGGCGGGAGTGATATCGTGCCTACTGTGGGCCTGGTGAGCGGAGTCAGCGGCAGTTGGGGGCCCTCCGCAGCATAATATACGCTGAATTGAGCGGAGGCACCTGGGGGAACACGTGTGGCCGCTGGAGCGGCGGCTGGGACTTCTGTCCGGTGGCGCCCTGCGGATCCCACATTGCAGACGTTGCCACAGGCTATATTGGTAATTGCTGTGCCACTGCAGGGTGGTGCTGCACAGCTGCGGTGGATGTTACAGCCCTGCTAAGTCAATTTTGGTGTGATTGTTGGACATAGATCTTGGTCTGAGAGGAGCTCATCCCCCACATGGGGTGGGATGGAGAACCTGTATCGTGCGCTGGGCTGTCCCTCTGTAGAGTCCTTGTGCCTGCTATCCCTCTGCAGCTGTTGGGATAAATAACCGCGCCTTGTGTAAAAGAAGCTGGGCGACCACTGAGGCTGGGTGCAGGAGTGCTGGTGGCTACACAATTATACTAAGAGTGCGTTGTCTCGACATCTGATAACTGAGCAGAGGGGTTGTCATTCCGTGAGGTGCTGGCATACTTGGAGTGGGTGTGAACACTGTTTGGTACATGGGGCAGGGGGTTGGCGACTAGAACCACTGCTGGGTCTTGGCTCTGTCACTAACGACGTACGATTATACGACTTTACGCCACCCTTTCAACCTCCTTCTTATCGTTGCGTCCCTCGCCAAAAAAAGGGGCACCCCAGACGCGGGAGGTCATGGGTCGCACGGATAAATCACAGCCACGTCTCACATTCGAGGCCCGCAAACCTTCTAGAACTATGCAGAAAGCTGCATCGGACTCTGAGGCGGATGCCCAAGCGGACGCCCCCCCCCACCCTGGAAGCTACACTGATGGCTATGCAGCGTAGCTTACAATCAATAGAGGGCTCGATGGCTGCAGTTAACCATAGACTAGACCACATGTCTTCTCAACTCAAAAAACATAACGTTCGCATGGGGGAGGTGGAGCAAAGGGTGTCTGCTGCGGAGGATGGCCTGGGGAAGTTACAGAAAAGGCACTTAACATGGAGAAGATACTAGCCCTCATCCAGGCCAAGAATGAGGATTTAGAGGCGCGGTCCTGGCGCAACAACATTAGAATTACTGGGCTGCCGGAATCCACAAATGTGGGGAAAATGGAGACTTTCATCGAACGCCTCATCACTGAAGTTTTTGGCGCAGAACACTTCTCTAACTTGTTTGTAGTGGAATGCGCCCACAGATCCCTTGCTGCCCGACCTGTCCCGGGGGCTCCTCCCCGCCCTGTAATAGCCAGGCTTTTGAATTATAGGGACCGTGACACCATTCTGAGGCTGGCAAGAGAGAAGGGAAATGTTATACATCAGGGAAACTCGCTGGCATTCTTCCCCGATTTCACAGTGGCTGTCCAGGCGGCCCGGCATGAATTTGGTGCTGTAAAAAAATTTCTGCAGACGGAAGAGGTCCCATATGCAATGCTGTACCCGGCCCGTTTGCGCATAGGGCCTGATGGGGATTGTAAAATTTTCTCTTCTCCAAAAGCAGGTCTGGAACATGCTAAACAGCTAAAGAGGAGGAGACACGAGGCCAGTAATGTCACTACCGAGACGGAGTAATTGTGGGGAGCAAACCATTGCACATGGCTGGGTGCTATGCCCACGTCTAACTCTCGGACCTCTCTCCGCTGTGCTATGCAATTATGTGTGTAACTTAGAATGATCATTACATTTCTGCCATGTATTGTCTTGTAGGATGTATACCCTGGGTTTCGGATCTATTCATATGCACGCACTCCGTTAGCTATGGCTTCAGATCTGTTATAATGCTGGTCTTTCTCTGCAGGCTCTCCGGGAATCAAGGTGGTTGCCCGCCCTGGCTTTGAGAAGCTATAGAATGGGGAGGCACTATGGGGGGACCTAGCTGTCTCGACAGATATAGTACGTTGTCTAATTATGTTGCATGCTACTGATGTATTCCCATCCTGGCGTAAAATTAGACCTGCTCAGCCACCTCTTACTACGTAAGAGGCTAGAGGCTCTCAGCGCCCCTGAAAAAAAGGGAGTAGCCCAAATGCATTGTGTTGTTGTTGGGTATGTTGGGGAAGGGGCGGGAATTCATGGGGATGGCTTTGGCAAGTTGGGGATGCTGAAGTGGGTGGGGGTTCGGGGGGGGAAAGAGGTGGGATGGGCTGGATGGGGCTGTGTAGTACTCAAGAATATTGCAGTCTACATGTTCATAGATGGCATTGCTTTTACCTACTATCTGACTGATCAATGCGAAGTATGAGTGGTGTCACTAAGTTCGTCACTTGGAATGTCCGTGGTCTGAATTCACCGAAAAAGATTCGCACAGTGTTTGCTCAACTGGATAGACTGGGTGTGTCTGTAGCTTTCCTTCAGGAGACGCACTTAACTAAGATCTCGGCGCAGCGCATAGGTGCGAGGTGGGCTGCAGTAAAACTTGACTCATCTTATTCTACCTATTCAAGGGGAGTGATGATACTCATAAAAAAAGGGACGAACTTCACATTACTTAAGACAGATGTAGATGACCAGGGGCGAGTAGCGATCATGTATGGCCAAATGGGGAAAAGGCCGTTCTTGTTGGTTAATGTATACGGGCCAAATATAGATGACCCCTCATTCTTTGCTGATGTGTGGCGTCGTATTCTAAGCTTTCCGTCTGCGGAAATAATCTGGGGAGGGGATTTTAATGTCTGTCTGGACGCATCCATAGATAGAACGGAAACTACTGTAGGTAGAAGTAGAAAGGCGGCGGAGGCCATTCTTGGATTTCTGTATGCGCGCCTCTTACTGGATATTTGGCGGCTCCAGCACCCAGGACAACGAGAAAGTACGTTTGTGTCCTCAGTGCATGGGACTTGGTCCCGTATTGATTATTGGCTTGTGTCTGAGATGGTTGGGGCTTGGACTGTTGGGGTGAGGCATGAGCCACGCACATTATCTGATCATTCTCCGGTAGTTCTGGCTCAGCAGATACCCTTGTGTGAGAAACCGCCATTTGCATGGAGACTGCAATCTGCTGAGCTTGCGGACCCAGTGTTTAAGCAGACTATTGGGGAAGCTATTCGAATTTTTTTTCATGAAAATGAGGGGACAGTAGACAGCGCTGGCTTGTTATGGGAGGCTTTCAAGGTGACAGTGCGGGGTGCATGTATCGGAGCGCAAGCTGGGGTATTGAAAGATATTAGACGCAGGATTCGTAAGTTGGCGCTTGAGATATCCACACTGGAGCGCGAATATGAGTCGAATCCCTCATCTCCTTTACTGGCTAAAATTAGGGATCTGGTCTCTGAATATAATGATACCGTTGACCAGGAACTGAGGCACTGTTCTCGCCGAGCGAAAGCTCGTTATTATGGTGAGGGGGGGCGCCCGAGTCGCTCGTTAGCACAGAAATTGTCGGAACCTTGTAGTCAGGACCACATCAAGGAGCTAATAGATGAGGATGGGGAAACCCATTATTTGAACGCTGAGCTTGATGACATTGTGTTGAAATTTTATACTACTCTATATGCTGCTAAAGACGGTCCTGCATCAGAGGAAATAGACTCCTACCTCGATGGTGTGGCGCTGGGGTGGCTTTCCAATACACATAGGGAATATTTAGTGCAGCCCTTCGATGAGGAAGATGTCAAACTCGCTATAATGGCATTACCCACTTGTAAAGCAGCGGGTATGGATGGATTCCCTAGTGAATTCTATAAAATGTATGTTGATGAGGTAGCGCCTCGCCTCTTGGCAGTATTTGCGGAGGCTTACGATAAAGGGCAGCTCTTGCCTACGTTACGGGAGGCTCTAATAGTAACTCTACTGAAGCCTGACAAGCCCCCAAACAGATGCGAATCATACAGGCCCCTCTCACTTATATATATCGACGCCAACATTTTGGCGAAGATGATTGCTACCCGGCTGCAGCCATTGATCCCTCTCTTGGTCTTGCCGGACCAGTCTGGATTCGTGACCGCTAGATCTACAACACACAATCTGCGCGCTGTATTCTCTACGTTGCACTACTTTGAACCTGATTTTCAGGCAGTGGCTGTGCTGCTCGATGCCGCAAAGGCCTTTGACTCCCTCCGTTGGGACTTTATGTTTACGGTCCTGCACCGCATGGGCTTCCCACCTTTCTTTCTTAAATGGATCCAGGTCCTATATACAAATCCAGCTGCGAGGGTACGGGTTAATGGGTGGGTCTCCCCGACGCTCCCTATAGAAAGAGGCACACGGCAGGGATGCCCTTTGTCGCCGATGCTTTTCTCGCTGGCTTTGGAACCTTTAGCGTGCAAGATTCGACAGCTACATGCACACGCAGCATTACGGTTCAGGCAACGACCACTTGTGGTTTCGCTATACGCTGATGATATGATGTTATATGTCAGGGAACCTGCCGTTTATTTACCGGCCTTATTGCGGGAATACGTGAAATTTGAGCACTACTCCGGTTTAGGAATTAACTGGTCAAAATCTGTGATATTTCCATTGACAGCTAGTACCAAAGAAATAGACCTAGATTTCCCTCTGACGTGGACTCAGGAACCGGTAAAGTATCTCGGGATCTGGCTGCACAGGGACCCTGCAAGGGTGATTACGGAGAACTATGGCCGGACCATCATACACGAAACTGAGAAGGCGGAGAGATGGGCACATTTGCCGCTCTCTCTTGCAGATCGGCTTGCGGTCGTTAAAATGACCTTTTTACCCAAGCTGCTCTACTTCTTTGTTAATGTAAATTGAACATAGCCTTCTTTCAGACATTACAGACAGCACTCCTTACCTTTGTGTGGGCCGGAAAAAAGCCTAGATGTAGTTGGGAGGTGTTGGTGCAACCATTTGACCGGGGCGGATTTGAAGCTCCAGATTTCTATCTTTACTATTTATGTGCTCAGGCGCAATTTGCACATTATTGGCACTACCCGACACGTTTTTTACCTCATCTTGCGATTGAAGCAGATGCTATCCGACCTATGCCCTTACAGGCAGCGACCCTTTTTGGAGGAACGGGGGGCCCTAGGACAGAAATAAATCCAGTGTTATGCACCGCTTGGGCCTGGAAAATGCTAGCTAAACGGGCAGGACTTTCGTATATTTATGCCCAGAAGTTACCCCTGGCCTCTCACCCGGGCATTTCTGCGGCGGGGGAGGCACCGGCGTCAGTTGGTATATCCACTCTAGGAGATCTTTACACACAAGGTCGATTCAAGACACTGAAGGAAATACAGGGTTCCACGGATCGAGGGTTGATGCTAGGCTTCACTTATGTCAGAGTGCGACAAGCTATAAAATCTGTTTATCCGGACTATCCGACAGAGCCGGTTGCATTGCAGGTGCTGCAGAACATGCTGGGAGGGGAGGGACGGAAAGGCCTCATTACCAAATTATATAATGCCTCCCTGCGGGAGAGAGAGATTGAGGAACATCCATCTTATTGTAGATGGCAGCGGGTACTGGGTACTGCACTCACACTTGAAATGTGGAAGGACTGTTGCGCATTGACAGCTCGCCGCTCGGCAAATTGCAATTTGAGGTTGATTCATTTCAAATATTTGCACCAATTTTACTATACCCCATTGCAACTTCATAAGTATGGTTTGCGTGAGAATGCTAATTGTGTCAGATGTGGACAGGATGGTGCTGATTTTTTCCACATGTCCTGGACCTGTCCTGGGATCTCCGCTTTCTGGCTCAAGGTTGTTCATATTCTTACAGAGATTGTGTTGGAACAGGTACGGTGTGAGCCGGAACTCTGCCTGCTAGGCTATGTAAAAAAGTTGAAACCATGTAACAGGCGGGTAGTTGCTGTCTCTACTTTATTTGCAAAGAGGTCCATAGCACTTTGCTGGGGGGCAAAAACCACTCCCACTGTCAAAAGTTGGATCCGGGATTTGGTTGGTTGCGGAGATCAATTGGAGATATATGCCAAGGAATTACCTGACCCCTCGCGCCCCAATGGACTTTTGGGCGCCCCTTACGAATTATCTGCACACTCAACCAAATCTATTGTAAATTACAGTGTACTGTGTATGTTCCCTGAGAGTTCATTCCATTGAAGATGCGGACCACGCTATCAGCGTTATCTGTCACCTACTAGAGCGCATTCTGTGCAATGCTGTCTCATCTCTGTGCAATGTACTGCAAGCCACTTCGTTGGGGGGGGGTTGGGGGGGGATGGGTTCCTTGGGAAAGGTTAGTATAAGGGAAGGGAGTTAGGATTGTATAATGTTATTACAATGCTTCTGCTTCAAGTGCATAAGTAATTGTGGACTGCTGATTTATATTTAAAATGGCTTGTATTGACTAAAGTTTAATGTGCATTGTAGCCCCACATTGGGCTGTTGTTTATTGGTTACCACAAGCTGCCTAATAAATAGATAAAAAAAAAATACATATTCACAGTATATGATCCCAAGGGGGAAACAGAGTAAGAACCAGAAGCTGCTGACGTTACATATAAATCTTTAGTCTTCGCGCCGACGGGTCACAAACTCCTCTGAGATCATAATGTGTGGTTATTATAATATACATACTCACACTATATGATCTCAAGGGGAAATAGACTACAAACTAGAAGCTGCTGATGTTACATATAAATCTTTAGACTTCGCGCCGACGGGTCATCGACACCTCTGAGGTCAAGCACAGTGTCAATATTATAATATACAAAGTCACATTATATGATCTCAAAGGAGCCAGAAAAGGAACAATGTTTGCTGTATTCTGCCTGTTTCTGAAAACAAGCTGCTGACGTTACATATAAATGGCAAAAACAACCAATAACACTTTTTTCTAAATACAAATGTTTAAATATTGACAAATAGCTACGTATTATAAATATCTACTATGCCATAATCAAACAACTTACAACTCTGGAATATGTTTTGTTGCCGCAAAACAAGAATCCGACGCTAGAAAAGGGAACGTGCATCACAGAATGGACACGCGTAAATAACTCGCATAAACGAAACTAATCAAAGAACAGGTGTGGTTTATATACTTTTTGGTTATTGAGTAGTCTATGGAAGGAAGATGCGGCTCCGCCCATTTAGATGTCACATTTTACAGTTGACACGTGCTCACGTTTTCACTGTTTAACTTGTGCACGTGTTGGGAAAAGTTACAAAATGTGAAGCGGTAAAGGTTTCGATTTCGATCCTAACACGTATGAGGTCCTTAATATGTACATACGTTGGAGAGCTTAAAAACTGTTACCCGGCAAACCGTGTCATTTCCATTCTCATGACTACAAACATCTATTAATTGCCGTAATTCTAAATAGAAGACATAAAAAAAAATATCGTTCAGAATAGAAAAAAAAAATACGTGCTAATATTTCTCATCACTATGGTTTTAAATTTAAAAAATGCCAGCATTTGTAAAGCGTACAGCTTCCCCCGGAAAGGTGTGCCGGCGCTCTGGGGCGTCGGGAAGATTAAGCAAGGTGTTGCCCACAGTGACATAGTGGTGGGCTAATGTGCCGCTGGAGCCGGGAATCGAACTGTGAACGATGTTGTTCGAAGTCAGGTATCATAGCTGCTGCGTCACACATTTTCCACACTTAAATGTTAATTAGTGCTAATTAAGTTTTAAACATTGTTAAATTATAACTTATAACAGACTACTGTTACAGTTAGTTTTTCACTACAAAAAGTATGCACGTCTTTTTAAAATTTACTTAAAAACAATATAGGTTTCAGGGACATTGTAGTTAGAAATTAGCATTTATAAAACCTTTGAAATTCACAGAAAAAACGATAGGTTTTACAGACGTTATAGTTAGAAATTAGCATTTAAAAAACTTTAGAAATTCACTGGAAAAAACCATAGGTTTTAGGGACGTTATAGTTAGTTGGACATTTCACTCATATAAAACCAGAGAAATTCCACTGTTATAGAAAGTTCAGCTAACTATAACTCGCGCACCCGCAATGCACTGCTCATGACGTCACATATTACATCATTCATGACATGGTCAGTGACATCACTCATGACATCACTGATGACATCTCAAATGACATCACTGATGATATCACTGATGACATCATCCTGTGACTGTGTGTTTCTGTAATTTTAAAATATGTTTTATATATAGTCCTAGGTTTATTGAAGAATGAGTGGGTGTATAAGTGTCTGGATAGAGGATTTAGTAGGAGGGTGACTGGCTGTATAAGTGAGTGATTAAATGTGTCTTACTGAATGCATGGGTTAGTGACTAAACTGTGTGAATGTCTGTATCAGTCTGTCTGTTGTTGTGCAAGCTGCTGCATGGGTTGGTCAGTAGCTATATGAGTGTCTATATAGGTTATTGATTGGTTGTTTGAGTATTTTTGGGGGAGATTGAGTGTGTGTGTGGGTGGGTCTGAGGTGTGTGACTCTGTGCATAGATGTGTGAGTGGTTGATTCACTGGATGTATGGGTTCAACAGTGCATGTGGAAACACGTGTATGGGTGCGTGAGTGTGTGTATCGGTGTGTTGGTGAGTGAATGGATGTCTCAGTGGTACATGTCCAAGTAACTACATATGTAAAAGGCAGTGTATGTGAGAGTTGAAGTATATAAAGGACTCTACATGATAGTTGGTGATTTTGAGACTGGCTGTATAGATGAGTCTGTACTTGTATCACTGATTATATAATAGAGTAAGTATGCGTTAGTATCTGTATGAATAAGTGAGGTGGTGTGTGTATAATTGTATAGGTGAGTAAATGGGACTGTGATAGATTCTTTGCATGACTAAGTAGGTGTGTGAATAACTGCATGGATGAGTGGCGGTGTGTGATTGTCTGTATAGGTGTATGAGTGCATATGATAGTGTTGTATTTATGAGTGACTGCATGTATGAGTGATTGTATGGATGAATGAGTAGATGTGTGTGTAGACCTAGCAATCAGTGAGTGCGTATGTAGTAACTGGTATTGGTGTGTTAACGATTTTGAAAATGGTTGTCTGTATTTTACAGTGGGTGTATTAAAGGTTATATTAGAGTGTGAGGAGATGCATCAGTTTTTCACGTGGATGATGTCATCAGTGATGTCATCGGTGATGTCATTTGAGATGTCATCAGTGATGTCATGAGTGATGTCACTGACCATGTCATGAATGATGTAATATGTGACGTCATGAGCAGTGCATTGCAGGTGCGCGAGTTATAGTTAGCTGAACTAACTATAACGGTGGAATTTCTCTGGTTTTATATGAGTGAAATGTCCAACTAACTATAACGTCCCTAATACCTATGTTTTTTTTTAGTGATTTTCTAAAGTTTTTTAAATGCTAATTTCTAACTATAACGTCTGTAAAACCTATGGTTTTTTCTGTGAATATATATATATATTCACTGAAAAAACCATAGGTTTCAGGCACGTTATAGTTAGAAATTAGCATTTAAAACCTTACAAATTCACTGAAAAACCATAGGTTTTAGGGACAGTTATAGTTACTTGGACATTGCACTCGTACAAAACCCATGAAATTCCCCTGTTATAGTTAGTTCAGCTAACTATAACTCGCGCCCCGCAATGCACTGCTGATGACGTCACATATTACATCACTCATGACATGGTCAGTGACATCACTGATGACATCACTGATGACATCTCAAATGACATCACTGATGACATCACTGATGACATCATCCAGTGACTGTGTGTTTCTGTAAAGTTTAAATATTTTTAATATATATAGGGAAAGGCGTATTGAAGAATGAGTGGGTGTATAAGTGTCTGAATGGATGATTTACTAGGTGCGTGACTAACTCTATAAGTGAGTGATTAAACGTATCTTACTGAATGCATGGGTTAGTGACTAAACTGTGTGAATGTCTGTATCCGTCTGTCTGTTGCTGTGTAAGTGGCCGCATGGGTTTGTGAATAGCTACATGAGTGTCTATATGAGTTATTGATTGGTTGTCTGAGTATCTGTATGGGTGCCTGAGTGTTTGTGTGGGTGGGGTGTGTGCGACTCTGTGCATAGATGTGTGAGTGGGTGATTCACTGGGTGGATGGTTTCAAGAGTGCATCTGTGATAGACTGTATGGGTGGGTAAGTGTGTGTAAGAGTGTGTTAGTGAGTGAATGTATGTCCCAGTGGTACATGTGTGAGTAACTACATATGTAAAAGGCAGTATATATGTGTGTTAGAGTATATAAATAGCTATAAGCAGAGTGTGTGATTGTGAGAGTGACTGTATGGATGAGTGTGTGCTTGTATCAGTGATTGTATAAGAGCGTAAGAATGTGCTAGTATTTGTATGAGTAAGTGAGCTGGTGTGTGTATAATTGTATAGGTGAGTAAATGGCAGTGTGTTTAATTATTTGCATGACTGACTAGGTGTGTGAGTACCTCTATGGATGAGTTGCATTGTGTGAGTGTTTATATAGGTGTATGAGTGCATATGATAGTCCTGTACTGAGTGACTGTAAGTATGAGTGACTGTACGGGTGAGTGAGTAGATGTGTGTGTGTAGACCTAAGAATCAGTGAGTGGGTATGTACTTATTGGTATTGGAGTGTGTATGGTTTTTAGAATGGCAGTCTGTAATTTAGAGTGGGTGTATCAAAAGTTATATTAGGGTGTGAGAAGATGCATTAAATTCTCACATGGATGATGTAATCAGTGATGTCATTTGAGATGTCATCAGTGATGTCATCAGTGATGTCACTGACCATGTCATGAGTGATGTAATATGTGACATCATCAGCAGTGCATTGCGGGGCGCGAGTTATAGTTAGCTGAACTAACTATAACAGGGAATTTCATGGGTTTTGTACGAGTGCAATGTCCAAGTAACTATAACTGTCCCTAAAACCTATGGTTTTTTCAGTGAATTTGTAAGGTTTTTTAAATGCTAATTTCTAACTATAACGTGCCTGGAACCTATGGTTTTTCAGTGAATTTCAAAGGTTTTTAAATGCTAATTTCTAACTATAACATGTCTGAAACCTATGGTTTTTTCAGTGAATTTCAAAGGTTTTTAAATGCTAATTCCTAACTATAACATGTCTGAAAACCTACGGTTTTTAAGTGAATTTCAAAGGTTTTGTAAATGACAATTTTTAAATGTATTAATTGTTATATTTATTTTTTTCATACTGATTTACTACATTTTTAGAAACCATTTTTTTTTACATATTTTATTTTTTAAATTACATTGTAATTACATTATACATTACATTACAAAAAATACTTTCTCAGAATGAATTACTTTAGTTTAAATACTTTGCACATAGGCAATAGACTTTTAAGTACAGTAGTTACAGTTGTTGCAATGGGCAACACATTTTCAAACACAATGCAACATTCAGCTCAATGTGAATTTCTAGTTAAATGCAATTAGTTACTTTATGGATTACTTTTCTAACCACAGGACTGGATCCTAGATTCAGTCCTGGGACATCTCCTGTAAACAGTTGAGTAAAAGCGTTTTGGTTACAGTAGTGATTTTTAAGGAATATTATTGTATTTTAAAAGTTGACACTTAGAAACTTTTTCTCATAGAATCACCAATGTTATCCTATGGAAGGAAATTCACTTAGCAGGTAAAAACTGTTATCGTTACTTTTTCTTACTCAGTGTTGGATCCTGGATCCAGCACTGGTGCATCTCCTGTAAACAGTTGAAAGAATGCGTTTAAGTCATACAGGCGATTTTTAAGGAATATTTGTAGTTTGTGAAAATCGACACTGAAACTTTTCTGCTGAAAACCAGACAATGGATTCCTATGGAAGAAAATATAAGTTACTGGTAAGTACGGTTAAAATTACTTTTTAGGGTCAGTGCTGGGCTAAAAGATGCAGCACTGGGTTCTCTCCTGATAACAGGTGAGTAAATTGGAATTCGTACTTTGGTTGATTTTAGAGGAATATTATAAAGTTCCAAAACTCCACACTTAGAAGAATTTCCAAGTGAAACCAGTCAATGTTAGCCTATGAAGGAAATTCAAGTTACCGGTAAGTACGGTTAAAATTACTTTTCAGGACCAGTACTGGGCTGAAAGATGCAGCACTGAGGTCTCTCCTGATAACAGGTGAGTAAATCAGAATTCGGATTTCGGCTGATTTTAGAGGAATATTTGTATGTTTCAAAAATCAACACTTAGAAACTTTTTCAGCAAAAAGCAGGCAATGATATCCTATGGAAGGAAATTCAAGTTACTGGTAAGTACGGTTAAAATTACTTTTGAGGATCAGTACTGGGCTGAAAGATGCAGCACTGAGGTCTCTCCTGATAACAGGTGAGTAAATCGGAATTCGTATTTCGGCTGATTTTAGAGGAATATTTTAAAGTTCCAAAACTCCACACTTAGAAGAATTTCCAAGTGAAACCAGTCAATGTTAGCCTATGGAAGGAAATTCAAGTTACTGGTAAGTACGGTTAAAATTACTTTTCAGGACCAGTACTGGGCTGAAAGATACAGCACTGAGGTCTCTCCTGATAACAGGTGAGTAAATCGGAATTCGTATTTCGGCTGATTTTAGAGGAATATTTGTATGTTTCAAAAATCAACACTTAGAAACTTTTTCAGCAAAAAGCAGGCAATGATATCCTATGGAAGGAAATTCAAGTTACTGGTAAGTACGGTTAAAATTACTTTTCAGGATTAGTACTGGGCTGAAAGATGCAGCACTGAGGTCTCTCCTGATAACAGGTGAGTAAATCAGAATTCGTAGTTCGGCAGATTTTAGAGGAATATTTGCACAATGGTGAAGGGAGGGGCGGGGCCTGAGGTGACATCTGTGCAAACGTACCCCGTGGCGCGTTTTAAGTTGGGGGATTAAGTCCCCTTGAATCATGAGGGTCCCTAGGGGCCAACTAGCCCACCAGGAACCTCCAGTATGCGCCAGGGGCTGCGTTGCAGAGACGTGTAGAGAGGCCACACCCCTTTTACACCTCTCTGCAACGCAGCTCTGTGGCGCTTTCTGGATGTACCTGTTGGGCTCGTTGGCCCCCAGGGACCCTCAGGATTGAAGGGGATTTAATTCCCCATCTTAAAACGCGCCACGGCGCCTGTTTGCACACATGTCACCTCAGGCCCCGCCCCCTCCCTTCACCACTGTGCAAACGCGCCCCATGGCGCGTTTTAAGTCGGGGGATTAACTCCCCTTGAATACTGAGGGTCCCTGGGGTGCAACTAGCCCACCAGCTACCTCCATTAAGCGCCACAGAGCTGCGTTGCAGAGAGGTGTAAAAAGGGGCGTGGGCTCTGTACACCTCTCTGCAAGGCAGCCCCCTGGCGCATACTGGAGGTTCCTGGTGGGCTAGTTGGCCCCCAGGGACCCCCAGTATTCAAGGGGAATAACTTCCCCTTCTTAAAACGCGCCAGGGGCGCGTTTGCAGAGTACTGCAGGGAGGGGCGGGGCCTCCGGCACGATGTCGTTTTTTTTTTATGGGAGGGGGCTGCGTGGCCCCCTTCCCTCGGCCACTTTTGGCCCCGGGGACCCCATCCCCCGGGGCCTGAGCATTTTTTTGTTTTATTTAAAAAAAAAAAAAACGGGACGGGGGCCGCGTGGCCCCCCTTCCCTGGGCCTCTATTGGCCCCGGGGACCCCATCCCCGGGGCATGCCCTCTTTTAAATAAAAAATATGGAGGGGGCTGCGTGGCCCCCTCCTCAGGCCATTTAAGGCCCGGGGACCCCATCCCCCGGGGCCGGCCTTGCTCCTTATTTTTTTATTTTATTTATTTTTTTATTTGGGGAGGGGGCTGCGTGGCCCCCTCCCGAGCCACTTATGGCCCCAGGGACCCCATCCCCCGGGGCCTGGCCTCTGGTTGGGGACTGTGGGGGTCCCCAATCCCCCACAGTCCCAGCCGGCTCCCCGCCTCCTGCGCGAGCCGGCATTGCTTTTCCACATGGGGAACAGCTAACATGCTGCTCCCCGTGTGGAAAAGCAATTGGTTTGCAATGACAGGACGGGAGCCGCGAGGCTCCCGTCCTGTCATAGCAAACAGCAGTGTCCCGGGGGTAGGCACCCCGGGACACTGCAGGAGCCGGCCCTGGGGGTGGCGGTCCCCAGGGCCATCAAGGGCTCCAGGAGGGGGCCGCGCGGCCCCCTCCCTACATTTTGAAAGCCCCGGGAGGTGGTGGTCCCCGGGGCTTGGGAGTCCAAAACGGACCCCCATTTTCAATTTTCTTAGTGCCCCGGGAGGTGGTGGTCCCCGGGGCGTGTGGGGGGGCTGGAGCCCCCCCCCCCCCCCACAGGTTTAAAAAAAAAAAAAAGCCCCGGGGAGGTGGCGGTCAGAGCCCTCCCGCACCATTTATGAGGGCCCCCATACATAAAATAAACCCCCCCCCAGCATGCCCCCGGGTCTTGGCCCACCCGGGGGCAAATTAACTATCGAGCGCGGGAGACCGCGCTTCGATTTTTTCCGGCAGGATTCGCGCTCCCTGAGCGCATCCTGCCGATTTTTTTTTTTTAAATGCTTTTTTGCCCAGGGGGTCCTTGTGGGACCCCCTGAGCAGACCTAGGGGGTCAGGGTGTTTCTACCCTGCCCCCTTTGTGTGTTTTGCGCACTTTTTTTTACTGCTTTACCGAGGAACAAGATGGCTGCCAACACTTCCTGGTTTGGAGTGTTGACAGCCAATTAGCAGACAGCTCGTGATCGGGAGGGTGAGTGATGTCACTGACCGTGTCATGAGTGATGTAATATGTGACGTCATCAGCAGTGCATTGCGGGCGCGCGAGTTATAGTTAGCTGAAATAACTATAACGGGGGAATTTCTATGGTTTTGTACGAGTGAAATGTCCAACTAACTATAATGCCCCTGAAACCTATGGTTTTTTCAGTGAATTTCTAAGGTTTTTTAAATGCTAATTTCTAACAATAACGTGCCTGAAACCTATGGTTTTTTCTGTGTATATATATATATTTATTATACTATGTATACATGTGAAAATGTCTCGGTCCCCTGTTTGCCTCGGTGGCACGGAAAAAATGGGTGGAACTGACGTCAGCACGCCGACGAGGTTCTCTTATGGCTCCGATGACGTCATACGGTGTCGCGAGCGGAGCCGTGCTATTATGACGTCCTCGTTGACGTGGGAGAGCTAGGAAAGAATTTCCGTGGAATGCTGGTGCAGGGGATATTCACCTAAGTGTTCAGGCTAGTCCTTTGGGAGCAACTGTTTATGTTGCCACTCCAGAAACCGAAACCAGTGATCCGAGGGCAGAGGCCCTGCAGATGGCACACGAGGTGGGGTGCCCAGTCGTGTGCACCGGCGGGGCAGCGAAGTGACAAGCACCACAACCCACAAAAAAGGTAACGAGGGCACTGAATAACACAGGATCTTCTCTTTGTATCTGGCAGGAACAACGAAGTTAAAATGCCCTAGTACCAAAATGTAGAATTAGTGCTACAACGGTCTTCAAGAGGACCTGCGATGCCGCTTCTGCCTCCCGTACCCTGGAGGTGGCACATGGGTCACGCGGTACGGTCATACTGCGGTGGGACGCACACTCGTTGACCTCTCATGGCACTGCTCCACACTTCAGGGAGGACGCTTTCCATTAGCTATGTTTTCTGATGACATGTCGCGCCGGCCCCGTCCAACAACAGAACTCCTTTAGATCCAAACAGACTCTTCCACTCTCTCACCGGAAGTGAAACCAGGCCACGCGGACACTTTCACAATACAACAGCCGGGAATGCACTTTTGGTAAAAAAACACATTCCTTCCTCCTAATTAATCAAATAAACGTCTCACTGAAGAACAGGGGCCAGCTTCGATCGGTAAACAGCCGTTACAACGACTTTTTACTTTGCGATACCATTACAACGCATGCATTACCACGCATGGTTGTACATCACGAAGTCATTACTACGCATTTTTAGAACGCATGGTCATTTACCACGCATGCCTTTACAACGAATTTTGTTGTAAAGGTATGTATAGTAAATGACCATGCGTTCTAAAACATGTAGACGATCCATGTCATTGTAAGGAAACAGAGGCTGTTCCGTTTCCTCACAACGACGTGCACCGCCCCTCAGAGACAACGTGAAGCAGGAACCACGAGGAGAGAGGAACCACGAGGAGAGAGGAGTGAGAGGTAAGGGGGATTGGGCATGGGGCATGGGGTGGGGGTTTCTTTTCTAGGGTTTAGGGTAGTGCAGTGGTTTTTGGGTGGTGTAGGGGGTCGTGCTGGGGGTAGTGTTTTAGGGTTTAGGGTAGTGCAGTGGTGTATAGGTAGTGTAGGGGGTCGTGCTGGGTTAGTGTTTTAGGGTTTAGGGTAGTGCAGTGGTGTTTGAGTAGTGTAGGGGTCATGCTGGTGGTAGTGTTTTAGGGTTTAGGGTAGTGCAGTGGTGTTTGTGTAGTGTTGGGGGTCATGCTGGGGGTAGTGTTTTATGGTTTAGGGTAGTGCAGTGGTGTTTGGGTAGTGTAGGGGGTCGTGCTGGGGGTAGATTTAGGGTTTAGGGTAGTGCAGTAGTGTAGGGGGTCGTGCTGGGGGTAGTGTTTTAGGCTTTAGGGTAATGCAGTGGTGTATAGGTAGTGTAGGGGGTCATGCTGGGTTAGTGTTTTAGGGTTTAGGGTAGTGCAGTGGTGTTTGAGTAGTGTAGGGGGTCATGCTGGTGGTAGTGTTTTAGGGTTTAGGGTAGTGCAGTGGTGTTTGTGTAGTGTTGGGGGTCATGCTGGGGGTAGTGTTTTATGGTTTAGGGTAGTGCAGTGGTGTTTGGGTAGTGTAGGGGTCGTGCTGGGGGTAGATTTAGGGTTTAGGGTAGTGCAGTGGTGTTTGGGTAGTGTAGGGAGTCATGCTGGGGGTAGTGTTTTAGGGTTTAGGGTAGTGCAGTGGTGTTTGTGTATTGTAGGGGGTTGTGCTGGGGGTAGTGTTTTAGGGTTTATGTTAGTGCAGTGGTGTTTGGGTAGTGTAGGGGGTAGTGCTGGGGTAGTGTTTTAGGGTTTAGGGTAGTGCAGTGGTGTTTGTGTAGTGTAGGGGGTAGTGCTGGGGGTAGTGTTTTAAGGTTTAGGGTAGTGCAGTGGTGTTTTGGTAGTGTAGGGGTTCATGCTGGGGGTAGTGTTTTAGGGTTTAGGGTATGGAAGTGGTGTTTGGGTAGTGTAGGGGGTCGTGCTGGGGTCGATTTAGGGTTTAGGGTAGTGCAGTGGTGTTTGTGTTGTGAGGGGGTCGTGCTGGGGGTAGTGTTTTAGGGTTTAGAGTAATGCAGTGGTGTTTGTATAGTGTAGGGGGGTTTAAGTGTTACCAGTTTATTCCAATCAAGATGGCTTCAGGTGTGCCATAATTCTGTCATAAGTAAGGCTGTTAGCACTCTAGTTGTTCTTTAGAACACTGGGAAGCTGCAGTAGAACACAAAGGCATCAACTGACAGGCTGCTCCTGTTGAAATATAACAGGAAGATATTTGAGATCTCACTTAAAACATGTCCTAATTTTTCTTTCTACAGCACTAAACATAATTTCTATGGCAAAATGAACCCCCTCATTTTGTTCCTTTTTAAATTAAATGTTTTAAGTGTTACCAGTTTATTCCAATCAAGATGGCTTCAGGTGTGCCATAATTTTGTCATAAGTAAGACTGTTAGCGCTCTAGTTGTTCTTTAGAACACTCTGGGAAGCTGCAGTAGAACACAAAGGCATCAACTGACAGGCTGCTCCTGTTGAAATATAACAGGAAGATATTTGAAATCACACTTGAAACATGTCCTAATTTTTCTTCTACAGCACTATTCATAATTTCTATGACAAAATGAACCCCATCATTTTGTTCCTTTTTAAATTAAATGTTTTAAGTGTTACCAGTTTATTCCAATCAAGATGGCTTCAGGTGTGCCATACTTTTGTCATAAGTAAGCTGTTAGCACTCTAGTTGTTCTTTAGAACACTCTGGGAAGCTGCAGTAGAACACAAAGGAATCAACTGACAGTCTCTGCCCTTGTTGGATGTACATGTTTTACTGAGAATGTCAGACTTCATTCTCACATGACTGAGAAAGATAATGTGCATTTACAGAAAATATGCTCTCATTTTAGCTTCTGGAGCACCTTCCAAAACTGTATGGGACAAGCATGTGAAAATAGATTTCTCTCAAACATGATTCATGATATCCCAGCAGAAGGTTTTTCACAGGGTAAAATCACCTTAGAACACACCACAATTCCTGAAATTAGTATGGTACCATCAACAAATGAATTCTAATGTAACTAAAGTCTGTTATCACCCTTTATAGTTCTCCTTTTGGTAACCCTCAAAATCTTCGATTCACTACAATGCATTTCAATGGGGTACTATCATTTATATTGGTCCCAAGATGGCTGCCAGCAATTCCAGGATGAAGTGCTGACAGCCAATCAGATCTCACGATGACATGTGTGGTTAGGCTCCGCCCAGATATATATGTGTTTTTACTTTTGAATTTCTCAGCATCTACTGAACGGATTTACATCATTTAACAAAAAGGGTTCTTTCTGAACCAAGAACTACCTCTTTGCCAAATTTGGTGTAATTCCGTTCAACAGTTCGGGCTGTAGCCTTGCATAAAGTTTCCTATGGGAAATTGATTTTTTGACTCTTATTTTTAAATTTCTCTGCAACTACTGAACGGATTTACACCATTTAACAAAAGGGTTCTTTCTGAACCAAGAACTACCTCTTTGCCAAATTTTGTGTAATTCCGTTCAGCAGTTCGGGCTGTAGCCGTGGCTAAAGTTTCCTATGGGAAAATGAATGGGGAAAACATGTTTTGGGACCCCCCTTTTTTCTCGGCCCCCGCTTGATGAATCACCCCAAAGCTTTCAGGGTAGGAGCGGACCAGAGCGGGCCATAAAGTTTGAAAATTTCGCGAAGATTCCTCAACCGACGCAAGAGTTATTTCAAATAGAATGTTGCGGATTTCCTATGGAAAATAGGTCCTAACTATAACTATCTACTGGCGACTGCCAGTAGATAATATATATATATATATATATATATATATATATATATATATATATATATATATATATATATATATATATATATATGATTCAGGAAAATAAGTCGATTTATTCCGTCATAAATCAATCGTTAATTGTCTCTGAGAGCGCAAGTGATTTGTCTTGGGATTTTGTATTGGATTATCGGCTGCTCCGCCGACTCTGGCGCCACCTCCCACGGGACTCCGGCTTCCAGCAGGAGCATCTGGTTTTGTGGATATATATATATACATATATATATATATATATATATATATATATATATATATTCACTGAAAAAACCGTAGGTTTCAGGCACGTTATAGTTACAAATTAACATTTTAAAAACCTTTGAAATTCACTGAAAAAACCATAGGTTTCAGACACGTTATAGTTAGAAATTAGCATTTAAAAAAGCTTTGAAATTCACTGAAAAAACCATAGGTTTTAGGGACAGTTATAGTTAGTTGGACATTGCACTCATACAAAACCCGTGAAATTCCCCGTTATAGTTAGTTCAGCTAACTATAACTCGCGCCCCGTAATGCACTGCTGATGACGTCACATATTACATCACTCATGACATGGTCAGTGACATCACTGATGACATCACTGATGACATCTCAAATGACATCACTGATGACATCATCCAGTGACTGTGTGTTTCTGTAAAGTTTAAATATTTTTAATATATATAGGAAAAGACGTATTGAAGAATGAGTGGGTGTGTAAGTGTCTGTATGGATGATTTAGTAGGTGCGTGACTGACTCTATAAGTGAGTGATTTAACGTATCTTACTGAATGCATGGGTTAGTGACTAAACTGGGTGAATGTCTGTATCCGTCTGTCTGTTGCTGTGTAAGTGGCTGCATGGGTTTGTGAATAGCTACATGAGTGTCTATATGAGTTATTGATTGGTTGTCTGAGTATCTGTATGGGTGCCTGAGTGTTTGTGTGGGTGGGGTGTGTGCGACTCTGTGCATAGATGTGTGAGTGGGTGATTCACTGGGTGGATGGTTTCAAGAGTGCATCTGTGATAGACTGTATGGGTGGGTAAGTGTGTGTAAGAGTGTGTTAGTGAGTGAATGTATGTCCCAGTGGTACATGTGTGAGTAACTACATATGTGAAAGCCAGTATATATGTGTGTTGGAGTATATAAATAGCTATAAGCGAGAGTGAGTGATTGTGATAGTGGCTGTATGGATGAGTGTGTGCTTGTATCAGTGATTGTATAAGAGCGTAACAATGTGCTAGTATTTGTATGATTAAGTGAGCTGGTGTGTGTATAACTGTATAGGTGAGTAAATGGCAGTGTGTTTAATTATTTGCATGACTGACTAGGTGTGTGAGTACCTCTTTGGATGAGTGGCGGTGTTTGAGTGTCTATATAGGAGTAAGAGTGCATATGATAGTCCTGTACTGAGTGACCATAAGTATGAGTGACTGTACGGGTGAGTGAGTGGATGTGTGTGTGTAGACCTAAGAATCAGTGAGTGGGTATGTAGTTATTGGTGTTGGAGTGTCTATAGTTTTGCGAATGGCAGTCTGTAATTTAGATTGGGTGTATCAAAGGTTATATTAGGGTGTGAGGAGCTGCATCAGATTATCACGTGGATGATGTCATCAGTGATGTCATTTGAGATGTCATCAGTGATGTCATCAGTGATGTCACTGACCATGTCATGAGTGATGTAATATGTGACGTCATCAGCAGTGCATTGCGGGGGCGCGAGTTATAGTTAGCTGAACTAACTATAACGGGGGAATTTCACGGGTTTTGTACGAGTGAAATGTCCAACTAACTATAACTGTCCCTAAAACCTATGGTTTTTTCAGTGAATTTCAAAGGGTTTTTAAATGCTAATTTGTAACTATAACTGTCCCTAAAACCTATGGTTTTTTCAGTGAATTTCAAAGGTTTTTTAAATGCTAATTTCTAACTATAACGTGTCTGAAACCTATGTTTTTTTCAGTGAATTTCAAAGGTTTTTTAAATGCTAATTTGTAACTATAACGTGCCTGAAACCTACGTTTTTTCAGTGAATTTCAAAGGTTCTTTAAATGTATTAATTTTTATATTATTTTTTTCATACTGATTTACTACATTTTTAGAAACAATTTCTTTTACATATTTTATTTTTTAAATTACATTGTAATTACATTATACATTACATTACAAAAAATACTTTCTCAGAATGAATTACTTTAGTTTAAACACTTAGCACATAGGCAATAGACTTTTAAGTACAGTAGTTACAGTTGTTGCAATGGGCAACACATTTTCAAACACAATGCAACATTCAGGTCAATGTGAATTTCTAGTTAAATGCAATTAGTTACTTTATGGATTACTTTTCTAACCACAGGACTGGATCCTAGATTCAGTCCTGGGACATCTCCTGTAAACAGTTGAGTAAAAGCGTTTTGGTTACAGTCGTGATTTTTAAGGAATATTATTGTATTTTAAAAGTTGACACTTAGAAACTTTTCCTCATAGAATCACCAATGTTATCCTATGGAAGGAAATTCACTTAGCAGGTAAAAACTGTTATCGTTACTTTTTCTTACTCAGTGTTGGATCCTGGATCCAGCACTGGTGCATCTCCTGTAAACAGTTGAAAAAATGCGTTTAAGTCATGCAGGCGATTTTTAAGGAATATTTGTAGTTTGTGAAAATCGACACTTTGAAACTTTTCTGCTGAAAACCAGACAATGGATTCCTATGGAAGAAAAGATAAGTTACTGGTAAGTACGGTTAAAATTACTTTTCAGGGTCAGTGCTGGGCTAAAAGATGCAGCACTGGGTTCTCTCCTGATAACAGGTGAGTAAATCGGAATTTGTATTTCGGCTGATTTTAGAGGAATATTTGTATGTTTCAAAAATCAACACTTAGAAACTTTTTCAGCAAAAAGCAGGCAATGATATCCTATGGAAGGAAATTCAAGTTACTGGTAAGTACGGTTAAAATTACTTTTGAGGATCAGTACTGGGCTGAAAGATGCAGCACTGAGGTCTCTCCTGATAACAGGTGAGTAAATCAGAATTCGTATTTCGGCTGATTTTAGAGGAATATTTTAAAGTTCCAAAACTCCACACTTAGAAGAATTTCCAAGTGAAACCAGTCAATGTTAGCCTATGGAAGGAAATTCAAGTTACTGGTAAGTACGGTTAAAATTACTTTTCAGGACCAGTACTGGGCTGAAAGATACAGCACTGAGGTCTCTCCTTATAACAGGTGAGTAAATCGGAATTCGTATTTCGGCTGATTTTAGAGGAATATTTGTATGTTTCAAAAATCAACACTTAGAAACTTTTTCAGCAAAAAGCAGGCAATTATATCCTATGGAAGGAAATTCAAGTTACTGGTAAGTACGGTTAAAATTACTTTTGAGGATCAGTACTGGGCTGAAAGATGCAGCACTGAGGTCTCTCCTGATAACAGGTGAGTAAATCGGAATTCGTATTTCGGCTGATTTTAGAGGAATATTTTAAAGTTCCAAAACTCCACACTTAGAAGAATTTCCAAGTGAAACCAGTCAATGTTAGCCTATGGAAGGAAATTCAAGTTACTGGTAAGTACGGTTAAAATTACTTTTCAGGACCAGTACTGGGCTGAAAGATACAGCACTGAGGTCTCTCCTGATAACAGGTGAGTAAATCGGAATTCGTATTTCGGCTGATTTTAGAGGAATATTTTAAAGTTCCAAAACTCCACACTTAGAAGAATTTCCAAGTGAAACCAGT
The DNA here is from genome assembly GCA_963921515.1 of Calotriton arnoldi. NCBI lineage: Eukaryota > Metazoa > Chordata > Amphibia > Caudata > Salamandridae > Calotriton > Calotriton arnoldi. Next base: position 752,344 of record CAWUFW010004979.1, on the reverse strand, counting down.
CAATGTTAGCCTATGGAAGGAAATTCAAGTTACTGGTAAGTACGGTTAAAATTACTTTTCAGGACCAGTACTGGGCTGAAAGATACAGCACTGAGGTCTCTCCTTATAACAGGTGAGTAAATCGGAATTCGTATTTCGGCTGATTTTAGAGGAATATTTGTATGTTTCAAAAATCAACACTTAGAAACTTTTTCAGCAAAAAGCAGGCAATTATATCCTATGGAAGGAAATTCAAGTTACTGGTAAGTACGGTTAAAATTACTTTTGAGGATCAGTACTGGGCTGAAAGATGCAGCACTGAGGTCTCTCCTGATAACAGGTGAGTAAATCGGAATTCGTATTTCGGCTGATTTTAGAGGAATATTTTAAAGTTCCAAAACTCCACACTTAGAAGAATTTCCAAGTGAAACCAGTCAATGTTAGCCTATGGAAGGAAATTCAAGTTACTGGTAAGTACGGTTAAAATTACTTTTCAGGACCAGTACTGGGCTGAAAGATACAGCACTGAGGTCTCTCCTTATAACAGGTGAGTAAATCGGAATTCGTATTTCGGCTGATTTTAGAGGAATATTTGTATGTTTCAAAAATCAACACTTAGAAACTTTTTCAGCAAAAAGCAGGCAATTATATCCTATGGAAGGAAATTCAAGTTACTGGTAAGTACGGTTAAAATTACTTTTGAGGATCAGTACTGGGCTGAAAGATGCAGCACTGAGGTCTCTCCTGATAACAGGTGAGTAAATCGGAATTCGTATTTCGGCTGATTTTAGAGGAATATTTTAAAGTTCCAAAACTCCACACTTAGAAGAATTTCCAAGTGAAACCAGTCAATGTTAGCCTATGGAAGGAAATTCAAGTTACTGGTAAGTACGGTTAAAATTACTTTTCAGGACCAGTACTGGGCTGAAAGATACAGCACTGAGGTCTCTCCTGATAACAGGTGAGTAAATCGGAATTCGTATTTCGGCTGATTTTAGAGGAATATTTTAAAGTTCCAAAACTCCACACTTAGAAGAATTTCCAAGTGAAACCAGTCAATGTTAGCCTATGGAAGGAAATTCAAGTTACTGGTAAGTACGGTTAAAATTACTTTTCAGGATTAGTACTGGGCTGAAAGATGCAGCACTGAGGTCTCTCCTGATAACAGGTGAGTAAATCAGAATTCGTATTTCGGCTGATTTTAGAGGAATATTTGCACAATGGTGAAGGGAGGGGCGGGGCCTGAGGTGACATCTGTGCAAACGCGCCCCGTGGCGCGTTTTAAGTAGGGGATTAAGTCCCCTTGAATCATGAGGGTCCCTACGGGCCAACTAGCCCACCAGGAACCTCCAGTATGCGCCAGGGGCTGCGTTGCAGAGACATGTACAGAGGCCACACCCCTTTTTACACCTCTCTGCAACGCAGCTCTGTGGCGCTTTCTGGACGTACCTGTTGGGCTAGTTGGCCCCCAGGGACCCTCAGGATTGAAGGGGATTTAATTCCCCATCTTAAAACGCGCCACGGGGCCTGTTTGCACACATGTCACCTGAAGCTCCGCCCCTCCCTTCACCACTGTGCAAATGCGCCCCGTGGCGCGTTTTAAGTCGGGGGATTAACTCCCTTGAATCCTGAGGGTCCCTGGGATGCAACTAGCCCACCATATACCTCCAAAAGCGCTACAGAGCTGTGTTGCAGAGAGGTGTAAAAGGGGCGTGGCCTCTGTACACCTCTCTGCAAGGCAGCTCCCTGGCGCATACTGGAGGTTCCTGGTGGGCTAGTTGGCCCCCAGGGACCCCCAGTATTCAAGGGGAATTCGTTCCCCTCTGCAAACGCGCCAGGGGCGCATTTGCAGAGTGGTGAAGGAAGGGGCGGGGCCTGCGGGCCCGATCGTTTTTTCCCCCTGAAGGGGGCTGTGTAGCCCCCTTCCTTTTTCCTATTTTTAGGCCCTGGGGACCCCATCCCCCAGGGCCTTACCCCTTTACTATAATTAAAATAAAATAAAAAACGGGAAGGGGGCCGCGTGGCCCCCCTTCCCTGGGCCTGTATTGGCCCCGGGGACCCCATCCCCGGGGCATGGCCTCTTTTTTTTTATTTGGAGGGGGCTGCGTGGCCCCCTCCTCAGGCCATTTAAGGCCCCGGGGACCCCATCCCCGGGGCCGGCCTAGCACTTTTTTTTCCTTTGGGGAGGGGGCTGCGTGGCCCCCTCCATGGCCACTTATGGCCCCGGGGATCCCATCCCCGGGGCCTGGCCTCTCGTTGGGGACTGTGGGGGTCCCCAAACCCCCACAGTCCCGCCGGCTCCCCGTGTGCTACGGGAGCCGGCATTGCTTTACACATGGGGAGCAGCTAACATGCTGCTCCCCATGTGGAAAAGCAATCAGCTTTGGATATTGGAAGAGAGAGCAGGTTTCCTGCTCTCTCTTCCAATATCCAAAGCAGTTTGCAATGACAGGACGGGAGCCGCGAGGCTCCCGTCCTGTCATTGCAAACAGCAGTGTCCCGGGGGTAGGCACCCCGGGACACTGCAGGAGCCGGCCCTGGGGGTGGCGGTCCCCAGGGCCACCACAGGCTCCAGGAGGGGGCCGCGCGGCCCCCTCCTTACATTTTGAAAGCCCCGGGGAGGTGGTGGTCCCCGGGGCTTGGGGGTCCAAAACGGACCCCCATTGTAATTTTTCTTAGTGCCCCGGGGAGGTGGTGGTCCCGGGCGTGTGGGGGCTGGAGCCCCCCACACAGGTTTTTAAAAATAAAAAAGAAGCCCCGGGGAGGTGGCGGTCCCGGGGCTGCGGGAGGGCTCAGAGCCCTCCCGCACCATTCTACATAAAGCCCCGGGGGTGGTGGTCCCCGGGGCTTGGGGGCCCTTAGAGGCCCCCACACATAAAATTAACCCCCCCAGCATGCCCCCGGGACTTGGCCCACCCGGGGGCCAATTAACTATCGAGCGCGGGAGACCGCGCTTCGATTTTTTTTTTTTCCGGCAGGATTCGCGCACCCTGAGCGCATCCTGCCGATTTTTAAAAAAAATCCTTGTGGGACCCCCTGAGCAGACCTAGGGGGTCAGGGTGTTTCTACCCTGCCCCCTTTGTGCGCTTTGCGCACTTGTTTCTGTCCCTCGGTTCTACCGAGGGACAAAATGGCTGCCAACACTTCCTGATTTGGAGTGTTGACAGCCAATTAGCATGCAGCTCGTGATCGGGAGGGTGCGCGAATCCGACGCGGCCATAGATATCACTATCTTTTTACTTTTGATTTTCTCAGCAACTACTGAACGGATTTACACCATTTAACAAAAGGGTTCTTTCTGAACCAAGAACTACCTCTTTGCCAAATTTGGTGTAATTCCGTTCAGCAGTTCGGGCTGTAGCCGTGTCTAAAGTTTCCTATGGAAAATTGCATGGGGAAAACGCGTTTTGGGACCCCCTTTTTCTCGGCCCCCACTTGACGAATCCCCCGAGACTTTCAGGGTAGGAGCGGACCGGAGCGGGCCATAAAGTTTGAAAATTTTGCGAAGATACGTCAACCGGCAAGAGAGTTATTTCAAATAGAATGACGCGGATTTCCTATGGATAATAGGTTGTAACTATAACTATCTACTGGCGACCGCCAGTAGATAATATATATATATATATATATACACACAAACATTCACTAAAAACAGAAAGGTTAAAATGATTTCATAGTTAGGTGAAAATGTCAGTTAAAACGTAACCTTTTAAGCTTTTTAAAAAACACTGAAATTCACCAGTCACAGTTAGCTCAGGCAACTATAACTTTCGCGCCGCAATGCAAAGTGTTGTCATCAATGTTATAATTTCAAATGTCATCAATGATGTTATCAATGATGTCATAGAACATGTCATGAGTGTTGTAATGTGTGAGATCATAAGCAGTACATTATTTACTCATTCTTTGTGTGGTTAGATTTCAAGAATAACCAGTTTTGCATCAAAGTGCAGAGAGTTGGTTACACAGGCACATTGCTAGGGTATATCAATGAAATATTACAGTTAAGCATAGAACGCTTTATGGCAAGTTATTTAAGACATCTCCTTGTCATATATATATCCTCTGCATTCGCAGAGATCCTTAATCAATAGAAGTGATGAATATCTTATCCCAATCCCCTTTTCCTGCTTTTGCCACCGGACCTCATACACCTGGGTACGTGGGCACTGGTGAGGGTGATGAGAGATGGAAAAGTGCATCACTAACATTGGCTTCTGAGCAGACAATGTTGTGCCTCCTGGTACATTCATTCACTTTTTAATATTCTCCAGACAATATAACAAATTGTTGTATAGGTTGGCTAATCATGCAACCTTAACAGTGAAATATGTATCATCAACATATGACATAAAACTTCCAACTTGACTGCAGGGTTACTGATCCACCTCCCTGACCCCCAAGCAAGAAATAAACCAATCTATGATAGGTCCGTCCATATCTGCCGAATGGAAGCTGTGGAGACATGTAGGTAATTCCCCAAGTAGAAACAAGAATCAGTACAATATGATCTACATCTACAGTTGCCTTTGAGTTTGTGTCCCATATAACTAGCAAGGATTTTTGAGTGATGTGTTAGGAGAGTGATTAAGTTCAAGGTAATTGCATAAATCCCTATCAGGATGCTACTGATAAGTCACTTATTTCGAACTTCTCTGATTTATTCAATGGGGCATGAAATGTCAGATCATGCAGAGTCCAAGAGGGCGTTTTTTACTAAAAGTTATGAGGGTGTTTGCATGGCCCTGCGCTGCACCCACAGGCTTTTATAATGGTAAGTAAATTGATGTAATGCTTTAAGCTTTGCACCACTTCGTGACATTTGTACATCCATGCAAATCATTAGTAAATATCCCCCTACGTATGTCAGTGTTTTTTAGTATGGGAGGTATGGTTGCTTTTTTGTAGCACAGGGGAATCACTCTATACCTAAGGTAAGCTTTTCTAAGACTATTAACAGTACAGCAAAGAGAGTGCGAAACTAGGAAAAGAAACAGCTCCATGCTGCATCAACTTTGGGTTTATCTTAAGATTTTCTTTTTAATTCTTTAACCCAGTTAAGTGGAGCAGATTTCTTTGCCTTCTTGCCTGGGGACTCTGCCAGCTTCATCCTTGAGCCCTGGTGGGACTGGAATCCCAGGGCACCCGCACGCCAGCGCACCACGCAGCCCAGATGCACTGACCATCTAGGCAGGAGACTACTTGTCCCAGCGTGCCTTGCTGCCTCTACAGGTGCCGTCAGTCAAGGGGAGGCGTCAGTACACCTTCGCACATAAAGCGCTGCCTCTCCCCCGCGGCACGGGACGCGTGCGGGCTGTGCCCGGGCAAAGCCCGGGCCAAGGGTGGGTCCGTCCTGCGCCCGTCATCGTCAGGAAGAGGCAGGGCAGGGCCACCCCCCTTGGCTGTTGTGACTTATGTAGCAGAAGCATCAGCGGGTAGGGCTTTTTCCATCCTTTGTGCCCCTTTTCACCGTTACAGCACTCAGCCCACACCAACGAGATTCCTTCGCCACCAGAAGGCGCCCGTACTGCGAACTGTGGAGCCCCAAGGAATAGTAGACTTCATTGACATTCTAACCAAACAGAAATTGGGCTGGTCATGCTATAGTGGGGGTGGTTGCGGGGTGGTCTGTACCTTGTCGTCGTTCTTTTGATCTGTGGCCTCTCTTTACTTGCCACGGACCACAGGAGCTATATGATAGACGAGTGACGTTGAAAACCAGTGTGGAGTGAGCCGGGGTGCCAGATTCTTAGTAGGCAACAAAATGCAGAGGAGGGCAGGCCCAGCACGGGCCAAAATTGCAAGTACATCCTCACTCCCTCAAACATCAATAGATAAAATGTTGCAGAGGGCCATAGGGGTGGTGGACACCGAAATTGAATTAACGGAAAGGCGGCTATCACTTACCCCCGATCTATTTATTCCCCCAGCTAATCTGATTATGCTGCCCAACACGCCTCAAACCCAGCCAGACGCTCATCCCCTGCCATCTCCTGTGGTTGTTATTCACAAGAAAGCATTGCGAAAGAGTAGAAACACTACGAGTATCCCCAAGAACGGAAAGCGCAAACAAACAACTGAGGTTGGACCTAAAAAGAAGACATTTTGTGAGGGCAATACAGTCAGCTCAGAGGGGGGTGAAGAGCAAGAACATATCTCGGGTACACCGCCACCTGAAAACATAGTCAACACCTATCCATCGTGGGCCCTGAATCTAATGGCAGATCTACAGAATAACCTGAGGGCCATCATCATTGAAGAATTGGGCCCCCTTATCAGCCGTCTAGATAAACTGGAGAAAGCATTGGCAGCAGGGGAGACCAAACCAATTGACCCACAAATCCACTCCACCTGCATGTCTACAAGAGGGATTGATATAGGTTGCCAGGATGATAGTGTGGGTCTAACACCTCCGCCTGGGCTGGAGATGCATACACATAAGGGCCCCTCGACTAGCCGGGGGATAGGGAATCAGAGTGTTCATAGGCACCAGAGAGACAGGAGTATTAGCCTCGAGTCCAGAACTAAAAACAGGTCATCCCCTCCGCGGCATCGAGATATACCTAGCCCCCAAGCCCAAATCACCAATAGAAAAGTGAGTAGACAGCCAGTACATGAATATAGTGAGGGGAGGAACGCTCGTACAAGAACAAACCTGCCCAATATAAATCTTCCTCCTGCTTGTTCCCCGTATGTAGCCGTTCTGACATGTGTCCCGCCTATCGAACCCAACACAAAGGAAAGCCAACTTGAGTTGAGAAACAAACGCCTGTTCTGGCTCGTAAGATATAAGCATTTTGACTATGCCAGAGCAGGGGAGATTATAATGGTTCGAAGAGTAGGGTGGGTAGAAAAAGCGACTCGGGTGAGTGTGTAGTTATCAATTTCAAAAACCCCAACACTGTTACCAACCTATTTAAAATCACCCTTAACTGCCACAACGCTTCAACAGGCATGAGTCTGCGCCTCTTTGACTTTTTCTACTTACAACAGCAAACACACCTAAGAAACTGTGTACCTCCTTTAATCCCAGTAACTGGCCTAGGGCCCCCACATGAGGGAAGCTGGGTTGCCCATAATAGGCCTCCCCCATTTAACATCCCGGTGAATAACAGATATGACATTTTGCAGGAGGTAGATTGACTGGGGGAGGGACCATCCAATGGTGGTGACTCACAAACGGTAGGAAATAACACCATGGGCATAGCGGGGTGCGGCCTGAAACGAACTACTAGGGGTAGTAGTTTAAACCCCCCTCAGTGGTCTGCCCAGGAAGGAGGTAGAACAAAACTAAGCGGGACCCCTGACGTTATACCCCCCGCTCTTCCGGGTGACACAAGCAAAGAAAGTGAACTGAGGAGGGAATTAGATAGGTGTTGTGCGGGCCACCCAGGTGCCTCTCCACCACAGAGTGCTAGTGCCTCTGAGGTTGTGAGTGGGGAAAGCGGGAATGACAACGGGATGAGGATACTATCATGGATACTATCATGGAACTTGGCAGGCCTCAAAAACAAACTGCCCTGCCCCGAATGGGGTGAGTTTGTCGATAAACATGATATCTGTATCTTCCAGGAGACATGGGCGAGGGAAGGTTTCCAGTGGATGGGTTTTGCCTCATTCAATAACTTAGCAACCATGGGGGGGAGGGGGAGACCCTCTAGCGGCCTATCCATCTGGGTGGGCACTCACCTTGGCTGTAGAGCGGAGCAGATGATAACACCCACAAATGACATCCAGTGTGTCCTGCTCTCTTTTCCTACGAAGACAAAAAATTGCCCTAATTAACGTGTATTCTCGTCCTGCCAACAACAGCCAAGAATCTGACACCATTGCCCATTTGGGACATTTTATCCCAACCTTGGATCCAGGGATATGGCTGATTTCAGGGGGTGATTTTAACTGCCATTTTGAACCCCTCACCGATCCATCTCACTCTGTCCCAATGGAAGAAGATCTTTACTGGTCTATTCCTGACCCCTTGACCACTCCCATCAAAGTATGGTCTCCACTGGCCATGCAGCTTAACTCACTCACTCTAGCTTTATCGTTAAGAGCATGTAATGGTCGGACTAAATCCGACCAGCCAGGACAGCCCACATTCAATAGAGTAGGTCAAGCCTCCCTAATTGACTACATTATGGTGGAAACAAGACTTTGGGATAAGGTTCTTGACTTTTATATCACACAGAGGCAGGATAGTGATCACAATGCCCTGATTCTGATTTTAAAACCATGGGACCTTGGCATCTCTAAACCTCCTTCTGTCCCCTTAAGTGTGACTAGCGCAATAACAGTGACAAACAATAGAAGAAATGTCAGATGGGGCCACATTCAACAGTCTCCCTTCAAGCTGGCTAAAGTCTATCAGCTAGCAGTTCCATTTATAACTAAAATGTGGGAGGCAACACAGGTGGAGGGTCCCACCCTGGATTTAGACAAGGTGGGGAAAATACATGCAGAGCTCACCTCAAAACTGGTGGAAGTATTCTTCCCGGTTATGCGTATTAGGGAAAATAGCAGAAATAAATGTGCTTGGTTCAATGACAAGTGTCGTAAGGCCAAGCGGGACCTTCTGCATGCGGTGAAGGCACAGGATAGGCCGCAAATCAAACTTTACAGGGCCAGGTACAAACGGACCACCCAACAGGAAAAAAAAACCTGGGAATTAGAGAGGTGGGAAATGCTCAGGATTGCCCTGAATGATAAAGATCTGAAAACTTTTTGGGCAATAGTGAGCTCGGGTGACAGGGAAGGGAGATCGGCCATTGAGCCCAATATAGCGCCTGAAGCCTGGGAGACTCACTGTGGGTCATTGTACTCTTCTAGGGATGGTGGTCCTGTCAACATCGTTAGTACCAGCATGGCACCGGAGTTCCACCCGGTGGGGGACACGGAGATTACCATGACCGAAATGGAAAACGCTATTAATAAGCTTCACCGTAATAAAGCGCCAGGTCTAGATAAACTACCGGGGGACCTCTTTCGTGAGGAACCCACAATATGGGTCCCATACTTGTGCGCCCTATTTAATGCTGTCCTAAAGGGCATGGTTCCCCCCGATACCTGGCACGGGGCTGAGATAGTACCCATATTTAAAAACGCCTGCCCTCTCTCACCCTCCAACTACAGGCCGATTAGTTTAATTGACATTACCCAAAAACTTTTTGGCCAGGTGATTCTGGACCGCCTTCAGGGTTGGTTGGAAGAAGAACAAATATTAAGTCCCTACCAGGCCGGCTTCAGAACAAATATGTCAACCGTAGACCAGATATTCAGATTACAACTACTATTCTGGAAAACGGTGACTGTAGAGGGTGGCAGCCTCTATCTAATATTTGTCGATCTGAAGTCGGCTTTTGATCTTGTACTCAGGGAGGTATCTCTTAAATGTTATAGAGAGACTCCACTTGGAAAACTTTGCACAAGTGCGTTGCGGAAAATATGGGGAACTTACTTCCCGTTTTCCTGTCCAAAAGGGGGTACGGCAGGGATGTGTTTTAGCCCCTACTTTATTTTGTCTTTTTATTAATGGTCTTATTGACCATCTTAATAAATAGAGGACAATGATGCCCCCAAGTTAGTCTCCGGGAAGGTGCCCGCGCTGATGTTTGCAGACGATACCCTGCTACTTTCAAAATCACCAATGGGTATCCAGTGCTCTCTTGATGGCTTCGCCAATTTCTGTAAGCTACGGGGGTTGGAGATCAATTTAACAAAAACCAAATATATGGTCTTCAACCCTTCCAACACGACTCATTCAAACCCTTCTCTATACGGCATTCCTCTGGAAAGAGTGAAGATATTTGATTATCTGGGAGTTACCCTGTCAGAGCATTTTGAATGGGGTCCTCAGTTGGACAAAGCAAGACTCAGGCTAGTTCAGACAGTGGGCGGTATAATGAAATTGCACAGAACCTCAGTTTTTAAACCAGCCGCCCCCGTGGTGGAAATTTACAAAGCACAAGCAAGGGGTGCCACATTATACGGGGTGAAGTTGTGGGGAAACTGCCCTACCGCCAACTTGATGAAGGTGGAGAACAACTTCATGCGTCAGCTCATAGGCCTACTCCGTAGTACTCCCCTTAGACCCCTTCGCATGGACCTGGGTATTAGGCCCCTTGATGAAGAGATTGCCCTGAGACCCTTAACTTTCTGGCGGAGGCTATGGGTGACCCCAGAGCTGTCTGTCTTCAGGGCCGAGTTAAAAGAGCTCTTATCCATCTGCACCACTAAGAAAATTCCTTGGTTCTGTCACATAAGGGACCTGGCCCTTAAGCTAGGCAAGCCGGACCTCTGGAGAATGCCTGAGACATCATGTGCCACGATTTCTAGGTTGGAACTAGTTAAATGTTATAGACTAGTTAATCGAATGTCTATTGAAGAAAGTGCCTCATGTGGTCATTTGACAGCAGAATTTATGCTAGTAAAAGATGTATATAGTAAGGAAATTTTCTGGATTTTATCCAACCCCCAGTGGCCAGGAAATTGTATATGCAATTCAGACTTGGGACTCTTCCACTAATAGCGTATACTAGCAAATGGATGAAAGAGCAAACGGGAGAATGTCCTGCATGCAACTATAAGGAAGAGTCTGAACTTCATGTTTTGCTCCTCTGTCCTGCCTATCGGCTGCCGCGCAAGCGTTGGTTAATCCAACTATGTAAGAATTTAGGCTTTGTGCGCTGTATAGAGGCCTACAGAGTTTTAAAGTATGACACCCATCCACCAATTGTCTTTGCTGTAGCACGATTTTTAAATTGCATGTGGCATATTCGGCGGGCCTGTTTAAAGTAGATCCCATGGGGAAGGACAAATGCGGTGAATTTGCCCAGGTCGAGTAACTGTGTATTCATGCTGGGGCTGTGCACCCCTGTCCAATATTTTTATCTTTTGTAAAAATTTTAGATCACAGTTCACCATCAGATGGTTGTTTTTATTTTGTTTTTAACGGCTCGAAGACAGTATTATGTATAATTTTATATCCCTGCTGTAGTTCTTATGTACTGTGTTTTTTCTCTTTCCCTTTTTTGTGGGATGATCTTTGTACAAGAAGATGATTGTGAGCCATCTAAAGTTTTAACTATAAGTGTATATTATTGGTTTTATTGACGTGTACTTTTATGGCCTAGTGGCCGAAATAAAGTTAATAAATGGAAATGGTAAAGAAATTGCAGGTAATATTCCTTTTTGCTATTTTCACCTGATTTCCTTGACTTCTAAACACCAGACATCAAGCCAGCCTGCCTGAAAGAGAGAAGGAGATTGCAAACCATTCAGGAGGTGTGAATATCCACGAAGAGTATGGTCTTCATTGGAGTGTCACAAATTATGTTTAATGTTTAATATTTACTACCTTGCCCGGTACTAACCAGAAGCTGATAATAATACTCATAATCTATGAATGAAATGTGTTAATAGCAGACGTGAGGCACGGTTCTTCTATGAATGTAATGTTAATGTCCGAACTAAAGTTTGATTATCTTGTAATGTTATATGTTTATTAAGAATAACTCTAAAAAGGAAAAGACATGGGGGCATATTAGCAAGACCGGCGATAAAATTATCGCCGTTTTAGCGGCAGGAAACTGCCGCTAAAACGGCGATAATGGCCTTGATAATATGCCCTTGAGAATACCAATAGAAGCCCAGGTTAGATGTGCAGGACATCTAACCTGGGCTTCTATTGGAATTCTATAACGCATATTAGCAAGCCCATTATCGCCGTTTTAGCGGCAGTTTCCTGTCGCTAAAACAGCGATAATTTTATCGCCGGTCTTGCTAATATGCCCCTAAAAAAGTAAGGGGCATATTATCAAGAACGGCGTTAAAAATTATCGCCGCTTTAGCGGGAGAAAACTGCCGCTAAAGCGGCGATAATGGGCTTGATAATATGCCCTTGAGAATTCCAATAGAAGCCCATGTTCTGGTGTGATCATGGGCTTCTATTGGAATTCTCCAGGGCATATTATCAAGCCCATTATCGCCGCTTTAGCTGCAGTTTTCTGCCGCTAAAGCGGCGATAATTTTATCACCGTTCTTGATAATATGCCCCCAAATTAATCTAAGTCACGGAATTTTTACCACTATGTCCCTGCCAAATGTTTTACCTATGCATTTGGAAGTTTTTCTAGAGGTTTGCAATTCAGGAGTCTCTATCTGTTCGGATGAAAAGCTCAGCGAATGAAAAACCTAAAAATGTAGCTGCTTAGAGAGCAACACAAGTGGTGGACATCATCCCAAAAGCAGTGAGCAGATTTATGTCAAGGGCGCTGGTTGTAATGGGCACAAACACTGAAGGGATATGGTTCCATCTCCCCTAGGCATATGAGGAGGCAGTGTGGTAGGGGAGCCATGTGCAGAAACCATCATCAAGGCTCAAGGTCATCTGGGTGGCTGAGCCCTTGGGACAAGGAACTTGAGGCAGCTTGGCACCTCCGAGAACCTGGAATGGGATACAACACAGTCAATCACTTTGAGGGGGTTTAGCTGGGATCACACAGGTGGTGTTGATTTAAAGGTTTGTAGAGAAGAGGCAATGAAAAATATCAGAAAATGAGGCGAGGGCCATAAACTTTAGGATTGCAGTGCTAAGTAAAATACTGTATGAGAATGAAGGCAGTGACAGAAAGCAGGGTAAAAGAGCCAGTATAAATGCTCAAGTGCGTGCTGGGATCATGGCCATAAAAAGGCTTTAAAGAAAGTGACAGAAAGGCAAATAAGAGCCGCATCTGCTCTGAGGTATACATTTTGAGCGGCAGGGAAACAAAACAAAGGGATGCCAAAAGGTGAGGTCCTCATGCAGGGTAATCATGGTGTTTGGAGGAACTGGAGGGCAGAAGAGGTGGAAGGAGATGACAAGATACATGTCAGGTTATACTCTTGCTACAATGCCTTTTTTGCTGTGTCATTTGCAAAAGTGTTTCAAGGATGACCGGTGATGTCAGCTTTGTTGTGTATTACATGGCAAAATTCAGTGATATTTACGCTTAGAGCCAGAACTATAACTGATGTTCTTACTGTGTTTTTCTTTCCCTGAATTTCCATGATTTTTTATGATAAGCTTTATTCCCAACCAGGTCCTCTACTCCACCTACCACAAACTGCCAAATCCCCATACGCACTGGCCAGGGGCCAGACCCTGGCCTGGTTCATTTAGGGTGGCCAACCACCACTGAGCACAGCCTTCTGCTGCCTACTGTGGGTGTTGCCAGCAGGGCCTTGTCCAATCCTCCTCCGGCCACCCAGTCCTTCTCAGCTTTCCCTTTGGCTCTGACTGTGACCAGCAGACATTCTTTTCCAATATTGATTTTCTTTTATTTTTATAAACAAATATTTTCGCTTTTTTTTTTCTTCATATAATTCATGATTTTGTACACACAGTGCGGCCTTTTCCGGCACATAAATCTGCAGATGCACAATGGTGATTTTCGCTAGTATTGCAGCATTATCATGAAAACTGATTTTTCTAGGTTTTATTTGCCATTTTTCAGGGCACCTGTCATTCTGCCACCCATATCACTGCGGAATATTTTTTGCACAGTGCAAGAATCATTGGAGAGAAATACAAGAGTGTATTAAAGCCCACTTATGAACTTTTTAATGCTTATATCTCCCAAACGATCGAACATATTCACACCAACCCAATGAAAGAGCTCTTTCTGTGAATATGTCCACATTGATGCCAAGTTTGGCTTAATCCATTCTGCGGTTTTTGCTGCTGGTGCGAGCAAAACTTTGTCTGGGACCTGAAATGGGAACGCACATCTACATTCAATTCCCCTTTTACTTTTTTCACCTCCACAGAACTACTTGAAAGTTCCACAAGTGCCAAAAATGTCATTGTTTCATCTGATGTTATTTGTGCGCCCTTATCAGTAATAACCATGAAGGGAAAACCCTCTTCTCTAAAAATTGCCTGAAATACAGCAATAGTAGTTTTAGTAGTTATCGCTTTCATAAATTTCATAACCAACCATTTTGAGTGTTCATCTTCTAAGATAAAGGCAAACCTTAAATCACTCCTTTCTCCATCTAGCGGCCCAATGAAATCCAAACACGCTGCTCCACGCCTTACTGGGACCATGTATGTGACCCACTTCAGATTCTGCACCTACTTTAAGTCGTTTCCCTCCTTCCTTGCATTCACTGCACTAGTCATCCCACATAGTTACTTGATGGTCAATCCTTGGGCACCAGACATTTTCTTTCACTCTCCTTTTGGTCAAGGTTTGACCTAGGTGACCTTCATGTGCTAACTGGATTATTCTCTTCTTTAAGTTTCCAGGTGAGACAAATTTATCATTACACATGATTAACATCGCTACACATTGCCATTTTGTCAAGAACTTTGATGTAAGGTCACACCGACGAAGCAAGTATCATTTCTCTACACTCACCTTTTATTACAAGGTGAGTAAGTTCCTTTAAAACCACATCGTCTTCCATTACGCTCTCCCAGTCATTCAGCGTAATTGCCCCCCCCCCACTTCCCACTGTACAATATCCTCCACATTCGTCGCGCATCCTATTTTTCCTTAGCTAAAACCGGCTATTACCGGACCCGGGTGGTGGGGCAGGGGGCAGGTGGGTGGGATTTGGACAAAAAAAAAAAAAACACTTAGCTGTGACGGCCAGCCGGCCGGCCGGCTGCCACCTCTCCTCCGTCCTCTTCTGCCTGACTCCGGCCCCGCAGCAGGATGCAGGAAGCACCCGGCTCCCAGCCTCCTGATAGCCAATCACAATGCTGCAATGCAGTGTTGTGATTGGTCTTAGCGCCGTGGATCGACACTCAGCCAGGGAATGGGGGCCTGGGCCCATTCTCCACCAGGTTGTAATGCAGCCTGCAGGGAGAAGATGTGAAGTTTGCATGAATGTTTGGCCGGCCCGAGAGAGCCAGCCAAACAGTCATGTGCACTTGAGAGTGGGCAAACCATTTCTCCCCTGCTCTTCTGTCGTCGGAGCAGCCCCGACCCAAACACATAGCTGCAGCAGAAGGAAACATAAAATGATAATAACGCGAGTTATTATCATTTTATGTTTCCGTAACTTCACTGCTGCGAAGCAGTGGGGCGACGCTCCTCCACCTTAGCGGAGGAGCCGCCACACCAACAGGGGCAGCTCCTTCACGTGGGCAGAGGAGCGTCGCCCCACTGCTTTCTCGCAGTGCGAGAAGCAGAAACATAAAATGGTATTTTAAATTCCATTTTATGTTTCTGCTTCTCGCACTGCGAGAAAGCATAAGGGTATGCCTGGTTGGGGGCGGGAAGGTGGGTGGTCCTGCAGGAGTCCAGGGGAGGAGTGGCTGTTTGATTTGCCCCAGGGCCGACCAAACCAGTCATACGCACTCTGCATTTTCTCTATGTAGGCTGCATGCAGCCTACATAAAGAAAATGGCCTCCCCATAGACGCCTGTGGGGTCGGCGTCCTAGCCAATCACAACGCTGCCAATGCAGCGTTGTGATTGGCTTAGGGGAGGGGAGGGAGGCTGCCTGAGAGAGGAGAGAGGAGACGCGATGTGGGACCAGAGGAGATGGTAAGTTTAATTCAATATATTTCTTAATTAAATTAACCCCCCCCTGCCCGACCACCCCACCCTCCGCGAATCTTGCCGGCTGCGACTGCACACCAATCAATCAATCAATCAATCAGGGGAATTGTAAGCGCGCTACTCACCCGAGAGGGTCTCAAGGCACTGGGGGGGACGGGGGGGGGTCAGCAGTTCCGATCATTCGAAGAGCCAGGTCTTGAGAGCCTTCTTGAAGGTATTCAGGGAGGGTGCGTGTGAGGTCGATCGGGAGCTTGTTCCAGGTCTTGGCCGCAAAGTAGGAGAAAGCTCTTCCCCCTGCTTTTGCTCTGCTGGTGCATTGGGTCTCGGTGAGGAAGAGGTTGGCGGATCGGAGGTCTCTTTTGGGTACGTGGAGGGTGATTCTGTCGTTGAGGTATTGGGGTCCGGTGTTGTGTAGGCATTTGTAGGCGTGGATGAGTATCTTGAAGGTGGCTCTCTTCTCGATGGTGAGCCAGTGGAGCTTCCGTAGGTGTTGGCTGATGTGCTCGTGTCGAGGGATACCGAGGACGAGTCTGGCGGCGGTGTTTTGTATTGTCTGGAGCTTGCGGAGTAGAGACTTGTTTATGCCAGCATAGAGGGCATTTCCGTAGTCCAGCCTGCTGTTGATGAGTGCATGGGTGACTGTCTTCCTTGACTCGGGGGGGGGAGGGGATCCATTTGAAAGTCTTACGGAGAATGTGGAGGGTGTTGAAACAGCTCGATGCGACGGAGTTGACCTGTCGGTTCATGGAGAGGGAGGAGTCGAGTATGATGCTGAGGTTTCTGTCGTAATCCGTGGGGGTCTGGGGGTGCTGAGGGCGGTGGCCCACCAAGTGTTGTTCCATGCTGCTGGGGTGATTCCCAGGACGAGGACTTCTGTCTTCTCCGAGTTGAGCTTTAGGCAGCTGTTGCTCATCCAGGCCGCGACGTCCTGCATTCCTTCCTGGAAGTTGAGTCTGGTGGAGGTGGGGTCCTTGGTGAGGATGAGCTGGGTGTCGTCGGCGTAGGATACTATGCTGAGGCCGAGCTGTCAGACGATGGTGGTGAGGGGGGGCCATGTAGATGTTGAAGAGGGTGGGGCTGAGCGATGATCCACCAATCAACTGGAAGATAGGATATTCAATCTGGGTGTGCATTTTGCCACCAGGAATATATTCCATTTTAGCCGATGGTGTTAGAAAATGTATAGATTAAATTACGCTTTATTTCTTTGTGCCTGCCTGAGCAAGTCTCCCGTGGCCAGAACGAAATCAACAGTCTCGAAATTAAATCCAATACTCCTGAAAAAACAACAGAATATGACGCCTTCAAGGAATAAAAGTTAAAGTGACAGCCATAACACCAGGTAAAGTACCGGGGTACCCAAAATGAGGATCTTAGTATGTGCAGGGTTGGGGGGGGGGGAGAGGGAGTGGGAGTGGGGGAGATGGGTCTGCAAAATGTTTTATGCAATTTTGTCATTAATCACAATGTACTGAAAACAAGATATATGATTAAACTCAAAATATTCAGGTCCCACTACATTACCCATCAACTATATTTTTAGAAGTTGTTAAAGAGCATTGTTCATGGCGTTTTTTATGTGACAAGTTATGATCTCGATTGAAAGTATTGTTTTGCAAATGTGTATTGTGCGGAAATGAAGGGTGTCTATGGTAGTAGGTGAATACTTTATAAATACATATATTTGGCTTTGCTGCCATCTAGTGGCTTTAGAAGACAGTGCACTTGTAGCATTATTTTACTTGGAAAGGCCTCCTTGAATAATAATTTGCATAAATGGAATATCTTCCGTGGACAAAAAGCTGAAACATATATATATATATATTTTTTTTTTTTTAAATGAGGGGCATTTATGATTAATTTCTGTAGTCAACGACAATCAACAGAGTTCTAATTAAATAAATTAATCAGATCAGTTTTTCTGAATAAATATGCAATTTCTCTACCATTCCTATGTTAATGACTAACTGCTATGCATATGCCTCACAAGCAAACGAAACCAAACCCAGACACTAAGAAACCTCTCTGTCTATCCATTTAATCATGAATAAAAAAAAGTTTTTAAGAGCTCAGTGGAAGTGTGGCTACATGTCAATTCCTCAATACAAATCACACCTCCATCCTCTCATCTGTCCACACGTTGGAGGTTATGTAGACTGTGGCAGCCGGCTCGGCTCCCAAGCTGCCAGGTCAGCGGGGGCTGGCCTGGCAGAGGGGACTCCGCCACATTTAGTGATCCCCACTGCTTCAGGAGATGCATTTTCTCAATAGTTGAGTGACAGGCGGGCCGGCTTGTTGAGGCGCCCCGCTCGGGATTCTATTGCTGGGGAGCATGGTTGCGATACAAGAGACAAATGTCTTCGATAAGCAAGTTTTCTCGCTGCGTGTTACTGAGATTTGGGCATTTTCCTTCTTAGCTCAACCACGCCTCCACGGTAGTCCCAGGAATGAAAGAACAGGGGACATATTGCTGACAAGCAGGGCTGGTTAAGCTCCACTATGATTTGGGGGCAGAAGGGTCGCCAGGCCAAGAGTTTCTGCTGATGGAGTCATATGAGACAGTGTCCCTGCTTCTGAAAGGGCAGAACCATGAGTTTGGCGAGGCGGCACTGTCAGTCTATGGGGGTGGGGGTGCTCCTGCTCCACCACAGTCTAAAGGATCCTTCATCGTCTTTCATCTTTGTCCCATCAACTATCCCACCCCTCAGCTAAGATAAGAGATATTTCATTCGATAATTACTATCGATGCTCACAATGGACTCGTATCTCAACCTATTCAGATGCTATCAATACTGTCATCTTTCCGAGGACCGCCAGTAAATGTGGGAATGACCATGAACTTCTGACTGAACTATGTCAACTCATTTAACTACAGCATGCCTCCTGCATATACGTGGTACAGAACACTGCAGCAGGTTTAAAAGGGGGCAGCAAGGCATGGGTCTCCCTTCACAAATACCTTCGAGACGACCCCAACCACAAAAGAAGCGGAAAGCTTTCAAGATATATTGGAAAAACATAAGAAACAGAGGCACTGATGAAAATCATATCTTGGTCCACCGAACATGCTGCAGGATTGCATTTCAAGGGCCACATGATGGAACACCCTTCCAATAACTCTGCACCAAAGCCAACCACCAGGCCTTCAAAAAGCGGCAAAACCATATTTTCTGAGCCCCTTTCACGCTTTCTTATATTTCCACAAAGCATCTTCTGGTGAATGGACTTCCAGTGTCACTCTGTGAAAGTCAATTCATTCATTCAAATACCAGCCTATTTGTAAAATGTAAATCTAGTCACATTCAGAGTACATCGTAATTGATTGCATCACAGTGGGCATAAATGAGAATGTATGATCATTCATTATAATCAGTGTGGCCTTGCACATCACCCTGTTTCAGGCAGATTTTTCTCTTGAATAAGCATATTATACAAGCTCTTTGTAACCAGTCCAGAAACTGTCAGCACATTTAGGGGCATATTTACAAGCCCCTATCGCCACCACAACGTCACTTTCAGTGACGTTGTGGTGGCGATAGGGGCTTCGCCTTATTTACAAGGGAGCGTTAAGCCACTTAACGTGGGTTAACGCTGCTTGTAAATAAGGCACACTTTCACACAGTATTTAGAGTGAAAGGGGAGGACAATGGGTGTTGCTGTGGGCGTTCCACCGCAACACCCATTGATTTAGACGATGCTCCATATTTACAAGGGTGGCGTAAATATGGGGCAGCGCCAAAACTGAGGCCAGGTAAAACCTGGTCTTACCCTGGTGAAACGAGGAGAAATTTTTAATTTCTCCTCGTTTGTGCAGCACACATGGAAACAGCAAAAACGCCAATGATTATTTATGTGCAGGAAGGTCTCCCTTCCTACACATGTACAATCATTAAAAAAATGACATTTTGTAACTTCAATGTGTGCTGCATTAAGCAGCACACATAAAAGTTACAAAACACCATTGAAACATTGTTAAACAATCTTCCCCTCAACGCAGACACCCTTACACTATGATGCAAGAGTGCCTGCGTTGATGCTAGGCTGCCAAATTTAGCGCCAGCGCAGGGGGAAACGCAGGGCTGCACCATATACTTGTGAATATGGTGCAGCCATGCGTTTCTAAAGTGACGGAGCGTGTCATTAGCCTTCTTGGCTTAACAACACGCTTCGCCACTTTGTTGTAAATATGCCCCTTAGGGCCAGATGTACGACCGTTTTTGCATGCGCAAACGGGTTTGCAAACCGGTTTGCGCATGCAAAAACAGCATGGGCCATGTACAAAGCCTATTTAGCGAGTCGCAATTTAGGAAGGGGCGTTCCCTTCCTAATAGCGAGCGCAAGCCCATGTATGAATGTTTTGCAACCACAATTGCGGTCGCAAAACACTTGCAAATTACCACCCTCTTCAAGAGGGTGGTAATGCACTCGCAAAAGGGAAGGGGTCCCCAGGGGACCCCTTCCCCTTTGCAAATGCAGGGGAAAATATATTTTAAGGGCAGGCAGTGGTCCCACGGACCACTACCTGCCCTTAAAAAATGAAAAGAAAACGTTCTATTCTTTTCTTTTTTAAATGCATCCCGTTTTCCTTTAAGGAAAACGGGCTGCATTTTTTTTAAAAAACTGCTTTATTTAACACCTTGTGTGCTTCGGACGGCCCCTGGCCGTCCGACGTCAGGGTGGGCATGTGCGGAGGACGGCCGGGGGCCGTCTGAACGCCGCCCACTCATTAAAGCGCCCGCACAGCGCGAAAATTCGCGCAGCGCGGAAGTGGTTAAAAGCAGTCCCAGACATGGTGGTCTGCTGAGCCCAGCAGGCCACCATACCTGGGAGGGCCTGCCATTCCCAATGGGGACGCAAATTGCAAGGGGCTCATTAATATTCATGAGCCTCTCAATTTGCGACCCCATTGGGAATCGCAAACAGTGTGATACACACTGTTGTACATCCAAAATAGCGCCTCGCAAATTGCGAGTCACAGAAAACTCGCAATTTGCGAGGCGCTATTTTGCGCGTCGTACATCTGGCCCTTAGTTTGTTAACATTTCTCAAATTCTGCTACATATTGTAACAGTCTACACAACAAGCATGGCAAAGCAACGAACAAGGTCAACTTTTTAGAGGTACATAAAAAATAAAATATAGGTTGTGTTTATTTTAAGTGTTTTGAGAGCAGCATTTAGAACAGCGAACACAGGGATGCATCCATTGCGAATTTGAAGTTTGCGAATCTTACCGATTCGCAAATTGAAGTGCACAAAAGTATGCATTTATGTGAAGATGCAGGGATAGAATAGGAATTCAGAAATAATCTGATTTGTGAAGCAAGAAATTACAAGTTGCAAGTCGGAATCAGTTGCAAAGCGTGGATGTCGCATACGCATTCACTGATGACATCACATAATCAGAAAAAGCACAAACTGTAAACGTCTTCAGTACAAGAAAGCACAGGGAGCACCCCGAAGCACCACGATGAGCCAGGAGTCAATTCATCTGGGGTTGCTGGAAATGCTGCCAAATTCCTCTAAGGTCACAGTACCACTCACAGGCACACAGGTGCATCTCCAAAGCACGTCAGCTTGCTGGCTCAAGGGAGCCTTTTGAACAGAAAGGGGGTTGGGAGCACACTGCCTCACATCCCAGCACAATTCGCCCCTTTGCATCCTGGTAAATGCAGTACAAAATTAGTGCTTACTTGAAATTTAGCTGTAGTTTTTCACCAAAGTTGGTGCAGACATTGCTGTATATCTCTAGACACGTGTTTCTGCACAGAATAAACTGTTTTAGTTCCTCCACTCTTTTCAATGACTTTATTAATTCCCCTTATCTTCCTCTCCTTCACCTGGTAGTTCGGTTCTCTGTTAGGCTCTTCTACACTCTGCTCTCTTTTCTGTCTGCGCCCTGATTAGTCTGATCCCTTTCCATTGGCACTATCCAGCTGACACAATGCCTACTCTTGTGTTGCTGGTTTTATAAAGTGTTGATTTATCCCATTGTTGTTCTTGTGCATAGAAAGTTGATACCTCATTATATACATTGCACTCTATAAAAACAAGAAATAAAATAATATAATCAATCAAATTAATATTTTGATACACAGCCTACCCTAGTATGCCCATGCACCAATGAATGCATTACATTACACGTCAGACCACACAATGCAAGTTGGGGATTGTGGTTCAACAGCATGTGTACTCTTGTGGATAGCCTTATGCAATTTAAAGGCACGCAGAATGTAAATATGCAAATTTACTTTCAATTCTCCCTCCTCATCCTCCCCATATATCCAACTAGCACCTGTTGACAAAGAGGAAATAAACTCAGAACAGGCGGATAGTGCCAACATCTGTGTCGCTGCCATCGGGGTCAATTCCACAATTTGCATCTTATTTCTCACCCAAAACACCTTTGTTAACCGCAGTAGCTGCATCAAATACACTTTCTCCTGTTGCACAATTTCCCTTATTGAAAACTTGCCAACACCAGCTATCAGACAGGTGAAGGAGGATCAACATAAGTGTATAGCAAAGACTGGCAGTTTCTGCTAATACAGATACACAAAAAGCATGTTAATTCAGTATGCTGTATCACTCTAGGCTTTTGCAAAAAACAACCCAAGGCAAATCAGGTGTTGTGTGAGAGAGTTGGTGAACTGAATACCACCGTGAATAATGGTTTGAGACACTCACATGTAGATGTTTAAAGGAGTGTGCATTTTTTTCTAAATCAGGCCTTTAGTCTTTAACTACTGGGAAAGTTCCTTCTAATTAGTCCTCAACCTCTTGCACCTCAGGGTCAGCTTCTGAGCACCAGATCCCTCTCCTGCCCATTGTCCTATGGGGTCCAGTCATCTGTGGTCAGCTGAGCCCCCTTGGAATTAGAAGTCCTTCTGCTTTTTGTCTCCTTCAAGCAGGTAAATAGGAGGCCAACCACTTGGAAAGCAGTATTTTGAGCCCTAGAGTGAATCCTAGAATTCCAGAGAGTCAGGAAAACCTTCTTCAGGTGGAGTCTTCCCAGGTCCCGCAATGTTCTGAGGGGGTGTCAGTGGAGGTACTAGATTTCTCCTGTGCATTAGTCAGTGACTGGAGAAATTCTACCACTCAATACAATTTTCTCATGGCCCCCACCTCCTTTTGCAGCACTTCCTCTTCGCCTCACTATAAAATTACCCAGTAGCCCCTGTTTTAATATGGCTGAACCCTTCGGCCACCACACAGGACTGTCTGCAGCTCGTAGGCCACACCTTTACTTAAATAAGCTCACCTGCCACCCGAAAGAGTCTAAACTGGTTCTCTCACTTACTGTGACTGGAGCTCATCTGTCTAGTGTGTGTCCTAGGAATAAATTGGAGACACACTCTGTGTCATCTCATAAGAGCTACACTTTCTTCTGCCACTTGTTCTTATCCAATACCAGCTAACTACTCCCACTAAGTGGTCAGCACTGAACATTCATCTGGTCGTCCTGGGTTCTGAGCCAGCACTATTGTCCTTTGAGCCAGAGTCATAAACTCTCCCTTCCAAGTATATGTATTATCAGTTATGAAGGTGTGTTGAGTTGCAGAACTGGTTTTAAAGCCAGTTCTAGCACAGGCAGCCTAAAGTACATCTTTATAAAGTTACTTTTCCACTCAAGTTACAAAAAATCTAATTTCGCTATTAAATAAGATTTTGAGACTAAAGTAGGAAATAAGTTTGAAGCATTATTATAGCATTTACCCAAGTCGGAGCTAGGTAATAAAGATTACAATCCCATCTAGGCCCATTCAGGGAAAAGCCTAGCAAAGCCTAAACAGCAAAATAGCTTCTGAGTTTTATTTCACTGTGCAAGCACACTAATCTCAATTGTAGAGTGCCCTATCCTTTACTTTTAGCACCCTGCCTTGTCGGTTTACAGAGCACACTTTAGGCATGACTTAAGAATATATAAAAATAGACTTTTCCTACATGGCAAAGCACCTTTCCCGATCCTGTGTCACTTTGGTGCAGCTAACCTGCAGCCCAGTCAGAGCACAGTGGTGAATTTCACAGACATCAATTTATTTACTTTATAATTAGTGGGTATACAACATTTTTATATTTTCACCCCTTTTCCACACATATTTGTTGTTTGTTCTTGCCCTTTTGTAGTTCCCTCTCTACCATTTTTTTGTTTCCCCTCAGCATATCAAGAACCCTAACTTTTCCAGTTAGGGAAGCTTCTTCTGTATTGATTCAAACTGCCCTCAGTGTTAAGTATTATTATATATACTCTTACAAAATGGACATGGATACATAATCCAAATAATTTTTAGGTAGTGCCTGAGGCAGCGGATGCACTGTCTATTGAGAGACCTTTTGTTAGCTTACAGTGGGCGTAGTGCCCACCCATTGCTTTCAATAGGTTGGTTTTATTATCATTGTAAGGAAATACCTCTTTTTCAATTCTCACTCCTATAATTTTGGACTGATGATGCTGGTTGTTTGACTCTAAGAGCTTACCGAGGCCTGCTAACCAGATCTCAGTGCCAGTGTTCTAGCCCTTTATAAAATATATGTTGAATTGGCTACCCCCAGTTGGCATAGGCTGACTTACTTAGAATGACTGGTATATGGTACCAAGGGCACCCAGAGCATGAAAGTTGGAGTGTCCACCCAGGAATGCAGCACTGATTGTGCCATCCTGTGTGTGACAAAGTGCAGAATAGCTCCCAGCCGGCCACTACCCTTAACAGTGTTTATGTCTCCCCTAAGGAAGGCCTATTGAGCGCTAAGGAAGAGAGCTGTATATTGTTCAGTAGGACTTATACTTTTAATATGTTCTAACAGCGAAACTTCCAAGCTGTCGTTTTTGCTGTGGAAAAGTTAGTAGCCCCATTGGCTAGTACAAAGTTACCAGCTAACCTTTCAGCCCAGCTAACTTCTGAATGGGACTACTTAAATGGGTACTTAAATGGGTACTTAAAGGTATCAAATTAATCGTGCCATTAAACCCGACTTGATGCTTAAGTCGAATTTAATGTCACTTTGAAGGAAAATCTACTTTTAGAAAGTTGTCATTCTGTAGCCCAATTTGTCCAGTGGCCTCGCATAGCTGCTGGCCACCAGACAGCTTTCTGCCCTCCTGGGGAGTAGTGTGAATGACTTCCAGTGTCAGTGACAATAAAGGCCTGCTACAGAGTGAGGTGTTAGCTCCCTCTTGCTGGAAACCACTCAGAGTGTTGGCCTAAAAGGCGAGCTTCAATGGAAATCACACTCATGTAGGGCTGCCACTTTGTTCAGGTAGACAGGTTGGCAATAGAACAGAGAGAGGAGACCAATGGCCAAACCGGGTTTTCCATGGGTGTGTAGCACACAGGTAGCCACACCTTTAAGGTGGGCTAACAAGGTCCTAACAGCCAAGGAAGGGTTCAGACATCTTGAGAGTGGGCAGAATAGTGCACTCTGGTATTGATAAATGCCACAAGTAGCCGGAAATCATCACAACTTGGGAGGGATCCTGGTAGCCCACTGGCTATTGACTGCATCATCCCCTGAGGCACATTCTGGGTATTAATATGGCATCTCTGGCACCCTGAACCTCAGATCACAACAGAACTCGAGAAAGGACCGACGAAGTACTGCCCTGCTGATCCTCTGGACCTGGAAAGAGAGGCTGCACTGACTGCTGGACTGCAACTGCTACACCTTTGGCTAACAAAAAGAGGACTGTGCCTCATGGCTCTTGAAAAAAGTCACACCTGAGCTCCAGATGTAAGAAGTAACTCCAGAGGTTAGTAGGCTGACCCCCTTGGAACCAGCACCAGGACCATCAAAGCTGAAGTAGCCCACTTCGGCAAGTCAGTATCCACCTTCCTGGAATCGCCACTGGATGCACTCGGGCAACCCAGGAGACCAAACCTCAATGGCCAAAAGTTGCACCTTAGTCTTCTGGACCAAGAGTGTTGTCTGAGTCCAGATTGGTTGCCAAAAACAGACACCAGCCTTCTCCAAAGGAAACCGCTTGACCCTCTGTGTATGGAGGTCGGTAGTCCAGCAGCAGCTGGCCTTCAACTGGCTCAAAGAGGACTTTGAGGGAAACTGATACCTGTGGTCAAAGTTACCTCACCTTACCTGTGGACCAAGGAATAACCACAAGGACACCCCGTTGACTGCACAGGACCCAGAGCATCCTTCAGCATCCTCAGCATCCTGAATCCCCAGCATCAGGACCACTCCATTGATGTCTAAAGCAGTCTTGATGTAAAGTGTGGAATTGGATTTGAGACTGCTTTGATGACCAGGTAACTGTCAAGGTAAATACTCTTTACTGCTCCCCCTGACCTTCTCCCTGCCAGAATTGGTCATCTAACTCGTGCCGGAGTTACAGAACACAACTGTTTCAAACTTTTCAAAAGTTTCTACACTTTACGATTACCAATGCTTGTTTGTGCTTTGGACTAAAAAGTTGAGATTTATGTTTTCTTTAAAAAACTGTATCTTTGGAACCCTCTAGTGGATTTTGCTCATCTTGTCTAAAATTCAAAAAAATAGAATCTTTTTTTATAAATTGGTGTCAGATTTCTTTTGTGTTGTGTGACTTTGTTATTTCTTTGTTTGGTGCTTCTAAATGCTTTACGCTTGTTCCTTTGTTTAAGCCTCACTGTTCGAAGCCACAGCTATCAAGGGTTGAGCTAAAGGTTTTACAAATGAGACTGAATGGACCCAAGACCTTTTTGCCGGTGTATTATATGGTAAGGTTGCACAACCACAACATACTATACACCACAATCCTCACAGTCACTCTCATTTTCTTGTTTCTTATTCGTCAGCTTCTGTGGGCTTTCCTTCCTCTGCTGCTGTTTGTCCCTCCTGTGGAGCATGAACCCATTACTTGTGTTATTCTGCAGCTCCCTATTCAGGTGCTACATTTTTTGTTAGTTAAGCACTGTTTGGGAATGCTGTCGCTCTTTTGTACTTCATGTACCTCTTTCTCACCTGGGTGTTTCTTCCCTCGCACGCACTCCCTCAGCTGCCGTTCTTACTTCCTGTTTGCCTGCCCACCCTCTGCTGCTGTCTTTGCTTCCCCACCCCTCCATTGTCTGTGTGCTTCCCTCTCTCCACCCACCTATCATACATTGTCTGTTTGCTTCCCCATAATTTCTGCCCACATTCAGTTGTCCATTTGCTTCCTGATCCCTGATCTCCTGCCCTGCTTCGTCGTTGTGCTTCTCCATGCATGCCCACCTTCCTTTGTCTGTGTGCTTCCCCATCCCTGCCCACACCCCCCATTGTCCGTGTACTACCGTTATCCATGTGTTTCCCCTCCCACCCACCCTCCTTTTTCCATGTGCTTCTCTGGCCACCGCAATCCGGTGACCATATGCTTAATTATGCAACACTGGCTTTTGAACATAAATAGACGATTCACATGCATCAGCTACATAGAACAGATGTGCTTTCACTGAAAATAAGGGTTTTGCGCACTCACAATAAGTCAGAATTGTGTTAAGCCTGAGTCTTGCTGCTAGTATAATGTGTGCAAAAATACACATAGCCTTTTGGCACTCTTTGAGGTACAAGTGGGATGGCATGGGACCCTGCATACTTGCAGAAATTAACATATCATCACATCTCAAACAGAGACATCTGTTTAAGCAGCAATCCTCCTTGGGGATGGAACCTGTTGATAGATCACTGGGTGACAAGAGAAGAAGCAGTAGAAAGCTGTAGGCCAATATTTACTAAGACTCACGCAGTGCTGCATGAGAATTCATTGTGCTGCATTAAGTTACTTTCTTGCACCATAGATGCGCTGCATTTACTATACTGTGTACCATGACGCAAGGGTGAGGCAACCATCAACCAGTACGATGCAAAGTTGTTGTTGTAGTGCAACGCGCCGTAATGTTCGTGACGCAAACGTTGTATTGCGTCCCTCAAATCAGCTTTGCATCATGCAGGATTTAAATGTATGGCAAATTAGCTCAAATTTCCACGCATTTACAAGAATTTGTGTGTGCATCATATTTTTGTAAATATGGAAGGATCTACAAGCCAGAAGTGCATTAAAAATGACAATGGGGCTGTCCTGAAGGGCAGAAGGTGGAAAGCCAACTTTAGAGAAGAAAAGCCAGATTTTGATTTCTGAGGGCACCTAAAATGAAAAATATTTGTTTTTGATCACTGAAATTACCATTAGCTGAAAATTATGCTATATGGCAAGCAATAGTGGACAAGATAACTGTGTGTCACCAACCAGAAGGACTGTAGTTGAATGCAAGAAAACCTGGCATGGTCATAAACGCAGGACAAAAGAGAAACTGCCAGGACCCTGAAGGTTGCAATGAGGACAGGAGGCGGACCTTAGTTATAGGAGGAGTTGAACCCCCTTGAGAAGCAGAAAACATCACTCATCTCAACAGATTTGTTTGCAGGAGTTCAGGGTACGGACAGTGCTGACCTGGAAGATGTGGAAAATGCTCAGGCTAAGTGGTAGCATAATAAATCCAATATAACGTAACAATTTTTTATATCTACATGAAAGAAAAAAGTAGTGTAAATTACCATAATATGTAAGCCCACATAGCCTTGCAATGCCATTTCATTTTAAAATCAGGCAATGTATTGATTTGTCAGACACAGCACCATGTATTAAAAAGATGCATACAATGTTGACCATTTAATGCAATTTGTGGTTCTGTGTAGTGTGACAGGATTACAGCATGAATGTTCAAAATTATAAAAAATATCAGAGTATTACGCTGTCTCACAATTGCTGCTGCACAGTTATGCTGCTGTTTACCATCCACACACATTTGGATCATAGGGCAAAGGAGTATGCGTCACCATACCATATCTATATTCCACCAAGGCCACACATGAAGTACAAAATACTTTTTTCATACAAACCATAGCAAATTGTACACAATCTGTCCTACATTTACAATGTGTTTGCCTTCCTCAATTACAACTTTTGTGGCACAGGCCTGAGCTTTAATGTTGTTTCATTTTTACTAAGGCACAGCAAGGCAGTTTTCTTTGGTTTGTGTGGTTTACATTTTACAAAGTAATGTTCCATACCACATAGCACCTCTTTCCATTACTTTGTGTTGAGCATGTGTTGAACATGTGTCTTTCCATGCATCCACCCATGTAATTAGATGCAAGGCCAGATATCATAATATCTCTCACCCTTATTATGTTAAAAATGGTACATCTAACTGAGATATGAGAAAAATGTGCTATTTTTCATGTAGATCCTTATCAACATCTCATTCCATCTGTGCAGCATTCTGTAGCACCCTTAGACAGAGGAGTATGCTTTGTTGAAGTTAATGTGTCTGGTGGTTCTCCCTTCCTGTTCAAAATCAATCCTGCCTAGAACGCTGGCTCAGTTGAACTATGGTGCAAAGGTGCCTGCGTTGGTCATAACAAGCATACAGTGTGCAAGTACAAGGAGAAATCTGAAATGCAACTTCTTTTCAGAAATATGGAGCATTGCTGCTGTCTCCCTTTCACAAAATGTATGTCAGCAAGTTCACTACCTGTGCAGCATAGAGTCAAATATTTTTAACTAATCTGCTCTATGGAGCAGGTCTTTCAAGGAATGGGCCACAGCAGGGGAACTTGCTGTACTGAAATGTGTGAAAGGGAGAGGATACAAATGCTCCATATTTACAAAGATGTGTAGAATTTCTGCTCTCTCCTTGTGCCGGGGCACTGTGTTGTGCCTATTTCCAATGCATGCACACTTCCACCATAGTACAAGGGTGCCTGAATTGGGGGCCCTTTTCCACACAAAACAATCCTTAGTAGCATAGGCCTCTATATATGTGTGTTTTAGAATGTAGCACATCTGATTTTCATGCTTGTTATGCCTCTGTTAGTCTTTAAAATAGTTATACAAACTCAGGAGTATAAGTCATTATTAATTGAGAATGTTGAAAATACACTTTTGTGTATGCATGTGAAGAGTCATGCTACAGATGTTAAATGTAACTTAGAATGATACAATATGTTAGGCACTGTCATGTGCTACTAAACTGACAAAACATATATAAACTTAACAGAATTCATATGTCTATAACTTAAATATATGTGACTAACAACACGTTCCATTGTTGTTGCATACAGATATTACCACATAAAGGCATAAATAATCTGAGCATCAATGGATGTTACATGTTGACTGCATTGGAGTGTTGTAATTGTATTTTGTACTGCTAATTATTAATGTTCTATTCAGTAGTTCATAATTTCTATATACATAAAATAAAATATTAGTGCTTATGTCAAAGTTATGTTTCAGAGGACGAACCAAGGGCTCCTGAGCAACAGCTTTTTACTGATGCTAATCCTGACCTCGACTAATACATGCCATCCATGGATGAAGACACTTTCAAACAACTCCGAAGAAACAATCAATAGTTCTCCTACAATCTTCTTTCAGTCCCCTTTGGCTAGCATCAGGTGTCATGCCTTTGCTAGAAGCATTGCTTCAGATTTCGATTTTGCGTCAAGATTAGGGCATAGATGTGTTATTGCTATACTTAAAATATATAAGGCTAAATGCCTCACTTTAGCCTATTATGTCGGCGATATTTGGGGGTATACCAACGTGTCGCAACTACAAATAACAGAGAATAGATTCCTAAAGCGTTTTTTGAATTGCCTTGTAGCGCGTCAACTTATCACGTTCATGAAGAACTAGCGATCTGATTTGTCTCTAACTTAATTCAACTTCATCCCCTGCCTCTATGGCTAACCGTTTAGCTCAAGAATTAACTTGAGTTTATCAGATTAGTCATCAAAGATAGTTTAAGCCTTGATTATGTCAATAAAATCATATGGCCTAATTATGTCAAGGACTGTTTTCGTAAACTTGGACAACCTGGTCTGTTTCAGAATCCAGAATCCATTGTCAAGGGAGACATAGCTTAGGCCAAGAAAGTCTGCTTGACATTGAGGAAGGATGAAAAGGAGTCTAGCGCTTTGCCCATGCCTTCTGTTGAAACTTATGTTTTGGTTCAAACCCACTTCAGGTTTAACTTAATTCACCATTTCCTACAAGTACCAAAGAGATGGGCTAATGAGGCAGATAATGTTCCCTGTTTATGTGTCGGTATATCCGTTCAAGATACTATGCACTTTGTTCTTGTATGCCTTTTTAGGTCGAGCCTGAGTCAGTGCTGCTCTGGCAATCTGCTGTAGTATGGAAGAGAAGCCCCGCCCACATTTTTCATTGGCTTATGTCTTTGTCCTTTGTAAATGCTGGCTTCTGATTTAGTAATTGACTTGTTAGTCCCTCCTTATCTTCATTTGTAACCTCCCATGGCTACTGGCTCCTTTACTTCGGTTGTTACACAGTACGTCTTTTTATTAAGTCTGTAAGCACTACTTTCTTTTTCTACTCTAGTTTTTCCTACTGCAGGCATGACATGCTTTCCTGCAACATTCAGCATGGAGTTTAATGAAAACTACTTTCTCTTTCTGCCCCTCACCTCCCTTTGTTCAGCTCCTAGACCACGACTCCAGTGCCGAGGGCAAAACAATAAACACAGCCCTGGAGTCTGCAAATTATGCCCAGCCGCCTGAACCCTGCGGCGCATTGTGTGCTCTTTGCAGTACTGTTGCTTTAACCGGCTCCTTTGTTGCTGACAAGCGCGAAAACAGGAGAATATTTTGACAGTAACAATACATATACACCGTACACACTCACTCTCACCGAGACCATTTACTTGACATGGCTGCAGTAACATTCATGCTGAGTGAGACGAGTGCCCCGCTAGTGGTGCTGGAGTTGAGAAACTAGTGAAAAGGTGCCTACTTTGCCTACAATGGATGCCGGGAATTGAAGTTCTGCAAGGATGTTGGTTAGTATTTGACATCGGAGGAATATGCTGTTGCAGTTAACAGCGTTGTCTGTATAGGCGCGCATGACGCGGTGAGCTGAATGTGAGCCGCTGTTTTGAACCCCAGGCTAAGAGCATAAGGCGATTGCTGTTTTCTCCTATCCCCCGCCCGGCTTGAACGCGTGGAGGTGCAGGTGTAAAGCCTGCCCTCACCTCTGTATTCTTGAGCATGCTTCTCGTCATTACGATACTTGGCTAGATTTAAGCAGTACGTTAAACTATATTGTTCACCGGTCTTTCGCTGCTTATGACACCACCCCCCCCATTCCCTTCAAGTAGTGGGGCAGCCCCCAAGGTGACTCGCTGTCTGTCCGACTTCACCTCCGCTCGTATATATAAGTCTGCACCAGCTACTCACTAATTGGTGAAAAGGGGTATGTAAGAAGGAAGGGCAATGGGTACAATGGAGAGGGAGATGTGCAAGGGGAGGTAAATCAGTGGCTATTTTGGCTCACACTTTTCTGCATTCATTACACTAGCCACCGAGTAAACAGGCGCTGTGCAGACGTTCAGTGACCTACTGTAGTCCTTCATCTACGTCGACCTCTGTAGTTCTGCGGGTGCAGCATAAATACGTGTATCTTCTGGAGCAAGAGCCGTCCTTAGGTTTTATGCCGAGTGTTGAGCAGTGGCCTTTGAGGGTAGTTGTTCCAGTAACAATAGGTTCTAGAGTTTTGTTAGGAGCCACCAGCGGTAATCAGAAAAAATATAAGCAGCGCGTGGCTATAGGAAGGGGTGCCATCTTGGGCATCTCGGAGCCATCCAAAGTTTAGAGGCTAGTCGCCATGTCCCATGGGTGCACCTAATCACTTAGTTAGGTATTGCACGTGTGACTCCAGACGTGTTGTGAACGCATTTTTAAGGGTTTCATTTTAAACTTTTAAAATATACAGTTTGTCTTGCGATTGACCTTATCGAACGTAGTGACCATCTACCTCAACATTGACCTGGTAATTCGGTACATCTTGTCAATGGAGTTAGTATTCTTGGCATTCAATTTGTTTCACCCAGTGGTCGAAGTGGGGAAAACAAGCATTTGCAATGCAATAGGTCTCGCATTTACGCGAGTTTGAGCTATTGTATGGTGACCAGGTGTCCCGGATTTGCCCTGACAGTCCCGGTTTTTCACCAGCTGTCCCGGCAGATTTCAGGAAATTAAGCTCATGTCCCGGTTTTTAGAGAGGGTCGGCTGAAAACGGTGGGAGGTATCTTTTTATGTTTTGCAAAGCAGGGATAGGTATTAGCTGTTATAATAAAGCAATTTAATTAACAGGCATGCTACTGGCTCTAAAAAGGGCATTTTATGTATGTTCTTACTGCCTCTTCTGTAATTCTCTGTTAAGGAACACTGTCATTCTGTGCTCTGTGTTGAAAATTCTAGTCCTTCTTCTATTTTTGGGAAATGTCCCGGTTTTTGGCTTCAAAATTCTGGTCACCCTAGCTATTGGCATTGAAAATGACAATGCCTTTTATTTATGTTTTGGTTTTTAAAACATAAATAAAAGGCTTTGCCATTTACAATGTGTAGTATCTTCATGTTATGTTTACTGTGTTCAACTTTACCCTGTAACTAGCTGCTCAGCCAGTGTGAGCGTTCTGTGTGGAATGTTGGTATGATTGATATGAGTGGAATGCTTGGGTAACTGGTGTGAGTGTTGTCAGTTGGAAGATGGGCTGAGCAGCTAGCAGGCTGTTCCTGGTGGGGCTGTTACCATGGATCTTAACAACTCAATAAATATCTTAAAGACATCTCCTGGCTACGCCTGCTGAGTCACCTATATGCTTAGAAATCACTTGTTACATTTTGAAATTACTGGCGTGTGCCGCACACTGCTGCGCGCAGTCTTACCTGCTTCCTTTTGTCCTTTGATGACACCATGGATTCCCTCTGACGTTCATCGCTGTTTGTAGTGGATGGTTGCTTATGGACAATTGCATGCACGAGCGTGCCGTGAGCCATCCGGCGGGACGTCTACAACGTGCCGCCATCTTGTGTATGGAGGCACTCATCTAGTAATGTTTCACTACGCGCTCTGATTTTTGTGGCTGTTTACTGCCAACCACACGGCTTTTTGCTTGCTGCAATAAAGCTTGATCTAAATCAGATGGAGTCCGGGGACAACGCGGGGCCTTGTTGACCAAAACAAGTTGGAGTTCGGTGTCAACGCGACGTGGCAAGCCTCTTAAGTAAATAACACTCTGTGGACACTGGAGTCTTTGGATTTCCCGGCATTGTGATGTGGTGTCAAAAGGGATCCCCTTACGTAATCTACGAGTCGGTGGACAGTTTGGCAGTACTTTGTTCTTGGCATGCTCTTATTAACTGGAGTTGAGGTATACGAAGATCAACAAGACTGTGGTCATTATTACAGACTGGTTTTGTTTTTTATCTACTCCATTTATTATCTGGCTTAACGCTGTATTACATGTCTAATGGTCTCAACATTTAATGCACACATTTGTCAATTGCCTCCTATATTGTTTTTCTAGAGGAACTTATGATTTGTATTCTATAGGCTAACTGTGAACTTTAGACGTTACAGGATTGAGTACTTCCTTATGCCACAGTTTCACATTTGCCCACTATTATTTAACACATTTTACTTGGGGTGTTCGCGACTTGAGTATGTGTGCCCAGTGTAGTTCAACTCGGTGAGAGTTCGCTCACCGGCGTGGGGTACAGTTTAGTAGTGTACTACAGTTATTGGAATTGTATTTGTATTAACTATGCAACATTTCCGTATTTCGTGATGCCACAGATTTACGCTTTTCTATGGATGGGTGGTCCATGTGTTTTGTGGGTGGTCATCACTGTTTCATCCCTTACACGAGGGATGGGTTTGGGTAATAGTCCCATCACAGTTTTATCCCTTACATGAGGGATGGGTTTTGGGTTATAGTCCCATTTTTACATTTTACAGTTCGTGACCTCTACATGGGGGTAGGATTTATGGGTGTTTTCCCATATACACGTGTTTATGATGGTAACCCTTACACAGGGTTAGGTTATGAGTGTTAGCCCCATTTACATGTACATGGGTACATCCCTACATAGGGTGTGTGGTTATGGGTGCTGTCACATTTTCACTTTGTGTGTAAGTCGCCCTGCGCCTCACGTCTTTCTGTGTTGTGTGTAAGTCGCCCTGCGCCTCACGTGTTGTTCTGTGTAAGTCGCCCTGCGCTTCATGTGTTTTTGTTTTGTGTGTAAGTCGCCCTGCGCCTCATGTGTTGTTCTGAGTAAGTCACCCTGCGCTTCATGTGTTTTTGTTTCGTGTAAGTCGCCCTGCGCTTCATGATTTTGTTTTATATTTAAGGAGGAGGATGGTGTTAGGTTGTGTTTATCTTTTCACCCTTCTCTCTTCCTTAGTCTAGTCTGTTCCCTCTCGTGGTGTGGTTTTTACCATTTACCCCTGGGTTTTAGACTATTGATTTCATCTGTATATTTTCTGTATAGTTGTTGTTCATTTTTGTATGGTTTAATTAATTTTAAATTGTAAAGACAGAAGAGAATGTAGTATTTTCATGTTATGTTTACTGTGTTCAACTTTACCCTGTAACTAGCTGCTCAGCCAGTGTGAGTGTTCTGTGTGGAATGTTGGCATGATTGACATGAGTGGAATGCTTGGGTGGCTGGTGTGAGTGTTGTCAGTTGGAAGATGGGCTGAGCAGCTAGCAGGCTGTTCCTGGTGGGGCTGTTACTATGGATCTTAACTAAAGTGGAGAGGTGTGGTGCAGCGGCCAGGGCAGCTGACTTCGGAGCACAGGGTTCACGGTTCGATCCCCGGCTCCGGCGGCAGCTCAGCACCATGTGACTCTGGGCAATAGCTCACTTAATTTCCACGACGGCCCCCAGCGCCTTGAGACCCGTAAGGGTGAGTAGCTGCGCTATATAAAAACGGACTTACATTGACTTACAACTCAATAAATATCTTAAAGACATCTCCTGGCTACGCCTGCTGAGTCACCTATATGCTTAGAAATGACTTGTTACACAATGCCAATAGCATAAACTTGCGTAAATGCGAGACCTATTGCATTGCAAATGCTTGTTTACTCTGGCATGCGCAAAAGATTTTTAAAGCCAATATTGGTAGACCAGAACTTTTTACAAGTTAGGCCTGCTTTGCTCTACCTTCAGATTCTGTTGGATGTCAGAACCTGTCATCGTGTTGCTTGCTTTTTAAATAGTGCGGTGAGAGTGAGAAATTCTGTTATTTTAGATTGATGTAGTGGTTTAAGTGTTCTTTATATAGTCTATTTTTATAATGTATTGAGTTTGGGATGATTTTAACATGGTTTATTATGATTTGTAAGCATTTTTAATAAAACTGTGCTTCACTGATGTCGTATTGTTTTTTTAATTTGTTTTTATTCTCTTTTGTGATCTACAGGTTTTAAACCTGAATAAAGTATATTTGATTGAGTGATTGATTCTCCTACAATCTTGGCAATGAATGAAGACGTTGTGCCTCCAAGTGAACCGACCCAGACTGTTTCCAATACAGCTGCTGCACATTGTGCTCCAGGAAATCAGGACGATGCCCAAGTCCATTTTGAGCGAAAAGTATTTCAGGTACAGCAGCGAATGTTGGAAGAAGGAAAGTCTGGGATGGAGACCTTATTGAGCACTCTAGAAGGAGCCTGAAGGTGTCTCAGCCCCCAATAATGTCTAGACATAGGCTATTAGAGACACCCACACTTGGCGCCATGGAATTGATGCCTCCCTAGTTGACATTGCTGGTGCTATGATGGAGAAGAGTAAAGAACAACAGCCTTCTTCATCAAGTACAACTGATGCCTGCCAGCTAAAAGTCATCAATTCCCCTATCCAGTCCTTACATCAAGGATTAAAGTCTTTGGGGGATATTCACAAAGACTTATCTCTGAGTTATCGCCACCTTAACGCAACAAAAGTGGAGACAGATTTAACGCCCCATTCACAAGCGGTTGCAAACTGCAGACAACGCAAGTATTCCGCGATAACTGCCGTAAAATTTACCTCCATGGGTGACACCACCAACTAACCCTAATGAGATGCAGAGTAGGCGTTCCCGTGCAAAAACACACGAAAACACCACTACACCACATTCACAACGAACTGCCAGATCTGCGATGCGAACCCAAAACAGGCGATAAGCCGCGGTAGCAGCAGGGAATTAACACCTGTCTTTTGCTGGTGTAAAGCAGGACGACTACCCGCAGTATGAAAGGGAGCCCAGCCCAGAGCCACATCTGAAGACCCACAGATGCCATGGAGACAATGATCATGCAGCTCCGAGACCCATAAGGGCCACAACACCCACCCCCACCACACCCCGGTCCCCCCCCCCCCAGATCCCCCCTGGGCCAAACACATACCTTGATACCTTGCACGACACAAGAGCCACAAAAAGCGCATGATGTCGCACAATGACAACAAGAAACACGTGTGGGCAGAAGAACGAGAAACAGTCACTCATCATTGAAGTAACAACCAAAAACTTTATTGAATACAACACAAAACACCAATGCGGAAGACTCCTGTCGGGTCCGTCCGGGACAATCCTGATGTCACCGCCTGGAAAATAAAGCACAAAATCAGAATGTGTGTCATGCGCACATCAAAGGAGCGAGACACAGAGAAACAGAGAAGGAAATAAAGGCAGAGAGAGAAAGAGAGAGAAGTAAAGGAAGGGAGAGGGAGAGAGAGAGAGAGAGAGAAGGAAAGGAAGGGAGAGGGAGAGAGAGAGAGAAGGAAAGGAAGGGAGAGGGAAAGGAAGGGAGAGGGAGAGAGGGAAAGGAAGGGAGAGAGGGAGAGGGAAAGGGAAAGGAAGAGAGAGAGAGAGAGGGAGGGAGAAGGAAAGGAAGGGAGAGAGAGAGAGAAGGAAAGGAAGGGAGAGGGAGAGAGAGAAGGAAAGGAAGGGAGAGGGAGAGAGGGAAAGGAAGGGAGAAGGAGAGAGGGAGAGGGAAAGGAAGGGAGAGGGAGAGAGGGAGAGGGAAAGGAAGGGAGAGGGAGAGGGAGAGGGAAAGGAAGGGAGAGAGTGAGAGGGAAAGGAAGGGAGAGCGAGAGAGGGAGGGAGGAGGAAAGGAAGGGAGAGAGAGAGAGAGAAGGAAAGGAAGGGAGAGGGAGAGAGAGAAGGAAAGGAAGGGAGAGGGAGAGAGAGAGAGAAGGAAAGGAAGGGAGAGGGAGAGGGAGAGAGGGAGAGGGAAAGGAAGGGAGAGGGAGAGAGGGAAAGGAAGGGAGAGGGAGAGAGGGAAAGGAAGGGAGAGAGGGAGAGGGAAAGGGAAACGAAGGGAGAGAGAGAGAGAGGGAGAGAGAAGGAAAGGAAGGGAGAGGGAGAGAGAGAGGGAAAGGAAGGGAGAGAGAGAGAGGGAGAAGGAGGGACACTGCCGCCCCCGCGCAGGCAGGCACTACTGCTCACCTGCTGCCACCGGTGTGTCTCCAACCACGTGCCGGTATACACTGCAAGCCACCAGGTCTGCAATCTGTAATCGAGGCCAGAGTCAATCATGGCAGAGTCCATCACACTGCACATGGCAACAACACCTGCCCGTCCTGCGCACACATGCAGCTGCACCCTACCCCCTCCCGCCGGCCAGCGCTGGCTGTCTGCACTTGCGCACCCAGGCCCCACTGCTCACCTGCCTCCAACGGTGTGTCCACCAGTGGGCACACCACGTGCCCGTGCAAGCTCCAGGCCCAGGTCCCGCCACCATGGCATGCCCACATCATGCGGACCCGCGCCGCGGCCCAGCAGGTCCCACACATGACGCTGAGTCCTGAGGCATCAATGGCAGAGACCACATCAGTGCACACGTCATCATCGCAGGCTGCACACACACTCAGCAATTTCGGTGCCACTAACCCTGTGCAACCCCAGTCAGCGCCACGTGGTGGTAGGCCTGTGACGGCCGCAAGGCTTCGGGTGCCACTAACCCTGTGCAACCCCAGTCAGCGCCACGTGGTGGAAGGCCCGTGACGGCCGCATGGCTCCGGGTGCCACTAACCCTGTGCGCAACAAGTCATGGGCCCTTTATGATTGAGTATCGTGGAACCTCTGTCATCCAGTCACCACCGGCAGTGGGGAATGTGACGTTGTCGGCCTCTTATATTGGCAGGGTCACATGGCCTGTGACGCCTGTGCCGGATGGGTGTGGTGTGCGTGCAAACCTGCCCTCAGGGAGTGACTGTGACATGCTGACAACTAGACCAGTGACCTGCAAACCACTAGCGTGTACGCCTGCGACATGTAGCTATGTGGGCCCCCCCTCGGAGAGTAAGCAGAGTGGTCTGGCCTGGCGTACGCCGGACCAGCGCAGGGCTTGCAACAATGACTCGGGGTCTCTGGGCATGGTTCAGTCCATGTCCGGATAAGGAAGTGACTAATGCGTGAGACCCTGTTGTGGTGTCTGCGGCACCCGGAACGCAATCAACAATGTAGCACACTGTGACTGGATTCCCATTAGATGAGCATCATTGACGTTGGGGGGAATCACTGAGCCTACAGTCATCCACACATTCATACATGAATGATGAAAGACATGACACAGCAGTGCCTTTCTGAATGTTTAATGCACATCCAGTGGAGTTTTGCAGCTGGAGCAGTACAGGGCCATGCCAACCCCACTTCACAATATGGGCCCGTGGAGGGCCAGCCAGAGCCCATCGGGGAATGACAAGTACAGCGGAAGAGGAAGGGTACAGTCCGCACTCTGGTCGCCGAGTCATTGGTCACCAAACAGGATATGGCAGTCCATGTCGCCGTCCAAGGTGAGTGCAGCAGAGTGTATCGGGGGTCAGTGGAAGGTCATGGGGCGATGTGCGGCACTAAGCAGAAACAGGCCAGGTGGCGGACATGAATGCTAGTGCCTCCTTCTGAACTCAAGCCCATCCACGTCGTCGTCCTCGGATGTGTGCTCTGCCCCACCTGTGGGTGGTGCAGTTCCGGCTGCGGCACTGTGTGGCAGTGACACATCAGGGGCCGGAGGTGGATTGTCGGCCGCACTGTGTGGCAGTGACACATCAGGTGCCGGAGTGGAAATGCCTGCCGCACTGTGAGGCACTGACACACCAGGGGGCGGAGATGTGGATGGTGTAGGGGCAGCAGCATTCATCTGCGCCACGCCTTGTGGCAGCAATGCCATGATGAGGACATGCAGGGCATGGTAGATCCCAGCTACATTTCGCTGATGTGCAGCGGTGGCTGCCATCCTTTCCGCCTCCATCCGCACCATGTCCTCCATGAGCCTCCGCATGTGTGCCATCTCACGGCTGAGATCGCTGGAGCCACTCTGAGCGGACAGGTGTTCTTGTCTCCGAGTCATAACTCCAGCGATGTCAGCCAGGGCTCGTTGGAGACCATGGAGCGGCGTGTGGGTGTCCGTCAAGGACTGCAGGTGGTCCCTGATGGGACTCAGACACCCATGGATGGCGTCAAGTTTGGTAGCCATGAGGTCGAACCCCACCCGCACCTGCTCAGCCATCTCCCTCTGTACCTCCAACACACGGCATTGGAAGGCCATGTGTTGTTCGGGGGGGGTCTTGGGAGACAGCCGGGGTTGTGGGTGCCTCCTGCTGGGTGGTTAGTGGAGTGGGTGGGGTCTCCTCGATGCAGCTGGGCTGCCCTGGTCCTGGCGGTGATTGGCGGATGAGCTCAATGATGTCTTGGAGGGCTTGGGTGTCGATGCTGGAGGTGACCTCCTCATCATCAGTGAAGAGTGGCTGGGACTGCTCTGCAGGTGGCATTGACGGTGCCCCTGCAATGTGAAGGGGAGATGCTGTGTTACAATGTGTCCACATGTATGTAGACGCATGGTACATGTTCACATTCAGACAGCATGGCAATGTACATTGTGACAGGCTGTTGATCAGGGCCATGATCCAGAGTCATTGTGGGTGTGCACTGTGCTCTGCTTGATTGTGCATGTGTGCCATTGTGGCCATCTCCCACCTGTCCCCCCGGTACCTGGTGGTTACTCACCCTGTTGCCGTTGTGTTGTGTCTTGTCGAGCAGTGTCCGGTGCCCCGACTCCTGCCACGGTCTCCACACTGATGACTGTCGACACCAGCTCCTCCATGTCATCCAGCTCCAGCTGTGGCGCTTGGCTCCCACCTCCAGTCTGCATTGCTGCCTTCTGGTTGCCAGCGAGTTTCTCCTTGGTCTTGCGCTTGATGTCAATCCATCGCCTCTTGACCTCGTCCATTGACCTCTTGTGCTCTCCGACGGCATTCACCTTGTCCACGATGGACCGCCATAATCCATTTTAGGTGCCCAATGACACATTGGAGGCGACAAACAGTTGTTGATGGTGTTCTATCACCTCCGTGACCAGGATCCTATTCTCCTGCGGACTGAACTTCGTCTTCCTCTTCTTCTTGTCCTTGCCCTTCCCTGTCACCGAGGTCCCAGGCTGGTCGTCCGGGGTACTTGTGGGGTTCCGCTCCTCCTCTGCGCCTGCTCCGGCTGCCTCCATGGTGCTTGGGTGTTGGTCATTTTGTGTTTGTGTGTTTTTTCTAGTTTGTAGTGATTTTCCCGCCTGCCGTGTGTGTATGGCAGGCCTGGCGCTGCTTTTCGCTGATTTCCTCATCGCGAATGGGCTCATCGCATGTTTTTTGGTGTTGGGGTTTGTGTTTTTATCTCCGTCGCGGTGGTTGTATCGCGGACATTGGCCGCGTTTTCGGCAACCTATTGCATGGTACCGCCGTGTTGTGAAATTCCAGGTTAACACGGAGTTATTTTCCCGCGATAGACTGAGATGTGTAAAGTTGCGTTAACATTTTTTGGAGATGTTTAGCGCACGTTCTTGTGAATATCCCCCTTTGTGTAATCGAATGAAGTCCAAGCTGACTCCTTCATTTCAACAATGAGTGCTCTCAATTTTGCAAAATCAGCACATCCTTGCAGGGGATTTCCGTGCAGCCTTCACAGCACTCACCAATGTTCTCTCCAACTTGCAGCCTACGTCTTCTACCTCTGCGGATTTTACATTTGATGCATGTAGGCGTATGTCAGATCCTCTCATTTATTTATTTGTCAATGCACAATTATTAAAAGCCCTTACATAGAAGCAGGCGTAAAACATTTCATAGTGACATCAATCCTAACATAAAGAAGCATGATAACGTTTCAGTTATGAGCAGCTCAAAAAGGGTTTTGAAATGAGGTATTAAAATCTTTCATAAAAGCATTTCACATAGGATTTTGATCATGTCATAAAAACAAAGCGAAGCGGTGTCACAGAAGAAATAGCTGGGGGGTGTTAGGTTGATCTTTTAAAATTAGGCGGCTATTTCTTATGGGGCGCTGGATGGATGCGTATCATAAAAAGGAAGCATAACGGTATCACAGTATCAGACAGTTCATGAGGTGGAAATAAATAAGGGGCATATCTACAACAACTTGCGATAAATATCGCTAACCGCGCTTAGCGCAGTTTTATTTATCGCCGGCTATCGCTGGATTTTATCGCCCGGTTAGCGCGTTATTAACAACGCTTATCACCAGGGCGATAAAAAATCCAGCGATAGCGGCGTTTTGGGGAGATATCGCTGGAAATCCAGCATATTAACTACAGAGATAGGGAAATCCTTGTAGATACGCCATGGTGGACTTAGCCTGACGATCCACCTCCCATTAAGGGGATGGCTAAGTCAGGATTTTAGGAGGTGTTAGAATCCGGCGAAAAGCGCGCTTAGCGTGACTTTTTACATTGTTAAGAGGTTGCGGGCCGCATTGTTAATATCGCGATGTTCAGTTAGCGACCTTTTCCGTGATGTTTCCAGACGGAACGCCTACTTTGCATCTCATTAGCGATGTATATCGCTAAGATACGTAGCGTCACTGAAATGGCTGCTAACATGCGCTAATGCATGTTAGCGCCGCATTGTTAATAGGGCGATGGGATTTTCACCGCTTTAGCGGCAAAAAGTGCAGCTAAAGTGGCGATAATGCCCTTGATAATATGCCCCTATGTCTTTTGAAACCAATTGTTTCTTGCAGGGCGCTGGATGAATGCATCAGCCTGTGGTGTGTTCAATTGCTTGGTCGCACAGCTCATGTGTTTTCCAAAGCGGGTAGATATTCT
Organism: Calotriton arnoldi; assembly: GCA_963921515.1. NCBI lineage: Eukaryota > Metazoa > Chordata > Amphibia > Caudata > Salamandridae > Calotriton > Calotriton arnoldi. Next base: position 709,886 of record CAWUFW010004979.1, on the reverse strand, counting down.
GAGGTGAGTGGCTTGCAGGACTGTACCCCACAGCACTTCTCATGAGCGAATCTCTGCTGCTATGAAGAATGGATTTTAGCCTGTAACGACGATTGGTTAGCAGAAATGGCCAAGTATAAGTGAAGTGATCAATTGTCTCTCGATGGTGATTGTATAACCTACACTGCTGCCTTTCATCTATTTTTCACCAGCTTGGAGCCTAATCGAGGGTCAGGAGATCACCAGGCCGATACAGAATAAGTTGCTGTTTCAGCTGAAAAGTATGTTTGTGGGTTTAGAGCCATGTAGCTGTTGATGGCGAGGCGAGCACGGGACCTTTTTGCTAGTACATTCTTGTCCTCAATGAAGGAAAGCTGTTGCATGGCCGATTTAATTACAACTTTGAAGGTAGAAAATGGGACTGGCGTTGCCCAGAGGTCCCTAAGTTGCAGAGATGTAATCGCCTGGTGGAGATGCCCTGGCCGGGCACAATAGACCTTGGTACGATACGGATTGTCTTAAGAGCTCAAATTCCAGGCTTATTTGGGCCAGGTAGGCATTGTGGGGTAGTCTGAAAACCTTCCTGTATGTGCTAGAGACAAGGCTGTCAAGGCGTGTTGAGTCGCTGTCTAGCATAGCTTCTGAAATATATGAAATGGTCGGTAATAATTTTGCCTTTATCACTTCCAGGATCGGGGTCCATGAGGGCACAAACAGGTGGATTGTCGATTTTCCGAAAACATCCTGGAGTGCTCATGTTCTATTCCTGACGTATTGTGTTTGAGACTGCAACGTGCCACGGCTGTTAATCCCAACACCCAAGTACTTATTTTGGCTTTCTTTTGAAATTCTGTGTCCGTTTAGGAACTGATAGTTCTCTTTGTTTTAATTTTATTCCTCATTATCATTATTTTAATATTTTGTAGGTTCACGTCCAGTTGGTTCATGTCAATGTAGGCTTGTAAAGTATATAGCAGGCATTGAAGGCCTATTCGTGTCTGGCTCAGTAAAATGGCATTGTCTGTGTAGAACAGGCTCCCCAGATGTTGTCCGCTGATTTTGGGGGGTGCTGGCAGTAGAGTTGTTAAAAGAGGCTACTAAATCTGCCAGGAAGAGGTTAAAAAGGAGCGGGGCCAAAACGCACGCCTGCATCAGACCTGTGTTGGGGTAAATCTTTCTGAAGCCCGTGCTCCCATTCCCCAACTTGATGCAAACCCCCATGTTTGCATGCAGATCAATTGTGGCTCTGAGGAGGGTTTGGGGGGTCCCAAGTACTACCACTTTTGCCCATAGGAGCGATCTGGGTACAAAGTCGAAAACAGCCTTGAAGTCTATAAAGCAAAGTTAAGGATGGGTGCTGCTGGTTTTGAATTCTATGTCAGGACTGAAGGCGAGGATTATGCCTTCTTTCTTCACTTTATTTATATAGTAGCCATTCAAAACAACAAGACTACATTTCCCATCAACCCTGGGGAAATCTGTAGTCAAACAAAATGTCCAATCAGAACAGTCCTGGGTCCACCAATCGGGGTCCTCCAGTCTCCAGATAGTCTGCCCTCACTGGCCCTTCTTCCTCTTTCTTCGCTGCTGCGCAGCCGAGATAAGTGTTTCCTCATTACTCTATGATGTTTTCATGCTAATAGCCTTGTTACATGGCGTATTATTTGAATGGCTTGTGTTAGTAGTGCGCTTTAATGCTGCCTTGTGCCTTTGCTGTGTTATTTGCAGTTATTCCCAGCATATTCGCTATTGTGCCTTATTTGGTTACTTGACCATTCCCGTGTTGGTTATCGGGCCGTGTTGCCCGTTTTCCACTGTTTTTCTGAGGCGGCGCGGGGTTTTTTCTTCCCTTGTTTCATTGCCCGCTGTCAGCCTCTAGATCGCGTTTTGCTCTTGGGACGAGTGCCGCGTCCCGCTGAGGGAGCCGCGGGAGCGTTTCACTCCTACGCGGCTCGTCTGGTGCACCCGCACTCCTCCGGCCGTTACGGGGCGCGTGAGGAGTTTCAAACGGCACGCGCATGCAAACCCTGAAGGGCTTGTGCGACGCACCGTAGGAGCGGGTTTCTGGCCTGAGGAGAACGCCGTCTGGTGTATTGTTTCCGCGATCGGTCTGTCAGCTTTTTTCTTTTGAAAAGCCCGATTTGCGGTACATCTGCCACGCTCCACTGGGCACTTTAGGTAGAGTCTGTATTTAAGTTTTCATTACGCCCGTTTGGGTCCTGTATCTAGCGTTTCACACGCTTAGTGGGCACTTTGGTCCCCGGCCAGTTTTGCTTGTCTGCTTGTATTTTTCCAGTCACCAGACACACGTGCCCAGGGTTGATTACCCTTTATTTGCCTAAATTGGGAGTTCTCTCGCCCCTCACTCCGGCTGACACCCAGCCTTCCATAAGCTGGTGCTTTCCCAGAAAGTTCTGAGACCCAGAACCGGTTACTATCTCACGGCTCATCAACCGTGCCTTTCATCATGGAATTTGGTTATGATGATGATTCCCAAGGAGAGGAGAACGCCCTGACCGACCTCCAATGGGACGATGAGTTCTAGGACGCTGTGGGTGCTTCCATTTATAGAAACGTAGGGGAGGCGATGACCCCCCTTGAGGAGAGGTTAACTCAAAAAATCGAACAAGCGTTGGCGCGCAGGGCTAGCCTTCCAATGGCCCCCCCTCCTCCGGCGATTCCTCCAACTCCCTCTGCAGTGCCGGCCCCCTCCCCCCCTCCTGCCAAACGCCCTCGGGATGTGGGGATGGACCCCATGGGTTTCGACAGGCTCAAAAAAGCATTCCTAGCTACTCAACCGAGTCTTCCTCAAGGGGCCCCCCTTCCTGTTCCTCAGGACGCAGGGGATACTGGCGATGAACCAGGTTCCTCTAGACCTTCCGACTCCACTCCTTTGCCAGATATGTCGGATATGTTTGATCAGGACGAGATCATACATCCACGATCTTCCGACTGGGCTCCAGCAGATAAGGTGGCAGAGTATGTAGCCTTGCGCATCAGAAAGCCCCTGGAGAAGGAAGCCCGTAATTGTCTTTGGGCAGAGTGCCCCCGCCCGTCTTTGGACGGCAGAGTAGCTCTCACCCCAGAGATCGACACCCGAATGGCAACATTCCTCCAAAAATTCATGCGTGACCCCAAGAAGGGGATTGACAGATCCTGGCGGGCTTGTCAGGATAAACTACTAGATGTCCTCGGCCCATTGACAAAAATACTCGACATGGCGGAGGAAGCCAAGTCATCAGGCGCACTCATCTCTCCCGACTCCCTTTCTGGATGGGCTCAGAGAGCTATTGTATTCCTTGGCAACGCCAACTGTGCCATATCTACTGAGCGCCGTCGCTCTCTACTTATCAAAGTGGACCCCAAACTAGGGGATCTTGCAGATTCTGAAGCCGAAGCGGTAGCCCAAGGGGGATTGTAGACTTGAATAAACAAGATGCCTGAGGTTTGGGTTGCCGGCTGACTTCTTGCAAAGAAAGAGGAAGAAGGGCTAGTGAGGGCAGACTATCTGGAGACTGGAGGACCCCGATTGGTGGACCCAGGACTGTTCTGATTGGACATTTTGTTTGACTACAGATTTCCCCAGGGTTGATGGGAAATGTAGTCTTGTTGTTTTGAATGGCTGCTATATAAATAAAGTGAAGAAAGAAGGCATAATCCTCACCTCCGAGTCCTTAATAGAATTGAATCTTTCCGTTACGATAGCTAGGAAATTTTTCATTTATCATTCTTAAGAGAGATAGCCATTAAGTGGGTTCTGGTACCCTTTCCTTTTCTGAATCTAGTCTGGTTTTGGGCACAATGCTGTTATCTGATGCCCAAGCCTCTAGGGCCCTGATTGCGAGTGGGCCAGTAAATTCCGACCCATGCATAAACCCCTGTTTATGCAAGGGTTGGACTTACGAGTGGGAGGCAACGAGATCTTGGCTGGGAGTATGTCAACGGCTGGGCTTTGTACATGACTGATTTTTAGTGGGAATGTAAACTTTTTACTAGGTTCTCCCACAGATTAACTGGATTCTTATAGTTGTTCATGGGATTAGCAGGAAAAGCCGCTAAGGCTGGGCCGATGAAATCTGCAAAGGTGTCGTTCCAGTGCAGTCTTTTCAAATTCATTGTATGAGGGGATGCACCCAGGAACTACGAAGTCTGATGAGATGGTATCCTTGAGTAGGTTTTTATTCGCTGTGCAAAGTGTTCACTTTCCATCTGTGGCTCAATGCGAAATGTTTCAATATGGGTTAGCAGTGAATTATTCACAACAGTGTAATCAATTTTCTATTTAGAGCTTGCTGTACTGTGGGTAGACCTGGTGGGCTGATCTTTAATAAAGAGGCCAATGATCACCCTTAAGCCAACAAATGTACAGTGAATGATAAATGATTCATCCAGATTTGACTTGATGCAGGATATTCCAATAGTAATCATACAGGGTTGTTATTTCATCAGTTAAGGACGTGTGGAATAAATTCAGATTAAAATCACCCCTGATGTCACCTACGATGATCTCCCCGGAACTTCCTGGACCATTGGTGTGGTCTCAGTTGAGCTTTCCTGAAGTTTATGGGCTCTTCGCGAATGTGAACGGGCCTTTTCATGGCAAGATCTTGCTGCCCACGCCGCCCGCCAATGCAAAGTTCCAGCGAACCCAACTCTTCGCACTATATCAACCGCCAACAACGCCCCACAGCGTAACATCTGCACTTTGTGCTACAGCATCAACAGCTCGCGGGGACCGCTAACACGAAGCTCCAGCAAGTACCGTCCGCAATGTGACAGGAACTTTGTGCTAAAGCTACGACCTTTTGTGCTATTCCCTTCCCGCTATATCTACGACCATCCGTGACGCTATCCCTGCTCCTCGCGGCTCCTTCCACCTTGAACGGAACTCGTTGCGCTGGACTTTGAAGGTAACTCTTTCAGTAGGACTAACCTGGTCCCTGTATCCAGCCTGTGCTCCATCGCGGCTGGCCTGAACTTATGACTTTCACCTGCTCTCGAACTACCAGTTATCCACAAGTGGCGCTTTGTGCTTCTCTGCACTATTTTCACTTAAATCTTTAAAATTGCTTATCTCTGGATCTACGATTAGGATTTTTGTTATTTTGGTGTCAAATTATTTATTACATTTTCCTCTATTATTGTGAATAAGTGTTGTTTTTTCACTTTATTGTTTGGAGTACTACATAAATACTTTACACATTGCCACTAAGATAAGCCTGCTTGCTCTGTGCCAGTCTATCAGAGGGTTGAGCACAGGCTGATTTGGGGTTTACTTTTTACTTCACCCTGACAAGGATTGTAGTTGCTGCTTGAGTAGGGTTTCACCCCTCTCAACCTTTAACCCAATTTCTTAAACTGGTGCTCAGCGGTGAGGATTTGGACTTGTGTTTGAGCAGTGCCATACAGTAATTACCATCCCATATAAATAATGTGAGACCATTTCGAGTTTTTGTTTTATTCTCCTGGATTGGCTTCTTTTGCTTTTTCCAAATCTACTCTCACTGCGACTGGAATGCCTGAGACCATACCTGCAGTAATGGAGTATGAGCTGGATAACCTGGGAAGGCACACTGTAGTTGAGCTCAAACAGTTCTGAAAGGAAAGGGGACTGCATATGAAAAAGGGCACCAAGAAGTTAGAGCTTCAGAAAGCTCTGAACCCCTGGACAGAGGTCCACCAGTTAAAGACAGCAACAGAGGATGGAAATGAGGCAGAGGATATGTAGAGCAGGATCAGGATCTAAATATCAGACATGAAACGCAGTTGTCAGGAAAGGAGGATGACCCATCTCCTGAGATGGAATTCCCTGCCAGAGCAGGAAGCACTGTATCCTCGCATAGCCTGTTTCCAGAGGAGCTGGTGGACATGAAGGCAGTAAGGGAGTTCAGGCTACAGATGGCCCAACTCAAAATAGAGGAAAGGAAATTGGCTCTGGGGGAGAAACAATGGCATATGAGAAGTGCCCCAGAGAAATGGACCTTAAAGCCAAACAAGCAGAGTCCAGCAGCAATGGTGGCAACTCACTTACAGTATCTGAAGGAGATAAGAAGGTCCAGAACCCTAAAGATTTGGTGTCCGACAATGTGGTAGGGGATGACATAGATAAGTGGCTTGCTGCATATGAGGTAGCGCTAGAGGTACACAAGATTCCAGAGAAGTACTAGGGGGTAGCTTCTGGAAACAAATATCCCAGTGGGGAGGGACACCCTACTCACATTGGAGGTAGAAGACCAGACAGGAAATGCCCCCATGAAACCATCCTTGTCACCAAGCTTGGACTCACCGCAGAGAAATACCACATCAGGTTCAGGGATAGTCAAAAGATGCAGAACCAGTCATGGGTGGATTTTGTTGATTATGCCAGCGAGGCACTGAGTGGTTTGGTGCGGAGCAGCAAAGTTGATGATTTTACTGGATTGTTTCTGCTGATACTAAGAGAGCACATGCCCAGTACATGTTTAACAGAGCTGACCCAGCACCTAGTGGGCAGCAAGCTGACTGCCCCAGGAAGCTTGCCGAGGAGACGGACCTCAGGGTCAGTACCAGAGTGTCCAAGAAGGTACCTGGGGTAACCCCAAGAAGGGTGAGTCAGTTTCCCTAGCAGAATGAGGTGGTGGTTAAAGATGACCCAGACAAGTCCAGAGTAAGGTTGTTGGAAAGGGTTCTCAAGCCCCTTCTGAGAAGCAGGTGGGTAGTTCTGGTGGGCGATGGCCTTGGGCAACCCATTTCCAACCCTGCTTGAGTGCTACCAGTTAGGACACAATCAGGGGGACTCTGTCTGTCCAAAGAAACCACCCACTGGTGGGTCCTTCATAGGGGAGGCTAATGTGGTCTCAATGGAAGTAGCCCCCCAGGGGCAGGTCATGGGCCATGCCATGATCTCCCTTAGCTGGGAGATAGACTCAGATGGTAAGCTTGTGATCCCTGAGGGTGGGAGTCCTCACTTTCACCAGTTGAAAGTAAATGGGATCCCTATCACTGCTCTGGGGGACATCAGGTCTAGCCAGACCATGATAATGGAAAGGTTGGTTTCTCCAGAGCAGTGCAGAGGCCAGGTGTGTAGGGAAACACATGCCCAGAGGCAGACTTTGTCTGCTCTATGGTACTGGTATCCCTGGAATGGGTTGGGGAGGTAACCCAGAGGAGGGTCATAGTCAGTCCCCAGATGCCCATAGACTGCATTCTAGGGAATCAGTTGCCTCCAGTCTCAGAAGTGCTGGTAGGGTCAGCCGTCCAGGGTGCCTTAACAGATCAATTTGCTGCGGGTTCCGTGAGCCCAGATGGAGGGGCAGTGTGAGAGAGGACTCACTCCTGTCCCCTGTTCAGCCTCAGGGCACAGACCGTGGGCTGAAAGGCCAGTCTCAGGATACCACCCCATGACTGGTGGGAGGTAGGGTGGAGTTAGGGTGTCTAACACCCGGGCTGTTCCACTGGACTGGTAGTAGGTAGAGAGGAATTAGGGAATCTAATATTGGGCTGTTGCCACCCCACTCTCAGAAAACGCAAAGGTCAAGAAACCCTCAGGACTAGGCCTGGGCGGAAAACTACGCTATGCTCGCGTAGTTTGCGCAACTACGCGCTACGCGAATTGCACGTAGCACAGTGCAAAAACGCGTAGCGTAGCGGGCATTTTTTGCTTGCTCGCGGTCCTCAACGTCAAGTTGGCGACCGCGAGCGAGCAAAGTGACATCCCGGCGACACTTTTTCCTCGTTCGCGATCAGCAACATCAAGTTGCCGATCGCGAGCGTGGAAAATAAACCTCCCGGCGAGATTCTCAACGCGGGGAGGTCAGGTTTCTCATTGCGAGTGGTCGCGTATGCTCGCGACCGCTCGCGATGAGAAACTACCAGTCCGCGTTGAGAAAACTGCTGCTCGAGTACAAATCTACTCGAGCGGCAGAAAACGACCGCTTGCACTGTGCAAGATGCCGTTTGCAATGATTGCACAGTGCGGACAAGCATCCGGCACTGTGCAATCATTGTGAACAGCATTTCCTACCGCACTACGCAGTTCGCGTAGTGCTACGCATAGCTCGCGTAGTGCGAAGTGCACTTCGCGTAGCTACGCGTAGCGCTACTACGCGAACTACGCCCAGGGTTACTCAGGACCCTGTAGGGAACTCCTTGCCAGCCCAAAGGTTGAAAGAGAGGTCAACCGAATATATCCCTGCTTACAGCTTCCACCTGGTAGTGGATGGGCAGGGGCCTGACTCCTGACACTGACAGCTGTCAGTGGCTTCTGTTGGTTGCTGTCCTTTTGGCAGATTTTTCCTTGGGTTAGAGAGAGAGAAGTCTGAACCAATGGATGGGGAGGGCCACATCACCTTGTTGGCCATGGTGGTACCGTTTGCCTACTGGGATGCATCTGTGAGCAAGTTAAGGTTAGGTGCTGCACAGATGGGGTCCATAGTGGAGGAGAAGGGTTCCCCATGGGTCAGTTCAGTGGATCAGGACAGTCTAGACAGAGGGATCCAACTGAATTCAGAAGGGCATAGAACTGACAAGTGCCTCTTCAGTATAGGGCCATTGTCTATGTTCTATCACCTAAACAAGGAAGTCCATCAAGGTATTGATTTTCCTGCCCTGGCCTTAGGCTGGAGGGGGGGTCGCATTGGACCTGGCCCTCTTTGCAGGGTCACACCCACACATTTTCCTTTACTCTGCCCATTTTTGCTGAATTCATTATTGTTGGCCTTAGGACTCTGTGCACTTTACCACTGCTAACCAGTGCTAAAGTGCCTGTACTCTATCCTCTCAACATGGCAGACTTAACTTACACCCAACTGGCATATTAAATGTACTTGTAAGTCGCTAGTAAAGTGGTACTACATGTGCCCAGGGCCTGTTAACCCCTTCCCTGCGGGGGTAATTCCCCCACGGGTGCGGGGGCGCGGGGGGTGAGCGCGGCGCCCCGGTGCTCGTGACGAGACCAGCTCGTCAAGAGTCACGGTGGAGCTGTGCTCATGACGAGCTGGTCTCGTCACAACCCCGCCCACTGATTAATTCTCCTGCACAGGCGGGGAATTAATCCCGCGTGGGCGGAGCGCAGCCGTTATGACGAGACCAGCTCGTCATGAGCACAGCTCCACTGTGACTCATGACGAGCTGGTCTCGTCATGAGCACCGAAGCGGTTAATGAAATGCTAATAGTGGCCCTGCAGCACTGACTGTGCCACCCACTTAAGTAGCCCTTCAAATATGTCTCAGGCCTGCCATTACAGCCTGTGTGTGCAGCTTTAAACTGCAATTTCGACCTGGCAAAATAAACATTTTGCCAGGTTCAAATATGCCTTTTTAATACTTGTAAAAAAACAGTTGGATTTTGAATTACAATTTTGAAAATGCCACTTTTAGAAAACTGGCATTTTCCTGCCCTAGCCATTTAGGGCCAGCTGTAGGTAAATGCATGTTTGCGATTCTTTAATAGCGATTTTTAGGGAATCGCTATTAAAGAATCGCAAAATGCCATGTAGGTAGGAATCGCAATATTTTTTGCGATTCCTTAATATTCCTTAATTGTGAATCGCAAATTGCGATTCGCAATTAAGGAATACCTTCCCATTCATTCCTATGGGCCAAGAGGCCCATAGGAATGAATAGGAATTGCTCCCGCAATTTGCGAGTCACCAAGAGGCACTCGCAAATTGCGGGCACAATTTCAAGGGTGCCAGGGTTCCAAAAGGACACCCTGTTGCACCCCTGAAATGTGCATGTGTGCACATGTGGCACACATACATGCCCTAAGGGCATGAATGTGTGCCACATGGCACTTAAAAAAAAGCAAAAAAGTGCTTTTTTAAAGGAAATCGCTAACTGCCACCAACTTGAAGTTGGTGGTAATTAGCGATTCTTTAAGGCTAAAGTGCACTTTCTTTTGTGCTACTTACATTGCATTTAAGGAATCGCAATTTGCGATTCCTTAAATGCAAGAGCAAAATAAGGAATCGCAATTTTGCGATTCCTTATTTTGCTAGTAGGTTTCAACTTACCTACATTGCTCGCTGCCAAATAGTGATCGCAAACGCTGAAATTCTGCGAATTTCAGCGTTAGCGCTCGCTATTTGGCTACCTACATCTGGCCCCATGTTCTTTCAGCCTGTCTCTAGTTAACATGACCGGGTGTAGTTGGCAGTTGGTCTTTGCATATTCCTCCTAGACAGCCACACTCAACAGAGAGCTTAGATAAGCCTGGATGGGCCATCACTGGCAGGATGGGGGCAGATAGGGCACAGCCCTACTTACATCTGAATAGACTGTGTCCCACTTTCACACAAAGGAGTGCATATCCCCTGTTTGGAGCCATAGCAGGGGAGGCAGGAAACCTGTATACTTCAAAAGGGAATCCCCTAGAAGCTTCTCCCACTTCAAAGGAGGCACCAGCTATAAATAGTGGACCTCAGACACCAACTCTTCAGTGCACCTCCGGACCTATGGATAATACAGAAGGACGACTGCTGTGCTGCTTTGCTGCCAGAAAGACTTCCACTCTGCTGCCCTGCTACTCTGCTTCGCTGCTGCCTGCTGCACTGCTTTGGTGAGAAGGATGATTAGACCTACACCCTTCACCCCAGGCTGAAGTGACTCCAAGGGTCAGCCAGCTGACCTCCTGTTCTGAGCTGCAGGGACATAACAAGCTCCGGAGGCTCCCTACAATTTCCCAGCTGACCTGCTGCCTGGACCTTCCTGAGCTCTGCTGGTCACTGCTAGAGTGAGTACATAACCCCCAAGTGGTGCCCCTCAGGTGCTGGACTCTTGATGTGGCATTAGTTGAGCTCCCCTGAAATGTTTGGGCTCTTCATGAATGGGAACTGGTCTATTCGCAAAAACAAAAACTTGCCGCCTGCCAAAGCGAAGTTCTAGCGAATCCAACTTTTTGCACTACAGCAACTGCTAGTGAGGTTTGGCAGTGCAACATCTGCACTTTCAGCTACAGCATGAATAGCTGATGGGGACCACCGACACAAAGCTCCAGCATGGACTGTCCTTGGCAACAGGAACTTCACGCTACAGTGACAACTGTCCACGATGCACAGCCTCATCTTCACACTACATCCACGACCAACTGCGACTCTCTCCGTGCTCCTCGCGGGTCCTTTGACCATGAAGTGAACTTGTTGACCTGGGCTTTGAACTCTAAAGGGGGACTCACCTGGACCCTGTATCCGGCCCGCGCTCCATCGCGGTTGACCTGAACTTATGACATTCACCCGATCTTGCAGGACCAGATAGCAGTAAGTGGCTCTTTGTGCTTTTTGGTGCTATTTCCACTTAAATCTTTAAAATTGCATATCACCAATTCTACGACTTGGATTTTTGTTGTTTTGCCTCTAAGGTAAGCCTGGCTGCTCTATGCCAAGCTACCAGAGGGTTGAGCGCAGGTTAATTTGGGGTTTACTTGTGACTTCACCCTGACAAAAATTGTGGTTGCTGTTTGAGTAAGGTTTTACTTCCCTCAATCAGTAACCCAATTTCTTACAGAAGATATCTGGCTTTTCCATTACGGTAGTCTTGATGATGGATTGTAATTTGCTAACATGTACACATTTTTGCTTTCTAAGCAGGTTTATACAAAAATTCAAAATTAGCTGTTTGAGATCCAGTCCCTGCAGCAAGTTTTCAAGTAGCACCAGCAGGATCTAGGGTCTTCCAGTGCTAGTATAGGGGATTTTAGGGCTAGATTGGACAAAACGTATATTGAAATACCTCCATTGTGTCTATGTTGTGGCATGCTCTTTTCTGTTGTGCTACAGAACTCAATAAAACCAATTAATGGTGTTGAATCTAACGCCCAGGTTTCTTGAAAGGTAAGTACGTCATACTTCGGCAGGTGTGGGATAACCTCGCAGTCATTTAAGGTTGATTTCAGGCCTCTGACTTTCCATAAACAGATTGTCATCCCAGGCACCCCTCCGCAACTTGCACTTCACTTTCCCCCATTCACTGACAAGATCGATCAAAGCCAGGACCAGGAGGAGCCGCAGGGAAGGTGGTTCTTTGATGTGGCTCTAAGGTCACTTTGCGTGCTCCCTCTGGTAGCAGAAAACCTATTCCCACTTGCAGGTCCTGGCCACCCATGTTGGCAGCAGTCACAATATTCTTATGTGCTTCTCAAAGTTAGTTTTGCTGATTTTCAGTGGAAGAGCAGTCATCAAGGTGTCAGTTGTGGAGGTTTTACCTTTCTTACTCTTCAAGATGGAATAAGGGTTAATTTTTTCATATTGACAAATGGGGGGCATTCACTGGGACAATGGTGGAGGGTACGTGTTCCGTCACCTTGATGCCCCATTTCCTAAAATGCACTTTCTCACTAGAACTTGCTGTGCGATTATTGATGAAGCCCACACCATTAGCGTGGGTTCCTTGTCCTGCTTTCCTCGTCATGGTAGAAACTGCACTGACACTATTTCCCATGATCTGATGTGTGCCAGATCAGGAAGGGAATGAAGCAGTGTCACCATATTAACTTGATTCAAAATGTCTTGGGGGACTTTTGAATACCTGCCAACTCACACGGTGCCACCGTGTGACACATGATATCAGTTCCCATCACACAGTCTACCGTTGAGGAGCCGATATCACACTGTGGCAGCGAAAAGTGCTGAAAACCACTGTAAATAATGGTTTTCCATCTCATTTTCTGAGGCTTTGAACTGCTGACGTTCCTTAAGGGGTGTCAAAACATTCCAGGACATCAGCACCAGCCTCAGCAAGGTTTTTTTTTGGGAGGAAGCGGCTTGGGAGTGGGGTGGTGTTCAAAAGTGCCTCATAGCTACTTCTCGGCACAAGGCCCCTCCACTTCAAGGCCGGCCCCCTCTTCGGAGGGGGATTTTAACGTAACACTTTCCGCCGCTCTGGACCGGTCAGGCACTCACGCTTCTCACCCGCGCGCTGCTTCACTCCTTAGCTCCCTTCTCTCTGATAACTCCTTGTACGACACGTGGCGTCATGCTCACCCTGCTTTACAGGAGGGCACCTGTGTCTCCGGTTCTCGCGGTTGCTGGTCCCGGCTGGACTTATGGATCACTACTCCGGATGCCTTGGTGTGGCTCACCTCAGTTGATCATATGGCGCGCACTCTCTCCGATCATGCCCCCGTTCGCCTCTGCCTCCGTCTCCCACATTCTCCTCGCCGGGCCTTATCCTGGCGGCTTCCATCTAACGCGTTACGCGATTCGGTCTTCAGTGACGAAATACAAACCGCAATCGTAAACTATTTCGAGCTCAATGTGGGGTCTGTGGACTCCCCATCTACACTCTGGGAGGGGTTTAAAACTGTTGTCCGCGGGGAGTGTATCTCCAAGCAATCTGGCGTTCTTCGCTCCATCCGCGGCACTCTTGATAGACTGGAGGGGGAAATCAAGGTACTTGACGCCTCCCACGCCCTGGACCCCCGCCCGGACGTGCTTGCCCAATTGCGGGGGAAACTTACTGACTTCGCCGATGAGGCTGGCAGAGAACTGGCGTTTCTCGGCAGAGAGGCAAGGGCACGCCGATTTGGCGAGGGTGATCGCCCTGGCAAAACCCTTGCCAACCTCCTTCGCCTGCCACGGGCGGCATCCTACATTACCGCCCTTCGGGACGGCGGCCCCGATCGTACCACCTCCCCTGAGGAAATGAAGGCACGCTTCACTACTTTCTATGCACAACTCTACACGGCAGGATCGGTGCCGCCGCGGGAGGTACTTGACCAATATTTCGACATCCTTCAGCTTCTTTGGCTCGGAAATTCTCATCGGGAATACCTTGATGAGCCCTTCTCTAAAGAAGAGATCCTCGCGGCAATCAACAGCATGCCCGGTGACAAGGCCCCGGCTCGGACGGCCTGCCGGCTTCCTTTTATAAAGCTTTTGCCCCGCTTTTGGTTCCCCATTTAGCCTCCATGTATAATGAATCTTTCGAAACAGGTTTGTTCCCCCGTCGCTGCGCGAGGCGGTGTTGACTCTGCTCCTTAAACTGGATAAATCGCCCGAGCAGCAAGACTCCTACCGTCCCCTATCCCTCATTAACACAGATAATAACATTTTCGCCAAATTGCTCGCTTCACGTCTCCTACCTCTCATGCCGCTCGTCGCACGCCCAGATCAGTCCGGCTTCATTCCCGGTCGCGCGACCTCCCAAAACCTCCGGACCATTTTTTCCGTTATACATCAAATTAATCCCGCGCTCCCGGCAGTCGCCGCCCTTCTCGACGCCACCAAGGCCTTCGACACCTTGGAGTGGCCTTTTCTGTTTTATCTCCTCCCCCGGTTGGGCTTCAGCCAAGTTTTCTTACGCAAAGTACAGCTTCTTTATACTCTGCCTACTGCTCGTCTCCGCATTAATGGACAGGTCTCTGAGTCCATTCCCATTGGGCGCGGTACTCGGCAGGGTTGTCCGCTGTCCCCCATGCTCTTTGCAATCGCCATGGAGCCCCTTGCGGCTCATCTCCGGCAACACCATACCCAGAGAGGCATTGGTTTTGCGGCCCGCGCTTTGCTGGTCTCCATGTATGCGGATGATGTCACTCTTTATGTCCGCCATCCCCAGGAGAACCTCAGCCCACTGGTCCGTGAGGTGATTCGCTTCGGTGGCTATTCCGGACTCCAGGTCAACTGGAGTAAGTCGGTACTATTTCCTCTCACGGATGCCACAACACCCTTTGCTCCAGACTATCCCTTTAAGTGGGCATCGGAGCCCACTAGATATTTGGGTATCTGGTTGAGCAGGGACGTCGATGAACTTTGGAAAGTTAATTTTGGTCGTGCTGTGGACTGGCTCGAGTCTAAGATTCCTCTCTGGAATCGGCTGCCACTTTCCCTAGCTGGGCGCATCGCAATTGCCAAGATGGTGGTGCTTCCAAAGTTTTTATACCTATTTGTCAATATCCCCATCCCTTTAACCGCTCACTTTTTTCGCAAGATCCGCTCTCTGATCATCACCTTAATTTGGGCCGGCCGGCAACCTCGCATTGCCTACAGCATCCTCACTCTTCCAATGTCGCGTGGCGCCCCAGACTTCAAGCTGTATGCTCTCAGTGCTCAAGCCAGTTTTCTTCACTTTTGGCTCCACCCCACTCCGTTTCAACCTCACGTCGCGGTAGAGGCCGACCTCGCTGCCCCGTGGCCGCTCACGACTGCTCTATTCGCTCCGGCGAAACTCCTTCGCACTGAAATAGATACAGTTGAGACCCTGCGCTGGGCCTGGGACGGGCTTCGCAGATTTTCTGGCTCTGACATGCTATCCGCGAATAATATGCCACTCGCACATCACCCCGCCTTCCCTCCTCTTCATTCTTCCGGGATGATCAAGCACGCCACTCGTCTGGGCCTCTCCACAGTCTCGGATCTATACCCCGGGGACACTTTCCTTTCCCTCGCCGCTGACTCTGGCCCCATGGATACTCTGTTATATTATCAACTTAGAGCTATCTGCAGGAAGCTTCACCCCACATTTCCCCAGCCTCCCCCTACGATGGCCCCTCTCGATCTTCTTTATACATCTTCCTCTCCTAAAAAACTGGTCACAAAAATCTACGCATACACGCTAGCAGCATCTCCCATCTCCACGGACCGGGCGCGCGTTGCATGGGGCGCTGACCTGGGAGCCGAAATTTCCGAGGCCGATTGGTTATACTGTTGTAATCAAATCAAACGCCTCTCCCCAAACTATCGGCTGCGCCTTATCCATTTCAAGTACCTCCATCGGCTATATCGGTCCCCCGCCCAACTACATAAGCTTGGACTGATTGCCAGTGATAGATGCTTGCGCTGCTCGGCGCCTGTGGCTGACTTTTTTCATCTCGCCTGGCTGTGCCCCCGGGTCTCGGCATATTGGCGCGAGGTATGCGCCGTGATCTCCATAATCACCTCGTCTCCGATTCAACCTGACCCTTTGCTCTGCCTCTTAGGCTTTGTTAAATTTTGCCCGGACGCCACTCGTCGCTTGACTGCCATGTTGCTGGTCCTCGCGAGGCGCAGGGTCTCCATGTGCTGGGGCCGCGGGCTGGCGCCCAGGGTTGCTCTCTGGCTTGAGGTCGCTTCTCGCTGCCACACTTTACTCGCTGAGTTTTGGGACCTCCAGCCGGTCAGGTCCCGTCCGATTGACATTTGGGGTCCGCTTGTAACCTATCTCTCAAGTCCAGACTCACAGCGCCTTGCGGCCTCTCCCGTGCTCCTCGCCGGCGCCCCGCCCGCTGCGGCCGCCGGTGTAGGTCCATGAGCTGTATCCCAGCGGTTCCCGTCCCCCTCCTCTTCACCCCCTGCTTTTCTGCCCTACTGGTGGTGCGCTTTTCTACTGTATATTTTACTCCCTCTGTGCTTATAGGTCCTGGTCCCCTAACATGGTCCCCAATGTGCCATAGGTTCATGATTGTCTTTATTGTATTGCAATGTCATGTTGTGCGTCTTTCACAGCAGTGGAGGAATTCTGTAATTGTACTGTGCACTATTTCTCAAATAAAGGTTTTTTGAAAAAAAAAAAAGGCCGGCCCCCTCTTCGCATGGTGAGATTGTTCTTCAAGTTGGCAGGTATGCTTTTGTTTCATATTCTGGGTAAAATAGATGCATTGTGCTTGTGCACGTAGCACCTAGAGCTGCAGAAGACTTGGGTGTTATCCATTCTTTCGGTCAGCTTTTATGTCCCTGTGAACCTACCATTTTTGGAGGAGGGCTTCAGATCAGATGGACTTTGTCGTGATTCTTGTTGGTTGGCAGAGCTACGATCCTTTGAGCTAAGCTGCACCTCCTCTGCTACATTTTCTGAATCCTCCATCCATGGTTGTGGTCACAGCTGCATGCTTTTGGCGATCAGCTGAGGGACTTGTTGCTCCATTGGGATGTTAATAGCCAATGGAGCTGGTGGCTTATTTTGCAGTGCTATTGAGTGGCTAGCCAGCTGGAGGCCTTGTGACCCCTCTGGTGGGTTGTTAGTTAGAGGTTTTTAGTGGCTTATTTTGTGCTGCCTCTCCAAGGTTGGCAGGGTTGCAATATGATGGCCTCAGCCATCCCTTCTCTCCTGTGCTGTCTGCCGCCCCCTTCCATAATTCGACAGGCTGCCCGAGGCTTTGGTAATCAGCTGGAGGCTGCGTTGTTTCTCTGGAGCATTGGTAGCCAGTGCTGATTGTGGCTTATTTTGTGATGCCTCTGGCAGATGGTTGGTAGTTGCAGGGGACTTCGCCTGAGGGAGATTTTGGAGTTTTGTCTTGGACTTAAAACTCGGAAAGAGGTTTTGCTCTTCAGTTCCCATGAGCCACTATTTTGACCTCAGGAGTTAGTTTCGACTATAGCGCTTCCTTTTCCTTTCCTTCTTAGAAAGAGGTCTTTTTCCCCATAGTGTGTGCCACTGACTCCTGGGGAGTTTGCCATGCTTGGTTTTGAAGAGGTTTGCCCCTTGAGTGGAGGTAAAGCCTCCACTGAGCTGGTTTGATCGTTGGAAAGGCTTTCTGTCATTCCTGGGGTTGCGATTGATTTCCATTTGCCTGGTCTGGATGATAAGGTACCGTTGGCCGGGGGTATGAGATTCGGTGCTCGGTATGCGGGAACTATAGGCCGGGATTTCAGAACCGCTATTATTTTAACCATACAGTAAGGCAGTTTGTTTAGCTTGTTAAATAAGGGGAAACATCCACGGTTATTGAGGAGGCCTGGTTCCGTTGCCTACGCACTTTTGACAAAGCTGTTCAGGACCTCCAATTTCGCGTCTATTCCTGAGTCTAAGTCCACTTGGTGTTCCAATTTTAGAGAGTGGTAAGTTAGGGCTTCTTGGATTGTGTGCAGCAGGGCAACCCAGCTGCCACTTGGTCTGACGGGCAGTGTGTACTCTTTAAGATGGCACCCTCCTTTCCTTGACCTAGGGGAGGCGGCTTCTTGGGGTGATTTCTAACACAGGTGGAATTGACAAGGACCTCTGTAGTATTCCCCAACCGCTGCTATCTAATCAAGGTTGTTTCACTCACGAAGGTGCTGCAGGTGGGGGAGCTCATTGTCTCAAGTTGGGAGGCATTAGGCCGGGTGTCCAGTGAGAATCCTGGTGGAGAGCAGAGATGAGAGCTTCTAGACCAGTCTCCCTCCGGGTCCGTTGTGCGCACTGTTCCTGATGACTGGGCTGTGTCAGAAAAAGTGATTTTGAAGCAGGCTGGTGTTGGTGTATTTAACTTCGCGTATTCTGTGTGAGGGTCGAATGCAGCCATGCCCCCTGTTGTTGGTGCTTTACAAGGGCAATTCCAACCCATAATGATATCAGTGCTTACGACGGCCTCAGTATGGAGCTTGATTTGGGGTTCCTTATAGTCAACATGTAATACTGGAAGAACTGGGGCTGGACCAAATTGAACCAAATGTCCCAGTAAAGCTAGTTGGGGCAAATCATTGTCTACATGGCAGTTGGCCGGATTGGATCCACTACTGCGCCTGGGGTTGTTGTTACGCCTTTTCTAAACAATTACAAGTTTGAGTGTTGTTGCGCACTTTTCTGGAATGAGTGCGGACTAACTAAACCCCATCTTTAGACAGAGAGTGTGTCGTATGTGATGGTTTATCATGTGTTTTGCCCAGAGGCGGGGTGCTGTGTTGCGCTTCTGGACCTGAGTTGCAGCCCCTGTTCTTTTTTTACTTTTTCATCATTTTAGACCTTGGTAGATAGGCTAGTCTATTTATCTGCCAAAGGAACAACACTGGAGTGGATTGTCTGCTGGGATTCTGTGATATTCATAGCCCTTGGCCTTTGGCCATTATGGTGGGTGGCTGCGGGATAAAACTGAGCTTTACACGGCTACATCTTTAGGTCTGCCTTAACCTTACTCGTCTTCAGGATGAGCACAGGGCCATGGAGCATGAGATGTTGCAGCCATGTAGCTGTGCTCTTTTGAATGTCTGTGTAGGTGTGTACCTATGTGATGACCAATTAGTAGACAAAGGGTGCACTGCTGGACCCCAGAATATAACTCCTTAAAGTGCCCCTTATACTCCTAATGGCATCAGGTGGCCTCCTGGGCTTAGTTAGGCTTGGAGAGGCTATGGTTGGCAAATGCAGAAGATAGTAGGAAGATGGAAGGAGCGTGGCAGGGAGCGGAGGAACCTAGTCCCCCCCTGCTTCTCTCCTGCCCGGGCACCCCTGCTGCTCTGTGCCAAATCTGCTCTTTCGCCAGTCACACCCGCCAGCACACAGTACTTGCTCTGTGCCGGGCCCTACAGTGGCTGGTGGAAGGCGACTGATCCTGGTTGCTTACAGGTCCTCTTGGCCCTGGACCTGGTACTGGTCCTTGATCCTTGGTTTATGAATGGTTTTACAACTGCGGTGCAGCAGTTTTACAGGAAGATTGTGCTGAAGGCGAGAGCAGAGGGCGGACTGATGCATAATAGATGCGCAGTGGACTCAATCAATAGGTGCCAGAGGTGGGGCTCATACGCAAAGGAAATGTGTGGGAAGACAGAAATGAACTGTTGAGATTTAATCTAGAGAAGAAAATTGAGTAAGAACCAGCATGGAATCGCTGCAATTAATTAATCTGAATTGAGTTTATTTTAAACAAGAAAATGCAGAATGCATAGGTAAAATTACAAGATTTTGCAACAATTGTAAGAATTTGTAAAAAAGCCCCAAGTGAAAGAACCATAACTAAAAAGGAAAAATCTGTGACAAAGTACGTGTGATATAGGTACATTGGGCCCGATTCACAGAACTAACTTAAGACAAAATCCTAAACTTACTACCATTTTGGTATTCACAGAAGACACTTACTCATTTTGGTATTCACAGAAGGCACTTACTCATTTTGGTATTCACAGAAGGTACTTACTCATTTTGGGAGTCACAGAAGGCACTTACTCATTAACGAGTAAGTGCCTTCTGTGAATACCAAAATGAGTAAGTGCCTTCTGTGAATACCAAAATGGTAGTAAGTTTAGGATTTTGTCTTAAGTTAGTTCTGTGAATCGGGCCCATTGATATTAAACAGACAGCCAAATCTAATAATTACTTTAAACGAATACAACAGCACTAGGGAAAATTCTGTAGTGTTTGTTTTAAACAATGGCCTGTCTGTAAGGATGTTGATGGCGTTTCGACCCTATGTGGAGTAGAAGGGTCTAATCAGGACTGGAGATGACATGGGGGACTGGTAATAGAGGGTTAAGAAATTAGCGCAATGGCTTGGTAACTGTTTTTATAATATAGGCGAATAAAAAATGATATACATACTGGTTTATCATGAAGCAGTTCCTGTGTAGACCAAGTAACTTTAGGACTGCAGGAGAATAGTATGCTGCAGAATAGTTAAGAGGTCCCAAGAGGGAGTACCTACAGGGGGAAAAAGTCATGAAATTAATAATCAGGGGGGGCAAAGTGCCTACTTGCATAATGCAGTTGAAAAGTTCAGGAGTGCTTACCCAAAGATGCAACACAAGAAATATGAGGGCAGGTGTCCTAGTAGTACAGACCACCATGGTGTGGAGAATAATAATAAGCAATACAGTGTAAGCAGTTTGACAATTCCCTGAATACCTGGTGAATAAAGGACTTAGGCTTGTGCCGTGATACTGAGATGGACATGGGGCACTATCAAAAGTAACCTGCACAGGAATAATCATGTATTCTAGGACACAGTATACAGTACCATTCAATGAAGGATGCCAAGACATGTCATAACAGTACACTAGGACACACCACATAGGTGGATCCTGACAATTTATTCCTGTGTTTATCCTCATGCCAGCTACTTGACATTCAACTTCAGTCCCCTGTTGTTGTTATGGTGTTTATTTTGTTTATTTATTGTGTAGTGTCATGAGACTTTGTGTTCTGGGACTCTTGCGGTTCTGGGAGGACTCAATAGAGGAAGTACGTAACTTGCTGGGAGGTGTTAAGGTGTGGATAAGTGGTTATGACATAATCAGAGACCAGAGTAAGATTCAGGGGCGGCTCCTCCATGTGGGCGGAGGAGCATCGCCCCACTGTTTTCTCGCAGTGCGAGAAACAGAAACATAAAATGGTGTTATAAATACCATTTTATGTTTCTGCTTCTCGCACTGACTGCGAGAAAGCAGAAGGGTTTGGTTGTGGGTGGGCGGGCGGGTTCGCGGGTCTGTTCTAGGGCAGGGAGGAGTGGCTTGCCCAATGTTGCGGGCACTGACTGTTTTGTCGGTCCTCTGGGGCCGACCAAACCAGTCATGCGCACTCTCCCTTTTCTCCATGTAGGCTGCAGTGGAAAAACACATTAGAGAAATCTGGGTCCCCACTTGACCCCTGCCCACCCGCATGTCTGAAAGATATAGTGGAGGTGGTGAGCCTTGATCTCACAAAAATTTTCAACAATATGTTCCTCTCGGGTAATTTACCATCCATATGTATAGACTCCTCCATACTTCCACTGTTAAAAAAACCCAATCTGTGCCTCTTCCTGCCAAAATAGTAGAAAAATTATGAACAAACAGTTATCTCAATAAATCCAGGAAAACGAATTACACGATCACTCCCAGTTTGGTTTTCGACACGAGCACAGTACTGAAAGGGCACTAATTAAGGCAACGGAGGAGATCAGGACTGTGATGGACAGAGGGGCCATGGCTGCCCTTGTTCTCCTCGATTTATCAGCCGCGTTTGATACTGTTGATCACAATCTTCTGCAGCAGCGGCTGGAAATGATGGGGGTCAAGGGAGTGGCACTGGCCTTGCTTTCCTCCTTTCTGAAGGAAAGGAGACAAATAGTGACGTTGGACAAGTATAAATCGGATCCATACATCCTCCCATTCGGAGTCCCACAGAGATCATCTCTGAGTCCATCCCTTTTTAATGTGTATGTATCTGAACTCGCCCCTTTGATCCGAGAGTTTGGCTTTAGTCTTACGTCTTACGCCGATGAATTAAATTCAAGTCATTATATCTAGCATACAAGGCACTGAGCAACACAGGACCACTATTTCTTAGAAATCTCTTTGCCTGGTATGAACCATCCAGACAGTTATGTTCCGCAGGTGCTAGACTCATGAAAGTTACGAGAATACGGTTCTCAAGCTGGGGCGGCCGAAGTTTTTCGTATCGCACCGCAAAACTCTGGAACATGCTACCAATGGAGCTCAGAAGTGCAAGCTCCCTCACCATTTTCAGGAAAGGGCTAAAAACCTGCCTATTTCAGAACTAGATGCTTCGACTGGGCTTACCGCATTCCTAGCGCCAAGACACCTCCGGGTATTCGCGCGCTCAATAAATCTTACTAACATAACATAACATGCACCCTACATTGAGAAAATGGCCTCCCCATAGACGCCTGTATGGTTGGCGTCCCAACCAATCACAACGGTGCCATTGCAGCGTTGTGATTGGCGTAGGGGAGGGGAGGGAGGCTGCCTGCTTCCTGTTCCTGCAGAGGCAGGAAAAGCAGGGGCAGATGGGCAGTGAAGATGCGGGACCCGGTTAAGGTACGTTTTGAAAAAAATTATTATTATTTTAAAAAACCCTCCCCGCGTGACCCCCTTCCCTCGTGACCACTCGCCCATCCCCTCCCCCGACCTCGCAGGACCCCGTGCCCGCCCCCCACCCGTGAGCCATGCCAGCCAAGACTGGTAGGATTGTATGCAGAGGAATAAAGATGTACAATCCAGAGCTCCATGTGTGTCATATTCATTTGCAGGCTCCCAGGCTGGGGAGGACACTACAACTGGCGATGAGTGCGGGATCTGTACCCTGAAGAAAACTTAGCTCTCCCTGGAAGTGTGCAATGCTACTGCAAACTCCTTGTGTGTACCATGTGCCCGTACTTTGATGAGAAGCAGTTCGGATTTGGCATGTGTGGAGTCAAAGCCCCACTCCAGCCCACTTACGGCTCTTGAAGAAGTTGAAAAGTCTTGCAAAGGAGCACATTTGAAAGCCCTCCAGAAAGCCGGTAGTAAGACCAAAAGGTAGAGATACTGTGCCTAACACAGAGCCATCATCCATGCAAAACAAACGCTAAAGGCAGTGACAACTAGGTACAAAAGTACAAACGTACTCACCAGTACGAGTGAGGGAAGTGCCACCCAACCTCAAATCGGGTGTGATGACCAATCCTGGTTGAGCCGCCAATCCGTGCAAAGCAGCAAGTTGCAGCCAGTGCACCGAAATTGCCTTTGGAATTGTGAAATTTTTCAATGACTGCTGAAAAAAGCGCAAAGTACGATGCAGCTACGTTTCTGAAACCACCACCGCCATTCGACTCCGCCAAAAAGTAGAATATTGGCACCAGATGGACAGCATGGATAGAGACATTCAATGATTTTATAGATGGCCTAGAAGAGGTAGATGAGAAGAAAATAACTAAGTACCTAAAGAACCATGCCAGTGACAAAGTAAAAGAAGTGATGAAGAAAATATCACAAGCTGACAAAGTATCATACTGTCAAATCAAGGAAGCGTTGGTAGTCAAATTCAATCCAATGCTGAACGTCGACTATGAAAGGTACATTTTAAATCAAGCACGATAGCAAGCTGGTGAAATAATGGTTGAGTTTGTTGAAAGACTTGATATGCTTATCAAACACTGCAAGTTTAGCGAATTTAATGATGAAGAAGCTGTACATCTCCGAGTAATTGATGGCTGTCTTTCATACTCCTTTAGAAGACACATGTTGAGATAGATGCTCAGCCTGGAGAAAGTACTAATGGCCGCCAGGGCCGAAGAAAGAGCGGACCGCAAGCCGCTGACATGGAAGTTGGAATGGCAAAAAGTGAATTAGCATTGGCCGTGAAGAGTAAGAAGAGACACCAAATAGATGCATGTAAGTCTCTCATCTACCACAAAGAAAAGGTTATGCTTCCGATGTGGATTTTCATATCCACATAAAGACATATGTTCAGCCATGGGCCAAATGTGTAATAGCTGCGGTAAAGAGAACCACTTCATAATGGTTTGCAAAGCAAAAGAGAAACAAACTACGTCACAGCGAGAAGAGAAAATGGACACCAGAAAGTTCCAGGAGCCTTTTCGCCATGCCCGCAAAACAAAAAGGCAGCCTCAGTTATGACAAGTAGAAACCAAACAAAGTCAATCGCCGTCAAGTTCATCATACATAGGCTCGTCAACATCATCATCAAGCATCAGTGAGGAAGATGGATATGCTCTGATGGCATTGACCACACTAACGGCTGGCACTTGTAGGTCTGGCTGCCTGCAAGGAAAAACCAGTGACAAAACCAAACCAACAAACAAAACAACAAAACTGGTTTGGACATTGCCCCAAGATTACGATAAAGGTCAACGGTTGCCCCATAACATTCATTATAGACAGTGGTGCATCATTTATTATTATGCCAGTTGAAAAGTTCAACATCCTATCTCCTGTGCCACATAAAGGCTCATTCACAGCGACTATGAGACATAAAGCAGTCTCAGTGCAAGTGGCGATTCATGCTCTTCAAGGAGCTTTGTCCAGTGCTTGCCTACTTAGCCTTGCCACTGCTGCTGCCACGGGACTGATATCTATCAATTACAACCTCCACACTCAGGCTGAAGTTGTGAATCAGTTGCCTTTGTTATTTCACTGCCTGGGCAGGCTCAAGACAATGAAAGTGCGACTTAACATCAATGAGGGCATTCGCCCTGTTGCCCAGCGGCACCGCAGATTTGCTTTCCACTTGAAAGAACTAGAAACACTGTTGAAGCATGACACCATTGAGCACTCCACTGGACCTGCGCCATGGGAACTACCCATAGTGGTGGTGCCAAAAAAGGACAGTGAGGGTGCAGTGTTGATATGCTGTGTTGATATGTGCCAGGCCAACAAACAATCAAGAGAGAAAGACATGCTGGTCCACATATAGCAGGCATGACCATGCAACTGAACTATGCCAACCTTTTCTCCCATCTTGACCTAAACATGGGATATCATCAACTCGAGTTGAAAGAGAATTGCACGTACATCACTATTTTTTCAACTCATTTTGGATTGTTCAGATACAAAAGGTTGAGCTTTGAAGTGTCATCAGCTGCAGAAATATTTCAAGATTGCTCACCATCTTTGGAAATCCGAAAGCCAAGATGTCCCTTCACATTGAGAGGTGGGGTCTGAGACTGCAAGAGTACAAATATGTAATTGTACACAAGGTGGGTAAAGACCAGAACCCAGCTGATTACTTTTCATGAGTACCACTACATCGTCACAGTTTGACATCCAAGACAGCCGAGGAGTACACCAACTTCAATGTGAAGTCAAGTATGATACCAGCCATGTCAATCAAACAGATTATTGAGGCCACTAATGCTGAACAGAACATGCATATTTTCAAAGACATAATTCTGGCTCAATCCTGGAAAAGGAGTGTTCAACCTATTGCTTACAATGTCGAATTTCAAAAAATTCAAGAATGTACAGGATGAACTCTCTGTGAATTAAGAAGGTATTGTATTGAGAGGCTCAAGAATTGTCATGCCTGAGAGCCTAAGACAACAGGTCATTGAACTAGCCCATCAGGGTATTGTAGCTACCAAAAGACCCCTAAGAGAATGAGAGTGTTTCCTGCGCTTAGACGAGCGAGTTGAGAGGGAACTCAAAGACTGTCATTTTTGCAACTGCCTATCCCTCAAAGTGACTCAGCATCCACTAACCACGTCTGATCTTCCTACAAAAGCGTAGGAAAAGATAGGAGTTGATTTCTTTTGGCCCCTAGGAAACGGACATCTTCTCACTGTAGTCATTAATAAATATTCACATTTCCCCTTGGTAGAGAAGTTATCATCAACAACCTATAACAAGGTCATTGAGCTGCTGGACATCTTTGCAGCGTTGGGTATGCCAACCATTCTCAAATCTGACAGAGGTCTGCTGTTCAACAGCAAAACGTTCAAGCATCTTAAGAGTACACCTCTGTGGCCCCAAGCAAATGGTGTCATGGAACAATTTATGGGTACCCTCAAAAGGGTTATGCAGCAAGCATCCCTGGAGGGGATTGAATTAAAGCAAGCCCTGTTCAAGCCCTCCGTGCTTATCTTTCAACTTTTAGCACTCCATAATGGGTGAAAGCCCTGCCACCTTGCTATTTGGGAGAGCCATCAGAACCAAACTGCCCCATGGACAGCAGAGCGATCCTTGAGTGCTGACAAGGTTCGTGTCACCGACACTTCTCGATAGTGCACAATGAAGCCATACTCCAATCGGTGTCGGAGAGCCCAAGAGACAGTCTTCAAAGAAGGTGACTTAGTCCTGGTCAGGCAGAAGTGAATGCGGTAAACAGACACTCTGTTTGCTGTCGTTCCTCTGAGGGTTGTGACGTGCAAAGGACACAAGGTGACTGCTGATCGTCCTGGACAGTCCATCACATGGGACTCGTCACATTTCAAACACCTACCCCTGTGTTTGTCAGCTCCGACACTTACCGATGAGGCCATGCCTCCTAACAGTGCAGATCAAGCATCAGAACCTGAACCATCGGTGCCTGAACAGAGTGCATCTCAACCACTTCATGTCACTCAATCTGGTTGGCTAGTGCGTGTGCCTCAAGGACTCATTGAAGAAATATAATATAACTGTTGTTTGTACTTTTTATTTAACAAATGGGGAGCTGTAGTGTCGTGAGACTATGTGTGCTAGGACCCTTGCTGTCCTGGAAGGACTCAACAGAATAAGTACGTAACTTGCTGGGAGGTGTTGAGGTGTGGTTATTAATGGTTATTATGATGTAATCATAGTAAGATTGTATGCGGAGGAATATAGACGTACAATCCAGAGCTCTGTGTGAGGCGTATTCATTTGCATGATCCCGTGCTGGTTTGGACGCTACATATTGTTGACAGTAAGTGGTATTTTTACAAAATTGTAATAACCACATGCATATTTTTATTTTCTGCAAACAATAGTCATTTTTTATTTGTTTCAAATGTCTTTGCTGTAATGGTTTTCATCTTCAGTAAAGTTGAGAACATTAATTTCCACAACTGTGCTATCCTATTCTAACATATGTAAAAATTATAAATAATGCATAATGAGCAGCATTTTTGACAATGTATAAAAATTCAAAATAGCCTGTCTTCATGAGGAACTTGTCTTTGATTTATTTTATTATATGGTGCTATTTAAGTGTGCGTCTATTTAAGTAGAATGATGCATTTCAGTTGTGCCAAATACCCCAAACATGCATCCAATTGTTAGGTTCAAATTACATACCTCCACAGTTAATTCAAGTATATGATTCATATTAACATCATGTCCAACATGATTACATATATTAGACACGTATATTTAAACAATTTACAAGAAAGCAGCATGCAATCTAAATATTAGGACTTTCCTTTTGGATATGAAGTTGCTCACTTTCTCGTAATATATTTAACAAGCATTGGCATAGCCAATAGGTCTCGCCTTTGGGATCTTATAAGTGTTTAGCTATATATTTTGAGTTTGCGTAAGTGTTTAAGCTGTTTAAATGCTGGTAAGTTGTATGTACCTGTGTGAATGTTTGCTTGTTATGGGGGGGTTTTTTGTGATGGGGGGTGCATAAATAATAGGAGGATGAAGGTTAGTTAGTTAGTTAGTGATAGTGAGAGAGTTAGTTAGTTATTGAGAGAGAGTGAGTGTAAGTTAGTTAGTGAGAGAGTTAGTTAGTGAGTGAGAGAGTTAGTTAGTGAGAGAGAGTTAGTTTGTTAGTTAGTGAGAGAGTTAGTCAGTCAGTTAGCAACTGAGTTAGTTAGCTAGTGAGAGAGTCAGTTAGTCGGTGAGAGTGAGTTAGTTATTGAGAGAGTTAGTTATTGTGAGTGAGAGAGTTTGTTAGTTTTTTAGTTTGTGAGAGTGAGATAGTTATTTACTTAGTTAGAGTGAGAGTTAGTTAGTTAGTGAGAGTGAGTGAGTTAGTTAGTGAGAGTGAGAGAGAGAGTTAGTTAGTGATTGTGTGAGAGAGTTAGTTACTTAGTTAAACGGGCATTGAGAATTTACGTATGCAAATTGCTTTTGTCCGCACACCTGAAGTGACCTTGTACGGGGAAGGGAGGGAAGGCAGTTCAGAGGCCATGTCTAAAGATTGACGAAGTGCATTATTTTTAGCCGGGTCTATTGTCTACAGTAATTCCAAAATGAAGATATGAATCAGTGTGAAAAACATAAATTATTCTTATCTAAAGCCCTCCCGGGTGCACGTTTAAAAATAGGCACGTCTGTACTTTCATATTTGTGTTCTGCCATTGTCTTTGACTTGTATGTGGCACATAGCAATTTCCGATGCTACGCATTGCTACTCTTAGTGTGGGGTTAAAGCACAGATAACTTATCTGAGAAGCCCATGCAGGGTAGTGCTACTTGTGTGTCCATTGTTCTCGTTTTATACTTCTGTACCGGATTGTGTTTCACTTGTAAGGTAGGAGTGAAAACACAGCTTTTAAAGGAGAAATCACTTAAATATTGACTAAACCTGTATGTAGCTCCAACTCTGCTGCATGCATACTATTGTAGTCAATTATATTAGTACTGTTTTATATAGTGTTTCGTACCATTCGTCTGCTATTTCTAGGCACTGTAAAAACCTGTGTTATTAGCCAATTTCTAACTGAATTTATATATTTATTCGATAGTCGTTGGAATTTTCTTTTTATTCAAAATTAGATGACTTATTGGGGGGTGGTGTAAAATATATATGTATCTTTTTGTAATCTGACAATGTTAATTTCGCATTGCGGTTTTATTAGTTTTTTTTTTTAATTATTATTTATTGCGAGTATATATATGTATAGTGCGAACCTCGCCCTAGGCGGTGCGCAGTGAAGTATTCCAATGAATTTGCTCAGCGAAGCGCGGAACGTACCGGTTTGCATGTGAATTCTATATCTTGTGTGGGAATAGTTCACGTGCACATAGAATCGGGATGGTGCCTCCGTGGGTGAACTGGCCCATGTTCAGAGACTGGATTGTTTAGAGGTAGCGGTGGGCCAATAGGCGCGTTCCTCCTGAACGGCTTGTACTTGTGTCCCGAGGAGTGACGTAGCCATCTGCTACTTGGTGATTTGTGTAGTTTAACCTCACCAGGTCAGGGGAAGCACTGATTAGGATGGTTCCATGTGAGCAGAGACGACCACCTGATACACGTTTGGGTGCATGAACTGATGTAATAAATGGTTAAACCAGAGAGACAACTGGTCCCCTACAGAGTACTTTACTCCTACCTATGACCCCTCCCTGTGACCACTCGGGCACTTCCTGACTCCCTTGCATTAAATGAATTCAGAGTCATTCTCGGCTTTGCCCATGAATGCCTCTCGCCCACCCGGGGTGCGTTGAGGGCACTTTAAGGCGCACATCAGCACTAATCTCCCTCTGATGGCGCCTCTCTTCAGATGCAGATGAGGCAGAGCTTGGGTTCCTTCACACCCACGCCAGTGGAGAGGCTGCCTGTGTGGTGTCAGCATGGCGAGGGTGTTATCATCTGTATAAATAATGCGCAGGATAATTAATGCGCTCTGTATTGTGTGTGCTAATATTTACCATCAATGGAGCCACAACAAGCCGAGCAGCCTTGTGATCGTGGCTTCTGCATGGAAAGTGAAGCCTGCACTGAGGCGTGGGAGAGCAAAGGCGGCTTTTGCTTTGACAGCAGAGCTGCCAGGCCGGCACGTGTTTACACAGTGGCACTTTGTGATTTAATGTTCGTAAAACCCAAAGATCAGCAGTAAAAGGAAGGGGATTCAAGCTCGATTTGGAAAAGATAACAAGGCCAACAAGTGTGCAGCTGTCCAGCAACCAAAGCGAGGGGCTCACGTTGGTGCCCATAATCGTCTGCCTTGAGTTTGGAACCTTTATTTTGGATCACCAGCATTGCATTCCATGGGGTCACTGTCGTTTATAGTTTGATCTGTGCCGCTGTCTAACCTCTTTCCTGGGAGGTTAATGGTCCCGGTGGGCTGTTATGTGCACCCTCGAAAAATCAGAACTTCAAAGGCAAGTCTTATCTCTGAAAGGAATGAAAGTACAGCACCAACAAAAAGAAAACAAACGCGCGCGCCTCACGCTGAAAGTAAAAAAACAAATTTGACGAGGAGAGGAGGAGGCAGCAGGGGGAGGGGAGAGAGGAGGGGGCCTGCGCCTGTTTCCCTTACGGGAGCGAGCAGGAACCATCTGTTAATTAGAAACAGATGGTTTCAAAGCTCGCTCCCGCAAGGGAATCGCCAAACGTGCATGCGTTGCCATTGAAAGCAATGCAAAGTGTGCACGTTTTTGGCAGAAAAAGGGAATCGATTACTAAAGGTCTCCTCCTACGCAGCGCATGCGCGCTGCGTAGACGAGACCTAAAAATGACACTTTCTACATACACCTTCGTCCTTGGACTGTGATTAATCATGTTGAGACACAACTCCTTTCTGCTTTTCTAACCTCTTCGATGCTCATGACGGCACCACGCCGTCATGAGTCACGGTTGAGCTGTGCTCATGACGGCGTGGTGCCGTCACGACCACGCCCGCGATTGGAATGTCCAGCACCTGGCTGGAATTCCTGCCGCAGGCAAGCGGCTAAATATTTAATGTATAGCAACAACACACACTCATCCATGCAAAATGTATTCTTATAATATCATAATGCTTATGTTACATTATTGGAAAGTATTACATCAAAATGCATTTTAAGTACCAACAAACAAAAATATATATGTCATACAACACAGCATACTGCTTTAAACATCAAAACGGAGGATAAATATATGCAACATGTTCAGTTCTTGATCATAAATACAGATGAGCCCAGATTAAATAAATTAACACACACTGCAGGGCAGAAAGAAACGTTGCTGTTCTGCTTTGTGTGAAAGTGAGGCAGCTTAAAAGGCTCATTTGCAGAAAGATATGGGGCTTTTCTGCTGCCTCCTAGTGCTGTGTAGGCTTGTAACAAATCAGTAACCCTTGCACCATAGTGCAATGGTGCATGGGTTGTAGGCAGGATTGTGTTTTGGGCAGGAAGGGACACCTTTCTGGCTAAAAATAATACTTAATGTTGGTGTCCTCTTTCAATGTGTGTAGCAAGATGCTGAACACATGAAAAAAGGAAATAAAGAGGACAGGGAAAGTTGTATTTCCTGGTTACTTCTCACTGAGGAAAGCGTAGCATTTAGAGGCATTCCCACAGGTACAGGTTATTGTAAATATGAAAATGCACCAAAATCAAAGGGTGGATTCACAGGAATGCTCAACCGCCACCCATGGAACCCCTTCCCAATGCACCATGTGCTGCCTTGGTTAAATTTTAATGTAATAATCCATGTGTTAGATCTTGTATCATTGGCATGGGTTTCCTCCCTAACTTTCTGCCTTCAACCCTCCTGTTTTGCTGACTTCATTTTTGCTGGATTTAGGACTATGCAAACGTTATTACTGCTAAACAGTATTAAATTGTATGTGCTCACTACTTAAATCATGGTAGAATTGGCTTATACCCAATTGTCATAATTAATTTAGTTGCAAGTCACTAGTAAAGTAGCACTACCTGTGCCCAGAGCCTGTAAACTAAATGATACCAGTGGGCCTGCAGCACTGACGGTGCCACCCACTTAAATAGCACTTTAAACATGTCTCCGGTCTGCCATTGCAGCTTGTGTGTGCAGTTTTTAAACTGCCATGTCGATCAGGCAAAATAAACCTTTTTATCAGGCCCAAACCTTCCTTTTTGATACGTATAGGTCTCCTCTAGGGTACGCCCTGGACAGCCCAGAGAGCAGGGTGCAGTGTTTTTAATAAGTTGGACATGTGTTTTTTAGTTTTACTAGGGACTTACAAGTAAATTAAATAGGCCAATTGGGTGTAAACCAATTCTACCATGTTTTATGGAGAGCACACAAGCACTTTAGCACTCGTTGGCAGTGGTAAAGTGTGCAGAGTCCTAAAAGCCAACAAAAAAGGGTTCAGAAAACAGGAGGGCAAAGGCAAAAAGTCTGGGGATGACCCTGCAGAAACAGCAAACTTCAACAGAAACATATATATTGGTACTGCGTCAGTTGTCCAACATTGCTGTAAGTGTGTATGATATGTTGGTTATAGGATACAAATTAAAAGAAGAAACGGCAATGTTCTATGTTATATTGGTGCATCTCTAGAGGGCTATGTTTCAGCGACATCAATAGTGTAGAATTATTCTCTTCCCACCACAGGACACTGTGCATTACTGTTATTGGCTCTGCTTGCCCAGCACAATATCCACGTCAGTACTGCATTCAAAACCTCAGCATACAGAACACATCACAAATTTGGACACATGGATTTACGACACTAAATAAAATATAGTACCATTAGCAGCCAGCACAGATCGGGGGCGTCGGGGCGGTGAGGGGAATGCAAAAAAAAAAACTTACCTTATCATCGCGTCTCTCTGTCTCTCCTCCGTGTCGGACTCGGGCCGGAACAGGAAGCAGGAACCAGGAAGCACCCAGGAAGCACCCAGGCTCCCCTGACCAATCACAACGCTTCAATGCAGCGTTGTGATTGGTCTGAGTGCCGTGTTTCGGCGCTCAGACGGGGACCGGAGGCCTAGGCATGTTCTCCACCCAAGCTGTAATGCAGCCTGCATGGAGAACATGCAACGTGCGCATGACTGTTTGGCCGGCCCGAGAGGGCAGACCAAATCGTCACGTGCACTTGGAGTGAGCAAACCACTCCTCACCTGTCCTACTCTAAGAGCAGAGCAGCCCCGCCCGCCCCGGCCATAAAGCAGCAGGAAAAACAAAATTATAATAACATTGAGGTATTATAATTTAATTTTTCCTTTAGTTACACTGCTTAAAAGCAGTGAGACGACGCTCCTCCGCCTTTGCAGAGGAGCCGCCACTGTATATTACTCAGCCCATTGTGCATAATGTGCATGTAATAGATCAATGCATGTAATGTAATGCTTAGACTTTTAGGGGTAGGTTTTACTATGAATCACGCAGCGTAGCATTCCAGAGGGATGCCTCCAAAAATTGTCTTGCTGCATTGCGATGCTTTCTTGCATTATTGAAGCGTCTTAGATAGTAAATGGAGAACCACAATACAAGTGCAACGCAAGCGACACGCATCACAACAGTTAATTGTAGTTCTGTTGGTAGGCAAAGTGAGGCATCTCCGAAGACCAAAGAGAGGATGTTAATTGTCATGCACTTTAATTGTTGAGACAGGACCACTGCACAGAGAGAGAAGTGTCATGGGATCACAAAATGAATAACTTCACTTTAGTGTTGATTTCTACACAAACAATTCTAAGGATCAATCTATCAATTGCTTTAGCTGTGGCTTGAACTATATACCACATAGTTGATATATATACCAAAAAGCACACACAAAATAACTTGCAGTCTTGGTGTAGTCAGTCATACGTAGCTTCTTCACAACAGGACAGCACGTGTGTAAAACAGAAGAATAATTTTGCAGGACTTTAAACGTATGGATGGAACCACCATGGGCTGTATCTGATCCAAATTCTCCCTAGACCAGAAGACAGGACCCCAGGTGGTATTTGGATAAGGTGCTGTTAAAAGGCATGCAAACAGAAGCTTTCAAAACTCAGTAATATGTAGAGCACAACTGACCAATGTACACTAGATGAGAACAATAGGCCGATGTATTTAGAAGTATATTCTATGTATTGGGGCTGATTTACTAAGATTTTGCATTGGGGTTGCTTCACTTTTGTGGCGCAGCCCCAATGCAAAATCATTTTTGTCTTTTACTATGCCACACAAAGCCACTTTGTGTTGCTTTGCATGGTTTAGTAAATAAAAAGTAATGGAAGGCAGCGCATAATGCTGCCTTGCGTTACTTTTTGTTGGGAAGGCACTCCATGGATGGAGCACGGGCGTTATCATGTATCCACCTATGGGTTTTGGTCCATTGCCATAGTTACTAAAGCTAGTAAACCTGGGAATGAATCAATATCATACACCTTCCCAGTGAGGCGTAACAAGGAGAAATATCTTTATTTCTCCGTGTTATTTCCTCCTTCCCCATGTGCTGCATTCTGTGCAGCACTCACAGAAAGAGGAAAATGCCTCTTTGGATTATTTTTGTGCAGGAAGGTGACTTTCAGGGCCGGACTGGCCGTAGCGGCCACTGGGCGTTTCCCCGGTGGGCCGCCAGGGTGGGGGCAGGTTTTGCAGCTTAGCTGTAATATCGGCCCCCTGTAACAAAAGCGGCAGTGGTGGGAAGGTAGTGGTGCTTCCAGCTAGCCCCCCCACGTCCCCCGGGGGCCTGCCGAGCTGTTTGCCAGGGCCGGTTTCGGTTCCCAGTCCAGCCGTGGTGACTTTCCTGTACAAAAGAAATCCTCCCTTGAAACGCAGACGTCCTTGCACTATGGTGCACAGGTGCACGCTTTGGCCCTAGGCAGCGCACTGTGCTAGCTCAAGGGGAGAGCAGAAATGCTCTATATTTTTGTAAATATGTCTGCTCTCTCCCTTCCACGCAACGCAACACAGCAACTTTCCTCGCTGCCCTGCGTTGTGTGAAAGCTATGTAAATTTGCCCCTCTGTCTTTATGTGAATGAGGTATTTGCTCTGTTCCTGTCCTGTTGCACTCATTATGCCACTTTGCATTCATAATCATGGGTTTGGGTCTATGTGATACAAAGTAGTTAGGTTTCGCGCACGCATCAACTTTTCAGTTCAACATATATTTGTGCAGAAAAGATACGTCATTTGAGCATCAGCACTCACTCATACTAAATCTAGGCTTGAGAAAACCTAGGTCTCCATTTCTCTGACTTCATTATTTTACTCCCATCTTGTGATGAGGGGCCGTTTTGGTGTGGTTTGGTCTAATGTGAGGTCATTTAGAGGTTGGCTGACAGCCGAGCAAGCCTTCTGTTCAATGAAGAACCTCCACGTTCATTGTGGCAAACCCAGGTAGCTGGGCCAGATAGTTTTTCAGTTGGCGCAGTGGAAGCCATTGCAGCAAAACCTAAATGCAGACACTCACCACACCATGCATGGGTCTTTGTGCATCTGTAAATCATGTCACAACATTAAATGAAAAGAGCATTTCAAGCACCTTCGAATACTGGGGCTTGGACCACCCATTTTTGTAAATTGAATTTTCAGGTATTCAGTTAAACATACTCATATGTTGAGCACACAAAAGAGCTCTTTAAACAGAATAGATAGTAATTTACAAAAATGGTCCTGCCACATTGTTGTAACATTTCTTAGATTCTACATTATATTTTCAAGGTTCTCTATGTGGAAGGTATGGCAGTTTGAAACTATTGTTTAATAAGTTGACATGTTAAAATGGTTTTTCATATGTGCAAAACCTAATAGATTAACAACTATATCCATGTACACGAGATTGGAAGTTAGAAGGTCCTGTAGTGTTAAAACTTATGGGTGTGCGAAATTTGCATTTGCAAAATTACGCAAAGCTATGAGAACATGACGCGGAACTCAGAAAATGCATGACCAGCATTTGGCGCTGCATTTTAGCAAGATGTCCACTTTGGATGTAATGACGCATTTCATGCTGGAAATTGGAATAAAAAGCACAAGTGCCGTGAACAGAGTGGTTCCGATGCACTCTTGCTAATTTTCTACTGCGAATGATGCATAAATGAATTGATGTAATATTGTAAATTTCAGACATTTTGCATAACGAGCGTAACGTGAAATTAACAAAATTATGCAAGTTTACACTTGTGTAATGGAAATTTTTCCCAGGCCTTGTTAAAACCTGCTGTTAGTCTGTATTTGATGCTCTATCTATATGCACCTGAATGCATCAGATCAAGTGTAAGGGCTTCAATGAATACATGAAAAAATATATATATATTGTGCTTTGCTGCCATCTAGTGGAAATATACATTATTACATTAGTTGTTCCTTGCTTGAAAGTGTCCTTTTCAATAAATACATTTGTATACGAATCTTATTATAATATATAATTAGAGAGATTATTTCCAAATTAGCCGGTGGGTTACAAATAGTAAAGATTGCTATGTATCCGACCAATGGCTGAATAGGAGACATTGCGCACTGTTTGACCAGCAGTCATGAAAACAACAAAGAAACTTTACTATTTGCCTCCCTACTATCTAAAAAGCGAACATGT
This sequence comes from Calotriton arnoldi, assembly GCA_963921515.1. Classification (NCBI taxonomy): domain Eukaryota; kingdom Metazoa; phylum Chordata; class Amphibia; order Caudata; family Salamandridae; genus Calotriton; species Calotriton arnoldi. The sequence goes on along the minus strand of CAWUFW010004979.1, from coordinate 673,923 downwards.
GCACGCTTTGGCCAGCGGTCATGCAGCTAGTAATGAAATATGTAAGATTGGCAGGTGGCTGTGCAAATACTAAAGAAACTTCAGTATTTACAGCGCTGGCAGCTAAATAGTATAGATTTGGCCAGCCGCCTTTCAAATAACAAAGAAACTTCACTGTTTCTTCACTGTTTATTGTTAAAGCAAAGAAACTTTAGTATTTACGCAGCTGCTCACTAAACAGCTGAGATTATACACAATTTATCTAAAAGTCTGGTAAATAGAAAAAACACGTACATTATTTGCCGGCGGCTGAATAGAAAGCAGAGATTATGCACTATTTGGCGGGTGGCTATGCAAATACAACGAAATATCACTATTTACCTAGCCACTGGGAAAACAGCAGAGATAGTGCATGATTTGATCATCCACCATGCAATTAACAAAGAAGCTTCACTATTTGCCTTTGAGTTTCCCTGTTTTCCCCTCGATCTACGATTTTCGTCTCAGTCCTTCAATTCTCCCCAAAGTCCGGCTGCTTTCCCCCTAGCCTTCCAACTTTCCCCTAGTCTGCCCATTTTCCTCTCCAATTCTGTTCACTTTCACTTCTCCCTGGCTGCTTTCTCCCAGCCTGCTCGCTTTATTCCCAGTTTGCTTGTTCTCCCCCACTCTGCCGTTTCTGCCCCCAAATCTGTCCGTTATCACCTCAGTCATCAGAGGCTACCACATTGTACCCAGCCTGCCTGCTTCTCCTGAGTCTGCCCAGTCTCCCAAGTCTGCCCATTTTCCCTTAAGCCTGCCTGCTTTTCTCCCTTGTATCCGGTTTCCACCGTTTTACTCATTGTTCTCTCAAGCCTGCCAGCTTCCCCTTAGCCTGTCCACTTCCACAAGACTGTCGTTTCTCTCCCTGAACTGGCCCACTTTTACCCCAATCTTCTTGTTCTCCAAATGAAGGTGCCTGATTTCCCCTCAGCCCAACAACTTCCCCTGTTTGTCTCTGGCTAGTCTGCTCTTTTTCACCTATTCCATCCATTTTGACCTCAGGCTGCATGTAGGCTTTATCTCATATGTGCAATCTTTGCCCATGTTTTTTTGGTTCTTCCGCAAGTTGACATTCTTTGCCCTCCCGCTCCCAAGTTCACCTGTTTCCCACAGAAAATGACCATTCTCCCCACACTTTGCCCTCTTTTCCCTCACCCTGCTCACTTCCAGCTAGTCTGTCTAATTGCCTGTTGGCCCGCCCACATTCTCACAGTTAAGTCAAGTCAAGTAGCTTTTATTTCGGTTAAAAACCATAAAAAGGACGCATATAACTTTTTTCATTTGTACAGTGCAAATTTCATAAGTATAAGTACAGAATATAGATTATGCATTATCATGATACCAATAGGATGCGCTAGCTAACAATAAAAAAAATTAAATCATAAAAGATATGTCAGATAAAATCTTTTCCATCACAATAAACCTTAATCATCATTACATTAGAATTTCATAGCCCTCTTTTTCCTTGCTAGCCCTACTGCGAATAGATATCTGCTGATACCGAGGACTATGGATGGAGAGGTATCAGTTTGTAAGACTCTCAATGTATCCAGATGTTTCCTGAACCCCAAGTTACAGCATATCGGACGGATCCATTTTCTTCTGGGGTTGGCATAAACCGGGCGAAAAAACATGATATGTGCAAGGTTTTCTTTAGCATTTAAAGTACATAAAGTGCAATTAACTCCCTCATCATTGGGGTAATCTGGTTTCCAACTCGCTGTGCAGGAATTAATTAAAATAATGCCAAATCGAAATTTCATGTGCAGTGTGTTCGCTAATTGGGGCTGCACAGTACCCATATATGTTTTGAATCCTGCATTTGGTTTGACAGTTAAAAACTGTGCAGACACCCTACCCAATATTGGGTTTTAGTGAAGGCTAATCAAGACTTAGGGTCTGATTTACGTTTTGGTGGACGGGTTACTCTGTCATAACGGTGACGGATATCCTGTTCACCAAAATATAAATCCCATAATATCCTATTGGATTTATATTTCGGCGTGCGGGATATCCATCACCGTAACCCATCCACCGAAATCTAAATGAGGCCTATAGTCCCAGTAAGTTCCCTTTAGAAGCCTCTTGGAGTGAAAAGACAATGAATTCGGGTCGCTCCAGAAAGTACTAAAACCCAGCTTGGTGAACCAAGTCTGGACATATTGGAGCCAGGGGAAAGTGGAGAGGTTGTCAAGTCCCATCAATTCCCTTAGTCCCTCTCTATAGTGAACAAGTTTAAGTGTAACCCACAGCTTTACCCAGAAGAACAAAGGCCTCAGAGTAGCTAGATGCTCATTTCTCTTGACATCTATATCATGATGCACTGGAATCAAAGGGGTGCACCTAGGGAGGCATAGTAGCATCCTTACAAATTTATATCCCCCCAAAATGAGCTTATCTAGGTTACACACTCACCACAGTTCTGCTCCATAGAGTGCTGCCGTTTGGGCCTTATACTTATAGACCTCTAAGGCTGGGGTGATTGCTTTAGATATAGTGGCTTGATGTTTTTTAATGATAGCCATAGAGCTTTGAGCAAGAACTGGATTAGATTTATTTTTATGGGGACTCCACGACAGTTTAGAATCAAGTGTTATACCAAGGTAGCTAAAGTTAGGTACATGCTTCAATTGCTGTTTCTTCACTGCGATGCTTCTTCTAAAAGTTCTTTGTGGTCTTATTTCTATATATTCCGTTTTGCTAGGATTAAGTTCAAGGCCCTTGGTCATAGACTAATCAATGAAATGTCAAGTAGCCTTTGAAAACCCTTCGGTGTTTGAGACATTAAGATGGTATCATCCACAGAAAGTAATACAGGTACTGGAGCCCCACAGAGCTATGGAGAATCGTGGTTACATTTCTGCAGATGATGTTGTTAACATATAATGAAAAAAGGGTGGGTGCCATCACACATCCCTGTCTCACACCCCTTTTTATAGATATAGCATCTGTGAGTTCCTCACGGGGGCCCCACCAAACGTTTGCGTAGTTGTCTGTTTGTAGCCTTATAATCTGGGTTAGGAGTTTGTTGGGCATACCTCGGTCTTTTAGCGAAGCCCACAGAAGTTTCCTCGGGACAAGGTCAAAAGCTGCTTTTAAGTTGACATATGCGACGAGCAAATGGCCTTCTCTCAACTTTGTGTATTTACATGCAATACATAAAAGCCTGAACACCTGGCCGATCATACTAACGTGTGTTCTAAATCCCACTTGATATGATGATAGTATGTTATTTTCGTCTATCCAATTGCTGAGTTTGTTCAAGACCTGTTTGGCATATACTTTTTGCAGCGTATCTATTAGATGTATTGGTCTTCAATTGGCAGGTTCCTGTCTGTTCCCCTTTTTAAAAATAGGGACAATTTTGGCCCCTCTCCATGTATCGGGTACAGGGGCACCTGAAGCCACTGCTTTACACAATAGGTTTATGTAGGGTACCCATACATCCTTATTTTGCTCCCAGTCTGCTCGCTTTCCAACCAGCTTGCTTGAAGCACCCCCTCCCCCAGAATCGCTCTACTTTCCCCTCAGCATGCCCCTGCTCCCCCAATATGCTTATTTTCTACACAATTTGCCTTCATTCCCCAGTCTGCCCATTCTCCCACTGAGGCTGTCTGCTTTTAAATTAGCACACCCACATCCCCAAGTTTTCCCCCTCTCCCTCAGCTATCAACTCTCCTCAATCTGTACATTTTCACCCCATGGCTCTGCTCTCAGTCTGGGCCCAGTCTGCCATTCCCTGCTTCATATTGTCCACTTCCTCATCCAGATTCTCTGGTCTCTTCGGCATCTATCTCCTCTTCCACAGTCACTCTGCTCTCCCTAGTGTCTCTTCACCAGCCCTGGTCTGTCCCCTTGCATCTCATCTATCAGCTAATGCCAGTCTGTCTGCATTATCTCCTGTCTGTCTACTCTTTACACCTGTCCTTCACTCTCCTCACCTATCGCATCTCCTTACCACTCTCTAATCTGTAAGCCAACCAATCTGCTCTTTTCAAATGGCTCCATTCTCTCCCCAACCTCCTCATTCTCCTCAGTCTCTCTGCTCTTCCTCGCCTGATACTTTTACCCCCAGTTTGTCTGCTCTGGCCTCCACCTTCCCCACAAACGGCCTCTTAGGGCTTCAACTTGCTTGCCATCCCTCCAGTCTCACCTCACTGTCTTCCAGTCAGTCCGCTCTCCACCAAACTCTCAGCTCTCTTGCCAGCCTCTTGCTTCTCCCCATTCTCTATGTTCTCCCCAGTCTGTGCCCTTGCCCTCTCAGTCTACATTATCTCCCTGTATCTATCCGATCACTCCAGTTTGCCTTCTATGCACGTCTGCCCCTGTGTGTCTGCTGTCTCTCTTGTTTGCTCTCCCTATCAGCCTCACTACTTTCCCTGTCTCTCTTCTCTCCCTTTCTTTCTATCTTTCTGCTCCCCATGCCAGTCTACCCACTCCCACCACCAGCCCTCCACTCTCACCACCAGCCCTCCACTCCCACCACCAGCCCTCCACTCTCACCAGCCCTCCACTCTCACCACCAGCCCTCCACTCCCACCACCAGCCCTCCACTCTCACCATCAGCCATCCACTCTCACCACCAGCCCTCCACTCCCACCACCAGCCCCCCACTCTCACCACCATCCTTCTTTCCCTTCCAGTCTCTGCACTCTTCAAGCCAGTCTCTCTGTTCTCTCCACAATTCCTCCGCTTTCACCCCAAACTCTCTATTGGCCACCAGTCTCTTTGCTCTTTACATCCTGCCTGCTTTCATCACAGTTTGTCAGTTCCTTCCCGAGATGGCACTTTCTGCCTTCAACCCAACCACTCTCCCTCAAGTATGTTCTCACTCTCGCTTGAGTCTGTTCCCACTCTCCTCCTGACTGCCTGCTTCCCTCACTCTATCTCCTCACCCAGACTGTCTACTCTCCATTCCGTTATCTCCTTTCTCTCCAGTCTGTCTGCTCTCCCCACCAGTCTCTCTAGCCCCAGCCGCAGCCCCTCACTCATCGTCAATGTCTCCACTCTTCTCTGAAACTGACCGCTCTTCCTTTCAATATCTCTGCTCTCAGATAGTCTATCTATGTCGCTCGTCAATTTCTCTGTGCTCCCCAGCCTCTTTTCTATTCTCAAGAACGTTCTTTCTACCTTCTAATCCATCCCCTTGATTCTCTCCCCTCATCTCTCTGGTCTTGGAGTGTCTTCCTATTTCTTCTCTCTCCCTGTCAGTTTGTCTTCTCTTCATTGTAATCGGTCCACTCACATCCCAGTCTGTCCGCTCTCCCATCAGCCACTGTGCTCGCTCCAGTCTGTCTGCTCTGCCTGTATGCCTCAGCACTCTCCAAGCCAGCCTCTCTGCTGTCCCTCAGACTGTCCTCTCTCCCTCCAAGTCTTTCCACCCTTCCCTTCTCTCCACTTTCCCCTTACAGACTTTTTAACGAGTTTCTCCTCGCTACCTCACAGTCTCTCTGCTGTTACTTCCATCCTATCTGCCCTGCCCCCCATCCCCATCTTGACCCTTCCTGTCTCAGCTTTCCAGCTCATCTGCCAAGTTCTCTGTTGGCTGTTCCAGTTGGATCACTCACCATCAGTCTCACTGATCTCATCTAGTTTTCCTCCACTCCCTAAATACTGTCCTTCTCACTGACAGCCTCTTTGCTCTCCCCCTTATTGGTCTGCCCTCCCCACTAGTCCCTCCACTCTCACTGACTTTTGCTCCACTCTCCTCAGCCTCTGCACTGCACCCCAGTCTTGGACTCTCCGTCCCAGTCTCTCTACTCTGTTTAGACTCTCTCTCTGCACCACCTTCTTCATGTTCCCCAGTCTGCTCTCCCTTTCAGTCAGCCCAATCCCCCTCCCAGTCCCTATGCTTTTCATCTCAGTGTCTTCACCCTGCCATTCTGCTCTCCTTTCCTCGTTGTCTACCTCCTCGTCTAGTGTGCCCCCTCATCCTCCTGGTCTGTGCGCTTTCACCATCAGCATCTCCATTCTTGCTCCTTTCTACTTGGTCTAACCACCAATCTCTTACATTTCCATGCCGTACTTTGAGCTCTTCCCCAGATTGTCTGTCTTCCTCTCAGTCTCTCCACTCTCCGTTTCTCTTTGCTCATCCTAAACTGTCTCCTCTTTAACCCAGTCTTTCCACATCCTCCATCTCTTCTTTCTCCCTCTTAATCTGTCCGTTCTCCACCCCAGTCTCTTTTCTCTCCCGAGCAGTCTGCTTTCTCTCCCGGCCGGCCTGCTCTGCCCCAGCTTGCCCTATCCTGCCACAACTTTCCTGCCCTGCCCTTTCTATCTCCGCTCTTTCCCCTAGTATGCCTACTCTCTCCAGTTTCTCCACTCCCAGAAAGACATCCCGCTGACTCTCCTAGTCTATCTGTTCTCCTTTCAACTCCCAACTCTGCCCGCATATCGGCTCTCCTCTCCTCTAGTCTCTCTGCATTCCCAATCTCTTCATTCTCCCTGGATGGCTGGGCATGCAACTTCAAATAATAAAGTGACCTGATTGGCCGAGGGATCTTTTATTCCATCAGCCACCTCGCTCCAGTGGGAGCGAGAAGCTCCCACGAGTCCCACGAGGTAATCCCCCAACACCGCCCAAGGCACACTGTATTACTGTGTTTATTAATTATTTTGGCTTCCAATTCTAACTTATTTTACTTTCTGTAATGATTAACTTGACATTTGAACTGAGAACAGGAAGAAACCTATGCGGGCACATTTTTCAGTAATGGTTTTGGCTGAATATTGAAACATAGGTTTTTATCCCCTTCCCTCAAAGTAACCCTCCCTAATGTTAATTGAGTTGGAGCATCAACATATATATTTATATATATATATAAATAGCATATATACAGATGTGCAGAGTGTAATATGGTATTATTACCATTGCTGAGTGTGGTGAGAGGCAATGACTCATGAGAAGTGAAGCTTCAAGTGAGTCATAATGCCGCTCCCTACCTTTCTTTGGTAGTAAATAGCATCTTATAGTCTGTGGATATGGCTGTACAATTTACAGCAAGCTATTTTTCCCTGTTTAGTAGTTATAAACAAAAAACACATCCAGAGCACAATGGTCTAAGTTCATGCAGTGGCCACAATCACAAAGGTAAACTTACACTTTTGTGTAAGTTTGCGATTGTGTGCTATTCGCAAAGGTATTTTCGTAGCAGTATCTTTACGATTGCGGCATCTACACACATAAAATGATAGAATAGTCCTATCTTTTCATGTGCGGAGACTCTGCAGTCGTAAAGATACTACTACGAAAATACCTTTGTGAATAGCAAACAATCGTAAACCTACACATTGGGCACTGCCTGATTGCCCTATAGGCCAACCTGACCCTGGAGATCTAAAGAAAGCAGTATTCAGGTTTGGTGTCAAATTCACAGAGGGCTCATGCATGCTCTGGGATTATTAAAGCAAAGTGCGCTGGAGCATGCTGATCCACCTCCATCCCTCCTGTCTGATGGGCATCTTTAGATAAAGCAGAAGTCCACACTTGAAAGCAAAGGAGAGAAAGACGGTAAGAGAGGGAGAGAGAGAGAAAGAGAGAGAGAAACACCGCACAGTCTCTTCCATTGTTGTCTGTTTTGGACACCTTGATCTGCAGCCAGACACTTGCTTGGCTTTGATTGGCAGTATGTATAATAGAATAGTGGAGACTAAGGACATTTCCATGGGTTTCTACACAATGCCATCCCTAGACCTATTTGTCTTAGGCATACCTGAATAGCTTGAATCCACCTACTCTGAGGATACATGCCTCAGTGGTGCCTCCCTTTATGACTAAGAAACACCAATTAAACTGAACACTTGAAACAAACTACATGAAAGTCACCAAAACCACCCTCTGGTGAGGGGTTGAAGTTAATGCCACAGTTCTAATATAAGTTGTGCCATCATCATAAAAAAACGTTATTATAAGTTTAATTGAAATCTTTACAATACTAAAACCACACATTAAAGCTTAATCATTTAAAAGAATATTTAAAAGCCACATTAATTAAGGACGTTAAGTATTGCTCATTTTTCTTTCGATTATTCTCTAGGCTTAAAACAGTAATTCAAACTGCCAACTTTTATTGCAGTGCAAGGTCTCTCAATAGATATTGATAGAATAATGTCTCTATCGACCCACCAGAGTTTTGTATATAAATTGCACGGAGTCCGGGTTAATTGTTAAGGTACAGATTGCCTCTTAGTTATTCTGCAAAAGTGCATGGACATAAGTAAAGTGCAATATTAAATTTGGAAAAACGTCAATTATTTCTAAGAATGCTGTTACCCCCGAGCCCCCCCCCCCCCCCGCCCCCAGAAAATTTATTGGAAGACAAATAAATATTTGTGGCAGCTACTTCATGGTTATTTCTGAAAAAGTGCCTAATCGTAGATAAAGTGCAGTCCGTATGTTTGATACAGTTGCAGTTATTTCGAAAATTGCTGCTACCCCCAGGTAATTACAAGGAAAATAATTGAAATATTTGAGACAATAGGACCCTTAAATACTCCATGTTTGGTCCAGCAGACCCCCCTTATGATGTTATCACTTTTATGTAACCTGAAGCATTAGGTCTAATAGAGTATTTATAGTCTCTTTAAAATCTGCCCAAGCCAAATGTCTCAACTGATACAGGCAGCTGTTTTGCTGGTGCTGATTCCTCAACCTGCTGCACCTCTGGCACACAACGGTACAGGCAACGGTACTCATCTGGATGGATCTAGGAGTAGAGTCACATGTGTGCGTTATCGTCCTGCTGACTGACTGGGCGAGAGTGTTGGACTAGCCGCTGGCCGTTCGTCCTCACCGTTATGGGCTATCTATTCGAGCTTTCGCTCAACTCTTGAGAAGTATTTTGCCAGCCTGCAGCTTAGCTGAATCAGTGAATTTAAAGTAGGCTTTGATGGCCTGTCTACAGTGACGTAGTCCTCTACTGTTAAACATTGCTCTTAATATGGACTTACGATCCTCCAGTGTGGTCTAACATAAACAAATTATGTGCAGAATTGACTCCGATCCTTGACCACATAACCGTCATAGCTCTCTTCCCTCAACTCATTGCCATGGCGGCAAGTGTAGGAGTGAGGGAAGACACCCAAATGATCTTTCAAGAACCTCCCTTTGGTGTCAATGTAAAACCCGGAGTCAAGATATGACTGGGGTTTCAAGTTGTATAGCCGGCTATTGTCATACAGGGGTGTCCCCACCTGGAAAATGCTACTTTGTCAGCCAGCAGTGAGATACGTTTGACTGCTTTGTTCACTATAACTTTTAACTAAGAATAACTGGTCTGAATGTCCCATAGCGAGTTTTGGCCAAGAGCTGTTAGTGACGGTTCTAAAAAGGCTCTTGCCGGAGAGTGATCTTTTATGCGGATTTCCTGCCTTAGATGATGATTTAAAGTCTGTGCACTGGTGTTTTTTTAGCTTAAAATAGCATTTGATGAATGCCCCTTGCCTGGCCAAAGTTTGCTTTGTTAGGCCAAATTCCAACCTCAGCTCAGAAGCTGATGTATGCTGAGGCAGATGAAATAAGGACATAAAAGTTCCGACTATGATCTTGTCCAGGAGAGGGCCATCTCTCCCCCTGAGAGCCTTGCTACCGTATACTAGGGTTAGTACCAGTTTTGCCTGGATTATTTGTAAGAGTGGCGTAAGCGTTGGTCCAGCAATCTTTGCTCTAAGTCGATGAAAGGTGAGACTTAGAGTCGGAGGCAAGATGGCGTCCGAGAGCTCGGACGTGTGAGCTGGCTGCTCCCGGGCCTCCCCCTACCCGTATCCATCGGGGCTTCACTCTTCTGATGTGGCGTCAGTTTTGAAAAGTCTGCTTTTTTCAGGCCTGATGGAGGTTAGAATCAGAGGCAACGATGGCTCGTTTGGATTACACGGAGGGCTGCGGTCGTGCTGAGCTGCCCTGCATCTTTGGCTCTCGGCTTCCAATGTGCCCGGTCTTGTGGTAATCCATCCCAGGTCTTCCGCTTCTCCCTGGACGATTTGGAATATCAAGCGAGGACATTGCTGCGAGCTGCCGGTAGCACCCGCTGGGCTTCGCTTTGACAGAGGCGCAAGAAGAGATTAAGTGAGTGTTTCATGTGCTTCAAGTGGTCGGAAAGTCGCGAGTCACGGTGATACATTGCGAGAAGCTGATCTGTTCCAGAGGGCTCGATCCCTGAGTCATGTGTAGGGCTTAATTCCGTTGGCAGTTGTGAAAAGGTGAATGACTCAAACACTTTACTGGACCTTATGAAAGCAGGGGTCAATCTAAAGCTATTCAAACTGTGTATTTAGTAGGGTTCTATGGCCAAGCTTTGGAAAGAAAGATAGACATGGTGACGGTGAAATAGCAGCGTAACTTTTCCAGTCCCCGCTGTCAATGATTTGGCGCTCTTGGTTTTGGCTGTCGGAGATCCCGCTGCCCTGTAGGCTAACTACTCGAAAAACTCATGGTTTGACAGCCTCTCTCGCTGTGGCCACCGGCGCATCTTCATCCATGCCGGCGAAGTCAGCTACCAGGTGCTTTAAGGCGAGGGGGCCACCAGTGGTCTCTGGCAGTCCGGGAAAAACTGTTCCGCTCCAAGGAGGAAGTCCTGGCACTGGCAGATGGCGGTCTGTTATGGAAACTCCGAATGTTGGTCTGCAACCTAAGGGTAGGGATGGTGCTGCCACTCGTACTAAGCAGACAGTCCCCGCTCTGTTTAATGCGCAAAATACTAAGAAACTACCAGCAGTAGGAGTCAAAACTAACATGAAAATCAATACTCCTCCATCTGCCCCCGAAACCGCCCCTGAAGTTGCCCATTTGGCTCTGGATGCTGTATCAATCCCGACGGAGCTGACTCAGGGTGAGTCCACAGAAGGGGGAACTGATGGGGGGACTCTGGACCAAGGGCCCGATGGTACTAGTACATATAGCCTCACTGGTGAGAGTGGGTAGGCTGGTAGCATGATAGGGCTGTTCCCCCCCCCGAGCTGGTAGCTGGTACATTGCCCGATCAATCAGCTCAGTGCACTCTGGTACATGGAGTTTCCGCCAGTAATGGTCGTTCTAAAGGGGATGTGGACCGGGGTTTCCTCGGTTGGGAGACCGACAGTATGCTGACATGTAGGGAGGAGGATTTAGCGGACAAATTCTACTCCCTGTCTGATCACTCCAACTCCTCCAGGGATGACAGTTGTGCAAAAGACTGGGCGGGAGCAGAAAGTGATACTAGTAGTCTCCATTGGGAGGAAGAGAGTGACAAATCTCTGATAAGTCCCGGAACAGTTAGAAAACTTAAAGACCAGCCTGTTCTATCCTTGCAGACCGGGGCCGTGAACGGTTCAATGACCTGGGATTATTCCTTCTCATCAAATTTGGAAGGAAAAGACGCACCTGTAGGAGCCGTGGTATCTGGAGCAACCAGCTTCAATTCCAACGAACCTGAGGAAATTACCCTCTCTACTATATATCAATCTATAATGGCCCACCGGGCGGAAAGAAGAGCTGAGAGTTCTCGGACTCAAGGTGCATGCAGGAAACTTCAGAATGCAATTCGCAGGGTCGCAAAGACGTGTTCTGATTTTGCGACAAGAATCGAAGAGGCAGAGACAAGAATTTCCCAGTTGGAGGATGAGCTGGCCGCACAGAAGATCCTGACCGAGTCTATGCAAGCCAAGAAGGACGATACGCTTCTGAAATTGATTGACTTGGAAAATCGATCTAGGAGGAATAACCTCCGAATTTTGGGCATCCCGGAGAAAAAGGAGGGGGCAGATGTCCGCCAGTTCGTAATTGAACTCTTTGAGGAGGCTTTTCCTGAACTTTGTCACTGGGACTGGAAAACGCAACTGCAAAGGGCTCATCGCTTCCCCTTTACCTGGCGGAGAAAAGAGGGTCAGGGTGATAGTCGACCACGTGCCATCCTGATTTGCCTTAACAACTTTTTAGCTAGGGAAGCCCTGTATGATTTAGCCAGGCCAGATCGGAAACGGGTTGGCAAAGGGTGCGAATTTTTTGTGAGACCTGACTTTTGCCAGCCGATTGTTGAAAAGAGATGGCTAATGCGCCAATTAATCCCGTTATTTCAGGCAAAGGGGGCTCAGGTCTTTTTGCTTAACCCAGCAAAACTGAAGGTGGTCTTTCAGGGGCAGACACATTATTTCCAGTCTGAAATTCAAGCTAAAGAATTTATGCTTTCGTTACAGGGATCTGTGGGCTGAATATGATTTGCATTGCACTGTATCTGTTTGATCCCGGGGGGTCTCTGTCGTGCTTAACAATCTTAGTATGGGTTGCCTTTCCTTCTAGCGTTTTCTTTCTGTTTCTGATTCTACTCATGACATGGTACGTAAAACTTTTGGGAGGGAGGGGGGTCTCTAACCCCGTGGAGGGGGCGCGGGGCCAGTTCTGCATCACCAGGGACCGCCGGATCCCCATGCCTCATGTGGTGGGAAGGTGGGGGGTGGGAGGGGGGAGGGCTTCTGGTAGAAGCAGGGTGGGATCTAGGGGGGTGCGGTGGGGTTGAGGGGTGGGTGAAGGGCGGGTGGGGGGCACAGTCACTATTCTATTTGATTTGTCATGGCATTAAGTTGAATCGAGACTTTGCAAATATATCATGCTGTGGAACTCCCTTAAAAAAGGGGGGGGGAAACTTTTTTTCTTTTCTGCATTTCTGCTGTCTTGGATTATTTACATTTTAAGGGCTGATGACTGGAAAAAGTAAAATCTGAATATGCTCTTTAAACACATGCGGCCTCAATGACAGGATAAAAAGAGGCATACTTTCCAAGCTTATAAGATATATGAATATAGATGCACTGTGTTTACAAGAAACACATATTCCCTGGAACAACCGTGGGTGGCTAAAGGATCTCGGTTTTGATCTCCTTGCATGTTCTTGCCAAGCCAGTACCACCCGGGGGGTAGCTATTTTAGTCAAGCATGGCATTGCATCTAGCAAGCGTATCAAGGTCGATAAGCTAGGCCGATGGGTAATCGCTGAAGTTATAATTTTAGGTGTCCCTCTCACCATCTGCTCTCTGTATGGGTCGAATCTGGATGATCCAGAAATTCTGGGGGGCATATTATCAAGAAACGGCGTTAAAATTATCGCCGCTTTAGCGGCAGAAAACTGCCGCTAAAGCGGCGATAATGGGCTTGATAATATGCCCTTGAGAATTCCAATAGAAGCCCATGTTCTGGTGTCAACATGGGCTTCTATTGGAATTCTCAAGGGCATATTATCAAGCCCATTATCGCCGCATTAGCGGCAGTTTTCTGCTGCTAAAGCGGCGATAATTTTAACGCCGTTCTTGATAATATGCCCCTGGATTTTTTGAGCATAGAATTGACTTTATGGCCTACTCCGGTAATCCTTTGCGGTGATTTTAATATCCATTTGAACAGCAGTCTCAACCTCTTCAGTAACACTCTTTATCAGGGAAGGAAGGGTAAGACTTTTAGGGCTCTACGGGGGTTAGTCAGGGAACACGGACTGATCGATATTTGGCATAGGCATAGGCAGATGGAGCCGGGGTACACCTATTTCTCAGCGCCCCACCACAAATTTGTCCGATTGGATTATTTCTTTGCTTCTGATCAAATCACAGAAAAGGCCAATATTGAGCTCATCCCAAAGATAGTATCAGATCATAACCCGCTAGTGATTGAGTTTATGACGAGTTCCTTCTCACAACTTCCGGTGACCTGGACGTTTGACAGGAAGTTACTGCTAGATCTTTCATACTGTCAATATATGACCAAATGGATTACCGAGTTTTTTAACATCAACAGGGGCACCGCATCTGAAACAATAGTTTGGGACGCTTTTAAAGCGGCAGTACGGGGGCAGACTCTTAGTTTCTCCCTTTATCGACAAAGGATGGTCAAAGAGAAGATTAATGGCTGGGTGGAACAGCTACGGAAGGCGGAGGAAGAGCTTATCCGGGTAATCAGGGATGTGCAGAAATCGGACGAGTGCTTGCAGCAGGTAGCAGTTGCAAAGGCCAGAATACACCAATTTTTTGGGGATGAATTGGCTATTAAATTTGCTCAGCACCGGGCGGACATATATGAATATGGGGAGAATTCAGGCAGGTTGTTGGCGAAACGCATACAACAGAGGGGAGTTTTTAATAGAATTCCCCGTATTCAGGATCAATCAGGTCAGATCCAGGATTCACCGGGGGCGGTCCTGAAGGTTTTTCAGGATTTCTATCAGGAGCTATATACCGCTGATAGACATGTTGAAGCGACATCTGGGGAGGAATTTTTGCCGGACCATGAAACTTTGAAGGTCACCCCGGAACAAAGTATGATGTCTGCTCCAATCACGGGGGACGAGGTCGAGCTTGCTCTAACTTTGCTAGCAGCTGGTAAGGCTGTCGGCCCGACGCGTTACCACTTGAATTTTATTACACGTTTCGGCAAACACTTCGAGGTGTGCTTGAATCTTTATTCCAACTGGCCCAGAAGGGCCAGATTCCCGACTCCTGGCGTAAAACCACTATAGTAGTTTTAAAAAAAAAGGATAAACCTGAGCTCAGCCCATCATCATACAGACCTATCTCCCTGATTTGCGCTGACAGTAAGATCTACTCTAAAATAATTGCCCTAAGGTTGGGCAAGGTTATTACTCCATTGGTTAATATCCGCCAACACGGGTTTATCCCGGGTCGAGACACATCGGACCAAGTCAGGCGTGCCATAGCTCTGTTTGATTGGGCTCAGGCCACGAAGGCACCTCTCGGGATGATCCTGCTCGACGCAGAGAAAGCGTTCGACAGGGTCTCCTGGGGGTTTCTTTGGTCCGCCCTGTATGCAAAAGGCCTACCTAAGGATTTTATACAAGCAGTGCAGGCACTATATGTACTTCCTGAGGCCTGTATTCGGATATCAGATCAAATATCTAAATCGTTCACTATTAGCAGAGGAACTCGGCAGGGTTGTCCTTGCTCCCCGCTATTATTTGCAATTTACATCGATCCTTTTTTGAATGAACTTTACGCAAATACGTCGATTAAAGCTGTTATGGTTAACAGTATTACCTATAAAACATTGGCATATGCTGACGATATTGCAGTTTTTACATCCGATATAAGATCAGCTCTTCCGGCATTAAAGGAGTCGGCAGAGATATTTGGCTCTGTCTCGGGTTACAAATTAAACATCGATAAAACCCAAATCCTACACTCAGCCACATCATCTCCGGAAGAAGTTCCAACTGTATCTGTAGCAACATATTTAGGTGTAAAGATTATGGCCTCAGTGGAGCATATACCTGAGTTAAACATCTCGCCAATAATAAGAAATATTAATAAGACACTTGAGAGACTAGATCATCTGCATTTATCAATGCATGGCAGATGCAATGTCATCAAAATGACGTTTTTTCCCAAATTTCTATACTTATTTCGGACCATACCCTTAGAATTTCCGGCATCTTGTATTTCTAAGGCCGAGAGTGTATGTGTTAGATTCCTTTGGGGTTATCGCAGAGCCAGAAGAGCAGTTAAATGGATGATCTTACCCAGACTTAGGGGGGGATGGGGGATGCCCAGCCTTCTCCTCTATCACTGGGCTGCATTACTACAGCATATGGGGATATTGCTGGTCGGGGCTAACGCAATAGTCCCCGCTGCTGTTAGACCTACCATCTATGAGGTAGCACTTGGTGAGGCTGCTGGTCAATGTCTAGTAAAAATTCTAGAGCCGACCTATTATAAAAAAAACTAAATTTAAAATCATTCAATCAGCCTATTCTATCTGGAAAAAGATTCGGCGGAAGCTCGGCATCTCAAATATTAATGCTTATACCCCGTTTTCGTCATTTAGACTCTTACCTTCAATTTTTCAAAATCCAATCGCGTCTAATTGGGGCAATTTAGGGATTAATGTATTGGGGGATGTCTGCTGTGGGGGACAAATCACTTCCTTCTCTAATTTACAAGAAAAATGTGGCCTGTCTATGAGACACTTTTTCAAATTCTTGCAGATCAGGAGTTACCTGGGTAAAATTATGGCTCAAACAGATGCAAACATGGGTAAAATACCCCTGGTCGACACTATAGAGAATAGATCTCGTATTGGGACAATTTATCAAATGCTGTTGGCTGGTCTTCCTGACGACCTGCTTACCCAGGCTGATAGATGGGGAAGGAAGTTTGGTAAAGAAGGTATTGACTTAGAGCTGTCTCTGGAATTTGCCAACCAGATTTTAATTACTGGCAGCCTGAGGACCCAACATTTTATGTCAGTATTTGACTTATATTATACTCCGGGAAAGATCTCTAAATGGGCAGGTCCAAGGGGTAAGTCATGCAGTAGGTGTGGAGCAAGGGTTGCCGATACGATACATATGTTCTTCTCCTGCCCCAACTTGATCAAATTCTTTCAGGATATCGAATTTTTTCTGAACCATATACTCGGTATATCTGTATCTTTAATATCCGATATGATTATCTTGAGGGTAGAAGGGAGCCAGGAAACCATGGCTCGGTCTAGATCTGAAAGTGGATTTTTATTCGTTGCAATGGCTATTGCTAGAACATGCATTACCTCCCACTGGATTAGCCCTGACCCTCCCACATTCATAACTTGGCGGGCTAAGTTATTAGCCACTTATAATATGGAGTCAGCTGTTTACAGACTGAAAGGGCGCAGGAAAGGGGAAATGGGCAGGAAGATTTGGTCGCCAATCGCTAGCTGGATTGGGTAAATATTTTTAAGCTTGGCTCTTTGTATACTTGCATATCTGCTCAGATCTTTATTGCTTGACTTCTTTTTTCCTTCTTGCTTTCTCATGACCTAAGATTTTGCCCTCTTTCTTTCCGTTTTTTTTTCTCTTGTGGTAGGAATGCGATTTGTGGGAGCTCTACTGCTGATTTTGCTGTTGTTTCTTTTTTTCTTTAATTTGATTTCTTATGTGCCATGACCACTTGTTAATTTTCAATGATTCAATAAAAAAACTTAAAAAAAAAAAAAAGTTGATGAAAGGCCATCAGTAAGGAGTTAGCTTTTAGGAGCATGGCCTCTTTGTGCTGCTTAAAGGACCCCAATCTGTTGAAAAGCAATTCGAGATATTTATATTCAGTAGTTGAAACGAGTGTTGCTGCTTTCAGGTGCCATGTCATAGAATTAGTAATTTGATTCCCTGTTACCATGGCTTTTGTTTTTTTCATATTTATTTCCATTGAATTCCTCATTGACTGGGCTGACGTGGCATTCAGGAGTCATTGGAGGTCAATCTTTGTGTTATGTTATGTTATGTTATTATATTCTTATATAGCGCGTGTATACCGACAGGTCTCTTAGCGCTTTGTGCAGCTAATCAAAATTTTGTCATCTGCGTACATCAAGCTAATCAAGTGTAGATTCCACAGCTTTTGGGCGTGTGAATTAATCTTGTCTAGACTTGGTGGTAAATCTGACAAGAATAAATTGAAAAGGATGGGGGCAAGCAAGCATCCCAGCAAGGCCCTGATTTTTTCAAGTCTTCCTGGACAGGTGGGGACTGCTCCCCAGCATTCGTGTGGAGGAGAATCAGGGCCTGTAGCAGGGACCACGGGATGTTCCAGCTGGCCAGCTTCTGCCAGAGCTTCCTTCAATCAAACTGGTCAAAGGCCGCCCTGTAGTCAATGAAGCAGAGATGGAGGGGCTGACGGCTGTCCTTGCATTAATCTATTAGCAAGGGTAGGGCTAATATGTATGTCGTTGTCCCCATACCTTTTGAGAAGCCCATTTGATTAAGAGGAATTATGGGCTGTCCCATCTCCCAGATCGTTAATTCCTCCAATAGGCACCCTGCGAAGTACTTTGACTTTATGTCGAGGAGGGCTATCAGATGAAAGTTTGCGGGATCCAAGCTGTCACCTCCTTTGTAAATGAAGCAAATTATTGAGCCCTTCCAAGAATCTGGTATAGCATTTACAGTTATGATACTGTTAAAACCTGGCTCTCTGCTTGCTGACCAAAACTCCTGGGGGCATATTAGCAAGACCCACGTTAAAATTATCGCCGTTTTAGCGGCAGGAAACTGCCGCTAAAACGGCGATAATGGGCTTGCTAATATGCGTTATGGAATTCCAATAGAAGCCCAGGTTAGATGTCCTGCATGTATGCATTTTGAGCTGCCAGGATCTTGTTTGTTGGTGGTGAACCCAGCATATTCATAGTAAAGTCCCCAGAAAGAACTAAATCTCTTGGGGTCGGCCCTTCAGAAGCTCCGTGATCTCTATTTTCACATGTTCTATTACTTTGCTTTTCGCTTTTGTCGCTGGTTGCATATATATGTTCACTAATGCCAGAGGGATCGGGGATGCCCGCCACATGAAATAGGTGCAGACTATTTGCAGGCTTGAGCATGTTGTCATGCTTGGCTTACACTCCCCTTGAGTGACCCTGATATATATATTGCCAGGCCTCCACTGCGATGGCCAAAGAGCAGCTCCTTTGATGCTGGCACCGAAAAGTTGATGTAGCCTGGCATTAATGGTGGCTCCTCTACCCATGTTTTCTGCAGCAGGGTCACCTGGAATGTCCTTCAGTATGCCTACTTCTTTTGGTCTTCTAGCTTGTTCAGCTGGAAATTGATGTTCCAAAAACAAATCTGTAGGCGCTCTATTTGTCCAGAAAGGATTTTATGCGAGGGTGCAGTTCATTGCTGTGACCGTGGCCTGTTCAGTACCCCTGAAACCCAACTCAAGTCATTCACCTTGGCATTTCTTTCTTTGTCACCCTGGACAAGGAGGAGGCTTGACCCTTGTGTTTTTGCTGGTGACTTGCTGAAGGCACTCCTCAGGACTGAGTGCACTTTCTTTGACCTGCAAATGTCTCGATGATCTTTTGCCTGATTTGCTAGAGGGTGCAGGTAGCCCGGTTTTTTGAAAGGGGGCACATGGATCCCCCATCCTTTTAAGACCTGGGCTCTACCCAACACCTTTTTGCTACTTCAGCTGACACCCAGGTGACTCTGGTTGTTTCATTGAGCTGCCCCAGCCCTGGTTCAATGAACTCCACCAAGACTTTGTCACTTGTGCTTACTAACTTTTGTTTCTGATGTTTGCTGGAGGAGGCAAAGAATGTTACATTGGTTCAGGATGTCAAAGCTCCCCATTGACTGATATTCTGGGTGCATGGTACCACCGAACTATCGCCGACCTCCAGTGGTAAGGAGTGATAGGTGGGGATCTCTTCCTCGCCTCTCAGTTCCCAAACTTTGCCATGCTTGGTCCCGTTTAAACTAGTGTCATAGCACGCAGCCTTTGTTGGGAGCAGCAATGGACCGATTTTCAGTTGTTCTTGCATCCAGGTAAAGTTAGGCTTAAATTGGACTATCGTTTTATTAAAAGTAAGAGAAAAAGGACTTGTGTTTTCCTGATGCTCTCTTTAGACTGGACTTGACCCTCCAGAGGGTGTCGATTCATTACCACCCTGATCAATTGTTTGTTCAGCGGGCATGCATACTCCGATGAGAGCGGGTAAAGGTTTTGATCTGTCCTCACTATCTGAAGGTAGTAGGACCGCTGCTTGTTTAACCTCTCTTGTATGCCCTGTTTACTCTTCAAGGTGATTTGAGGAGACCTTTGATCGCTCTTCCGTAATTAGGTCGGCTATTGTTGACTTATAATTGTTGCCAATGTTTCCCTGTGTATCACAAGCCTTGGGCGGGGTACCTGCACGTGCTGCCCATACACGCATTTCGTCAGCTGAGGCGCCAGTTGCTTGATTTCGAGCTTGCTGGATGACCCTGCGGCTGCCATTTGTTTTGTCTGTCCAGACTATCCTCTGGGGCACTGGGGATACCACCTTTGATGTCGATCCCCATTTCCTGTATTTGGTGCCCTCTGGGGTCTACTCCGGGACGCTCGCTACGTCTAGTTCTGATCTTCCGTTCAAATGGTGGTTTGTATTCTTAAAAATTGAATAAACGATCTGGTCGTCTGTTTGTTTCAGCTTCATTTTTCTCACCTCTCGGCCTTTTTTGTCTTCAGGGTTTTTGGAAATAGTCGGGCATCACTTTTCTTTTTGAACAACGCCCTCATCCCTGAATTGTTGTGCAAAATGTTACTGTACACCATAAAGAATTGTATGTGCCCGAATGTCAGTTTGTTATACGCAGATGTTGATCACACTTTGAAGACGGCTTGCAGTCTCATTTCTGTAAGATAGTAAGTGTTGTGTCCAATTTTTTCTTCACATTTTGCAGTAGTTTTCACTTTAAATTCTGAAGGAAGAGAATATCCAATGTAATCATTTCTCATACTTTTGTGCCCTTCCTTTAACAATACTACAATGTAAACTACTATTCTTTGTTCCATTGGGTGGACAGCAGGCCAGAATTGCAGAGTTTCATTGAGATATTTTTTATGATTTCGGGCTAAGGGGTCCAAGTGAATATCATTATTAGAACTGTTGACTTACCGTCCTTCGTTTTTTCTCTTTTCTTGCAGGATATCAAGATTCGAGTCCAAGGATGGACAGAGATTGAATCGAACAAGCGGCTTGAGTCAACATCATCACTACTGAAGAGAAATACTGCTCCTGGTAAGTAGCACAGGTCAAAGGAGATGTTGCCTTGCATAGAGTGTTCTCCAAGATTGACCACTGATTGTAGATGAATGCAGTCTAAATACTAGGTCACACCCAACACTGCTGCCAGCCCTGTGAGACTTGAGTTATACTTTTTGTAATATGTCTTTATTAGGTATACTATAACAACATACAGGTTTTAGAAGCCAATTGTTGGCAAATAAGTACCGACAGCAATTATGGAAATAATAAAGAATAAATAACAGATATAGTCCATGACCTATTCCTCAACGCAAAGCAGAAGGACCTGGATAGGTGGAGCTACAAAATCTGATGTACAGACTAACATGCAAGAAAAAGTTCACTCACATTGATCCCGCCCTACCACCTGTGAGTGGCGGTATTTGAAGAAGAGGCGAAGAGGAAAGAAAAAGAAAAGAAAGAGGGGGTGGGAGAAAGAAGGATTAGGGTAGAAAAGAAAAGGTTACTGGCAAAGAAAAAAAGAAAAGCGGTAATGGTCCCATCAAACAAGTAAAGTTAAGGATGGGGGACCACCCCTTAAACAGAGGAAGACCAGATTCGGTCAAATATATAGGTCTGGTCAAAGTGACGGTATGTTATTTGTTTGTGGGAGGCTGCCTCTGCAACGTCTTGCCTCTAGTCTGTGTGAAGGAGGGCTGTCTGTCTACAGAGGTGAAAGACGGCCATTGTAGCCACTTCTAGTGCCGTGTCAATCCACTATTTTGTGTGGTTGTCAAGTTCTGCTACTTCTAATGTGTCATGGAGGAAGATCGTGCCACTGAGGGTTGTAAGTCAAGGGGGCCACAAGAGTTTATCGTGTTTAGGACTTGTTGCCAAAATGTTCGTAAAGAGATATTTGAGTTCTTCTTGGAGGTCTGGGTGGGTCTGAGAGAACACCTATTCACACCAGTCAGCCTTGTTCTCCACCTACAAGGACCTGCTGTGTCTGCTGCACAAGCAAAATCTGAATATGATGGTGTGGTGACAAACCAATAGGGATATAGTTTCTTTTAGTGGGATTGTTTTGGCTGCTACTGTATCTCCCTGGCCTGGCACGATAGTGAAGAAGGAGCCTGAAATGGGCTCAGGGTACCAAGCACAAAGTCTGTCCAAGCAATCATCTGGTGCATGTCGTGGAGCTGCCTCCCTTGACAACAAGAGGTTAGAGCAGCAGGTGCTAAAGTCAGGGGTCTGTCCAGAATATAAATATTGGTTGCTGCTGGAGCTCTGGGTATGACTGCAATGCCCAGAAAAAGGGTGCTACTCAGGAGGTCCTGCTCTGGATTGTGATAGTAATGTTAGGATTGAATCTGATGGGTGTTTCAAGGATAGTTCCACAGTGCCAAAGGAACTTACCAATGTAGTTGATCAACAAAGGGGTATATTTACAAGAATTGCCGCTAAGCGAAGTTAGCGTTGCTTTGCGTCAATTTTCTGACTGCCTGTATCGCCGAAAACTATCGCCATGGTAGCGACGTATTTACAATACGTCGCTAAATGGCAATAGGATCTGCTTGCTGCAGTGATTGTTGCCGCAAACCTTTACGTTACGGCGATAAAAATCTTGCCACAAACGTGAAAAAAGTGACGGCCGGCCAGTTAGCGTCCATAAAGCTCACGTTAGTCAGCGTCACGTCACTTTTTTTTACATTTCGTGGGAAAATAAACCACAAAAAGCCTGCGAAATACAAAAAAAAAAAAAAAAACCTGGAAGCAAAATAGAGCAGGCTGGACCCAGTTCAGCAGGAGATAAAAAAAAACCCTAACCCCCTAATAGCCAGGATGACCAGCCAGAGTCCATGGGGAAGAGGAAGAGGGAAGTAAGATTCAGTCAGGAGGAAAATGAGATCCTGATTGCGGAGGTGACGGAGAATCAACACAGCTCTTCGTCAGCTTGAGGGTGTCATTGGGGACCAAAAATGCCATTTGGCAGTCCATTGTGACCAAGGTGAACGCAGTAGCAGAAGCCAAGAGGACAGTGACCAACTGCAAGAAGCGCTGGCATGATGCCAAGCACAAGACTAATCAGAAACTGGCCAGCAATCGGCAGGCAGCACTGCAGACCGGAGGTGGGAGTCCAGCACCACAGGAGGAGCTAGATGCCTTGGAGGAACAGGTGTCCGCAGTCATCTGTGAGGAGTCAGTGGTTGAAGTGGAAGGATAGGATAGTGCTGAATATAACCAGCTACATCAGCAACAGGGTAAGTAACAAACAGGGACATGGGGGGGGGTGGGAGTGGAGGAGTAATGTTGCTTCCGTCCATCTAACTATGTCTCAGTGCCCACCCACACTGTGTGCAGAACCAATGGCAGCTACATAGGTACTTGGGGGTAAATTCAGATGTCCCTTGAGCTGTTGGCATCATTAACTAATACTAATACCTAGAAAAACACATAATGGTGGTGTAAGTGACTTGTAATCCAGCACACATGTATATATATATATATACACATATATATATATATATATATATATATATATATATATATATATATATATATATATATATTATCTACTGGCGGTCGCCAGTAGATAGTTATAGTTACAACCTATTATCCATAGGAAATCCGCGACATTCTATTTGAAATAACTCTCTTGCCGGTTGACGTATCTTCGCGAAATTTTCAAACTTTGTGGCCCGCTCCGGTCCGCTCCTACCCTGAAAGTCTCGGGGGTATTCGTCAAGCGGGGGCCGAGAAAAAAGGGGGGTCCCAAAACGCGTTTTCCCCATGCATTTTTCCATAGGAAACTTTAGACACGGCTACAGCCTGAACTGCTGAACGGAATTACACCAAATTTGGAAAGAGGTAGTTCTTGGTTCAGAAAGAACCCTTTTGTTAAATGGTGTAAATCCGTTCAGTAGTTGCTGAGAAAATCAAAAGTAAAAAGATAGTGATATCTATGGCCGAGTAGGGTCCGCGTACCCTCCCGATCACGAGCTGCATGTTAATTGGCTGTCAGCTGGCTGTCAACATTCCGATTCAGGAAATGTTGGCAGCCATTTTGTCCCTCGGTAGAACCGAGGGACAGAAACAAGTGCGCAAAGCGCACAATGGGGGCAGGGTAGAAACACCCTGACCCCCTAGGTTTGCTCAGGGGGTCCCACAAGGACCCCCTGGCCCCAAATTTTTTTTTTTTTTTTTTTAAAAATCGGCAGGATGCGCTCAGGGTGCGCAAATCCTGCCGAAAAAAAAAAAAATCGAAGCACGGTCTCCCGCGCTTCGATTGTATTTGCCCCCGGGTGGCCCAAGTCCCGGGGGCATGGTGGGGGTTTAATTGTATGTGTGGGGGCCTCAAAGGGCCCCCAAGCCCCGGGGACCGCCACCCCCGGGGCTTTTTAAAAAATGGTGTGGGAGGGCTCTGAGCCCTCCCGCAGCCACGGGGACCACCACCTCCCCGGGGCTTTTTTTTTATTAATTGAACAACCTGTGTGGGGGGGCTCCAGCCCCCCCACACGCCCCGGGGACCGCCACCTCCCCGGGGCACTAACAAATTAAAATGGGGGTCCGTTTTGGACAACCCGAAGCCCCGGGGACCACCACCTCCCCGGGGCTGTGCTGATGTAGGGAGGGGGCCGCGCGGCCCCCTCCTGGAGCCCTTGATGGCCCTGGGGACCGCCACCCCCAGGGCCGGCTCCTGCAGTGTCCCGGGGTGCCTACCCCGGGACACTGTAGTTAGCTATGGCAGGACGGAGCCTCGCGGCTCCCGTCCTGCCATAGCAAACTGCTTTGGATATTGGAAGAGAGAGCAGGGAAACCTGCTCTCTCTTCCAATATCCAAAGCACATTGCTTTTCCACATGGGGAGCAGCATGTCAGCTGCTCCCCATGTGGAACAGCAATGCCGGCTCCCAAGGGACGTGGGTAGCCGGCGGGACTGTGGGGGATTGGGGACCCCCCACAGTCCCCAACAGAGAGGGCCAGCCCCGGGGGATGGGGTCCCCGGGGCAAGTAGTGGCCTAGGAGGGGGCCACATGGCCCCCCTCCCCAAAAAGAAAAAAAAAAAAAAAAATGGAAAGGCTGGCCCCGGGGGATGGGGTCCCCGGGGCCTTAAATGGCCTGAGGAGGGGGCCACGCAGCCCCCTCCCAAGAAAATAAAAAAAGACCATGCCCCGGGGGATGGGGTCCCCGGGGCCAATACAGACCCAGGGAAGGGGGGCCACGCGGCCCCCTTCCCGTTTTTTTTTTTTTTTAATTAAATTAAAAAAGGGGTAAGGCCCTGGGGGATGGGGTCCCCAGGGCCCAAAAACAGGAAAAAGGAAGGGGGCTACACAGCCCCCCTTCAGGGGACAAAAAAAAAAAAACGATCGGGCCCGCAGGCCCCGTCCCCTTCCTTCACCACTCTGCAAACGCGCCCCTGGCGCGTTTGCAGAGGGGGAACGACTCCCTTGAATACTGGGGGTCCCTGGGGGCCAACTAGCCCACCAGGAACCTCCAATATGCGCCAGGGGCTGCGTTGCAGAGACGTGTAGAGAGGCCACACCCCTTTACACCTCTCTGCAACGCAGCTCTGTGGCCCTTTTGGAGGTATATGGTGGGCTAGTTGGACTCCGGGACCCTCAGGATTCAAGGGGACTTAATCCCCAGCTTAAAACGTGCCACGGGGCGCGTTTGCACAGTGGTGAAGGGAGGGGGCGGGGCTTCAGGTGACATGTGTGCAAACAGGCCCCGTGGCGCGTTTTAAGATGGGGAATTAAATCCTCTTCATCCTGAGGGTCCCTGAGGGCCAACTAGCCCAACAGGTACATCCAGAAAGCGCCACAGAGCTGTGTTGCAGAGAGGTGTAAAAGGGGTGTGGCCTTTCTACACGTCTCTGCAACGCAGCCCCTGGCGCATATTGGAGGTTCCTGGTGGGCTAGTTGGCCCCTAGGGACCCTCAGGATTCAAGGGGACTTAATCCCCCAACTTAAAACGCGCCACGGGGCGCGTTTGCACAGATGTCACCTCAGGCCCCGCCCCTCCCTTCACCATTGTGCAAATATTCTTCTAAAATCATCCGAAATACGAATTCCGATTTACTCACCTGTTATCAGGAGAGACCTCAGTGCTGTATCTTTCAGCCCAGTACTGGTCCTGAAAAGTAATTTTAACCGTACTTACCAGTAACTTGAATTTCCTTCCATAGGCTAACATTGACTGGTTTCACTTGGAAATTCTTCTAAGTGTGGAGTTTTGGAACTTTAAAATATTCCTCTAAAATCAGCCGAAATACGAATTCCGATTTACTCACCTGTTATCAGGAGAGACCTCAGTGCTGCATCTTTCAGCCCAGTACTGGTCCTAAAAAGTAATTTTAACCGTACTTACCGGTAACTTGAATTTCCTTCATAGGCTAACATTGACTGGTTTCACTTGGAAATTCTTCTAAGTGTGGAGTTTTGGAACTTTATAATATTCCTCTAAAATCAACCAAAGTACGAATTCCAATTTACTCACCTGTTATCAGGAGAGAACCCAGTGCTGCATCTTTTAGCCCAGCACTGACCCTGAAAAGTAATTTTAACCGTACTTACCAGTAACTTGAATTTCCTTCCATAGGCTAACATTGACTGGTTTCACTTGGAAATTCTTCTAAGTGTGGAGTTTTGGAACTTTAAAATATTCCTCTAAAATCAGCCGAAATACGAATTCCGATTTACTCACCTGTTATCAGGAGAGACCTCAGTGCTGCATCTTTCAGCCCAGTACTGGTCCTGAAAAGTAATTTTAACCGTACTTACCGGTAACTTGAATTTCCTTCATAGGCTAACATTGACTGGTTTCACTTGGAAATTCTTCTAAGTGTGGAGTTTTGGAACTTTAAAATATTCCTCTAAAATCAGCCGAAATACGAATTCCGATTTACTCACCTGTTATCAGGAGAGACCTCAGTGCTGCATCTTTCAGCCCAGTACTGATCCTCAAAAGTAATTTTAACCGTACTTACCAGTAACTTGAATTTCCTTCCATAGGATATCATTGCCTGCTTTTTGCTGAAAAAGTTTCTAAGTGTTGATTTTTGAAACATACAAATATTCCTCTAAAATCAGCCGAAATACGAATTCCGATTTACTCACCTGTTATAAGGAGAGACCTCAGTGCTGTATCTTTCAGCCCAGTACTGGTCCTGAAAAGTAATTTTAACCGTACTTACCAGTAACTTATATTTTCTTCCATAGGAATCCATTGTCTGGTTTTCAGCAAAAAGTTTCAAAGTGTTGATTTTTACAAACTACAAATATTCCTTAAAAATCACCTGTATGACTTAAACGCATTCTTTCAACTGTTTACAGGAGATGCACCAGTGCTGGATCCAGGATCCAACACTGAGTAAGAAAAAGTAACGATAACAGTTTTTACCTGCTAAGTGAATTTCCTTCCATAGGATAACATTGGTGATTCTATGAGAAAAAGTTTCTAAGTGTCAACTTTTAAAATACAATAATATTCCTTAAAAATCACGACTGTAACCAAAACGCTTTTACTCAACTGTTTACAGGAGATGTACCAGGACTGAATCTAGGATCCAGTCCTGTGGTTAGAAAAGTAATCCATAAAGTAACTAATTGCATTTAACTAGAAATTCACATTGAGCTGAATGTTGCATTGTGTTTGAAAATGTGTTGCCCATTGCAACAACTGTAACTACTGTACTTAAAAGTCTATTGCCTAAGTGCAAAGTATTTAAACTAAAGTAATTCATTCTGAGAAAGTATTTTTTGTAATGTAATGTATAATGTAATTACAATGTAATTTAAAAAATAAAATCTGTAAAAAAAAATTGATTCTAAAAATGTAGTAAATCAGTATGAAAAAAATTAATATAACAATTAATACATTTAAAAATTGTCATTTACAAAACCTTTGAAATTCACTGAAAAAACCGTAGGTTTCAGGCACGTTATAGTTAGAAATTAGCATTTAAAAAACCTTTGAAATTCACTGAAAAAACCATAGGTTTCAGACACGTTATAGTTACAAATTAGCATTTAAAAAACCTTTGAAATTCACTGAAAAAACCATAGGTTTCAGACACGTTATAGTTACAAATTAGCATTTAAAAACCTTTGAAATTCACTGAAAAAACCATAGGTTTTAGGGACAGTTATAGTTACTTGGACATTGCACTCGTACAAAACCCGTGAAATTCCCCCGTTATAGTTAGTTCAGCTAACTATAACTCGCGCCCCGCAATGCACTGCTGATGACGTCACATATTACATCACTCATGACATGGTCAGTGACATCACTGATGACATCACTGATGACATCTCAAATGACATCACTGATGACATCATCCACGTGATAATCTGATGCACCTCCTCACACCCTAATATAATCTTTGAAACACCCACTCTAAATTACAGACTGCCATTCGCAAAACCATAGACACTCCAACACCAATAACTACATACCCACTCACTGATTCTTAGGTCTACACACACACATCCACTCACTCACCCGTACAGTCACTCATACTTACGGTCACTCAGTACAGGACTATCATATGCACTCTTACTCCTATATAGACACTCAAACAACGCCACTCATCCATAGAGATACCCAGACACCTAGTCAGTCATGCAAATAATTAAACACACTGCCATTTACTCACCTATACAGTTATACACACACCAGCTCACTTACTCATACAAATAGTAGCACATTGTTACGCTCTTATACAATCACTGATACAAGCACACACTCATCCATACAGCCACTATCACAATCACTCACTCTTGCTTATAGCTATTTATATAATCCAACACACATATATACTGCCTTTCACATATGTAGTTACTCACACATGTACCACTGGGACATACATTCACTCACTAACACACTCTTACACACACTTACCCACCCATACAGTCTATCACAGATGCACTCTTGAAACCATCCACCCAGTGAATCACCCACTCACACATCTATGCACAGAGTTGCACACACCCCTCCCACACAAACACTCAGGCACCCATACAGATACTCAGACAAGCATTCAATAACTCATATAGACACTCATTTAGCTATTCACAAACACATGCAGCCACTTACACAGCAACAGACAGACGGATACAGACATTCACCCAGTTTAGTCACTAACCCATGCATTCAGTAAGATACGTTAAATCACTCACTTATAGAGTCAGTCACGCACCTACTAAATCATCCATACAGACACTTACACACCCACTCATTCTTCAATACGTCTTTTCCTATATATATTCAAAATATTTAAACTTTACAGAAACACACAGTCACTGGATGATGTCATCAGTGATGTCATTTGAGATGTCATCAGTGATGTCATCAGTGATGTCACTGACCATGTCATGAGTGATGTAATATGTGACGTCATCAGCAGTGCATTGCGGGGCGCGAGTTATAGTTAGCTGAACTAACTATAACGGGGGAATTTCACGGGTTTTGTACGAGTGCAATGTCCAAGTAACTATAACTGTCCCTAAAACCTATGGTTTTTTCAGTGAATTTCAAAGGTTTTTTAAATGCTAATTTGTAACTATAACGTGTCTGAAACCTATGGTTTTTTCAGTGAATTTCAAAGGTTTTTTAAATGCTAATTTGTAACTATAACGTGTCTGAAACCTATGGTTTTTTCAGTGAATATATATATATATATATATACAATTGACCACTCATGTGTCTCCTATCTCTGGGCTACATTAACAAGCAAAGGGGCATATCCACTAGAGAAGTGGTGGAGTGTTGCATTAGCCTCCTTGGCTCAACACCACGATCTGCCAATTCTGAAATACAGGGCATCACCATATTGACAACAACATGATGCAGCCCTGCGTTTCACCCTGCGCTGGTGCAAAAGTTGTCAGCCTACTGCCAATGCAGGCACCCTTGCACTTCAGTGCAACGGTGTCTTCGTTGAGGGGAAGATTGTTTATGTGCAGGAAGGTCTCCCTTCCTGCACATAAACAATCATTGGGCTTTTGCTGTTTCTATGTGTGCTGCACAATGCAACACACATGGCAACAGCAAAAACGAGGAGAAATAACGCATTTCTCCTCTTTTCGCATGTTTAAGACCAGGTTCTACCTGGTCTTAATTTTTGCGCTGCAGCCTATTTACACTGCCCTTGTAAATAGGGGGCAGCTTCAAAATAAATGGGTGTTGTGGTGGAACACCCACTGCAACACCCATTGCCGTCCCCTTCCACTCTAAGTACAGCATGTTGGAAATGGCCCTTTTTGCAGGGTTATCCCCAAACTTTGTGCTTCTTCCTCCTTTATTTTTCCTGACCTGTGGTTGTTGGCTATAGGACTCTGGGCACTTTACCACTGCTGATCAGTGCTAAAGTGCATATGCTCTCTCTGTAAATTGTTATTGTGATTGGTTATCCATGATTGACTTATTTGTTTTACCAGTAGGTCCCTAGTAAAGTGCACTGAGTGTGCCAGGGCTGGTGATTCAAATGCTACTAGTGGGCCTGCAGCACTGATTGTGCCACCCACAGGAGTAGCCCTAATATGGTGTCTCAGGCCTGCCACCGCAGTGCCTGTGCGCAGTTTGTTAACTGCCATGTTGTCCTGGCCAGTGTGCACACTTGCCAGGCTTGGCCCTTCCCTTTTCTTACACATTGGACACCCCTATGGTAGGCCCAACGTACCCCCCTGGGCAGGGTGAAGTGTATGGGAAAGGTAGGACATGTACTAGTGTGGGTAACATGTCCTGATAGTGAAATACTGCCAATTTCGTTTTTCACTATTGAAAGGCTATCTTGCCCATAGGACAGAATGGGGAATGCTGTGTCCCATGTGTACCTGCATATCTTCCCATAGGAGCAAGATAGAAAATTGAAGTCTGGTACCCCTGAACTCAGAATTTAATAACACATCTTTTAGGGAGGATGGTTTTTAAATTCTGTGTTTGAAAATAGCCCTTTTAGAAAGTGGCTATTTTCTTGTTCAACCTTTGACAAAGGTACTTACCTCTGCCAACTAGAGACCCCGAGTTCTAACACAGCGTGAAAGTGTGACTCATATACAAGACAGTGTTAAGTTACGTTCAGTGGATTAACGCTGCATTGTAAATAAGGCGAAGCACATATTGCCACAGGAAAGTCAATCAAAGTGACGTACCTGTGGTGTTAGGGGATTGTAAATATTCCCCAAAGTCACTGAGCGTTGGTTCAGCCCACTTGGCTCAATGCAGCTCTCTGCGAATTTTAAAACGCAGCACTGCACTGTATGTACAACAATATGGCTCAGTCCTGTGCCACAACATGCATTGGTGATCAATGTAGTTGCCTAGTGCAAAAGCAGGCACTTATGCACAATGGTGAAATAGTGTCTGCGTTGGGGCTAGTCAGCTACATTAAATGCATGTGCATGCCAAAATTCCATGCCTCAACGTAATGTAGTAAATAAGTCTGAGCCCCGCTGCACAGAAGTAGCGTAGCGCCGTGTCAATCCAAGAAGACTAACGTTGCGTTACATCACAGGTTTGTACATATGACCACAGGTACATAATGAAAGTGTGCCTCCTCTACAAGGTATTTCCAATCCACATCAAGTGGGTCAACACTGCCATGTAAATATTGTGAAGCATGCTTGCCCTCTGTAAACAAAAACTTGATGATGGTCCTGTTGCAATAGTGCCTTGGAAATATGCCACAAGCAATTGTAATGGCGTAACTGCCTCTTTTATGTATGCAGATGAATGGAGCACACATAACTGCATCTAAAACTGTTGGAGAGCACTCTTTTAAAGTAGACTCACCCATGTTGCCCACATCAAAAGCTGCACTGCTATAGCAAGCACCTTGTGTCAATTATGTGCACAGTCCATATTGACAAAAATGAACATACTGGACGGCCAAGGTGCTGTTTACCTTTGAGTAAAAGGGATATGCATTTAAAAGTACAGTGTAAGGCCTCAGCATTGTAGGAATGTGTTCCCTAAAATCACAACATGCCTGTTCTGTTTGCTATGCTCCAACAACCACACATTCCCTGTCACATGCATGGTAAGTGAAGTATGAGATTGGGCCTCATTCACAATGTGGCAATAATGCATGTCATTTGGCTACACGTTGCCTTGACATCATTCATCAAAATGCAGTCATCCACATCAAAGTATCTTCTTGTGTTAGCAGTATGTCATTGCCATCATGGTCCTGGTTTTGGATGTCCAAGACACATTGACATGCATGGAAACTGGCCCTTAGGTAAAGTCAACAGTGGCAATGAACAAATGCATAGCTATTGATGTCTGTAAGCATTCTTCCAGTAACAAATGCATCCAGTTACCCTGAGCACAATAGCATGTATCATCCATGTGCCCATCCCTGTGAGGTACAAAAAAGGTCTGCAGTGCAACAATGCATCAATCTCAGAAGCCTGCCTCAAAGTTCTATGTCCTCCTGCTTGCATTATATTACCACTGCCACTGCACCAAAGTGTAAGGGTGTCTGGATAGAGGGAATGATTGTCAATGAACAAGAAGGTGTTCCTCCCTGCACATCAACATCCATTAATGGGATTGACCTGTGTCAATGTGAGTTGCCCACCTTTAAACACATAGATACTTCTCAGAGTATGGGAAATCAAGCACATCTACTTGTCATCTCATCATGTACATCACTGTATCCCTGATCTCAAGTGCATGATTGTCCTCCTCATGCCACACTACAAAATAGGTGGGAATGCCAACATCAGTGGGTGGTGCAGTCTAATCTCCACCTCAAAACCTAGTGACTAACCCATACGCAAACTTGACTGAGTAAGGGTGACTTATCCACAATGCAGTGTTAAGACACATGAAGTAGATTAATTCTGCATTGTAAATAAGGTGAATCAACCAGCACCACAGGAAGTTTTGAAAAGATGATGTAACAGGTGCAGCAGGGGCCTAGAAATATGCCCCTCACTGTTGGCATACAGGGAAACTGTCCAAAACTATGACCAACCTAAATGTTACATAAGTGACGTTGAAAGCTGTGTGTAATAGGTGTAGCATGTAAGAATAGAGAATGGAAAGTGTCAAGCACTCTGATTGTCAACTGCTTAAATGGTTGACCAAAGTGGACATACACATACAACAGTATCTGCCCTTTACATTGCAGAGGAAGCAACATCGCGTCCTGGTTAGCAGCCTGCCCCACTCTTCAATGATGAAGATGAAGAAGAGCTCTCAACCATCGACCAGGACACCCTCCAAGAGCTGCTCCAATCCATAAGCAGCCCATCTCCGGAAGCAGAGCCATCCAGCAGCGTCGTGGCCTCTCCACCTGCCGCGCAAATCATCCAGCAGGCACCACCTAGCAGCACAGCTGTCAACCTGGACTGTGAGGAGCCACTGTTACATTTTCAACGTAGTGCAGTAGGAGTCCAGCGTGAGATGGCTGATCAGGTGCAGGTGGGGTTGGAGAGCCTGGCAGCCAAACTGGATGGGATCTGTGGATGCCTCAGTCCCATTAAGGACCACCTAGAAGCCATCAGAGGCACCCACAGTCCGCTCCATGCCCTCCAGCATTCTATGGGTGACATCGCTGGTGTCCTCACTCAGAGACAACAACAACTGTCCTGTCCAAGTGGCACCAGCAATGTTGCCAAACATTTGGAGGAAATGCGCAAGATCATGGAGAACATGGAGCGGAAGCAGGATTCACACTTGGCTGCTATGGCTGCCTACCACCGAGACGTTGCTGGAGTCTTGCAAGCCCTGCAGCTCATCATCACTGCAGTGATGCCTCACCTGTTGGCACAGATGAATGCTGCTGCACCTTCAGCATCCACCTCTTCCCCCCTGATGTGTCTCTGCCTCCCAGTGCTGCTGCCAATCCACCATCACCCTCACAGAAGGCACATGACACATCAGATGAGGAAGATGTGGATGAAACAACATTCTTAAGGAGAAGGCAGCAGTAGCATTCATCTGTGTCAATTGGATAGTTTCTGCTTAGCCTTGTGATTACCATCATGCCTCGGAACATCATCTGTCACTGCCCTCAGATTGACTCTGCTACATTCACCTCGAACTTTTAATGGACTACCAATGTGGCCTTTGATCCCCAATGACACTACAATCAGCCTCCTGACTGAAGTTTTCTTCTTTATCAACATGTCTCTGGACATGTTCCCCCCCCCAAGGACTCTGTCTGGCCCTCCCCTGTACAACGTAGGGGTTTCCAATAGACAAGGACGGCGAGGACGAGGAAGGCGAGCGGCCATGGCGAGGAGGAGGCAGCCACAGCAGGGAGGAGGCAGCCACAGGAGGTAAGTGCCTTTAAAAAAAATTATAATTATTAGGGATGGGGGAGGGAGCGGAGTTCGACTGAGTTTTTTTCCAACTCCGTGGAACTCCGTGTAGAGGCACTACGCCAGCTCCGCCTGGGCTTAATAAAAATACATACTAACTAACCTAATACTAATTACCTATCCTAACCTACACTAATCTAACTTATGCTAATTGATATGTACACTAAACTAACTACCTTACCTAATATTATACACATAACAGCATATATTAAACATCAACCCAACTCCCCCCTTAAAGCACATCTGGAGACGGGACAAAGACAGCTTAACCTAGACAGGAACTAACTAAACATACATCCTAAACAAGTACACATATATATATATTTTTCTTTATTAAACAAGTCAAAAAGACATCAACCCCCCACCCAAAAGAAAAGGAAACTTAACCCAAAACACTATGTAAAATGCATGAAAATACTAAAGCCTATGTACACCTGACACTAATCTATACCTAGTCTAAAACTACACTTACCACTAACTAATAAACTACAGTACACAAAATTCTACAAACATGCTTAAGGGAATAGGGGGACTGTGCAAGGGGGACTGGTAACATATTTAGGGGCTCAGTAGGGGAGCCCCAGGGCCCCCTTACTGTCCTGGAGGTGTGTCTTCATTTCATCAATGTCCCATTCAATATGGGCCACACGCACTTTTAGGTTTAAAAGCCACCTACGGTCCAGTGGGTGAAGCTGGGATTCTGTCTCTGTTGCGCGGTTGTTAAGGATGACGTGCCTTGTTGAGCAGGTTGTGAGGGTGCACCTGGGTGTCGAGATGAGGTGGTTGCAGCAGGCTGGGCGGGTGTGGATGTTTTGGATGCTGAAGATGGCTGTGGATGTGTGCCACCCCGTTGGACACCTGAAGGGCCTGGCATTGGATCAGTGTGCCTGTGTCGAGTTGATGAGGCAGGCATGCCGCCACGCTTTTGTCCACTTTTCTTGCTGGAGTCTGTAATGGACTTCCACCGTCCTGTTGCCCTCTCTTCCCAGTACCTCCTTGCCATAGCATTATAGCCCCTTGCCACATGACGTATATGCATACAACGTTCCTTCCGCAGAAGGAACTGCATTACTTCATCAGGTGATATGTTGTCTGTAAAAATTAGAAAACATGACAAGATTTAAGATTCAAGACAAATAACACTTATCAGGATGTATAGAAACTGGCGAACCGTGGGCTGGGGCACAAACGAACAACCGCACCTGACAAAATACAAGTCTGGGGAAGTGATACTGGTGCAGGAAAACCAGGGAGTACACCCCTCTCTACTTCCTAGTTGGAATACCCAAAAGCAAGATCAATGATGAAAGAATTCCGCACACACAAAATGTTTTTACATCTACTGAGAGTCAATTAAATAACAGTCATTCTTGATGATATGAAGAAATTCTCAGTCGTTGTTTTGGCGTTTTCTTCCAAATATTGTTCTTTATTGAAAAATGATGATACATCAAACTGATAAAATCCAATAGCCGACGCGTTTCGTCCCAATAGGGACTTCTTCAAGGCTCAAATATGACTTCAGAGTGTATGTTCACTTTTCCACATTCAGTGTCACCAGTTATGTCTTGGAACACACATTGTGTATGATGTGCATTTACTAGTAGTTCGGCATGGTGGCCAGAGAGATCAAACACAGCGTCTGCTTCAATGCGTTGAAAAAAGCTTTTTTCATAAATGTTTGGGATGCTCCCTAATATGCTCTATGACAGGGAAAACTATGAAATAAGTGGTGTAGTTGCTAGTATGGTGCAGGGATGGATTGAAGGAACTGAGGATGTTCAACCTAAAGTCAAGAATGCTAATGCTGCTCTCCATCAGTAACTGATGAATATGTGCATAACTCTCAACTTGATGCTGCCTCATCACACTAGAGGTGAGGTCCATGTGATGCACAGCCAGACTGTGTTTAACAACATACAGGACCATTAACCTGAAAAATTTCTGTCATCACAAACAATCAAAATGTATGAGCAAGGCACTCACCTGTGGCGTGGCCGTGTGGGTCCATGAAGGCATCTACATCTCCCTGAGTGATCAATGGTCTTCCAGCTGTGACAAAAGGATAATAACAACATTTTCTGTGTTACACATTACATTTCACACGTCTCATGTGCATCATTGAAGTCATCTTTATGCAAATTTAAGAACTGTAACAGTTATGTCTGTGTTCACGTTGCATGTGCTTTGCCTCTCTGACACACAACACATGAGCATTGCAGCCTTGTGGACTACACAACAATCCTGCCAGTATACATGATCATATTGTGACTACAACTTGATGGACACATTCACAAGTCACTATTTGCCTCCACAACGTCAATATACTTGATGTTGTGTAGTCAAATGGGCCTAGCTTTTTTAACACAGGTGTGTCAGGACACTTGGCTTGTTAATATCCCACCTTGTGTATCAGACAGCTTCGAAACCAGAAATTTGTGTGAAGTGTTCCTATGGGAATGTGCATTGCGATGGGCAGTACACCATGACACCCATTTCATCTAGCAATGGAGCATATTCAAAAGGGTGGCATAGATATGGTCCTGCGCCTACATTGGGTACAGTTGATTAAAACTCTGCGCCTTCCACTACAGGAATAGACAAGTGATTCCATCAGCTCATGTTTTTCCATGTGTGATTTGTTGTGCAGCTCACATAGGCCCTTCATGCACAATGCGAGTCCTCACAGACAAATGTCTTTGGCCACTGTCTATGTATGCTGAATTGTGCAGCACACTAGGAACCATGATACTGCACTTACTGATTGTTTATGAGCCGGAGGATACACATTCATTCACATGGTCAGTCATTGACATCAATGCTGACACACTTGCACAATGCTGCAAGTGTGGCTTCTTTTTGAGCTGTGCATCTTAGGTACAGCAAAAGGGGATGGCATCATCCTGTTGTGGATATGACATTGTGTCACTGATCACAGTTGTTGAACAATACAACACACTGTGATCTCAAACAACTTTTGTCATGTACTTACCACCTTGCCTGCCAACGATGATTCCCAGGGGATCCAGTAGGTCTCCCTCACGCCCACAAAATCCTGCCCTCTGTGCTTCCACAGCTGGACAGTCCTGTCCTCACCGAAGATTCGCATCATGTGGTTGCAGATGTGCTCCAACCTGACCTTCCTGATCCTAATAGCATATCCCTAGAGGACCCGTCCCCCACTCTCCACCATCCGTGGCAAAATTAAGTTCACGAGCCAGAGGAAGCCACCCAATGCCCCATCTGACATCCTGCCCTCCCTACCCTGACCCAATATCTCCAAAAACACTACTAACCCCACTAATATGAAATAAAACCCCAAATAACAGTGAAAACTACAAATATACCCCTAAGACAAACACCCAACAAGATAATCATGAAGACGCAAAAAACATGTAAGGACAAAGACACAGGACTCAACAGGGACAGTAGGGACAGTAGACTAGACACAGACACACTCTTTAACACACCAACACCAGCAGACACCTCTCAGGAGCCCCTCCACAACTCTCAACACACACTAACGATGTGGTTAAAAGAGAAAGTGGAAGTGTACAGTACTCCTCCTTGGAACAGGATGCAGACTGACATCACTTCCTGGGCGTTTGCAGCCCGTTTTTGTACTTTGTGACAACATTTTTGCCGCAAAGGGGTAAGCGGGGATCTTTCCTTGTAGAAACATGTATTTTGCAAGTGTTTTCCATGGCGGTTATAAAAAATATTATCACTTATGTGGAAAAGCAGCCAAATTTTTGCAGCAAAGTGCTAGTTGATCAGCAAATGTCCCATGTTGCAGGATTTAGCATGCCTAACAATACCATGTGGCTATGGGATGTGATCTGTGTTGTGCAGGTGACTCTAGACAATCTGACATGTCATGATATCAGTAATCCAGAGCTGTCAGCATGCACTTGTTCCTCACATTGATACTTATCCATACATAGTCATGCGTGTTAGAAAATGCACGCATCAGTGGTAGTCATAATGGTTGGCATTGGTGGTATGTGTGGCTACATATGAGACTGTTACAACACACATTGCTGTGATGTCTGTACCAGTTTAATGGGCTTGCAACACACATGATCTTGAACAACAGGCAGTCACTACTTGTATAGAAGATTTATGCTGCTGCATACAATGCGAAGGCCTGACTACAGATTCACATTTGATTATTTGCTTAGCTGGAGGCAAAAATGTGCACATTTACAACAGGCTGTGCAAAGGCACTCATGGGCATGATTTCAAGGGGTTGTGCTGTGCATTTTAGAGGCTGCAAAGTGGCAAATATTTTTATACGGTGTCAATCGACCAGATCCATTGTCATTTTGCAACGTATGTACAATAGGTCGTTACATGGCATAAGGATCATCTTGTGTCGGACACAACTGCCCATCAGTCTAGAGTGACAGCGATACACATCTTGAAGATAGAAGAGTAAATGATATGATGGCTGCACAGATAGCGGCCAACATAATTGATGTTAGTTAGCCCTCTGTCACTTTTCAGCCTCTAACGGCTACAAGAGCTTACAGAGACACCTCTGATGAGGTATTAAGAAATGTATGCACCAAAATGCAGAATGGAGCAGCCATGACCAAATTATGCAGAGGTCAAAAAGCCCCCGAAGCCATGTACAAACATGTTGTAGACCCAGAGTCACAGGTGGACAGGACATTGTTGGCTGGAAACAGCAATGCAGCACTTTACACTGCGCACTCCTTGCAACAGCATTGCATCCAATGCCTTAAGTGCAGACAGTCCCCATGGACCTGAGACCACGCTGTGCTTTTGTATGAGACCCAGAGTGGTAGACACAGGTACTGCAGAGTTACTGCAGACTGACGTTGAAGGCGGTTCCTGCGTCATGCACGAGCCTGTGGGCCCTGACTGTAGACATTGATGCTTCAGCAATGACCATTACCTGGTGGCAAAGTCGGGCATGTCAGATGTTGACACATTGCTGACATGAGAAGACCGCATGGTGCACCTTGTAGTGGTGATCATTCGAGGTGCTCCTGATCAGGAACAAAGGGAAGTCTGCATTGCATGACAAGCACCAACACTACACTCTGGTGACAGGGGAGACATCCTATTTTATGCTGTGCCTCTCAATATCGTCATGCTGGAGGAGGTTGTGCTGCCCGTTCACTGTGGAGGGTGAGGCCCCTGACCTGGACAAATCTTGTGTGGCAGGAGACCTGTGACTAGGCAACTAAAAGGGGCCAGTTGCACCTCCTGCATCTGTAGGTTCCCCCACATACTCAGAGTACACTGCTGTACCCAGGCTTGCGTAATCCGGACTGGCAGAGGATTCAGCTGGCTGAGTCACTGATTCAGAGAGGGCGGTGCGGTTTGAGGCCTGGTGTCAATGTCCAGGTTGGGAGATGTTTGGGTGTGAAGCGGAGGAGGCCCAGGTGTGGTATTTGCATAGCCGTGGGCACACTGCTTGTAGAACCCAGATATCCAGGGGGAATGTGGAACATGTAATCTGCTTGCCAAAGTTGGCATCTAGGAGGCAACCAGGTGGTACAGCCTTTCCTCAGCCCATGTTATTGAGCTATTGGGTATACAGTGGATTTCCCTTGGTGCTATTTGCACTGAGATTTCTGTCAGGCATACACCTGACTGGAGTAGAGGGGCTGGCTGGCCACACTGTACTGCATCGCATGCCATACATGATGCCTGGCCATCTAGCGCAATGATGTGTTTTCAAAAGTATTTTGTGCATTCCTTGAGAAATACAACCATATGTGACATTGCCATTTCATTTTAGATGCATGGTCGTATTTGTGTCAACTGGGCCTGCTGATGTGTGGCTATTTTGCATGGTGTAGTTGTGATTAATACCTAGATTACACACATCATGCAATTGGCCATCCAGAGAGAGGTGATGCAACTTCATGGTGCTACGATGATTTTAGTGGTCCATCTTATTGAAAACAATGACCATTCCTAATGTAATTGGTTGTATGTTACTTGCATGTTTTGGCTGTACTTATTGGTTTCCCTGTTGCACTTCACTGTGTATATCTGTTCTCTGTCTTAGGGGGGTCAACACAGAGTAAGTGTTATGGGATGAGGATATAGCCAGTTCTCCACATTCATTGCCATAACACACTCATGTTGTTGTGCATGTTACTTCAACACTTTCTGGCCATTGCTTTGCCGTGTCTATAGTCCTACATATACGTTGTTGATTGCTGATGCCTTGCCAGTTCTCCCATGGCTCACCTATGTGTCATTGTTTGTGCATATGAAATTATAGCATCGTTAGATCAATGCACTGTTTTTTTAAATAAAACTTTTTATTAAAGACAAGGTTATAGAGTATAGACATTGTACAAACAGATGTGTTTAAAGGTGTTTGGCTGGCACAGAATTAACCATAAATCTGAGTCCATAGCCTATTGCACACAGTTTACATTGGATCAAATTATGGCAATTCTATCCCGGGCCACTACTCCATCTAGCCTTCGGGGATCACAAGTTCCTCCTCTAAACTCATTCCATTTATCCCAAATGTGTGACCATTTATTGGGACATCCCCTGGATTCGTACACTGTCCTCCCCGTCAACATGCACCAGTCCATGTCTTTTTCCCATGCTACCAATGTTGGTGGTTCCTGCGCCCTCCACAATCTCGCAATATTCCTATTGGCAATTATCATTCCAAGTGTCACCCATATTCTCTCTTTAGTGTTTAAGTCTTTAGGGCCCCATATATTCAGGG
Organism: Calotriton arnoldi; assembly: GCA_963921515.1. NCBI lineage: Eukaryota > Metazoa > Chordata > Amphibia > Caudata > Salamandridae > Calotriton > Calotriton arnoldi. Next base: position 633,393 of record CAWUFW010004979.1, on the reverse strand, counting down.
AACACAGCTTGATGTTACAATCAATCTTATTGTCCATTACTTGCTCCATACACTCCGCCAATTCAGACCAGTACCTCTGGATAACCGTACATTCCCAGAGTACATGCACAAAGGTGCCCTCTGCCCGCATCTCCTCATGCATCCAGCTTCAGTGCAGAAACCCATCTTTACCAACATCGGTCCCGCAAGATATATTCTGTGGAGAATCTTCAGCTGTATAAGTCTAAGCCTAGAGGAGATGGCAGTCTCTCTGGGAGAAGCTAAGGCCTCAAGCCATTCCTCATCCTCCAGACCCGCAACGTCATATTCCCATTTAGCTCTGAGTCAGAGGAAGGGGTCAGACATGTTATTGATAAGTTTTTGTATATCAACGATATGGATTTCTCCGGGAGATTCCAGTCTAAAACCCTGTCTTCTAGCGGGGAGGATTCTGGTGGCGTCTCTCCCTTTGTTATCGCTGCTTGCAGTGCGTGTCGGATCTGTAAGTATCTAAAGTATTCTGTGTTAGCAAGATCATATTCTACCTGTAATTGGCCAAAGGAGACTACCCCTCCCGTCTTCCATAGATCACCAACCTTGGAAATGCCTATTAAATCCCATTGGTCGAAGCCCCTGGTGTGTCTTAGGTTGCCAAGTAGCTCAGTGTCCCAGAGTGGGGTGGCCAGTGTGATCTTACACTCCCAACCCAGGCTCCTAGTGGCTGTCCGCCATACGTGGACCGCATGCCCAGTGGGCCCGACGGTTTCATTTTAGTGGGGTTAGTGTAAAGCGCCCCTGTAAAACTTCCCCCTGGGAGCAGTCATCTGTCCATGTGAAATCCGGGATCTCCCTGTGGCCTATACGTACACTGATTTATCACAGTGAGTTGCGCCTCCCAATATTATCTCTTGATGTCGGGGAGGTCGGTTCCCCCATCGTACCACCCTCGTGTGAGCTTCTGAATAGATATTCTGGGCGGTTTTCCTTCCCACAAAAGCTCTCTTAGGGTGCCTTCTATAGATTTGAAGTATTCTGCTCTCACTGGACGCAGCGTATTTTGCTAGACATATAAAAAACGTGGAAGGGACATCATTTTGAATAGGGCTACGCGCCCCAGTAGGGACAGTGGGAGTGATTTCCAATGTAAGACATCACTTCTAAGTCTTTGCAGCGGGGGCAGGAGGTTGTGTTCGTAAAAATGAGCTGGGTCCTTAGAGACCTGGATTCCCAAGTATTTGAACCCCGTCTCTGCTTCAGTAATAGTGAAACCCCTGGGCAAGGAAGGCAATTTACCACTGAGTACTTGATTTAGATGAGAGGCAATATATTAGCATAAACAATTCAAGCAGAATCAGTAACAGAAACCACATCAAAGACAGACATTTGTATAATAACGTTTTCTGGTCTTTTTATTCTCTGATGTGCTTTCCAACTTTTTGCTGCCTATCGAACATTTCCCGGACACGGCTCCGCATACATATACGGCTAATACCGTCTGATGTACATTAATTTTACGTATACTTTTGGACTATTTCTCTACCATGATCTTCATCGATATGCTTTAGGACTTGATCTAACCTTTTTCGATCCAACGTTTGAGGATACACCTCTTTCCTCGTTGTGTTTTTATCTGCCCTGAAGAAGCCCAAGTGTGGGCGAAACGCGTTGGCTGGTTGTATCTTATGAAGCACATCAGAGAATAAAAAGACCAGAAAACGTTATTATACAAATGTCTGTCTTTGATGTGGTTTCTGTTACTGATTCTGCTTGAATTGTTTATGCTAATATATTGCCTCTCATCTAAATCAAGTTTACAGTGTTATATTTGTGGTCTATTAGCAGCGGACCATTTGAGGTGGGCAATATTGTCAATAACATAGTGACTAGTCGTGGTGGTGCAGTCATCTATGACCCAGCTGCTCTTTTCTCGTTTTTTCCAATTTACCACTGAGGACGTAGATGACTGACTTGGTCCAGTTAATCCTATAACCGGAAAATCTTCCAAATACTATAAAAATGTGCACCACTCTATTCAGGGAGGCTGCCGAGGATGCCAAGTACAACAAAATATCGTCGGCATACAGTGAAATACGGTCTTCCCAGTCTTCAGCCCAACTGAGCCCCCTAATAATGGGATCTCTCCATATCCACATTGCCAGTGGCTCGAGCACAAGGGCGAAGAGCAATGGGGAGAGGGGGCAACCCTGTCTGGTACCCCTTCCGAGTGCAAATATGGGGGACTTGCGGTTATTGACTATTATTTGGGCCAGTGGTTCTTTATATAGGAGGTGGACCCACCTCAAAAAGCCTGGGCCAAATCCCAACTTCTTTAATACTGAAAACATATAGGACCATTCAATTGTGTCAAACGCCATGGCCACATCGAGAGACACCACCACAGCGTCTTCGCAGATCGTGTTGGCTTGGTCCAGCACTCCCTGTAGTCTCCGCAAATTAAGGGAGGTATTTCCGGCTGGCATAAAGACAGATTGATCCGGATGCACTAATTTTGTTATAACACGCAGTAAACGAGTAGCCAGTATTTTCGCCAGGATCTTGGCATCTGCATTAAGCAGTGATATTGGCCTATACGAGGAACATAAATTCTTAGGTTTCCCACTCTTATGAATGACCACTATAGTTGCCAACCTCTGGTCAATTGGGAGCGAACCTGCTTCGCGGCTCTCATGAAACATTCTAGTCAGATATGGTGCTATTTTACTCGGGCAAGTTTGTACAGTTCATTGGGCAAGCCATTTGGGCCCATCGCCTTGCCCACTCGTAATTCTTGTATGGCATTCTCTACCTCTGTGCTGTTCAATTCTTTCTCCAGGTCCGACCGTTCTTCTTCTGAGAGCGTGGGTAAAGAAATATCTCTCAATAGAGAGTGCGCATCTGCTTCTGTGTAGGACGTCTGGGATGTATAAATACTACGATACTAGTCCCCAAATGTATTTGCGATCTCCTGCGGCTCAGTGATTCTCGTTCCGGACTCTACCACGAGTTCCACCACCAGTCTATTGGCCTGTTCCCTGCGGTCCAGCCAGGCCAGCAATTTCCCAGCCTTGTCCCCAACTTCATAGATCCTACTGATCGTTGCCCGATGTTGTGCCTTGGCCCCCTCAGTGGCCAGGGCTGTATACTCTTTTGTTTTTAGTCTTAAGGCGTGCCTCACCTCATCTGAGTTCACATCTCGGAGCTTCCTTTCCAGTTCCAGTATATCAGTTTCTAATCGCACTAACGCTGCCTGTTTGTCTTTTTTGACTCCAGAGATATGAGAGATGGCGGCACCTCGTATCACGACCTTGTATGCCTCCCACAATATCTGAGCTGAATCCACCGAATGCTCGTTTTCTTGAAAATAAAGCTCCATGTCTCGTACGATTTTTTCTTTTATCTGGGGGATCATAAGATACCATGGACTAATCGGGACCGTCCTACAATTTTGGGCTCCCCCACCTCTATCCGGACCCAGATGGGCGAGTGATCTGATATGCCCCTTGCAAGGTGGTTTACCTCTCTAAAGTGTTCTAACTGGTCCGCCGGTGTTACAATATAGTCTATCCTAGACATGCTGCGGTAGAATGTATATTGCTGTTCCAAGGGATGGTGCGCCCTCCAAGTATCCACTAGACCCATTGCTCCTAGAAAATTATGGATTTGTGTAGGAGCAGGCAGTAGGTCTCTTGGGGGCCAGCGATCTTGCATATCTGAAATGATTGAGTTAAAGTCGCCCCCAATCATGAGTCTCCCCTCTGGTAGGGCAAGCAGGAGATCGCCAAGATCTTTGAAGGCCGGGGCCTGAAGGCCCGGCGGTATGTATACTGAGACTAGATTTAGTGTAGCCCCTCCCATTTCCCAGAGGTTGCCACGAATCTACCCAAATTATCTCTCCATATACGATCAGTCGTCATCTGAAAACTTTTCCGAATCATTATACCCACTCCCGGAGATCCGGAGCCAAACACAGAGTGTGCTGCGAGTTTGAATCCCCATCTCGTCAATGCATTACATGCGTTACCCAGTAAGTGTGTCTCCTGTAGTAAAATCACGTCAGGTGAATGACGTTTTATATATTGAAGCACTACGCCCCTTTTTATCTTGTCCCCCAACCCATTGACGTTCTAGGACAACAATTTAAGTCCTTGTTTCGATGGTGGCCCCATATTTACGTAATGTGATAATCTGCACCATCAAGGGAGTCCCCTCGTGTGCCCCATCTCCCTGTCCAGCCCTGTCCAGCGCCGGTTTCACCATGTCAAGTGTACGAAGTGCGGTGTCTCCAACTTGTTGTCTCTTGTCAACCCTGTCTAAACTGTTCACGAACTTAACTGAATATCCCTTATCCTCTTTCCCGTCGAGTGTATCAGAGTATCTCGGTGATTGGAAACCCACCCCCCAACAAACAGTAACTCAACCCCCTCCCTGCATGGCGGTTTCGGAACCTCCCGCCCCCCAAAATTGCAGAGGGCCTATCGCCCACCCCTTAAACTTGTTGTGCGTGTGCCAACCCCACACTTGTTCACCCATAGCATTAATGAAATACTGGATCAATGTTTCGATTCCCCGGGCAACCCCATCTTACTTTCCATTATTCAATCTCACGTCCCTGTAGAGGGACAGTCCATCACATCGTGTACCGCCCTCACTTGTTTGTCCATCTGGGGAGTAGAGTCTATATGGGGCTCAAAGGAAGAGTTTCGATGAAACATTTACTATGACAGTAAAGGATACAGAACAGTCCTTATTTGCCACCGTCGGTCGCCGGGTTTTCGCCGGGTGTGGATCCCGCTTTCTGTTCCACTCGAGATTTCCTTTGTCTGTCTCTTTGACTTTGGTGGTTTTGCTTCCCCGCTACTCGCCATTCATTGAGCCAATCTCATGCCTCCTCAGGGGTGTTGAAGAACCATACCTTTCCCTCTGATTCCACTCGTAACTTGGCAGGGAAGAGCATCGCATATTTGATGTCCTTGTCCCGCAGGGCTCTTTTAATTTCAAGGAAACTGCGGCGTTGACATTGGACCTTAAGCGTGAAGTCCGGAAAGAAGGTCACTTTACTATTGTCAAGTTCGATTGGAGGTGATGTTCGAGCCGTTTGTAAAATGATGTCCCTGTCCCTATAGTTGAAAACTCTTGCCACTATGGGCCTTGGGGGTGCTCCAGGTTTAGGTCTACCTCCGGGCACTCTATGCGCCTGTTCAATCGTGAAGAATTTTGACAGTCTTGGGGGCTGTAGGTAGGTTGTGACCAGTTCTTCAACAAACAAGTCCGTTGCTTGCCCCTCAGCGCGTTCCGGAACTCCAATAATTTGCACATTGTTGCGCCTTGTGCTCCCTTCGTATTCATCCAGCTGGGCTTCCATCCTTTCACTGCGAGTCTGTAGATCGTTCATCCTTTGTTGAAGGGTGGACGTATCTTTGACTAGGGAACTGGCGGTTGATTCGACTTCTTTGATTCTAGTATTCATAGTTCGCATATCTGCTCGTATTAAGGAGAACTCTGTAGAAACTGAGTCGCTCCTGGTCTCAAGTGACGTTCTAACCGTCGTAATGGCCCTCATTATATCTTGGAGGGTCAGTTCTGGCGAGCCAACAACATCTTTCTGCCTCTCAGGCAGGTCGTCCGAGTCTTTGTCCTTCGGGCCCGGTCCCTTGTTCCAGGCGTACTTGTCCAGTTTGGCCTGCATGGTGGATTTGGTACTTTGTCCTCCAGCCATGTTGGGTCTTTGTGGGCACTTGAGTTAGGTGATCAGTTATGACCGGACAGCCACCGCCCGTCACAAGCTATGGATATTAATATCCTGTCTGATTTCCGGGGCGGTGTGGACGGTTCTGCTGGCCACCTCATTGTCCGTAGCTCACTCCCAACGTTTCATCTCTTGCTTTGTGGGTGGTTCCTCTTTGACGCCAGGTACACTATTTCCACAGCCAGCAGGCCTCTGGAGTGCCACAGAGCCCTCTCTGACCACTTGGTATCTATGCCGGGGGCAACGGAATATTGCACGGATTCGCAAGCAATGCTGACCCACTTCAGGGTGTGAAAGCCTTCGGGTCCGCACAACCACTGTGCCCCCACCGAGGCACTGGCAGAGAGGCAACCATGTTAATCCGGAATGCCCACGATACCAACAGATCAAAGAAGAGTCTAGGCTGCAGGGAGCGGCAATTTTCAGGGTAATCACTCGGGGTCTTGCGAGCGTGATTACTGGGAAGTGCAGATACAAACACAGTGGAGATTGGTATTTGTGATCCCTGTATTGCCAACCCCACACTCACTGTAGCACTCCGGTGCCAGCGAAAACAGGGTGTACCACTGTCACTGTATTGCGCGCTTCAGGTTACCTTCCATACTGGATGGGACATCCGATCGGGAGATCCAGTCCCGGGTGCCGTCAGTAGGGCCGAGCGAGTGTCTGCACGGCGTCGTCAATTCGTTACGGCCGCACCTCAACAGCCCCCGGGTGGTTCAGGCTTGCGTTTTGGCAGCTATGAGCCCCATCAACTCCCCGTGTAGATGCCAGCTACAGGGGAGGCCCACGGCCACTTAGCGCTTCACAATACGGACCACGATTGGGTTCTTCAAAGGCTGCCCACTACTCCGAGTGCATCGCTCACCAGTTCTCCATGCGCCGACAAGGTTGCTGAAATCCGAGCGCCGACTGGCACGGACCGCGGTCAGACTCCCCGCAGGCTGCTCAGGTGCCGAGTGCACCACTCGCCCTTTCACCATGCGCCGATGTTCGTGGCAGTTGCTGGAGTCCGGGCGCCCCTCCTCCACCACTTGAGCTGCATTACCGGGTCAGACGTCTGCGCAGTCGAGCCGTTCTCCGCCTCAAAGTGCTCAATTCGCCCGGTTTCTCGCTCAGGATGTTCTAGCTGGGCTCCGGTGCGTAAAACAGCAATCTTGCAAGCAGTATCCCCCGATTATTGTACGGATTTTTGCATAAACGGGTGCGTTCGGTCGGAGCCGCCTTAAGGTGCGGCCATCTTACTCGGCGGTTGGCCGCGCCTCTCAGATCAGTGCACTGTTGATGGATGAATCATGCACGGTGTTAGTGATGCAAGACATGTGTTTATTTGTCATTACAGTGATACATGTGGTCAGCTAGGGAGGTAGTGTCCTTGCTAATGTTGAATGAGTGGGTATGCTTGGTGTTAAAAGCATTCCCTGCACTGTATTGATACATCCACTAGTCTGGCTCTACTATCCTTTGAATCTTCATCCTCTACACCCGTAAGCTGATCCAGTCCACAATTGTCATGTATCTTTGTGACTTTTGTCAGTTACCTATTTTCCTGTGGCAGAGAATACACAGAGATGTTGTGTTTCAATGTTTATAATGGTTTAGAGCTGTGTGACCCAAGCTACAATGATACATCAGACATACATTGTACTTTCTCCTTCAACATGTTGTGGTTGATGCAATTCACCTGCATCGCTGACATTGAATTGCTATACTTTACAGCCTACACATCACTATGATGCCATTGTCCAGGTCCTGTGTATTATCTCCATGTTGTGTTTGTCAGGATGTCTGGTTACCTCAGAACTCCTTGGGGGTTATTTACAAGCCCCTTGCACCAATGGTGCGTCACTTTTGCACACATTGAAAATGACGCATCAGTGGCACAAGGGGCTTGTAAAAGAGCCCCTTGCCTTTTTGCACATCACTATGTATGTGCATCAGCAAGATCCATCATTGTGAGTTATTTTGCTGAGGATAGCTGGCACCAGAAGTACTTGAATGCTAAATGTTGTACTCATTGTGGGTTAGTTAAAACCCACTTGCAACCCAGGGGGGCCACTGTTTGAGACGGTGCAGCACTGCTACCTGCTGCACTCTACTTACTGGGACATGTCAAGCCCACGCGCATGTCTATTCATGTCCTTGGGCATATGGTAACTTTGAATCTGCTTGAATGCGTGTTGGGGGCGGGCCATGTATATTGCTGTGTGTGTTCCCACACAACACACAATTATTTGGCTACATTTGTGCATCTGGTATTAATTTTACACCATAATTCAATTTGCTACATGTGCATTCTCACATAGTTGAGCTACATGATTGGGTGAGTTGAGGTGTGTGGGGTGTTCATTTTGAACTTACCAACAAGCAGTCCATCACCATAGATGCCATTATGGAATCGCTGGTTGGTGACAGATTGGCGGAAGATTTAGGAATCATGCACACTGCCTGGATACTTGGCGACAACATTGATGAACACTCCAAGATGGTCAACAATTGCCTGCACATTCATCGAGTATGTGTGCTTCCTGTTGCAGTATATGTGTACCGTGTCCGCAGGAGGCACAAGTTGCACATGGGTGCAGTCGATTGCCCCCAACACATGCGGAAAAGCAGCAATGGCATAGAAGCCTTGCTTGTTGGCCAGTTGTTCATGCGCAGTGTTGGGAAAGCGTAGTTGCTGCGGCGTCAGGCTGATGATGGCATCCAAGACAGTGGGGAGAAACCTGGAGAAGGATGCCTGGGAGACTCCGGCTACTCTGTCAGTGGTGGGTTGGAAGGTGCCTGAGGCCAACATGTGCAGCATAGCAAGTAGCTTGGTCTGCGGAGGGATGTTAGTGCTGCAATGGGATGGGGCCTGCAGCCTTGGCGCTATCTGGTTGAGTAGATGTAGGATGGAGGACCTTTTTAGCCTCTAATGGGCAATCACCTCCTCTGGCCGGAGGTGTATGAGGGTGATCCTTTGGCGGTAGACCCGCTCTCTTCTGCGGCGCTGCCTCTGTGGTGGTGGTTGTGGTATTCTTGGGGCTCCAAGTTGCAAGAGTAGTACCTCCATGGCGTAGTTGAGGTTGCCAATGAGGGTCTGGGATTGTATACCTTATATACAGGTGTGTTTGCACCATTTTTAAGACCAGATAAGTCTTGACTTTAGAAAACTGCCGCTAACTGGACTTAACAGCAGTTTTGGGGGGTTATCGACGTACGGGAATTTCATTGTAAATATCGCAAAGTGTGCTTAGCTGCAGTTTTTTCACCGTAACATCTACATTGCATCTCATTTTCGTTAAGTCCTGCTAACAAAAGTGGCGATCCTGAAAATTCCCGTTTACGATGGAAAAGTGCTGCTAACTGCAGTTAGCGGCAACTTGTAAATAAGTTGATAAAAAAAGCCACCGTAACGTCAAAAAATTGACGCTACGGCGTTGTTAAGTTCTTTAAATATGCCCCAAAGTGTTCTTAGCAGGGAACTTTTCGATTAAGAAAACAAGGGTAAAGCTATGTCCTCTTGTTAGAATCTGGGGTGCTGGTTGACTGGGGTATAAGCCCTGCTCAAGCAGTAACCACAATCCGAGTCAGGGTAAGGCACAAACACACCCTAAATTAACCTGCCTCACCCTCTGGTAGCTTGGCACAGAGCAGTCAGGCTTAACATATGTGTAGGGTATTTGTGCAGCACTTCAAACAGTGTAACAGTGAAAACATCACACTAAACGATTCAACACCAGGTCAGACAAATAGGACGTAATTTGATAAATAAAACAAGACCAAATGACAAAAATCCAATAAGTAGAACTTGATATATGAATTTTAAAGAATAAACTGTAAAATAGCGCTTAGAAGCAATAAGCGCTTACTTGGAATATCTGGTCATACTGAACCAGAACAAAGTCAAAAGTTCAGGCTGACCGCACTGGAGCGCGTGCTGAATTTTAAATTGGGATTCCAGTGACACCGAATTTGAAAAGTCTATCTCTTTGTAATTTGGAATTACACTTAAAAAAGGTAATAAGGTAATCCCAATGTTATCCGATGAGAGAGATAGGGCTTGCAGTAGTGAAAAAACACTTTGGGAGTTTTCACTACCATGACATGTAAAACTTAAAAGTACATGTCCTGCCTTTTAACTAAATTGCACCCTGCCCTCTAGGTTCTCCAGGGCCTACCTTAGGGGTGACTTATACGTATAAAAAGGAAAGGTTTGTGCCTGGCAAAAGATTTATGCTGCTGGTGTGCAATTAGGCAGCGAGAAAACTGCATGATAGCATTGGTTCTGGGCACGGTCTAACCAGACTTTTAAGTGATCTTTGAAAGTGAAGGCTCCATAGATTACAGTTGGCATTAGTTTGGAGTTTATCACTCAACATAGCGCTGTTACTTGTCGAGCATTCATCTTGCGAATCAATTTGCAGGACGAGACTGTTAATGCTAGGGCAACTTGGTTAGGCGAGGCCAGATGATCTTTATGACTGCTTCGACGAACATTGAAGTATACTCCCAAGTATTTAATCATTGGTATTGTCTCCAATTATTTGGTGCCCAGATGCCATGATCCTTTTTTGATGTTATTCCTACGAATCCCTAAAAGTTTAGTTTTCCCACTGTTAATTTCAATATTATTCATTCGACAGTATTCACCAAGAGCATTCAAGCAGCGCTGCAGGCCTATTTTGGCCCGATGAAATATGATGGTGTCATCAGCATATTGGAGAAAGTGAATCTTAACCCCTGCTAATTTTGGTGGATCAGCTCTATCGGTGGCTAGATGATTGTTGATATAAGCGAGGTACAAGTTAAAAAGAAGCACGGCCAAGATGCACCCCTGTTTCACCCCCCTTGAGGTCGGGATTTTGTCTGATGTTACCTAGTTAGATGTGATACGCACTTTTACCCATGTGTCGAATAAAGACTAATAATGGCATTAAGTATTGCTGCAGGTATCCCCCAATTATTGAGCTTGTGCCACAGCCGTCCCCTGTTCACAAAGTCAAAAGCTGTGGTGAAGTCAATAAATGCTGTATACGGGGGGAAAATTCTTCTTCATTGCCATATGAGATAGTCAAGCAAGTGCCATTAGGTTATCTTCTGTCCCACAGTCACTGCGGAAGCCCGTCTGGGTCGGCAGTATTATCCTCTTTTCCCTAGTCCATTGTTCCTGCTCTTGAAGTAAATTTTGGCATATGCCTTACCGTCAACGTCCAGTAAAGCAATTATTCTATAGTCGGCAGGGTTATCACGAGATCCCTTTTTGTGTATTGGAACCAGGACCGAGCCCTGCCAGCCCTCTGGAAATATGTAATGCATCCAACATTGACCAAATAGTGAGTGCATCATCCCTGCCCATTCAGTACTTGCTGATTTAAAAATTCTGGCTAAATGGCCATACTGCCCCAGTGCTCCTGCCGTCCGCATAGACCTTATGCTCTTTTGTATTTCTTCAAGGTTTAGCTGTTGGAAATCAGGACTCAGTGTGCAGGAAGGCTCTATTATTTCACAAGGGTTTAATGATTCCACTTGTTGATTGGTCCCGTACAACTTTGATGCATAGATCGACCGAGTTGATGCCGTCCTGTTACCACACCTTTGTTGGTTCCTTGGGTTCATTACCCCATGTATCAGCACCTTCAAAGCAGAGGGACTGGAGGATTTTGCTGCTTTAAGTAGCTTTATCCACAGTTTTTTTCTCGCGATTGGTCAAATTTCCATCTCTTCTTTCTGTATTCCCTCCGTGTTGACCTTAGTGCAATCCATGCCAACTCTTTCTCTTTATTTCTCACCAAAGATCTGGCACAATTGTACATTCTTCTTTATAATTGAGTGAATTCCCTGATGTCATTGCACAAGAGTTCAGATATTACTGGCCTCATTGTATAACTAGGGGGGTCCGGGCGTTCAAGCCTTTCTTGTGTGCTGTGTACAATGATAGGCCAGGTTGCTATCCAGACTCCTTTTTCCTTGCTCAAGTCGGACAAGGAGCTTCTGAGTTTGATAAGATCCTCTTCTCAATGCTCTAATTGCCATCTAATTTTCTTAATAGTCATGATGTCGATTTGATTGCCCAGCAGGGAAATGGGGATCCCTACAACATTGGTTCAACAATAATCGGTACCTAAGCATCGCACAATCACTGTCACCGATATAGTCAACATAGAAATGTTTTATTCTGTTAAAGTGAACCACTGAAACCCATATGTAATCCACTGTTGGTCCTTTGGTTCCCGAGATGCAGGCATACGAAGCAGGATGATCATTTGGGAATCTGCCATTCAAAACTTGGAGGCCCAAGTTGTTCAGGGTGCTGGCTAACAGGAATTCATTTCATACTTCCCAGGTATTGTTCCTGATTATTGAAGGGATTCCCATCTCAGAGTCCACAACTTGTTGCCACATCGATGTAAGTGTTTGCACCAGCAAGTTAGAATTAAACTCCCCAGTGAGGAGCCAGAGCTCATCGGGATAGAGCACATAAATACTTTGTAAATCCTTAACAAGGGATTTTTAATGCGCTTTTTTCTTTGCGGATAGCGGATTTATATAAACGTTGCCAATGATTGTTGTTGCTGGCTTTTGAGGATGAGTGACTGAGAAATGTAGTTGGATGATAACAAGATCACCCTCTCCTTTGTGTAATACCGGGACCTCTACTCCCATGCTCTTCTGTATTTAGATAGCCACTCCTCCACATGGATGGCATCCTTTTTCCAATGGCACAACTGGGGCATAATATTCATTATGATTTTGCTTAATGATCACTGTCAGGTCTTTGGAAGATATACTATTTCGTTTTGTTGCAATTCCTGAAGGTCAGAGCTTTCAAGCAAATTATTTTGGCCTCTCATATTCCAGGACACAATAGTTAAAGTGGGAAACAACCTTAACAACGCGGTCATCACATCGAGTTACCTTTACAACGCGGTCGTTACAACGACTGCGTTGTTACATCGCAGTACTATTACAACGAAAGTTGTTACAACGACTTGCTCTAGATGGCGCTCTAAACTAAGGAATAGTATAATTTACTATTCCAACACCTTCCCTACTGTTGCACACACTGGAGTTGGAATAGTAAATTATACTATTCCTAAGTCCAGCGCGCCATCTAGAGCAAGTCATTGTAATGACTTGCATTGTAATGGTACTGCGATGTAACAACGCAGTCGTTGTAACGACCGCGTTGTAATCGCATGCATTGTAAACGCATGCGATGTAATGGTATATATTCCTTTAAAGTAGGATCTCAATTTTGGAGGTGTTCACTGGTGCAAATGGAACTTTCTGTGTTGGGTACATCGATCGTTATTGCATTGCCCGGGGTTAGTGTTGTAGGAGTACTTTAAATTTGCTATGCATCACAAAATTGTTGTCCCTTGAAAGGGATTACCAATTAATTCTGGGCCTTTTGCATTCTGAAGGAAGGATCTCATCTGCATTTTGTGATCTGGGATATTCCTGTGGCCCATTTGTCCAGATGACAGCCCTTTCTTGACCAAACAAGAAAACACTTCTGGGTATCGGATAGCCGAAGGTGCTCTGATCTGGATGCCCCATGCTTCAAGGGCTGCTCTGTGAGATACTCACTAGACAATACCAGACTTGTGCTTTCATTGGTGTCCCCAGTTTCCCCCCTAATAAAGGCCACTGAGAGAATGTTGGAGGAAGTAATTTTCTCCAGTCCAGGCAATGCAGAGAATAGTTGTAGTAAGTTGCCTCTGTTTATAATGTCATGCTTACCTTGCAATTTCCACATTCAGAGGTTGACTTGCTGTTTGATAATGTTCGAGAAACTGTGACTGCCCTGGCCCTCCTGGAATTGTCACTTTGCTTTGTGGGGGGTTTATTAGGTCCCAATTTTCTTTAGTAGTGCTTCTTGTTTCTCATGGGAGAGTCACAGTCTTGCTACACTCTGCTGCCTCCTCGTTAATCTGACTTCCAATGAGCGGTTGCTCTCCAGTTAACCTGGGAGTTGCACAAGTTGTTAATTCCAAGGGACGACATTTATTTATACACAGCTGACCCACGATCTGTTCATTTTTATTAAGAATATTTCCTTTGATAATTGATGTCAATATTTCAGCCTGAGTTAATACTGGGTTGCTATGCTGCATGCCTACTATTTTGTTCATACATTCCTTTGGGTGCCTTGTCTGCCTCAGATTTTCTCTATGTGAAACTTAGTCGCTTTAATAGGACTTTCAGGAGGCATCAAAGTTCTCTCCATGCAGTTCTTACTTGGTCTGTTCATGGGGCACTTGGATGTACTTCCATCCGCTGTTGTATCCCTTATGTTAGCAGTTTTGGTGTCCACTTCCTGACACAATGTATCAGGTGAAGCCTTCCGGGGGTCAGGCTGTTTAAACAGAAGAAAAAAGTTGCTAACTAAGCTGGGGGTGGAGGGGTCCCCTTTTCATTAAGTTTTTCAGTCGGTTATTTTATTTTTTCTAGAAATCGCCGAAGGGGCCTTCGAATCCTCTGTTGACTCCTCTTCTTCTTTCTGCTGGGTACCAGTGTTTAATAGGCAAGGAGCTACCTGTTTTTCAGTATCTCCTTTGGGGCTCTGAGTCTGATGCAAGTCGTTTGTTATCTTTGAACTCTTTGATTCTAAACTCTTACTTACTGTGTTGACCTCCATTTGAGGTGCGAAATTGCTGTTTAGATCTTGGATTAAGATTGACATGATTTCTGGATTCTAGCTAGTTTGTCCATTAAGTGCACACAATAGCACGGCGGTTCGGATACTTGAGTTTCTAATTGGACTTTAATGATTAGGTTATTTAGTTTTTCTTATTTCAAATCCATTGCCCTAATATAAGTGGCCAACGATTGCAGTATCGAAATTTGGACTGCTAGTTTATTCGCGTGCATCATTGATGTTTGCCCTATAGTCAACTGTGTTCTCTCCACTTGGGCCCACCGTTCTATATAGTGTTCGATAGGCTGGCGGAAGCCTTCTGGGTTTGCTGAAGAAGAAGGTAGATTTGGAATAGCGGGTGGCGAATCCTTAGAATTATGGCTTGATTTTTCAAACTGGTGGTTATGTTGAAGATCAAATAAATCAAAGGCCAGCGAGAGCTCTTCATCTGTTATTGATTTATTCAAGGCATTGTCCTTTAACTGATTTGCCGTGCTTCACAGAGCTACTAATATTGCCCCTTGCATTGATTTCTTTATGTTTGACTCCCTTTACTGGTGGCGGGGTTCCAAGATCCCTTGCTTCCATACCCAGGCTGTCTCTCCTATATTCTATTTCTGTTGCATATAAGCCGTTCATCTTCTTATTGTCTACTATTTGATGGGTGAAAGCGGGTATATTTTGGCTTCACTGCTCGACACTTCCTGGTCCTCTTCTCTAGATGTTGCTGAGGACACTAATGGGGCAGTTCCTAGTGCTTCATTTCTCCCTGAGGTTTGCCTTCATTTCCTGCAGAGCAGGATTTGTTTTGTGCTCCTCTTCACTCTTGTGAATATTTGTCTCCAGCTGGAGTTCCCTGAGAGCTCCCTTAAAGTAGGACCTAATATCATTGCTGTGGGCAAAATGGTCCGACTGCACTGGTACTTCATCCATAATACGAAGCATCGGAGGGTCGATGGTCAAGATGCTAGAGGGAAGCAATCAGTTTTGTTCAATAATGTAGCAGGAGGAACTGCACTCCTCAGCACGCCCTTTTCTGAGTTTTTCTTCAGGATCCTCCCTTTTTTTTCCCTAGTCACAGCCTGTAAAAGGAGTGAACTGCGTGTCCTCATTGCCACTCCTGACTTCTGTTCATTGAACACAGTATTAGTACAACAATTGCAACAGACTTGTCAAATCTTGCAGAGTATTTCAAAATAGGCATGAGCCAAAGGAGTCCCGGTGAGTGCAAATGGAGTAGTACTGTTCACAATGCAGCTTTGTTGTTCAGAACTCCATACAGGACCCTGTACAGGAATTAGAGTTAGACAGCTTGGATTACTTGGTATAATCTCGAATGAGCTAATTGCTTAGGACTCTCAACCTTAAGTTGAATTTTTAAATTGAATTAGGTAACTACAATTAAGATAAGATAAGAGTTGCTTCCACTTACCTCCCTTCGGCCACCACAGCCACCACCCACTGACTGAAGTCTGGCTGCTCCTGCTAGGATGTCTTGTTATTTCATTGTGGTACGGGCTGGGGAGTTGTTCCTTAATGCTTTTTTCCTTTCTGTGCCCCCTTGCTGCCCTGATTGTGCTCGTTTTTTCCTTTCTGTGCCCCCTTGCTGCCCTGATTGTGCTAGTTTTTTTCCTTTCTGTGCCCCCTTGCTGCCCTGATTGTGCTCGTTTTTTCCTTTCCGTGCCTGTTTCCCGCCGCTGCGCCCCTGCGGCCCCGCCCCCTCACTGCCCATTCGCTGCCCCATTCCCTGCTCCTCCCCATTTATGGCGGCCGCTGGGCGGCCGCGCAGCGGACATGCGCAGCGGGCGCGCCGCTGGCGCGCCGAAGGCAAGCCCGTCTGCGCCCGTCCGCGCCGGGACCGCGCCCAGCGCCAGAACCCCTGGTCCGGGCATCCCCCGCGCCCGCCAAATCAACAGACGCCGATACGACGCCAGCACCCTCCACGCACTCAACCCCGGAAAAGATCACGCCTGCTACCGGGCCACCCCGAAGCGCACCCAAGGGCCCTTCACCTGCCGGAACTGCAGCTTCGCCAGCACCCGCCCCGCCAAACCACCGCCCAGGAAAGAACCCAACTACCTCAGATGCATCCTCCTCAACACCCGCTCCGCCCGCAAACACGCCATCGAACTCTGGGACCTTCTCGACTCAACCTCCCCAGACGTCGCATTCCTGACGGAGACCTGGCTGAATCCCGCTTCAGCCCCCGACATCGCCATTGCCATCCCGGACGGCTACAAGATCACCCGCAGGGACCGCACCAACGGAGTCGGAGGAGGCATCGCCATTGTCCACAGGAACACCCTCAGAGTCTCAACCAACACCGACGACACCCTCAGCATCGCCGAACACATGCACTTCCAGATCCACACCGATCCCAACACCACCCTCAGAGGAACCCTCATCTACAGACCCCCCGGACCCCGACCACAGTTCAGCGATTCTATCGCTGACTTCGTCAGCACACACGCCATCGCCTCCACGGACTACATCCTCCTCGGGGACCTGAACTTCCACCTCGAGAACAACAAGGACACCAACTCCACCACCTTGATCGACAACCTCGCCACCCTCGGACTCAGACAGCTCGTGACTACACCCACCCACGCCGCCGGCCACACGCTAGACTCCATCTTTTCCGCAAGCCCACACGTCTCCTTCAACCACACCTCCGAACCCCACTGGACTGACCACCACTGCATCCACTTCACCTACAGGAAGCCCACCACGCACCACCGCACCGAACAAATGCCTCGCCGCTGCTGGAGCAGTCACCGAAGACCAGCTAACCACAACCCTCGCCCTGAGCCCACCCGCCGTACCCTCCGACCCCGACACCGCCGCCCGCAACCTCAGACAGTGGATCGACGACTGCGCCAACACCCTCGCCCCGCTCAAGAATCCGCCCAACAGCCACACCAGCAAGAAAGCCACCTGGTTCACCGAAGACCTCCAGGCCTCCAAACGAACATGCCGAAAACTGGAGAAGATCTGGCTCCACGAACGGACAGCGGACAGCTACGCCGCCCACAAGAGCGCCACCCGCAGACCACCATCACCTCATCAGATCCGCCAAAAGGGCCTCACTCAAAGTCCGCCTAGACAACAAACGCACACAACAGCAAAGAGCTCTTCAACATCGTGAAGGAACTCTCCAACCCCAGCTCCAACACCAACGACATCCCGCCGTCGCGAGACCTGTGCGACTCACTGGCCACCTTCTTCCACCGCAAAATCGCCGACATCCACGACAGCTTCAACACCACGACCGCCCCGGCAACCACCGAGACCACTGCCCCCACAACCACCAACCGCCTGCTCTCCTGGACCAACATCAACGACGAGGACACCAGCGAGATCATGAACACCATCCACTCCGGCTCACCGCTAGACCCGTGCCCTCACCACGTCTTCAACAAAGCCAGTACAGCCATCGCGCCCCATCTTTGGAAAATAATCAACATCTCCTTCGAGACAGCAACCTTCCCGGAAAGCTGGAAGCATGCCGAGATCACCGCCTTACTCAAGAAACCCAAGGCAGACCCCAAGGACCTCAAGAACTTCCGTCCCATCTCTCTGCTCCCGTTCCCCGCGAAGGTCACCTAGAAAATCGTCAACAAACAACTGACCCGCTACCTCGAGGAGAACAACATCCTGGACCCTTCCCAGTCCGGCTTCCGCAGCAACCACAGCACCGAAACCGCCCTCATCGCCGCCACCGATGACATCAGGACCCTGCTAGACAACGGAGAAACAGCAGCCCTCATCCTCCTGGACCTATCAGCCGCCTTCGACACGGTCTGCCACCACACACTACGAACACGCCTTCACGACGCCGGGATCCAAGAGAAGGCCCTGGACTGGACCACATCCTTCCTCTCCGGCAGAACACAAAGCGTCCGCCTCGCCCCCTTCCGATCCAAAGCCATCAAGATCATCTGCGGCGTACCCCAAGGCTCCTCCCTCAGCCCAACGCTGTTCAACATCTACATGGCACCCCTCGCCCACGTCGCCCGACAGCACAATCTCAACATCATCTCCTACGCCGACGACACCCAGCTGATCCTCTCCCTCACCAAAGACCCTCACACCGCCAAAGCCCACCTCCACGAAGGAATGAAGGCCGTCGCCGAATGGATGAGGACCAGCCGCCTGAAGCTGAAATCGGACAAGACGGAGGTCCTCATCCTTGGTTCCAACCCTTCAGCATGGGACGACTCCTGGTGGCCGACATCACTGGGAACAGCCCCGACACCCACCGACCACGCACGCAACCTAGGGGTCATCCTCGACCCCACCCTCTCCATGACTAAGCAGGTCAACGCCGTTTCCTCATCCTGCTTCAACACCCTCCGAATGCTCCGCAGGATCTTCAAGTGGATCCCCACCGAAACAAGAAAAACAGTCACCCAGGCCCTCGTCACCAGCAGGCTGGACTACGGAAACGCCCTCTATGCAGGAACGACGGCTAAGCTCCTGAGACGGCTGCAACGCATCCAGAACGCCTCTGCACGTCTTATCCTCGACATCCCCCGACGCAGCCACATCACACCCCACCTGAGAGACCTGCACTGGCTCCCTGTCAACAAGAGGATAACCTTCAAGCTCCTCACCCACGCACACAAAGCACTCCACAACTCCGGACCAGCCTACCTCAACAGACGACTCAGCTTCTACACCCCCACCCGCCAGCTCCGCTCCACCAGCCTCGCCCTCGCCACAGTCCCCCGCATCCGGAAAACGACCGCCGGTGGCAGATCCTTCTCCCACCTCGCCGCCAAGACCTGGAACACCCTTCCCACCAACCTTCGGCAGACCCAAGACCTACTGGCCTTCAGAAGACTCCTCAAGACCTGGCTCTTCGATCAGTAGCAGCACCACCCACCTCTTCCCCCAGCGCCTTGAGACCCTCGCGGGTATGTAGTGCGCTTTATAAGTGACATGATTGGTTGATTGATTAATGCTGAGGTTTTGTGCCAAAAGCACACACTCGCCTTCTACTGGCTTCCCACCCTTGTTTCTCCTTCTTTCACGGGACCCACTGTGTAGAGTTGCCACGATACCTCAGACCACCCCCTCACACTGGGACCCAGGGATCCAAGCCTGCTCAGCCTGGTCCTAAGTCATGCAGGAGCCCTTGCAACGGGTCCTTCTTGTAAAAAGCTCACAATGGTTGGGGGGGGGTTTGCTCGAGGATTACAAGAATGTGTAGACGGTGTACAGGGAGGAGTAAAGCGAAGTAGGTCAAATGTCTATACTTTGCTCCTCCTTACGGTGCGGCACAGTTCCTAATACGGCTAATATGACTCTTGATGCGCGTCCTGATATGACCTAAATTAACCTAATGCAAGTCCTAGTTGGAGCCAAAAGCCACGGGCCGAGCACTACTGGCGATGCTACAATGCTGCGACAATGTAGCGATGAGCCGGACCGGTAAGGCTGTGTCGCATCGTGTCTGGGTTGAGGTCAGAGGGCATGCACGAGCATGGCAGAATGAGGGAGAAGCACATTAGCACTGGCTAGCAGTAGTAAAGTGCACAGAGTTCTAAAGCCAGCACAAAATGAGGTCAGACAAGTGGAGGAGGTTAGCACAACGTTGGGGGGCGGACCACCCTAATACTGTCAGGTCTAACATCTCTGTTCTGTTAACCTGGAATGGGCTTGGATGATAAGAGGTTTTCCCAGAGCTGCCCATCTTGCAAATGATTGGTGAGTAAAGAACGCAAGCAAAAGATCATTCACGACAACTGAACTATTTCGCTCTGTGATGCTGGGCATCACCATTGTTTGTCCCTGTACCCCACTATAAATACAGGCATTGTTTACATACTTGTCAGGTGGACCACCATTTAGCGCCACATATCCTTTTTCAAGTCAGATTCCCTAAATAGTCGATCTTCTACTGTGGACAAAATTCATGTCCAACTACATATTAGTCATGTGGGATGTTTGTGGTTTGACTTACTATTTTTCCATCACATAGGAACCACAAAACAAATGGCTGATTAAGAAGTTTAACAAATTGCTCAAAAAATAATCTACACCTTGGAGAAGTCCTTGAGGTGGATGTTAGATACCATACAGTCATTCCTTCTCTTTGCCTATTGAAAGTTACCAAATAAAGCTGTGGGGATTCAGACTATTGTACATTTGTTAGGTTACCCCAATTAATTGAAGAAGATAGCTCAACTAATGTTCAAAAAGGAGGATAATCATCAGAGAAGACACAATTCACTTTCTGTAATCATCACCCCCTGGATCCGACATAGCAGATGCGGAGGTCGCTCCTTCTAATACCTAGTAGCAAAGACATGGACTGAGCTACCCCATCATCTACAGACCTCCCCATCTCTTTTAAAGTTTTAAAAGTCCCTGAAGACCTGTCTATTCAGTTAATAACCTATATCCTGCCAGCGCCTGGATACCATCAAGGGTGACAAGAAGTGCTCTACAAATCTACTAATTGATTGATACTGATTGATTGACAAATGACAGACGAAGTAGCATGACCAGAAGCTACCCCTACAGCTACCTGTTGTTTGGGTGACATTGGAGTCACCCAGGAACCCCACAAGGTATTCTGTGCTTAAAGGCTGAAGTCTTACCATCAGCTGAAGACAAGGATGAGGACATAGAGATCTGCTGAAGTTTCAGAGAAGATGAGTCACTGGAAGAGAAAAACGTATTCTCTAACCTAATACCTGAAAAATCAGGAAGTGTGCATAACAGAGTGAGGCAGCATACTTGCGTGGTAGGGTCAACACCTAGAACCATTACTCTGTAAATAGCAATATCTGCAGGATTCTGGGAAGCATCTGGACTGCATCAAGGTGAATAAGGTGTGGGTATAATAGAGCACTCCTGGGAGCTAGTCCTAAAATGTTCTTTACAATAAAGAGTCAACAGACTCAGAATGGACTATTGACGATTGGGGCTTTGCTTTATTTACAAGGCAGTGTATAAGCCACTTAACGTGGCTTAACACTGCCTTGTAAATAATGCACTGTTTCACGCTGCAATGCCCATTGGTTTTGACGCTGCCCCATATTTACAAGGTTGACGTAAATATGGAGCAGTGCAAAAATTAAGACCAGGGAAAACCTGATCTTAACATGGCGAATCGAGGAGAATTTTTTTATTTCTCCTCGTTTTTGCTCTTTCTATGTGTGCTGCAATGTGCAGCACACATAGAACCAGCAAACCGCCATGTTTGATTGTTTATGTGCAGGAAGGTGTTCCTTCCTGCACATAAACAATCATTAGCAAAACTACGATTTGCAACTTCTATGTGTGCTGCACAATGCAGCACTCATAGAAGTTACAAATCGCCCTTGGTGATTGTTTATGTGAAGGAAGGGACACCTTCCTGCACATAAGCAATCATTCCCTTAACGCAAGCACCCTTGCCCCCGTGCAAGGGTGCCTGCGTTGGTGCTAGGCATCTAAATATAGCACCAGCGCAGGGAGAAACGCAGGGGGGTGCCACATTGTTGTGAATACTGCTCATCCCTGAATTTCGAAAGTGACGGAACGCGGAGTTAGCCTTCTTGGCTTTACGCCGCACTCCGCCACTTTCATTGTAAATATGCCCCTTTGTTTGTCTCCAATGGAGATTAGAGAAGAAGGCCCATTTTCCAGCACTGTCTCTAACACCAAAGTGCCCCAAGAAAGTTTAAAATGTCTATGTAAGAAATTGCTTTATTAGTTGCGAAGAATGTAAGTCCTTCACAAGTAATACGTTCACAACTTTCCCTTTACTGGGAAACAAGTACCCCATTATAGCACTTCACTCTTTCAGGGTAGCAAAGCAGAGCAGTCCAATGCCTACTCAGGGGAGATGGTAGTACCATAGGTCACTGGTAAGTAACAAACAACATCAATAAATCATTTTCAGTCAGAGCTTTTACTTATAAAAAGGAAAGGTACTTTATTACATACACACTATTAAATACCATGCATTAGTTTACAAATAAGTATCAGGCAAATGGATATACCTTTGGTGACACCCTCAAAACACTTTACACCTGACCCTATTATCACAATAACCCAACCTATACTAGACACAATATAAGGGGGTGTCATTGTCAAAAAGGAAGAGGCACTTGGTTTGGGAGGGTGGCACCACATTGATAAAAGTAGAAATAAACCATATAAAATTACAGCAACACCTATGTGGTCAATTTGGATGGTACTAACATTCATTGAAACATAAAACCTTTCATTGTCATATAAATTCTTTGTCAATAAAGTATTATACAGTGAATAAAATGTGTGCATTACTCTTTCCTTTCACTTTTACCATCCCGCCACTGCAGTTCTACGACAACCAAATGGGAGTCCCTACATTGCAGAGCCTTTCTGCAAAAGCACAAACTCCAGGAACGCTCACTAACATAATATAAAGCTCTCCTGTGGTCATGAATATAATAGCCTTAAGACGTCAGGTAACTTTGGGGAAATCTTATGTGAGGCTTTAAAGAGGGCTGCTGCACTCCTGGCGGTCCCCAGAACACTCTACAAGTTGTTGGTGGTGTCCAAACCTTTCCTGAGACACCACAAGAAACAGTATGCCAATTTACAAGTGAACACAGAGGCTTATCGAGCAATTCAGTGCCCCACGGCATGTATATTTGATTACCAACTTCACCACTGTCTCTTATTTCTTTTGTTCTTTATGTTTTTGGTTTAGGCTGCCACGTTTCTTTGTTCCTGCTGGGTACCCATGCCCCTCCGTTGGGTGCACGGCATGTGCTTAACTATGGACAGTGCGGAGCCCATTCCTGGGCTGCCCTGCCAGCTCCCTACCTGGCTGAGCCAGCATGTTTCTTTCCTCCCATCCTCGTGGATCTCAGGCTGGAACAACTATAAGGTGCACTCACCACCCACATCCAGACATGGGCACAGGTTCAGCAGGCAAAAAGACACCTTGCTCTTCCTGCCTTTGACATGGGGCAGCTGTCTGCCAGCAGAGTCTGGGCCAGCTGTCAGAAGTCCACGGGTAACCCACCAGGGTCACTCAACAGGTTCATTCTTCCCAGTGTTATTCAAGGGGAATAAGGAGGGCAGTGCAAGTGACCCTGGAACGATCATTTCTAGTCCTGGGTGCCATCTGAAGACAAAGTCCTTCAGTCCATCTTCTCAGTGGGGTCAGGTGGCTTCTCCTTCCAGCTCAGCATTCTTTCATTGTCACCGGTCCTATGTCCATTGTTTTTTCAAGTGTCTCTCCCTTGTTCATGGTTTTCGGTGTGAGTGGAAAGTTCTGGAAGATAGGCACCTATGCCCAATCCTAGGCTGGCACATCTTTACTCAACCTCTACCCAACCGTCCTGTGTAGCATTCTGGGATCTTTAATGGATCACTTCAAATGGCCTGTGGAAAAATCTTCCCTGAGAACTTAATCTCTGGTCTCAACTGACACAGCTACCTTATCCTTTCCTTTCGAAAATTCATAGGGGAGCCCCTCCTGTTTTTTGCTCCTGAGCTCTGGCCTTTCTCCTTTGTTTCTTTGGGCTTGGGCTTGCCCAGTCAAGGTGCAGTGTGAAGAGTTAATTAGCACATGCAGATTTCATCCTCACCCCTTCCTTTCCCAGGAACTGGGCCAGGCACAGGCAAATGGTTATCAAAAGGCTCTAATTGGTCTGGGGAGATTGGCCAGCTGGTCAGCTGTCCAGCAGAGTAATTTGCTTGCTCCAATAGGGAGGGACAAAGATCCTGGAATGTGATTATTGCTGAGCCAGGGAAATATGATAATTATAAAATTTCCTTAAGGAGCACAGTTATCACAAACCTGACAGTGGATCTGCACTTTATGTGATTATTTACTCTCAAATTGATACCTGACCAGTATCTCTAGGCCTAAGTATAATGAAACTGTGTGGTGATGCAGATTTAGCTCATAAGGCATACTGCAGTAAGAAAAGAGCCTTTTCATAATCACTACATATGTACACTATGAATGCTCACTCACTTTATAAGGTCTACACCAGGTCAGCACCAATCCCTGAAGGGTCTCTTTTGCGACAGGCTTGCTGTGCACAGATGCCGGGCTGTGCTAGACAGTAGTCTCACATGCTCAAGCCCGCACAAGTGCTCATGCATAACCAGGCCAGAGCCTCTAACCCAGGTGCACAGCAGCGGATCCTATCTTAAAGGGTGAACGTTGGCGGTTAGCACTTTCAGTCCAGTTTCACAGAATTTACCATGCGTGAGACTCAGTTGGTGAGGCTCATTCACAATAAAAGTCCAAAACCAGGTCATGAGAAAGCAAAAACTCCAGGGAGATTAAATGGGTGGATCCCATTTCCTGCAGTCCATAAATAGTATTAAATAATCATGAGGTTACCAAGGCACTCTATTATTAGGGACCCATATAGCTGTTGGAATGTTCAATGTGCCATGGCCATGACCCAGGTTGTGCTGGACAGGGAGGAACCTGTACTAGAAAACTATCCAAAGCCTGAGTGTTTAAATGTGGGACTCCATAGCCACCTTCCAAGGTATCATATTTGATTGCTTGGCATCCCTTATGTTTTAGAAACTGCCAAAGAAATGCAAATGGAGCGCAGGTTGTTAGGCATTTAAGATAGTAAAACAGGCTCTGATAAACCACCCATAGTAACGGTTCCTAGCTACAGTTGCACACACTGATGCTTCTGAGATGAAGCCCAACTCAATAAAGAGGGCATGAGAACCATCTTCATCAGTCATGGGCTTGAGAAAGCTGAAAATTATAGACGAAAATATCCTTACATTAAGGAAAAATGTGACCTGAAATTAACATAGAAAATGCATAACAAATTGAACTGTGGAAAATGTGTCTTTGTTGAACATGCTAATAATTACCATGCAGCATAATGTTTTGCAGAAATCTCATGTTTCTACCGACCTTTCATGACGAGGGCTTACTTTTTTTTTGTATTTTCTTACCTTACCGCTTTTAATAAAATGAACGTTTTTGAAAATGCCAATTTAGTGCTAGTATTTGAGTGCAGAATTCATCAATGCTCTGGAATGTGTTGTATTAAAGAAAACGTTTTTCTTCCTTCCTCATACCATATGATTTAATCGTTTTAGACAAATACATTTGCTATTTGCTTATAATTCTCATGATTTAACCAGGATATTACAGATAGCAAATTTTTCGTTTAATAGAATAGTCCAATGAACACACAATGGTACACTGACCAACTAACAGAGTAGGCTTGTAAAGATTCTCGTGAGAACCTTGCTCATTATAGCAACTGTATAAAATATTATCAAACTACAGATAACACCATGTCGACTTCAGTGTTTGCCTTGGGTATCGAGAGGAGAGACGAAAGAGCATCGGAAGATCCTTCACCATTGGTGAAGATGGCTTAATCCCCGAAGTTTGAGACATATGTTTTCATGTTTCTATATGGTACATGTTCCTAGCTAGAGAGTTGAGCCTTTCCCTGCCATACCCCTTAGCACGTGACTGTGCCACTATTACCCGAATTGCTGTAAGCTACTGCTAACGGTGAATTTTCTGTTTCCTAGCCTGTGTTAGGAGACTCTCTTCTTCTCTATGTTGATCATAGCTACTGCTGTGATTTCCTTTTACCTGATTTAACGCTTGCTACTGCGACTGATGGAGGAACTCAGATAAGTTTTCAGAAATGCCCTTTATGGGGAGTTTGATCCTTAATTTAAATTTTTAACTTGTGGTTCCAAGAAATCTTGCTCTTTTCCAAATAAAACTCTTTATGGGTTCTTCTTAGCAAAGGTTACATCCTTTAGACTAAGATAAGGACTCTTTCCTTTATGGAACATGCTGTTTTTTTTACATGTTTGCTCTAACCAAATTTCTCTTGATATTCCTGTAAACAGACTTTTCTGACTAACCTAAAAAAAAGAAACAAAAACAATTACTAATCTCTCAATGAGAAATAAAGCTTTTAAAACTTTACCAAACCTCTCATCATTGACTAAACTCTAAAATCCTGTAAGTTGACAAGTTTGATTTGTGCTCCATTCTAAGACAATGGCAAAGATATATCGACCGAGAAATGGAGTTGCCACGAAATTGGAGATCTCTGTCGTAAGTTAAGGGTTGAACTGTTAATTACATTTTTATATAATTTTCTGCGCTATCAGTCTCTTGCCCAGAGAGGAAAACTTGACAGTGATTAAAAGGTAACAATTCACCATGGTCTGTGCATTAACTAGATTTGGGCTCTATCAATGTGTGACCCATTTTGTTGCTTATTTAGAACATAATACCCTCAAGAGATTGATGATAGTGAAGTGTGACAGTCCTAAGCTTCTGCAGTGCTTTGCATGATTTCATGCTCAACCAGTAGAGATGGAAAAGAAGTGCATCCAAAATACCCCACTCCAGCTATTGTGCAGTATGGTTGCTTCCCCCTCGCCACTTTATAGAGAGATTGATGGTTGCTGATATTGATTCTGGGCAGGCACAAACTATATTATATCTATACCAGGAAGAGGTAGTTTGCTGTCCCTCTTTGGCAAAATCTGATCCTTCACAAATATCTAAGAGGCCTTCTCTCCACACTTCCCCAATGTGTGTTATGTGGTTGTTTTTTTATGATGTGTATGTGGGATTTCATTTGCTTAGTGAAAATTGTCCGGACAAATACAATGCCTGCAGCACAAATCCAGGAGATCAGACTATCCCATTTAGATGTCTAAGAGAATATACTATTGAATATCCTGTGAGACCAAGTTCTGCAAACAAAAAGTACCTGATTCAGCCTCTGATCAGAGATGTGAATAGAAGCAGATTCTGTGAAGTAAACATGTCCACTTAGGGGAGATATCCGGTTTAGGATTCCTAATCCAAATCCCTATGATACAGCTCTTCAGTTCTGCCCTTCCCAAGTAGAGAACGCTCAGTAAAAAAACCTCAATAGA
The DNA here is from genome assembly GCA_963921515.1 of Calotriton arnoldi. Classification (NCBI taxonomy): domain Eukaryota; kingdom Metazoa; phylum Chordata; class Amphibia; order Caudata; family Salamandridae; genus Calotriton; species Calotriton arnoldi. The sequence goes on along the minus strand of CAWUFW010004979.1, from coordinate 606,145 downwards.
TACTATCTACTCTATTTGGCTGAGTTTTGCTAGCACCTTTGGGTGGCAGGTTTTTGATTTGGGTTTGAGCAATGTAGTTTTTGTTTGGGCCCATTACAGTATCCCTATAGAGACCCCTTATTAAGGAAACTGGGAAAAAGTCCAGATGTGGTTTTACTATAACCTGTGGCCACCCATTTGGCTCCCAAACATTACTGATTAGAGCAAGCAAACTGAAAGTCATAGTAACCCAAAGAGATTTGTAGAGATCCAAACTTAGGTTTGACATAGTTTGTGGATGTCGATGGGCCATCAAAAACTGTCTTTTTACCCATCTGCAGCTATGCAGGTCTGTGCATCTGATTTAGAGTAATGTGGTTTGAGGCCGAAGGTTTGTCCTCGCATCTGTCACATTTAGTGCATTTTCCTTCCTCCATCAACAGAGTTATATCCTAACCACGACAGATGGAGAGACGGAAAGGCACATATCTGTCCACGAATTTAGAGCCTATTTTCCCTCGGCGTGTGTTAGAGGAAAGAGAGCATAGATAGCCAAACCCTGCCCACAACACTCAGAAAACCTATTCAAATAAAATGTGCCTACTACTCTAAGACCTGGGCCTCTATTAGGCAGTGCTGGATGAAGAAGAAGAACGCAATGCACAGCAAAATGGAAAGTAAGTACAGTTAGATAAAGGCGTTTTTATTACACATTGTTAATTACCAATACCATTAACTTTATTAACACCAAACCATATAACATCAATTTACCCAGTCTCGCTGTCTGGCCACATCTCTCACACTACAGACCGATATTAAATACACACCTAATATGAATTTACTAACCCCAACACCCCAAGTCAGTGAGTGAATGCACATTTTGTTTTACAAATTTACATGGTCACACTAACATATAGTTCTAATACTCTATAACTAAGCTGTTTAAATGTTTTTTTAAAACTAATGTGTGCTAATATTGTTTCACATTTGGAGTGTTTATTAGAAAACACAAACCTATTGAGAGTCTAACCTTCATCCCACTTTACCTACTTACCACACACTCCACAATCATATGAATTAAACATATACAATAAGTTTAGATTTCTACTACCCAGTCACTGATACTATATGTCTAAGCATCTGCTAAATTATACCAAGGGCTAGACACATACTCACTTGCCAGACATTGCACTCATATTCCTAACCTCTGTGTGGGCATACATAATCAATTGCATGGACTATATGTGACCACAATATATGTGAACCACAATATCTACATTTATTTGCAATATTAGTGGTGTTAAATGTAGTCACAGACACCCTGAATGCCACTCATACTAACCCTCACACAAGCACTTCCACTGGCACTTCCTTTAACACAAAATACATTTTAAGACCTGGAAATGGAACTGTAAGCCTATGCAACATATTGGAATATGCAATCACATATGGCAAACGGTTGTACATTTTTAAAGCACAATATAACTTCAAGTAAACAACAGAAAACACCAAAGATTCCAAATTAATTATTTAAATTAAAAAAGAAAAAGGGATACCAAAAATCTTCTTCCCCTGGGTACTATAATGTAGCATTCAAAATAATGATAAAAATAAAAGTCCTGGGGCTGTTTAGAAAAACTAGTGTCCTATCACAGTCAATGTATTACAGAATGCCTCCAGGCATTGGTCTTGTCTTCCAACCGTTTGATGATGGTGAAGAATTTATAAAGCGCAACAAATACCCTGGGGTGCCTAGGCGCTGCCTTTAATATATACAGATCAGGACAGAATAGGGTGTAAAAATTATGCCATAAACAACCAAGTTTTAAGGCCCTTTCCAAATTTTGGTAGGCTGGACTCTTTTTTTAGCGTGGTTGGCAAGGAGTTCCATAGGCTGGCAATTGTGGCCGTGAAACTCTTACCACCCCACCTAGCCCTGCTGATTCTAGGAACAATTAAGTTTCCATGTTCGGCAGATCTAAGGATTCTTATAGGAGTATATGGCTTTAAAATTTTTGCCAACTGCATTGGCCCCAAGTTGTTGAGAGATTTAAAGGCAATGCATAGTGATTTAAATTGGATCCTCTTGGCTACAGGTAGCCAGTGAAGACGAACTAAGGCTAAGGAAACGGAGTCAAATTTAAAAATACCTAGCAGTACTCTTGCTGCTGCATTCTGAGCAGTCTGTAGTTTTTTAGTACTACGCTTAGGAGCACTGGAAAAGAGGGCGTTACAATAGTCCAGTCTTGAGGATATCAGCACCGATACTACCGTTTTCCTCAAGTTCACAGATATTGCCGGAAGAATTTTCCAACAACATTTTCAAGATAAAAAAGCATGCCAAGGTGGCCGAGTTGATTTGTGCTTCAAAGGACAGCTTGGTGTCAAAAATAACTGCTACATTTTTGGCTTTGAGCACTGGTTTAGGTAAGGGACCAAGTTGGACCGGCCACCAGCTATCTGTCCAAAGTGATGGATTGTTCCCCAGCACCAAAACCTCGGTCTTGGATGAGTTTAACTTCAGACAATTGTCTGTCATCCAATTAGCTATATGGCTCATACAGTAGTGAAAATTAATAGCTGTCTGGCTGGAAGGACTGCTCACCGAGACAACAATCTGAGTGTCGTCCACGTATGACACGAGGGCAAATCCATAACCTTTTACTAGTCTGGCAAGGGGGGTGACGTAGAGGTTAAAACGAGTTGGGCTCAGGGAAGAACCCTGGGGAACTCCACAGGGCAGCGTGAAGGAGGGTGAAACAACGTTCTCCAATGCCACTCCTTGACACCTCTCAGACAGGAAAGAACCCAGTAGGGACAACGCCTTTTCCCTGATCCAGGTGGAAACTAACCAGTCCCGCAGCAGCCCATGATTGACAGTATTAAAGGCCGCTGACAGGTCCAGGAGGATCAGAGCTGCGCTCCCTCCACTGTCTAAAATATGCTTGAGCTCCTCCGTGGCAGTGACAAGAGCCAACTCTATGCTATGGTAAGCACGAAATCCAAATTGGGAGGGATCCAGAATAGCGTTATCATTGATGAATGAGGATAGTTCAATATGTATCGCCTTCTCAATCACTTTAGCAGGGAACGGGAGTCTCGATATCGGTCTATAATTGAGAGTCTCCTTAGCGTCCAAGTTGGGTTTCTTTAATAATGGAAGTATGGAGGCTTTCTTCCATTCCATTGAGAAATACCCTGTTGTGAACATTGTATTAAAAATCACCGTTAATGGACTAGCTATAATTTCAGGAGCAATATGCAGAATTTTTGGAGGGCAAGGATCTAATGGGGAGCCAGATTTAATTACACCAGTGAGTTTAGAAGTTTGTTCACTTGTCATAGTAGTAAAAGAGGAGAGGATCGATCGGGGTAGCTGATTCAAGTGGATCTTGTATCTTATCATGAAATATAGATTGAATCTTGTTGACTTCGGCCGATGTCTGAGCCAGGCAGTTATCCTGCAGCACAAACGTGTCAAAAACAGACTTGACCTTGTGCTGGAAGAATTCTGCTAACGAGTTGCAGAATTCCTGACTGGTGCTGATATCGGGTGCAGATGGCAGCTTTGCCAATTTCTTGACCGTAGTAAACAAAGCTTTAGGGCATCTGTCGGCCGCTATAATTTCCTCAGAGGAGTATAGAGCCTTTTCCCTGAGGATACGTTTTTTATAGGTTTGAAGAGACAATTTAAATTCCATTTGAGTACATGCATTATCTTCCAGTCTCCATTTCCTCTCTAGTTTACGACATAGTTGTTTCTGACGTTTCAACGTGTCATTAAACCATGGTTCTGAAGGTGTCCTCCTACCACGTTGACACTGTTTGGGGGGGCTAATTGTGTCATAGCTGAATCAAGCTAGGAATGGTATTGGGCTGTGGCTTGATCAGAGTCAGTAGGCAAATGAGGTAGAGTTTCTAAGAGAAGAGGATTTAAAGATCTGGCCTCTACTTTCTTACAGGGGCAACTGACATAAGATTCTCTAGGAACTTTAAAACTTTTTTTTGTGGCAATAATATATTTAATAAGACTGCCTTATGATCTGACCAGATCATAGGCAAAGCTCCCGTCCAACTTAGATGGGAATTATCTGAAAAAATCCCATCTAAGCAGTGTCCAGCGATATGAGTCGAACCCTTAACATGTTGACACATCCCTGCGCTTTCCATCTGATCTATAAGTCCTTTTGTATCTGGATCAACTGCATTTTCTAGATGGAAATTAAAATCCCCTAGCATTGTGAAATTGGAGTGTTCAGCTTTGCGAGCAAAAAAAAATATTATTTGCAGTAATATCCTCCACATGGGGCTCACCAACCTCCTAGAGAACCTCTCCGTAGGACAGGCAGGGCCTAGTGCACACCATCCAGGATGTATATGTTTTGAGCGAGTTGCATACTGACATGCTGGACTGCATGCAAGAATGCTGCATGCCCCACTGAGAGGTTCTTACGAACATCCAGTGCCTCCTCTGACACCAGTGCTGGTGGGATAGGGCAGAGGTGCCCAGGGCGAAGGAGCGTCTAGCACAATTCCAGGCTGGGTGTTGGCTCTTAGCCAGGGGGACAAGAGCGAGAGTACTGATTATTGTAGTAATGGTGGTGGACACAGAAATAGATTGTACATCCTGTTTTGTGTCGTCTGCCACCAGGAGGGGCTGGTTCGAATCAGAGGCCCCAGAATCTGATGTTGTAGTGGCCTGGGTCCCTTGGTGTTGGGGGCACAGCATCTTTTTTTTCAAATCTGTTTTGAGTTTGCGCTAAATATAATTGAAGAACATGGAAAAAAACTACCGCCTCTCGGACGGCCACACATAGCTGGTGATTGCATGCATCATTTATATGACAGCTTAACCTTCAGTACTTCCCCCAGGTTTCCATCATCTCAACTCCCCAGGTCCATTGCCATCCTGGCTCCCCAGGTTTGTCCCATTCCTTCGTCTTGTCTCTCATCTTGACCCATTCCTTGTCCCACTGTTCTTAATAGAGCCCTTCATGATGGTTTGTCCACCAGGCTCTTCCATGGGCCCAATACTTTGATAAATATGCTTGGGCATGAATGGGCTATATATACCTTTTCTTCTGCCTGCATGCACTAGTCCATGTTGGCTTTCCACCTGTCTACCATGGAGATGGTGAGACTATCTCACTTCTGGATGGCATCACATCTGGCAACCATTAGAGCTACGTTACTGAGAAGGATCTCACATCTGCCAAATGTTTGTTCCCCCTAACTCCGAGCATAACCTCCTGAGTGTAAAGCTCCAGTTGTCCCTCCACTGCCTGTGAAATCCTGCTCTGGACCCCCTCTCAGCATGGACATTTTTCTCTGTGCCTTCATTACCGTTGTTGTGGGGTCCCTAGTTTAGACACCGGAATGTTATTTCAGAACCTCTCTAAATATCTCTGCCTGCCATCTCCACTCATGGCATAGAGGTCTTTCAGATAGTCTGCGAAAGCCTGCGCTATCTCTATCGCCATTTCTACTGTGAGCCCTCCGGCAGTGTAAACTGTGTGCACCCATCTCTGTCCCTCTTCTCTCTTTGCTAGCAAGGCAAGTAGCTCCCCTTCCTTAATACCCACTTCGTATAGTTTGTATTGTTTGGATTTGTAGATCGCTCTAGCTTCTTGGTGTATAAAGCTTCTACAGTCCTCCCATAAATTCTCTATCTGTTTGGCTCATGTCTCATCCACACAAATTGTGTCTCGCAGGCCAGTAGTTTCTCCTCTAGCACCCTGCCCTCCCCACTCTCTCTCTCTCTCTCTCTCTCTCTCTCTTTCCCTACTATCAACTGGCCACTCACCACCGTCTTACTAGCCTCCATATGCTCACCCCTGATGTTCTAAAAATCTTCTCCTCAAAGTTCCTTTGTGTGAATTCCTGTATACATCGCATAGACATCCAGTCAGTTAGAACATATGGGTCCTGTTTCCAGCTGAGGGCATTGTGGGGTATGGGCTGTGTTAGGCACATGCTCAATGGCGAGTAATCAGAGAATACCCTTAGCATGTATTGTACATCTTCGAACCTTCCTGGAAGTCTTATTTGGACCAGAAGCTACTCCAACCATGGGATAGATGTAATTGAGTTTAACAAGAGCAACCCATATGTCCCTGCGAATTGGGTATAGCTAGTCAGCCAACAAACAATGTTCACAAGGAACTCATTTGAACAACAAATGTGAGGATAAGGCAAGGTATGTTACTTCCTTGTACCTAAAATAATGTTTGTAGTTACAACGGGGAGTTTTGTCCTTCTAACTCTGTTATTATATTAGTTCAATATGGAATCAATCCAAGTGTGAAATTGAAGCCCACAAACAAGGGAATTTCTATCAAGCTCACTTCAACCTAACATGGGCGTAACTTTTATTTTGCAAAGAACCATCATATGAAAAAGGAGTAAAACAATACTGTGTATTCACACTATATACAAGATAAAAAGTGATCCAAGTGACTTTTGTGCCCCAGGCTAGTGACCAAAACCAACAGGCACATATTATACAGTGACTAATAAAAAGAAGCAGTTGGTTATTCGAGTAATCGGGGAGGTCCCTTATGAAATCAAATGTCAATCCACTTGGTAGAAATTTTTCTAGTGTCCTAGGACTCTCCCTATTTGTAGTCGACGACGTTTCGACCCTCTCGCGTTATGGGGTCTCTTCAGGACAAGGGGTTCTGGGGACTGTAATGGGACAATGGATTAAAATGACGAAGGCTTAAAGTGAGCAGTGAAAAGGAAATTACCTAAAGTGGGCTTACCCAAGGTATTTACATTTGGCCGAAGGTTTTGAAATAATTCATCTTGAGGTTGATGGTCAAGGAATAGTAACCCGATAAAACAAGTAGGTGATTTAGAATCATAGAGGGCATGAATAAACCACATCTGGGGAAAAAAAGACAAGACAAGGCTAGATAAGCTTACCCTGTCGTGGGTCGGGCAGACTCCGGCAAGGAATCAGTCAAGTATAGCGTGCAGATTGTTGTCTTGTCTCAGGGGGTTACCTATAGATAAAGTACCCTAATTAGGTGGGCAACAGCATGGTGGTAACCAAGGTGTAGTAGAAGGACACTTCCTGTACTCACCAAGCGCCAAGAAACCAGGTAAGTTAGTTTAGGGCACTGGTCACTCTGGCATATTAATAAAGAGCACTGGTCACCATGTCATAATGGTGTAACAGACTCATGCTAGAATCAGGCAAGAGGGGGGGGGGGCACTAGTCACCCGGGAAATCAAATACGTTTCCCTTGTGCTTCAATCAGCATATAGGAGTCTGAAAGACAATGCGGGGGTTAAACCTAAAAAATAAAAATGTGACCTTATTTAGCGGTACAAAAAACTCATAAGGGCATCTATCCCAGTTAAACTCACCTCAATAAGAGTTACGTCTCACTATGGTGCGGAGCTGCTCGTGACTCAACCCGCACCGAGGTATTTAACGAGTCAGTGAAGGGCTACAAGGTACGCGAGTGCAGATGCGTCGGAACCTGTAGAACCCTTGATTTCTACTGTGACAGTGGCTGCCATATTAGAAGTACTCTTGTCAGTGTATACCCCCATCTTAAATGGTCACCATGAAATTAATCGTCTTTGCACATAAGCGTTATTGCTTAGACATCCATCATTAGTACAAGTATAATTCGAGAGGTGTAATTTGGACGTCTTCATAAAACGCGTACTAGCTCCGGTTCAATTCTAGCGTGGCAGCCATATTGGAGGTACTATGGGGATTATCATAGCGTGGCGGCCATATTCGAGGTGTCCGGGGAATAATTCTGCCCATAGTGTGTATATTTTTTATAATAAACCGTCAAAAGTATTGGCCATAAATCAGCAATGATACAGAACTAATACTGTTAAAAAGGAGGATGCTAAACATCATACTGATGCTTGTGCTTGCGCCCGATCTAACCGAAGGATAGCGCCCTTTAGGATTTATGTATAGCCATAGTATGTAACATAAACCATCGTGAAGGTGGCGGCCATATTAAAGGGGCAAAAAGTTGTAATTTAATTGACCAGACAACAATGATATGATTAAAATGCGAAGCTGATCACAAAATAACTGATACCACAGGATTGCGTATAAGCAGCAATTTTCAATGAATGAAAGTGGCCGGTGTGGAAAGGGTCATACCGAAAGAAGTTTCTATATAATCTGAGCAAAGGGGATCGCATCGTGTACAGACAGGGCTAGGATGATTGCCAGCATCAGGAAACCGGTTAGTTTAAGGATTAAGGGCAAACCTGTCCTTTTGTAACTATAAAAGGACTGATCCATTAAAATAGGTAACAATAATGGGCTACAATTAATTACGCAGCTAAAGTGTTTCTATACTTAGAGTGCGCTAAGACAAGAGGTGCCTTCGCAGAAGTGGTACTTTTGGTCTTTCAAACAATGTATCATTGTTTAAAAAATCAATACAGGATCTCCTAGGTGCCCTTCCTGCTCTATAACACATGTAGTAATCTTCTCAAGGATCCATGTGAATACCCCTTATATTTGTAAAGCATTCGGATGTCAAGAATCACAATTCCTATTCATTACAGAAACATACTTTTGACGGTTTATTATAAAAAATATACACACTATGGGCAGAATTATTCCCCGGACACCTCGAATATGGCCCCCACGCTATGATAATCCCCATAGTACCTCCAATATGGCCGCCACGCTAGGATTGAACTGGAGCTAGTACGCGTTTTATGAAGACGTCCAAATTACACCTCTCGAATTATACTTATACTAATGATGGATGTCTAAGTAATAACGCTTATGTGCAAAGACGATTAATTTCACGGTGACCATTTAAGATGGGGGTATACACTGCCATGAGTACTTCTAATATGGCCGCCACCATCACAGTAGAAATCAAGGGTTCTACAGGTTCCGACGCGTCTGCACGCGCGTACCTTGTAGCCCTTCACTGACTCGTTAAATACCTCGGTGCGGGTTGAGTCACGAGCAGCTCCGCACCATAGTGAGACGTAACTCTTATTGAGGTGAGTTTAACTGGGATAGATGCCCTGATGAGTTTTTTGTACCGCTAAATAAGGTCGAATTTTTATTTTTTAGCTTTAACCCCCACATTGTCTTTCAGACTCCTATATGCTGATTGAAGCACAAGGGAAACTTATTTGATCTCCCGGGTGACCAGTGCCCCCCCCCTTGCCTGATTCTAGCACGAGTCTGTTACACCATTATGACAGGGTGACCAGTGCCCTTTATTAATATGCCAGGATGACTAGTGCCCTAAACTAACTTACCTAGTTTCTTGGCGCTTGGTGAGTACAGGAAGTGTCCTTCTACTACACCTTGGTTACCACCATGCTGTTGCCCACCTAATTAGGCTACTTTATCTATAGGTAACCCCCTGAGACAAGACAACAAACTGCACGCTATACTTGACTGATTCCTTGCCTGAGTCTGCCCGACCCCCGCAGGGTAAGCTTATCTAGCCTTGTCTTGTCTTTTTTTCCCCAGATCTGGGTTATTCATGCCCTCTATGATTCTAAATCACCTACTTGTTTTATCAGGTTACTATTCCTTGACCATCAACCTCAAGATGAATCATTTCAAAACCTTCGGCCAAATGTAAATGCCTAGTTAAGCCCACTTTAGGTCATTTCCTTTTCATTGCTCACTTTAAGCCTTCGTCATTTTAATCCATTGTCCCATTACAATCCCCAAAACCCCTTGTCCTAAAGAGACCCCGTAACGCGAGAGGGTGGAAACATCGTCGACTACAAAAAGGGAGAGTCCAAGGACACTAGAAAAATTTCTACCAAGTGGATTGACATTTGATTTCATAAGGGACCTCCCCGATTACTCCAATAACCAACTGCTTCTTTTTATTAGTCACTGTATAATTGTCACTGTTGGTTTTGGTCACTAGCCTGGGGCACAAAAGTCACTTGGATCACTTTTTATCTTGTATATAGTGTGAATACACAGTATTGTTTTACTCCTTTTTCATATAGTGGCTCTTTGCAAAATAAAAGTTACGCCCATGTTCGGTTGAAGTGGGCTTGATAGATATTCCCTTGTTTGTGGGCTTCAATTTCACACTTGGATTGATTCCATATTGAACCAATATAATAACAGAGTTAGAAGGACAAAACTCCCCGTTCTAACTACAAACTTTATTTTAGGTACAAGGAAGTAACAAACCTTGGCTTATTCTCACATTTGTTGTTCAAATGAGTTCCCTGTGAACCTTGTTTGTTGGCTGAATAGATGTAATTGAGGACATAAATGTCATTGAGTTTGCAGCATAAGAGTATTGTCTAAACTCCGAGTGGGCCGCCCATGAAGAGTCTTTTAGTCCCAAGGCCATCATAAATGTTCGCAACCGCGCATCATCTCTGGGTCGTTCCTCCATCCTGCTTACCCTGTCCAGGTCCCCTTGCAAGGTTAGTTTCAAATCCCTCACCACCACCAGGTGGGCCTCCGGGACTTTTGTGATCTCATCCCCCATAGACACTAAACCGGGTGACTGCAGGTCCTGGGTTATTGGATAAAATATGGATGAAGCTGAAAATATAAATAAAGGCATGGATTAAATTCAGATTACTGGATGAACATTGGTTTATTGTAAAGATAAAGACTTTGCTACATGGCTGTGCGTTCTGATTGGCGCGTGAGGACGTGCCATACATATAGTGAAGTACCAAGATGTCACATACAACTCTTTCCCTTGCTATGTGTCCCCTACTGTCAACAGCAACCCTGGGGTCCACTAATTTCCTGAATGCTGGCAATGGAAGGGATTTGCTGGCCAATATACAAGTGCTTCTGAATTCCGCAGAGAAGCCTGCATGTGCCAACAGCGTGTATTTGCTCCTGCCCAGAAAATTACAGTTATTGCCCAGTCGGTGGGTTTCTTGTAATAGGATAAGGTCGGGAGTGTCAGGCCAGGTATTTTAATACTACACCTCTTTTTTGATTATTGCCCAGTCTGTTCACATTCCAAGATAGGATTGTAAGTGATGTTTCTGTCCTGCTATGGAGAATCTGCATCAGTGTTTTATGGAGGCTTGCCTAAGTTTATCACTGAAGACCCTCTTGGGTCTCACTATGCTTGCTGTCAATGTATGCCACCCTAAATCCCCACCCAACTTCCCTTACCTGCCCTGTCACCTTGTGTGTCAAGTTTCCAACTACCCAGCTCCCCGAGATGCCTGTCGCCTCCCGTAAACCTGCTATACACCACCGAAACGGAACAGTAGGTTGGTCGCTAGACGCAAGGCCTGGCTCCACTGGCCCTGGTCCAACAGGTGCTCTTGTAGGGGCCTAATGCATTTTTCAGGTTTTGATTAATCATTGACACTGTTAGCTGCTTGGCTCAGTCTTGCTCCCTAGGACTATTTCACCGGCGGTCATGGAGGTAACCAAGGGCAATGTATTTTCCTCGGCCTCGTCACTTTCACCGGACTCTACTGAATCTTTTGCCAACGCTTACCAATTGTTACTTGTAGTCCAAGGGTGACCCTGTTGAACCTGCTCTACCATTCTTTTGCTTTCCTGAAGAGATTGATCTTTTGTAGGGATGGTCCAGGTTCTCTGTTGCCTGCATCATTTTGGTTTCCATTCTTGCCAGCTGACTGATAGGGTGTCCTCTCACATTTCTGGCATTGGGTATCCTTTGCTTTTCAGCCAGTCCCTGACCTCTGATGCTGAGCCACAAATGAGTGACTCCTCAGGTGTGGACACTCTCAGCTGTGCCAGAAAGCGAAGGGCGTATTTCGAATTTAGACTGCAAATGTTTTTTCACTGGCAAAAGTTCTTATTTTGAGGCTGTGCAGCGTTAATGTAGTCCGGGTAGATATTCACTCGGCTTCCTTCAATTATCTAAGGCTTGTGAGATCGTGCAATCTGGAGAATATGATCTAGGTCTTTAAAGTTAAGTAATCTGCTTACAACTTGCACTTGGGCCATCCATGTGTTTTCGAGGATCCCAATCAGGCGCACATTGTTATACCTGGAGCGGCCATCCTCGCCTGGCCATCAAGGTCTTTATTCCTGACTGTAGTTGTTGTAGCTGACTGGTACCTGTCATAACTAGAGGGAAGACCTGGGTCACTATTTTCTCAGTCACTGCCACCCTCTCCGTCAGCTTTTTGTGACCCGCTCATAGCAGACGCACATCATTCGCCACCATTTCTGTCTTCTGCTCCAGCGCAGTTTTCATGTCTCAGATCGGCGCCAGGATCCGTTCTGTGTAGTACTCCAGGTTCACATCTCCATCGAGTCCAGAAGTGTGGCTCAATGGTTAGAGCGGCAGACCCTGATGGTGGAGAAGTGTGGCTCAATGGTTAGAGCGGCAGACCCTGATGCAGAGATCTGGCCCGGGACCAGGGTTCAATTCCCGCCTCGGCGGGTCTTGGGCTCAATTTCCTCAGACCTGATAATTCTCGCCTCGGTGCCTATTCTAATCATGGGTCCCACTCTGCAACTCTGGGCAATAGCTTGCTTAATCTCCACAACGGCCCCAACAGCGCTGTGATGCCTGGCTTCACCCTGGGGGTGCCCAGGAGTGGACATTTCACAGGGAAAAGCCAGGAAGGGTTCCACAGCGGTATGCGTACAGCACCAGGACACCTCTTTGGGGGTATAAGTGCGCTTTACAAGTACGAATTTCATTTCATCGTGGTTTGCTGCTGCTTTTTGTCCCTGGGCCCCTGTGTCCTGCACCATTTTGATTTACTTGGGATGCACCATCTCTTTGGCTTCATCCTTACATCGGGCCCAGTGGCGTAACGAAACTCGACGGGGCCCCCCTGCAAAGTATATGGAGGGCCCCCCTTTCGGCTCACTCAGGAGCTCTCAGGCCAGCATACTTTGCTGAGGGAGCCCCCTGGAGCTCCCCCCCCCCACACTGCGGGGTCTTTGTTATGCCCCTGATAGTGCCTCGGTATTCACTCAGTCCCTCTAGTTGATTCTAAAAACAGGTCGCTGATCAGCTTCGGCTTTGGTCCCCTTTGTGTCACCCATCAATGAGGTCCAGTGGTCCAAGACTTCCCTGAACTGCAAACTGTCAGTAACCACCTCCACAGGGGATGTGTGTCCCCCAACCAAGTGGCACAGGCCTTTACATGCATGCAGAGGATTTATTTACGCAGAGTGCTGTGGCGTTCAACGAGATCTCCTGTATTGCTTCCAAGGGCCCTCTCTGGGAGGCCCTGGGTCTTATGCTCCTGGCTGTTCTCACTGTGGTTGGCCAAGCCCACCTGAAGGTCCTGTATGCCAGTTTCCTGGGGGACCCTATGTCTGTGGGGGAACCCCTGCTCAGTTTTCTGCTACAGGAGGCCGCGACAGCTGCTGCCTCCCCTCGACCGAGGCATTGCACCCACTCATTTGCTGGCCGGGTGCCTGTTCTGCTCTAGATGTAGTTCCTCAGCACTCCAACCTTGCCGTTGGAGCTGCCTTTCCTTTCTCTAGGCCGCCTCATGCAGAGTCCATTTCCTCTGTGTCGCTCTCCCCCGGGGCCGGGGCAGCAAGTGCCTCCCATCTTGCGTTCTGTGCATGGATAGACATCACTCAAAGGCCAGTTGCAGCCATTCTCACAGGAGGGCTGCCACCACACAGGATTGAAGGCCCCCACCACCTCTGTGACCTCAGGAGCAGCAAGGGTCTTTCCAAGCCCAATCTCACCTGGCACTGATCATCTGAGATGAAGAGTATGTTTCTCCATCTGTCATCTGACAGGTCTTCGGTCACAGAGCTCAGCAATGAAATACCAATACCATGATAATTTCAATACAGAGCACACAAAGGGACCTCATCAAGGGCCTGATTGGGATTTTGGAATACCGGTTGCTCCTTCAGAATTGTCAAGGATATTCTGTTTCCATTGTTGTAAGCACTTTTTATTATCTACCACTGGTAATAAGGCAAGTTGGATATCTGTCATGTTGTGATGGGGTAGTAATGTGGATGTCAAATTCTAAAATGGCCAAACTCATACATCTCAAATAGGGCCGGATACCTAGTTTGGCAGACTGATTAATCCATCTCAAATTTGATGTATATCTTGTTTGCCTTTTTACCAGGGGCATAGATTATTATTCATAGGAAATAATGCACCCATATTAAGATGGAAGGGATATATTCATATGGAGTAACCCATCCACCAAACACTAAATCAAGCTAATACTTTTTGCCCAACACATTACAATTTCAGTGGCGGCTGCCACTTAACGGAGGTGGCGGGGTAGGGGGGATGAAAAATATTTTTTTTAAAATAACTTACCTGCAGGCCATCCGTTGCCTCTCGGTCCTCTTCGGTCGTTGACTCCTAGAAGCAGGAAGCACACAAGGTCCCAGGCTTCTCTAGCCAATCATGACCCTGCTGTCACCAGCATGACAGCAGCGTCGTGATTGGTCTGAGCACCGTGGTTCGGCGCGGCACTCAGACAGGGACTGAGAGCCTGTGCATGTTCTCCAACCAGGCTGTGTAATACAGCCGGGTGGAGAATATGCTAAGTGTGCATGACTGTTTGGCCGCCCCAAGATGGCTGGCCAAACCTTCGTGCACACTTAGAGAGTGCCCACCTCCCCTCCCCCTGCTCTGGCCAGCCCAGTCCAGCCCCACCCCGCACCTAAGCCAGTACGGAAGGATAAAATGATAATAGCATTGCGTTATTATCATTTTATTTTTCCTTTTTGAACTGCTCACAGAGCAGTGGGGCAACGCTTCTCCACCTTACGTCTTAACGGAGGAGCCACCACTGTACAATTTATATATGCTTTTATAATGTTTGAAAATAGTGTACGCCTGTTTTGCCATCTTTTTAAAGGACTAGCCTATCTTCAAAATGAAAGACAGACATATGTTTTTTTTTATTGTATTGACACCAAGGTTCTGCACACACATGGTGCCATGCGAACATTTACATTTCTACATATCTGATCTCAGATGTCTACTGGATAAAATCTTTAAGTTAATAGTGTAACTTGAAGGCATATGGCACCTTTTTTTTACAATATTGTGGTCCTACACGTGGCTTGGACCTGGATGTCTTATACAATTTACAGACCTTTTTTTAAGTCCAAGGTAATCCATGACAATGTGAAGGATGGGTTTCGCACCGTATGGAGCAGCCATACTGACTAAAACTAAGCAACTCCAGACTGTTGTGTTCTATGTACAGGGTAGCTCATTTCAAATTGTCAGGGAGTACCCAGTTCACAAATGAAGACATTTATGGTCATTGGTAAAGTCAAGTGCAGTGTGAATTTTTAAAAGGCACTTTCACCATTGCTTTAACATTTGGAAAGGTAATTTGCATACACCCCGGGCTTACTTTTGATCTGATAGTGTCAGTCCTAAAACAACCTTCACCTTAAAACATGAAGAGTCTAGTTCAGAAAGCTAAAGTTACACTCTTGTGTAAGTTTATGTTTTTTTGGTATTCACAAACTTCGAGTTAATAGTCAGTTTATGACTGCGGAGCCCCAACATTCGAGCGATGAATTCCGCACATAAAAAAATAGGTCTGTCATGTCTATTCAATTTAGTGTTGTGATATTTTGTCGAAAAATTGGGACCTTCCAGATATAATTTCACTTACATTTGCTTTTGTGATTCAATTTTACAGGGGACACAGCTTATTCTAGCTGCACATGGCTTTTAATTCCACTGAGAATCCCAACAACAAAACCAAGGGAAATCCACTTCAATGAGGCTCATGTGTGAACAAGGTGTCCTGCAGAGCAGGCATTTGGGCTCCTGAAGGCTTGGTTACGGTGCTTGGACAAGACTGGATGGGCCATACTCTACTCTCCACGGAAGGGCTGCAAGATTCAGTAGCGGCTGCTACCGGTCGGGGGGCGGCGTCGAGAGGAAAAAAAGACTTACCTGTGCGGCCGCCCTTCCTCCGTCCTCTTACTTCTTACGGTCTCCAGTCCCGGCTGCTAGCAGGAAGCAACCGGGCTCCCAGGCTTCCCTGAGTCAATCACAATGCTGCAATGCAGCATTTTGATTGGTCTGAGCGCCATAGTTCAGCGCTCAGATAGGGACTGGGAGGCTTTGCATGTTCCTCATCAGGCTGTGTAATGCAGCCTGGTGGGTAAGATGCAAAGTGTGCATGACCAAATGTGCATGACTGTTTGGTCATGCACACGTGAGACATGTGCACTTAGGTAGTGAAAACCACTCCTCCCCCTGCTCTTGACAGCCCCGCCCTGCCAATGACTCCAATAGGAAAAATAAAATTATAATAACGATACGTTATTATCATTTTATTTTTCCTTTTAGGCAGTGGGTCGGCGCTCCTCTGCCGTAGCGGAGGAGCCGCCACTGGCAAGATTGTTGAATTATGTTGTATGCTTCACACCATTTTCCAGATGGTAAACCTACTCCCTGATTTTTTTCTACCCGTTCTTTATTGAGTGTTTTTGCCATTATACATTTCAAGGTTACAAAGAAATAATTAACTACAACATGTTGTACGCAACATCCTGAAAATATTAATTAACTTTCTGGGAACCTTTCCAATGTCTCATAACAGCTACCTTTCCTACCATGAGCAACCGATAAAAAAGCATTTTAAGAACATAATTCAACAATCGGTCCATGACATGTTGTTAGACAGAGATTTATGAGCCATAGCATACAACTGATGATTGCACCCAAGGGCTGGGGTGTTGGCTCAGGAATTCCAAAACAAAGCACAATCAATAAATGTCACCAATGTGTACAAGCTATCTCAATCCATACTGTACAAAGATAAGCATCGTACCACTGACCTGACAATGGGGCCGCACCTACATTGTTGTTCTCTTTGACAGTCGTGACAGGGCTTCCTTTACAGTTTGGATTTTCACCCAACTATGTTCCTGTCATAAACACATCTCACGTATGAAATAATTGGACCCATGTATCCCTCAAGATGGATTCTCATTTGGCTTAGCCTCTATTTTTTAATAATGATATCCCAAGCAGAATACCTACCTGCCCTTCCTTTCTCGCTCTGGATTTTGGTTGGGGTGTCGATCTTCGCATGTGAAACACACAAAAAGTGATGAGAGGAGTGCTAGCAAATAGTCTCACCACTGCCAATCATTCAGGTAAGCATTACAACCCATTTTTGTGCCCACTATGCTACCTCAGATTAGCCCCAGCCATAAGCAAATCAGTCTTGATTCTGCTTAAATAGGAACAGTCCAGCCCAAAATGTCAAGCCAGGCACTTTCTGAACCAGAACATAAGAAAATCAAGCAAGGTTTTGCCTGATTGATCCTCTTCAGTTAGGTGCAGCTTGGTTTTAGTGCCACAATGAGTACCTGACTGGGTCTAATCTGAGGTGGCATGATGAGCAAAAAAATGATGAGTGTTTGAAATGCTGCCCGAGCAATTGACAGTGGTTAGACTTATTGCAAGCATTCCTCCCATCACCTTTTGTGCATTTGATGTGATGCCCTAAGTGGCCAAGGGTCTGCCAATGCTCACTGTGCCTCTGGAAGCAAGTTACACCTGACTGAAAAGGACCAATAAGGGGAAACCTGTCTTGGGTTGCTTGTGTTATGGTTCAGAGAAGACCTGGCTTGGTAGTTCGGGCTGGACTGTTCCTATTGGAGCAGGATCAAGAATGACAGTCTGTCAGACCAAGCCCTAAATGTGGCAGACAGGCATCCATCAGCCTGTCGGACCGATCAGTCCCTCTGTGATGAAGGAACAATGGTCCGTCCACCAAACTCTAAATCAGGCCCTTAGTGTTTTTATCTTATCCCTCCTCATAGACATATTAACGTGAGAACACTGCCTGACTGTAAAACCATTATATTACAGTTTATTGCTGTATCAATAACGTTTTAATATATTTAAGAATAGATATTTTCAAACAAAATCTCACTTAATAAATATCACATTTATTAGTTGCATCGTGTTAGACCTGGCACCATTGGCGTGGGTCTCCCTTCCATTTTGTGCTGTTGCCTCCTGTGTTTTTGCTATGTTTTTGCTGGTCTAGATGCTTTGGGCACTTTGCCACTGCTGTTCAGTGCCAAAGTGCAAGTGCTCCCTGTGTAAATTGTTGTTATGGACTTGTGACTTCATGATTGGTTATTTGATTTACTTGTCAGGCCCTAGTACAGTGCACCAAGTGTGCCCAGGGCCTGTAAATCAAATGCTGCTGGTGGGTTTGCAGCACTGATTGTGCCACCCACAGAAGCAGCTTGTAAAATGTGGCTCAGGCCTGCCATTGCAGAGCCTGTGTGCAGTCTGGGACTGCCATGTCGACTTGGCAAGTGCACACACTTGCCAGTCCCTAAACCTTCCCTTTTCTACATGTAAGTCACCCCTAAGGTAGGCCCAAGATACACCTGTGGGCAGGGTGCATTGTATGTGAAAGGTAGGTCATGCCCTGAGATGTGTGGCATGTCCTGATTGTGAAATACTGCCAATTTCGTTTTTCACTATTGCAAGGCTATCTGTTCCCATAGGCCAGAATGGGCAGTTAGTTTATAACATCTCATAAACATAACTGGCCCTAGGAACAAGATAGGAAAATAAAGTTTAGTATGCCTGAACTCAGAATGTTAGAGTGCATCTTTTAGTGTGGGTGATTTTTTCATTCTGTGTTTGAAAATACCACTTTTAGAAAGTGGGTATTTTCTTGCCTAACCATCCAGAATGCCTCTGCTAGGTTTGTGTATTGCATGTCTGGCTTGTGAGTGACAGGAGCTGGGAGAGGGCAATGGCTCCGGCAGTCTGATGAGTCAGGGCTGGGCTGAATGGGACCTGGGTTGAATTTAGAGTAGGGAGAAGAGATTTCCTTTCACCTTCCTGGGCCAGGTCTGCTTTCAGCAATGCTGTCTCCACCTCCTGCCAGGAAGCTGCACCAGTGAGGACAGAACTGGTTTTGGCTGGGTACAGACACTCTCTGCCTTCAGAGAACAAATAATTTGTGTGTATAAAAAGGGGGACCCAGACCCCAGAACTTTAGATCACTTCTGGGAAATCAAGAGGAACCTTTGCCGAGGAGAAGAGCCGGAGAAGCTGAGGAGGAATACTGCCCCTGTGCTGTTTGCTGTCTGGGGTTGGCCTGCAGTGGCTGCTTGCTGCCAAGGAAAGGAGAAAAAGGACTTTGTTGTTTGCTTTGTCACCTGCTTGAAGAAGAAGATCTCCAAGGGCTTGAAACTGAGCTTGCCTCCTGTTCTGAAGTCTCAGGACACAAAGACTTCACCCTTTATGTCTTCCTGCATCTAGAACTGCTATTTTAGCTGCTACAGAAGGAAATTGCAACACCGACGCCGGCGAGCGATGCCGTAACCTGCCCGAAGCCGTGAGCGCTGCTCCGACTTGCAACGTAGGCCCAACGCCAGCTGCCGTGCCACATCGACGCCAGCGAGCGACGCCGTAACCTGCCCGAAGCCGTGAGCGCTGCTCCGACTTGCGACGTGGGCCCGTCGCCTGCTGCTGTGCCGGATCCTCGACGTGGGTGACCCCGAATCCATCAACATCGCGACATCGTAAGGAACAGCGGGTTCGGCGCCATCGTGATGTCACCTCCCCGACGCAGTAAGGAACCGTCGTCTCACCTCCCCTGCACTGCAGTAAGGAACAGAGTCTGCACCTCCCCATGGGTTGTAAGAAACTGACGCCGCGCAGCGCCAACAAAGCCGCACCTCCCCGACGCCGTGAGCCGTCTTTGTTTTCATGGCTTTTCCAAGGTACTGTTCTTTGTGGGTCTGTTTGACTCCGGGCCCGACGCCGCGCACCTCGCGGTCGGCGCCGTACTTTGGGATTTCTATCTGTCACGACGTCGTATAACTCAAAGTGGAAGTAATTTGTTGCTACAAGCTTGATTTAAGTGAATAACCTATTTTTAAGGATATCTTGAGAACTGTATTGTGGATTTGTGTTGTTTGGTCTTCTTTTGGTTTAGATAAAGAATATTTATTTTTCTAAACTGGTGTGGTGTCCATTTGTAGTGTTTTCACTGTATTACTGTATGCGTTCACAAATGCTTTACACACTGCCTCTGAGATAAGCCTGTCTGCTCGTGCCAAGCTACCAAGGGGGTGAGCAGGGGTTATTTTAGGAGTGTATCCCCCTTACCCTGACTAGAAGTAAGGGTCCCTATTTGGACAAAGGTACCTACCTCTGCCAACTAGAGACCCCCATTTCTAACACATCAAATTTCCCATTACAAGAGATAAATATGCTTCTCCAGCTCTCTTTATAATGAACATGTTCACTGTTGTGAAGAAACAGACTCACCTTAAATAGGTATAATTGTAAAGTGAGATGCGATTGCTCACATTAAGTAACCTGTAATGTGCTGCATAATTTATCAAATCAAATAGTCAAAGTTGCAATAAAAATAAAGAGGCTTATTTATGAGCCCCTTGCACCGTCGGTGCGTCACTTTTTGCGACGCACCAGTGGCGTAAAATATGCGCCACACTGCGACAATATTTACAAAGTGACGCATCTAAGCAGATGTGTCACTTTGTAAACCCCTGCATCAGGTATAATGTATGGGGCTTGCCCCATGTGAAAGGACACATTGCTGGAGTTGCGTCTGTTTTCACACACACCCCAGCAATGTGCCACTTTTGGCGCCTACAGATACGTCAGTGATACTGACGTATCTGTAAATCCTTGCGACATGGAGTGCCGTACAGTAAATACGGCGCATCCATGGTGTCACAAGGACGGCACACTGAAAAGTGTTGCATCGCTGTTTTCACTCAGCGATGAGATACTTTACATAATTGAGGCCCAAAGTTTACATGCACACATAAATAGGGGTGCTGCAGGAGTTTGCTACATAAACCGATAGCCTTGTATGCAGCACAACAGTGGCAACCACTATCAGAAACAGTTTAAGATAGCAAGGCACACTGTCACCTGCATACCCCGCTATGCATACACACCTGGTAACCACCAAACATCCAGAAACCAAAGTACACTGTCAGCGACACTGTCAGCTAGAGAGGTAAGTGCCAATTGTCTAAGAGGACATTATATTACAGTGCCTTCTAGTGAGGCTGGCCATATTATTATCCTACTGACACAAATGTGCAATTGAATATTAGGTGGTTAGGTGGTTCTGCAAAAGAATTAAGAAGAAAGTGGTGCACCGACCGGTGTAAAATCTTGTCCTTTCATAGTAAAATGAATAATTGCTTCTCAATTCACAGACAACAAATCAAGAGGATTCATTTTCAAGGTTGTCACAACCAGTCACTCTTAGAGACTCAGAACCTGAAGCAAAGGAGCATTGAGAGGACTACATTTAAAAAATGAAAAAGGTTCAGAGTGACTGTGCTGAATCTTAATATGCTCTGGTCAACATGAGCCTTTCCAAATTGTTTTTGCTGCTGCTTAATTAAAAGGTAAATCTCATTAGAAGCAGAAGCTCTTAAACTCCTATACTCAAACAATGTGATCTCATGGATGAAGCTGCTGACTGTGACTCAGTGGGCCTGGATTTGACTACTGGGCCCAAGAGGAAAGAACATGGTGGACCAAAATATCTGACTGCAGGATAAATAAGATAGTAATTCAAGAAGGTGACCAGTATGGTTACCAAAAGGTAGAGAGTATATGGACATGATGAAGTAATGAGATACCACTTGGCAGTCTTGCTTTTGAGGCCTCTCCACAGATCATTTAAAGTTTACGTTGACTGAACTTGATTGCGAGCAAGGATCATCAATAGATCCTGTTGCTTAACTAGAGTCGAAAATTAGGAGATTGTTTTATTGCAAGGAGAGTAACTTCTAGAGCTCTTTTCAGTAGATTCTGACAGACTGAATGACTGACTGAGGGTGTTTTCATATTAAGGGGGATATTCTCAAGAACGTGCGATAAACATCGCCAAAATAGGTTAACGCAAGTTTTCATATCGCCGTCTATCGCGGGAAAATATCTCTGTGTTAACGTCGTATTCTCAACACGGCGGTAACATGCGATAGTCTCCTGATAACGCGTCAAATGTCCGCGATAACATTACCGGGACGGCGAAGAAAATCCAAACCCGAACGCGAAAAAAGTTGCGATGGGCCCAACCGCGACAAGACAATCAGTGCAAAGCAACGCCAGGCCTGCAAATCACACACGTTAGGTGGGAAAAATCACTACAAAAGCAGAAAAAAAAAACACAAACAAAAACCAAACTACAGCGAAGCACAATGGAGGCAGCCGGAGCAGGTACAGAGGACGGCCAGAACCCCACAAGCCCCCGGAGGAGCAGCCTGGGACCTCGGGGACAGGGAAGGGCAAGGACAAGAAGAAGAGGAAGACGCGGTTCAGTCCGCAGGGAAACAGGATCCTGATCACGGAGGTGATAGAACACCATCAACAACTGTTCGTCACCTCCACTGTGTCATTGGCAACAAAAAATGCAACATGGCAGTCCATCCTGGACAAGGTGAATGCAGTCGGAGTGCTGAGGAGGACAATGGAAGAGCTCAAGAGGCGCTGGAATGAAGTGATGCGCAAGACCAAGCAGAAACTCGCCAACAACCAGAAGGCAGCAATGCAGACTGGAGGTGGGAGTCCAGCGCCACAGGAGGAGCTGGATGAGATGGAGGAAATGGTGTCCACAGTTATCAGTGGGGAGACGGTGGCAGGAGTTGGGGGACCGGACACTGCTCAACATGACCTGACACAACAACAACAGGGTGAGTAACCATTAGGGACTGGGGGGACAGGGGGAGATGGGCACAATGGCACACATGCACAATCAAGCGGAGCACAGTGCACACCGACAATGACTCTGGATCATGACCCTGATCCCCTTGGCACACTGCAGCACACCTAGAAACAGCAAGGAGGCCCCCGTCGACTATGTGCCCAGAGGGGGCCCTTCCCACACATCACCAATCTCACAACCAACCCATGCACATGTGCTGAACCCAGCAAAGCTGCGGGTCCGTGAGACACACTGACAATGCAAGTGACACTGTATGACGAACAGCATGGCTGCAGTCCGATCATCATGACATGGTGCACGCCACCACACTGAGGTGGCTGAGTGTGGACCACATCCGTAAAGGAGCAGGTCACACTCTGACACATCCACCTGCACAAACAACCCCTGACGTCAACAACACATCTGCGGACAAACCATGCCCCAGAGTCCCAACTCCCACCAAGACCCAAATTCACCCAAGTCTGCAACATCTCAGTACTGTATGGGCACAGAAGTCAAAGGCACACCGCCTGAAAGGGACATGGGGCAGCAAAATCAGAGCTGCAGGGGCGACTCTCCCAAAATGCAGCACACACACATGACATTCAGAGCACATCAGCATTGACAACAATGTGGTACAAACTGCAACACGTCTACAACAGGACAGAGGACACAACAGGTGCCGCTTGTGTGTAGAAACTGGCCAATCACATTTGGCATAGCAGGGAAATGTGAGATGTCAATGTACAAGTACAAACACATATCCGTGATGTTGACAAAATGTCCACTGTCCCGCATCAAATAGGCAGCTCCTCCTAAACAGTCACAATGTACATTGCCATGCAGTCTGCATGTGAACTTGTACAATGCGACAACAAACATGTGAACACAATGTAATACTGCATCTCCCCTTCACATTGCAGAGGGAGCACCAACACCTCCTGCCGAGCAGCCCCAACAACTCTTCACTGATGACTATGAGGACACCCTTGACATCGACACCGAAGCCCTCCAAACCCTCTTTGACAGCTTCGGCACCCCACCTCCAGGAGCAGGGCAGCCCAGCTGCATCGAGGAGACCCCACCCCCTGCACAGACCACACAGCAGGAAGCACCTACCATCCCGGCTGTCTCCCAGGACCCCCACGAACAACACATGGCCTTCCAACGCCGTGTGTTAGAGGGCCAGGAGAAGATGGCTGATCAGGTGCGGGTGGGGTTCGACCTCATGGCAGCCAAACTTGATGCCATACATGGGTGTCTGATTCCCATCAGGGACCACTTACAGTCCCTAACGGACACCCACAGTCCGCTCCATGCTCTCCAACGATCCATGGATGACATTGCAGTCATGATACTGAGACAAGAACAACTGTCCAGTCAGAGTGGCTCCAGCGATGTCAGCCGGGAGTTGGGACAGATGCAGGGGCTCATGGAGAACATGGAGCGGATGACGGCGGAAAGAATGGCTGCCACAGCTGCACACCAGCGAGATGTGGCTGGGACCTTCCATGCCCTGCAGCACATCATCATGGCATTGCTGCCTCAAGGCCTTGCGCAGATGAATGCTGCTGCTGCTTCAACATCCACATCTCCGCCCCTGATGTGTCAGTGCCTCACAGTGCGGCAGGCAATCCACCTCCGGCCCCCGATGTGTCAGTGGCACACAGTGCTGCCGACATTACACCACCACCCACGTGTGAGGCACATGTGACATCAGAGGATGAAGATGCGGGTGAATCAACCTTACTGGTAAGGAGGAGGCGGTAGCATTCATCCCCGCCATATGGCCTGTTTCTGCTTGGTTCTGCCCTTTGCATCATCACCTTCCACTGTCCCCGATACACTCTGCGACACTCACCTTGGACCTCGACATGGACTGCCATATTCTGTTTGGTTACCAATGACACAGCGATCTGAAGAGCTGAGCGGGTGTGCAGCCTGCGATGATGCGTTGGCCTCGATACGGCGTCCAGCGAATCAAGACTCAAATTGAACAGTGTGCCCTGCTGGACCGCACTGTACATGCAGGCAGCAGTCAGCACACACATGACTCCACGGTGCGGTGCCGCAGGGTGCGCTGGGGGCCTGTGGCGCGGAAACCAGCGACCGGCTGAGGAGGTTCCACCGGCACGTGGAGGGCCCTCTTCGAGACACGCCGGTGGCGGCAGGTGAGCATTGAAACCTGGGTGCGCAGGGGCGGGCAGTCATCGCTGGGCGGCGGACCGGTCTGGGGACCAGGGCTGGGGTGCAGCAGGCGCACAGGATCGCACAGGCACCACCGGTCACGGCGGCGGCCTTGTGGCTGGGTGGGGGGTGCAGCCCTGGCAGACACGACCCTGCATGCGATGACGTGATGTGCGCGAGTTGGTTTGGGACGTAGCCACCTCATCTCCAGTGTGAATGTGCCCGTTGAAGGTGGTCGGCCACGTGTGTGTAGGCCTATGGGCAGGTTGTGGCGGAGACTGAGACACACGCAGTAGTCACTTTGGTGGTGGATTTGCGACGTGTGCATTCCCACAGTTGTGAGTTGTAGGATTGTGGAGTTGAGGTGTGTGGTGTGTTCAGTTGGTACTTTCCGATGGGCAGTGCATTGCCATTGGTACCATCCTCAAAGCGCTGGTTGGTGGCGGACTTGCGGACATGTGGGAATCATGCACACTGCCTGGGGAGTTTGCGACGACATTGGTGGACAGGCCACAGTGGTCCATTTTTGTCTGCACATTGATGGCATGCGTGTGGTTGCTGTTGCGGTGCTTGTGTGCAGTGTCGGCAGGGGGCACAAGTCGTACACGTGTGCTGTGAATTGCCCCAACACGTGCGTGACGCCAGCTATGGCGTAGTTCCCTTGCGTGGTCTCAAGATATTCGTGCGCAGTGTGGGGGGTGTGAGGGGCAGGGGTATCGAGCTGACACACACTGTGATGCTTTCAGGTATGATGAGTCCTGCATGATGTGACCGTAACAGCAGTTCGTGTGGTCGTTACCTTCCTCTTCATTCCTACGATGGTTACGGCCACACGAAGTTCTGTTACGGTCTTCTCATGCATGGTTTATCATGCCTGTGAGCATTCTGGTTTATCCGGGTGCAGTACACTGTACCAGATTAGGCATGTGACTATACGGACGTTTGACCATTGTCACCATTTCTCCCACAGGTTTCTGAAGACACGTTGCCCTGTTGAAGTTCTCCGTTGGGAATGGAACGCTTTGGCTGAGCTTTTAGTTTTGTTTGCTTGTGTATTTGTAATAACGTTCTGTTTTTACACTACTGTTGACTACTGGACTTCATGACCTGGCGCACCCACATTTCGGTTACTACGATCTTGGGTCTGGGGCACGGCGGCGTCTAGCATGGCTGGCGTTGGGGTTGGTTGCGGAGGTACACTACGAATTGGAACTATCGTGTGGTGCGGATACAGGGGCCCGCCATTGCTTTTGTGGACATGCATCCATGACATGTGTGAGGGAGTTTGATGGGGCTGGCTGTGTGACTCCTCCGACTCCGGCAGTTGTTGGTTGGAAGGTACCAGGGGCCAACAGGTGCAGCACAGCTTTGTCTGCGGGGGGATGTAGGTTGTCTGCTGTGTTGGTACCGTCAGCCTGTGGGTCAGGATGCGGAGGATGGTAGTCCTTTTGAGCCTGTGTTGGCCAATGGCTTCCTCTGGCGTTGAGTCTCTGGGGCTGGTACGTTTTAGGGTCATCCGCTGTCCTTCACTGCCTAGGTGGTAATCCAGGGGGGTGGTCCGGGGGGGGGGTCCTGGGGGTGGTGGCGGTGGGTGTTGTGGCCCTCTTGGGTCTCTGAGCTGCATGATCAGTGTCTCCATGGCATCTGTTGGTCTTCAGATGTGGCTCTGGGCTGGGCTCCCTTTCTACTGCAGTTGGTCGTCCTGCTTAACACCAGTAAAAGGCAGGTGTTAAATCCTTGCTGCTAACGCGCCTTATCGCCTGTTCTTGGTTCGCATCGCATGTCTGACTGGTCGTTGAGGATGTCGCTGTTGGACTTGGCCCTTTTTGGCAGGTTCATCCCTAAACTTTTTGCCTTTTCTCTGACATGGTGTTGGTGGTTTTAGGCCTCTGGGCACTTTAGCACTGTGGTCCAGTGTAAAGTGCGTGCGCTCTCTGTGTACATTTGGTAAGGTTGGCCTGCCCTCCCATAGGAATGCATTGGGGATTCCCTGATAAAGTGTGTCAGTGGTAATTCCTGGGATGGGAGAAGCAGCGTGGGCGAGTTTACTATGTATGAAATTGTAAGAATGAATGCTGCGCGATGGTGTGCGTAGATTTATTATGACTATTTGAGAAATGCCACTTTTAGAAGTTGGCATTTCTGTGTGCTATGTGTCTGCCTGCCTGATGTGAATTGCATGTCTGGCTTGTGAGTGACAGGGGCTGAGAGGTGTGTGGCTCCAGGAGGGGCAGGGTGAGTCAGCGCTAGGCTGAATAGGACATCTGCCTTGGGAGTAGTGGGAGGAGTAATCCCCTGACCCTGAATAGGACTGTGCCCAGCCTGTACAATGCTGGCTCCGCCCCCTGTGGTGTGTCTGATTACCTAGCCCCCACCTGACAAAGGGGAAGAGGAGCTTGGAAAACAAAGTGCTCCAAATCCCCCCTGAACCAGTTGCATCTGGTTCCCCCCAAACCCTACACTGCAGAACAAAGGAGAAAGGAGTATAAATGTAGGGGCTGTGACCCCATGTTTTTGGTTCTGTGCTGGTGCTTGTTCCTGAACCTGCTGGGGCGTGCTGCTGCTGGGGCCCAGGAGGAACCGCCATGAGGGCTTGCCTCCGTGGGCCCTGCATTGCCCCCTTGATCTCCATGGACTTGCTGGGACTTCTAGCGCCTCATGAGCGCTGTGCCTTATTTCTTTATTTTTCCCCAAGACAGAGGAGAGCGTGGGCTGCGCAGCGCTGAGCTGCAGCCCTTTGAGAGGGAATCCCCATCGTAGGGATTCCCCTGTGATGCTGGAAATGGCAGGTGCCCACCCCGCGTTTTTCTCTATTTTTCGCGGGTGCCCACCCCACTTATTTTGATATTAATTATGGGTGCCCACGCCGCTTATGTGCTTTGTTTGATAGCGGGTGCCCACCCCGCCTTTCACCGCCGCGGCCCGATCTGAAGTAAACTGACCGGCCGGAGGCTGCCAATCGCAGCGCGGCCGGAGAGGAAGTCAGACAACATGGTGCCTGACGTGGGGCAGGACTTGCGCATCAGCGAGGGAAGCCCAGCCCCGCGTCCACAGAAGAGCCAGGAGAGCCCTGCCTTTGCCCCGGTGCCAAAGAGGATGTCCAGAGGAAGGACCGGCGAAGAGAGCAGACGAAGCCTCCCAGCGAGGGACACGGACAGAGGGCCGATCCCGAGAGCCGGTGAGTGAAGACTCTATGTTGTTGGTGCTGGTTCAAGGCACAGTGTCGATGCCCATTTTCTGAGCGGCCCCGCATGACAGAGGGCCGCTCCAACGATGGGGGCCATTCTTTCTTAGAGTCCCTGATGGGAGGGGCGCGTCAGGGCACATTGTTGGTGCCCGCACTCTGTGGCCACTCTGAGGGCCCAGTGAGCGCCCGTGTGGCATTCTTACAGGTGCCCCGCCTGCAAGGGGGCAGCTGCACCGAGTGGGGCAATTTGCTTCAAAGAGCCCAGTGGAGGCCCCGAGGGCACAGTCGTGCCAGGGCCCCCTTACCTTAGTCTCAGCTGTGCCGCACCAGTGCGGGCAGCTGCAACGTTTTGGGCATAGTTGTTCAGAGGGCACAGTGAGTGCCCAGGCCCACGTTCTGCTTCACAGCTGCACGGCAATTAGCGGCAGCTGCAACGTTTAGGCTGACATTTCTTTGGGGGCATTTTTAGAGAGCTAGGAGTGAGATACACTGCTCTGCCCCAGCGCAATTGCGCACTTGGATTCTGCTGCATTAGCAGCCGGCCTGACATTTGGGACATAAGGCATTTGAGCCCTCTGAGAAGGCCAGTTGGCCAGGGGGACTGTGTGAGGTTTGTAGGGCGCCAGGCCCTAAAGTGATTTATGTGGTGCTAGGAAATGTGATTTATGCACTGTAATTTTTGCCTCTGGTATTTATGTTTAGGAGGTTATTCCCTAATATGAGATTTATGCTTATGAGGTTACTGCATAATGTGTTTATGCTTAGGAGGTTACTGCATAATGTATTTATGCTGGTGAGGTTATGGTCTAATGCGTTTAGGCTTATGAGGTTATGGCATAATGTGTTTATGCTTATGAGATTACTGCATAATGTATTTATGCTGGTGAGGTTATGGTCTAATGCGTTTAGGCTTATGAGTAACCCTGGGCGTAGTTCGCGAAGTAGCGCTTCGCGAAGCTACGCAAAGTGAAGTTCGCACTACGCGAGCTTCGCGTAGCACTACGCGAACTGCGTAGTGCGTGTTCGCAATGATTACACAGTGCCGGATGCTTGTCCGCACTGTGCAATCATTGAAAACGGCATCTTGCACAGTGCGAGCTGGCTTTTACTGCCGCTCGAGTAGATTTTTACTCGAGCGGCAGCTTTCTCAACGCGGACTGGTAGTTTCTCATCGCGAGCGGTCGCGAGCATACGTGACCACTCGCAATGAGAAACCTGACCTCCCCGCGTTGAGAATCTCGCCGGGAGGTTTATTTTCCACGCTCGCGATCGGCAACTTGTGTTGCTGATCGCGAACGAGGAAAAAGTCTCGCCGGGATGTCATTTTGCTTGCTCGCGGTCGCCAACTTGACGTTGAGGACCGCGAGCAAGCAAAAAATGACCGCTGCACTACGCTACGCTACGCGTGTTTGCACTGTGCTACGTGCAATTCGCGTTGTGCGAAGTAGCGCAAACTTCGCAAACTACGCGAGCGTAGCGTAGTTTTCCGCCCAGGCCTACTTATGAGGTTATGGCATAATGTGTTTATGCTTATGAGGTTGGCGCAGAATGTATTTCACGCCTAATGTGATGCGGATTGCATAATATGATTTATGTTGCAGGATATGATACTGAGTACAGTGTTTGCCAGTAATTACTGGTTGTGTTCTACGTTTGTTATATGTTCTACATTTACTATCTTTACTACGTGATGGTTCTGACAGTGGCCCAATTGGCCCTGTCAGGTGTATATAATCCCCTGTAAATACTGCCTAGTGCCAGTTGGCACAGTGTATATTGTGTGATTACTATTCTACTGTGTTTATGGTAATACAAAGGCTATTTTTGATATAACCTTGTGTGGAGTTCCTTTTGTGGTGTGCCTAGTATGTTGTTGCTGTGTGTGTGTTGGGCAAAAGCTTTACACACAGCCTCAGGGATAGGCCTGACTGCTCGTGCCAAGCTACCAAGGGGGTGAGCAGGGGTTATCTTCGGCGTGTAACTCCCTTGCCCTGACTAGAGTGGTGGTCTCTGCCTGGATTTGGCGCAAGCTTTAGCCAACCAGAGATCCCATTTCTAACATTGGTGGTCAGCGGTGAGGATAGGACTTGCGTTTGCGCAGTACCGCAGCGACAACTGGTTGCACTACAAGCTCTGCATTTAGATAGTCACATGTTTGGGGATTATTCTTTCTGATTTTGTTTTAAGTAGCATTTCTTTGAAATGTGTTCTCTTGTTGCACTATGAGTTGGGGGTCCTGCCAAGGACAGAAACCACAGAATCTGAAGGAGGATCCTACCCATATGCTGCGTTTTGTTGGGGTTGGCCTGCAGTGGTGACTTAATTGGCAAGGAGAAACTAGCTCGGGAGGGTAGATTATCCCCTAAGTGCAGTTTGAGTTTTCTGGATTCCCCAGTAAGGGTGGGATCCAGTGGTGGCAGCAATGTGGAGTCCAGTGCAGGAATTCCCATTCCCAGAGCCCGGAAGATGGTACCTAGTTCCCAGTTAGAGGGGTACAGGTTGAGATTCAGGGGCAGTAAGATACTGTCTCACCAGTCTTGAGGGGAGTGTGGATGAGTGTTGTGATGCACTGGACGATTGGGTGTGAGTTCTCTTATCCCAGGGAACTTGCACGGGAGGCAGACCTCTGGCTGCGTGTTAGAGGATCTGAAGAGGCATTTGGGAGTGATCTTAAAAGGAGTGGCTCCGGTATCTTCCGGACCTGCGGGGTGGAAGAGGTTCAGAGTAGCCCAGCTAGGTCCCAGTGTAGTGGGAGGGGTGTAGGGCTCACGTCCTGTCTCTGCGGAGAAGGCGTGAGTGTGGGGCTGCGTGTCCCAAGGTGCCCGAAACCCAGTCTCAGGGCCTGGAGGGTTCCTTAAGGGAACACCAGGTTGGGGACCTAGGCTGTACTGGTAGGTCATTTTGAGGGGGGATCTCCCAGTGTCTAGAGAACCTGGAGCATCTGTAAACGGAGCTCCAGTGGTTCTGGTGTCTGGCAGTGCCACTCCTAAGTGGAGGGTGCAGAAGTCCAGATGGAGGGGTGAGAGGGGAAAGAGTCCCCAGTGGAAGAACCAGTGGGTCAGGGGCCGGCCAGAAGGGCTGAGTCACCAATGATTGACCATGGTGACGCCACTTCTGTCCTGGGGGATCTTCATGCACTGTCAAGTGGACAGGAGGTCGGGAGATCTGCGCCAGGCAGACTGTCACACGACACATGAGTCATGTGTCACCCTCAGGGGGGGGGGGCATGCGTGCTCCCAAGGAAGACCTGGTGCGCCAAGCGGATGCTCAGCCAAAGGGTTCCGACCCTGGGTTGGGAGGCCAGGTTCAGGGTATGCCTGACCTGGAGGGAAGGGCAACTGTAATCAGTGTCCTGACCGGTGTAGCTTCTAGGGGTACCACTCCAGTTGGGAGGGTACAGGGCTCTGGAAGGGGGTGCAGAGGGAGGGAGTCCTCGCCTCTGACCCCGGTGTGCATCGCATCGGATCGCAGTAAGAAACCGGTGCGTCAACTCCCCACACAGTAAGGAAGCGAGCGTCAACTCCCCTGCGCAGCAGTAAGGAACGGACTCATACACTCCCCTGAGTGTAAGGAGCCGACGCATCACCTTCCCTGCGACCCTTTTGTTTGTTTTGCGTTAGATCCCAGGTGGGTAGACCAGTTGATGGAGAGAGGTCCTTAACTGGTGGGAGAGTTGTGTTCTGGAGGTGCTTCTCCTGGGAGAGTGCGGAACCCCAGAAGGGAGGTAGGGTGAGGAGACGCTTCACCCGTGACCTCTGGTCAGCCTGAGGGTGCGGACCCTAGGTTGGAGGATCAGTGGCAGTTAGGAACTACACTGAGAGGGAGAGTGGAGAATGGCTATTATGTGCCAGGGGTTACTGCCCCCCACTCTGTGGATTGGCAAGGACCGGAGGTGTCTGGAGGGTCTAGGGCCTGGTCCTGGACGAGGACAACTAGGGAGTACCAGTGGGGTAGCCTAGTTGGGCCTGAGAGGTTTTTTTCAGAGGGAACCACATGAGTTCAGAGTGGCGTAGAACCAGAGGGTGTCCCTGCAGTGCGGGCCCGCGTCCGTGTTCTATTGCCCAAAGCAGGGAAGCCCATCAAGGTTGTGATTGGTCTACCCTGCGTTTTGGATGGAAGGGGGTTGTGTTGGACTTGGCCCTTTTTGGCAGGTTCATCCCTAAACTTTTTGCCTTTTCTCTGACATGGTGTTGGTGGTTTTAGGCCTCTGGGCACTTTAGCACTGTGGTCCAGTGTAAAGTGCGTGCGCTCTCTGGGCCTGATTCACAGAACTAACTTACGTCAAAAACGTAAAGTTAGTACTTTTGGTATTCACAGAATACACTTACTCATTTTGGTATTCACAGAATGAACTTACTCATTTCGGTATTCACAGAAGTTAGTAGTCCTAACTTTAGGACTCCTAAATGCCTTCTGTGAATACTGAAGAGTCTTAAAGTTAGGATTTTTCTCAGTTTAGGAGTAGTAAAGTTAGGAGTCCTAACTTTACTACTCCTAAACTGAGAAAATCCTAACTTTAAGACTTTCGGTATTCACAGAAGGCATTTAGGGTCCTAAAGTTAGGAGTCCTAACTTTACTACTCCTAAACTGAGAAAAATCCTAACTTTAAGACTTTCGGTATTCACAGAAGGCATTTAGGAGTCCTAAAGTTAGGACTACTAACTTCTGTGAATACCGAAATGAGTAAGTTCATTCTGTGAATACCAAAATGAGTAAGTGTATTCTGTGAATACCAAAAAGTACTAACTTTACGTTTTTGACGTAAGTTAGTTCTGTGAATCAGGCCCACTGTGTACATTTGGTAAGGTTGGCCTGCCCTCCCATAGGAATGCATTGGGGATTCCCTGATAAAGTGTGTCAGTGGTAATTCCTGGGATGGAAGGAGCAGCGTGGGCGAGTTTACTATGTATGAAATTGTAAGAATGAATGCTGCGCGATGGTGTGCGTAGATTTATTATGACTATTTGAGAAATGCCACTTTTAGAAGTTGGCATTTCTGTGTGCTATGTGTCTGCCTGCCTGATGTGAATTGCATGTCTGGCTTGTGAGTGACAGGGGCTGAGAGGTGTGTGTGGCTCCAGGAGGGGCAGGGTGAGTCAGCGCTAGGCTGAATAGGACATCTGCCTTGGGAGTAGTGGGAGGAGTAATCCACTGACCCTGAATAGGACTGTGCCCAGCCTGTACAATGCTGGCTCCGCCCCCTGTGGTGTGTCTGATCACCTAGCCCCCACCTGACAAAGGGGAAGAGGAGCTTGGAAAACAAAGTGCTCCAAATCCTCCCTGAACCAGTTGCATCTGTTTCCCCCCAAACCCTACACTGCAGAACAAAGGAGAAAGGAGTATAAATGTAGGGGCTGTGACCCCATGTTTTTGGTTCTGTGCTGGTGCTTGTTCCTGAACCTGCTGGGGCGTGCTGCTGCTGGGGCCCAGGAGGAACCGCCATGAGGGCTTGCCTCCGTGGGCCCTGCATTGCCCCCTTGATCTCCATGGACTTGCTGGGACTTCTAGCGCCTCGTGAGCGCTGTGCCTTATTTCTTTATTTTTCCCCAAGACAGAGGAGAGCGTGGGCTGCGCAGCGCTGAGCTGCAGCCCTTTGGGAGGGAATCCCCATCGTAGGGATTTCCCCGTGATGCTGGAAATGGCGGGTGCCCACCCGGCGTTTTTCTCTATTTTTCGCGGGTGCCCACCCCGCTTATTTTGATATTAATTGTGGGTGCCCACCCCGCTTATGTGCTTTGTTTGATAGCGGGTGCCCACCCCGCGTTTCACCGCCGCGGCCCGATCTGAAGTAAACTGACCGGCCGGAGGCTGCCAATCGCAGCGCGGCCGGAGAGGAAGTCAGGCAACATGGTGCCTGACGTGGGGCGGGACTTCCGCATCAGCGAGGGAAGCCCGGCCCCGCGTCCACAGAAAAGCCAGGAGAGCCCTGCCTTCGCCCCGGTGCCAAAGAGGATGTCCAGAGGAAGGACCGGTGAAGAGAGCAGACGAAGCCTCCCCAGCGAGGGACACGGACAGAGGGCCGATCCCGAGAGCCGGTGAGTGAAGGCTCTATGTTGTTGGTGCCGGTTCGAGGCACAGTGTCGATGCCCATTTTCTGAGCAGCCCCGCATGACAGAGGGCCGCTCCAACGATGGGGGCCATTCTTTCTTAGAGTCCCTGATGTGAGGGGTGTGTCGGGGCACATTGTCGGTGCCCGCCCTCCGTGGCCACTCTGAGGGACCAGTGAGCGCACGTGTGGCATTCTTACAGCTGCCCCGCCTGCAAGGGGGCAGCTGCACCGAGGGGTGCAATTTGCTTCAGAGAGCCCAGTGGAGGCCCCGAGGGCACAGTCGTGCCAGGGCCCCCTTACCTTAGTCTCAGCTGTGCCGCACCAGCGCGGGCAGCTGCAACGTTTTGGGCATAGTTGTTCAGAGGGCACAGTGAGTGCCCAGGCCCACGTTCTGCTTCATAGCTGCATGGCAGTTAGTGGCAGCTGCAACGTTTAGGCTGACATTTCCTTGGGGGGCATTTTTAGAGAGCTAGGAGTGAGATACACTCCTCTGCCCCAGCGCAATTGCGCACTTGGATTCTGCTGCATTAGCAGCCGGCCTGACATTTGGGACATAGGGAATTTGAGCCCTCTGAGAAGGCCAGTTGGCCAGGGGGACTGTGTGAGGTTTGTAGGGCGCCAGGCCCTAATGTGATTTATATGGTGCTAGGAAATGTGATTTATGCACTGTAATTTATGCCTCTGGTATTTATGTTTAGGAGGTTATTTCCTAATATGAGATTTATGCTTATGAGGTTACTGCATAATGTGTTTATGCTTAGGAGGTTACTGCATAATGTATTTATGCTGGTGAGGTTATGGTCTAATGCGTTTAGGCCTATGAGGTTATGGCATAATGTGTTTATGCTTATGAGGTTGGTGCAGAATGTATTTCACGCCTAATGTGATGCGGATTGCATAATATGATTTATGTTGCAGGATATGATACTGAGTACAGTGTTTGCCAGTAATTACTGGTTGTGTTCTACGTTTGTTATATGTTCTACATTTACTATCTTTACTACGTGATGGTTCTGACAGTGGCCCAATTGGCCCTGTCAGGTGTATATAATCCCCTGTAAATACTGCCTAGTGCCAGTTGGCACAGTGTATATTGTGTGATTACTATTCTACTGTGTTTATGGTAATACAAAGGCTATTTTTGATATAACCTTGTGTGGAGTTCCTTTTGTGGTGTGCCTAGTATGTTGTTGCTGTGTGTGTGTTGCGCAAACGCTTTACACACTGCCTCCGGGATAGGCCTGACTGCTCGGGCCAAGCTACCAAGGGGGTGAGCAGGGGTTATCTTCGTCGTGTAACTCCCTTGTCCCGACTAGAGTGGTGGTCTCTGCCTGGCTTTGGCGCAAGCCTTAGCCAACCAGAGATCCCATTTCTAACAGTCGCGAAGTGGTGTTTTCATGTGTTTTGTGCACTGGAACGCCTACTCTGCATATCATTAGCGTTAGTTGTGACTCTCATCCGTGGCGATGTTTTTTGCGGCAGCTATCGCTGGGAAACTGGCGATATCGGCAGTTTGCACCAGCTTGGGAATAGGGCGATAAATCTATCGCCACTTTTGCGGCGCTAAAGTGCCAATAAATCGGCGATAAGTCCTTGAGAATATGCCCCTAAATGTTTTTGCATTACATTGACATTAACATGTAAGCACGCAGTGTTAATCACTGTGCATTATTCACGTTAGGTTGACCATAGTTGATATAGGCCTGTGTTTAAACTGTTGCGATCTTGCTTCATGTCATTTGAGCTTTTATTTCTAGGCAAGCTGAATTTCAATGCTTTCGCACATGGTGTTCTGCTTCTTAATTTCGCATGAGAAGAAATGTGTTATTTTTGTTGTAATCAATGCAGAATGTAATAATTAGCATTGAAATTTAGTCGAGGTACACCGTCGCATAAATGCCTATGAGATTACAAGTGGCAAATGGTAGGAAACATGAAATTTATAATTTTGATTAAATTTCATTATGCGTGGGAATATCATGAAACAGGGAGCTACCCAATATTTTGCACCTGGATAAATTTGGAATTAGGATTTAAGACAAAGCCAGATAATGCTATTTTAGTTGCTTGGATTTGAATTCAAGTGCTAAATTATTTTGCGCTGGTACTTTCCTGTTACATCATGTTAACACCCCTTGCATTATCACTTGGAAGTTGCTTTTTGATCTATTCTGTGGTGCGAGGTTACTGAATACAACCCATTTACTGTAATCTTCCACAATTTGTTTGAGCTGCTGCCTCTTATGCGTATCTTTTAATACAAGGTCAGCACCGTTCAACTTCTGGGATAAGGGCCTCTGGGTAGATTGTGCCGAGCAGATGTAAACATGGGTATACACATGGAGGCTGAACCTGTTTAACTGAGCCTGTCATATGCACACAGGTAGCCTTGTGCACAGATGGACCCAGTCATGTATGTGGCCTAAGGCATTGTGATATTTTTGGAGTACACCTTTCCACTTGAGTGGAGCGTTTAATTTTTTGTTTTTTCACATTATTAACTCATATTCTAAAATGTGTTAAATTATAACTTTAGATTGACATTTGGTACATGGACCAAAGTCAGTTCCTTTTATGCTTTTTGCCATGTCCTGGATCTACAATCCAGATTTTAGGTCAGTTTTACCTTAACTGGGTTCTTTAATATACTTGTGTATGAAATATGATTTCCTGTTTTTCTCACTAATGAAATTTACTCTTGAGCTGTATAGCGGTAGATAATGTCCTTGCTGTCAGCTGCAGCTGCCACTAAAGCCACCCACCTAGATTTTCAACTTATGTGAATGGTAATAGCCAAGAGCAATTACCATCCACATAAATTGTTATTGTTTTTAAAGAAGGGCTTTAAGCCAGTGCTGTGTGCTACTGTGATGAGAGTCAGGCATCCAGGCACTTTCGAGAGGGACATGTGCTATTAAGAGGCATTTATTAACAGTTTAAACAATGCCTCCCTTTATAGTATAATAAACTGGTGTACTAAAGAGAAATGCTCCCGCATGTTAAAAACATACAAGACAGCACTTTTAAATATGTCAGTTCAGGATGCACACATCCAGAGCTTACATATTTGAAAGTGCTCTGGTATGCTTTAAAATGCGGGAGCGTTTCACATCAGTACATCATCTTTTATCACTATATTGACAGGCATTTATTAACAGCTTTAATAAACGTCTCTTTATTATAGTGATATAAACTGATGTACTATAGTGAAACGCTCCCGCATGTTAAAAGTATACAAGAGACGTCCCAGCACTTTCAAATTCCACGACTGACTGACCTGCTCCCCAGCAGGAAAATCAAAGGTCACAGACAACAATAATCTCATTCCTGAAGGGGTTAACTCTCCTGCTGCAGTAAGGGGGTGGGTTTATGGATTTTACAGCCAGAAGCTCCCTGTTAATTAGTTTAGAGGATGCGCCCAGACTGAAACCTTGAGAGACAACAGACTCATGTCTCCAGTGCCCATCAGGTGACCATTTAAAGAATGATAGAGAAGGGGAAGGCATGCATGCATGAGGACAAGCACAGGTGATTTTACAGAATGTTGGAAAGATTTGCCATTTGAAATCTGTCCCAGCACATTTTGCAGGGATAGGTCAGTCAGTGGTTTACTCTGGATTAGAGCTGAAGGGATGATGAAGCAACACTAGATTGGGTGGGGAGCCTATAAATGGAATAATTCCCATCCTCCTTTTATAACCTCCTGCATGGGTAAAATAATCTTAGAAGGTGACTTGGAAAAATTAAGAAGGACCAGTTTGGCTCTTTAACCGATTTTAGGAGGCTTGGGGTTTTGGGCCACCCCCACTCGTGAATGGAAAATTCGGACTTCATTGGACATTCTTAGGAGGCGATATCATCAGCTCTCTGATTAGGTCTCGCCTACGCAGCGCGAATGCGCTGCATAGGAAAAAGACCTTTAGCCATCGCTACACTTTTGCAGGCAAAAACGTGCACGCGTTGCATTGCTTTTAATGGCAACGCGTGCACGTTTGGCGATTCCCTTGCGGGAGCGAGCAGCGGCGCCATATGTTAGCAATTATGCGCCTTGTTGCTCGCTGTAGGAAGGTGGAATCTGACTACATGGTTGCCCCCACTTTTTTCCTGGTGTTTTGTTGGTTTTTGACTTAGTTTGGCTGGGAACCTGCTATTCAGGTCCCCAGCCTATCTGCTTTCTCTATAAATGACTTGGAGTGCACTCTAGGTGCACTAGTGATTGGATACTGTGGTACCTTATGAGTCCCTAGTAAATGGTACCTTAGGTACCAAGGGCATAGGTACTTCACAGGCCTACCAGGGGCTGCAGCATGTATTATGCCACCGCTGGGAAGCAGACTAAATCTGACACCACAGGCCTGCTACTGCAGCCTGAGTGAGGAAGTGCTAGCACCCCTCACTGAGATATAGGTTCCCTATATCTCTCCTACACACACATATAACCCTATCAGTCACCCCTAAGGCAGGCCCTATCAATCCTGAGGGCAGGGTGCTTGGCTTCTATGTGAGGGGGTGCCTCTGCCTGAGCAGGGCCCCTCTGCAGCTCTCAGAGTCCATTCTCTGGTGCTGTTTGTGGATGCGGTTAAACCATATACTTTTAAGTGCATTATATCCTCGCGGTAAAATGCTAACTTTGGAATGGCTGCATCGAAACATGTCGTATTTGGTGTCAATCATCTTGGAATACTACCCCCCCGCCAATCCTGGCGGCGGGGGTAGCATTCCACCCTTCTAGAGGGATAGACATGTACCTACTGTGGAAACGCGGTAGAATCTTGCAGAGCCCTGGCATCACAAAATGGATGCCACCAGTCACAGACACTGGGCTGCCCTCCTGCTGATGACCAACACTCGCAGTGGAGGAAGCCCAACAATAGATATCCTGTCCCAAGGGGTGTGACCACCTTCCAGACAGGGTTTAGTGTATTGGGGCTGGGTGGGTGCACTCTTAGAGTGCTTTGAAGTCCTGCACTGGGGGAGCAGAAGGCTCCTCTGTGCATATGCCAGTTCAAACCGGCTCAGGGGCTACCTGTCCCTGCTCTGGCACGAAACTGGACAAAGGGAGGTGGGTGTAGCCACCCACTCCCCTGACCCTCCCATAGGTAGGGTCATAGAGCTAGTCCCTCCCTTTCTTTTGGTATAAGAGGGGGAACCTGTGCATAGCACCTCAGATTTCCCTGGACGACGCTCTACAAGAAGAATCCCGGACCTTCGACGTTCCACTACCTTTGGAAGACTGAAGAATCTCCCTTGGAGTCAAGGAGTGACTCCCCTGCTTGGCAGGCACCAAAACTACAAACGACGGTCTCAAACTACGCCGCTCCCGCCGGAGTCCGAAGTCCCTGCAGCCCAAGAAGTTGATTTCCTGACTTCTCAAAGGCCATCGTGAGACTCCTGCGAAGCTGAGGCCAGTGGACCCCAAGAGTAACGAGGAACCGCGAACCCCTGGGTACAGTGCACTATTGTCGAGTGCAACCCCTTCACAACGTTCCACGAACTTGTGCTTTGGACCACGTATGGTCCCAGCCTCCAGCAGGAATCCCTCCTAAGATCAGAGGCCTACCACGGCCCGAGTGACCGTGGGCCCCTGTGAGTGGATCCTCCCGAGGCGTCTTCGCGACCCCTTGCCAGCCAGCTTGTGAGTCCCCAGAAGACTCTATAAAGAAACCGAAGGGCTCCCCTGGTTGCTCCAGGTCTGCCCTGACTTACCTTTGCTGGGTGAGTCCGACAGACCTTGCTGGTCTGTGCCATTGTCTCTTCACACTTTCCCTGAGACTTGCTGTTACCAAGGCTTGGTGGCTCCAATCGAGTCGCCGATACCGCCGTAAGCTGCAGACATCGTGGAACACGCCGAATCCAGCTCCTGGTCATCGATGACGCCTTCTGGACCTCGTGGCTGAAGAGTCAAGGCAACTGCGGATGACCTGAATCTTGCGACGACGGTGGGCATCCATCTTCCTTGCCCCGAGTCACTGCCAAGTGACTTTGAACACTGTTCCCTCTGCTTTCAGGTCTTCCATCTTCCGAATCCAGGCTTGGATTCCTCCGGACACTTCTCCTGTCGCCGCAAGCAGCAAGTCTTCACTGGCTCCCATTGAAAACGACGCCGCGACCCGACACCAAAGAACACCTATGCACCCGGCTCCCCTGGGTGAGATAACTTCAGCACTACGGTGCTCCTGTGGGTGTGGGCCCTAGAACTACTTACCCTGTAAGTGACTTGCTTGTAGCTTCCCTAGAAGTGTCCTAAAACTCTAACTTTCAAAGTGCGACAATTGCGCTGACTCGTACAGGGTTCGCGTCTGTGTTAGACACACCGCGTCCATCTCCTTTGTAACACTATCTAAAACTGTATCCTTCGACGCGTACTGAGTCCGATCGGTGTTCGCCTCGAACATACAAAGGGCCTGTAACTCTGAGATCTCCATTGCATTGACTCGCACAAGGTTCGCGTCTCTGTTAGACACAACGCGTCCAACTCCCTTGCAATACCATCTGTAACCGCGTCCTTCGACTCGTACAAGGACCGATCGGTGTGTTCGCCTCGAACACGCAAGGGACCTTTAACATTGATATTTCAATCGCGTCTGAGTGCATAGACTCGTACAGGATTCACATCGGTGCCAGGTCACCGCATCCGTCCCCTGTGGGTCTCCTACAACTACTTGGGGTGGTTCTTGGGGGTCCCTCGATTCTAGATGCCCTAGACCTAGGTCTAGCAAACTAAGATTGTAATATTCAATTGTGCTAAACTTATCCTGAGAATATTTGACTTGTACATATGTTCCTATCCTCTAATCTCATAAAGAGATTAGTAGAGAGTGTTTATTAATAAATACATATATATTTGATATATATACCTGTGTGGTGTCTTTTCATTTGGTGATTCAAGAGATTGTGTGGTAAAACAAGCTGTTTTACATTCCTTCAAGACTTAGCCTGAAGGCTGCTCTCCACAGCTACCACTAGGATAGCTTTCTATAAAGGTTGTCTTAAACCTATCTACCATAAGAGTCGAATTGTTCTGGTGCAAGGTGTCCACTTTAATTAGTGAACAGCATATACCAGGCCAACTTCTCACATTGGTGGGCAGCGTGTGGGATTCCAGCTTGCTATTGTTTTACCAGAAAATCTCTATTTGAATTACTAACTGAAAACCACTATAGGTACTTAAGGTACATATAAAGTCAAGCTTAGTATCGATAAGTTCTACTGAACTTAGAGCTGTGTGCCAAGGGATAGCACACCCTTTCTACAGCTCAAGCTAGTATCAGTAGGCCACAAACTAGTGTAGGTAGTACAACACTGCACAACACTAGAATGTCCTTAAAGGGTGGAACCAGTGGATCCACTCAGCCTCAGTATAAGGACATGGCTTTCTCTGACTTGAGAGCCATGTGTGTTGAAAGACACCTGAGACTAGGACAGAGTCCCTCAACCCTGCACCTGATAGATCTGCTGACAGCAGATGATCTTATATTGGCTCTAGGAGCTAATGGGTCTGAATCAGTGGGTGGGTCAATTACAGTATCTGGGTCAGACGATGAAAATCCGAATGACCAGGACTCTGTGATTGAAGGGCCAGGCCTCAAGGGGCCTGAAAAGGACAGAGGAATTCTCCCTAAGAGAACTGACAGAGTGGATGAGAGGCATAGGTCCCCTTCCAGGGAATCTGAGCACTCTTATCACTCTGGCAGAGAATCTGTCCACCAGAGGAACTCATACTTTCCCATAAGAGAGACCTCCTCTGAAAGAATGTGCAAACTGCTGCAGTATGAGGAAGCAAGAGTTGCCCTCAGAACCAAGCAGTTGGCACTGGATAGAGAAGCCCTGGAGATCCAGAGAGCTTCTAGAAGAGATGGGTTAGAACCCCTTGGTGGCAGCAACAGTGTCCCTAGAGGCAGAGAATATATTCCAGACCATAGGAACCTGAGCAAGGTTGTTCCTCCCTACCAGAGTGGGGATGATATCCACAAGTGGATAACTGCTATGGAAAGGGCCTGTAGAGTCCAACAGGTCCCCCAAAGGCAGTGGGCAGCAATCTTGTGGCTCTCCTTTTCAGATAAGGGTAGAGACAAGCTCCTCACTGTTAAAGAAGAGGATGCTGATAACTATGAAGTCCTGAAGAGTGCACTGATAGATGGGTTTGGCTTAACCACTGAGCAGTACAGGTTGAAGTTCAGAGACACCCAGAAGGCACAGACTCAGGACTGGACTGACTTTGTAGATTGTGCAACCAAGGCTCTGGAGGGTTGGCTGATTGGCAGTAGGGTTACTGATCTCAAAGGATTGTACAATTTGATCATGAGGGAGCAGATCCTTAATAATTGTCAAAACCAGCTTTTACACCAGTACCTGGTGGACTCTGATCTGACCTCTCCCCAAGAATTGGGAAAGAAGGCAGACAAATGGGTCAGAACCAGGGTAAGGCCTAAGAATCAGGGTGGTGACCAGAAGAAAGATTCTACCAAGTCCCAAGAGAAAGGTGGGGATAAATCTAAGGATAAGTCCACTACAGGGCCCCAAAAGTCCTCTTCTGGGGGTGGGTCCCAAACTCCTTCCTCTCCTGAAAAGAAACGATATTGCCATGTCTGTAAAAAGCCTGGACACTGGAAAACTGATCCCAGTTGCCCCAGGATTGGCAATAGAGAAACTGTTCCTCCAGCTATTACTACCACCCCTCCTGGTACTACCAGTAGTAATCCTCCAGTTGGGAGTAGTGCACCCAAAAGTTAGGTGCTTTTGCAAGGGGAACAGAGGTGGGCCCTAGTTTAGACAGGTCCCCCTCAACAGACTCCTCAGACTCTGATGGTGGTATAGGATTTGCCACCTTTACCATGGGTCCCATTGCATTGGGCAGGTACAGACTGGAGCCAATGATTAATGGTCAGAAGGCGGTGGCATTCAGGGACACAGGGGCTAGTGTCACCATGGTGGCAGGGAAACTAGTCCCCCTCACCAGCTTTTACCTGAGTTTAAGTACCAGGTGACCAACATTGATGGTGTCAGGACAGATCACCCCATGGCCATAGTCAATCTCAGCTGGGAGGGGGTCACAGGCCCAAAAGAGTGGCAGTGTCCCCCAACTTGCCTGTAGATTGCCTGATGGGCAATGATCTGGAAATTTCAGCCTGGGCTGAAGTTGAACACCAAACCCATCTGAAGATGCTAGGCGTCCCTGAAAAAGCTAGTGGGGCTGTGATGGCCACAGCCCCAGCCCAGGGAAATGCTGGAGAGATGGAGCCTGGAAGAATGGCCCACTCTCCCCCAAAAGAGAGCACAGGGGTTGAAGAAAAGTCTCCTTCCCCCCAGACAGCAGGTAAGGGTCAGCCTCCTCAGGGAACTGATCCTACCCCTAGTGAAGGAACTGCCCCAGAGGTAGTCAGGCCTGGCCTGGCCCCACCCCTGATGGCAGAGGACCCTTCCAAGGTGGTACCCAGTCTGGAGCAGGTAACCTGCCCCTCTCTACCCTGCCTCAGTCAGCCCAGGGCTGCAGAGGTCAGGGAGGTCAGTGGACCCCACAGGGCCCCCTGTCCAGAGGAACCCCCATAAGCAGATTAGGGGCACCCAGTCTAGTAGCCCTAGCCAGGTGAAAATTCCTCCACACACTGAGGGATCCCCCATACCTTTGTGTAGGGACCTTCCCCAGAAGGACTCTGTTAGGCAAGGGCAAACCTGGAACCAAAAGGTTCCAAACCTGCCATGTCCCTCCAGTGTTCCACCCAAAGGGACCCAACCCCCAGCTGTAGGCAGCCAAAGGTTGACCCTTAGAGCAAAGTGCAGCTCAGTCATGGAAAGACAGGCATACATGGTGACCAGTGATCTGAGGAAACTGAGACCAACTTCCCTAGGGTCTCACTTCCCTGCTCAGACACCTCATCAGCCTTGTCCTTTACCAAAACACCACACAGGTAGTAATTCCCCATGGTGGAGACCCTCTCATACCCTTAGGGTGAGGGATAACTTAGTGGACCATAAGACAGGGGGTAACCATGCTAGTGCAGATACTTCCTTATATGGCCACTCAGTAAATACAGGCTCACCTGGTCAAGGTTAGCCTCATCTCCTTTTGTTTGGGGGGGGGTTATGTAGGAAGGTAGAATCTGACTACATGGTTGCCCCCACTTTTTCCTGGTGTTTTGTTGGTTTTTGACTTAGTTTGGCTGGGAACCTGCTATTCAGGTCCCCAGCCTAACTGCTTTCTCTTTAAATGACTTGGAGTGCACTCGAGGTGCACTAGTGATTGGATACTGTGGTACCTTATGAGTCCCTAGTATATGGTACCTTAGGTACCAAGGGCATAGGTACTTCACAGGCCTACCAGGGGCTGCAGCATGTATTATGCCACCCCTGGGAAGCAGACTAAATCTGACACCACAGGCCTGCTACTGCAGCCTGAGTGAGGAAGTGCTAGCACTCCTCACTGAGATATAGGTTCCCTATATCTCTCCTACACACACATATAACCCTATTAGTCACCCCTAAGGCAGGCCCTATCAATCCTGAGGGCAGGGTGCTTGGCTTCTATGTGAGGGGGTGCCTCTGCCTGAGCAGGGCCCCTCTGCAGCTCTCAGAGTCCATTCTCTGGTGCTGTTTGTGGATGCGGTTAAACCATATACTTTTAAGTGCATTATATCCTCACGGTAAAATGCTAACTTTGGA
The DNA here is from genome assembly GCA_963921515.1 of Calotriton arnoldi. Classification (NCBI taxonomy): domain Eukaryota; kingdom Metazoa; phylum Chordata; class Amphibia; order Caudata; family Salamandridae; genus Calotriton; species Calotriton arnoldi. The sequence continues at coordinate 561,436 of CAWUFW010004979.1, read as the reverse complement.
ATGGCTGCATCAAAACATGTCGTGTTTGGTGTCAAACATCTTGGAATACTACCCCCCGCCAGTCCTGGCGGTGGGGGTAGCATTCCACCCTTCTAGAGGGATAGACATGTACCTACTGTGGAAACGCTGGTAGAATCTTGCAGAGCCCTGGCATCACAAAATGGATGCCACCAGTCACAGACACTGGGCTGCCCTCCTGCTGATGACCAACACTCGCAGTGGAGGAAGCCCAACAATAGATATCCTGTCCCAAGGGGGTGTGACCACCTTCCAGACAGGGTTTAGTGTATTGGGGCTGGGTGGGTGCACTCTTAGAGTGCTTTGAAGTCCTGCACTGGGGGAGCAGAAGGCTCCTCTGTGCATATGCCAGTTCAAACCGGCTCAGGGGCTACCTGTCCCTGCTCTGGCGCGAAACTGGACAAAGGGAGGTGGGTGTAGCCACCCACTCCCCTGACCCTCCCATAGGTAGGGTCATAGAGCTAGTCCCTCCCTTTCTTTTGGTATAAGAGGGGGAACCTGTGCATAGCACCTCAGATTTCCCTGGACGACGCTCTACAAGAAGAATCCCGGACCTTCGACGTTCCACTACCTTTGGAAGACTGAAGAATCTCCCTTGGAGTCAAGGAGTGACTCCCCTGCTTGGCAGGCACCAAAACTACAAACGACGGTCGCAAACTATGCCGCTCCCGCCGGAGTCCGAAGTCCCTGCAGCCCAAGAAGTAGATTTCCTGACTTCTCAAAGGCCATCGTGAGTCCCCAGCGAAGCTGAGGCCAGTGGACCCCAAGAGTAACGAGGAACCATGACCCCTGGGTACTGTGCACTATTGTCGAGTACAACCCCTTCACAACGTTTCACGAACTTGTGCTTTGGACCACGTGTGGTCCCAGCCTCCAGCAGGAATCCCTCCAAAGATCAGAGGCCTACCACGTCCCGAGTGACCGTGGGCCCCTGTGAGTGGATCCTTCTGAGGCATCTTTGCGACCCCTTGCCAGCCAGCTTGTGGGTCCCCAGAAGACGCTATAAAGAAACTGAAGGGCTCCCCTAGTTGCTCCAGGCCTGCCCTGACTTACCCTCGCTAGGTGAGTATGACAGACCTTGATGGTCTGTGCCATTGTCTCTTCATACTTTCCCTGAGACTTGCTGTTACCAAGGCTTGGTGGCTCCAATCGAGTCGCCGACACCTCCGTAAGCTGCAGACATCATGGGACACGCCGAATCCAGCTCCTGGTTGTCGACGACACCTCCTGGACCTCGTGGCTAAAGAGTCAAGGCAACCGCGGACGACCTGAATCTTGCGACGACGGTGGGCATCCATCTTCCTTGCCCCGAGTCGCTGCCAAGTGACTTTGAACACTGTCCCCTCTGCTTTCAGGTCTTCCATCTTCCGAATCCAGGCTTGGATTCCTCCGGACACTTCTCCTGTCGCCGCAAGCAGCAAGTCTTCACTGGCTCCCATTGAAAACGACGCCGCGACCCGACACCAAAGAACACCTATGCACCCGGCTCCCCTGGGTGAGGTAACTTCAGCACTACGGTGCTCCTGTGGGTGTGGGCCCTAGAACTACTTACCCTGTAAGTGACTTGCTTGTAGCTTCCCTAGAAGTGTCCTAAAACTCTAACTTTCCAAGTGCGACAATTGCGCTGACTCGTACAGGGTTCGCGTCTGTGTTAGACACACCGTGTCCATCTCCTTTGTAACACTATCTAAAACTGTATCCTTCGACTCGTACTGAGTCCGATCGGTGTTCGCCTCGAACATACAAAGGGCCTGTAACTCTGAGATCTCCATTGCATTGACTCGCACAAGGTTCGCGTCTGTGTTAGACACAATGCGTCCAACTCCCTTGCAATACCATCTGTAACCGCGTCCTTCGACTCGTACAAGGACCGATCGGTGTGTTCGCCTCGAACACACAAGGGACCTTTAACATTGATATTTCAATCGCGTCTGAGTGCATAGACTCGTACAGGATTCGCATCGGTGCCAGGTCACCGCGTCCGTCCCCTGTGGGTCTCCTACAACTACTTGGGGTGGTTCTTGGGGGTCCCTCGATTCTAGATGCCCTAGACCTAGGTCTAGCAAACTAAGATTGTAATATTCAATTGTGCTAAACTTATCCTGAGAATATTTGACTTGTACATATGTTCCTATCCTCTAATCTCATAAAGAGATTAGTAGAGAGTGTTTATTAATAAATACATATATATTTGATATATATACCTGTGTGGTGTCTTTTCATTTGGTGATTCAAGAGATTGTGTGGTAAAACAAGCTGCTTTACATTCCTTCAAGTCTTAGCCTGAAGGCTGCTCTCCACAGCTACCACTAGGATAGCTTTCTATAAAGGTTGTCTTAAACCTATCTACCATAAGAGTCGAATTGTTCTGGTGCAAGGTGTCCACTTTAATTAGTGAACAGCATATAACAGGCCAACTTCTCACACTCGCTCCCGCAAGGGAAACCTGCACAGGCCCCCTCCTGTCTCCCCTCCCCATGCTGCCGCGCGAGGCGATGCGCGCGCTTGTCTTATATTGAATATGTCATATTGCTCTCGCTTTGGTAAAATAAATGACACAAAGAATGCCCGACATACGCCCAGTCGGGAGAGTGAAACCAGGACCTCCATCCTCGGTGCTGTGGGCCGCTAAAGTCACATTCATGACATGGAGGCAGCTGACATCAGTGCGATAGCGCCTGAGCAGGCAACGCTGGGGTGGGCGCTAATTGTGCCCTCCTGGTGAAACATGGGAAGAGCTGTGGTGAGCGGGCATGGGCTGGGAAGGGCCTGTCTGGTATGTACTGATACAAGCAACCTCTGATGGCTGCCTTTGATCCACGCGGGACCCTCTCTCCCCTCTGTCCTCCTGCGCCAGAGCTTGGATGGAAAGAGGAAGGGGGGAGCGTACACAATGTGATCTATAATGGGTTTTTTCTCTCTCTCTCCCTTTAAATAAATACCGATCAGCTTTATGTTCAGAGACAATAGGAGCCGTTGGCTTAAATTTGCAGTTTACTTTATTTATGGCTGTAATATCTAGGATAAGGAGCCTCAGCACGTTAGTGTGATGGGTGAGTGATTCCAGGGATGGTGATACAAGGGATAGAGATACAAGGGTAGATGGAACCCAGGTTCTGTTGATGTGAAACTAGACAGAGCACTGAGCATGTGGGCACGAAGTGGAAGGGGGCCAAGGCACATTGGCACTAAGAAAGAGTAAGTTCATTTATGTTAAGTGCAGAGAGAGCTGGCTAAATGTTACCTTTTGTGTATGACATTTCAAGAGTGCAACGTAAGTTCAAAGGCTTCATGGCGCTATGGAGATAATTCACATTCCTTTTGCCAAATATTACAACGGCTACTTCTAGTTGCACCAGGTATTTCATACCTTCCTACACTTTGTGCGTTCTGGTTGTTTCTGTAAGCCAAAAGGGAGAAGCTTCTACAGGCTAGCGGAGTCACTTCAGATTTCTTTGCCACCGATGTGCGATTTCCTGATGAAATGAAATGAAATGAATGAATGAAATGAAATTTGTACTTGTAAAGCGCACTGTTACCCTAGGGTGTCCTGGCGCTGTATGCATACCGCTGTGGAACCCTTCCTGTCTTTTCCCTGTGAAATGTCCACTCCTGGGCACCCCCAAGGTGAAGCCAGGCATCCCAGCACTGGTGGGGCCGTTGTGGAGATTAAGCAAGCTATTGCCCAGGGTTGCAGAGTGGGACCCATGATTAGAATAGGCACCGAGGCGAGAATTATCAGGTCTGAGGAAATTGAGCCCAAGACCCGCCGAGGCGGGAATTGAACCCTGGTCCCGGGCCAGATCTCTGCATCAGGGTCTGCCGCTCTAACCATTGAGCCACACTTCTCCACATGGCAGGAATTATTAATGTCAGAGGTTCAGAGGAATGGAGTGAGCAGACAGATTGAAATTGGGTATATTGTTCCTTAAAACAATTGTGGATACACTTGAGTGAGAGCTCAGTGGAGTACATATCACACAAGAGCCTTGTGTGATATGTACTCAATCTTGTAGCCAATGTAAGTCAGCTGAAGATAGTCTAATATGACCTGGACTTTTCCATTGCAACAAAACACAAGCAGCGGAGTTGGCAATTAAGAGCAATCCCTGGACAAGGCAATTAGCAAGATAACGAAGCAAACACAAGGAGATGATAGATGGAACTTTTCAGACACACACCCCCAGTTACAGATTTGTATTGAATCCATCATCGTTCTTTAGCTCACTTCACCACCTCAGTTCAGACCCAACCATATGCAAATCAGTCTTGACCCTGTTCCTCATGGGAACAGTCCAGCCCGAACTGCCAAGCAAGGTCTTCCCTGGACTGGAAACAAGCATCCTGGGACCAGTTTCGGGGTAACACCCCTCATTAGCCAGGCTAGCTTGAATCCAGTGGCAAAGTGAGCAAGGGACCCATGTCTGCGCATACCCTGCCAACATAGGGTGAACAAAGCAAACACAAGGAGATCTCAATCCCAACCCCAGACTTATTGAAGAGTGGGTAGAGGATTCCAAACATTGTTTCAAAGGGATGCTTAAAATATTTATAAAATATGAATGGCAAGAGCATAACAAAATACTTGAGAAAATCAAAAGTTTTTCCGTGGAGCGTCGAAATGATATTGACTGTCAATAAATCAATGGGAGAACACATTGTTAATTATGAGATGGATTTAGAGTTGAATAAACAAAGAAAATTCCAAAGAAAGCAGAACGTTTACAAATCGGGGGGGGTTGACTTAGGCAAGAAAATTGACAATGCAGATTCACAAATAATGAGACAAGACACTCTAATTACTGACAAACAAAATGGTGATATACATTCAGATTTGAGCTCTGAAGTCGGTTCAATTGAGTGTGAAAGGTCTTACCAAGAAAATAAACTAGGTTTTTTTAAGAGGAATACAGACTTTTATGTCAAGAATAGGGCAATTTTATAGCAAACCTAAGCAAATGTAGCGGAAGAAAAAACAAAAACAGAGAATGAGGAGAAAAAAGCAACAGCAACGCCATGGGAACAAGGGGCCCTTGGACAAAAAACTATCATGAATGAAAGTTACAAGTTGACGGTAAATAATCTCTTCCTCCCGAACTCTGAATACAACTGAAAATTGAGCTTTTAAGTTTGGGACTGACTTTTTGGCCTGATGTATCTCTGAATTTCTCTCAAACAAGAACTAATTTGTTTAAATTTACCCGAACATTGAAGTTACATAAGGTACACTTGATGCACAAGAATCTAATTGACACTGTAACATTACCATCACTTGATACATTGAATCTGCTGTTCTCAGACCCAGAAACAATAGACCCACTATACAATCTGAGCCATGAGTGTGAAGAATGACAATATTGATCCCTTCAATCACATGTATAGAACTAGAGTTCCAAGTGAATATGGTATCAAAACTGATCTCACAGTACAAGCTGGTTTCAAACTTAAAATCCAAATATGTACCCCAAACACCTTGGGATAATACCGACTTTTTTAATGATATAGGGCCTTATTACGAGTTCCATGGTCCAATAGACATCCAAACCCATTTGTGGCAGTTCTTAGGACTGTGGCAGTTGGACCATCACGGGACCAATGCTGCATAGTGGTCTGAGGCCCCTAATATGCAGTAGCACCGCCAAGCATATCAGGAGTTTCCTCAACCTCACACTTTTCATGGCTGTGCGACCGCCATGAAAAGTGTGTCGGGGAGGAAACAAAGGGGGTCCTACTGGGCCCCCTTGTGCCTCTGCGCCATGGGGTGCATGCAGGGGGGCACATGTTGTGCCCTCCTGTCTGCATGCACCCCCAATTCCTATAGAGCATGGACTTCACAGTCTATGCCCTGTAGGAACTGCCTTTGATGCTCCCATTGCGGTGCCTTTTTAAAAGGGGACCGCTAAAGAACCGCCTGCCATAGTAATAAAAACTCGTACTCTGGCGGGCGGTTTTTTATGGCTTTTGTGGTCTTGGAGTGGGGCTGCAGCATGGCAGCCCACTCCGAGACCGCCAAAGTCAAAATAAGGCCCATAGTTACTAAAGACCTTATGCTCCTGTGCCATAAAAGACGAGAGCAGACCTCCAACAGTATGAGGCCCCATTAGCAGTACAGAATGACTATAGTATAGTAATAAAACCCTCAGACAAAGGTGGTACTGGTATCCTACCCAGGGAGAAGAATGTAAAAGAGGAATTCTGACAATTACTTGTAACCGAAATAAATTGACAAACAATACTATTTGGATTTTCAGGTTGGATGTAGGGAAACTCTCACAAAGTGGTACAATCAAACTATCCTAGGACAGGACAGGTTTCAATTTTTTAAAAATGCTACACCCACAATTCCCACTTATATTTATCTAAAATATACAGGATCTGCTCAGTCTTCCCGGACAACCGATCATCTCATCAAAAAACAGCTGACTAAAAAAAAAGTTTATATATTTAGACCATTTTTTGTTTCCTTGTGTTTAGAACCTCACATTATGTGTCAGGGATAACTACAATTTTATCACTAAAATCCAAAATATCAATAAGAACCAACTTTCTGTTACTGCGTTTGGATGTCAATGCATTTTACAACAGCATTCCACAAGATGATGTTATCCAGGCATATAAATACTATATAAGGGCCCAAGGCATTAACTATCTGGAGCATATACATATGCTAATAGAGATGATACACAAATGCTTGAATGAAAATATATTTCTGTTTGAGATTCACGTATATGAGACTGCCACTGGGGAGCTGCTTTGCACCCAGCTATGGTAATCTAGTCATGGGCTGGTTGAAGTAGCAGGTGCTCTGGACACAAGAAATGGAACACCTTACGGACAGTGTTGTTGTATGGCTGCGATACATCAATGATGTTTTTATGATTTGGAATGGAGATAAAAGTGGAATTAAGATTTTTTTGTCTACCATCAATAAAATTCGGTTTATCTTAAAATTCCCCATGAATTAAACTCTTTAGAAAATGCACTTCCGGGAACTCCATACTACATGCAGATAGTAATCATCCACCCAATTTTAGATGGAGTATACCTTACAGTAAATTTTAAGGGCAAAGCGTAACTACAGTTCCAACAAGGCATACTACTGCCCGAAATGACGTGAAGTTAAGGTTTAAATGCAAGGTCTACTCCAATAGAATGCTTCAACAAGCTACCAAAAAAGTAGATAAGATCAGTAGGTAGGCCTTATTATATAGAATTAAATCTGTGGAAAGGAACCCAATTAAGAAAGAGCAGGATCCTATCCATGTCATTATAACTTACACCAACCAGGCCAATAATTTGAGGGGTATTCTCTGGAAGCAATAGGGTATCCTACAATATGACTACATATTAATATAAGTGGTGGATGCAAATCCCTCAATATATTTTGGGAATGCCTCACTTAAATATAGTTTGCCACATAGTTATCTCAGTCCTGGGCAGACATCCTGGCTGAATTCAACACCAGGGTTCTACACACTTGGTAAGTGTAAAGTCTCCAAATTATCTCACCTGTGAAAGAATCTGATTTGATTCAAATCAAACAAAAAATAAACAGAAAGCAGCAAATGATTTATGTAATGCTATGCCCATGTATGAAATGGTATAGCACCACGCTCCCAGTAAAAAAAAGCATGCATTTCAACATTTGAGAGCAATAACCAATAAAGACATGTTATTACGATATTTCAGAGAGTTTCATGATAGCGATTGGAAAGCATTTACATTTTTTTGAATTGATGTCATTCCCAAGAAACCCAGAGGGGGCAATAGGACCAGGCCCTTCTTAAATTTAAATCAACATATCTTTCGCAGCCTGGATGATTAGCTGAAAGGGGGTTAAATGGTGAACTCCTTACAAATCTATAACGATTTTGAGTTGTTTGTCGGTTTCCTGAGACCATCATGTTCCTATATCTAACTGTATATATGAAATATTTTTCATGTTTTCTGGTTAGTTGGTTTCATTTGAGCCCTTTTTAACGTGTTGTAGGGACTGTTCTGGTGAATAATAAGAAATTAGCAGATGATTTATTATTACACTTTACAGCAAACATTTGGTTAGAAAACCAGAAAAGATCCTGGTTTGTTAGAATACACACCTGAGTGTGAATATGGAGGTTGCAATTAGGGATATCATACAGAATACATCTGTAGTCTTAAGATTGAATTGGTAATTTTGAGTGTGTAAGGCCATTACACCTGAGACTGAGTGTTAATATTAATGTCTTATTACTGCTGTGTAATGCTACTATAACCTTTATATCTTACTGTAGAATTAAAAAAGAAAATTAACTTTACCAGGGTTGTATCTGCGTATTACTGAATCACAGATGGTTATAATTAATACCTCCACACACGGTTTGGTTCTCCCATGTGTATGAAAGACATTTAACTCTGTTTGTCAACAGTTCATATACTCTCTTTCAAGCTTTGTGTGAAATCATGGTGAAGGTTCAATCATACCAGGGACATATTTTTCCTAATACCTGACATTTGGATAGTTTAAAATTAGGAATTGTGTAATGTTGAAGTCTTTCTTCTGTTCCCAATGGAGATTTTTTTTCACTTCCTGAGTGAATAACCATGTTGTATCCTTAATTTTGAACAGCATCCAAGTGCGTCTGTAAATGCATGTTTATCAAATTCAGTTTCAATGAAAAGTGGATTATTTAGGCAATCAACATCGTTGTGCACACATTGGGTGTTTTTAGGTACGACTCTGGGAGTCAGTCCTTGATTTTTAACTGTTAATCAAAGATATACTTTGCTGTTGAAAGAGTCATGTGAACAAGACCATTTAGGTCGACATGCGTTGTGCCCTTTGCCATTTGGAATAAACGTGTTTAAGCATATTCAACTTATATTCCGTATGGGAAGACTCTTACAAATTTAGTGGGCTACTGAGACACCTGCTTGGCGAAGCCCCGGCCCTTGAGCTGGGCGTCCTCAAACCTCTGCTCCATCTTTAGAATGAGTGTGTATATATATTGGATGAAAATTACAGTGACACATTTTTAACCGCAAAAGGACACTGAAATTCATCAGTAAAGTTATCTGTAGTAAATATAACTCACACTCCTGCCATGCAGTCTTCTCATAAATGATGTTATTTCAAATGTTTCAGTGATGTTTTCAATGATGTTATAGAATAGATGTCATGAGTGATGTAATATGTGGGCGAGGCTGCAAGTTTTAGTTACTTTAGGGCATGAGTTATAGTTGGGGTGCACGAACCCAATGGGTGCTCGGATGGGGGGGGCATATGCCCCCTCCCCATTATTAAATAAACGGCACAGGAGTATGCTGTACCCAGGGGCCAATTAGAGTTGCAGGAAGTGTGGGTGCATGCCCACCTCCTGTTTGTTGTGAATTTGGCCCCCAGCGGATGGGATCTCCTGAACTGGACTGGCTCGGGGAGAGGGAAAACACTGACACCCCCTCCCCATATATTATATATAATAGCCCTGGCCCACTCCAGGGGTGAAATTTCTTTAAAAAAAAACTTTCTTAAAAAAAAAAAAGACGCAATTCTTATGGGAGTCCCCTGGGCCAATCAGAACGCTCTATTTTTAAAAATTGGGTTTGAGAGACTCTCGTGAAAGTCCTTTGAACCCAAACATCCAGATATGCAAGTATTTTTGGCTCAGAATTTTACAAAAAAAGCAACAAAACTACTGAATGGATTTACACCAAATCACAAAAAGCAACTTTTTGGACAAAGAGTTAGCTCCCTGACAAATTTCATGCAAGTCAGTTCAGCAGTGTCTGCGTGTATTGCTGTTCAAAAAAGTCTATGGAAAATGCATGTGGATTTAGCATTTTGGAACCCCTCTTTTTCTCGGCCCCTGCTTGACGATCACCCGAAACTTTCCATGTATAAACTCGACAAAAAAGAGCACTTTTTGGAAGGTTTTGTGAAAATTCGTTAAACGGCGCCAAAGTTACTAACAAAACATTCATTTTCTATGCAAAACGCTGATCTGACGCTGATCTAACTATATATATATATATATATATATATATATATATATATATATATATATATCTATCACCGCAAAGACGCCAATGGAGGCTCAGCCTGCGGACCGAGGCTCAGACGTCAAGCCGTGCACAACATATCCTTTGTCTTCCCAACTTTTATTCTCCAGTTATGGAAAAACAAGCCACACCGACGAGTTGTTCTGCAAGATATTTTTACTTGGCAGTAAAGCAGAGAAAGACAACGAGTTTCGACCATACTCAGTCGTGATCAAGATATATATATATATCCCGAATACATCCAGGAAAGGCGACGACACAGGCAGGTTTTAAAATGTTTCTCTTTTTATTTCATTCCGGCCTCATCAAACGCTTTTCGGTTTGATGGAGCAAGGACTCACAAATGAGACTTGCTCGAATACAATCTCCTCACAGTATTAATTTATTAATCTTGTATTGTGTATATTAACTTTGCATACACTACATGAATAGCAAGGAAGCTTGCCTATGTGTTCTAACTAACAAGTAACGCTTGTCCGTAATCTAAAATGGCCGCTAAAGCGCGGGAACCTTACTGCGCATGTCTCAATCATATCACGTGTTGTGACGTCTTTCTTTGCTTGGTGGGAAATTTCTGCTTCTTCGCAGTGTGCTTTAAAATGGCTGCTTGATGTTTTCACATGCTTCAGCTTGCTCTTGTGTTATTATTAATTTGTCGTTTTCTTAACGCTACTAATGCGGGATAGATTTATAAGTAAATGGGGATAGAGTAGAAAGAGTGGGTATACAGTGAAACATATTATTTGTGATTTTAATATTTTCTTCTTTGACTTTAATTAGTTCGTAAACTTGGGCCTGGGGTTGGTGATCTGAAACTCGAGAGACAATGATTCTGCGCATGTGTCCTGCTTGGCTGCCAAAGAATAAAAAGATGAAGTCAACCTGGACGTCGTCCAAGGCCACGACCTAATGGCCGATATTGATATATTCATGTGTTCCTGCCAAACTTGCAACTATGTATATGAAAATGAATAAACTTTGTCGTGAGACGGGTGGGAAATAAAGCCAATGTATTAAAATTGATGGGCGGTAGTTTAAAGACAAAGGTCTTCAGAATTCGAACCAAATCAATATGGTGTGAGGATCAACCCCCTGTCCCTGTCCAATCAGAAGTAGTGGTCCCATATTTTAGCAACATTAAGGGGAGGTACATGGGCGTAGAAGGGTATAATAGATATAGCATTAGTTAATTAGAGAGACTAGAAGAGACTAGACGCTGACAAGAGAAGGAGATGCTGCAAGGGAACAGGCGTTCATGCTGTCAGGCAGAAGAGCTCCCGACCGCTAAGCTGATCGATTGCAGACTGAATCGCTGTCCAGAGAGGTCCTGAGGAGGGGGCGGCGGAGTCCATTAGAAGGAAGGCATGGGAGAATCGAGGAGAAGTCGAGTATCAGAGAGGGGAACGACGCAGGCGTCGTTGTAGAGAGGTCACCGGTCCTGTCCTGATCCTGGAGGAGGTCTTTGCTCTTCATCCTTCCTGGGTCCTATTCTTTCCAACTCCTTGGCCAAGGGGTTTGGTGCTCGCACTTAGGTAAATATAAATGCAACCTTTAGTTGCGCTGCTGTCTCTATCTTCTCCTTTCTGAGGGACCGTCATTAATCAATAATTATTATTCTATGCTTCATCCGTGATATGCGATTAAGTACCATGTGGTTCTGTAATTTACTCTGCTAAATCTTTAGATAAACATTTTAAAACTTCCTGACTCAGTGGTTATTTCAGGATTATGTACTATAATGAATGTCACTCATTTTAAACTTCCCAATTAGCAAAGGATTCATTGGTAAGTCATTACTCTTCAATCGGAAGGTAATTGGTAGCAGGGATTTTTGATAAAGAGTACAACTGATAACCCCAGCGTAAGTATTAGCGTAGTATGAATGTATGGGCCCAAGAGAGTATCTGGTGTATGAATGCTGTTTGCTAATATCGCGCTGGATCAGTTTTCTGGTAAACAGAGGATGGTTACTCTTTGTTAATTGGGTAATGAGAATTTTATTTTGATGAACTAACATCTGTGTATTCAAAGTTTGTTTTATGTTGTCTAGAATCCCCGGGGAAAATTGAATAGCAGATGGTAAGTGGAAGCCATACTGCAGTGAGGTTATCTGTCAGGTAGAAATAGTACTGAAAGGTTAAGCAGGACTATCAGTACTGGTTAGGGAATCTATGTGTGTGAGTAATAGCAAAAGAGTACGCTGGTGAAAATTTGATGTTATATCACCTAGAAAGGGTAACATTGAAGAAGTAACAGGTACTTCTGGAGCTTGTGTGAAGAGTAAACGGAAGGGTTTTACTCGTAGTGTATGTTTAGTAAACGGAAAGGTTTTACTAAGTGTGGGAGGAAACTATCTTTTCTATTTTTAGAGAAACTGGCACGATAGCGAATGTTTTATGTTGTTACTGAAATGTAATTAAGATTTATAGAGAAAATAAGTTTGCGTAAGATTTTGTAAAGGGAGGGTCAGCTGCCGGAGAGGGAGCTGACGTCAGAAAATGCAGCGCTGGGATTGGTTGAAACAGCGGGTGTGGAAAGACTCTTGTAAAGGAGGGGTCAGTAGTCAGGAGCAGTACTGACGTCACGGGTGCCGCGCTGGGATTGGTTGAAACAGCAAGGGACAGAGAAGAGCAGATTGTAAAGGAGGGGTTGACAGACTAACGTCACAGAAAGGCCGCGCTAGGTTTGGTTCAGAAATAGAAGAAAGCAGACACTTGATTGGTTGATATTCTAGAAGCAAAATTCTTAGTGTATAGAGATTGCATGATAAAACGCGATCCGACTTTAACAGGAACTCGTCCGGATAGGAGATTCCTAGGTTTTGCAGAGTATAATTTTATACACCGAAGAATAGATAGAATGTATGGAGAGAAGAAAAAAATGTCCTTTCTGCAAAAGATTAAGAACTATTTTAAAAACGATAAACCAATCAAAACTCGGGAAGGAATTATCATTCCACCAGCTAAAACGCCCGCTTCATTCATGATGATGGAGAGAGGTTATCATACTTGTGTATGGATAGAGAATTGGATAGAATATACCAAAAATGATGGAATATTAGCATTCCCCGAGAATGGTACCTTCAATGGAAGAATTCTTCAAAATTTGAGATTGAGGATGAATGACCTAGAACCCAGACCTAGATTAACTCAATATGAAGCCTTAGAGGAATGGGAAACTGAGGCATTTGAGCGTCACCGATCCAGGAGTAATAGGGGTTATCGAAGATTTTTTCCCAGATACCAACATGAGTCTAGGGACGATCAGATGAAACAATGGAGGAGGGCAATGCTTACAGAAGGATTGTATCCATTGTTAACAGCAGAAGAAAAATTAGGGAGCAAATGCACAGAAAAGACAAAACATTTAATGAGAAATGGAGATTCCGAAGATGAATTTATAGAAGAAATATTAAGGAACCCCCACCATATCAGGAAGGGACAAGTGGATGCACCCCAAGTGCACCCCTGTTAAAAACTCCATTAGTACCACAGGTAATGCATGATTTCACCCCCAGTAGGATACTTCACGATAAAGAAAAATAAGCCCTAGAGAAGACCAGAGCAGAATTAATACAGAAAATAACACAGATAAAAGTGCATCCTGACTCTTTGACCATACCTGTAACAATTGGTCCAGTAGTTCCATTATATGGTAGTCAGGGAAACTGTCCTCCACCGTTAGTTATGCCTACTCCTGTGAATATTCCTAAACCTGAAGCAACAGTAATGGTGGAAGATCACTTTAGTGATTGTGAATCTACGATATCTCTAATGGATTTACCAATTCGAGATTCTGTCAATAGTACTCCCAGAAGAACTACACCTGGGTGCTCGAAAGAGATAAACTTGATAACCTCATCAGGAGCAAAAAGTGTCACTGTAGTTAGTCCAGAAGACTTAGAAAGGTGGGCGCAAGGATCAGAACAGCAGTGTACACCTCCAAAAATTTTGGATATTTACAAATTAAAAGTCGAATTAGAAGAAATAATAGCAGGTAATGTAGGGCTAGATCGCTTAAATGCTTACGATGAAGAAGAATTATTGTTCGTATGCAGAAGTATTACCAGAAATTTAAAAATATTCCATGAGAAATTATCAGATTTGGCTCTACAGATGGGAATTGAAATAGGGAGATCAAAGGTGTTGCAGAAACCCTATAGAGCAGATTTCTCAGACAAAGATTTAGAAAATATGAATGCCTCTGGAAGAAAGTTACAAGTAAAAGAATTAATGATAGTCTTACAGAAATGGGGAGACCTAGATAAATGGAGAGTTCGATGGGCAAAGAAAAAGGAAGAGGCACGATCCAGTAGAACAGCCTCTGAATATGTGATGAAAGAAACAGGGAAGACAGATCAAATGTATCCGATGCGAGAAGTTCCAGGAGGGGGCTATGTACATGTCCCATGGAGTAGACAGGATATTTTGTCATTTACGAATGATTTTCCAAAGTTGAGAGAAAAACCAATTGAATGGTACAAGCAGGTTGAGAGGTTTGTGAAGGTGTCAAAGGTATTGTTGAAAGATTTAGATGGTTTGTTTGACATAGTGGTACCTGCCGATTTGTGGACAGATTGTAAAATTACAGTTGATTGGCCAAGTGACGAGTATCCTAGAGATCCGAAAACAGGTGCCCCGTCAAATGATGTAATGAAAAAGTATCAGCAGGTGATAACTTACCTGAAAGGCAAAATACCACCGAAAGAAACAGATTGGGTGAAAATAGACCGAACCACCCAAGAAGCTAGTGAATCGGTACACGCCTATTATGAGCGTTTATTGCAGGTATTTAAGCAGTATAGTGGATTTGAGGACATTGGAGATAAGAACATGAGTCAGTTTGTGTATCGATTTGTTTATGGTCTGAAGCCAGAAATTTGTCAGATGATTAAGCAGCACATGTTGTGTTGGCAGGGCAAGCCCATAGACGAGATTCTGAAATATGCGAAATACTGTGGAGATGATATTGAGGATAGGCACAAGAAATTGCAGGAAAAAGTAATGTGGGCACAGGTGAAAATGGCTGAGAAACAGGGAATTAATTTGGATAATCCAAGTGAAAATCAAGGAAAGGATTCTGGAACAAATGGCGATACTGGGAATGGTGGAAAAGTGAGAGGACGAATGAGTAGGGAAGAAGCTAAAAAGAAATTTCCTTGTCATGGATGCGGAAAATTGGGGCATTGGAAGGATGAATGTAAAAAGATTCGGAATAATAATGGCCCAACTCAAAATTTAAATCCACAGACGCAGAATGACTCACAGCAGGGTGTAAATCCTCAGAGTCAGTTGCCGCCTGCACCTATTCAGGGTAATGTAAGCAGAGCAAACCACGGTACAGACGTCGGATATCAAGGAGGAAGTGGTAAGAATGATTATGTAACATCACAGTTTCTTTTACAGGACGATTTCTGTCAATACAGTTCATGACGGTGCCTAGGAGAGGGGAGAAGGAGTGCGTACTTGGCGCATCCTTATCGGTAGATCAGTCAGGTCCATATGTTGAAGGGAATGTGAAAGGTAATGATATTACCTTCCTTTTGGACACTGGTGCTACCAGGTCAACTGTGAGAACAGCAGACATTCCAGACCTTCCTCTCTCTGGAGAAGCTATCCAAGTAGTGGGAGTAGCTAATAGAAAGATTAGAACACCTCTTACCGAACCAATGGAAGTTAAAATTGGAAATTTCAGAGAAATGCACCAATTTGTAGTGTGTGATTCTAGTCCAGTAAATTTATTAGGTCGTGATTTACTATGCAAGATGAATTGCACAATTTTATGCACCCCGGATGGTGTGGCAGTTCAGACCCCAGATGAAGATCATATAAGTTTATGATTGCAAAACAAGGTACAGAAGTAGACGAGATGTTTTCTTTGATAACAAAAGATGAGTTGCCAGAAGAATTAAAAACTACAGTAAACCCCACAGTATGGGATTTCACAGGAAAGGAAGTAGGACTTATGGCCAAAATAGACCCAGTTAAAATTACCGTAAAGGAAGGTGCGATTTTCCCAAATACTAGACAGTACATAATGAGTGCAGAAGTAAAGACAGGAGTCATTGAAGAAATCAATCGAATGGTAGAACAAAACATACTAAGAGAAGTAATGAGTAGCCCATGTAATTCACCAATAATGGGTTTAAAGAAACCTAGCGGAAAATATAGGATTGTTCAGGACCTGCGGAAAATAAATAAGATTGTGGAACCTTGTTGTCCTATAGTACCCAATCCTGCAGTAATCCTATACCAGATTCCTTGGAGTGCAGGATGGTTCACAGTGATTGATTTATGCCAAGCGTTCTTTTCAATACCATTGCACCCAGACAGCCAGTATCTTTTTTCATTTAAATTTGAGAACAAAGTCTATGTATGGAATCGTGTTCCTCAGGGGTACACGGAAAGTCCTTCCATCTTTAATCAGATATTGAAAAAGTGCCTTGAGAAACTAGTGATGCCAGGTAGCTCAGTCCTAGTGCAATATATCGACGACTTACTGGTGGCATCGAACACCAGAGAGGACTGTGTTGTTGATTCCATAGCACTATTAAATCATTTGGCTGAAGAAGGGCATAAAGTCTCACCAGAAAAATTGCAGTTCTGTACAACAGCTGTTAAATATCTGGGACACCAAATTGAGAGGGGAAAAAGAAGAATAACCTCGGAAAGAGTACAATTGATTAAGAAAATGCAAATGCCTGTAACCCAAAGAGAAGTGAGAATGTTCTTAGGAATAGTAGGTTACTGTCGACAATGGATACTAGGATTTTCCTTGTTAGCGAAGCCCCTAATTCAAATGACAAAAAAGAAAGCAAAGGACCCAGTTGAATGGGATGATGAGAGTGTAGGAGCTTTTGTAAAATTGAGAAATGCTCTGTGCTCAGCACCAGCCCTAGGCATGCCCGACTATAAGAGAAGCTTCGCATTGTTCTGTCATGAGA
Organism: Calotriton arnoldi; assembly: GCA_963921515.1. Classification (NCBI taxonomy): domain Eukaryota; kingdom Metazoa; phylum Chordata; class Amphibia; order Caudata; family Salamandridae; genus Calotriton; species Calotriton arnoldi. Next base: position 544,437 of record CAWUFW010004979.1, on the reverse strand, counting down.
GAGAAAATTGTGCACTTTCAGTCTTAACACAAAGACATGGTCTAGACAGACGTACTATAGCATATTTTTCTGCTACATTGGATCCAGTGGCAGCCGCATTGCCAGGCTGCTTAAAAGCAGTAGCGGCTACCTGTTTAACTATTGAACAAAGTGAGTCAATTGTGATGGGACACCCAGTAAAGGTGTTTGTTCCACATGCGGTTGTGATTCTGTTGACAAGAACACGAACTCAGCATCTTACTCCTAGTCGGCTGACTAAATATGAGAGAATAATAATGGGTGCTGAAAATGTGAACATAGTGAGGTGTACAATAGTAGATCCCGCTACCTTACTACCAGACCCATATCATGAAGAAATTAAAAATGACGAAGAAGAAGAACATGATTGTTTACAAGTCACAGAGTTATGTACGAAACCACGTCCTGATATTGAAGAACAGCCCCTTAGAAAGCCAGACAGGGAGCTGTTTGTTGATGGTTCATGTCAAAGACATGAAGACGATAAACTAACTGCTGCCTATGCGGTGTGTGAATTAACTGGAATAGTTGAAGCATCCTATTTACCAGGAGTAAAATCTGCACAAGTAGCTGAATTGATTGCTTTGATAAAAGCGTGCAAAATTGGGAGGAATCAAAAAGTAACTATATTTACAGATAGCCAATATGGTTACGGGGTTGTGCATGATTTTGGCCAACTATGGATGCAGAGGGATTTCATGACTTCTTCAGGATCCCCCATTAAAAATGGACAGTTTGTAAGGGAATTGCTGGAAGCAATACAATCACCAAAAGAATTGGCTGTGGTGAAATGTGCTGCACACCAGTCAGGAGATGACTGGGTGGTAATTGGCAATCGATATGCAGATCTTGTGGCTCAACATTGTGCCAGAAATAGATTATCAGTCAATAAAAGGGTGGAAAGAATGGGAATCAGCTGCCAACTTATGCTGTATATGCCACCTGAAACATGGAATGAGGTTAGAAGATTGCAAGATGGGGCTGATGAAAATGAGAAGAAAACATGGGTCAAAGTGGGTTGTTCCCAAAGGGGAGATGATGAAGTGTGGATTTGTGCTGATGGCAGACCAGTCATGCCTGACTGTCTGCTCTCTCAAATGGCCAGGATGTATCATGGAGACACACACATAGGGAGAGATGCAATGATTAGGCTTTTCAGACAGAACTGGTACAATCCCAAGTTCAGGGCTGTAGCAGAGAGCCTTTGCCAGAGATGTTTGACTTGCCAGATGCATAATCCAGGGAGAAAGACAATAATCGGGTTTGGGAAGATTGGAAAGGCAGAGGGTCCATTTATAAGACTCCAGTTCGACTTTATACAGTTACCACCATGCAGAGGGTTGAAATATGTACTAGTCATAGTATGTCTGTTTTCAAAGTGGGTGGAGGCTTACCCTACCAGGAGGAGTGACAGCATTACAGTCGCAAAGCTGTTACTACGAGAACTCATTCCTAGGTTTGGTTTCCCAGTAACTTTGGAATCAGATAGAGGAAAACATTTTAACAGTGAAGTGATTCAAATAATTTGCGGAGCATTCCAAATTGAACAAAAATTGCACTGTGCATATCGTCCAGAGGCTTCTGGAGTGGTTGAACAATTGAATGGCACTATAAAATCCAGACTGGGAAAAATGTGTGCATCAACATCATTGGAGTGGCCAGATGCATTGCCACTTGTCTTAATGGGCCTAAGAAGCATTCCTGATAGAAATACGGGACTGAGTCCACACGAGATAATGATGGGAAGAGCAATGAGACAAGCACATGTTCCCATAAACAAACTGCTGAATATATCTGATGATATGGTTCTGGATTATTGCAAAGGATTGGCTGACCTAGTGCGTTCTATCTCTCATCAGGTCGGAGAAGACGCAGTTTCAAGGCAGCCTGAACAAGAACATGATCTGAATCCTGGTGACTGGGTGGTAGTGAAGAATCACACCAGAGAGACGTGTCTATCACCTAGATGGGGAAAACCTTGTCAAGTCATACTGACTACCAACACAGCAGTGAAGTGTGCAGGATTTCCTAATTGGATTCATGTAAGCCACACCAAAAGAGTACCAGACCCTGAAGAAGAAAATCCTCAGTCAGCATCAATCACTGAGGAAGCTGAAGGTTGCCCAGCTGAAGAATCTCAGGCTCGAGATTCAGGAGAAGCTGCAGAAGAACAACCGAGCACAAGTCAGGACTGGATACCGGTGGTAGAAATTCCTGAAGTCTACTACAGAACAAGAAGTCAAACAAAATTGGAAGAAATTGAAGAAGATCAGATAGGCGAAGAAGAAGCAGCTCAGGGAAAAGAAGAACATACAATAAAAGAACCTGAGCAGGACCAGATAGGGAAAGGAAACTGGGCTCAAAATAACGAAGAACCAACAAGTTTTGAGCAGGAACAGACAGGTTTAGAAGAATCCGGTCAGGCTGCAGAAGTACAAAGTGCAATAAGCCCTGATCAGAACCAGTTAGATCAAGAAAATCACACAGAAGAAAAAGATCTCGAGAAACATAATCATGAAGAATTAAACAAAGAACAAGGTCAATTATTGGAAACCCATGGAGGAGCTTCAGAAGAAAAACAAATAAGGCCTGAAAAGGAGCAAGAAAGAAAAACAGTAATTGCAGAAGACGAAAAGGTGTCAGAAAGTGAAAATAAAGAGATTGCAGAAGACAAAAATAAAGAAACAGTGCAAACAAAGAAAACAAGAAAAGGTGACCATTGGCCTAGTGTCATTAAAAGAGTAAAATACCACATAACAACCAGAAGTGAAGATCCAGATCAAGTAAATGAAGTAACAAGTCAAACCGAACAAGAAAACAAAACTGAGAAAAGAAGAAGTAAAAGACTGAAACTTGTGAATAACAAATTCAAGGGTCCTGATTGGACTTACATTATTCTTGAAGATTACGAAAGTTCAGAGTCAAGTGAAAGTGGTGACGAAGGAACAAGTGCAGAACTGACGTACGAGAAAGAAACAAGACCACCTTGACTACGCAAAAGAGTCATATAAAGAAAAGCGAAAAATAGATAAGAAGAGCAATCTTCCTTGTCGAAATGCCTGATGATAGAGTTGCTGGGAGACCAAAACAGAGATGTTGTAGAAGATGCTGTGCAATATGCATATGTAGTCTAGTAATGGTGCTTATAGTTTGGTTAGTCCTGATCGTAGCAGTCCCTTACCTTATGATAATGGATAAAAAGATTAATAACGAAACTAAAGGAAGGACAGCACACATGAAGGGAAATAGAGTAGAACTAATGGCAGAAAATGAACCAGAATTTCATCATGAAATAACTGATAACGACACTAGTTTAAATGTTTTCACAAAGTTATTATTTCAATATGTAGATACCATGGAAGTTAGTAATTGTTATGTCTGTATGAAGTTACCCGAATCAGTAGCAGAAGGATTAACATATCATCACTTACCATTGACATATGGCATATCATGTAGTGTTTTATCTAGTTTATTTTATAGAACAGGGAGACTTCAATATTATTATTCAAACATAGATGTGATATTTTCTGAGGTTCCGATTCGAAAGAGTATGAACCCAGTGCTTAGTAGTCAAGACGCACAGTTTATGGGAGAATTTTTCTTAACAATGAAATCGATAGATATAACACATGCACATAGACACAATCTAACATGTTCCTTACACGAAGAAGAAAAAATATTCTTGAATTTAGTAGAAAATAGAAGACAAGATTTTCAAAGGAAAGCTTCGGAGCATAAGGCTCATTTGCCACCTTGGGCTGAAAAAGAAGGGAGTTACACACCTGGCAAGGCTCAAGCTGCTATGGTTCTGGATTTTGTAAAGACGGGGAAAATTTGTCTACATAGGTTAAGGACTGATTATAACAATGTTTTCATCGGTACCAGTGAATGTGAACACAATTTCTTAATTCTTGGAGATTGGGGAATGAAAGGAGGAACAGATTCAGTTTTTCCTGGGATCTATTATGTATGCGGGAATAAGGCTTACTTTAGGCTTCCTGCACGGTGGTATGGAAGTTGTTATTTTGGAATAGTATTTCCAAAAATATACCACGTAAAAAGAAACACTGGGAGCAATGAAAACAATGGCGAATTAACACGTAGTAAAAGAGCTAGTTTTTCTGAAATTGTAGGTGATATATTTGGTGCATTGATACCTTCAGTGGGAATAATTCTGAACTCAAGGAAAATATGTAAATTGTCTACAGCGGTTGACCGTTTATCAACGGATACTGCTGGTGGATTTCTAATGATTAATGCGGAGATGGTTGCGATTAGATCTATGGTGATGCAAAATCGACTTGCTCTTGATATTTTATTGGCAAAAGAGGGCGGAGTCTGTAAATTACTGAAGACGAAACATTGTTGCACTTACATTCCTGATAAAAGTGCAGAGATCGGAACATATATACAGAATATAACGAAACTTGAGAAAGAACTAAAACCACTGGAAGTTGATAGTGTATGGGAAAGATTGACAAATAGTATCTCGTCAATTGGTACCTGGTTTGCTAATGTAGGAAAAGGACTTATAGGTCAAATATTAGTACCCCTAGCAGGGTTAGCAATAATAGTACTGACAATAATAATATGGTGCAAATGTTGTAGAAAGAATGGAACATATAATGTGACAGGAAAAGGGATGAAGAGAAAGATTGACGAAATAGAACTTGAAGAGTGGAGAAGTGAATTATACAAGAAATTAAAAGGGGATGTTAAAAATAGAAAATGTAAAAATGAGAATGAAACTATTTGCTAGAAGTTGGCATCTGATTGAGGGTAGTATTTTGATGGCTCTTAAACGCCATCAGAGAGGGGATTGATGGAGCAAGGACTCACAAATGAGACTTGCTTGAATACAATCTCCTCACAGTATTAATTTATTAATCTTGTATTGTGTATATTAACTTTGCATACACTACATGAATAGCAAGGAAGCTTGCCTATGTGTTCTAACTAACAAGTAACGCTTGTCCGTAATCTAAAATGGCCGCTAAAGCGCGGGAACCTTACTGCGCATGTCTCAACCATATCACGTGTTGTGACGTCTTTCTTTGCTTGGTGGGAAATTTCTGCTTCTGCGCAGTGTGCTTTAAAATGGCTGCTTGATGTTTTCACATGCTTCAGCTTGCTCTTGTGTTATTATTAATTTGTCGTTTTCTTAACGCTACTAATGCGGGATAGATTTATAAGTAAATGGGGATAGAGTAGAAAGAGTGGGTATACAGTGAAACATATTATTTGTGATTTTAATATTTTCTTCTTTGACTTTAATTAGTTCGTAAACTTGGGCCTGGGGTTGGTGATCTGAAACTCGAGAGACAATGATTCTGCGCATGTGTCCTGCTTGGCTGCCAAAGAATAAAAAGATGAAGTCAACCTGGACGTCGTCCAAGGCCACGACCTAATGGCCGATATTGATATATTCATGTGTTCCTGCCAAACTTGCAACTATGTATATGAAAATGAATAAACTTTGTCGTGAGACGGGTGGGAAATAAAGCCAATGTATTAAAATTGATGGGCGGTAGTTTAAAGACAAAGGTCTTCAGAATTCGAACCAAATCAATATGGTGTGAGGATCAACCCCCTGTCCCTGTCCAATCAGAAGTAGTGGTCCCATATTTTAGCAACATTAAGGGGAGGTACATGGGCGTAGAAGGGTATAATAGATATAGCATTAGTTAATTAGAGAGACTAAAAGAGACCAGACGCTGACAAGAGAAGGAGATGCTGCAAGGGAACAGGCGTTCATGCTGTCAGGCAGAAGAGCTCCCGACCGCTAAGCTGATCGATTGCAGACTGAATCGCTGTCCAGAGAGGTCCTGAGGAGGGGGCGGCGGAGTCCATTAGAAGGAAGGCACGGGAGAATCGAGGAGAAGTCGAGTATCAGAGAGGGGAACGACGCAGGCGTCGTTGTAGAGAGGTCACCGGTCCTGTCCTGATCCTGGAGGAGGTCTTTGCTCTTCATCCTTCCTGGGTCCTATTCTTTCCAACTCCTTGGCCAGGGGGTTTGGTTCTCACACCAGGTAAATATAAATGCAACCTTTAGTTGCGCTGCTGTCTCTATCTTCTCCTTTCTGAGGGACCGTCATTAATCAATAATTATTATTCTATGCTTCTTCCGTGATATGCGATTAAGTACCATGTGGTTCTGTAATTTACTCTGCTAAATCTTTAGATAAACATTTTAAAACTTCCTGACTCAGTGGTTATTTCAGGATTATGTACTATAATGAATGTCACTCATTTTAAACTTCCCAATTAGCAAAGGATTCATTGGTAAGTCATTACTCTTCAATCGGAAGGTAATTGGTAGCAGGGATTTTTGATAAAGAGTACAACTGATAACCCCAGCGTAAGTATTAGCGTAGTATGAATGTATGGGCCCAAGAGAGTATCTGGTGTATGAATGCTGTTTGCTAATATCGCGCAGGATCAGGTTATTCGTTAGCCTTGATCACTGATGACGTGATATTCTTTGTTTTCCATCTTTAAACACCACCCCACATGTGACATAATGAACCGGGTAGAGAGACTTCCACACAGTCTTTCTATTCTCATTTTGGCTTCTGATTTACTTTTACACCTAACAAATTGGGTCGCCTTCGTGTATATCGCACCCACTGACCTTTTCATTTAAAACCAATAATTTTTTCATGTTTCACATCTAAGCTATTGCACATATCCGTCCTATTGTAAAAAAGTATAAATATTGAAAGTACATAAATAATTAAATATACTGAAATTTCAATATCTAAAAATCTATACATTTCCAGCTGTGCAAATTCATAGTGTGGTGATGGCATTCAGTACACTTCTTAAAATTCATTAACGGCTCACATTCGTTGGGTGTTTGAGAGCGGGTTCCAATCTCCCCTTGCCCCCACATAAAAAGTATATACATCATTAGTACAATGCATCCTTTCTTACTTTCCTCTTTCTCAACAGTTGATTTCAATTAAGCTTTTTATTTAATGGCCTACCCTAATGTGACCACTACTATGTATGTGTATATTAACATTACAGAGTGGCGATTGCCACTGCATAGTTCTAGTTATGTCAGAGTTTCCATAAGAAGATCGTTTGTTGTTTTGCTACTAACTTTGGGGAAGCTTAACAAAACTTTCCAAAATAAATGTTTATTCACCTCAACTCCTTCTTGGAAAGTTTCAAAGTGATCCGTCAAGCGCGGCCAAGAAAATGGGCGGTGATTCCAAAATATTATTTTCTCGTGTTAATTCCCATAAAAACTTTTGGGAAGCGATACAGAAAAAAACAGCTGACCGGAATCAAACCATGTTTGGCAAAAAGTTAGAACTTTTACTTAAACACACTTTTCGTTATTTAGCATAAACCTGTTCAGCTGTTTTCGAGGAAATCGCGTTTAAAGAAGTGGCTGTGATGGTCACGGAGGTGTTAAAAATATAGTGATAGCATGGCGGTTGTTCCTGCGGGGGTCCCGCTGTAACAGTAATTTTAAAAAAATAGGGCAGTCTGGCTGATAGAACTTTTTCTCCCGTTAGCGTTTTTCATACCAAGGTACCTAACAATCTGATTGGCTGGCTACAACTTGGAGAAAAATGTTGTGCCACCGTTACAGGACAAGGGTACTCTGTTCCCGTGTCTTGAATGTGTGAAATAAATCATATAAGAGGCATGGTAGGCACACCGTGGCACCCTATGGGGAGGGGGGACCCTCATGGGCCAAAATGTTTTTTAAAAATTCACATCATGATCCTCCCGCAGGACCCAGCACAGCTTTTCCGTGACATACTACGGTACTCCTGTGGGAGCCTCAGTCCTAGCTTCACCCTCAAGGTAGCACATGATGGTGCAAGCTTCATTGGGTAATATTTGCACAGTCCTGCAGTACCTTGGAGGTTCGTTTGTACTGCAGGAGTACCACGGTACAGCAAAAATAATAAATATACATGTTAGGTGGGAGTCTGCGGGGAATGGCCACTGCGGATTGTTGGGCACAGGACCTGGCCACATTCCAGCACCCTACCCACACTGCGGATGTCTGAAGGCAGCACACACCGGGAGTTGAGGGACGACGATTGAGGGAGACCTGTTGTCATATGAACCTATTTTACCAAGCACATAAGAGGAGACCAACCAGGCTCTCAGCTTTGTCACCTCGCACCCTGAGCATGGTGTGAGACTTTACACTTTTTCAGCACAGACCCTAGACCTCTTGTCATGGGTCACGTGCGAGTCCTGGAATGGGAGTAAACAAAAAACTAACAAGTGGTGTTGATGGTTTGTTAATGAGCATCGATTGGCATCTCAAAAATGTGGTCTCCTATTTCCCTTAGGTTTGACAGATGAAGAGATTGACCTGGCCCTACAGCAGTCGGGCACTGCCACAGAGGATCCCCCAGCTCTTGGTCCACCTGCGCTTGTGATGCCAGGACCACCTGCCTCTCAGACTTTGCAGCCCTACAGTAAGTAATTCCACTCCTTTCTCATGCTGTGTCACATCTTGACAACTTATCAGCAGGCTTTGACACTTCTATGCACCCCGTTTTCTCTAACACTCGAGTCCTAAGGGATAGCTGGTTCTCTCCTCTCCTTGTTATCCTCCTACATTTCCGACTCCACCTCCATCTCCTGGTGTACTGGCCGTCCAATTCCAATCTGAATTACAGCAGAAGCTTCCAGCGATCTTTTGTTTTGTCTTTTGTAAACTTTACCTTTAAACATAGCTTCCTCTAGAGGTGTATCTTGAATTCTAGTTTGGCATATGCTTTTGTTCCCTCTCAGCATTATTTGGGGATTCGTTATTATCTCTCCAGTCAGGTGGAAAGATGAAAAGAAAGACGAAAGGAAACATTACCTTCACACTCCACTTAATGTTTGTTCTCTCTCCCAAACAGCACCCTCTTAGCAATCCACTCTTCATGTATTTGCAGTATGTAAATATACATAGCAGAGAAAGCATGTCTACATTGGAGTAGCTGGAAGCACCCTCATATGAGGCAGAGCCTGCAGGAAACAGTCATACTTGTGTTCCTTACAACAAAATTTAAAGGGGGCTACATTGTTTAAAGAAACTTTGTGTGGGCCTCCCATTGATGTAGCCCATTCGGGTTGTGAAGAAAAGAAAAAGGGATTAAAAGTACTGCAATCACCATGAAGCAGTTTTTCCCTGTTTTAATTTAAATGGTGAACAGTGGTTCAAGGTAGATCTTTCTAGTTCTGACCATCGAAAGATTGCCAAGCAGACTGTGTGGCCTGCACCTCAGTACAATGGCAATCTCAAAATTCTGCAGACACTGTTGTACCGATTGCACTGCTGGACCGAGGGCAAGCAAATGAGGGAATGTGATTGTTGGTGTGTTTCAATCACTATGAACTATCGTTTCTGTGCCACACTGATCATTGATGTTCGCTCAGATAGGAAAGGAATGGCCCTCCTGTCTTTTCCTTGGTGGCAGAGTATGGAACAGCAGCAGCAGAAGACATCCTTTGAGACAGGAGCTTACAGGAGCATCTGTGTGACACCACTGGACTGTACCTTTCACTTGGACTTGTGTTTGCTCCAGATCAGGACTTCTCAGGAGTCTCTCACCAGCATTGTGACAGGAGGGGGGCCATAGAGTAGTAGAGCTGGATCTGGGGTTGGAGGCCCTTTGCAGAATTGAGGGATGCATCATCTTAATGGAGTAAGCTGGACAGTTTTAGTGAAAGAGTGGTCACCCAATTAACAGTAACAATTTACATGAGATGCAGGATGAAAAGGATGTTGACAAAGACTCCTCAGTGATACAGAGTTGATTCAGTGGACGGGATAGTGCATAACAGAACATGATACAGCAAAGCCCTGCTCACAAGAGCAGCGTATCCGGAGAACTGTTCAATATGGTAGAAACTCCAGGTCCTTGGCTTGCTGCCTGATGCGAAGGATGAAGACTGCATCCTGAAAATCCAAAGCAGTACTCCTGCAAGCCGGTAGGTGGCATTGTGCGTCTCCACACCAATGTTGTTCTGCTCCAGAAGTGACGAGTGGAGGGGCATATAAGGACCAGTCATGCACACTGACTTCAGTCCCTTACTTTCTGCACCTTCAGATGCAGAACTGGAGCAACTCCTTAGTCTTTTCAAGACATTGTCCTGAGAAGGCCTGACTTATCTGGCCGAGGTACATCGACCAGTGAACATGAGGAGTTCCTAATTTCTTCTATGTTATGGAGCACCTGGCCTCATTCAAAAAGGAACTTTTGTACTGAAACTTAATGGAAAAATCCCAGATTGTGGCCAACTCAAAGCACATTGGACTCTGAAATTCAGTGGAGGCACCTCGAATATAACATTTAAGAAGAACTGTGAATAGATGTTAAGATTTTTCTTTTTTTTAACCCTTGTTTCGATTCTTATGTGGTATGCTGTGATTCCTGGAGGACAAATTATGCGTAATCAGAAAGTGGTCGCATTTTAACATGTATCACCAATTGTGAGCTACACCACTATTGTGCCTAGAAAAGGTTTTCATAGTTAATCCCTATAGAGAACTCCCTTATTTTTAGGTTGAGCCTGGGCATCGCAAGCACTGCTAATCGAGGCATGATGTATTGAAGTAGAGGCCTGAAGCTCCGCCCACTCCCCACCCACATTTTTCATTGGCTTGTGTCATTGTCCATTGTAAACTGTGGCTGTTCATTGGCCAAAAGGCTTAGTAGTCCCTCCTTAATACCGCCTTGTCTCATTTTGTAACCTCCCATGGCGACACCCCCTGTTACGTGTGTTGTTGCTCGGTAGGCTTTAATTGCCTCCGAGCACTATTTTCTCAAATAGCTTTGTCCTGTCTGCTGTTGCAGGCAGGACAAGCTCTTTCCTAACGCTTTAAAAACAAATTTATAGCACGCATTTGCAATGCAATAGGTCTCGCATTTTGTGAGAGTTTAAGCTATTGGCATTGTAAATGACAATGCCTTTTATTTATCTGTTTAAAAAACCACACATAAATAAAAGGCATTGTCATTTACAATGCCAATAGCTCAAACTCTCATAAATGCGAGACCTATTGCATTGCAAATGCTTGTTTTTTCAAGGACCTGCTTTGACCCTGGGTAGCCCAGTCTTACTGATCACTGAAAATAGAGGGCACCAAGGGCTCCGGCCAAAGCACCAAAAAGAAACGGTGGTCCTGGATGAGTGGTGAGGGGCGGCAATAAGTGTGGTTGAATGTTGAGAACCTGTGGGACGCTGCTGTGGTGGTGAAATTGCTCCAGGATAGGAGACCACAAGGGCTGGGAAGGAAAATAGGCCAAGTGCTCTTATAGAGAGGTTGTTGATGAGGAGAGAGCAGTGGTGCAGAAGTTATGATGGACTGAATATGCCCCCCAAAGTGTGAGGCTGAGGAGAAGGAGACATGCGTGCCCTAGGCTATGGTCATCTCACTTTGCTCTGGTCGAGGGAGCTTCCAACTAATGGGACTACAAGGACCAAAACATCCTCCCTCTGTTTTATATGTGGCCATGTCTGCAGCCCTATGAGATTCCCAAACTTTTTCCTCTGAGGCCGTGGGCATCCCTCTGCATCATACAAACCTTAACGTGATTCCGCTCTTTCAAATACAGGTTCTTTGAAATGCATACCTAAAAAACCTATATGTGATTTAGGGTATCAAAGATATAACTTTTTGAAAGTGAGTGAAAGTAAAAAAATCCCATCACAATTGAGGTTTTTGGTTACAATGTCCCTCCTCTTTTCAGTGGTGCCATGCAGCTGCCCCACCCAGAGGCGTAAGGAAAGTTGAGCGCCCCCTGCAAAGTACTTGGAGAGGCCCCCCTCTGGAGTCAGTCAGGAGCTCTCAGACCAGGGTACTGTGCTGAGGGGGCCCCCTGGAGCTCGGGCCCCCCGCATGTTGTGCCACTGGCCTCACCTCTTTGTGAAGTGATTGAAATTAATGTCCCAGATGCTAGAGGGTGTCCCCGGGCTCACCACCTTGAATGAAATGTTGTACCTGGAGCATGAGAGGAGGGCCATGTCCGACCCCGGACTTTGCATGCTCTGGTGGTTGGTTGGACACAGGAGAAGCAGCCTTCCTGTGTGTCAACCGGGCAAGGACTGAGCTGACGTGGGGCATGCATAGGGTTGCTACCATTCCACGGGAACAATACCAGACATTTATTGTTATTTTAAGAGTCTGCACCGACCTGGGTGTGACACTAAATAGGAATGAAAACAAAATCATATGTATTCTATTGTAACATGAATGTTCTGTCTTTGTTTGCCTTGTTTATTAGAACATGGCTCATTAACGTGCCTTGTTTATTAGACAATGGCTCATTAACGCAGCTTTGGATCACATTTAAAAGTGCTTTCTATTTATACTTGTTTGAAGTATGTACAGATGAAGGTTGAAAACACTGGCTTTATGTGATTTCGCTTATTTTTATATCGGCCTAAACATCAAAATGCCGGTGGTGCCGGTGGAAAACCGGTCAGGTGGCATTCCTAGGCATGTCTGAGCTGCGAATAGCCGTGGGTGACTGGTCCCTGAGTGACATGACGACTGGTAAATCTACATTTGGCTCAGTGAAGCAGGGGCAACTGACAAACAGCACACCAGGGCAGCTCAGATTAATGTCTAAAAACATAACGAATAAAAAAAGTGAAGTCCGCAGGCATTTCTGTTCGGATGGCTAAGCAGCGGCCAAACAAAATGAAAGCCACAGATAATTTCTGGCTCCCTTTACGAAAATGTAAGTCTAGCTAACGTTTTCTTAGTCTGCATAGAAATTAGGCTGGCTCAGTAGTGAGTGACTTAATGTTATGACAAAAGCTGTAGGTCTTTCTGTTTTTTATGAAGAAAATGTATTATCAAAACAACTAGACTTGCTTAGGGCACTGAAAGGTTTGTTAAAGTCCGATGGTAAGTATTTAGTATCATGTATATGTTTGAGTGCTTTCGGAATGTATTGCAAACATCATAAGTTAATAGGTAGGCCAATCTTTTGTTCAATGGAATATCACAGAGTGCCTCTGAGTTATCCTTGGACTAGGTGCCTCGCTACCCTGACAGTCAAGTGTTAAAAGGGGTACTTAGTCCCCTGTTTGAGGGTCTGCAGTGCAGAGGTCCCAGTAGGCCAGAGGTAAACAGTCCTAAGTGATACAATTAGGGGCCAGTGGCTTCTAAATGCTCTGGGACCCTTCAAATATGCTTTCTCGGAGTAAACACATTGTTCTGTCTCATTCTTTATTGGGGTTGTGTGCATGCGACCACATGTAAAAGCTAACAATGAAAGGACTGTTTTCCTTGCCATATGCCACAGACAGAGAGCAAAGAAGAGACTGTTCCCAAGCTTTGTAAGAAGAGAGCTAGCAGGGATTCAACCAATTGAGGACAATATGAATGGTCGGACATTATCATTTTGTGACAGGTACCGATAAGAACCCTACTCTCACTGCAATTAAACAACCTCTTAAATTTGTTAGCACCTTCCTTTTCTTGCGCACATTTTGGGCCCTGAAAAGTGCAATCTGAAGAACTGAAGTGTGCAACCGAGGTGGGTCAGGGAATCAATACATTTAAATAACGAGAAGCACATTAGGTTCCACAAGGAAGGCAGAGAGTGGCTACGTTTTCATACCATAAAGGTTTAATAAAGGTTAAAACTTTACAAACGACAAAATCATCAAATTAGTATCAATCACTAGTCAGTATATGAATACATCAATCAATATAAAGTTCAAATCAATCAAAGTAACATAAGTAAGAGGACAAACTATCATGAAGTTGCCTCAATTGGAACAGTTAAGTAAATCAGTTCTCCCATAAAGAGAGTACCCCAGGGGTGGCTCCTCCGCTATGGCGGAGGAGCGTCGCCCCACTGCTTTCAAGCAGTGCAAAAGCAAAAACATAAAATTATAATAACTTTCAGTTATTATAATTTTATGTTTGGCTGCTTTGTGGGCGGGCGGGGCTGCTCTACTAGCAGGGTAGTGGAGCAGTGGTTTGCCCACTCTTAAAAGTCAGCAGTGACTGTTTGGTTGGCCCTCTCGGGCCGCCCAAACCAGTCATGCGCACTTTCCCACTTCTCCATGCAGGCTGCATTACAGCCTGCATGGAGAACATGCCCACCCCTCCAGCCCCTGGCTGAGCGCCATGTCACCGCGCTCAGACCAATCACAACGCTGCAATTGCAACGTTGTGATTGGCTTAGGGGAGGGAGCCTGGCTGCCTGCTTCCTGTTCCTGAAATCGGAAGCAGGAGAGCAGGAGCAGCGACGCGGGACCGGGCGGCGGCAAGGTAAGTGATTTTTGGGGGGGATTATTTTCCCTCCCTCCAGCAATCACGATCCCCCGGGTCCTGGGTCCTCCACAATACAGCTTTTCTCAGCATCCTTTTCAAACTTATATTTATCAGCAACAAAATCAGATACATTGGACCAGCCTGTAGTCTGCATTGCTTTCGGAATGCCCTTTCACCCAAGACATCCCTGCCTCAATTTAGGCATCTAGTGGAATGCTTAACATTGTGCTTTTTCATGAATGCCACTGTAACGATATTCATCTGCAACTCTTTGTAGATTTGGTGCTACACAATTTTCCCTTGGTTGTGCAACGCAGGGCTGCAATTTTTACACAGCATTCAGTTGTGTGAGCAATTACAAATCTGGACCCAAATATCTTACTTCCAAACAGGCATAGGACATATCACTCTCATCAGTATTAAGTGCCAAAAACTCCTTTGGTTTATGTCCAGATTGCAGGCCAACCACCTTTCTGTATCGAATAACTGCCTCGCGAGGTGAATGCTACATCATCCGTATACACAGAGGGGTGGAGTCCTTAAATTGTCTGATAAAGGTCTTAAAGGCCCATTACGATACCCGGCGTAAAAAAATCCGCCACGCATGAAAGCGGCAAAAATCCGCCCGCACACACCGTCTGAACACCGACCACGCCATTACGATGACACAAACCGAAAACCGCCATCGGTGGAAAAATCACACAAGATACCGCCCGCCCTCGTCCGAGTCGGAGTCAAACCGCCCGCCACGGACGGAAACACGCACGACAACACAAAACCGCCCGCCCTCACGGCCGACACACCGCACGTGAAATTACGATCGCACCGCCATGAGCGCGGGTAAACTACAAATATACCGCCCACCAGCGCAAACAACGCCGATGAAAATTGACACGGCAGAAGCCATGGCGGCCACGTCCCTGCACAGAAACCATCCGCTGACAAAAACAATCGCACACAACATGGCCAACAAGTCCACACAGCAAGGCACGCACAAATACACAAGCACAGTACACATCCCGAAAACACCCCCCCCTGGACAAACAAAAACCACAAAGGCCAGAACACCAGACACAACACACCTGAAAACAACAGACCATGAGGACACACCCACATAGGTAAGTACAAAAGCAGCACTCCCACAGACCACAACCCCTTGCAACATTGCAAACCAGAGAGGAGAGGAGAGGACACAGTGACACAGCAAGGACAGCAGCACACCACAGAAACGCACACATCACAACCACCACCACCAAACACCGGCACCACAAACCCCCTGCACATTACACAACACACACCGCACCAGCACCACAAACACCATGGCACCACAAAGAATGCCCAAGTTCACGCCCATTGAGCTGACGGTCATGGTCGACGAGATTATCAAGGTGCACCCACAAATCTATGGGAACCTGGTCCAGCACACACCACTAGCCACCAGAAACAGAATGTGGAACCGGATCGTAGACCAGGTCAATGCAGTCGGGACCCTGCCCAGGAACAGAGTTGAAATCAACAAACGGTGGAATGACGTCAAAAGCCTGGTCAAGAAGAAGGAGAGCAAAAACAGAGAGCTGGCTGCCGTCACTGGCGGAGGGAATCCCGCGCTGTTCAAGACCTTCAAAGCGTGGGAGGAGAAGGTGCGAGTCATCATACATCCGGAGATCCTCACCGGATTAGCAGGGGGAGTGGAGGCTGGTAAGTACAAACTAATGTATACCAGCACACCGCTATGTACTCACATGCACTACCACCATGCCACAGCTCCCAGGGACAAACACCCCCATGTCCAGCACACAATACACAACACATCACACACACATGCAACAGACACCACCACACACAGCCCAAACCTAACAACTGTAAGATACGTGGGGGCATGTGTACACTCAGCCAGCCACGTAACCACCAACAGGTCCCCAAGTATGCCAGAAGCGCCACAACGAGCACCCACCACACCCATGTGTCCGCCATAGCTGCACTAAACGACAAGTAACAGGTAAGTGGCAGGAACACAAAGTGCAGTGGGTGGGAGGGTGGACAGCTCAAGTACAACACACACCAGGCCCCTAGTCCCACAGCACAGCAAGGAGGAGCATCCCCCACACCCCACAGCCACGTGTCAGCCACCGCAGTGCACACCGACAGCCGAAAGGTAGACATCACGGTCCACAACAATCGGTGTCAGTGGGTGTCCAGCCATCACCACGACCCACAACACCGCCCCCACCCCCACAGACCTGCAACATGGAGCACCCCCGCTTAGAACCATGTGGCATCCAGTACAG
Source organism: Calotriton arnoldi (assembly GCA_963921515.1). Classification (NCBI taxonomy): domain Eukaryota; kingdom Metazoa; phylum Chordata; class Amphibia; order Caudata; family Salamandridae; genus Calotriton; species Calotriton arnoldi. The sequence continues at coordinate 527,868 of CAWUFW010004979.1, read as the reverse complement.
TGCACGCCCGAACAACCTGCAGGTGGGAAACTGGACAGGGCTGGATTACTGGAGGCATGAGGACCGTAACACGACCAACACATGGGACATGTCACGTAGCAGACGAACACGCAGCACCGCCCACTGTCACGAACAAGTGAACAATGTGCACACGGACATGAACCACAGACTCACACCCCACATGACCCATCACAGACACAGCAACACCCAAGGAGCCACGTCTGCATGCACAAGCCACACTGAATATAGTACCACACGGCAGCCACTGTGCAACCCATCACACACAACCGAAACACCATTGAAGTCCTGTCCATGTAGCCCCTACTGCCTGTCAACCACACACCCCACAACTACGCCTATGTAAGACAAACAACACTAGACGCAACAGAGCGGAACAACATAAATGCACACGAACACCACTGAACCCATCAAACACACAGACACACCATGCACATACAACATACCATCCATCCCATCCGTCAGCCCCAGTCTCATGAAAGGCATGTCATCCGAACAGCTGCCACACATACAGCAGTCACGCTAAGATACATGCCCATGACCAACCATGTGCCAGAAGTCAATGAAGCGCACGCCACACTGTGAGCAACAACACACAACATGGGCCACACCCCCCGAGCACTGCAGTGATGCACATGGCACAGGGCAGCACGCACACCAAGGAGATGGGACAACTGCAATACGTCGGGTGGCACACAACCATCACTCACTCATAACGATGCGTCCAATGCCATGTCCAGTAATCACAACAGACAGCAAATATGCAGGGCATGTCAGGCATGCACACACCTCAGACCATGCACTGTCATGCTGCCACAACACATGTCACGTTCGGCACCCATGGCTCACAGCATGTACCCCAAAAGCATATTCCATCCCAAATGCGTTTCTGGGGCATGACCCCCATGTTGCCATATGCGTTCCTAAGCGTTCCATTTGAACCCCAAAAGCATATTCCATCCCAAATGCGTCTCTGGGGCATGACCCCCATGTTGCCATATGCGTTCCTAAGCGTTCCATTTGAACCCCAAAAGCATATTCCATCCCAAATGCGTTTCTGGGGCATGACCCCCATGTTGCCATATGCGTTCCTAAGCGTTCCATTTGAACCCCAAAAGCATATTCCATCCCAAATGCGTCTCTGGGGTATGACCCCCATGTTGCCATATGCGTTCTAAGCGTTCCCATTTGAACCCCAAAAGCATATTCCATCCCAAATGCGTTTCTGGGGCATGACCCCCATGTTGCCATATGCGTTCCTAAGCGTTCCATTTGAACCCCAAAAGCATATTCCATCCCAAATGCGTCTCTGGGGCATGACCCCCATGTTGCCATATGCGTTCCTAAGCGTTCCATTTGAACCCCAAAAGCATATTCCATCCCAAATGCGTTTCTGGGGCATGACCCCCATGTTGCCATATGCGTTCCTAAGCGTTCCATATGCACCCCAAAAGCAAAGTACAAACCAGACCCAGGATGGGCCTGGAGCCCGCATACACCAGAGTCACAATAAGTAGGAGCACAGCAACACACCCATCGGCATAGCCAATCCGTCCCATGCCACATGTGCACAGCACACAGTCCCATTGCCAAGCACACACAACAACAGATTGTACAGCCACACACCCGCCTCCGGGACACACGTGCACGAGAGTGCACGAACGGAGAATGTCAGACAACCAATACAGACTTCGCCAGGTGCAACACAATAACAAATCTCATTCTCTCCACAGGTGACGAACTGCTGGATGCTGGGGATGGAGACAGCAGCCAGCACAGCCAGCCTACAAGCCCCCAACGAGGACACACGGATGTGGAGGATCTGTCCTCCTCTTCGGACACGGACCACCAAGCAGGCCCATCTAGTGTGGCAGGGCCCAGCCGCTCCCCAGGACCCCTCCTACCCACCAACCCATCATCCAGGGCTGCTAACATTCCCAGCCCCCTGCTGCCACTGTCGTTGCGGCCACTCCCACAGTCGTTGCGGCCACACCCACGGTCATTGCGGCCTCTACCACTGCCGCAACCGCTACCACGTCTTCGCTGGCCCCAGCACCAGCGCAGGTGGTGGCCCGGCCGACTGGATCCACCCTGGGAGCCAGGACGAGGACCGTGGTGAGCAATGTGGATAGTGGGCAGGCCGGTGGCAGCAGAACTGGTAGGAGGAGCAGGGTCAGGGAAACGCCAGCCTCCCCTGGGAACCATGCCCTGCCTCAATTTGCCAGGGTCCTTGGGGCCTATGAAGAGGCCCAAGGACAATGGGCCAGGTCTGCTACAGACACGCGTGAGGTGCTGGGGGTGCTGAGGTCCATGGACGCCCGTATGGGCCAACTCGTGGACCTCATGGGCCAGCTGGTGGTGGCGGTGAGGTCACATCCAGGGACAGCAGCTCCCCCTCCGCCACCACCTGCCGGGGCGCAGGGGTCGAGCAGCAGTGTCCAGTTCCCCTGCGTCCACAGCCAGTGAGCACACCTCAACCACCAGCAGGTCGCAAGCAGGCACCCCCTCGCAAACGTGGAAGGGGCCGTCCGAAGTGGAAACAGATCTCCCGGGAGGACTTCGCACGCTCCAGACGCAAGTGAGGCAGCCAGCCAGCCTTCCTTGACCACCCACTGCATTGACTTGGACTACGATCCCACTCCACACAGCCATCTGGATGGCATGTGTGTGTTGGACTATGGACATAGAACCAGTGGGTACACCCTGAGCATCTCGCAGCCATGACCGACAGCTCATTGTCACTGCACGCACCACTTTTGTCATCACCTTACACACAATCACATGTCACAGTTTGAAATAAATGCACCTCATCCACAAACTGCTGTCTGTGCCCTGTGTTTTAACTGTACGGAATACAACGGCCACCTTGAGCGGAACGGCACCTGATGCGTGGCATGGCAATGGAACCGGAGGGCCTGTAGGGACCTAGGGGTGGGAGACAGAACAGGAGCACATTCAATGAGTGTGTCACACACCCATCACACAGTACATGTCAACAACTACAAGCAATGTACACACATCGCACAGAGCAATAGGGCACAATGCCACAGCCACCAACAGTGGCATACTAACCTGGCCATGGAGCGTTGACACACAGCACGCAGTGAACAAAAGGCCACCCTGACACAGCACACACACACCTGCACAGATACAGCCACATCAGCCGTCGTACATGGACACTCACCGTCAAGTGAAGTAGCGGGCGATGAGCTGCTGACGCACATTCCCAGCTTCATCCTCTCTGCTGTCCTCCTCACTCGAGCTGTCCTGGTCTGCGGGCTGGGGCCCTGGTTGATCTCCGTCATCCACGATGAGGGGGATCTGCTTCCGAATGGCCAGATTGTGCAGCATGCAGCACGCCACCACTATCTGGCACACCTTCTGTGGGGAGTACGCCAGCGCACTCCCGGTGCGGTCCAGGCACCTGAACCTGGACTTGAGGAGGCCAAAGGTACGCTCGACCACACGTCTGGTCCTCCCATGTGCCTCATTGTAGCGATCGTCTGCTGGGGTGTGAGGATTCCTCAATGGACTGAGCAGCCATGCCCCATTCGGGTACGCAGAGTCACCTGGGTGTGAGGGACACAGAGAACCGTTGCTATTCCAACTGGACAGGGGACAGCATCGCACAGCCAGCACGCTACACCACTCCACATACTCACCGACAATACAGCCACGATCCTGTTGCAGATTGGACATCAGTCGTGGCAAGATGCTGTTGCGCATTATGTGTGCGTCATGGGCCGAGCCTGGGAACTTTGCACACACGTGGGTTATCACCATGTCTGCAAGGCACACCACTTGCACATTCAGGGAGTGCGTGTGCTTCCTGTTGCGGTACAGGTGCTCAGTGGCCTGTGGTGGAACAAGGCCAACATGTGTGCAATCAATGGCACCAACGACGTGTGGGATCCTGCCAAGGGCATAGAATGCACCCTTCACTGCCGCCAATTCACGAGCCCTGGGGAATCTGATGTACCTGTTTCGGTACAGCATCATGGCTGCCAGTACATCCCTCAGCACCTTGCTGAACATGGGCTGGGACATCCCTCCTCCACTGCCCACTGTGTGCTGGAATGACCCAGTGGCGAAGAAATGCATGGCGGCCATCACCTTAGCCGTGGGGGTGAATGCTGTCGGATACACCCTGCGGGGACGGAGATGGGGTTCCAACATGGCACACAGTCGATGCAGGGTTGGCCTGTCCAGCCGAAACTTCCTTATGACCTCAGTATCGTCCATGTCCGCCAGCAATTGGTATGGGCGGTCAATGTTCGGTCTCCGCCTAGGGAAGATGGCAGTGGACACATGTCAAAGCAACACAACACATAGCAATTTTGCATTCACATCACTGACATGACTGAGCAAGCACATGAGTCACAGCCCAGCTGTCAAGCAGGGACGGCACGGCCACAATACACTTACACAGGTCTCCCACCAATGGCAATGGCTAGTGATACAAACCACTGCCATGAGCATGCACATGGGGATCTAGGCCCCAATGACTTGCGGGGCGTGCTGATGGGGACTGACTGCATATTCGTCAAGCGGCAACGCCACGGCAACATGAATGTCTGCTGAGCATGGCACTGCTTCCGAGGCTGGATGAGTATGGCACACGACGACGACGATGTGGGCACAGGCTGAGCGGCCAAAACAAGTGGGACCTGTGGCACGAGGGGATATGAGACAGTAGTAGGTGTCAGCACTGCACCCTATGTACAGCACTGTACGGATCACACCTCCCGAAACATTGACAGGTGTCCACATTGACAGCCCCATGCCAAGACGGCTGTGTGCTTGCAGACACACGTCACAGGTGAGAGGTTACATTGCACGTGCCAGGTGGCAGACGTACATAGTGGGAGCTGGCATGTGTGTGCATGTGTCTCCTGTTCAGGATCCACCAGATGGGCGCTGACTCTGTACTGACCATTGGACACAGCATGTTTCGTGGAAGGCTTGTGTGTGTGGGATGGTGGCACTGGATGTGCCTCCGTTGGGTGGGGGGCCATGCACAGGGCGGGTACGTCGATAATTGCGCATTGTTGGTCACGGTGGGTGCACCCACTCAGATGTGTTGCCCTGTGTTCAATTCCTATGTCCGCATGATGATGGACTGTAGATGTGGGCAGACTACACATTGGTCGATGTGCTGTCTATATGCATGTGCCTTCACACCAGGCACAGCTGCCCCTGCACATGTGACCCCTGCTGGACTCGCTGCTGGGTCTGTGGAGCTGATGCACCTTCTGTGCGTGGGGCGGACAGCTCTCCTCACTTCCCTCATTGCGCATGTCATGACTTTGCCGCAGGTGACATGGATCATGGAGGGCCCACATGTACGCGTGGGTAGGCTACACATGATTGTTCACTGGTCGCCACCCCCAGTCAGTGTTTCGAATGGGAAGGTTGTTGTGCTGGTGGTATATTCGATGTGGCGGATGGGCGGGCCTAGGTGCGGGCTTACATTCCGGACATGGTGGGGTAGTTGGATTGGCGACTAGTTGCAGTACACACGGGACACGTCTCTTCCTGTCCACATCTGGGTCATCCCTTGTACTCACTGACAGTGATACAGTCATCTTCGCCCCAGCCCTCATGTCCTCCCCTCGCTCCCCCAATATGCATGTGCACCTGCGAGGCTAGCGCTTGCACAGGCAGCCCCAAGCTCGCACCAGAGAGGGCAAGGAGTGTATGTGTGGGTCCAGTTGCACGAGTGGGCTGTCTCAGGGTATGATGTGTGGCGGGACGCCGTCCACCTGAGTGGTGCCCCAAATGGAGACCGGGCCTGCATGGACTATGCATCACAGTCTTCGCCTTCCGGATCCGCCACCTGCGACACCCAGTGGCTGTGGCTGCCCTTGCGGCCAGGCCGCGTCCGTCTGTAGCTGATGGCCCACACATTCACTCTTTGGCCTCTCTGGGGAGGGCTCGGGGGTGGTGGCGCACGCGCTTGCACTTAGTCGCAATGGCATGTGGCGTGGTTGGTATAATGGGCAATGGATGGGATGGTGCGAGCCACCTCCCGTGACGTCAGTGCTGCTCGTGCTGTGGTGCGTCCCCCCTACACTTCCATTTGACTTGTGCCATGCTACACGTTGAGGTTCTATTCCCTGCGTGATATGACCAGGAGGAGCGCGAGGAGTCCTCTCACACACCATGCTCCACTGCCATCCCGTGCCCTGTATCGCCTGTGCGGATTGACTATGTTGGGGTTACACCTGGTCGACTGGGGCTGTGTGTGCCTTGTCAAGGGGCATGGCGGGCGCACAACAGGATCCAGCTTGTCCACGGAGGGTGGGCTGACGTGTGCGCCTGGTACCGCATTGTTCGTGTGCCCGGCTGCTGTGCACACACGTGTTCACTTCCCCCCGACAGGTGTCCTCTCACAATGCCCAGGGAAGCGGTGGTGTACTGTTCATGACCCCTCCCAACACGGCGTGCTCCAACTTGGCATGTGCGCATCTACCCGTCACACCCACCCACCTGAGCACTGCGTCCATACGACTTCACACGACACATGTGTGTCTTCCACAGTTGTGCTACTCATTTGCGTTGACATCCAATGCCAGTGGACTACATGGTCATGTCACGACTGCCGTGTACTTCACATACTCTCATCCTCTCTCATTCGTACTTGTGAAATGAGTCAGCGGAGACAGTTTTGGTTTCAAACATTATATTTAGTCTTCTGTCCTCTGTGATGCAGTATAGTGGACACTACTGGCAGCGGAATACATGTTGAGGATATACTGAGCATGATTACAAATGGGATAGGGTGTAGGGTTACATGTGATTGGCTGTTGCATGTGGGATGTGGGCTTCAGAGTTACATCTGCTTGGCCAAGGCTGTGCTAATGTGCATTTACGTATAGCTGCGGAGCTGCGGACTTTGACACAGACGGTATACAAGTAGCCTACCAGACCGCTTGGCATCATGGGCACAGTCCATCTCAGTTCCATGTGACAGGTTTGCTGCGGTTGTTCCTCATGCACGCGTGCATGTGAGATGACATCAGGGCATGTGCTTGCGTGCATGCAGCGGCGTGCCACTTGTTGTTGCAATGTGGTGGTTACTGGACATGTCACAGTCACTGGGGTCGTGTTGTTGTTGTATGCACTTGTCGTCCATGCAAAGGTCCTGGTATGGGATTCCCGGGGCGGGGGTGGGAGAGGTGCAGCACCCACAGACTCCAGGCGACCTATTCATGTCCACTGAGCGGTGTGTGTGTCCATGGGCGCTGGATCCATGTCGTGTCCTGGTTGTTCGTGCAGTTCCGTCCATGTGGGTGCGATACACAGACCCCATGCCACTGCCTCCCACGATGCATGCGGTGTTCCTGGATGTGATGGGGAACAGTGTGCATGTCCCGGTCATATCCGATGTCATGGCGATGTCGTTGATGGTGTGGTAATAGTTGCCGGTCGTTTGGTATGGCTGTTGTGGTGGTGACTGGCCAGTCCGTGCGGAAGCTAAGCAGGGGTGCGGGGTTGGACATCATAGGTCAATTGGGGGACTTGCGTTGGGGTCCGACGAATTGACAGGTTGTCAGGTATGCGATGCCGTCCAGCAGGGCTTCCATGTCATTGGTGGTATACATGTTTGCCAGCCAATGTAGCGGATGGTGGCTGTCAAGGTGTTGTTCGTAAGTTGTCCCTTGGAGGAGCATGATGGGGCATGCTGGGTGACATTCGATGTAGCTGTGCTCGATGATCCGTCGTGTGGAGGCACAGTGGTCCCATTTCAGTGCAGGTCCGATGTTGGCCACATACGCCATGCCCCCATAGGCAGAGCAGGCCCTGTCGTGTGCGTCCAGAGGGAGGAATAGTTGTAGCAGGTCCGCCTTTAGACATGCCGGGTTGGAGAGACACAACTCCACAGGATGCTGGTAGGGACACCTCCGACAGTAGAAGAAGGGTATGACGCAGCTGAACAATGTGATGCGGTAAGTCAGTCGGTAACTTACGTTCAGCAGGGACAGGGGTTCGCATCCCAATATCTGTATCAGGTTGTGTTTGTACAGCTTGACCTGTCCGGCGTAGTTGGGTAGGTGTGTTGAGAGTGCCATTTTGCAGCGGTGCGTTGTGGTGGCGTGCTCCGGCTGTGTGTGCAGTCTGCAATGTGCACGCTCCGAGGTTGCTGTGAGCTCTGTGTAGTCGTAGGGAGACAGGACTTGTGTTCTGTTGGCTTGTGCGGAGGACACGGGCCCTCATCCCACATGCTTCTCAGACTGTTCAAGGTCAGTGATGTGTGACTCCTTCCAGATAACTTGCATGGGGCCGACATGGGGGAGTGTTTTCTTTTTTCTTTCCCGTCCGTAGTGTTCTTCTGTGATATGCGCTATCTGCCCTGTGGTCGGTCTCCTCTGCATGCCTGTGTTGCTCTATTTTTTGGACAATGGCTGTATTCACCGGCTTCTTTCGTAGGGCTGTGGTTTCGGAGTTGGAATGGAAGGTCATTCAGTGCTGTCTGCTCTCCCTTGTGTGGGCGGCAGGCTGCCTTTCCGCTCTGCGTTGGGCCTTGTGTGTGGATGTTATTCTTGGGCCACCTGTTGTCGGTCCCCGGGCTCTTTGGTGTTCCGTTTTGTATGTCTTGTTCATGTGTGCAGGGTGGTATGGGTGTTTCAGTGTGGTACTGGCGTTCCTCTTCCCGAAGGGGCTCTACTTCTCCTGGTTGGTGTTGCCGCCGCTGTGTGCTTCGCCATGTTTGTTACACTGGGGTGTGTCCTGCTGTTGCGTGACTTCACTGACATGGGTGCGTCGGTTGTGTGACGTTGGGTGTTGACCGTGAATTGGGCGTTGGGGACATGTCTGTGGCAGGCCTGTCACGTGTCATGTGCGTTCGGGGTGGGGCTGGTGTGTGTGCTGCTTGGTTGTGTCCCTGTGTCTGTGTGCGACGCATGCATGGTGCTGCGGTTGGCCTCTGCGTTGTGCGCATGTGTGGCAGCGTCATCGCCGCTTTGGGGCCGTGACGGGGTCGTTGGTTCCTAGTCCCAGGTGGTGTGTACACATGTGTTACGAGATGTTACAATTTGGCCTGTGTGTCATATGTGGATGCAATGGTAGATGTGTCGTGTACACGCGGGGGTGGGGGGTTGTCCGCTTTTTCCGCCCTTGCACTGTGTGCGCTGTTTGCGTGCACTTGTTGTGTGTGTGCCTACCTGCGTCTTCGCGGTACGTTGCGTCCTTGGTGGTGCATCAGATAGAGCATAGGGAGGGCCTGCAGTGCTGGATTCATGCTCGGGGGTGCCGCTTCTTCGGTGTCCGTGCTCGGCGTTCGTGTTACCGCTTCGGTTTGACGTACGGTGTCTCTTAGCCGTGGGATCAGTTTGTTTGCGGCATCGTAATTTGTACGCCGGGCGGTACGTGTTTCGTCGGACGGTGTGTGTCAATTAGGCTGCGCCGCTACGTGTACGGGCGCACTTTGATGGCGGACGGTGTCGCTGGCTTGCCGGCGGTGTTTGGCTAACTTTTCGCATCGTAATCGGGCGGGCGTGTGGACTGCTGCGTGCCGACGGTAACTGGTGGTTTTTGCATCCGCCAGCACGGCGGTAGTGCTTCCGCCCGACATCGTAATGGGCACCTTAGACTCATACAAATGCTGCTTCAGTATGTGATCCATGTATAGGATGAATAGTGCAAGTAATAGGGGTTTGTACCCGTCTAGATCAAGAACGGTTATGACAGGGTCAGATAGGTACACAGTGAGGATGGTGGAGAATCAATTAGCGTCAACGGTCAATGGGAGAAAGTCAAACTATTGAGAGCCTTCATAAGCGCTTTTCACGAATAAATTTAAAAGCCCGATAGGCAGGATCAGGTTTGTGTGTGTGAAGTCTGTGTGAGTCCCACAGGACAGTGGCCCTTAGACCTAAAATACAGACCTTCACAGGACAAAATTCAAAACCTTTTGCTGCTGCCTCCAATGCCGACGGCCACCTCAATGCTCTCCCAGCAAGCTCTGGGAAGGCAGAGGCTGCCCAGCCAATCCAGTGCCCATGTCTATTTGGCTCATCTAGAAAGGCCGGCCAAACTTACATGCGCTCTTCTAAGTGCCCACCACCTGCCTGTCATGGCCCGCCCCGTCCTACACGCATGCCAGAGCCAGTCACAGAAAAAAAATGATATATTTTTTTTTAATCATTTTATTTTTCTGTGACTGACTTTGACGAGTGGGACGACACTCCTCCACCATTACGGAGGAGCCGCCCCTGGTTCTAAGGTATTTTAAGAATCATTATAGAAGTCAGAAAGTAGTTATTCATATTCAAATAAGTACCAATAATGCATAAAGATGAAGCCAATTGCGAGAGGTCATAATATAAGGGAATTACCATAAACCAAAATATAGTTTAGCAAAGAACAAGCAGTTTCTTCAGCAACTGTAACATGGATGTCAGCGCAGGCAGCTTAAGCTCAGTAATTTAAATTTACTGCATAGTTATGCTAGCTTAAAACACACTTTCACACCTTTTGGCATTCAAAAGTTAATCAGATGTCGTCTGTGAAATTATTGACCATTGTCTCGTAGGGGCGTCATCATGTTAATGTGCCCTATGGTGATCTTCCTGGGAATGACATCATGCTTGTCTGAGCTAACAAGCTGAGCCAAGAGGCAGAAGATATATAATCAGCGAACGTTTAGGAAAAGAAAATCCCATCGGCATTGAGAAGCACGGTTGGCTGAACAGAATATTCAACTTGGGGGCATATGTACAAGGAGTTAATGCCGGTTTAGCGGCACTTTTCCGACGGTTTTGCGGCGATATTTTTATCTCCGTATTTACAAGCTGTCGCTAACCTCTGTTAGCAGCAGTTTTCCGGCGAAGACGTCCATTTTAAAGATCGCCACTTCTGTTAGCGATAATGGCATGCAAGGGAGGTGTTCCCGTGCAAAAACGGCCGCTAACCCAACTTCGCGATATTTACAAGGGAATTCTTGAGTGTGGAAGACCAAAAAAACTGCCTCTAACTGCAGTTAGAGGCAGTTTTTTACGACCAGAAAATAGCTGGTCTTAAAAATGGAGATAACACTTGGGGCCTCTTTTCAGCAGGTTTTGGTGCTGTACAGCGCTGCAAGCAATGTTGCTGCGCTGTCCTGCAACAAAACTACAGGGCAGGAATGCGCACCATCAATAAGATAGTGCGCATTCCTGAGCCTCAGTCATGAAAAGTGTTGCAGCACTACGACAAGACAGCGTTGCAACACTTTTCGCTAGGCCCTTCTTGCGACACCACGGATGCGCTGTATTCACTGGACAGCGCTCCATGACTCAAGTAATGACAGATACGTCTGAAATCCTGACGTATCTGTCTGCGCTAAAGGCACCCATTGCTGCAGTCGTGTCACAAGCATGACGCAACTCCAGCAATGCATGGGGCCAGCCTATACCTGTGGCACTGCGTCACCCTTACGCCTGCCATCAGGCAGGTGTAAGGTACTGACGGAGTGCCGTCCTACAATTGTCGCAGTGAAATCTAAGGGATTTCACTGTGCCACTCCTATGAGGCCTTTTCGCGTGGGAACGCACACCCTGCGTACATCATACCTGATACAGGTATGATGTGGCCCAGGGCTTCACAAGGTCACGCATATGCCTACATGCGTCACTTTGCAAATACGGCGCAACGTGGTACTAGTTTTACCTGGTCCATTCCTGAGGGGTGCCAGGGTGTCGGCGCAGTTGGAGATCCATCGGTGGCGGTTGCGCGCTGTGGTGTCATCGTCTGTAAGCGTTGGTGGAGGGGTGGTGTTGAGGGAGTTGTCAAGACGTTCTTCTGTGGCCTTGATCCAGCTGCGAGGGGGGGCGATGATGGCTGTGGTGTACGATGGGCATTGTGAAGACGTGATGTATACAATGATGGTCGGTCCAGGAGAGTCCGGTGGTGTGGCTGTAGTTGAAGTTCCCGCTGGCGGAGGAGACGTGCTCGACCGTGTGTCCTGCTATGTGGCTTGCTGCGGTGACTAGCCTCTGGAGTCTGATGTTGGGGAGCTTCCCCAGGAGGGGCTGGTGTTCTGGTCACTGGGGTTGTCCAGGTGGAACTTGAGTACGCCGAGTAGGATGTCGTCAGTGGATGGGAGAGCCTGGGGTGCAATGAGCTCGACAATGGTATCGGAGAATGGGTGTCCATGGCCCGGGGGGCCTGCAGATGAGGGTGCCGCAGAGGATGGGGTTGTGGTTGGTCCGGATCTGGAAGTTGAGGTGTTCCATGGTCACCGTTGGGTCATTAGAGTGGGTGGTCAGTCGGAGTGTGCTTCTGTAGGTGATGGCAATGCCTCCTCCTGGACGGTCGGGGTGGTCCTTGCGGGTGATTTAGTAGCCGTCAGTGATGGCGATGGTGATGTCCGGCCCGGAGCAGATGTTGGTCCTGGCAAGCGATGTGGCATCCAGGGTTGATGGCGAGGAGGGTGCTGGCGCCGTAGTGGTGGAGTGTCCGAGAGGAAGGGTCCTTGGTGCTGAGCGCGGTCCAGGGGCAGACGGATGCAGACGGGCTTGCCTATGGCACGGGAGACGTTCATTACAATGCAGGCATTACATCGTAATGCCTTTACAACGCAACTCCAACAACGCAGATGCCTTTACATTGCATTCCATTACAACGCATTGTGAGGTCAGTAATGGGGTATTTTTAAGTTTTAGGGTGGGTATGGGTTTCGGGTGTCGGAGATGAAAATTGGGGTGTGCATTTGGGTCAAATATGAAAATTGGGGTGTGCATTTGGGTCAAATATGAAAATTGGGGTGTGCATTTGGGTCAACTATGATTTTTAGGGTGTGTTTTGGGGGCTCAAAGATGAATTTTAGGGTTCAGTGTTTGCTTTGGGGTGCAAGGGTTAGTTTTAGGGATGCACTCACTGAAGTGGGAATAGTAATGTTTACATCTCCGCAATCCAACACCTTCCCTACTGTTGCAATATGCCTAGTATTAGTATGCATTGTAATGGAATGCGATGTAATGGTATGTGTCGTAACTCCATATATACCTTTGGCTCACCAGTGGTATGCCCGCTGCGCATGGCCGCACAGCGGCCGCCATTGAGAAGTGCTGCAGGGGGGACTGGACAGCTGGGAGGTGGGAAACGCCGGAAAGAACACTGGATGGGGCGTGGATGCGGGGTGTGTGTGTGAGCGGGTGTTGTAAATGTTTAAATGAGAAAAATCTTACCTCGAGGCCGGGTCCCGTGTCTTCGTTGCTCCTGCTCTCCTGAGTCTGCTTCCAGGAACAGGAAGTAGGCAGTCAGGCTCCCTCCCCTAAGCCAATCACAACGCTGCAATGCGGCGTTGGGATTGGTCATTGGCGCCGGGACGAGGCTTTCATCCAGGGGCTGGATGGGTGGGCATGTTCTCCATGCAGGCTGTAATGCAGCCTGCATTGCGAACAGGACAGTGCGCATGACTGCTTTGGGCGGCCTGAGCGGGCCGACCAAACAGTCACTGCGCACTTGAGTGGGCATGCCACTCCGCCCCTGCCCTGCTCCATGAGTAGAGCAGCCCTACCCACCCTGCCGCCCGCAAAGGAAACATGGCACGATTGCATCAAGAAGTTATCATCATGTGATGATTGTTCCTCTTCTTGCACTCCTTGAAAGCAGTGGGGCGACGCTCTTCCGCCATAGCGGATGAGCCGCCACTGGGGGTGCGTCATCTACAGGTGCTAGGCCTGGGCGACTCGACCCCCGGGGATCCCCCGCTACGCATCCCACCTTCTGCTTACCTGGACATTGACACTGTGGCGCAATCTGCTGCACTCTCTCCAAATCTGTGACTCAACCAGCAGGAGCCTCAGCCAGGTGGGATTTCACAAGCCTGCGTAAAGCAGTCGCCGCGAAGTCCGCTGGTGCACCTCCCGATGCAGTTGATGCAGCAGGGCCCCCTTAGGCGTGAAGTTGCAGCGCTCCCGCCACACAAGTTCGGCGCAGCTCAGGGGCCTCACCCTCCACAGCTTCCGGCCAGCGCAACATCATCCAGCCTGTGATGCAGAGAGGTGCCGCCCACCGTTGGAAATCCCCTCCATGCACCCCGGTGGAGTGGTGGATCGTAGTAGCAGGAGCGCCTCTACCATTCACAGCTCCAAGGGGCGCAAGGCGGTCTTCTCACACAGGTCAGCAACGTGTCTCCATGCGACCTGCCAGACTTCACCACCAGGTACAGGCGATCGCCGCACCTCAATGTCTACCGCCACGGCTCATCGACTCCACAGCTCCTCCGCATCCCACTCCAGGCTCCAGAGGCAGGTCCAGCGAGGCATCCAGGCTCCAGACGCAGGTCCAGCGAGGCATCCAGGCTCCAGACGCAGGTACAGCGAGGCATCCAGGCTCCAGATGCAGGTCCAGCGAGGCATCCAGGCTCCAGATGCAGGTCCAGCGAGGCATCCAAGCTCCAGGCGCAGGTCCAGCGAGGCATCCAGGCTCCAGACGCAGGTCCAGCGAGGCATCCAGGCACCAGGCGCAGGTCCAGCGAGGCATCCAGGCTCCAGGCGCAGGTCTAGCGAGGCATCCAGGCTCTCATCCTGGTCATCCTGGATGTTGGGTGGCTTGAGGGGGTTGTTGATGTGTGCTGCACTTGGCCCTGGCTGCTCCATTCTGCATTTCATTGTTTTTTTGCCTATTTTCCTATTGGAGGTCGACTGATAGGCTATTTTCTTCCTTTAGGGACAAAAAAAACTCACGTTGGGCTGACTAACGTGCGTTTTTTGCCGCTAATGGGCCTTTCGTTGGTTTTCCCCCCGCTAACGCCGGAATTCCTATCGCTATCGCGCTAATGTTAGCAGCAGTTTTCGCCGCCGATCCCTGAAGCTATCGCCATGTAGTGATGGCTTGTAAATACGTCGCTAACATGGCGATAGTTTTCAGCGGTACGCGGCGGTAAGAAAACTGCCGCTAAGTAACGTTAGCGATAGTTTTCGGCAGTCCTTGTACATATCCCCCTTGGATTCTTATTCAGGCTTTTAAACAGTTACAAAACCTAATAAAAGATCAACTGTTGTCCTGCCCAGGTAAAAGACACCGTAACGCGCAAACTTGTTCTTAGTTTGCATGTTTTTTCTGTACCAATCAAACAACATGACCGCATCAAAGTAGACCTTAGCGTTTATGATTTTATGGAAATGCTTTATAAAAGCATTCATTGTGTTTTCCTGCCATCTAGTGGCTATAACTATGATATGAATTTTATCAGGGTTTCTAAAAGTGTTCTTTCTGGGGGAAAAGAGCACATATCTACATTTTCCAAGTATATACCTTGAAACCAAAAAACAGACCTGTGAGAAATTAAAATTTTAAAAAGTATTTGTGTTTACTTTTTTTTTTTTTTAGAAAGATAAATTCTTTTAGTTATTTGAATTCTGAATCATACAGAATGACAAAACTGTTGTTGGTCCATCTTGTGGATGTATTGGACAGCCAACATTAGGTGATTAGAGTAAGTTCATATCATTTCATGTATTTTAGAACATAGGGGCAGATTTACAAGCCCCTTGCGCCACTTTTGCGTCATTTTTCCCATGTTAAAAGTGACGCAAAAGTGGCGCAAGGGGCTTGTAAATCGGCCCCATAGTTTTTGGGTGGTGAAAAGTAACTGATGTTTCTGTTTTGTTGCTTACAGTCGCCAATCTTCCTAAAAATGCCTGATTTTGAGTTTTGCCAATGTATACGAATGGCTGAGTTTCAAAATTATTAACACTCTCTTCCTTCGTTATGTTAGACAGTTTGAACTATATGAATTTTAGCAAAAACTGTTTGAACCCCAATGAGAACGTTGTAATAGGAAGAGGATCTATGTGGTACGTAATTAATAGAAATCTCTGCAGAAGTGGTCTTTGATAAGTCTGTGGATTTGACACTGAATAATGTATTCACCTGGGGACATTATTCTTTTAATAGACGGGTCCCCATGTGCTATTTCCATTGAATAATGATTTGGCCAATAATGCCCGAGCACCTGTTAGGCAAAATGAAGAAAAAAATGTTATATTTTTATTGAATGCAGAATGTTTTGAGAAATTGATTAAACAGAACGACTGAATGTATTACTTAGCAGAAATCAGGCACTGAAGTCCTTGAGTTCTGTTCTGTCAGTCATATAATTCTCTTTCACCAACCTCACTCGTTTTTATCTTTAACTTTTGTGCGGTCTGTGAATCACGACTGATGTGAGATTCATATTAATATTGTTTTTTTTTAACTGTGATCACAATATTAATTAAGTTATGCATACTGATATTTGCCACAATACTAACACATATTTCTAAAATATGTTTTGACGTGGTGTTGTAGGTTTCCACCGACCAGCTCAATAAAATGAATACGAAAAAACGAATTATTACTATTAAAAAACTTACGGATTTTAGATTGTTTGTTTCTCTTTGCTGAAGCTTGTCCATGTTTACGTTACACAGAATGTACCTTGGGCATAATCCTGAACAAAATGCTTTGCTTTATTTTAGAAAATTCCTAATACTTAATTGGTTTATGTATCTGTTAAAAAAAAATGAGCAGAATTCGGATGAAATGAGTCACTTCTTGAGCTCTGAGGATTTGAATAGCGTATTTGTACTACCACTGATATGTTAATGCCACTCACTTCTGATTTCACATGAAGACTCGTTTTAGGACATAAGCAAAGTGGGGAACTGTCCAGGGCCCCTAACTTCCAAGGGTCCACTGGGAAAGTAAAAAAAATTCTCTAGTTCACTACTGTGTATTTCTGTATCTTAGCCTTTAGCATATAATTCAATCTTGTTAGGCAATATATTACTTGAATTAGCAAACAATGGGTAATAAAATTCAAAGTTGTTTCAAACAGGAGCACGCAAAATATTCCTTGCCTCGGACCGCCAAAATCCATAAGATGACACTGTACATCGTCATCAGACACATCAAGCCCTGACCCAAAATAACGGATATCAGGGACTGACTAATGAATGACAAAGAGTTTCCAACAACAATGTACCTTCATCCCCCCATTCATCTAGACAGCCTTTTATCCTGGGTCTGTCAAAAACTGGGCCTCATTTATGAAAAGTGTTGCATCGCTGTGATAAAACAGCGGTGCAACACATTTCACTGCGCCCTCATTGCGACACCATGGATGCGGCGTATTTACTGTACGACGCTCCATGTCGCAAGGAGTGACAGATGCGTCAGGAAACCTGACGTATCTGTTGGTGCAAAGCTCACGCATTGCTGGAGTTGTGTCGTAAGCATGACACAACTCCAGCAATACAAGGGGGAGGCCTATACACATTGCACTGCATCACACTTACGCCTGCTATGAGGCAGGCGTAAGGTTTTGACGCAGTGGCGTCCTAGGAGTGGCGCAGAGAAATCCAATAGATTTCACTGTGCCACTTCTACGAGGCTTTCTTGCAGGGGAACGCCCACCCTGCATACATTATACCTGAGGCAGGTATAACGTGGCGCAGGGGTTTACAAGGTGACGCATCTGCCTAGATGCGTCACTTTGTAAATATGGCGCAACTTGGCGCATTGTTTACGCTGCCGCTGCTTCAACGCAACGGTGGTGCAAAAGTGTTGCAGGGGCTCATAAAAAAGCCCTACTGTGTGTAGCAAGGTGCAACATTTATGATGCCTAATCACCAAGACCAGAAGCTTGGAGACATCATTGATCAAAAAACTCCCTCGATGACCAGCAATTTGCAGACGCAACCATTAAATCTTGCTTTTCAAATGTGCCAACAACAAGGACTGCCAGTACTAATGGGAATGAAAACAAATTCAGTATTGCTTCCCAGGTCATGTCCTGCACTCAGATGAATACATAAGTCCCCAGATCCCTGTAGACAATCCTGTCTAAAGCCATTTTCTTCACCTTTCACAAAAAAAACTCAAGCTCAAAGTTTCGGAGTCATCTGTACATTCTGCCCTCTTACCAGGAAGCACCATAAAGAGATTTGGGTCACAAAACATTGTAATACAACTTAATTCATTCATTCATTAATTTAAGTGATGACTCATTTGCAGAATTTAAAACTGCCGGCCTTATTTAGAGTTTGACAGATGAAGGACATCTGCCAAAAAGCAGAGAATGTCTCGTCCACACTATTTAGAGTACTGAGGGCCTCTGTGCTCTCTCAGCAGGACAGATGGGGCATCTGACATTTTTTGGTAGATGTTTCGCATCTGTAAAACTCTAAATACTGCCTTTAGTTTAATATAGGTCATCTTGAAGCTGATGGTGGGATAGTTATAAAATTGCTTAGTTATTAAGGTAACTCAGAAGTCCTTCTCAGCTTCTTCATTCGGGCAGACATTTCAAGATCAAGATGCAGACAAGGACATTTCTATTTATTCTTCCAAGGGTGCTTGACCATTTCTGTTTCCGTATGCCATGTGGTCAGCTTTATCATTGGCCAAAACCTCAATCTAACCGATCACATTGCCAAACTGAAACAATCTACCTCCTACCAACTCCATCTGCTCAGAAAGCATAAACCACTCATCCCTCACAAATACTTCAGATCTGTAGTACAGAGTCCTGTACCTACCCATCTTGACGGAGGTAATGCATTCCTCATATGACTTCCAACATTTTCTGTTGTGTCTCCTCAATGTTGGTGCCCGATTAGTTACAGAAACCAAAAATCTGATCAAATCACTACCATCTTACGACATCTCCACTAACTCCCTCTTAAACTTAGAAATGAAATCAAGATAGCTTACATAAAAGATAAACCAATCCACACCATCTTCCCAAGCTACCTAAATACCAACTCCAATTTACAGGTGGTCAGCAAAGAAACAGAAGCCCTCTAATTCTGGAAATCCTATAAGCTAGAAGAAGCAAAATACCAAAACAAGTGTCTCATGCCTAGTTTTGAGATTGTGGAACGCCATCCATTATCACAATAAATACAATCCTTAGCTCCTTTCATTCTGAAAGAATCTGAAAATTCATGTCTTCAGACTTTTGGCCTGATTCATATTTAACCAAGACTATAGTCCTCCCACCCAGTTTAAATTCAGGCAGTCCATAGTCTGACGACGGTGGAGATAAATCTGTCTCAACTTGGTCAAACTCTGTTCCCTCAAATTAGCCCACCTTCTGGCAGCACCAACTCTGCGTATCTTAAGAGAAACAGAGGATCAGATTGGCCAGATGAAGGGAGGGGTGTTAGGGAGGGTACTGTGGAGAGGGAGACCTGGAAAGAGGTAAAGCCTGATGTTACTGACGTCCTCTTGTATTTACGTCGGTCAGTGAACCACAATGCATAATAATACCACTGCATTTATTGAGTACACGTTTAGCAATTTATTCTGCAATTTTCTTTTAAACCAGGCAGCTCAGATAGCTTAATGACCTTCCCAATGAATAATCAGGAGCTGGGTTTCAACTGGTGACTTCCCCAATGGCTTGACTTGTAGCCACATAAGTAATACATCTTTAACCGTTGAGACCGAGTATTTATTCACCAAAGAACCTTAGTGACATTGCCTATGACATGTCCCTTTTCAATGTAAGTTGATCTATTTGTCAGGTTGCAAAAATCTTTCTTTGAACTGGTAGGAATTATAAACTGGAGCTTCCTCCAGGATTCTGAAGAGATGCGGTGTAAAACCTGGTCTTTCTTCCAGGAAGTCGAATGCCGGCGAGCCGAAGAACTCATTCGAAAGCTGCTGTAACTCATAACGACGTGAATAATGAGCAAAGGGCCCAGAATGCTGCTTCCTTTTATAGCCATGCTAACCAAAATCGCAGCTGAGACTTTGGGATATCTCATAAGATCTCACTATATTTGACTTGAGGTCATGAGGGACCGCAGTAAGTCCAAAAATCAGGCCAACTACAATGGAGGGCAGGCCTGCTATGAGACTTGCACAGGTCCCGCTGAAACAGTACCTTGGATCTAGCAAAGCATCGACGCTGAGGGCATGATGCGTCGATCTTTTTTCCATGAAATCGGATCACTGCGTCGTCGTTGAGCTCTGTTGAAATGCAGCCAATGCGCCGTTGTCGAGCCTTGCGCAGAGCGTCATCGGGCCATGCAGGCTGTAGGACCGCTGTCATCGAACAGTCTCTGCATCGGCGTCGAAGGGAGATGCATCGGTTCCAATCAGCGCAAAGGTAAAAATGCGCTTGTTTTGCAGCAAAATAGCTGCAGAACCCATTTTTTAGGACCTGTACTGGAGGGGGCACCTCATGCAAAGGTAGGACTCTCAGATGGCAGAGTCCAGCAGCACCAGCAGGATTGTAGGAAATCTTTTGTGTCCCTGAGACTTCAGATAACAGGAGGCAATGCAGCTAGCCCTTGGAGTCCCTCTGGGTTCAGGTGAGAAGGTCCAATCCTTGTCTTCGGCAGGGCAGAAATCAGCAGGCAGCAGGGCAGCTCAGCAAAGCAAAGAAGCAGTTCCTCAGAACAGTCAGTCAAGGTAAAGTGGCAATCCTTACAGCACAGCAGTGTTTACTCCAGCACAGTTCTTCCCAAGTCCAGCAGTGTTCCGATTTGGTAGGGTCAGAGCCCCAGTACTTATACCCATATCTGTCTTTAAAGTGGGGGGTGAATTCAAAGCAGCTCCTCGAAGTGCAAAGGTCCCCTTTCATCCCAGCGCTGTCTGCCAGGCTATCTGTAGGGGATACATAGTCCTTTGTGTGGGGACAAGACACAGCCTATTCAGATGTAAGTGTGAGCTCTCTCTCCCTCTTCCTGCCCAGGAAGGCTATCAGAATGCAGATGAGTCCTCTGTCACACCCACCCTTCCTGTGTTTGTGGCTGTCTAGAGAGAAGGCACAAAGTGTAGCTGTCACCCAGCCCAGACATGTATTGGAGACAGGCTGCAGGCACACAGTGCAAAATTAAGAGCAGAGAAATTTCCACTTTCTAAAAGTGGCATTTCTAAAATAGTAATGTCAAATCCAACCTTACCACTAAAGAGGATTTATCATTACCATTCCAAAGATGTGAAATATGATTAAGCTACTCCTTTTTAATCAGGAATTACAGCTTTAAAGTGTTTTAAGGAATTCCCAATGCTAGCCTATGAGAGGAGTAGGCCTCACAGTAGTGACAAATGAATTTAACTATTTGTCACTTCCAGGACATGTAAAACTTAAAAGTACATGTCCTGTTAGTTACACCTCACCCTGCCCATAGGGCTACCTAGGGCCTACCTTAGGGGTGATCTATGTGTAATAAAAGTAGAGCTTAATTCTTGGCAAGTGGTTTTAAATTCCAAGTCGAAGTGGCAGTAAACTGCACACACAGGTCCTGCAATGGCAGGCCTGAGACAGGTTTGAAAGCCTACTTTTGTGGGTGGCACAACCAGTGCTGCAGGGCCACTAGTAGCATTTTGATTATAGGCCCTGGGTATAAGGTATACCACTTTACAAGGGACTTACAGGTAACCTAAATATGCCAATCAGGTATATACCAATATCCCCATGTCTAGGGAAGAAGCATATACACTTTGGCACTGGTTAGCAGTGATAAAGTGCTCTGAGTCCTAAGGCCAACAAAAAGATGCACCAAGAAGTGGAGGTAAACAGGCAAAAAGTTGGGGGAAGACCACCCTAAGGATGACAGGTCCAACAGTCTTGCTGAATGTTGAACATACACATTTTTCTGAGGCCACAAGACTCAAAAATCTTGCATATAATTCAGTGCTCATGACACATGAACTCCGACATCAGATTTGGTCTTCCAAAAGGAACCCAGGACCCTTTCTTCCCGCCGCCGTCGGGTTCTTCCCGTTTGATGCAGAGAGAGCTGATTGGTTTGGATCTCGTTTGATCCACTTCCGGCTGACCACCATTTTTAGTGAGGTTGACGGTGCAGCCTATCGGGGCTCAGCTGGCCACTATAAAATATGGGGGAACCCGGGCGCGCAGCATACGCAGAAAGTAAGCTGAGCGCCGCTTGTGTTTACCTTTTTAACATACAGTGTGGACTTTACTGGGGAGCTATTGAGAACGCTTTTTAAAGTTCATTTTATATCGTGATCTCTGATATGTTTTAAAAAAACAATTTATTGCCCTTCGCACTTTACCTGCTTTTGTGGATTAACTCCCTGGTCCGCCGCCGGGTTCTTCCTGCTTGATGCGGAGAGAGCTGATTCGTTTGGATCTCATTTGATCCACTTCCGGCTGATCGCCATTTTTAGTGAGGTTGACGGTCCAGCCTATCGGGGCTCAGCTGGCCACTATAAAATGTGGGGGAAACCCGGGCGTGCAGCGGGCGCGCCGCTGGTGTCACGACGGCGTGCCAAAGGCAAGCCCCTCTGTGCCCGTCCGCGCACGGAACGCGCTCAGCGTCGGCCAAGCTGTCGGTTTAGGCCCAGATATTTCTGCTTTGCAGCCTATAATACATTATAGCCAAGACACTTTAATGGAGCTACAATGGGCAGGTTTTTGGACCATGTTTTGACCCCCACTTAGCCCGGGGAATAGTGCAGTGCCTGAACTGTGATCTAAGCATCCAGCACATCCCACTATCCACCCAAACCCACACTACCACTAAGGCATCTCCTGGAGTGGTATCATGTGTACTCATAAATGTGAGCTCGTTAATTAAGAATAGCTTTTATCACTGAGGCCTGGGCCGATGCCTCCTCGGACCCGGATCTACTCCTGGCCATACCGGCAGGGTTTAAAATTCACAAAGTAGATCGGGTAGGGAGAAAAGGCGGGGGCATTGCCCTCATTCTCAAATCTAGTTTTAAATCTTGTATTAAAGTGAACATGGACAATCATGACTGCGAAGCATTTGACTTTAAAATTGAACTATATGATCAACATTCCTTAAATGGAATTTTACTTTATCGTCCGCCCAAACCCAAGGTCGCTTTTTTAGATAACTTAGGCTCGTTTCTAGCACGCAAAGCTGAACACTCTAATTTCACAGTGCTTAGAGATTTTAATTTCCATCTGGAAAATGTCGCTGATCCAGATACAAAAGCACTTATTGATCAGATGGATAGCGCAGGTATGTGTCAATTTGTTAAGAGCTCGACTCATAGCGCTGGACACTGCTTAGACGGGATATTCTCAGACAACTCCCATCTGAGGTGGGCTTTGCCTGTGATTTGGTCGGATCATAAGGCGGTCTTATTTGATATAGTATTGCCTCAACAACAAAAAAACGTGCTAACGGTCCTAGGGTATGTCAGTCGCCCCTGGAATAACGTAGAGGCCAGTATTTTAAATCCTCTTCTGTTAGAAACATTACCTCATTTGTCTACCAATTCTGATCAAGCCACAGCCCAATACCATTCCTGGCTGGATTCGGCATTGACACAACTAGCCTCCCCTAAACAGTGTCGACGTTCTAGGAGCACACCTTCAGAACCATGGTTTAATGACACGCTGAAAGCTCAGAAACAATTATGTCGTAGACTGGAGAGGAAGTGGAGACTTGAAGACAATGCAAGCACTCAAATGGAATATAAATCGCCTCTTCAAACTTATATTAAGCTCATTCTTAGGGAAAAGGCAGCTTTTTTCTCTGCGGAAATTATAGCGGCCGACAGATGCCCTAAAACCTTGTTCACCACAGTAAAAAAATTGGCAAATCTTCCAACTGCACCTGATATCAGCATCAGTCAGGAATTCAGCAACTCGTTAGCAGAATCTTTCCAGCACAAGGTAAAATCTGTTTTTGACACGTTTGTGCTTCAGGATAACCGCCTGGCTCAGTCACAGGCCCAACTCAATAAGATTTCATCTATATCTTATGATAAGACACAAGATCCACCTGAACTAGCTACCCCAGTCCTCTCCTCTTTTACTACCATGACAACTGAACAAACCTCTAAACTTATTAGTGTAACTAAATATGACTCCCTTCAGACCCATGTCCCCCTAAAACTTTGCACATTTCTCCAGAAATTATAGCTATCCCACTAACGGTGACTTTTAATACTAAGATTACAACAGAGTATTTCCCGATGGAATGGAAGAAAGCCTCCATACTTCCATTATTAAAGAAACCCAGTTTGGATGCCAAGGAGAGTCTCAACTATAGGCCGATATCGAGACTCCCGTTCCCTGCCAAAGTGATTGAGAAGGCTATAAATATTGAACTATCCTCATTCATCAATGACAATGATATTCTGGACTCCTCCCAATTTGGATTTCGTGCTTATCATAGCACAGAGTTGGCTCTTATCACCGCCACAAAGGAGCTCAGGCAGATCTTAGACAGACTGGGGAGCGCAGCTCTGATCCTCCTGGACCTGTCAGCGGCCTTTAATACTGTTAATCATGGGCTGCTGTGGGACCGCCTAGCTTCCATCGGGATCAGGGATAAGGCGATGTCCCTACTGGGATCCTTTCTGTCTGAACGGTCTCAAGTAGTAGCTCCTTGGAACATTGTTTCATCCTCTTTTACGCTGCCTTGCGGAGTCCCCCAGGGTTCTTCTTTGAGCTCAACGCTTTTTAACCTTTTTAAACCTTTACGTCACCCCCCTTGCCAGACTAGTAAAAAGCTATGGATTTACCCTCGTGTCTTACGTGGATTACACTCAAATTGTTGTCTCAGTGAGCAATTCATCCAGTCAGACAGCAATCAGTTTTCGTGACTGTATGAGCCATATAGCTAACTGGATGACAGACAATTGTCTGAAGTTAAATTAATCCAAGACCGAGGTTTTGGTGCTGGGGAATAATCCTTCTTTTTGGACAGATGGATGGTAGCCGGTCCGGCTTAGTTCTTTACCCAACCTAGTGCAAAAAGCTAAAAACTTAGGAGTAATTTTTGACACCAAGCTATCCTTAGAAGCACAAATCAACTCGGTCACTTCGGCCTGCTTTTTCATCTTGAAAATTAGGGGAAAATTCTTCCGGCAATACCTATGAACTTGAGGGAAACGGTGGTATCGGTGCCGATATCCTCAAAACTGGACTACTGTAATGCCCTTTTCTCCAGTGTTCCTAAGCGTAGTATTAAAAAACTTCAGACTGCTCAGAATGCAGCAGCAAGAATACTGCTAGGTATCTCTAATTTTGACTCCGTTTCCACAGCCTTAGTCCGTCTTCACTGGCTACCGGTGGCCAAGAGGATCCAATTTAAATCACTCTGCATCGCCTTCAAATCTCTTAACAACTTGGGCCCAATCCAGCTGGCGAAATTCTTAAAGCCTTACACTCCTGCTAGATCCCTCAGATCCGCCGAAGATGGAAACTTAATTGTTCCTAAAGTCAGCAGGGCTAGGTGGGGTGGTAAGAGTTTCACGGCCACAACTCCCAGCCTATGGAACTCTGTGCCAACCACGCTAAAAAAAGAGCCCAGCCTATTAAAATTTAGAAAGGGCCTTAAAACCTGGCTGTTTATGGCATAATTCTCATGCCTTAGTTCGTCCTGATCTGTACATATTAAAGGCAGCGCCTAGACACCCCAGGGTATTTGTTGCGCTTTATAAATTCTTTATCATCATCAGGAGCATCAGAGTGACTCCAAGGGCTAGATGGCTGGCCTCCTGTGTGAGCTATAGGGACACAAGAAGCTCCTGAGAATTGTCTTGCACCTGCCCAGCTGACCAGACCCAGCTGGACCAGCCTGTGCCATTCTGCTGACCTCTGCTGGAGTGAGTCTTGATCCCCAAGAGGAGTCCCCCAGGTCTTGGACCCTTGGTTGGTATCAGAGTGTGCTCCGCCCTGCCTGATCTTCAACTCTGCAAATCTACGACACACCTCACATCGTATCTCCTGATCGGGGGCCTCATTGGAACCAACACAGCACGACACAGGTCGACACTGGGCCTCTCATCACAGCTTGATGCCGGACCTCGTATTGCAGTCCCTGATGAATGTCTTCATTGGACCTGACTCAGTACCTCATGGCTCTATGCCGGATCTCGCATCACAGCTCCTGTATTTTAAGAAGTCACCATTTACCTGCCTAAAGCCTCTAGTAGCCCATTTGTATGAACTTCCAGCAGCCACCCAGGAGCTGAGCAGCTCCTTGAGGAGGTGTAAACTTGCTCTCGTAGCTGAGACAATGGCCTTGGAAGTTGGCCTTCTCTCTGGCATGATGGTAATCTGGACTGTGACCAGGAACTTAATTAACTTCAAAGAGGCCTATACTGTCGAAGGCAGATGTAGCTAACACCTGGGTCTACCCCATCCTTTGACCTCCTAGTCAGCAAGGCACCAATACAAGTGGCAGAGGAACTGCCCGGAGAACTGGTTTTGAGTGACCATTGGGGTGGGATTGGTCATTTCCCTGGTCACACCTTTGGGTAGGTGCAGGACCTGTGCACAGTAGGTGAAATGTTCTGCCATTTTGGATTTAAATTCAGAGGGTCACTTTGCATTGTTTGCAGTAGGGTATACAGGAAGTGCTGCAAAGGTGGGTAGGACAACCACTGTGAACTTTTTCCCTATTGGTTAGGAAGGGGGCAGGAGTCACCCCCATCCTCAGGCTAGTGCCAGGAATACATGTGGCACCCCAGGCACCCTCTTTCAAACACTACTGAAACTGAGGAAGACAGAAGAAGGACTGCACCTTATGTTGAGACCTGTGAGGATACCTGAAAGCCTGGCCCTGCTCCCACTTGTACCCAGTACAAAGAATCGGGCTCCAGGAGTCAGTTGACTGACCTCCTGCTAAGCTACAGGGACACAGAAGCTGCAAGAAGCCAACTGACCATTTCCATCTAGACCTGCCCTCGACACTGCAGGTAGCTTTTCCTGGAGTTAGTCCTGACATGTGTAACCACCCTACACTCCATCGAGGTTGGACTTTAATCCTTACCGTTGTTACGGTCTACCAGATGCCCTCGGTTGTAGTTTGTGCTTTTCGGTGCTATTTTTATTTAAAACTTTGAAAACTCATATCTCCGGTTCCCCTTATTGGATTTTCGTCATTTTAGTGTCAATTTGTTCATTAAAGTATTCTCTATTTTGATAAATTGGAGATGCATTTTTATTGTGTTGTGTTTTTGACTTTTTAACCATTTTGGTACTTCTATATGCTTTATACATTTCCTTAAGTTAACCCTGACTGCTCTTCTCCATAGCTAGCAGGGGTTGAGCTCAGGTTTAAATTACTGAAATCATTACTGGACCTAATCATTTGTTTCCTCACACAACCTATTTTATGTTATTGATGCTTTCTTGAACTTTGAGACCAGGGGTGCCTTAAATCAAACCAGGGGTGCAACTGCTCCACCTGGCTTTCTCTATTTGACATCCATGTGCATTTATTTACCCACTAGAACCCTCTTCATCTAGCCCATGTATTTGCACAAAGACTTCATCTGGACTAATATTAGCTTCATAAAGTCCTAGGTGAATGGATGGATGGATGGGTGGATGAACAGACAGACATAAGAACTGGTGTGCAACATATGCACTTGGTAGATAAGGCACTGAATCAGTGAATGATTGATTTAAAAGTGTCACAGCAGAAATCTTTGAGAGGTTGTATAGTTTGATTGCTACAGAGCTCATTTGGAGTAATTATTTTATGGAGCTGTGCCAGTATTTGATTTATTTTAAGCTGTAAGAAACTAGAGAGCTCGCTAAAGCTATTGCTAAGTATATATCAGTATCACTGTGCAGATAATTAGCCATGGACAGAAGTTGAAGGCAGGACAATTTATGGTTTTACTTGCTACTGATCCTGAGTGAGTTGAAGGCACACAGGGTTCACTATTTTTTCTTGAATGTCCTAGAGACAACCCCATTGTCACTGCAAGGGTCCCTGCCAGTAACTGAGCTCAGGCCAAGCCCTGACAATCTGAGGAACTGCTTTAGAAGCCATGGGCAATTGCTCTCTGCTTTGCCTCCCAACTCTGTACCAGGATCCCCTATTTCAGGCCCAGGAGCTTCAAAGGAAATCTCATTCCAGAATCAACATCGAAAGGTGAAGGTGCTGCAGGTTCTGTTTAAATACAGATATCCACCATTTACCAAGCCTCAGGAATGTTATCACCCCTATCATAGAGATTGAGTGGCCATCCCTTAGAAGGGGCAGGTGCAGAGCACGCCCATCATACTGTGAGAATGGGGTGTAATCCCAAACAGATATGTGTGTGTTGCTTTGAAATGCTCGGCACCTGAGCACAGGCAGAACATATTGTATATCTCATAACTGCTATCAATGTAATAAACAAAATTTGACTATGCCACTGGTGTGTTCGGACAAGGTTACCTAAATATTGCTAATTTGTTCAGATAATTCACTCCAATTAAGGTTACGTATTGTCAAATAAATCTCTGTACACGCCAAACAAAATCTGAAAAAATGTATTGACAAAAGAAAAATGAAGGGTGTGTGAATTACAGAGCAAACCGGTCAGAGTTTCCCCCTGGGAGACCAAGGAAGTTCCTGTGCAATGGCAAGGCACGCACTAGTGCTCATACGTTTTGAACAGCTTCACATGATTAATTTAAAAAAACACACGGAAGCAGGAGTTTAGCCTGAGGTCAGGAGAACAGGTGAAATGATCTTCAAATAGTAACATATATTAAAACATTTTCAGCGGAGCAAGCTAACCTTCGTTATCACACCTCAAGCGCCAAGAGGTGGGAATGGTTCAATGTAAGAGATGGATACTTCTGGTGCGCAATGTTATCATGGGCAAGAAAACATGGCTGTAGCAAATAGCTATTACACTAAAGTGAATAAAATCAGTTTTACACTTTCACTACTTTTAAGACCTGATTACAAATGGCCCATTAAATTGTGATTGCTGCTTATGAAGGGATGACAATTCTAAGTGGTGCAATGTTTATTGCATCTCGTAATTACCTAATTTGATCAAGTTTGCAACCTCCATGAAATTTTTGTAGGCCTTTTAACAGAAAAAAAGGCCTGGTATTTACTGGAACGTGTGGATTTTGACTGGTAAGCCCCAAAACCCACATGTTATTCTTCAAAAAGTCAAAATATGCGATAATGATCTCACCTGATAAATTCCAAACATCTTGGTGTTGGCTTCTAAAGTCAAATTACATTTAAAAAATCAAGAGCTATGTCTTGCTGTCGGTGCTAGGAAAGCAATCTAAAATCATGTTATGTTTTAAAAGTAAGTAAGGCAAATGCATCCTCTATCTTTTCATATCTGATGTCAGTACATCTATAAAGAGGACCTGTGCTCTTACAGCTCATTCATGAGAATAACAGATATTCTAATTTGGAAATAACACCCCACCCACCCCCCATCCTTTTAAACAGAGTGCATGTAGCTGAGCCCCGTTTTCAGGCTCCACTTACTGCAGAGGTTTAAACATCGGATGACCAGAGCAGGGAAATTGGCAATGCACAGCGAAAGGATGCCTTTCCTTGTTTGCAGGTTTGCTATCATTGCTCAAAATGGTCATAGGGACATCTAGGTGTCTTCTGTGCCCCTCATGTTTAATGTGCATCAGGTGAGTGGCAGAATAAATCAGTTGTTCCCCATCCAAAGTAAATAAATCTAGGTAGCCAGTCAGAGATATTTACTACAAAAGTACTACCCACATACTACAAAATGCTATTTAGCAGCCTACATGCAGATGTCTATGCCTCCGCATCGCCAATTGTTTCATGTGCATAGAGCACCAACCCAACGGTGGACATCTAAGAACATGTAGGTATATGTTTTAATAGTAATGTGGGAGGGGTGGTGACTGGAAAATGTGGAATAATTAAGACTAAATGAGAAGGAGTAAAGAGGGGTTTATAGAGGGTTAGGTAGGGGTTTTTACGAGGACATGCACCCACCCACAAAAGAGTAAACCCATAGCTATTCACAAACTGCGGGGCATATTCTCAAGAACGTGTGATAACTACCGCACAATTAGTCTAACACAACTCTTCACATCGCAGTCCTTCGCGGGAAAACAACTCCGTGTCAACATGGTATTCACAACAAGGCGGCCCCATGTGATAGTCCCACTATAACGCGTCAAAAAAACATGTTAAAACCAACGCGACGCAGAAAAAACGCGAAAGTAGTAGCGATGATGCCAATCGCAATACAAAACTCAGCGATAACCAGCCATAGGCCTGCAATCCCCACGCGTCATGCGGGAAAATGCAGCATAAAAGCAGATAAAAAATACGGTGAGATGACAATGTACGATCACAACCACACATCCCTGACGTAGAACAGATGACCATTGTCCCGCATTAAATAAGCATCTCCTCACAGTCACAATGTACATTGACATGCAGTCTGCATGTAAACTGCGCCAATGCAGAAACATGCATGGAACACACATTGAAACCGCATCTCACCTTCACATTGCAGAGGGACAAGCAACCCCTCTAGCACACAGACGTGTCATGACCATGAGCAATCCACCATGAAAGCGTGGACGAATGTAGGGGCAGTGACTCCCGCTTACGTACATGCTGCCCATGTTGTGGGACTCGAGCCACATGGGGCACCCCTACATCATGGTGGTACATATCTGACCCCAAAAGGAGCCCTGTTGTCACCTGTAGGACACAAATGGCAGACAAAATGGAATGAATATGGACACAAGTGAAACAAAGAGTGGGATTCCCTACTAACTGCGACACATAGAACTGGCAGTCTGAATACGTGACACCCTAAACAGCCCGTTTGCACAGAGGTGACACACCCACCATCCCTGAACAAATCATAAACTTGACAGCAAAACATGTCCCACTCACACATGTCTGAGTGATGTGCCGGTACAGATGAGTGACATGCACTCAGGGAATGTGTATCTTGAAAGCATTTAGTAGCACATGCTGTGGCCATATTGTACTGTCCCTTGATTGCCAAGGACTGTCACAATGTGACACGCTCATGTGAAGAAATTGTCAATGATGGTGTTCCCACGGGCAACTCCTGCTGCTGCCACAGTGGGGTGTGGGCCACCTGCCACATCCTCATCATCATCGTCCGGTGCATCTGGCACTTGTATCCATGGGGCCTTGCTGCGTACACATGTGTTGTGCAACACACAATATGCAACGATCATCTTGCACACGATGCCTGGGCTGTGCAGGAGCCTCCCACCTGTGACGTCCAGGCACCAGAAACGTGACTTCAACACGCCAAATGTGCGTTCCACGATGCCCCTGGTGCGTTTGTGGGCCGCATTGTACAGCCTCTGGCTGTACAAATCAAACACTCACCCCCAGTCAACTGCTTTGTTCGCCCTAAGTTGGCAGGGTATGCCCAGACGTGGGTCCCTTGCTCACTTTGCCACTGGATTCAAGATAGCCTGGCTGATGAGGGTTTTGAACCCGAAACCAGTCCCAGGATGCTTGTTTCCGGTCCAGGGAAGACATGGCTTGGCAGTTCGGGCTGGACTGTTCCCATGAGGCACAGGGTCAGACTGATTTGCATATGGCCATGTCTGAACTGGGATGGTGGAGTGAGCTAAAGAATGATGATGGATTAAACCCAGATCAGTTGACTGGGGGTGAGTGTTTGATTTGCTCTAACGCTCCGTCCATCATCCCCTTTGGTATCGCTTTGTTCGCCCTAAGTTGGCAGGGTATGCCCAGACGTGGGTCCCTTGCTCACTTTGCCACTGGATTCAAGATAGCCTGGCTGATGAAGGTTTTGAACCCGAAACCGGTCCCAGGATGCTTGTTTCCGGTCCAGGGAAGACATGGCTTGGCAGTTCGGGCTGGACTGTTCCCATGAGGCACAGGGTCAGACTGATTTGCATTTGGCCATGTCTGAACAGGGGTGGTGGAGTGAGCTAAAGAATGATGATGGATTAAACCCAGATCAGTTGACTGGGGGTGAGTGTTTGATTTGCTCTAACGCTCCGTCCATCATCCCCTTTGGTATCGCTTTGTTCGCCCTAAGTTGGCAGGGTATGCCCAGACGTGGGTCCCTTGCTCACTTTGCCACTGGATTCAAGATAGCCTGGCTGATGAGGGTTTTGAACCCGAAACCGGTCCCAGGATGCTTGTTTCCGGTCCAGGAAGACATGGCTTGGCAGTTCGGGCTGGACTGTTCCCATGAGGCACAGGGTCAGACTGATTTGCATATGGCCATGTCTGAACTGGGGTGGTGGAGTGAGCTAAAGAATGATGATGGATTAAACCCAGATCAGTTGACTGGGGGTTAGTGTTTGATTTGCTCAAACGCTCCGTCCATCATCCCCTTTGGTATCGCTTTGTTCGCCCTAAGTTGGCAGGGTATGCCCAGACGTGGGTCCCTTGCTCACTTTGCCACTGGATTCAAGATAGCACTTCCCGTAACACTCTATCTCTCATCACTTGAAAGCTTATCCTGAAGCTTGTGTGCCCATGTTTGTAGAATGAGATGCACCTGTGAACTTCAGTTCTGAGGGCACCATACATATTCCAGGCAGTCTTTTTGGATTGTTCATATAAACTCTTTCGGCCAAAGCACATTTTTGCAAAGGGTAGGGCTTGCACTTACATGAGGTGAGGTTAGCTTATGCTACCTTTGGTAGGTGGTGCAAAATTCCAACAAAAGACCCAAAATTTTAATTTTTTTATCAGGTGTCAGGGAGGTGCGGCAAAATGCTTTTTTGTTCCAAGCACCGATATCTTTGCACAGCTCCTGCCACAAAGATTGGGCACATCCATTTGGTAGGTACAAACGCTACAGGGAAACAGTGGGTGTATCAGCAGGTGTGTAAAATCATGCAAGTGGCAGAGGAATAAACACCGGGAGAATATAATATATTTGCAAAAGTTATGATTACATGGGCTATAACGTACTATCCGAAAGTTCATTCATCAGAAATGCGAGTGAAAATTAGAACTTAGATGTGGACAGTCTGTCAGTGTTAATCAGGGGAAATCTTCCTCATTCTATCGTGAAGAAATCCTCAGCACTCTGTCTCACCTAATGGAGAAATGCATTGGAAAATACCATTATCAGAAGGGGGAGAAAATGGTGAAGGGAGGTGTGCATCAAAGCGCAACAGTGTAATCAAATACAATGGGTGTATCCAACACTTCAGAGGTCTCTGTGGAACATCGAGCACCGAGACAGGAGAAAAGTCTATAAATTAATATATGTTGCTGTTCGAATTAGCCCTCTCTCCAGGGTCATCCCCAACCTTTTGCCTTCAATCCTCCTGCTTTTGACTTCATCTTTGCTGGCTTTAGGACTCAAAAGACACACAGATGATGGACGGAATGCAGAGCAAATCAAACATTCACCCCCCCAGGCAGGAGATCTGGGTTAAATCCATCGTTCTTTTGCTCACCATACCACCCTAGTTTAGACCCAGCCATATGCAAAACAGTCTTGACCCTGTTCCTCATGGGAACAGTCCAGCCCAGACTGTCAAGCCAGGTCCTCCCTGGACCGGAAACAAACATCCTGGGACCGGTTTCAAGGCATCACCCCTCATCAGCCAGGCTAGCTTGAATCCAGTGACACAGTGAGCCTGGGAGCCACGTCTCAGCATTCCCGGCGCACTTAGGGCGAGAAAGAAAAAGACACACAGATGATGGACGGAATGCAAAGCAAATAAAACATTCACCCCTGATCCAGCGCCAATCAGGGATCAATAATCAATAAGCACAATCACTGGCCCATACTCATACACCCAACACATGAATCCCTGTTGCGCTGTTTCTAGTTTGAGTTAAATCAGTTGTTCGCAATCTACAGTCTCGTCCTAACACACAAGAATACATAATTGTAACCTGTAATCAACTCTCTTTCCTCTGGTCGATGGACCATTAGTGTAGAAGTTGATGGTAATAATTAGAACTAACTATCTATCTATACTACTAAATAATTCACAAACTCGGTGTAAAGTTAATAATATTTATCGCAAATAATGTGAAGGTAAATGCTCATCATGTACAGTTTTACAAGGCAAACAATGCATAAATCACAGAGAAAGAACATTAATCAAGGCAAAAAGTGTCAAACTCATATCATAATGAACAGATTTGCAATGAAGGAGTGGATAGATGAAGAGACAAAAGTTTCAGAGACAGATATACATTTGCAAATGATTATGTAAATTACGAATCTATAGCTATACTAACCCAAGTATTTTTCAATGGAAAATCTACCCCCTGGCCATGGGAAATAGATGGGGTTTCCCGAGAAGATTCAGGGAACAAAGAGTAGGACAGGAACAGGAAACAGATAGGCCTCAATCTGGATACAGCAAACCGACGGACAGCGACGATCTCCCTCTCTCTAGCCTCATCAAAGACGCGCCCCGACCACCCCCCAGGCACCCCAGTTATACTCTAAAAACCTACATGTCCAACCGACCATTGTAGCAACATTTTCAGAATCTTAGTCTCTCATTGGTCAGTTTAGGGGGTGTTCTATCACACCACCATAGTCACGTCCATGTTTTCACAGCATTCTTTGTTTTACATTCTTTATAATATGTAATCCACGTCTCATGAATACATGCTTCCTTCAACTAGTAACATGTTACAAATCTCTACATTTTCATTGTCCGCCTCTGAGGCTTCTGCAGAAGAAGTTTGTACTTTTGCACTTGGTCTCACGGCCATCCTTCCGTTACTTGTCAGACACACAATAATTCGTGAAGGTTATTCAGCTTCTGCCTTCTCCATTCTCTCTCAGAGCTCGATTTTCGGCTTCATTTATTGGTTTTCTTTTAACCCTCAACTTGTCATGCAACGATGTAGGCCCATTTGCAAGCATCTCTACGATGGATAAAACACAGACATTATTAATTTCATGCAATAAAATTCTCACGGTTTTACTACCCACCATTTGCACTATCCCACGTTATTTGTCTAACAAAGCATTAATGTGCAAAAAGCAGCATTATTATTATTATTAATTTTAAGCAAAACGCGAATGTGACCTAATCTTTCATGCATTAGTCCACGCATTAATGTACGCATGCGCAAAAGCATTTCCCCATGTTTTTGCATGTTAGTTTCATTACACATTATTAGTAAATGTTACGAAGGAGTTAATCCGAGCAGGTTTTATTTTCTCAAAACCCTGCTCCATCACCCCCAGTCAAGAGATCTGGGTTAAATTCATTGTTCTTTTCCTCACCATGCCACACCAGTTTAGACCCAGCCATGTGAAAATCAGTCTTGACCCTGTTCCTCATGGGAACAGTTAAGCCCGAACTACCAAGCCAGGTCCTCCCTGGACCGGAAACAAACATCCTGGGGCCGGTTTTGGGGCATCACCCCTCATTAGCCAGGCTAGCTTGAATCCAGTGACACAGTGAGCCCGGAACCCATGTCTGGAAATACCCGGCGCACTTAGGGTGCGAAAGCAAAAGCCACAGAGATGATGGACGGAATGCAGAGCAAATCAAACATTCACCCCCAGTCAAGAGATCTGGGTTAAATCCATTGTTCTTTTGCTCACCATGCCAGCCCATTTTAGACTCAGCCATATGCTAATCAGTCTTGACCCTGTTTAGGACTCTGCACACTTTACCACTGCTCACCAGTGCTAAAGAGCTCGCGCTCTCGCCCTAGACAGGGTAACATTTGCTTCCACCCAATTGGCACATTTAATTTGCTTTTACGTCCCTAGTAAAGTATTACCACCTGTACCCAGAGCCTGTAAATTATATGCTACTAGTAGGCCTGCAGAACTGATTGCGCAACCCACTTGAGTAGCCCTTTTAAACATGACTCAGGCCTGCATTGCAGCCTGTGTGTGCAGTTTTAAACTGCCTTTTCGAATTGGCAAAATAAATGTTGCCATGCCAAAACCTTCCTTTTTAATACATATGTCAACACTAAAGTAGGCCCTAAACAGCCCATAGGGCAGGGTGCAGTGTATTTAAAAAGTTGGACATGTACTTTTAACTTTTACATGTCCAGGTAGTAAAAAGTATGTTTTTCACTATTGCAAGGACTAATTTTCTTATAGGATAACATAGGGTT
This sequence comes from Calotriton arnoldi, assembly GCA_963921515.1. Lineage (NCBI taxonomy): Eukaryota > Metazoa > Chordata > Amphibia > Caudata > Salamandridae > Calotriton > Calotriton arnoldi. The sequence continues at coordinate 492,079 of CAWUFW010004979.1, read as the reverse complement.
ACCTATTACAATTAATATAGCCTCATAGCCCGATGTAGCGCCCGCTACGGAGGGCTCTAAGGCTATAAGAACATTCCGCCCCTAGACAGTAGAATGTTGTAATTTGTAAAACAAAGGCCTCTCAGAGCCCGAGGTGGTTGAAATCCCCTTGGGCTCCATGAGGCCTTTGTTCACAGCAACAGCTAAGGCAAACATTGGAATGTTGATGCTCCGGGCTTCTACCAGCCATTAGAAGACCGGAGCGCTCCTTTGTCTTCAATGAAGCACTCAACATTCCGCTGTTCTAATAAGTGTTAACTTTCAATTGAGAGCAGGTAGGATTGTCGAGGGTAGTGTCTAAAGAATTGTAATTTAGTGGTAAAGTCGGATTTTAAGTTACAATTCTGAAAATGCTTCTTTTATCAGAAAGCTTATAGATGCTTACTTACTTATGCCTACTACACCTGTGGGGTATATGCCATCAACCAGGTCTCTACAGCCATCTCTGTCCTGGGCTTTACTTTCAACCTGACTCCAGGTGTAACCCGTCTCTTTGTGGCCGGCCTCAATGCCAGGTGTTTCTTGACCTTCCTCTTTTCCTTCCCTCTTGAGAGTTCCAGGTGAAGGCTTGCCTGGTGGTGTTTGATAAGGACTTGCGGAGGGTGTACGCACTTTATGTAATTCCAGCATCACTTGTGATGAATTGGAGGACCACTCGATCTGATGTTTAGACGACTGAGATGACTGTTCTGGTGTGGGCGAGGGCAGCGGATCACAGCCCTCTGGTGGGTCTGCTGAAGTTCAGTCTGGGGTTGAGGTAGACTGGTCCTGTGTTTTGCAGAGCCTTGTTGGCGTGGGTTAGCATTTTGAACTGGCATCACTTGTTCTTGGGGAGCCAGTGGAGGACTTTGAGGTGGGGGGTGATGTGGGCTCACCTCAGGAGATCAAGGATGAGCCTAGCAGGTGCGTTCTAAATGGTTTGTAGTCTGTTTAGAAGTAGGGTGGTGATTCCCACGTAGAGGGTGTTGTCTTTATCCAGGCGGCTTGTGATGAGGGTCTGGGTGATGGTGCATCTTGTGCTGGTGGGTATCCACTTGAAGATTTTCCGGAGCATGCGTAGAGTGAGGAAGCAAGCTGAGGATACTGAGTATATCTGGCTTTTCATGGTGAACCCGTTGTCAAGTATGATGCTGAGGTTCCTGGCGTGTTCTGAGGGTGTGGGGGCAAGGCCCAGTTCAGCTGGCCACCATGTTTTGTTCCAGGGGGAAGTGTTGTTTCCAAAGATGAGCACTTCTGCCTTGTTGATGTTACGTTTGAGGCAGTTGTTTTGCATCCAGGTGGCGACGCTGGTCATACATCTGTGGTAGTTTGCTTTGGTGTTAGTAGGGTGTGCAGGTAGGGAGAGTATGAGCTGTGTGTCGTCTGGGTATGAGATGATGTTCATACCATGGGCTCTGAAAAAGGGTGGCTAGTGGGGCTATGTAGGCATTGAAAAGGGTGGGATTCAAGGAGGAACCATGACGAAGACTGCAGATGATGTTCTTGTGGTGTGAGTTGTAGGGTGGGAGGTGGATGTTTTGTGTTTTTCCGGTGAGAAAAGATGCAATCCATTTGAGGGCATCTCCTTGGATTCCCATCTGATGGAGTCTGTGTAGGTGGGTGTGGTGGGATACTGTATTCAATGCTGCTGAGAGATCGAGCAGGATAAAGGCTACAGTGTCCCCCTGGACGAGGAGGGACCTGATGTTATCCGTGGCTGCAGCTGACTATGATATTAAACCATTTCCTGACAGATTAGTTCACACCTGCCATCAGATTTGTATTACATTTCAAGGATACTGAACATGTGACACAAAACAGAAGCCTAGAAATCAACAAGCACTCAGCTAGGCATTTGCCTGTAGTATAGAACCTAGCCTGTGAGAGACTCAGTTGAAACAATATTGATGTTTCTCAAATACAGAACCTACAAAGGAGTCCCATCAAAGCCCGATGTTCTAGGGCCCAGGCATTTACTTAGATTCTAAGAACTGGGTCTGAAAGTGCCAGTTCAAACACTATTGATGGCTTCTACAGAGAACCTGTAAAGATGTTTTATGCCACAAGACATGGACAGTATTTTTCTCTCATTAGTTACTCCACAATTCTTCATTTTACTCATGCTTCAGTGATACTGTCCATGCCTTAGGTCTAGTAGAACAGGATAAACCTAAAGCCATAGGATTCATCCATAAGAGACCTAAATAGAAAATTGCTCAGGACAAACTACCCATACCATTGGGTCAGAAATCATTGTGACCACTTTACACATTTCACTCAAAATGGTCAGGAAGCCTATTTCACAGCAGGTCCGTGCACCTTTTTAGTCACAATCAAAAGGAAAGAAATGAAATGAAAAATAAAACAGGAAAACATATAGCTAAACCAAAATGTTGACAGTCACCCTTTACCAGAAATATGGAGTAGGAAGTATTTGAGACAACTGTGACTGTGTGATGTTAAATTGTTGATTCCTTCATTGAAAATAAATTGTCATGTACGATTTTCAGAATATCTATATGGGTAAATTACTCACGATATACATTGTAAGGAGATTGCTTGTCACCGAGAAGTTCCTATCAAAGGACTAAATAAAAGAACAAGATCAAAGGCAGAGTTCCTCTCTGAAGGCATGGAACTCAGAGGTGAATAGCAATATACTTTTAATGTGAGGCAAAGGATATTTTATTTCTTATAATACATGGTGACAGCATCACCCATCGACAAAATGACCATGAAGAATAAAAGCAAAATCTGTAGTGCAAAATTAAATAAAATTTACTGTGTAATATTTATTTATTGTTTCAGCTAGAATAGACCAAAACATATTTAGTAATTTCTTACAAAAACATATTAGAATCAGTTCAATGTAAATCAGATTTAAAAAAGGCTGCAACTCAGAATGAGTATCAACCTGCAGAGAGATTAATTCTTACCTGCAATGAACGATGGCGTGGAAAAAATAAACATGTTGCCGTATTTCTCTCCTCTGTGCAGAGGCCCTATTAGTTTTAGAATAGAGAAGACCATAACAAGGAAAGGCGTTTGAACTGTAGGGTGATTGAGTCCATTACAGGGGGCCTCTCTATTGGACCATTTATCCAACCCATTGAACTTCAGGCCGCCTTCCTGAAGCAGTAAGCGATGCTGTGGAACACACTGCAGGATGACTCAGTGCTCGCCTTGGTCTCTGGTTCACTGTTGCTCTTTGTGTCCCAGTAAACACTGAATGTGGGAACGTGTCATAATGTATGAGTGTACATATCTTGACGTCTGAATGCGTCATTACCTGTCTTTTTCTTTAAATTACACAAGTATCAAATGATGTGTGGTGCTCGGAGCACAGAGGTATGGTTAAAATACATTTTCAAACATCACTGTGAGAAGCCTTTGTGCGTAAGTCTCCCACACACTGTTCCAGCATGAGAAATGTTAACAATTTCTCCTTTGTAATCTATGTCATAAATCCCTTCGTAATGCGAGCATGTAGGCTGACTTCTAGAGTACGTTGTTTTGCATCCAGCAAATTGTTATTGGTTGGCGGGTCACTGCCAACCGGAGATTAGCTCAGAACTCTTCATGCTTCGAAACACCTGCTCTGTGCGAGTCATATTCAAGCAGAGGCTGAGCACAATCTAGCATAATGGATTCATGGTGTTTTTTCTTTCTTCCGCATCCACAAACATGTATAAATTGGCCTTACTTCATTCAGGTGCAGCCAGGCTTTGTGCCGCTGACACTAACATTGCTGCCCCTGGTGGCGTGGGTCATTAAAGCAGTGACCGAAATCGAAAAAATATGGCCTCTGTGAGCGCCTTTTCCTTTCTGTAACTCCCACTCGAGCTTTCCCGTTCTTCTTCTACAGAAATAAGAGACATTTCATTGGTTTAGAATCATGCCATGGGTCAGCCATGTAATATTTTGGCAGGGGTCAAGGATACATGATGTCACTTTTGATTCCACAGGGATTCTGATCATTTGACGTTCAGAGTTTGGCCCACTGCAATATTTTGGGGTGAAAACTGAGCTATAAGAGTCTTAATTTGAAAAAATGCTAGAGTTCACTGGCTGGTTTCTGTGAATTTAGTCTCCGCCAGTTTTATAGCACAACATAACATAATATATCATGATGAGTGTATTTGTAAAGTGGGCGTTCACCCCTGAGCAGGTTTCTTGGTGCCATTGACAGATAAGTGATGTCAGTTGTCACACAAATCAATGACACTCACACCACTGAAGCCTGAATAGACTAAAATACAAACAATAAGCTAAGCATGCTAAGAGCCTTCTAAATTTCGAGAAAATTAATCAAGCATATCTAATATTATGGCCAAATTAAAAATGCTGCTTTCCGTCTGACCAGATGTCGCAAAAATTTATCCTCTAAATTTAATCTCTTTATGCCCAATCTGAGCACCTCTTTAAATGCTAATTTTCAGAAAACGAACAGATTTACACCAAACTAACAAAAGCACAATCACTAAATAAAGTTCTACTTTTGTGGCACGTTGGCCTAAATCTGTTCAGCTGTTTTTTCTGTATCAAAGAGCAAAGAACTCTTTGGGAATTTAAAAAGTGCATCCACTATGGGTCTTTCATGGCAAGTTTGTTGCAGATCTGTCTTGTCTAGAGGGGTCCGGAAAGAAGAGAGGGGTTACCAAAAGTGTAATTTCCCATTTGATTTCCATAGGAAGTTTTGCTCTCCACCACAGAAAAAACAGAGGGAGATAAATATTTAAAAAAATCCAAGAATAAATGTTGCAGGTGTTTCCTAGCCAGAGATAACATTATTAAATGCAATAATGTGTTCCTATGGAATAACCAACCCTACTATAGCATTGGGTCTTTTTCACTGTAAGGACATGTTTAACATTAAAATGTATATGCCCTACTTTTAAATACCATGCACCCTGCTTTATGGGCAGTAAAGTTGGCTTATTAATATATAAAAGGAGGGTTTAGGCCTGTCAAAAATGGGTTATTAGTACAGGTCAAAATTGCATTTTAAAACTCAAAGCCATACTACACATGGTAGGCCTGCACTGTCACTGTAGTGCTGAAGTCCACTCGTGACATTTAATTTACAGGCCCTGGGTACATCTTTGTACCATACACTAGGGACTAATAGGTAAGTTAAATATGCCAATTAGCGGTATGCCAGTGGGGAAGTCCATGCACTCTACCTATGGTTAGCCAGGGTAAAGTGCACAGACTTCTACAGCCAGCAAAAACAATCAAGGCAGAAATCTGGGTGTACACCGTGGAAAAGATGAACATTTCCAGCACTATTGAACATTCAAACTCTTGCTGTGAGGGAGTAATTGCACCCTAAAACAAAAAGGTTGAAGACATTGGGGCTGGTTCACAAAAGCATTTATGGGTGAGAGTGTGACTGAATGAGTGAGTGCACGCAAATGAAAATGAATGAGTGAGTGTGCGTAAAAATGAGTGTGAGTGGATGTAAGTCACCATAAGTCAGGATATGGTGATATGATTGTGAATCTGCCATTGGCCCTGGAATACTGATGGTAATTCTTGGTTTAGACACCCATGCCAAAATACAGGCCCAGGCAAACTTGACTCAGTTCTTAGCATGACATGCACCTGTGACAAAATACTGGCACTGGCACAGTGGGGGTAATTTTAGCATAAGCGCACCCATCATAAAATACTGGCAATGTGTTTCTTTGCATACAGGGTGCCCTTGTAAAATACTGGAGCTGGTACAATTGAGGGAATTCTTTGCAAGGAGACAGCCATAGCAAAATGCTGACTCTGTCACATTGGAGTTAATTCTTGGCATAAAGGAGGACACCCGTGATATATGGGAGGGAGTAACCATGACAAATAGTGACATTGACATACTAGAAATAATTTTTTGACAGATGGGTCACCTATGACATAGGGCTAGCATTAATGCCAACATTCTAGCACTGCATATTGTATCTTATTTTTGGCATTGAGGTCACCCATGACAAAATGCTAGCTTTGGCACAATGAAGGTACTTTTTTTGACATATGTGTGCACATATAGAACATTTTGATACAAATGAGGTCAACTCCAGAGGAGAATCAGGTTTCATTGTCTTGGTAAACCATAAAGGACTTGATTAATTGATGAGTGTCGCTTCAGAACCCATGACTTTAAAATGCACTATTTGACCTCATTTTTGCAAAATGTTCCCAGGTGGAGAACTTCTTTGAACCATTCCCTCTATGAGATCAGACTCACACACTTCACTCACTCACTATAGTTCAGGATAAGTATTACACACCCCATCCACACACTTTCATAGATCATGTCAGCACTCTATTATTAGTGGTATCGAAAACATACATTTGTCTCTATTTTGTTATATTAATCATAGTTATTATGGACCTTTATCAATGTTAATAACTGTCATGTCAGTAGGATTAAGGTCATATGACCCCACTTACTCAGAAGATTCGGGTTCATAGGTTTTATGATGCCACTTGCTGTGATGCCATTAAGGTCAAAGGGTATGTGATGTCACTTCCACTACCTCTGGCATTTTGGTGAATCAACGTCCATGCTGGTTGTCATTGCATCACTAGGGATAATCATATTCACTCAGCATGCAGCTTTGGGCTTCTTGATATACAAGAAAATAATCCAAGGGTATTGCAGGAAACCCTGTAGAAAATCTTCATTTCCGGTTGTTGTTGTTTCATGAGATTGACAAGAGTGCAAAAGACAAAGCTATTCCATTCGTTCTAATTTGCACCATTTGAATTTCCTTCTTCCTTGGATGCAGAGGTCGCAGAAGAGAGCAGGAAGTGCTCAAGTAGCATTCCAACTCCAAAGAAATTCACAGAATGTGCATGCTAGAGTAGCAGTGAGATTATTTAGTGTCAAGAAAGGACTGGTTTAGATAATACTCAAAGTAGAATTGCTTTATTACCAACAAACATTGAAGTCAATCAACTGCAGGTTCTAAGAAGAAGAAATACATTTTCATAGGAAAAAAAGGTTTACAGTCACCTGCAGCTAGGCAGATGATAATATGTTATTTTACAGACACTTGATATAGTGCTGAAACAGCTCACTCCAGGTGGAGTATCCCGGGGACAAAGACATGTCAATAGGGGACTAAAACAACAAAATCTCACAAAGAGAGAAGATTACAAAGCCAGGTTTTAATTAGCTTTTTAGAAGTCGAAAAAGTATGACATGTACCAATATGAGCAGGTAGCTTGTTCTAATAATATGGTGCAAGATACGAAAAAGAGCATCCTCCATTTCGGGTACTTCAAATATGGTGGGGGGGTGAAACAAGTGTGGTAACAGATGATCTCAGAGTCCTTGCCATGTGATAAAAGCTGATTCAGGAACAAAGGTACAGCAGACTCACCTCATGCAGGACCTTATAAGTAAGGCAGAGAAGCTTAAAAATACACTGTTTACTAGTGTTCCTGTTTTGTGAGCCAGTGCAAGGATCTCAGCACTTGGCCTATTTGAAAGCCTATACGTAAATGGCACGCCAAGTGTTGTGTCATGTTCTGGACCACCTGTAGTCAAGTCACAAGGGCTTTAGTCATAACCACCAACACTGCATTTCCATAATCCAGGTGACTAGTTATGAGTGCCTGTGTAACAGTCTCCATACAGTCAAGAGGCAGCCACAAAAACACCTTTCTACGAAGGCGGAGTATACCAAAACAGGTGCCACCAGTCACATTAATGTGGTCTACCATCGAAAGCTTATCATCCATTAAAAAACATGGTTTTTCACTACCTTTTTTGGGCAGGGTAGATTACCTAATTCCAGGGGCCACCAGTCCTCTGACCAATTATGAGATGCTTTGCCGAAAAAGCAAAAATTCAGTTTTACCCTCACTAAGTTGGAGAAAACTCTGCTTCATTCATGCAACCACAGTACACATGCAGTCCCCAAATCTGGATTTGTGAAGTCTATGTCCTGACCAAGCAACAGTACCCTTTGGGTGTCATCTGGCTGGATAGGACAGAATCTCAATGTCAACGGACCTAACAACCTCAGCCAGAGGGGCGACATAGGTATGCGAATATATCCCACAGTTGACTATGCCATGTAGCAACCTCTGGCGTCTTGAAATGGTTCAAGAATGAGGGCAAATATCAGGGGGGAGAGAGGGCACCCATGTCTAGTTCCTCATTTCATGTTCATTGTTGTGGACGTTGTACCATTGGCTTTGATCCCAGCTGTAGGATGGCAATAGCTCACTATAATCCATTGCAAGAGATAAGATCCAAACCCCAGGTGCTGCAAGACACCGTCAATGAATGTCCAATAGAGCTTAACAAAAGATTTTCGGTGTCAAGAGATAGGAGCAAGACATTCTTGCATTTCTGTTGAGTATTCTCGATTATGTGCAGCAGCTTTTTTGTGTTATCACGGCATTGGTGACCAGGAATGAATCCCACTTGGTCTATGTCTATTATGACTGGGAGATAGTAGTCAAGTCGTTGTTCTAAGATGCCCGTGAAAAGTTTTAGGTTGATGTTCAGAAGGGAGATGGGGCAATACGAAGAGCACATGGTCAGATCTTCACCTGGTTTTTGAATGACTACCACCGCTGCTTCGCATATTATTTTGGGAAGCTCGCCAGAGTCGGCAATGGTGTTGAAGAGCTTTAGAATAAGCTTATAGAAGTGGCTGTGTAGCCATCAGGGCCTGTGGATTTCCCAGCTTTAAGTTTAGATATTACAGTTATCATTTGTTCCTTTGAGATAGGTTCTTCCGAGGAGTGGCACCACTCTGAGGGGATGGGCCTGGGGAGTGCTTTTGCAGATAGCAGGAAACTTTTACTGGGTCCATTCGTTTCTTCGAATACATCTTTTAGAAGAAGCCACAGAATGCCTCTGATTTATTGTCCTGGGCTAGGTCAACCTTGGCTTGTGGTTATTTTGCAACATGCCCATAGGTGAACTGGGCCTTTAACTACACTGCAAGAAATTTCCAAGCCATATGGGCAGATGATTAGTAGCTATGTTTTCTGTGGAGAAGGGCGTATTACACTTTATCCCAGTCCAAGGCTTTTACCTGTGTTCTGGAGGCACAGACCTTCCTGTTGTTTTTTTGGGGTCCGAGCCTGTTAAGGCAATCAGTCACGTGTCTCAGAGCGAGTTCAAGCTTGTGCGTTTCATCCGCCAGTCTTTATTTTATACCAAGAGGCTTTTGATATAAAAATACTACTAGTGTATTCTTTAAGAGGTTCCCAGAGGGGTGCGGGAGTTATATCTGGAGTATCGTTCACCTGAAGAAAGTTAGCAATCTCCTCCTCCATTTCAGTTCTATTGGTCGGGTCCCTCAATAGGGACACATTGAGGAGGGTACATGGAGATCTAACGTCATCGTCAAGGGGGCATGATCCGTGAAGGCAATGTGCCCTACCTCCATGTTCTGGACTGGATTACAGGCATCAGACTGTCATCTAAAAGAAGTGGTCCTGTTGAGCATGTGACGTGTGCTGAGGAGTAAAAGCTATAGGCCCTATTCAAGGTGTGGACAGATCTCCAGTCGTCCAAGCTCTCACAACCACTCCTGAATGTGTGAATAGGCAGTCCCTGTGGTTTCATATTAAGAAGACATCCTGTCGACTGTATTGCCCATTGCTACATTTAGGTCACCTCCAATCAGGAGAGGCCCCTTTGAGTATTGAAAAGCATCCAATATGGATGTCCGAAGGATGGGCTCCTGGTAGGAGTTGGGGGCATAAAGGTTCACAACTGTGTAGGATTGGGACTCGCTCCAAAGAACATACCCAGTGCCTTGCCCTTGTCGTGCAAGTGAACCACAAGTACTTCCCCCTCAAAGGAACTACTATAGACGATAGAGACCCCCCACCCTCTTTTCCCTGGTTGAGGTGAAAAATTGTTGAAGGAAGAACTTGGATTTCAATCTACTAGTGTCATAGGCTAAGAAATGGGTCTCCTAGAGCAGGCAAATGTCAACTCCGGAGTCACAGAGGAGCCAAAGTATTGCCAATCATTCAGTCGGGGAGTTAAGACCATTTGTATTAAACAAAAGTACCTTAATCAATGTCAACGAAAAAGCACCAAGCTGTACGTGCTGAGACCAGTGTGTCAAGTACTGTATCTGTGACCCATGTGCATAGGGGTATTGTGCTGTATGAATCCTATGCATGTCTGCTTACTCATGATCAATTACCCCTCCCACAATAATCAACATAAAACAACATTACCAGTAAGTAAAATATTGCATTACAAGAACATAAGGTCATCAAGTCTACTGCTAGTGGGGGAGGTTCATCTTCTGATGGAAGTATAGTCCTCATCTACCCCACGCACCTGCTAATGTGTCCTCACCATCCTGCAGTGCCCTTCATTAGTTAAGTGTTGAGGTTTGCTTGCTCAGTGTAGGCTTAAGTTTCCTCTGTCACATCTGTGGTATCATCCGTTTGAGAAGTCACCTCTCTGAGTTTTTCAACCTCTCTGAGGTCCTAATTTTCGCTAGTTCCATTGTTTCGCAGGCGGTGAGGGGAGCTCATTGTGTTTCTTAGGGGTGCGCAATTGCCGGCGCAAGTCTGATCTCCCCTTGGGGATGGGCCCATCAGACCTCACGTCTTCTGCATCACTGAGTTCAAGAATTTGACGGGCCTCCTTGTCCGACCTCACCTGGGTCCTCTGCCCTTCCCAGGTGAAAATGAGACAGAAGGGGTGGTCCCATAGCCATGGAGGTGCTCTGTGATCCTGATCAGGTGACGGCACCTCTGAAGTGGGGAGTGAGCGATGTTGTTAAAGAAAAACTGTTTATGGCTGTCATACGTTACGTGGTCCTCTGCTTTTATCTCTTCCTTTTCCTCAAAGAAGTGCACACTGGTGAGAAAGTCCTGCAGAGCATCTTTGCTTTTTCTCCCTGGGTGGGTCCTGTGCGTGTGGTCTAGTCGCAGTGGAGGTTCAGAATATGGTGGAGCAGTTTTTGAACATAGCCAGCAATATTGTTACCCTCTGCATCACTTGGGATACCCCTTATTCAGGTATTGTTTCACCTGGACCTGTTTTCAGGGTCTTCTTGCTTGAGTACAAGGTAGTCATCTTGTTCCTTCAGAGTGAGAATGCGCTGCACAGCTGCATGGATTTCTTGGGAGCCCACATCCACCCCACCTTCAAGATCATATGAGCGGGAGTCAATGTCCGCAATGTCTTTCTGAATATCCCATAGGTAGCCTTTGATATCTGACTTTCTCCTTGATGTCCCACAGAAACTGCTGTAGAAAGTCTTCAGTGATTGAGATACCAAATGGGAAGAGGTGCACCTCATCGCTGGACATTTTGATTGCTGCCGAGGCATTTTGTGGTTTGTCAGTCTTGGGTTTATGCGGTAACATCTCATTGAAAGTTTTGTCTCTACAGGATCTGTTAGCATCCGATGTCAGTGTTGCTATGGTGGGTCTGCGTAGTGCCGGCCACCATGTCCTAGTCGATTGAGTTCAACGGCTGTCCCGCTGTCCAAGTTCTTTTTGTCCCTGGTGGGACAGCGTGTGGCTGGAGTTTTCATGGAAGCCTCGAGAGGCAGCTACAGAAAATACAGGCCCTGCAAGGCATACAGCGAGCAGTCCAAAAACAGCGGGCAGATTCCAGATGTCACTGCAAAGAACATTGCACAAAAGACCCATATTCAATCCAATCAGTTGTTGCACATCTACATCCAGTGACATATCAACAAATGACTGTCCATGTTTTCTTGGCCAGTGATTTTGCATCTGTTATGCTTGGGAAGTGGGACGGAGTTGTAGCGCAGCTTCAAATCAATATCCAGATTTTTTTGTGTGCCACTGTAGCAATCATCACTTGGAGCTAGCAGTGGGAGATGATATGAAGAAAATTTCAGGGGTAAATCATTTTTAAATTTTATTTGCTAAGCTATGTACTCTGTATCATATCGCATCTAAAAAGGCAGTGCGCTAAAGATATTGAGCAGTGTTTTCTTGTGAATGGACAGATTCCTTCCATTTGCTGGCTTGTTTCCAATGAAAGGAGTGTAAAGGGTGTTTGGCAGAGCTTTTCTTCACTACACTAGCATTCCTCAACAGCTGCTGCTGATCGTGATTCCAGAGACATAGAAGAATATGCAGGCCTTGACAATATTCTTACCTATTGCTCATTCTTATAGGATATTAGAACACTGGAATGTTGAACGCTACGTTGAAAACAATGGAGTGCTCCAGGCTTCTAATGGCCGGTAGAAGCCCAGAGCATTTCAACCCCCTCAGGCTCTGTGATGCCTCTGTTATACAAAGTAGAACACTATGCCCTCTAGGGGCGGAATGTTCTAATAGACTTAGCCCTTCGTAGCGGATTCTACCGTCCGCTTCCTTGTTAAACGCCCTCGCCATCGGCAGGCTCTAAGGCTATCTTGGTGTTATATTGGTGTTATATTGAATGCTCTAGTAGAACTGAGAGACTTTTATCGCTAGCTTCCACCCCCATGATACAACTCTTCCAGATCTGAAAAATTGCTCACAAGGGCAGTCAACGAATTTGAATTGATGATTAACACCCCTGGTCCATACACTGAAGAAGCCATGGAAGCTTGCAGCAGCCTTACTTTCAGGGACGTAAACTTGCATGAAATGAGCACATTTCCAGCAAAAAATGCAGCTCAAAAGCCTAGCTGAAAACTTAAAAACAAGATTTTCCCCCCAAAAACATTCCCTGTCAGCATTAAAGTGGGAGCACTCCTCAAAGAGACAACATGAAATTGTTGGTGCAGCACATAAAACTGCTTTGTCCCAAAAAATGGTCACAAGATTGCATCAGTATTCAAAATATTGACAAGGATCAATCAATCAAATCGATTAGTATGGCTCAGCTAATCACCCGAGAGGGTATTCAGGCGCTTGTAGGGTGTGAGGGACTCAGTCGAATAGCCAGGTCTTGAGCACTTTCTGGAATTCTGGTAGCGAAGGGGAGGTCCGGAGCTGTAGGGGGAGGCCATTCCATGTCTTCACTGTGAGGTAGGAGAAGGAGCGTCTTCTTTTCTTGCTTCTGTTGTTGCTGGGAGTGTGGGCGAGCAAGAGGGAGGTGGAGCGTAGTTGTCTGGATGTTTGGTGGAAGTTCAGGCGGTGGTCTTGTAGGTTGATCCTAGGTTGTGTAGGGCCTTGTAAGAACTGGTCTGCAGCTTGAACTGGCATCTCTTCTGCACAGGGAGTCAGTGGAGTTCCTTGGGGAGAGGAGTGATGTTGGCCCATCGGCTGAGGTCAAGGACAAGTCTGGCTGCAGCGTTCTGAATGGTCAGTAGTCACTGGGGGAGGTGTGCAGTGATCCCTGAGAGCATTGCCATAGTCCAGTCTGCTGGTGATGAGGGCTTGTGCTACAGTGCATCTAGTGCTCAGGGGGAGCCACTTGAAGATCGTTCTTAGCATGCGCAGAGTGAAGAAGTAGGCAGAGGAGTCTGCGTTGATCTGGGACGTCATGGTAAGCTTGCTGTCAATGATGATGCCAAGGCTTCTGGCGTGATCCGACGGGGAGGGTGCTGGTCCTAGTTCAGTGGGCCACCAGGAAGCGTTCCAGGGAGTGTTGTTGTTGCCAAAGATTAGTACTTCCGTTTTAGCAATGTTGAGCTTCAGGCAGTTGTTTTTCATCCAGTTGGCGATGCTCGTCATGCACCTGTGGAAGCTGGTTCTGGTGGAGTCCTTGGAGAGGGAGAGGATGAGTCGAGTGTTGTCTGCGTATGATATGAAGCGGGACATATGTCAATAGATTGTTGGAATTTCAGTCATCATATTCGTTTAGAGCTTAGAGCAGACTACAAAGTAGTGTTTTGTCCCTGCCTTCATACTCGGACTCTCTCTAGTGTTGAACAGTTTGAGAAGGCAGGCATGTCTCAGCCAGGCGAACCTGCAAGGGGGAGGGGAGTGGACGGTGAAATTCGCAGAAAATAATGCTGGTTTTTAGCTTCTTTAAGAAGGTGGTAGGGTAACAGACTTAAAGAAATCTCCAAGAAATACAATCAATCACGGAGAAGTTGCATCGTGAGATGTCAAAATAATCTAGGCCATAGGAAGTAGGCCAGAAATATAAATGGCTTCCTGTTGTGCAACAGCAATGAAAGAGCTGCACAAGACAAAAGCACTGCTCTGGGGTCTTTCATCACCACGCAAGCACAGACTCAGAAAATATTCTCAGAAATAAATATATTTTAAAAAGCATTTAATTTGGAGAGAGGTACAAACTGTCCACGAGTTACTTGCTTATTGTACATCACACCAAATAAATTTTTCATGCAATTGGGTCAGAATAATTAAGAGCATTGAGCCTGAGAGGGAAAGCATGCCCTTTGTAAGACACATTGCCATGCCCGAACAAAGCCGTGCAGAAGGGTCTGCACATCTTCTGATGCATGAATACTGTTAAATCGAGAACAGACCATCTTCCTGGAATAAAGGAACACACTTAAATCTGACCTACATGGAACTAAAATACAAGAAAGTGAAAAGTACATGCACTATGTTCCCACCAGAGACACTTAACGCCAGATGAAAAATCCAGCATTTTTTTCCTGGGCAAATGATTGTCCAGAATAACAGTTTTTTAACCATTGTATCCGATATAAGTGCATGGTAATACAACATACCTACGTTAACCTTTCTTTCTTCAAATATCAACACGAAGTAATAGAAAATCAAATGTTTTGCTGCTTACTGACAGTTCTGTGCCTCACTTTAATGTACAAAAATGCACCATAAACAGTAAACAATGTTAAACTATAGCGGGACAATGTTTGGCGACCAGGAGGCAGTGACTCTCTGCATTATTCTCAGTCCCAGATTTACAAACACTTTGGGTTTGCGTAACGTTTTTAAACCAAACCTGACTCAAAGTGTAGTGTTGGCATATACAATCCAACAAAAATCACAATTTACTTTGCGTCAAGGGGCATTCCATGGGCATTCACATGCAACTACCCATGGGTTTTGATTCATTTCAAACCCATATCTACAAAGAATTTTAGACAGGGATTTGTAGTTAAATCCTGCGCCTCCTTACCGCAAGCATAGTGAGGCATAATTTCTCTTAATTTTTCCCTCTTTACTTGTGTTCTGCATCCTACAGCACACATACCTAGTGGTAAATGCCTTAAAGCATAGTTTTTGTACTAGAAGGAACCCCTTCAAGTACAAAAACTATGCTTCCCACAATGTAGACACCCTTGCACTATGGCACAAGGGTTTCTGCTTTGGCACATGACAGCCAGAAGTGTACCAGTGCAGGGAGAGAGCAAAACAAAGCCACATCTCAGTAAATATGGTGCTATTCTGCTCCCTACCATTCAAGCGGCACATCAATTTTACTTGACATTGAGTGATTGTTTTGTAAGTTTGGGACTCAGTGTGTTGTGTAGAATTCTCTTCATTGTTATTGTGTTGTGTATTTAACTTAAGTACAGAGTAGTGCTAACTAAACTGAAAAAATGGACAGAAGACGTTTGCAAAATATTTGCAGAAACAAATAATTTGCATGTCCATCTGCAGTGTAAGCATTTCCACAAAACTGATTTGTGGAATTCCTTCTACAAAGAACAGTGTAAATTGTGCTTTCATTCTGAACTGCATGAAATGTGCATGCCCACATTTACTATGGATCAGTATTCAAGAGGCTTCTGCTCACTACCTTGTGGTAGATTGCATTAAATAGGTGCTGATATTATAGAAATAAGTGGGGAGCACCCATAAACATGGGCACAAATTAGGTACTTCTAATGCTGCTGAGCACAGACTACATATGTCCATCCATGGTAGACAGAACTAAAAATATAGGGGCATATTAGCAAGACCCACGTTAAAATTATCGCCGTTTTAGCGGCAGGAAACTGCCGCTAAAACGGCGATAATGGGCTTGCTAATATGCGTTATAGAATTCCAATAGAAGCCCAGGTTAGATGTGCAGGATATCTAACCTGGGCTTCTATTGGAATTCCATAACGCATATTAGCAAGCCCATTATCGCCGTTTTAGCGGCAGTTTCCTGCCGCTAAAACTGCGATAATTTTAACGTGGGTCTTGCTAATATGCCCCATAGATACTTAGCGGGAGCCGGGAGTGTTTTTAGACTTCCAATATATGTTTCAGACCCCAAGTAGGAGGTGTATAAATTAGTGTTTGATTTTATTTCTATTTTTTAATTTTACCGTAGTAGCTGAAAGAGCTGTTAAATCCTTATACGCTGTGAGTCTCTTGTCCCCGTGCAAAGCACTTGTTTGACATTTGGGCTACTTTGCACTTCAGCTTTCATAACTTTTATTCACAAAGATATCCAAGTCAAGTGTGTGTTCTTTTTTCACATGCTGGGAATTGTAAAGGTAAAGAGGGCTTGTGGTTTTCTACTAGAGACCCTTAGAAAATAGTCAAAATATAAAAAGGTTTTTTAAAAATAAAAATTGGAACAAAGTGTTGTGCAAAAAAGTGTGGTTAATTTTCCCAAAAATTGCATCAACAAACAGCTTGATGCGTTACGATTCTCTACTCCTAGCTTTCAAACTTGGGCAGAGTTGAGGGAAAAACATGTTTTTTCACCACAGGTTTGCAATTTTCTAGTTGTGGTCAATATTTCCTATTTTTTATGGTTCTACCAACTTGCAATTTGAGCGGGAAACTGGTGTGAAACCTGTGATGAACCAAGAAAACAATACATTTCCAAACACTGGACAAAGACCTGAATTCAGCAAGGGGTCACCTGCGCAATTCACCCATGGTTTTTCACATTTAAACTAATTGTTGAAGTCATAAAATATTGGAAGTAGATGTGGATGTAGAAGAGGAAAATGAGAAATAGGCAACAAAGCTTTCATCTATGAGTTTATGCGTGAACGTTGAGGTACAAAAGTACTATATCATAACAACCGACAGACTCTTCTAGTGTCACAGACACATAGGGGCATATTACCAAGGAAGTGGCGGAGAGAGGCGTTAGCTGTCTTGGCTTAACGCCTCTCTCCACCACTTCGGAAACGCCAGGATGCACCATATTAACAAGGATATGGTGCAGCCTGGCATTTCCCCCTGCGGTGGCGCTAAGTTACACAACTTAGCACCAGCGCAGGCACCCTTGCACCAGAGTGCCAGGGTGTCTGCGAGCAGGGAGGTTTGTTTATGTGTAGGAAGGAGTTCCTTCCTGCACATAAACAAACCTAAAATGCCATTTTGTAACTTCCATGTGTGCTGCTTCGTGCAACACACATGGAAGTTACAAAATGGCATTTTGAAAAACGGTTTGTTCATGTACAGGAAGGGACACCTTCCTGTACATGAACAAACCATGGCATTTTGCTTTTTCCATGTGTGCTGCACAAGGCAGCTCACATGGAAAAAGCAAAAACGAGGAGAAATAAAGCATTTCTCCTCGTTTCGCCACCTTAAGACCAGGATTTTTCTGGTCTTAAGTTCGACGCTGCCACCTATTATCGCCAAACCTGATAATAGGTGGCAGCGTCGACTTCAATGGGTGTTGCGGTGGAACACCCACCGCAACACCCACTGCACGCCCCCTTTCATGCTAAGTTTAGCGTGAAAGGGCCCTATTATCAAGGCAGCGTTAAGCCACTTGAAGTGGCTTAACGCTGCCTTGATAATAGGGCGCTGACCCCATCGCCACCACAACGTCACAAAAAGTGACGTTGTGGTGGCGATAGGGGCTTGATAATATGCCCCATAGACTTTGCAGGTTGTCCAGAAACCTGCAATACCCGGAGCCACCAATAGACTTACAATTAATATTTATTGTATAACAACCCAGCATCAGTTCATAAACAAAAATACAACGAATAAAAATTGGGTAGAAAGGAAAGCTAAGTATATTTGAAAAGTACTCAAGATTCTGAGTTGAGGGATAAGTGTCATTTGCACCAGAGTATTTTCACAAAACGTGTTTTTATGGACACTGCCACGCAATTGGAAGCTAAAACTGTAGAGAAGCTCAACAGATAATAACACATGTCCCACCATCCTGCGTTTCCACACTTCACTCGCTACAAACAGTACTCCACATGTGTGGGTGGGCCTATCACATGAGATATGAGTGGCTCAAAAACGTGACCATGTAAAATTATTTAAATTTTACCTGTGTATCTACTTTTTATCTATATTATTTGTGTCGATAATCATGATTGTATTAAAATGTTGTTTTATGATTTTGATGTATATTTTGTTTCATGTGTTTATGGGTTGTAACCTGAAATAAACATTTTATAGTACTAGAGCGGGGAAATAGTGTTTGGAGAAGATAGAATTTCATGGTGGTGGTTGCCCGCAGTATTTGGCTTTGGCTCAGCAGACACTCAAAGAAACATGCCAGCTCCAGACATTTGTAAAATCTAGAGAAACACCAACAACTTTTGTCTTACTCAGAAAGCACTGCAAACTTCAAACTTTGGGTAATTCTGCAAGAAAAAAATCCAGGATTTGCAGGGAATGGCAAAAGTCATTCCATCCAGTAGTCGCCGATACAAATGGTTCCCCTCTTGTGGTTGTGCACCTATTGCCCAGGACAGGAAAGGCCCAAAAACATCAAGAAAGGTGTTTACACTTAAGATCGAATGTTGGGATGTGTGTGGCTCCAGTACTTGGGCCTGGTATCGGCTCGCACCCAGTGTAATCAAACAACCCCAGACATTTCTGAAAAGTAGACATCCAAGGGAGTCCAGGGTGTGTGGCTTGTGTGAATTCCACTACTCTCTCTTACTCAGATTGACCCTTCAAACTTTAAGTAAAGAAAACCACAGAGTTTACTTACATTTCTGTGAGAGAATGTTCCATCATTTATAAAGAACACAAACGTAATGCCACACTGTATCCCATATTTCTCCTGATTAAAAAAAAGTAACCCACTGTAGGTAGTCATGTTTTGCATGAAAAGTCAGATCCAAAAACAACAGTAGAAATGTCAGGAGAGCTGCTTGAAGTTTCGAATGACTTTCTGGATGTTAGTAGCTGCAGTATTTTGGCCCGGGGTCAGTCAGCACCAAGGGAAACCTGTCAGCTCTTAGTATTTCAGAAAACTAGACACTTAGGAGGGTGGTGTAGCTGGTGTGGATTGCTGAGTTTGCTTCACAATTATCAAACTTTGTTTAAAATAACTGAATTTCCTCACTGGTTTTAAGAGATAGCTCCAGATTTTGTAGAGAATATGAAAAGTCATACTACTTAGCATTCCTTCACTTCTGTTAAGCAAAACAGTACCCCACTTGTGTGCATGGGCTTATCGCCCAGAAAGAAAAGGCCCAAAACCCATTGTACAACATCAAAAAAGCTGCTTGCAAACTAGAATTATGTTTAGGCTGTGAGAAGGTGCAGTACTTGCCCCTTGCCACCAACACCATAAGGAGGAACAAAATGGCTATAGTAACTCAATGTAGCAGTGTGAGTTTGTGGCACATCTTGGAAAGTCAAAGGACTCTACAATCTGATCAAAAGACAACATATTCTAACTCATCTTTGTGAAGCAAAAACTAGTATACCCATCATTTAAAAGACCCATGTGATTGAAAAGGAATTGGTCAAACTCAGGTGTAAATAGGTGGCAGAAGTAGCTTTCTCACAACCTGAAAACAAAAGAAAATGTATTTGTGATCTTATGTGACAAAAAACCTTAACCTTGCCATTAGCTCAATGAAATCAGATTAGAAAGTAGGTGGTTTAAAATCACAGCCACCACCGTAAAATCAGATAGAACCTCATCAACAATTGTGGCCTCTTTAATAATCAAAGAGTGCTTTACACTGGCGGTACTTTGTGTTGGTGGATTTTTGATTTGACATACCAGTAAAGCGAATAGTTTATTTCAGATTTGCAACCAGATCAGAGGCAGCTCCTTTGCTAGGGCAGAGGAGCGTCGCCGCCCCACCCCCCTCACCCCCCGCCAGCAGCCTTAAGCCATGAAAAAGAAAATGATCATAAACCAGGTTTATTATCATTTTTTTTTTCTTCTTGCAGATGAGTTTTGAGGGCGGGGCCATCGAGGGTGGGGGAGTGAGGGGCGGGCACGAGAGGAAGTGTTTCGCACTGGTATCAGTGTGCACGATGGGTTGGCCGGCCGTCTCAGGCCGGCCAAACCATTATGTGCACTGAAACTGTCTCCAACCTGAGCTGCATTGCTGGGTTGGAAACAGCAGGCACAGGCTCCCAGTCTAACTGGAAGCACAAATTTACGGCGCTCAGGCCAATCCTGACGCTACCTCAGGATTGGCGGCAGTGGAGTCTGGGAGCCTATGCCTGCAGTGGAGAGGAGCTTAGAAGAGCATAATGCGGCCGATCAGGCGATGCAGCAGGTAAGTTTTTTTATTTGTGCCGTCTATCCGCCCCCTCCACCGCCCGCCTCCCCCCCACCCCGCTTGCCCCTCTTCCGAGACACCGGGCACTACTGAATTAGATTGGATATCATTTTGTTCAGATTATTACGGACCAGATTCTGATGGTAAGAATAAAAGAAATTATATGTTTAATTTTCATTTATACTCAAAATATATATACACAAAATATGTGTATAAACACACATATACATACATAGCTGTACATATATAAAATAAAAAAATCTTAAACTTATATAAATATGTAAATTATTATAGAGGTATATGGTTTTAATATTTTGATTTTTGGGGGGTCATTTTTAAGGGTGGATTGGAATTTTTTGCATTCAGTGATGGGTAGAGTTTAGGGTAGTACGGGATTGTTAGGGTTCTGGTAAAGGTAGTGTATAGTGTTAATAAGGTTTTTTTTAAGTTGAGGTATGTGTAGTGTACCGGGTTAGTAAGGCTTTTAGGGTTAAGGGATGGGTAGAGTCTGCCGTAGTAAAGGGATCAGGGATGAATGTTTTAGGGTTCTGGGGTGGGTGTAGGAGGATAACCATAAAAAAAAAAATATATATATATATATATATATAGATAGATATATATATAGATATAGATATAGATATATATATAGATATAGATATAGATATAGATATAGATATAGATATAGATATAGATATATGTATCAAAACAATACCCTTTCAGGCATAGAGTGACGCATAAATTATGCAAAAAGAAGCAGAGAACTCTGGGTAGTTCTCAAGTTTAGGTGGAAAGCAGCTCCTGTATAGAGCACTCTCAACACCAGCCACACTCTAGATCTGCTCACTTCAAATGTCTGCTTATCTATCAAAGTCTTGAAGCATAGGATTAGCACAGTGCCATCCACGCCGAGATAGAAAGGGACAAAGTCTTTTGCCATTTCAACAGCAAAGTCTTTAAGCATAGGACTAGCACAGTGCTGTCCATGCCGAGCTGTAAAATGACAAAAGCCAATTACGACTCCAGGCACAGTATTACAGCTATATATATATATATTAAACTTGGCTAAAGTAATCCAAAGTAATTTGACAAATGTCTAATAATTCAACCTAAATGCCATCCAAGGTATGGCTTAATGGTATGTAACCTATATGAATCTGAACAGATGACCTACAACCGTCTACACCAACAGCACTTAATGGTGAGAGGCGATTTCTACATGAAAGCCTTCATGGATAGGAAGTCCACAACAAGAATTATTCCAATTGTATTCTGAATACATTTAAACAAGTCTTCGCTAAATTGTTCCAAGATAAAAAAGCTTTTTGATGTACAGAGACCTCTTCACCCATCCATACAGGAATTAAGGGGCATATTAACAAGGGCCAGCGATAATTATCGCTGGCCCCACATAGCGATAGAAATATTATCGCCGGCTATCGCTGAAAATTATCGCCATGATAACGCTATATTTACAATGCATAGCGCTATGGCGATAATATTTCAGCGATAGCGGTGTTTGCCATGGAACATCGTTGGTTTTCCAGCGATGTTCCATGGAAAACAGCTGATAACATTGCTGATACGACCCTGTGGTCGTATCAGCATAATCCACCTACCATTATTAGTATGCTTTAGTCTGGAATTTAACAGACGTTAAATTCCAGCGTTAAGGCCGAGGTAGCGCGATTTTTTATCGCTGCACCTCCTTGTTAATATCGCGAAGCTGCCTTCGCGATATTTTCATGTGTTGTTTTCACAGCCACGCCTTCTTTGCATCTCATTAGCGATGCGAGGCGAGGCTGTGAAAAAACGGGCTCTACATCAAGGAAACACGCGCTAGCGTGTCCTTGATGATATTGCGATATAATTATCGCCAGTTATCGCCCGAAAACGGACGCTAAAGCGGCGATAATTATATCGCCAGCCCTTGCTAATATGCCCCTTACTTTCTATTGCAACCTGTGCAAATCTTGTCAAATTCAAAATTACCTCTTCACTTGAAAAAAATCCACTGAACTAATACATTTTGAGTTTTGACCATCACTATGCATTTGTCCATGAGACCATCTTCAGGACTACCATAAATATAACATATGTCAAACAAATCGTCGTTCTGTAACTCTACTTTGTTTAAGGTGAATAATCATCAAGAGATACAGGTAAATGATATAGGTAAATGAACTCTGGTGCTTTATTGGGCGGTGTAAATAAATATATTAATATATTAATCCAACTGCTGACTGCTGAACTTTGGCTGCGCTACAAAATCTAACAGAATAAACTCTTTCAACTGAGAAGTGGCTGAGGACTGGAAATTTATTTACACCATCCAATAAAGCACCAGAGTTCATTTACCTATATCATTTACCTGTATCTCTTATATTTATGGTAGTCCTGAAGATGGTCTCATGGACAAATGCATAGAGACCGAAACGTCGACACTCACACTCTCTTCTGGAAAATAATGTACAATGAGAAGAAGTGTTTACAATAGTGGCATTGAAGGATCATACAATTGTATCTATTTTCCTTGTGTTACATTGTTTATATAACTGTGTAGTACCATTGATAAATTTCAAAAGATAAAAATTTGTTTTCTATATATACCCGTGTTTTGAATATTCATTGTTCCGTGATAGATTCATTGGTCCTTATGTTTTTACAAGGAACAAAATTATTATTTTTTAGATAAAAGATGTTTGAATAACATTTCTGTGGCAAGTTTATCAACAATTCTTGCAGCTAAAAAATATTTATCAAAAGCAATAGAACAGAGTATTTCAAACAAATCCCTTGAAGGCGTTGTTTACCCGTTTATTTGAATTGCCCAAGCCCTCAAGGGTAGATTGGGTTTCCCATTATATTGAATTACGAAATAAACAAAGCAAAACGAATTTCATTCAAGCACACGCAGGTCCCCATCAACGAAATCAGCCCCCAGCTCGGCAGCATGCCAAAACGCCCAGTAGCCAGTCCGGTCGTGACTATGTCTGATTAGGTCTCCATGTCAATTTTCTTTAACAATTAATTAAATACATCTTCCAGATGGCACTTTAAGACAGTATTTCTCAATGATTCACATGTCGTAAAACACTAGGGCTGATTCAAAACCTTTTCATTGTCAACACAGACATCTCACTAAAGGTTATATGAGATGCCTATACACTTCAAGGCAATCACTTCCAGAAGTCACAATGCCATTGTGCACTTAATAGTGCATGTGAAACATGTCAAGTGTTTTCTTAACAGGATCCCTAATAGCAGGGTAAAACACGATAGGTAGAAAAGAAGAACCCAGTAGAAATTCAGCAGAATCTCCAGCTACAAGGGATCACAAATCAGAAACTGTTGCCCTATTGCCGATCTTACCACCTGTTGCTCCATACAACTCACAGAACACTCCTCTTAGTGACTGCAAACATGAAAACATCAGTGCGGACTATGCAGCAGAGTGCCCAAGTACGCTCCAAGTGTAGGGTTCCACAATGCTCCACCCAACCTCACAAGGATTGTGTCGCCTACATGTCTGTACCTGCTGGTAATCTCTTAATTTTCTTGCCATTCTTGATGCAGATGTAACACTACAAAACCACGTTCTGATGAGATATCATGAATATATCTAAGCAAATTTAAAAAAGCCACTAAAGTGCATTTTTCAAAGTTGAAGGTTACACACACACATGCCCTTGGGGCATGTGTGTGTGCAACATGGGTGCACACCACAATTTCAGAAGTGCAGCAGGGTATCCTTCTGACACCCTTGCACCCTTGAAATTGCATGCACAGTTTGCGAGCCTGTAGGCCCATAGGAATGAATGGGAAGCCATTCCTTAATTGCGACTCGCAATTTGCGAGTCGCAATTAAGGAATGTTTAGGAATCGCTATTTTTATAGCGATTCCTACATGCATAGGCTTTTGCGAGTCCTTAATTGCGAGTCCTTAATAATCGCAATTAAGGCCTCGCAAAATCATACCTTGATGCATGTGCCCCTTAGACATTAAAATAGAATTCAATAAAAGTGCACTACTGAGTATCAAACCAAATAAAAGACAGGTGCAACTATATAGGACGTCAGACCCTTTCCAGGGGGCCACAAGGCAGGCATGGGCTCGTTGGCATCAAAGTTCCAGTTATATCCAGCGAGTCCTAAAAATGCTCTCACTTGAGCCTGGGTGGTGAGTACCCTCCATTCCCACACAGACTGGATCTTAACCTCCAACAGGTGGGTCTACCCGTTGCCCATCTGATACCCAATTTGGACTACAAAGAAATGCCCCACCTGGCACTTGGGTGCCATAATGATCAGTTTCACTCCCTGTATCATGACCAACACTTATTCTAGGGCCTCAGGTGATCCTTCTGTAAGTTGCTAAAGACAGCTATGTCATCAAGGTAGACCACACTGAACTTCTGCATCTCTTAGGGACAGTTCATTTGGTACTGAAAAGTAGCTGGAGCAATGGTTGAATCCCTGGCAGTTACCTGGGTCGACATGCTTGCTCCTGGCCCACTATGACAGAATCAGCATGATACAGACACATCTGCTGAAAAAAATCCACCCAACAGGCCCTGAGCACCAGAGGTACCTGGCAGCAAAAATTGTGGCATGATTGAGAAAAGAGAGGATTTCAGCAGAATGGAATGTGCGGTGCCATATCGTTTAATATGGCACCAGGCGATGCCAAGATGCCAAGATGTAGCTAGACCACCTGCACAGCTGAACATAGTCATGTGTATTACTTGGCCCTGGTGGCTAAAAGACGATGTGAAGGGGTGGACGGTGCCTGGGAAACTCAGCATGAGCACCAACGTGGCAAGCGGGCTGAAATGGAAAGGCCTCCATTGAAGGTAAGAGGCCAAGTCAACATAACATGCAGGAAGTGGTCATTGAGGTGAGATCCCCTAGGGGCAAGGAACCCTAAATTCACCCTGGAGGGAACTCATGATAGGGTGCTAGTAACAGAGAAGCATGAGACAGAGTCTGTCTCGCAAGATGTTCACCAACGTCTTAAAGCAGAAAAGGGGGTCCATCGCTAAAGGAGGGGAGAATTGTGATGGGCTAAAGCGTGATGTTCAACATACCGGGTGAGACTTTGCCAGAGAGGAGATCTTGGGTTCCCATTGTAAATACTAGAGCCCCCACTTAGGACACTATCGAATGACCTGCCACATTTGTTGTTGGATTCCACCCAAAAAAAGGTTCCCAGGAAGGGCCACTGGCCTTCTTGGCTAAGTCAAAAACTAATCTGGGATGGCAGATAACTATCGCTGTGGAGAAGAAGTTGGCTTTTGAATGGAGCTGTACAGGAAAATAACGAAGGCAAACCTTATGGAGAGTCCATGTTCCTTTAGAGAATAACTAAAGGAAGTACTCAGAAGTGACACTGAGAAAAGCTTACTTGAACTACACACAAACTTGAGCTCCACGTTTGGGCACCTGAGACAAGATATGAAGTCAGTGGGAGTCAGAGTTGTGGAACTGGAGCGCAGCGTTAATGTGCTGGCATCATCCAAAACAGGTTTGCAGCAGTCTCTGCAGGCCCTAGAATCAAAGTTGATGGACACATGTTGAAAACTGAATAATTAGAAAATAGGTATTGGAGGAAAAACCTGAGGATTACAGGCCTTAAGGAGGATGGTGAAGGCCCGGATATTGAGGTGCTCATGGTGGACATGTTCTCATCTATTTTGAGAGAAAACCATCAAGCTGTGCACTTGGACTGGGCGCATCAAATGTGTTCCCAACAACTATAGAACGCTCAAAAGCCTCAGGACACTCTTGTGAAGTTTCATTACTTCTTCAAAAGTGAAGAGGTGTTGAAAGTAGGAAGGAGCCAAAGAAAGGTCACCTGTCAAGACTATTCATGTTTGATGTTCCAGGCTATCTCACACCCCATGTTGTAGAGGAAATCGAACTTCAGGCCCATTACAGATAACCTAAGAGAAAAGTTGCTAAAGGTGAATATATTGATTTGGTATCACCTTTGAATCTGATATCAGACTACACCACCTCATGGCGAGAAATGGAGCAACAAAATTGCATCAGAGGGCTTGATTCAAGAGGTTCAGTTTGGAGAGGAGAAGGCAACCTTAGATTCGGAATCAATAGCTGCCAGGAAAGTTAGTTGTAGGCTACATTGTAGAAAGTCAGGGAGTTCCTCCCCTCTGCAATCCGGTAAAATAGAATTGTGATCAGTGTAATTATGAGTAAGAGATTACACTTAATCTACGGTTTTCATTATATTTCTTTAACTGTTGATTGTTTAGATTATAGGGGAAGGGTGGGGAAAGGGAGGGACACACATGATCAACTAAGGGCTGCTGAATGAGGAAATGGTTATGGTCTGTGAAAATTACCTGGCATATTAGCAACAACTTGCGATAATTATCGCAAACCGCGCTTAGCGCGGTTTTTTTTATCGCCAGCTATCGCTGGATTTTATCGCGGAGATAACACGTTATTAGCAATGTTTATCTCCAATGCGATAAAATATCCAGTGATAGCGGCGAATCCCAGCAATAACGCGAGAATTCCAGCGATAAATTCCCATCGCTAAGGAAAATCTCGCTAATAGGCAGGTGGGGACTTAACCGTAGAATCCACCTCCCATAGACTATAATGGGTAAGTCAGGTTTCTACCAGGTGTAAAAATCCAGCGCTAATCGTGGTTAGTGCGTGTTTTTCTATCACTTCGTGGGCATTGCTAATAGGCGATAGGTATGTTAGCGACTGCTTTCAGTCGCTGTTAGGTTGGGAACGCCTCCTTTGCATGTCATTAGCGATAAATATCGCTGACATGCAAAGCGGCACCCAAACCAGTCGCTATCGCCTGGAAGCTGTCGCTAACACCTGTTAGCGACAGCTTGCTGATAGGGCGATAAAAAAATCGCCGCTTTAGAGGCAAAAAGTGCCGCTAAAGCGGCGATAAAGCCCTTGCTAATATGCCCCTACATCCCTTAATACCAAGGTTTAATAGCATAGTCAAAAGAGGAACTATCTGGGTAACATCCAGCCAGTGGTTAATTTGAGCTGGTGATTGCAGGTCGGGCCGGCAGCACTCATTTTGGGAACCACACTTATTTTTCCTCATCAGTGTTTCACTCAGAGCAAGAGAAAGAAAACACAAATGATAGAAATAAAGAGGAATAAAAAGACAGAAAAACTGTGAAAAAGGGAGAAAGCAAGTGTGAAAAACAACCTGCAGGAGTAAGGAAAAGGGGCAATGAGTTTCTGGTGGTGAATGAAAAGGGGTGTGGAATCAAGACTATTCAGCCTTGGTATTCAGCAACCCTGATATTCATAGTTCAGTCATAGTACTTTTGAGTAAAACATTGGGCCCATCACTTATTGTTTTACAATCTGAGGTGGGACGCTCAGGACAGATCCTCAAGGGGGACAGGACATGTGGAAGCTTTTCTATGAAACTAAAGTAGATCCTGAAAGAGATGAGAATCAGAGACATAGGGAGAAAGCTTCACACCTTAGATGTGTGATACACTTACTACTCACATGTACATCGCTCACACTCATGCATAGATTACTTTCGTCTGAGTAATGCACCATTGCAGCAGACATTGGATCAATTGCAGTATCGGGTCATGCCCTGGTTTCCATAGACTTGCAGCTCAGTAGGAACTCTGGGATTACACCCTTTCCTCCTATGAGACCCAGTTTTCTGTGGAGAGATTAGTCAGCAAATAGACAAATATGTCACCTGGCAAGGAGTCTGGGAGGCTCCCACCTCAGGGAGCTAATGGCTCTGGAAATATAGAAACTTGAAGCAGAGGTAACACAGGCTGAGTCAGACTAGAAGAACTACAATACAAATTGCTGGTGATGAGGAGATAACTAAGAATGACATATACTTTTAAGGGAGAATTTCACTGTCTCATTTGAAAAGTTAGCCATATGTGACCCGAGATAAAGTAGGGAACCATTTGGCTAAACTGCCGAGAAGGGATTACATTAAAGAGATCATTAAAGATCTTATAACTGACATTGGTAGATTATTAGTAAAAGAGGAAGAAAAATAGAGGAATTTAGGAAATATTTGCTACTCTCTACTCTCGAGTGACTATTCCCTGACAGAAGAGCAACAATACATTTAAAGAGCTGGCCTTCACAGCCTCAGAAGGGCACAAAGAGAAAAACTAGATGCTCCAATCCAAGTAGAAGAGAGGAAACCAGCACTTAAATACCTAAAAAATGAAAAAGCACAGGGTGTTGATGTTAAACAGGAGTTTTCTACAAAACATACTCCATAAAATAATTCTCCGATTGTCCAAATTATTTCATTTTGTGCTAGTAATAAGGCAGTCACGAAATCCATGGGATAAACCATTATAACTGTAATCCCTAAACAAGGTAATGATATAGGAGATGTGTGGCTCATATAGACTGATTGCATTTCTTAATATAGATGCAAAGCTGTGGACTAAAATTCTGGCTATTACTTGAATGTTATTCTGCCGCTGTTAGTTCATCCTAACCAGAGTGGTTTTGTCAAGAACAGACAAGCACATGATAACATGCAAAGGATGGTTCACCTGGTTGAAAAAATAAAAAAATAATCGGCACCAGCAATTTTGCTATTCCGAAACGAGAAGAAGGCTTTCGGCCAGTCTTTCCTTCTTGAAACAGGTCCAAGAAGGAACGGGGTTTGGCTTAAAATACACAGATATTATTTTGGCCAATTATGCGTGGGCCATGGGAAAAATAGCCTTCAATAGCCAGTTATCACAGTCATTCCACTTATACAGAGGCATGAGATAGGTCTTTCCCCTGCCCCTTTTACTGTTTGCCCTTCTCATTGAACCTTTAGCATGTCATATTAGAGTCTCTCAGATATCAAAGGAATCTCATGCAGACCGAATGAGGAGGATAAGACTAACCTGTCTGCTGACAATGTCCTACTTACCTTAGGTTCTCTTACAACATAACTACCACAAGTTACTAAAGAGTTGGAGCTAAACTTCAATAAATCAGGAATACTTAACCTGTCCTTTCCTTGAGGAAGTGCAGTACCTTGGAGAGATACGTTACTTTAGGTGGACATAGGGCTACATCTGATCTCTAGGTATTACGATTACACCGAAAATACTAGACTTATATTAAGTAATTACCTCCACATAAGTCTAGTATTTTTGGTGTAATCATAGCAGAAAAAAAGAGACATGGAAGCCTGGTTGACGCTGTAATCTCCTGGGCGGGGAGAGTAAACATTTTTAAAATGAATATTCTGCTGAGGCTTCTCTGTATGTTCCAAGCTCTTCTGATACCTATTGAAAAAACATTTATAGCCTAGACACAGAAGTTAATATTGAAATTCATACCATGACTTTCATGAAAGCTTTTGTAGCGACCTGGAACAGAAGGGCGAATGGCAATGGCAGATCTGTTTTTGTATTATGTAGTGGCCCAACCACGAAGAGGTGTAGAATGGTGAAGTTCAGATCGGAATAAAATATGGACACATATCTATCATGCTATAGTAAGCAGACTTCTGTGGGACTGAGCACTCCAGTTAATGCCAACCTTAAAATCTGGGATGAGCTGACAGAAAAATGGGTAGTTGAGGAATGATGTGAGATAGGTTCCATTACTAGATAATCAAGGAGTTCTCACAATGTAAATCTGAATTCTATCTGGATAAACAAGAGAGACTTAGATATGCTCACATAAGACATTGGGTCCTTATTCAAGAATTCGACAGGCAGCATCTAGGACAGATTTCCCAATTGAAACTGTATTCCCCAATATTATATAAACTACCAGAGTCATTTCTAAATTATACCTCCTGCTATTAGACATAAACTCAGCTGGTGACATATGTTAGAATGGGTAAAGGCACTGGCTACACAAACAGCAATTGAAATATTCGAAAGGTATTTGCATGGCTGTTTCACATGGTAAAAACAGGGAAATAGACTACAAAACCATACATCAATGGTATTACACACCATCGCATCTTCACTACATTTATCCCAATGTCAGTCAAAATTGCTGAAGGGTTTGTGGAGAAAGAGGAGATACCTTGTATGTTTGGTGGGAATGTCCCAAATTAAAACAATCCTGGGCAGAAGGAGGTAAATCTATATAAAATATATTGGGCTATCTGATACTGCTGCAATCAGAAACAGTAGCATTGGCTCTCAGTTCCTGGGGCTATGAAGGTCACACCAGGCAGAAGTGGTATATGCTACTGCAGTGTCTGGGTGCGTCAAAGACAACAATCACATTTAATTGGAAAAAATCAGACGATCCTCTGAAATTAAACGGTACAACAGATTGTAGGCCCTTCTAGTGATGGAGCGATAGTGCTGTAATTTAAACGGCACTCACATGAAGTTTAAGGGCCTCATTTACATGGTCATTGCGCCACTGGTGCATCACTTTTTATGATGCACCAGCGGTGCAGTGTGCCTGCCCATATTTAAGAGACCACACAGGGGTGTGCGAAATTCACATAATTTGCTTTTGCATAATTACGTGCAATCTCAGCAAAATTACATGAAATCACGTTATTACAGAAAATGCAAATCTGTAATTTTGTGCAATATTTTAGCTTGAAATGTGTCCTCACGTCAATTTTCTTTGCCCGAGGATGCATTTAACAAAAGCACTGCGAACAGCAGCCACTCTCAATCTGAATAAAAGCCACTCTCATTCTGTCATTCCCATCTGTTTACAGTCATTTTTTAATGCAAATTCTCCTCTGCTTTCCTAGCATAGCTTTAAAACCAAGTCATGTCCTTGTGATGATGTATCTGGCCAATCAATGCTTCATTTCACATTTTTTGGTATATTTTGCATAAGATATACCAGACTTTTTCTAATCCCCCTTTTCAGTAGTAAAGTATTGTTGTGATCTTAATCAGTGCAGACCTGCTTCTAGATTTGTATTTCTTCTTGGTAACGAAGAAACGATCGCATAAGTCGGGTCGTTTTTAAAATCTGCTGTTCGAGCTCATAGGTCCACGTTAAATTCAGCCTTTATTGCTGATTCGTTGTTATAATGACTATGTATATCGTTTTTTTTAGATAACTATCTGAGCACGACATGACCTGTACTTTGCATTCGCTCCACATTAGGCGAAGTCCAGCTGAATATTATTAGCTGTATTTGCACTTTTTTTTCTTTTATTCACCTAATGCACTGTATATTTTATGCTGATCGCTTTGTACGATGCTTTTATAGTTGCTATAATGCTCCCGGAATAAAGTTTACTGATTGATTGAACGCAAATTGTGTGTAATCAAGTGGCAAAATGGTGTAATTTCAGGAATTCTGCATAACAAGGGTAACACGAAGTTCCTGAAATTACACAAATACACCAGTGCAATTAAAAGTTTGCCTAGATCTACACTTCGAAGTCTTGCTAGACCTTTCACCAAGCCATTGGTTTGCAGGTCACATAATGTGAAGAAGTAGTAGGTCACACCTGTTTGCTTCCATATCTCTCTCAAGTAAGAGTAGATATTGGTTATTTCTTGGTCAGAAATAGCAGTCTTAGAGGATTCAACCATTGGAAAGATCCCTAGGAGTGCTACAGCTACTACCCTAGCAGCGCTGTTCCTCAGAGAAACTGCATCTGGATACCTGGTGGCATGATCTGCCACAACCAATCTGTATATACTGCTTCATGCAGAAAGGAGGTCAAATGAACCAAAAATGTTAATAGCCTCTTTCTCCAAAGGAACATCTACCAATAGTATAATATACCGTCCCCCAAGAAGGATTTCAGTTTTAAATTAACTGAATATTTAGCTCCCTATGTGATATCCTCATCCAATTTTCTCCTAAGCGGAGATTTTAACTATCATGCTGAACTAGCATCTGACCCCGGCGTTGTCAATCTGTTGTCAAATCTTATAATGCTTGACCTCCACCTGATAAAAACGGGGCCCACACAAATTGCTGGCCATACTCTGGACCTGCTATTTTCCAAATCCAAGTCTATATATACTGACGAACCTGAATCTCTCACTTGGACAGATCATTACTTAATCAAATTCAATATTACCGTCAAACACTCCCCTTCAATATCTGGTGCAGGAAAAAAAATTATAGCTAGGTGCTGGAAGCAACAATCTGCAGCCAGCTTTCAAGCAGTGTTTAAAACTCCAGATATGGATAATACATTAAACATTAATGCCGCTTGGGATAAGTTCTCAGGGTCCTTTGCTGAGGGTCTTGATACTATCATCCCATACAAAACCCATACGACTAAATCAATTAGAGCTAACACCCCGTGGTATACAGCAGAATAAAAAATTGGCAAATGAAACTGCAAGAAGCTAGAACGTAGATGGAGAGCTTCGAAAGATATCCTACAAAGGCACCAATACAAAGAAGCTTTAGGGGCTTACCATTCAAAAATCAAATCAGCTAGAAGACTTTACACCATTGGTAGAATTGATCTGGCTGGTAATTCGGCAAAAGAACTGTTTAAAGTTGTAAAGGAGCACACCAACCCCCTTGCTTGCAGTTCAGTTAGCATAGCCTCCCAGACACTCTGTGACTCCTTGGCTTCATATTTTGAAACAAAAATAGATAATATCTATAGTAATTTCCACAACGATCGATCAACATCCACATATATAAATCTGGACAAGGCGTCAGGAAGCAGTTTTCAGGCTAAGCTAGAAAGATTTGAACCTATCACTCATTCGCAAGTACTAGATTCTCTAACTCAAACAAAATCAGGGTCTCTAGCAGATCTCTGCCCCCCTCATATTACAGCTTTGCTATCCAGTTCTCTTGCTCCAGCGGTCACTGCTTTATGTAATCTATCCTTGCAATCGGCAACACTGATGAAAGATTGGAAAACTGCTTTTGTTACTCCTATTTTAAAAAAGCCTTTGGCCAATTCTATGGACGTGTCAAACTACCGTCCTATTTCCCTGTTGCCCTTGATTAGCAAGTTACTAGAATCTCATGTCAATAGACAACTTTCCTCTCACTTAGAAGCACATCATCTGCTTGATCCCTCTCAATCAGGATTTCGTCCTGCTCATAGTACAGAAACCACTCTGGTAGCGGTAGACGATTTACTTAGTGTTTCTTTGGAGGCCGGTATACCCATGATGCTGGTCCTGCTCGATTTGTCAACAGCATTTGATACCGTATCTCGTCCAATTCTGATTCAACACATGTTTGAGATGGGAATGCACAGTACTGCATTGAACTGGCTAAGAGACTTCCTTAAGGGCAGGAAACAAAAAAAATCATGCTTGGTCCTTTCCAATGTGAAACTTTGTGCCTAGAAAGGGGAGTGCCTCAGGGCTCAGCTGTGAGCCCTGCACTTTTTAATATCTATGTCTCGCCTCTGGCTCAGCTGATCAAGTGTTTTGGTTTTGAAATACTCTCATATGCTGATGACACACAATTGATTATTGCTGTTGGACCTGAGGTAGATAAGGTCAAAACCCGATTCACCACATGTATGAGAAACATTGCCACGTGGATGTCTCTAAATTGTCTTCAGTTGAATGGCGAAAAAACTGAAATTGTACTGTGTGGAAAAGCAGTTTCGATAGACATTGGACTGGTGGCCCAAGGAACTTGACCCGGCTCCCCTCCTAAAAAATATAGTAAGAAATCTAGGCGTTCTGATAGATAACAAACTATCAATAAAAAAGAGCAAGTCACAGCCACTTGTGGCTCGTGTTTTATGGTAATGCGCCTTCTTAAGAAAATATTACAATGGCTCCCGATGTCCCCTAGGAAGACCTTAGTCCAGGCACTTATAATTAGTCACCTAGCCTTGGCAATGCGCTACTTGTAGCATCCAACAAATCTCTTATATCTATACTACAGGTAGTGCAAAACACGGCAGCCAGGCTAGTGAATAAACAGCCACCAGGCACTCCGTCTGTCCCCCTTCTTAGGTCCCTGCACTGGTTGCCTATAAAGAAAAGAACAATCTTTAAATTACTCTGTCTGACCTTCAAAACAAGATCAGGCTGGGGACCCCGATATCTGCAAGACAAACTAGTCCCCTACTGCCCTCAAAGAAACCTTAGATCCAGCAATCAGCTTCTGCTTCAACTACATCGTATTCGAATGTTAAAATAAGGTGGTCGTTCCAATTCATACCTTGCCTCTCTCCATTGGAACCAGCTCCCCTTCCACATTAGGGATTGCATTGAGTTTTCAAGTTTTAAAAAACATCTGAAGACCCGGCTTTTTTAATGTCACAGAGCTTTCGTCCTGCTATCCAAGCACCGAGGTGCCCTGCCAAGGACGAGTCGTGCACTATACTAAATTCCAAACATAACATAACATAAAGACAATAGAATAAAAAGTGCTTTCATATTACCTCCTGACTTACCAATCAAAAGGCAAGTACAACAGGTTCTACAGAACAAACTCATCTGTGTCTCAGGGAGACAGAACCAAGAGTCCATCCAATGCTGGGTCTTTTTTTATACCCAAATGACCTGCTCAAGGCACTTCATGGGAAGTGTCAACAGGAAATTCCTGTGCACTAGGAGAGCTATTAGCCTCTTGCTGTCTCCTGGCTTAGGATTCAAAGCCTCACTATGTATAAGTACATCCTCCCACCCAAAATGATTCCTTCAAACCACTCCCTTGATGACCTATTCCTTGGATTGATTTTGAAGTTTCACAACTGTAGGGCACTCAACATGTCTCTGGCATATTTCCTCCCATGCATGTCTACCAGAAACAAACAGACTCCAGTACTTGATCCTCTTAAGGTTTCTTATCCTGCTCTCTCTCTCTGGAGTAGAGGCATTGGATGCCAGAGCCTGTGCCTTCTCAGAGTTTGCCCTGATCTGCTCACTAACCTGATCTGGTTTGTGAAAATCTTGGATGGTCTAAGTCTCTTTCTGAAACTGGAGTGTATCCTGCGCTTTGTGTAATCAGGTAACGTGATCCAATCTATGTAAGGTTCTGGTACTAAACCAGGGGCAATCAATCATTGTTTAAGAGGCATCCAGCCCTTTACTCCTCTCTCATCCCTACATCAAGCATAGTGACTTGCCATTGATTTGCACCTCACTTGGGCAATCCTGTACCTCACTGGCTACCGAACCTGGTTCATTGCCACCAGAATCTCCTCAGATTTGACATACTTTGTCTCAAGCATAGTCCTGCATGCATCTGTATCTCTCATGGCAGGAACCGTTCTCCAATCTGATTCTGGTTCAGAACACAAACCTCATGGTATTTGGATAGATGTGCTTCCGAGAATCTGGGTCCCTTTGACAAATGCCCCTTGCTACTAGGTTGGGTGCCACTGGGCCATCTCTGGTCCCTTCACCCAGAGACTACACACATGCTATAATGGGTGTAGCTGGTACAGGATCTTTCCCCTGACAGCCACTTTCATAGTGCCCCTCCTTGTGACCCCTATAACAAATAGTAACTTTAGGCTTTGAAGAACTTTCCTGTCCTCTCTTTCCCTTGTGTTCCTGTCTTGTAATCCAATTCCCTTTTTGCCTTTGTACTCCCTTGGACTCCTGTATATTCCCTGGCCCTTACCAATCCTCAGTGCCCTACTCCCTCAATGTCTGGAATCAGTCTGTATAGAGTTCACCTTACCCTTTGCCTTAGAGCCATGCTGCTCCGGTCCTTTGTTACTGCTGTGAGCTAACCATTTTTCTGCACTGGATTATTTTCTGTCGCATCAGAGAGGTATTGGCTAAGTGTCTCCTCCATGAGTTGCTATCTCCCCATTAACTGTGTTTGGACATAAAAAACCCATGGACTTCATCCCTCTCAACCACTTATTTCAATCATACAACACACCATGAATTCAAGTTTTAAGTTGATCAACATTCTTCCTCTGAGCTGGCTTATGCCCAAACTATCTGACCAGGGCCCCCTTTCTTTTGCCCATAGTTCATCTGCTCAGATAAAGGCATTCTCCCAATGTCTGCCTATCTTCTATGGGCAAGCAACTCTTTAAAGTGGAGGTTTTGGACACATCAGTACTCTGCAAGTGATGTCAAAGCTCAAAAAATCATTCCAGTACATCTTGGCCTTGCATACACATCTGCACAAGTTATTTTGGAACATTGGCTTGTACATCTGCAGAGTTGGAGGTGGAATCACCTTTCCAAGATGTAGGTGTCTCTGCTGTTGTCCTGAACCTCTTTCTCTAAGGCTATCCCCTTTTGCTCTAATTCTCAATCCTTTTTCCTTGCCTTTCTATGTATTTCTCTTGCCTTTCCTGTTCATCCTCATACCTTTCTTTTCCCTTTCCCGCTCCACTCTCTTTATTCCTCAGACTCATTCCTCCTATCTATCCTACTTTTTTTCTCTTGCTCCGGGGAAGCTAATCTCAGCTTTTCCTTCTCGAATTCCCTGGCCTTCTCTTCCTCAGCCTTCACTTTCTGGAGTGCCAACTGCAAGTTCAAAGTCTCAGTTATAGGTAATGCACCCAAGGGAATGACTCATAGAGTCAGTAAATGTGCTCCCCTTGAAATTATGGGTTGGGGAGTCTCAGGGAAACCATGGAAAGCAAATGTGGGGACACATGTGGGTGTGTGTGTCTGAGTAAAATCTGTGCTAAGGGTAAGAGAGCCTCACATTACAGCCCTGGGTTTCTAACTTCTTACCATTCCCAGAGCCCATCACAGTTTCTTCCCTACTGTCCAGTTTCTCTAACTGGTCCTTAATAAAAAAAATGTAAAAGGTTCCCTCTATTCTTGTTTCTGGGAGCCATACACCCTCTCTCCAAAGACAGATACCTCAGCTGATCTAAGAACAAGGCGTTAAGGTCTGCTAACAACAGACCATGTATCTACATTTGTATTGTGCAGGTAATGATGTATTCAGTATGAATTTATTATTCTGCTCAAGCCCATTGGAATTTGAATTTTAAGATCCTACACCATTTGTTGCCTATATCAGACCCTGTTCAGGGGGCCACAGGGCAGACAGGGGCTCCTGGGCCACGATAATGGTGATTGAAATTGTTTGCTATGGTGTTCTGAGGTCTGCCATATTAGAGCTCTGAAAAGGCGGTCAAGTACACCCTTTTGACATATTATTCTTGGGGTAGCATGGTCGACCAGTCAGAGATTTCTCAGTGAGGTAGTGTGAGGGGCAAGAGTTAGGCACTCAACAGTTAAACAACAGACACAATAATATATTTCTACCCCTGTACTTATCTTTCATTTAAATGAAAGTACTTTCATCTTACAGAAAAATGACTTACTAAACTCTCTAATGGTAGTTTGGTACATGGTTGCAATCTCCCTATGCTGCCTATTGAAATACTATTACTCTCTAAGGTTTCCACTTCCCTACCTGTCTCTCTGGGGCTTTCCCGTCTGCTTGCGGTAATCCTAAGCATAGGTTTGGGTGTAGCGTAGACTAGGCACCGGTGAAGACCACTATTAGTTAACAAAAAATGCTAGTACTTATGTCAGTCCAAAATTGTTTTAGGTCCAATAAATTCATATTGACAAAGAATAGCGTTCTAGCAATAAACTTCCACTTTGTCTATAATGCCCACTCCCAAATTTTGCATGGATGCAGCTCAATATTACCTGCTCAAATTACACATTGACTTAGCGGTGTGGGCCAGAGTGGTCAGCAACTTAGCACATCTGAACTTCAACATCACTGATGGAGTACTGTGGATGGTGGTCGTGCTTCTCCCCGAACAACTGGGGTTGAACAGAGCACACAGATAGCCTGTCAGCACTTGGTGCTTCTGGGCTTCTGCCAGTGGGTGTTCATCTTTGGCAGATGCAGCTTGTAAAGGTTGGTGCAGGTGTACATGCATCTTTGACAGTTGCAGCTCCCTGGGCGAATGCAGC
Organism: Calotriton arnoldi; assembly: GCA_963921515.1. NCBI lineage: Eukaryota > Metazoa > Chordata > Amphibia > Caudata > Salamandridae > Calotriton > Calotriton arnoldi. Next base: position 453,971 of record CAWUFW010004979.1, on the reverse strand, counting down.
CTGGCACTCATCTTTGGCAGTTGTGGTTTCCAGGTAATGCCGATGGAAGTTTGTCTCTGGTAGTTGCAGTTTCGAGGCTGATACAGTGGCTACTTAAGTGGCTGTGGCAGTGGCAGCACCAGGCCATCAGGATCAGACGAGAGACTGCCAGCATCATAATGAAGGGCTGCTGCACAGCTTCTTACTCAATTCACACACAGGAAATGCACTGAGAGACAAAGGACCTCTTGCAGTTTGGGTTGGGACTGACTTTGAGCCCTGGTGGAAGATGGGTACGTCTGGGTGAACCCCACACCAGGCACTCCTTCTGGACAGTTTGTCCTCCTGTAAGGCCTGTCACTCTCCCTCCCTCTCTGAGTAGGCAGGCAGGTTTCGTGTTACTTTATGCAGATCTCAGCTTCCACAGAAAGCTGCATATAACAGGTAATGTCCCCTCACCTCTGGGCCAAAGGCTGTCATGCAGATGCCAGCCATGGTCACACAGAAGTCCTTTGAATACTCCACAGAGCACTCTTTTCATTGGTCAGAAAGAACTTGGAATCAAAACAAATCCTTGTTGTTCGGATCCCATTTTCATATTCAGCTTCCAGACAGGGGATGTGGATTCATTTTTTAAGGATTCAGAACCAGTTTGGGTTGGTTCTCCTTCAAAAGTCATTTTATTGCAGTTCCTCAGATTCATCCTTTGTGCAAGGGGATGACTCTCACAAAAGATAGCAATGGTACTGGCTCCTGGTAGGATTATCCAAACAAGGCCACAATGGAGAGTGAGATCTCAGCACTTGACTTTCAACAGCCTTCTTGAGCCGTGATCAGGAAGAGAAAAAAGGGCAGGCCCTGCCTAGAAACATCTTCGCCTTGCACAACAGAAACTGCAGCCCGAATCCTCACTCCTATCATCTACCAAATAGCAGAGATCAGGTAGAACTAATTAGCCCTTTGTTAACAAGACCCCTACTGAATTTCTAAATGCAGCCCTGTTACCAGCCTCCCTCAAGTCAGCGTCTGGATCATCATTACCCACCAGTCACAGGAATGTAAGCAATACACTTTAACCTGTCTGGGAAAGCTGTATCTATCCTCAATCTTGTGCCAGGCTAAATCAGAGACCAATCAAAGTGGATCAAATGATCCTATTTGTCAGACTCTCGGTATACACAGAGGGGGATATTCTCAAGAACGTGCGATAATCATCGCCAAAATAGGTTAACGCAATTTCACATATCGCCGTCAAAATAGCTCTGTGTTAACGTCCCATTCTCAACACGGCGGTAACATGCGATAGTGTCCTGATAACGCGTCAAATGTCCGCGATAAAATCACCGGGACGGCGATAAAAATCTAAAGCCTAACGTGAAAAAAGTTGCGATGGGCCCAACTGCGAAAAAAAATACAGCGATAAGCAGCGCCAGGCCTGCAAGTCCCACAAGTCAGGCGGGAAAAGCTAGTAGAAAAGCGCAAACAAAAAAACACAAACAACTGCGAAGCACCATGGAGGTAGCCGGAGCGAGTACAGAGGACAACCAGAACCCCACAACCCCCACGGAGGACCAGCCTGGGACCTCTGGGTCAGGGAAGGGCAAGGAGAAGAAGAAGAGGAACCCGCCTTACAGTACGCAGGAAAACCAGATCCTCATTACGGAGGTGATAGAACACCACCACCAACTGTTCATCACCTCCACTGTGTCATTGGCAACTAAAATTACAATATGGCAGTCCATTTTGGCCAAGGTGAATGCAGTCGGAGTGAAGAGAAGGGAAGTGGACGACTGCAAGAAGCGCTGGACTGATGTGAAGCGCAAAACCAAGCTGAAACCCGCAGCCAACCTGAAAGCAGCAATGCAGACTGGAGGTGGGAGTCCAGCGACACACCAGGAGCTGGATGAGATGGAGGAAATGGTGACCCGAGTCATCATTGGGGAGACGGTGGCAGGAGTTGGGGGACCGGACACTGCACAACATGACCTGACCCAACAGCAACAGGGTGAGTAACGACCAGGGACTGGGGGGACGGGGGAGATGGGCACAATAGCACACATGCACAATTAAGTATAGAACATCTGCGGACTAACCATGCCCAAGAGTCACAACTCCGACCAAGAGCCCAATTTACCCAAGTCTGCAACATCTCAGCACTGTATAAGCACAGAAGTCAAAGGCACACCGCCTGAAAGGGATAAGGGCCAGCCAAATCAGAGCTGAAGGGCCAACACACCCACAATGCTGCACACACACATAAGAATCAGAGCACCCCAACATTGACAACAATGTGGTACAAACTGCAACACTTTCACAACAGAACAGAGGACACAACTGCCGCCGCTTGTGTGTAGAAAATGGCCATTCGCATTTGGCATAGCAGGAAACTGTGAGATGACAATGTACAAGTACAACCTCACATCCCTGATGGTGTAGAAATGTCAACTGTCCCGCATCACATAGGCATCTCCTCACAAACATTCACAATGTACATTGTCATGCAGTCTGTAAGAAAACTTGTCCAATGCGTCAACATACATGTGAACACAATGTCAATCTGCATCTCCCCTTCACATTGCAGAGGGAGAATCAACACCTCCTGCAGAGCAGACCCAACAACTCAGCACTGATGATGAAGAGGACCTCCCCAACATCAACACCGACGCCCTCCAACAGCCCATGGACAGCTTCAGCACCCCACCTCCAGGAGCAGTGCAGTCCAGCTGCATCGAGGAAACCCCACCCCCTGCACAGACCACACAGCAGGAAGCACCCACCACCACGGCTGTCTCCCAGGACCCCCACGACCAACACATGGCATTCCAAACGCCGTGTTAGGGTGCCAGGAGAAGATGGCTGATCAGCTGCGGGTGGGGTTCGACCTCATGGCAGCCAAACTAGATGCCATACGTAGGTGTCTACGTCCCCTCAGGGACCACTTACAGTCCCTAATGGACACCCACTGTCCGCTTCATGCTCTCCAACAATCCATGGCTGACATCGCTGGAGTCATGACTCTGAGCCAAGAACAACTGTCTAGTTAGAGTGGCTCCAGCGATGTCAGCTGGGAGTTGGGACACATGCGTAGGATCATGTTGAACATGGAGCGGATGCAGGCGGAAAGAATGTTTGCCACGACTGCACAACGAAGATGATGATGAATCTGGCTTTGTGGTAAGAATGAAGTGGTAGCATTAATCTCCGCCATATGGCCTGTCTCAGCTTGGTTCTGCCCTGGAATAACACCTTCCATTGTCCCCCGATACACTCAGCAACACTCACCTTGGACCTCGACAGGGACTGCCATATTTGGTTTGGTTACCAATGACACAACAATCACACTGCGGACTGAAGTCTTCCTCTTCCGTTGAACTTGTCAATCCCTAATGGACTCTGGCTGGCCCTCCAGGGGGCAACAATGTAAAGTGGGGTTTACATGGCCCTGTACTGCTCCAGCTTAAATACCCCACTGAATGCAAATAAAACATTCAAATTCACACTGATGTGTCATGGCCCTGATCAATTATGCATGAAAGTATTGATGAATGTAGAGACAGTGATTCCACAAAAAGGTACTCCCTGGGTAATGCTATCAATGTGCATGTATGGCCGTGACCCAGATAGGCAGTGAGACACACATTGTCATTCAAATCAACACTCATCACAGTTGAATCCAAGTGAAGGTGCGTAGACTTTATTAGCATATGCGTGTCAGTACGGGCAAGATAAGTGCCACAACATGCAGACCAATGCAGCAGTATGTCAGGATGAGGAACGTTGCCAAGCGCCGCTGTCCACTCCGGGGAGTGCCTCACCTTTCACAGGTGTGTGTTAACCCGCGTTGTTGTCCGCTCATGTATTCGGAGTCCAGGCGAATGCAGCCATGTCCACTGTTGTCGTGGGACATGTGACCAGATGTCCAAGATGCAACAAGGTGTTGGGACATGTGCAATGGGTTCCAATCTGTTGTGGCTGCAGGTACGTAGTCACTCGTCCATGAAAGCGATTGCAGCTCCGTAGGCTACCATTTCCAACATGAGGTCATTGTCGACTTCATCAAACAGGACGGCGAGGCGATCCATTAGCAGGTCCGGACAGATGTGCTGCATCCACTCCCTTCCACCAATTTGCACTACAGCCCAATAGGGGAGCGGTTCAATGTGGTCACTGCACACGAGGAGTTGTGCAATCTCCCAGGTCCAGCTGCCAGCATGTATGCCAAGTATCAAGGCATCCCATAAACGGGTATCACGGTGACACTCCTGGTCGTGGGCTAACTGGGGGCGCACACACATGTCAAAATCCAGTTCAGCTACCGTCCTGTTGGATAGGCAGACATCCATGGACCACTCGAATATGCACAATCGACAATACAACACAGGCTGAATGCAGGTGACGTTGGCAAGGTGGAAGCCTAGCCGGTAACTGATCCGCAGCACTGCCAATGGCAGTGCCCCCAGTAAACGCAGCATACATGCACGGTACAGTTCCACCTGACAGGGGTTGTGCAAGTGTCCGGGATGTTCTGCCATTGTGTTAGTGGCTCTGGTTGAAGCGGCACTGTTCTGACCTGCGCCAGTTCTGTGGATGAAATGCCACAGCTTGGATCAATGAGTTGTATTAGTGTGCAACGGTTGTACGCCTGGGATGGTGTGGGAGTAAGTGTGAAGGCCATTCCATGCAAGATAACTTCGAGCAAGGACTTCTGTGTGTGGGGTGTGTATATGTTGGTCTTTTGTCGGGCTGTGCGTAGTGTGGGAGTCGTCATCAGCTGCTATAGTATCTGTCAGGGGGTGCCGGGCACATGCAATTCCGAGGTCGGAGGTGCAGATGTGCTTCCGCTTGATAGTTCAGACAAAGGAGCTTTCATCCCTAATGTTAGTTTCTCATCTGCTTGCATTCAGGAAATGTGAAGTGGTTTGTTGGGGGTGGGGTGGGATGTGTGCGACTTTGGGATTCATGTTTGACATGTCTTGCATGTGGCAAATGAGCTGCATCACTGTGTGTTACGTTGCCTCACATCTGCTCCTCCCTCCCCCGAGCCTATTTACTTGTGTGCGCTGCGTGGTTGCATCACTTACACTCCTACGGCACACCATTCTCATGCCTGTCTGCACATGTCTACAAGCCTGACAACGACACTGTGATGTTGGCCGTTGAAGGTGGGCGGCCACGTGAGTGTAGGCCTGTGGGAAAGATAGGGCGGACACAGATGTAGAGTTCATGCCTGGCTGAACTCGCGCTGCGATTAAGGCTAGGCATTTGGCTCATGCTGTGGCAATACAGATACACACAACACTTGGCATGTATGAGCCAAGACCCCGAGCGGTCTTGCGCTCCTTCATTTCCCCGTTCGTGCGAGCCCGCCCTCCGGGTGCATGCTACATTGCAACATTGTCGATTGCGGACTGGGTGGCGCCGACACTACAACAGTGACAAACTCATTAGTTACTTCCTTGTCCAGGCCAGAACGGAACCGCGCCCAGAGCCCCGGGCAAATCCTTCACACCCCTACGCTGGCTTGGCGTACGCCGGCCCAGCCCACTCCGCTTAGGCTTACAGGGGGGGGGGACAAAGCTACGTGTCCAAGGTCTTACCCATTGCCTGAGGTGACATGGTTGCTTCCGCTGTCCACAGCACAATGTAATGTGGTAGGGCCCGGGGCCATCATGCATACATAATGACCACACAGACACACTTAGATAGCTAGTGGAACTGGCTACGGGCACGTGCGCCCTGCCCCTTTTTATTACCAGGGTCACATATCCAGTGACGCCTGTGCTGGATGGGTGTGGGGTGAGTATAAACCAGCCCTCAGGGAGTGGTTGGTGCTGGCAACAACTAGAACAGTGATCATCGGATCACACACACAGATTCAATCATAAAGGGTCCATGACTTGTGGTGCACTGAGTTAGTGGCACCGGATGCACGGTGGCCGGCACGGGCCGACCGCCACGTGGCGATGACTTGAGCTGCACTGAGGTAGGGGCACCAGAGCTGAGCGTGCTCATGTGTAGAAATTGTTAATGAGTTGGTCCCTTCGGGATATTCCTGCTGCAGCTGCAGTGGGGTGTGGTACACCTGCCTCATCTTCATCATCATCGTCCCAGGTCTTCCCCACTGCCTGAGGTGACATTGTTGTGTCCGCTGTCCACAGCACAAAACTCAATCATGAAGGGTCCATGAGTTGTAGTGCACTGAGTTAGTGGCACCTGAAGAGCTGAGCAGGGTATCAAGCTGATAATGGCATCCAAGACAGGTGTGAGCAACTTTGATAGGCTGGCTGTGAGACTCCTCCGACTCGGGCAGTTGTTGGTTGGAGGTGGTCCTCGCGGGTGTGGCGGGTGTGCAGCCAGCGATGATGGCGTGTCCTTGCAGGTCAGGATTGGATTTGATTTGCGAGACCTGCTGACCGCAGTGTAGGCCGGAGGCAGCGGTCAGCCAGGGCCCACAGCCACGTGGCGTTGACTTCAGCTGCACAGAGTTAGTGGCACCTGGAGCGCTCAGCGGGTGCGCAGCCTGCGATGATGCGTCGTCCGGGCGGGCCGCACTGGAAGCAATGTCTGTTGCCTACTGGACTCCGCTATAACTAAATCAAGTCTGAATTGGAATTGGGGGACCTGCTGACCGCGGTGTAGGCCAGACGCAGCGATCAGAAAGGGCCACAGCCACGTGATGATGACTTGTGGTGCAACGAGTTGGTGGCACCTGTAGCGCTCAGCGGGTGTGCAGCCAGAGATGATGGCGTGTCCTCGCAGGTCAGGATTGGATTTGATTTGCAGACCCTGCTGACCGCAGTGTAGGCCGGAGGCAGCGGTCAGAAAGGGTCCACAGCCACGTGATGATGACTTGTGGTGCACTGAGTTGGTGGCACCTGTAGCGCTCAGCGGGTGTGCAGCCAGAGATGATGGCGTGTCCTCGCAGGTCAGGATTGGATTTGATTTGCGGGACCTGCTGACCGCAGTGTAGGCCGCAGACAGTAGTCAGCACACACATAACTCCGTGGTGCTGTGCCGCTGGGTGCGCTGGGGGCCTGGGTCGCAGACGCCAGCGATCGACTGAGGAGGCTGGTGGTAATGGCGGCGGACTCGTGGCAGGGTGAGGGGCGCCTCCCTGGCAGACGCATTGGACATCCGGGAAGTGAACCACGCCCAGAGACCTGGCCTATTTATTCACACTCCTACGCTGGCCTGGCGTACGCCGGCCCAGCCCACTGCTTATGCTTACAGGGGGGACGACACGGATACATGACCGGGGTCTTCCCCACTGCCCGAGGTAACATGGTTGCGTCCACTTTCCACAACACTACAGACACCAGCAGTATATGTCCACATGGACATGTCTGTGCTCTGCATACTGTAGTCTGTCCTGCACATCACCGCCACACTTGGCATTGTGTACATTCTTATTCATGGGTGACATGCCTCCTTCACACATACTTGGCTCCCACCTCTCCCCACATTCTGCAATTGTGTGGCTGTAGGGGCATGCCGTTTTGGGAAGGTCAGCTGTCTTGTTCTGTGCTGCCTCGGTGGTAGTCCGGGAGGAGGGCGCCCGGGGGGTCCTGGGGGTGGTGGCGGGGGTGATCCCTCCTGATCATTAGTAAACTCAAATTAGGAATGTATATTCAATTTGGAAGGAATACATCATGATAGCTGAGCCGATATGGAAATTTTAGTATAGTTAATAAACGATTAAGAAATAAATGCATCATTCAATTTCATCAGGTCGTAAACAATTCAGGAAATTTTAGATAGATATACCAAAGCTCAAGAGTTCAGGAAGGGACATAGAATACACCAGTTCAAGTAGTCTCCCAGAAGGAAGAGACCACTAGGACGCATATGACGTGCATCAGTTCGAAAGTGAAGCCAGGTGAGTCTGCATCCGACAAGTTCAAAAGATGCTTTGGAGTTATGCAAATCTCCACAAAGGATAATCAGCAACCCATTCATCACCATCAGCCAGCGAAACACTAAAGACAGCAAGACTGTAAGAAGTAGCAGCAGCCAACTGTGAGCAGCCAGCAATCGTAGTAGACGGCATAGATAGCATAGACTAGATAGATAGCATAGATGGCTCAGATGACTTAGATGGGTTCCCAAACCAAGCAATATTATATTCTTAAAGTTCTGGGGGTGACACCTCCTGGAGTCAACGCCTCAGGTCAGACCACTCAGTCCATTGGTCAGTTCGTATAGGATGAATGTCAGGCGACATAAAGAAGACACAAAATGTAGCGAAATAAGGGAGACAATTACGCAGTCCTTAGGCAATCCAGTAAGTGAAACATCGAAACAATGCTCCTTTACAAAAAGTACATGAGCAAGTTCAAGATGATAGTTTCCCAGGCAGATGGTCTTCATTGCATCTAAAATGTAGCAATTGGTCTTGTACAGTACATGAGAACTCAGGAAAGAAAACACTATTTCACATTATTTGTTACATCGAGGAATTCTCTTATGAGCAGTGCATTCAGCAGGTCAAGAGAGTTCACATTTTCAGTCAGGCGCACATTAATAAGCTAATTTAATGTAAAATACATATGATCATTTGACATATGTTCCTAGAGAATGTAAGGATTTCATGATTCTAAAATAATTCTGATGCATTTGAAATCATTTAGTGTGGTTACAATTAGTATGTATCAGTATGATATATTACTACTTTGAAAGTACTAACATGTATTTTAAATCAAAGTATCAAACTCTCGTTATAGTCATATAACCTTAGTGGATGTGTAAAATACATTCTGTGAAAGTTTCATGAATACATCATTAATTTGGGATGTGTAGCACCTATTTCCTTTTCTAATTAAGGGTGCACACGTTTACACAGAAAATATAAATTCTAATTGAATACGTCAATTATTCAGATTAATTCTTGTTAATTGTCTAGTTTCCATTAGTTATACACATATATAAATGAAAATAAAGAATGATTACAAGTAAACTCCTTTAACATGAGTTCACCATTTACACATTTCTAGCACGTTATTGAAAAATAATACTTTAAATTAGTAAATCACAATCTATATTATAAAAATGAATGACTTCACCTAGACTACATCTTTTTCTGCATGCTTTTACGATGAAGGAGCTCAAATTCTCTTGTCTTGTCATGTTTTCTTGAAAGTGTAGTTGGTGCACATTTATACATTTTCTCTAAATGTTGCGATTCAGTTTCTCTGGTTTATAAAAGTTCAATTTATTTCCTCTCCAACACTGACATCAATGAAGCAGAAATTCTCAACAGCATCAATGCTCTAAAAAGAAGAGGGCATCGAAAGCTCTGAGCCTGCATGGACATCATATAGGGGTCACCAGAAGCTGCAGCGGCTACCCCTTGCTTTTACTTGGTGACCGCTTAACCTTGTGACAACGGGTCGGATCTTTCCAGGAAAACAGATTAAAGAGGTCTCTATATAAGCCTTGTTTTCTTTCCATTGTGCACATCTCTTGCCTCTTAATCTTTCACTTTCATTTGCATGTGCTTTTCAATTTTGAATTTTGAAAGTGCCCGTATATGAAAAATATTTCCAAAATAAAGCAGGAAAAATATCTGCAATATGAATGTGAAAACAAACAGAGGTAAGAGTGTCTTCAGCAATCCAGCAAGATGCTACACTAAGGCATTTTAACTTGCCATTTCTTCAAATAGCATAGTCCGTACAGTGCATTTGGTTATTAAAGACCCAGCAAAAGATTTCCTGTGCAGATTCCAGTACATGCAAGAAGAATCATTGTTGTGCTCATATTTATTTTGAGGATTTTCAAATAGCATTTCTGTGTGCATTACCATAAATCAGAACTTTGGAATTTTGGAACTCCATTGAAAACAATGGCGTTCTCCGGGCTACTTATGGCTGGTAGAAGTCCGGAGCTCCAACATTCCAATGTTTGTCTTTGTTCACAGTTGTTGCTGTGAACAAATGTCCCTAGGAGCCCGAGGGGATTTAACCCCTTCGCTGCTTCTGTCGGCCAACGGCCGTCGCAAGCACTACCTCCGTAGTGCTGCGCACGTCCGTTGGCCGACGCGGCCCTGCCCACTCAATCAAACCGCCGCACCGCGGTGGAATTGCCGCCGCGGTTAAGCTGTTAAACCCCCTTGGGCTCCGAGAGGCATTTGTTTTTATTAATAAGAACGTTCTGCCCTCTAGGGGCAGAATGTTCTAATAGCCTTAAGCCCTCTGTAGCGGGCTCTACAGGCCATTAAAGGCCCGCTCCCTTGTTAAAAGCCCTCGCCTTTGGTTGGTGCCTTTAACACTGGAACAGGCTTTTAACAGCCGGTAGATGCGGGCTCTAAGGCTATAGGTGAAAAAAAGCATATCCCTATCTCGCTCTGTTCTACATCACTAACAATCATCAACTATCAGCTTCCTAGAATGTTGCTTTGTTTGAGGCATCTGTGGGGCTTCTGCAGTGTGTTGTGACATCATTTACTGGATGACCGCTTAATTGTGTCTCAGTGTAATGTGCTGCTCACTACACAAACAAAAGTGTACTACAGAATGAAAGAACATGTCAATTTCTGTAAATTTGCCAATGTTAAAGATTGAATGATGTCACTGCCTGTGATGTCATTAAGGTCAAAGGTCATACAAGTTCACTTTCTGTGATTTATTCGTAGGGCCATGTGAACTGTGCTGTCACTTCTCCTCCCCTATCCAGTGACGTAACATAGGCCCTGGCAGCCCCGGCAGTGCCACAGGGGGCCCCCTCAGCACAGTACCCCTGCCTGAGAGCTCCTGACGGAGTCCGGAAGGAGGGCCCTCTATGTAGTTTGCAGGGGGGCCCCCTCAAATTTCGTTACGCTAGTGCCCCTAGCTTTTAAGTGAATTTACGCCCATGGAGCTCCCATCACTCTCAGGATGCCGCATGACATTCTGTCCAAATATCCCCCGGTGGGCTAGAAGTGAGTGTGAAGGAGAGGGGCGAGGGAGAAAGAGAGAGTATGTGTAAGTGTGTGTATGTTGCTTGGAAAGGACATTCCCTCCTCCTACCCCAACTGCCGCTGTGCATTAAGTTGCTAAAATGGCGCAGCTCGAGAACATCTTCCGAGACCTTGTTAAGGGAGATGGACTGATATTAGTGCTGAAAAATACAAAGGTTTTCCAAACTGTGTTTTAATGTTATTACTTACGGCGAAATAATCAAAATAAAAAATTGCTTTAAAGTTCAGAAAGAAGAAAAACGATTACACTGTACACACCAATGGTTATCCAAAATGAGAGAAAAACGGTAAGACTCATGTCATTTTTATTTAGGTCAGATATTAGAAAGTAAGTTGCTTGCCTTTAAAGGAATACTAGAGAAGGATGTTTCAGCAATTAATACTTCGGTAATATTTGAACAAAAACAAAGTAAATAAAAAACAGCAGTAAAATCCCTGTAGCTATATTTAATTTTGTAAGTGGGCAGGTTGTTTTGAATAAGCAGGTGGAGGAAGAGAGGTCACCAGTTTCTTGTGGCTCGAGTCCTGTTACGTGTTGGTTGAGTCAGACTTTGCTCGGTGGACAAACAGGAAATTAAGGCATTGAAGGCTCTCAATTTCTTTTACCAGCAACCATGCTTTTCATGACAGAAGTAACTAGACCATCTCTTAAGTAGCAGGGACAGCTCAAGGATTTTGGGGGCCCTGGCCAAATGTACTTGGGGGGCCCCTGTTCAGAACATCTTTGAATATAGTGCACAGTCACGTCCACATTCTAAATGGGTTTACATCTACTATTCAAGGATAGTGGTGTGTGATTTCAATATTGTAATTTGTAACACAACAGCAGCTCACTAACATTACTGCAAAAAATATCTGTGACAACCTCTCATTTCTCATATGTGAGGTCCTGTTTTGATCTAAAAGAAACTTTTTTAAATGGATGTTGCTTGAAACATAAACACAACATTTCTCTGCAAAATGTCTGTAATAGATGCTCATATCCTCCCCATTAAAAATACATTAAAGGTAAAAAGTATTTAAAACCATCTGTTTAAGAATTATTCAAGGTCTTTAGGGCAGGACTCTCTGCAGAACAGAGCTGGGGGTGGGGGCAGGGGGAGGTGGCTAAAAGACAAGGGCCCTGGGCCCGAGCCCGCTTTGTCCATGTCTTAAAATGTCTCTGTTTAGTAGTGATGCATGCAGGATGCTTTTTCCCTCCTCTTCAGTGCTGGATATCATTTTTTTAAATTTTAAAATCCCCAAAACGGGCGTCTGGAAATAAGGCCCCTGAAAAATTCCATATTTCACCATTTACTATACATAAAGAGGTGCTCTGAAACCCTCTCACATGGAAACCGGTCCCAGGATGCTTGTTTCCAGTCCAGGGAGGACCTGGCCTGGCAGTTCGGGCTGGACTGTTCTCATGAGGAGCAGGGTTAAGACTGATGTGCGTATATGTGGGTCCAAACTGGGGTGGCATAGTGAGCAAAAGTACGATGGATTCAACCCAGATCTATTGACTGGGGGTGAGTGATTGAGAAGTTTCAGCACTTCGTCTAGCATCTTGTGTTTGCTATGTGCCCCCTAAGTGGCCAAGGGTATGCCCAGACGTGGGTCCCTTGCTCGCTGTGCCACTAGATTCAGGCTAGTCTGGCTGATGAGGGGTGATACCCTGAGATTGTTCCCAGTATGCTTGTTTCTGGTCCAGGGAGGACCTTGCCTGGCAGTTTGGGCTGGACTGTTTCCATGAGGAGCAGGTTCAAGACTGATTTGCATATGGCTAGATGCAAACTGGGGTGGCATAGTGAGCAAAAGAACGATGGATTCAACCCAGATGTCTTGATTGGGGGTGAGTGGTTGAAAGGTTTCAGCACTCCTTCCATCCTCTTGTTGTGTTTGCTACTTTCAGATGTTAGCAGAGGCACTGCGTTTTCATCCGTATCTTGTGGGAATGGTGCCGTCATCGCACTTGTTTTGGGGGTGATTAACTTGAGCTTACTGCTTCATATTTATCCCTGCTTCTAGTACTCCTTGTTTCTTTTTTGTTTGCCTTGTTCCTTCTAGAGGTGTCAGAGTTTGCTGGTGGCAACTTCCTCTTTCAGCTATGTTGATAGGGCCACAAGAGTTCTTTTTTCTCACGTTCATAGCAATAAACGCCTCTATTCAATTTTTTTGTGTGTTTATTTATTCATTTAGAAGTGCGATACAAAAATGCAGTTGTCACTACATAATGGTATCATGTCTGCACAAATGGGTACAAATAATACAAACGTCAATGCACATGTTTGCTTGACCTCTTACCTGGTTGCCAGGTGATGAGAGATAAGGACCAGTAGAAACAACTGAAGAGGCGCTAACAAGGGGAGGTGAAAGATGTAAGGGGGAGGGTGTGGAGGGTCATGGGGTGGGCACCGGAGAGAGCGGAGTGACCCGCGGTTGGACTCCCAATCATCAGTTGAGGCTGCAAAGTGGACGTATATGTCACTACGGGTGGGAAGGGGTTATTCTGAAGCTGGGGCCATCGTCGTTGTGCCATTCAACTATCACCGATTGCCCTGCAGGAAGGGTGACAATATGAGAAGGAATGTTTCAGCCTTATCTTGCAGATTATAGATAAATGTCTCGTAGGAGGCTGTTTTATACTAATCTAAGAGCCATTCCTCTTGTGTGGGTGAGTGTGTGGAGCACCAGTGATGGAGAATACAGTGCTTGGCTGCCATCAATACTGTGTTAAGCAAACTGAGTTCAAGGTGGGTCAGTACGGGGGAGTCTGCCGTATCGTGGAGCATAATCAGGGGGTGCGGCATCTGTGTGGGGATCGCTGTCATCCCACTCAATGTGGGTCCTATTTCATCCCAGAGGGTGAGGACGTCAGGACTGTTGTGCAGTATATGCACTATGTTGCAGCGTGTATGTCCACAGCGCCAGCAATTAGAGTGATGCATGAACCCTGCCGTATTGAGTTTCATCGGCGTCCAGTGCCATTCCTTTAGCATTTTAAAGAGGCAGAATTTCATCCCAGTCTCTCTCGCTCCTCGGTTCAGATTGTCTAGGGGCTCAGCTCAGTCCTCCGCCTCATATCCAACCTGGATTTGAGCCTGCCGCTTGGCACACAATTTCACTGCCTGCGGTTGGGAGTACAGATGATGGATCAGGAGATTATAAAAGCCAGACATCCCTCCCTTGAATTTTCCTCAGGTATTCAGATATGTGAGCACCATGAAAAACAGGATGACCCAGGGTTGGGTGCCTAGTCTAAGCATGAGACAGTCGTGTCGTTTTCTGTATTTCCACTGCTGGTGGGGGGATAGATGGAATTCCGCTTGGGGTGTCTCAAAAGGTTAAGTGTTCCCTGGGCTAAAATGTGATTCAGGGGCAAGATCCCTGCCTCGCACCAGAGACCCAAATTGAGAATTTTCCCAGCAATGCGGATGCTGGCATTGCACCATGTTGACACCTTATCATGTAGACTGGCGTCAGGATTCTGTGGGCTTTTGCCCATGTTTTGGTCATGGCATGGATCATAGGGTTTACCGGCGAAGTAGCAGAAGTGTTGTGTTTATACAGTGAGTGCAGCCCCGGTGGGCTTCCCGTTATTCTGTTCTCGATTGCGACTCATAATGGGGGGGTCTTTACATGGGGTTGCATATAGGCTAGCTGAGCCAGGTGCAGTGTTCGACAGATGGAAGCCCTAGGCCTCCGCAAGACCTATGAGCTATGAGTTTACCTTTGGCTGGTCAAGGTCTCATCTTCCCCCTGACAAAATTCTTAATTCCTTTGCCTACAAACCTCAGTATTTTAAGGGGTATTAGCAGTGGGAGCATTCCCAGAACATAGACAAACCTTAGGAGTATCACCATTTTCACTGCTTGTGTCCTAATCCATAATGAGAGTTTTAGCTGTGACCACTTGTCATAATCGAGCCTCGTCCTCTCCAAGAGTGGTTCTATTTTGTCCTACTCCATCTGATCTAGTCCCTGGTGGATATAAATTCCCAGGTACTTGGGGCATGAAGGTTTCCACTGAAATGTGTAGCTGTCCATGGCTGCCCTGGTTGTCATTCTCGAGAGCGCCAGGGCCTCTCTCTTTCCCCAGTTTACCTTGTATCTGGATATCAATGCGAGGGCAGAAATTATGTCCAAGAGCACCGGAATGGAGGTGGTAAGTGCAGGGAGCATGAGCAGAACATCATACCAACATAGATATAGTGTTGACGGGGCTCCCATTGGCGCAGAACCACTGCCTGGGGTTCCATGGCCAGGAGGTAGAGTAGAGGCAACAACGGGCACTCCTGTCATGCTCCCTGCAGACCGGGAAGGGGTGCAAAAGGAAACCTCCTCAATTGACCTGTGCTGAGGGGGAATCAAAGTAGACAGCGGACCTTGTAAATGGAAACCATGTTGAGGCAGAATTTGTGGAGTGTCGTGAAGAAATAGCCCCATTCTATTATCTTGAATGCCTTCTCGGCATCAAACGATTGGGCCAAAGCTTCCTCCGGTAGATATTTGGCCAGCCACAAGAGATGAGCCAGTGTGCGAAGGTGGTTGCAGGACGATTGTCCAGGAACAAACCCCAATTGAGTGTGGTAGACCAGTGAGGAGATGACCTGTTTTAGAAACATTGCCAGGATCCCGGCTAGTTTCTTGATATCTCCATTGAGGAGGGAATTAGGCTGATATCTGATACAGAGGAGGGGGACCTTCTAGGGCTTGGGGAGAACCATAATAAGGGCACTATTTGAGATAGATCTGAGGTTTCCCATTGGTTCCGCCTCCCTGAAGATATTGCACAGAGAATCCACGACTTCCGCCTTCGTCCATTTGTAGGACTCGGACGGGAAACCATCCTCTCCGGGGGCCTTATGATACAGAAAGTTAAGATGGCTTGGGCTATCTCCTCCTTGGTGATTTCTCCCTGAAGTAGCTCCCTGCCTGTCTCATTGAGGCCAGGTAAACGTATTTTGCCAAGGAAGGCGTCGATCTCCATGGGGTCCGTAACCACTACGGGGGTGTAGAGGTCCCGGTAGTAATCTTCAAACACATTTGCAATTTCCTGCAGACGACTGATAATGCAGTCAGATTCCGTTTTAAGGCAGAGATAGCCTTACCTGCATCCCTATGTCACAATTGCACCCCAGCAGCCAACCTGCCTTCATCACCTGCACTTAGTGGTGGCTTTTCAATGTTTGCAGTGCGTATTCTGCCTTGGAGGTAAAGAGTGTACTGACATCCATGCATGCCTTCTCCATCGGCGCCTGATGGTAACAGAGGGGTGGGCCAAAGTCAGGCCTGTTAGGTCAGCTATGGCTCTCCCCAAGGCACCCTGCTGTTCTGCCCTCTGTTTGTTGGTTACAGCAGCACCTCTCATTAGCTGCCCCCTAATGGTCACCTTGGCCGCTGCCCACAGCGTTTGTGCTAAGGCAGGTGAAAACCTGAGATTTGAGCCCTTCCTTGCCTTTATTTTAATTATAATTGGAGAGGTTGAGGCGCCGGGGTTTGAGGAGTGGCATTGTAAATCCCATATCAGCCAAAATGTGGATCAGTGAGTGATCCGAGAGCGCTTCCTCGAGTATAAGAGTATCACTCATTATGGTGATCATTGGCTGGGAGGTGAAAAAAGAATCCAACCTAGATTGGGTGCCATGTACCGTGCGATATAGGTGTATTCTCTAGTTGGGGGGTGGAGGAGGCACCAAACGTCAAGAAGGCTGTGGTCTGTGAGGATGTCACCCATCAGGGTGCAATACAGTATTGCATCCTGTGCTAGGTTCTAACCGCCCTCTATGAGCAGATGGTTGCCACCTATCTCTGTTAGCAGACGATTGAGCTGCAGGAGGAATGGGCATTTTGGACCCGTTGGTGCATAGATTATGCCTACACACAGCGCTTTGTCACAGATTCGCATTTTTACAAGCGCGTATCAACCTTGCTCGATGTCGTTAGCACTGTGAAAACGAGTGACTTGTGCAATAGAATAGCTACTGCTATTTCTGGGGCATCATGGTCCCATCGTCTGGCGACGGTGGGTGGCTGCTCTGGATAACCTTGCCCACCCAGTCATGCTGGAGTTTCTCGTTCTCAGTGCTTGGGAGATGTGTTTCCTGAATTAATGCTATGTCGACATGTTTGGAGTTAAGGTATGTGAGCACCTTCTTGCGATTTATAAAGTGTGTAAGGTCGTTCACATTCCATGATATGTCATTCAAAGCTCTCGGCAGCGACAACCTGGTGCGCAGTGCCAGTAAGACCGTGTGCTACGCCCTAGAGTGAACTATATTGATAACAACATCAATCATTAAACGTTAAACATTGAAACATCAGACAGACAGACGATACTCATCTGCCAGCAGCAGGGATAGAAAGTAACAGTTGTCTATGTGCGTATCAGATTTGTCACCAGTCTGGTCTTCAGTAAGGTTGGTCTCTTGGAAGGCACTAGGTCCCAACGGCATTCCCGTTGAATTAGATAAAAAGGTTGCCACGCGATTGGCGCCATACTTGCAGAAGATGTACACAGCCAGCCTCGAAATGGGAGAACTCCCTAGAGACCAACGCATGGCAACAATTGTAGCCATTCGCAAACCAGGGAAGACAGCCCATGAGTGCACCTCTTATCGCCCTATTTCATTACTTAATACGGAGGCCAAGATCCTGGTGAAGGTATTAGCCAACAGA
This sequence comes from Calotriton arnoldi, assembly GCA_963921515.1. Lineage (NCBI taxonomy): Eukaryota > Metazoa > Chordata > Amphibia > Caudata > Salamandridae > Calotriton > Calotriton arnoldi. Next base: position 436,382 of record CAWUFW010004979.1, on the reverse strand, counting down.
TTGACCCCCCACCTCGTGAAATTGGTGCATCCAGACCAGTCGGGCTTTATGCCTAACAGGAACATGGCGCTTAATTTGCGTCGCTTGCACAGAGTGCTGATGATCCAGCGGTGTACTAACAACAGATACTCCACTACCATATACTCACCTGGGCCCATAAAACTCGCTTCCACTAAACACCAAGTAGACCGCTGGAACTTTTAGTTTTAATGATTCTCATACCTTAAGATCTAGTTATTTCTTCTTCAACTAAACCTTTCACTGATCAAATAGTTCTTTCCTCTGGTCAATGGACCATTAGGTGGAACTAGTTGATGGTGATAATTAACATAACTTTATTAAACATTTCTCTTATTAAAATGAAATAATCACAGACTCAAGAAGTTTTAAAAACTTTATCTAAATTAGTTGTTTGTGAACCATCTCAAACGTTTCAGTACAAACACCCTCATTCGCAAGAGTGCCAATTCAATCAAAAATTCAATAGATATAATAATTCAGATCCACACAACAACAATGCTCAGAAAGAAGAGGATAGAGAGAGAAGAACATTTATCTAGACGATGAACTTATAATTACCAAGTATGGTGTGAAGACCAACCCCCTGGCCAAAGGGCTGGTAAGGGTCCCCAGGACAGATCAGGAGACAAAGACCTCAGGACAGGAATCATGACAGGACACTTCACCTCTCTAGATACCGACGACTACGTCGCACCCCTCTCTGGCACTCTCTTCCTCCTCGTGGTTCTTCCGCGATCTTCTTTCTAACCCACCCAAATTAAGTAGATGGTTCTGCATTTGACTTCTTCATCAGCATTTCAGAGCATCTGCACCACCCCCAGCACCGACAGAATCCCAAGCTCTATATTTGCTGCTTCCGCTCCCAGCAAGCTTCTCCGCTCTTCTAAAAGCTCTCCGCGCTCTGCTAACTAACTAACTAAACTACCTCAATTATACCTTTCTATTACCATGTACCACCCATTAATGTTTCAATTTTACAAAATACTAACTCTGATTGGACAGGCGAGGGGGGATGATCATCACACCATGCTTACATTTCACTTATTTCTTTAAACCATTGTTTCAAACTCCTCCCCTCAAACTTTATTCCCCCACTTCCTCTCCCATACATCTTCAAACTTTATTAATACAAATGTTGCGATCTTTTTGAATAAAGTTCCTTCATATGAACTCTTCACCCTCAAGTTCCCAGGGCACAACTTCGCTGGCCTTGGACGCGTGACAAATCCTTAGTCATCTTTCGTACTTTACTCGCCAGGGCGCATGCGTTGCACAACGTCAGTCTGCTCGACTCAGACAATTTTGACAGGCCCAAATACGCACTAATAATAAAGTCAAAAGGAAAAATGTTATTCTCAAAAATAAATGATTTCACTGTATACCACCAACCTCTACTCTAGCCCATACCATTTATTATTCCCTTTCTGCATTTGCGTTAGTATAAAACGTATTTTCTAATTTCAGCAAGCAGGTGCCATGCATGTGAGTTTTCAAGCAGCCATTTTATGATTCTTTGCGCAGGCGCCAGAATTTCCCTCCAAGCGTTAGTACGTCATACTACGTAGATGCAGTAGACGCATGCACAGTAAAGATCCCGTGTTAGAATGCATTTTAGTCCTTCGTTCATGTTATTGCAGTTAGTAAACACATAGGCAAGCTTCATTTTCTCCCGCGTGTAAAGGAAATGCGTATTATTAATCACAAAACACGTCGTTAATAATTCGTTAGTGAGTTAAACGAGAGTATTGCTTCCGAGCAAGTCTCTTTTACGAGTCCTTGCTCCATCAATCCCCTCTCTGATGGCATATTAAGCCATCACAAAATTACCCATCCATCCCAGATACCAACTTTAACACTTCTCAGTTTTTCGCTATTTCTCCTTTCAAATTTTCATCCATAATTTCGTTTCGTTTTAAATCTCGCATTTTCTTATATAACCTGCCTTTCATTTCTTCCAAACGTATTTCATCATATTTTCTCTTTCGTGTCTGTCCCTTTCCCTTTCTTTCCAAGTGTACCTTTTCTTTCGTACCTTTTCTACAACATTTATATGTAATTATTATTAACATCACTATCGTTACTATCATAACTAATGGTATTATTATTTGACCTAGAAAACTTTTCCCAAAATCAACCAACCATTTCCCTATTGATGTTATACCTTTTGTTAGTTTTCCCCACACACTGTCAACCTCCAGTTGGGTCAAATCTTTATGCATTCCTGTAATGTTTTCCATATATCCTTTAATTTCTCTGCTCTTGTCCGGAATATAAGTGCAGCAGTGTTGAACTTTCAACATGCCACAGACTCCTCCTTCTTTTGCTAATAATATATCAAGAGCAAGATGGTTCTGTAAAACCATAGATCTAATTGCAACCATTTCTGTGTTAATCATTAGAAATCCTCCTGCAGTGTCTGTAGAAAGACGATCAACTATGGTTGATAACTTACAAAATATCTGTGAATTTAGAATGACTCCAACTGAGGGTATCAGTGCACTAAAGATGTCTCCTACAATTTCAGAAAAACTAGCTCTTCTTCTACGTGTTAGTCCATTAGAATTTCCATTGGTTCCACCGATTTTATCTACATGATTAATTTTTGGAAAAACTATTCCAAAATAACAGCTTCCGTACCATCTTGCACGTAACCTATAATAGGCATTGCTCCCACAAACATAATACACTCCTGGAAACACAGGATCAGTTCCCCCTTTTAGTCCCCATCCTCCTAATATTAGGAAGTTATGTTCACATTCACTGGAACCAATGTAATTATTGTTATAATCTGTCTTTAATCTATGGAGGCAGAATTTTCCCCTTTTCACAAAGTCCAGGGACATCGCAGCATGAGCCTTGCCACTTGCATAGATTCCCTCTTTCCCAACCCATGGAGGTACATGGGTTTTCTGTGTAGTTGCCTTCCTCATCAAATCCTGTCTCCTTTCTTCTACTAAATTCAAAAAATCTTTTTCTTCTTTTCTTAATGTACGTGTTAGGTTATCTTTATGTGCCTGAACTAAATCTATCACCCATAAACTGTGCATTTTTACTATTAGCTACTGGATTCATATTCTTTCTAATAGGTAATTCAGAAAATACTACATCTAGATCTGAATACAAATATTGAAGTTTCCCTGTAGCATAAAATAAACTTGACAGAATACTACATGACACACCATAAGTTAAAGGTATATGGTGATACGTCATTCCTTCTGATACTGATGAGGGTAACTTCATACACACGTAACAGTTATTAATCTCCATAGTACTAACATATTGAAATAACAACTTAATAAACACATCAGAGGACGTATTATAGTCTGATTCATTATGATAGTTTGCTTCATCTTCTACCCCTATTTCTATTTCAGTTTCTCTTATTCTATCCATCTTAACATTAGTATCTGTGTTATTCTTGTCACTTGTTTTCATTATTAAAGGTATTCCTACTGTTAAGAATAGCCATCCTAATGCTGCTAATAAAATACTACAAAAACAAAATCTAAAACACTTTCTTTTTAGTCCACACTTTGGTTTCCCGATAACTTCAGTTTCTGCCATTTTACTCCTGAGAAAATTTATTTTCTCTTATCTTTTCTTTTTCAGTCTTAGCCTTCCTTTTTATTCTTTAAGGAGGTTTCAATTGGCTTTCATCAATTTGTGCAATATGGACCTCTTCTGTCTCATCAGACAGATCCAGGGACTCAAATTCCTCGAGTATAACGTATGTCCACTCAGGAGCCTTGTATCTCCTGTTTAAATTTCTCAATCTTGGACTTCTTCGAGTTATTTTTGCTAAGGTTTGTTTAGGTCTTGTTTGACTTGTGACTTCGTTCACTTGTTCTGGTCTCTTTTCAGATTTTCTCAGATGATATTTTAGTTTCTTTACTCCAGTTGGCCAACTGTCTCCTCTCCTGACTCTTTTGATTTGTACTGCGTTTTCACCTTCCTTATCCCTTTGTAAAATTCTTTTTATTTCATTTATTTTAGGCACAATCTGTTCTGTTTCTATGTTTTCTGCGCTTGTACCTTCTTTTGCTTCCTCCTGCTCAGGTTCTACCAGATTTTGTTCTACTTCTACCTGAGCTTGTTCTTCTAATTCTATCTGACCCTGTTCAGGTCTTACTTCAAACCTCTCTTCTTCTGCCTGAACTTGTTCTTCTAACTCTATCTGGTCCTGTTCAGGTCTTAATTCAAACTTTTCTTCTTCCGCCTGAACGTGTTCTTCTATTTTTCCCTCCTCAGGTTTGTTTGTGTCTCTTTCTATTTTCACCTGAGTGTGTTCTTCTTCCCCTGTCTCTTCCTGACTACTTTCCTGTCTTTTCAGTTCTGCTCTTCTTCTGGTTTCAATAGCATCATCAATTATTTCAATCACTGGGATCCATTCTTCCTGACTTATCTCGGGCTGTTCGTCATATGGTTGTCTTTCAGAATCTATCACTCTAGATTCTTCAATTTCACAGTTTACAACTCCTGACACTTCAGCCTGCTCAGTCAGTGGTGGCTCTTGTTGATCTGATGGGCCCGGAACTCTTCTGGTATGGCTGGCATGAATCCAATTGGGCAGACCTGCACACTTCACTGCTGTGGTAGTGACTAGTATGACTTGCCGTGGCCCGTCCCACCTTGGTGCTAGACACGATTTTCTTGCGTGTTTCTTCACTAGCACCCAATCTCCAGGATTCAAATCATGCGCTTGGTCTGGCTGTCTTTCAACTGCGTCTTCTCCAACCTGGTGAGAGATAGAACGCATCATTTCAGCCAATCCTTTGCAATAGTCCAATACCAGACCATCAGTTATACTCATTAGTTTATTTCCAGGAATAAATGCCTGTCTCATGGCTCTTCCCATGAGAACCTCATGTGGGCTCATTCCTGTTTTTCTGTCTGGAATGCTTCTGAGACACATCAATACAAGAGGTAATGCATCTGGCCATTTCAGCTTTGTGGATGCACACACCTTTCCCAATCTTGATTGTGCCATTCATTTGCTCAACAACTCCAGAAGCCTCTGGACGATAAGCACAGTGCAGTTTTTGTTCAATGTTAAACGCAGCACAAATTAATCGAATTATTTCATTATTAAAATGAGGGCCTCTATCTGATTCCAAAGTTACTGGAAAACCAAATCCCGGCACTAACTCCCTCAACAACAATTTTGCAACTGTAAGACTGTCATTTCTTCTAGTAGGATAGGCTTCCACCCATCTTGAGAAAAGGCGTACTGTTACAAGTATGTATTTCAGTCCATTGCAAGGGGGTAATTCAATAAAATCTAACTGTAATCTGGTGAAGGGTCCTTCTGCCTTTCCGATCTTTCCCCAGCTTACCACTGTCTTTCTACCTGGGTTCTGCTGTTGACAGGTTAAGCATCTTTGGCAAAGGCTCTCTGTGACTACCCTGAACTTCGGATTATACCAACTCTGTCTGAATAGCCTGATCATTGAATCTCTCCCTATGTGTGTTGCTCCATGGTACACTCTCGCCATTTTTGAAAGCAAACAATCTGGCATGACTGGTCTTCCATCTAAATACACCCATACCTCATCATGTGGTCTCTTTGTACAGGCTGCCTTTATCCAGATTTCTTTTTCTTTTTCCTCAACTTCTTCCTACAATTGCTTAATCTCATCCCATGTTTCTGGTACTGAGAAGTACTTAAGTTGGCATCTGGTTTCACCCGTTTCAATTTTTCTGTTTATGGCTACTGCATTTTTAGCACAGTATTTGGCCACTTGGTCAGCATAATTATTGCCAGCAGTCACATAGTCACTTCCTGACTGATGTGCGCGCATTTTACAACTGCTATCTCTTTTGGCAATTGTAATGCTTCCAACAAATCCTTTACGTTTTTGCTGTTTCTGATAGGAGATCCTGAAGAAGTCAGAAATCCCCTTTGCATCCAAAGCTGGCCAAAGTCATGCACAATCCCGAAACCATATTGGCTATCCGTAAATATGGTTACGCTCTAATTTTTCCCCTTTTTGCATGCCATTGTTAAGGCAACCAATTCAGCTACTTGTGCAGACTTGACCCCAGGTAAACATGATGCTTCAATTACCCCAGATATTTTACAAACAGCATATGCAGCACTTAGTCCTCCCTCTTGTGTCCTAAGGCAGGAGCCGTCTACAAATAACTCATGGTCTGTCTCTTTCAAAGGTGACTCTTTTATGTCCCTGCGGGGCTTCGTGCATAACTCAGTCACGTCCAAGCAGTCATGATCACTTTCATCTTTCACTTACTCATCGCAGGGGTCTGGTAATAGGGTGGCTGGGTTCAGAATCGTACACCTTGTCACAGTCATGTTCTCAGCTCCCAAAATCACTCTTTCGTACTTTGTTAAACGACTAGGGGTGAGGTGCTGTGTTCTTGTTCTTGTTAAAAGAATCTCAACCGAGTGTGGAACAAAAACTTTTACCGGATGTCCCATCACTATCAACTCACTTTGCTCCAGACTCATACAAGTAGCAGCTACTGCTTTTAAGCAGCCAGGCAATGCTGAAGCCACTGGATCCAATGTGGCTGAAAAATATGCCAGTGGACGTCGACTCAATCCATGGCTCTGTGTTAAGACTGAAAGTGCACAATTTTCTCTTTCACAACAGAACAAAGCAAAGTCTTTTGAATAATCAGGCATACCCAAAGCAGGAGCCTCACACAAACAATTTCTTAGTCTCACAAATGCCTCTAGGCAGTCATCATTCCAATCAATCGGATCTTTTGCTCGTTTCCGGATCATCTGTATCAAGGGTTTCGCTAACATAGAAAACCCATTAATCCATTGCCTACAGTATCCAACCACTCCCAAAAACATTCTTATTTCTCTCTGAGTCTGTGGCAATTGCATTTCTTTGATTATTTTTATTCTTTCCGGTGTCACTTTTCTAACTCCTCTTTCTATTTTATGCCCTAAATATCTAACTTCTTGTTGACAAAACTGTAACTTTTCTGGAGACACCTTGTGTCCACCTTCAGCCAAATGGTTCAGTAACGCAATTGTATCTGTGACACAATCTTCTCGTGTTTTTGATGTCACCAATAGGTCATCAATATACTGAACCAGAACAGAATTTCCAGGCATGATCAGCGATTCTAACCACTTTTTCAAAATCTGATTAAAGATTGAAGGACTCTCTGTGTACCCTTGAGGAACACGACACCATGCGTAAATTCGATCTTCAAACTTAAACGTAAAAAGATACTGGCTGTCTGGGTGCAAAGGAATAGAAAAGAACGCTTGGCATAAATCAATTACTGTGAACCATCCTGCATTCCAGGGTATCTGATAAAGGATCACTGCTGGATTTGGCACAATTGGACAACAGGGAATTACAATTTTATTTATTTTCCGTAGGTCTTGCACTATTCTGTACTTTCCGCTAGGCTTTTTCAGTCCCATTATTGGCGAATTACAGGGACTACCCATCACCTCTTTTAAAATACCTTGTTTAACCATTCGTTCAATTTCTGGAATAATTCCTGCCTTCACTTCTGTACCCATTTTGTACTGTCGGGTATTTGGATGCACTGCACCTTCTTTCACTGTCACTTTAACTGGGTCTATATTTGTCATTAGCCCAATGTCTTTTCCTGTAAAATCCCACACTTCTGGATTGACTGTCATTCTTAATTCTTCTGGCAATTCATTCTCGGTTATTAATGAAAACATTTCATCTATTTCTGTTCCCTGTTTGGCCAGCATCATCTTGTAAACAACGTCCTCATCGGGGGTTTGGAAAGCAACACCATCCGGTGTACAATAGATCGTGCAATTCATCTTGCACAAAAGCTCTCTTCCCAACAGATTTACTGGACTGGAATCGCAAACTACAAATCGATGCATTTCTTTGAAGTTCCCAATGTGCACCTCCATTGGTTTTGTGATTGGGGTTCTAATCTTTTGGTTAGATACGCCTACAACTTGGATTGACTCTCCCGAGAGGGGTAGGTTTGGGATGTCTGCTGTTCTCACAGTAGACCTGGTAGCACCAGTATCCAATAGGAAAGCAATGTCTTTACCTTCTACTCTCCTATCAACAAATGGACCTGACTGATCTACCGGCAAGGATGCGCCAAGCACGCACTCCTCTTCCTCCCCCCTCAGGCACCGTCATTGTGCAGCATCCGAATGTTTTTCATCATTCTGTAAAAAATATTGTGCAATTGTTCTATTACTCTTACCACTTTCTCCTTGAAATCCGGCGTTCACACTGAAACTTTGATGGTTCACAAATTTTTGGCATAGGAGCTGGTGGCACCTGATATTGTGGAGTAACTACCTGTTGCTGCTGATTCATAAGTACTTCATTCTGCATCTGTGGGATTAAATTTTGATTTGGCCCATTATTATTCTTATTATTCTGAGTACTCTTACACCCGTTCTTCCAATGTCCAAGCTTTCCGCACGCATGACAAGGAAACTTCTTTTTCGCTTCTTCTCTGCCCATTCGCCCCTTAAATTTATTACCATTCGCTCCTTGACTATTCTGACTCTGTTCTTTCACTTGATTATTATTTTGGTCATGTACTTTCTCTTCTGCTGCTCTGCCAATTTAACTTGTGCCCACATCATTTTCTCTTTTAGCTTCCTACGCCTGGCCTCAATGTCATCTCCGCAATATTTCGCATACTTTAGAATCCCATCCACTGTCTTGCTTTGCCAACATAACATGTGCTGCTGTATCATCTGACTGATTTCTGGTTTTAAGCCATATACAAACCGATACACAAAATGCCCCATGTCTTTGTCACCAATATTCTCAAAACCACTATACTGCTTAAACACCTGCAACAACCGTTCATAATACGCATGTACAGATTCATTTGGTTCCTGTGTTGTTCTATCTATTTTTACCTAATCTGTTTCTTTAGGAGGGATTTTCCCTTTCAAATACGTAATCACTTGGTGATACTTTTTCATCACCTCCTCCGAAGGTGCTCCTGTTTTTGCATCACTAGGATACTCCTCATTAGGCCAATCAATTGTGATCTTACATTCTGTCCATAAATCAGCAGGTACCACTATATCAAATAGACCATCCAGGTCTTTCAATAACACTTTTGAAACTTTCACAAACCTTTCTACCTGTTTGTACCATTCAACTGGTTTTTCTCTCAGTTTTGGAAAATCATTTGTAAATGATAAAATATCTTGTCTACTCTAAGGGACATGAACATATCCACCTCCAGGAACCTCTCTCATCGGACACAACTTTTCCAGTTTTCCTGATTCTCTTACTGGATATGCAACTGCTGCTTCTCTCGCTTGTACTTCCTCTTTCTTTCTTATCCATCTAATTCTCCATTTATCAATGTCTCCCCATTTTCGCAAAATGTTCATTAATTCTTTTGTCTGTAGTCTCTTTCCAGAAGCATTCACACTTTCTAAATCTTTATCAGTAAAATCCACTTGATAGGGTTTCTGTAACAACTTTGATTTCCCTATGTCTATTCCAATCTCTGAAGCAACTTCAGTCAGTCTTTCATGAAATACTCTTGCTCTCCTAGTTATACTCTTACATAGAAACAATAATTCTTCATCATTGTAACCATTTAATCTTTCTGTACCCACACATCCTGTCATCATCTCTTCCAATTCCACTTTCAATCTGCTGATATCTAAAATCTTTGGTGTTGGGCTCTGATTATCTCTTTCCTGAGCCCACCTTTCTATCTCTTCAGAGGTGACTACTGTTGCACCTGCAGTTCCAGCCAAAACCAAAGGTCTTCTTTCTCTCAAATTCATGGGCGTAACTCTCCTTGAAGTTTCCGTCAAAGGTTCCACAATAGGGATATCCATTAGTGAAATAACCGACTCACTTTCGCTAACCTGATCATCTGTAATTACTATCTCTTTTCTGGGACTATTTAATGGAACTGTCACAAGTTGTGATTTCTGGCAAATCTTATTATCTCCATACAATGGGATTACCGGACCAATGGTTACTGGTACTGTTAAAGCTTCAGTATTTAAATTCAATTGACTTATCTTTTGGACTAGTTCTTCCCTAGTTTTATTCAAAGCTTCTCTTTCATTATCTTGCAACACTCTGTTATATGACGTTTCATGTAAAATTTGTGGGGTTAATGGCATTCCCATTACTGGTGCACTTGGAGTTACCTTACTAGCTGCTTCTTGATACGGTGCTGGATTTTCAATTAAAATATCCTCTAACAACTCGTTGTCTGATTCACCATAACCTGTCGAATTCATGTGTTTCGTTTTCTCCTTACACTTTCCTCCAAACTGTTCCTCAGCCATCAACACTGGATATAACCCTTCTGATACCATAGCTCTCCTCCATTGTTTCATCTGCCCCTCACGTGACTCATGCAAATGTCTCAGAAAGAATCCTCTATACCTTCCACCTCTGCATTTCTCTCGTTCATATGATTCAGTCTCCCATTCTTCTAAAGCCTCATATTGAGTTAACCTAGGTCTAGGTTCCAAATCATTCATTTTTAATCTCAAATTCTGAAGAATCCTCCCATTAAACGTTCCATCCTTAGGAAATTCTAACACACCATCATCCTTCGTGTATTCTACCCAATTTTCCAACCACACGCAAGTAGGATATCCTCTTTCCATCATCATAAAAGATGCTGGTGTCTTCGGTGGCGGAATAGGAATTCCCTCTCTAGTCAACACAGGCTTATCATTTACAAAGAAATTCTTAATCTTCCTTAAAAATTACATCTTTGTTTTCTCTCCATACATTCTTGAAGAACGGTGTAGGAAATTGTATTCCGCAAACCCTTGAAATCTTCTACCTGTACGTCTTGCACTTAAAGTCCAATCAAAATCCTGCATACAATCTTCTCTTCACCAATCCTAGCGCGGCTTCTAACTAAGTATCCAATCAAATCAGGCTCACACTCGTACTCTGACCAATGCCAGCACGGCCTTTTCTTGACGTCAGTTCTGCTCCTTACTACTGACCCCTCCTTTACAAGGCTGCTCCTGTCACACGCCCGCTGCTTCTACCAATCCCAGTGCGGCTCTCTGTGACGTCAGTACCACTCCGGCTGCTTCTTACCCCTCCTTTACAAAGCTCCTCCTGTCACACACCCGCTGCTTCTACCAATCCCAGCGCAGCTCTCTGTGACGTCAGTACCACTCCGGGAACTGACCCTCCCTTTACAAGGTAATGTGAAACTTTATTTCTCAAAATTCTCTTTAAATTTCTTTGTTAATAACGACGTAAAAACATTCGCTACTCTGTCTGTTCCACTAAATCAAAGGATAGTTTATTTCTTTTCACTGCGAGTAAAACCTTCCGCTTACTCTTCACCTAAGCTCCAGAGAACCTGCTACTCCTCCGGTGTCACCCGTTAGGGAAATTTGAGACCCATGTTTCACCAGTGAACTCCTTTTGCTGTCAATCTAGCTTAGAAGAACCTGCTACTCCTTCAGGGTTACCCTTACTAGGTGATATAACGCCTAAAGTTTCACTAGCGAACTCTTTGCTATCAATCACTCTCACTTTTTATACAGAAAATAGTCCTTATTTTAACACTGTCAGCCCTACCTAGCTTCTCAGTGATATTCCAACAGACGAGTAACCTCACTGCAGTGTGGTTTCTATCGCCACCTGCTATTCATTCCCCGGGAATTTTCCAAACGACATAAAACAAGACACTAACTCTTGTTGCAGTTAGCAGCAACTTGTACATACGGCGATAAAACAAATGCCGCCTTAACGTCCAAAAATTGACACTACGGCGGCGTTATGTTCTTGTACATATGCCCCTCAGTGTTGTGAGTTCATATCATAGAAGTACTTGTTTATCTTTGTATCCACGCAGGTTTGCATCGTATTTTTGCTATTAAGGGCACTCGGCTGCCCTACGAAGAAAGGTTTGTGCTTTATAAATACCACCAATAAAATAAGGTTTTTATAGGACAGTGTGAACCAAGAGTGTTAGAGTGCTTTTTCTACATACCACATCAATGTTACACATTTTTGGGCACAGGGATATTAAGTGACTGCCTAGAATCACAGGGGCTTATTTACAGGCACCTTGTGCTGCCGGAGCGGCACTTGTTGTGAAGCACCGGCGGCGCAATTTGCTGCCCCATATTTACAAGGAGACGAAAAGCCACCCTGTGTGGCTTTTCCTGTACTTGTAAATACGGCCCCTTTACACGCAGCACTTTGGGTGAAAGGGGCATTCCATAGGTGTTGCTGTGGGTGTTCCCATGCAACACCCATGGAACCTGACACATTTCCAGATTTACGAGAAATCGTAAACCTGGAAATGCATCTGAATATAATGCCTCCCCAAGGGAGGCGTAGGAAGGCGCAACGAGGAGAAATGTTTACATTTCTCCTCATTTTTTTCCTCTTTCTATGCATGCTGCATTCTGCAGCACACATACAACGAGGAAATCACCTCTTGTGATTGTTTATGTGCGGTAAGGTGTCCTTTACTACATAAAAAATGATGTTTTGCAACTTCTATGTGTGCTAATGCAGCACACATAGAAGTTTCAAACGCCATTTCAGATTGTTTATGTGCAGGAAGGGACACCCTCCTGCACATAAACAATCATCCCCGTGACGCAGGCATCCTTGCACCATGGTGCAAGGGTGCCTGCGTCGGCGCATGGCGGCTAATTGTGCGCCAGCGCAGTGGAGAGCAAAGGGATCCTTCATATCGTTGTAGATATGACGCATCCCTGTGCTTTGGAATTAACGCAGCGTGGCGCAGCTAAATGGCTTGCGGCACCACGCTGCATTAATTCTTTGTCAAGTGCTAAAGTCACCAGAATTAACCACTAGGCCACATTTCTTCCTTTGGTGTTAAAATGCAGGGAAAGAACAATAGTTACTTCCCACATTCTACTATATTCTTCCATTTGGCAGAGACTGGTCACACTATTCCGTAGAGGGTACTTCGGTAGTTATTGAGCATTGTACGAAATCGGACTGGTAATTGAGGTGGATGATTACCCACCTCAAGGAAAAATCACAACCCTTGCCAGGAGTGAACCCTTAAAGTCACCACATCAACTTGAGCTCGGTACCCTTGTAGCTATGGAACAGAACAGAAAGGCTTAACTTAAGGCAATGAGTAAAGTATTTATGCAGTACCAAAGCAGTAATAAGGTCAAAATGGCAAAACATTTAAATCCCAAACCAAATTTGAAACATAAAGTGAAATTTAATAAACAAAATTACACACTCTGAGTCCACTTCTTTGTCCTGGGTACTAGAGGGAGAAGGTTTACTCTTTTGGGGTTCCTGTCAGATCAAAGACAGCAGGTCCAGTGTTCTTTTGTTCTTCCTCAGGTCCAGCAGTGTTCTGAAGTGGGTTTCTGGGATGTCACATTTATACCTGCCACTAGCTTGTGGGTGGGAATGATCCCTGGACTTGGCCTAACCAATGCGGTAAATGGTTATGGGGCAAACCCTGCCCAAATTGGGCATTTTCAAAATGGTGAAAGTCTTTGGTCACTCTAAACTTGGACTCTGAGGGCTGGGAGTATACTATAGTAGTCCTAGTGCCTCCCACATTGAACACTAAAAAATAGTTTGAAGCAGCCACTGTACCCACAATAACACCATAAACAGAATTCTGGTAGGGCAAAAGCAGGATTCCTAGACAACTTGACAGTGGATACACAAGAATGGTCTTGGAATCCTATTCCTTTCCTTTCAAGTGCATCCCAAGTGTTATATGTAAGACCCAGAGACAAAAGTGTGGTAGGACAATTGTTCAGCAACCTGATGGTGGATACACAAGATTTGTCTTGGCATCCTGTTCACCTCCTTTCAAGTGCACCCCGGGTGTTATATGTAGCTCAGGAGACATGTCAAGCAGGATTTGACAATGTGCTGTCAGAAAGAGGCCCACAGTCCCCCCCCTGCATATTCTGTGGGGTTTAATAGGAGTCCTCTCTGCCCATTCAGGTTAGCCTATTGTAGCTTTAGACTCCTAGTACTGGAAGGGCATTTTAAGAATACGTTTTTATATGTCCTACTTTTAAATACCATCTAACGTGCCTTGTGGGCTATAAGGTCTGCATAGGGGTGACTTATAATATTTAAGGTTTTGACCTGTCAAAAGAATTTGACAAGGAAATACTTCCTCTAGGACAGGGGAACACCTTTCCCCCCAAGATATGGTGGCCAGCTAACACTCCCCCGCCTCCAAACACAGTAAAAGTGGTTAGAAATCTGGGTATCAAATTTGATGCTACATTATCCTTCAAACAGCAATCACTGGCAGTTGCTGGAACCTGTTTTCATATCATAAAATCTCAAAAAAGTTCTTCGATCTACTTCCCATTTCAGCCAGAAAGGCAGTTGCTGTGGCCCTAATCACATCCAGATTGGACTACTGCAACAGCCTGTATGCAGGGGCCAATAAGTCAGTTTTACATAAACTACAAATGGTCCAACACGCAGCAGCACGTCTAGTGCTCAAATGGCCCAGGAGGTCATCTGCATCGGCAGCCTTGGAAGCATTACACTGGCTTCCCATTCATAAAAGAGTTCTATTTAAGATTCTAATCATCACTTTCAGAATATTTCACTCCTCACGACCGCACTACCTTCGGCTTAGATTTACGCATTATACCCCCTCCCGGAGTCTCAGATCATCTAACGCAAACCTGTTAAAACCACCAGCGTTTAGATATGTCTCGAAAGGAGGCAAATCGATCGCAGTGATAGGTTCTAAAGCATGGAACCAACTCCCCAATCAGCTCCGTCAGATCCAATCTGAAACGCTCTTCAGGAAGGCCCTAAAAACTTGGATCTTTTCATCCTCCAATGCACTATGCTGAAAACTTATCTAACTCCTTGCTCCCTTGCAGCTACCCGTTTTCTACTCAGGGATCCACATAGCGCCATGATGCTCCTCGGAGTGAGAGCTGCGCTCTACAAATGTCTGTTTACATTACATTTTACATTACAAGTCGAAATGCAGTTAATACACTGCTACGGTCAGGAGACAGTGTTGGACGTAAAGGCATGTTTTTAACTTCCTCTGTTGTGAATGGCACAATAGGTGCTGCATTCCACTAGTGGCATTTCATTTCTAGGTTGTGGGCACATTTTGTAATGTATAATAGGGAGTTATAGGCAAGTTAAATATGCCAATTAGTTGACCATCTTAAAAGGAGTAGCACAAACACTTTATTACGGGTTAGCAGTCTCACTTAAACCTGCTTCTAAATTATTTGGGGATACTCAAAGCTTTTCAATGGTATGTCTGGAATGCTGCATCATCTGCAGGTTTCCACTCCTGAGAAAGCCATGTGACTTTTTTGCGGCAGCATTTCCACATTGCAGTTGCATGCACAGTACCTTTCCACACTTAATGAAACATTGTTTTCCTTGTTTGTCTCCACGGGGAAAACATTTTGCCCAGCAGAGAAGCCCATTTTTCTGTACAACCACATAGTCTGGGTGCACTCTTTGCACATTCCAACACTAGAAAGGGATTTAAGCTAGCTTTTGACTTGTTTAAATCTCCGGCCATTTTCAGAATGGGGAAACTGATATGTTTGTCTGTGTTCACAAACTTCCAAGACAAACCTCAACATAATGTAGGACTCCTTCCTGCACATAAACAATCAATAATGGCGATTTGCTCTTTCTATTTGTGCTGCAGAATGTCACCGGAGCATCAGAAAAAGTGACGCTCTGGTGGCGTTAGGGGCTTGTAAACATGTCACTATGGGTGATAGTTACAAGAAAATGCCAGGAGTGCAGTGTTACGCCAAATTTGTCAACTCTGTGCGCCAACATTTTCATAAACACAGGGATGAGCCATATTTACAAAAATACAGCACACTCCTGCGTTTCCCCTAGCTCTGGTGCTAAAAAAGCTGCCTAGCGCCAGTGCAGGCACCCTTGCACCATGTTGCGAGGGTGCCTGCGCTGCAGGTGTGATTGTTTATGTGCAGGAAGGAACGCCTATCTGCACGCAAACAATCAATAATGGCGATTTGCTCTTTCTATTAATAATTTCTCCTTGTATCGCCATTCTAAGACCAGGTATTACATGGCCTTCATTTTTGGCGCTGCCCCAGCCTTGTAAATCTGGGGCAGCATCAAAAAGCAATGGGTGTTGCGGTGGAACGCCCACAGCAACACCCATTGGCCGCCCCTTTGCCGCTGCAGACTGCGGTGGAAAGGGGCATATTTACAAGGTGGTGTTAAGCCACGTGAAGTGGCTTAGCTTAGCTTAGCCACGTGAAGTGGCTTAGCGCCCCCTTGTAAATATGGGGAATGGTGCAACGCCACTGGAGCCATAGAAAAACTGACGCTCCGGTGGCGTTAGGGGCTTGTAAATATGTCCCTACATCTCTTAAAATTGTCGGTGCCCAACCGATATAACTATTGATGCTCCAGTGCAGGGGATTTGCATATAGATCTAAACATTACTTTTCAGTTCCCTTCCCTACAATATTCTAGAAAATGACGCTTGCTTGTGAATATCTAATTGCATCAAATGCCAGACAGAGAGCTGTAACATACAGGAATTCAGGATGGTTTGAGAAAATGTAGCCTCACTCTTTTTGGAAGGAACAATATGGATGCTCCTATATGTTTCCTGCACTAACAGCATCAGGGACTATATCATTATAAAATCCTTGTCATATGTGGTTATCTGTGCTTTTTTTCTGGGGTTTCTGGTAAACGAGCCAGCGGTGAGTAATCCAGCCTGAAGAACGCCTGGAACAGTGTGATTTACCAAATCTATGAATAAAGCATGAAGTAATTGGATGAGGCGAGGAAAGCCGCGCTCTCCGCTCGTGCAGAACGCTATCAGAGCTGCCAGTGCTGGTAATGAGACTGCTGCTGGGAAAAGGTGTTCGAGCTCGGAACCTGAGTCATGTGCCGCCCTGTCAGCTTGTTTGTTTAGATGCGATGCTCAGAATCCTGAAACTGGTGCGCTGCCTCCTTGCCAAGCTGCTGGGTAAAGCCCCCGCCTTCTGGATGAGACGAGCAGATGTTACCGGAAGCGGTGAAAAGGATGAAGATGCTCCAGATATGCTGGCAGTCACGTGGGGTGCCAAATTCCTGGAATTCCATCATGTGCAGAGGTGGTGTGTAATACGAACTGAGCCCCTGGGTCAGTGTCTGAATGCTTTTCGTATGCAACACACACATGCACATGTTTACATATATTTATGAATATATATGAGTGTGTATGCATGTCTATGCAGCCCTGTGCGTGTGTGTTTACATACATTCTGTATGTAGAAGGAAGAGCTTTCTGAAGGGGTTCTCTGCAAAGTGGAGCTAAGAATGGGAACTGATTGGAATTTTTTATATAAGGGTCTTGTTTGTAGTTCATGAATAGAATACTGATTTAATAAAGGACAACGGCAAGCAATGCAGAGAGGTTTGGACCTGTTACTATGATGATGAAACATATTTTTCACATTATCACACACATACATATATGCACATATTTTTTACTAAAAAAAACATTGAACAAGCTGAGAAAAACCAGTGATACTAGGCATTTAGCGCCAACCATAACTCGTGCCATTCCCTTGAACTGCGTATGACATCACACATGACATCACTGATGACATAACTTATGATGTTACCACTGACATCTCTGATGACATCACTTCTTGTTGGTTTTGTGTTAAGAGTTAGTGTTCTTTGCGTTTGTTTCCTGGTTATGACTTTTTTGTGTTTTATTTCCTTGTCTAATTTTTTTGGGGAGGTGGTATTATTAGTTTTTCCTTTTTTACCATTTTTTCTCTATATTGCATTATGACCTTATTGTATGTGTATTTGTCTAACAGTCACAAGGCTTCTTGTGTTTTCGGGTGTATCTTTTGACGTGTACAAATATTAATTTTCAATTTTTGTGACTTGAGTTATATTTACTTTAGGGCATGAGTTATAGTTACTTTAGATAACTATAACTGGTGAATTTCAGAGGTTTTTCTAGTTTAAACTAGTATGTTTTAACTGACATTCCCAGCTTTCTTTAATTTTTGTTTTTTCCTGTGAATTTCTAAGGTTTTTGAATACCTAACTATAATAACTATAACTGGTATTTTAACCTTTGTTTTTTTCAGAGAACTTCTATCTTTTTTAAACATATAATAAGATGTGCATTGCCATGAGTGGCATGGGTTTGGGTGACCCAACCCCCCAGTTCCCAACACCCCGTGGGCCCCCAAACTCGCCCCCCCCTGGCGCCTAAACCCCTTTTGGTGCCCACCGCGCACGGCCTGTTGGGGGCAGGGCCTGGTCTTTGGGCACCCACTCCCCTTTTTTCATTTTTTTGGGCACTGCACTGCACTGGATCTGCGGATCCACTGCAAGTCTCCAGGGGGCCGAACTGAGGGCCATGGTGGATCTGCAGATTGATTGAACGGTGATTTTTGTCCTAATTTTTAAACCCAGACGGTTCCCTCTGTTAACTTCCCTTCTCCACATGGCCCATGGGTTCAAGGTACCAATACGCTGTTATACCCTTTTAAAAAAAAAAAAATTCTAGGACTCTGGGACTGGGTCCCAGAGTCCAAGGATGATGGCCACAACATTTTCCTCAGGTTGCAGCTGGCTAATGGGATCCAACGAAAAGTAGCGGTCAACTAATCAGAGTGCAGCTGAAAAATTGCATGGAGAAAATGTTTTTAGGGATCTCCCTTTTTCTTAGCCTTGACGGATCACCCTGAAACTTTCCAGTAAGAAGCTGAAGTGGACGAGACTGTTTTTTGGAAAGTTTTGTGAAAATTTGTCAAACGTTGCCAAAGTCATTAGGAAAACAAAAAATGCTTTTCCTATAGAAACGTGGTCTTAATTAGTGGCGATCATGACTGGGTGATAAATATAATTATATTTATATGTGTACATATATATAAATATAATTATATAAGGGATATCTCTTATCTTTTATTGTTCATTAGTGCTACAGTGAGATGTCAAGTCCAGTTTATTGTTATTGGTCACTTTATATAACGTTTATGGCTTGCTAATGTACATTTTAGGCCTCAAATGACCTGTATTTGTCACTGTGGTGCATCAGCATGATTTCCATTGGAGACAGACCTGAATGGACTATTATGCTTGCCCTTACAGTGAGTGACTTTGGTGCTTCTTGCTCCGCTTCCCTCTGCCTTCAGCATACCTTCACCTCTTCCTACAGTTCCTGCTACACTGTGCCCACCACTAGGCTTGCTCTATAACAGGGCTCCATCTGTGCTCAAAGAGTGCAAGGGAACATCCACCTTCCACCCATGGAATGCTTTCCCAGGGCAGAGTAATTCAAGGTAGCAACTTGCACTGCCTTGTGTTACTCCAGATTTACTATGCCACGCAGAGCCACGCAAGATGGCAGTGTGTGGAACAGTAAATCTCACTCAAGGGCAATGCAAGCCTTTAGTAAATCTGGGCCTAAATTACCCACGTCCTTCCCATTACTTCATTACTCAAGCATCTTGTTCCTCTCTCTTGGCTTCGATAACTGGATCAGTGCATTAGGTTGAAAGCATGATCATAGGTAGGGTGTAGCACAGTGGTTTTCTCTGAAAACATATAGGGGGCAGATTTACAAGCCCCCTGCGACACTTTTGCGCTGCCGTTGCGTCACTTTTTGTGATGCAGTGGCGGCATAAAAAATGCACCACGTTGTGGCCCATTTACAACATGACGCATCTAGGGAGATGCGTGACCTTGTAAAGCCCTGAGTCACATTATACCTGCATCAGGTAAAATGTATGGAGGGTGGGCATTCCCACGCGGGAAAGCCTTGTAGAAGTGACGCAGTGAAATCTACAAGATTCTAAGACACCACTGTGTCAAAACCCTACGCCTGCTTGGAGCAGGTGTAAGGAGTGACGCAGTGTAATAGGGATAGGCCTCCCTGTACATTGCTGAAGTTGTGTCGTGCTTGCGAAACAACTCCAGCAATGCATGACTTATGCGCCGACAGATGCATCAGAATTTCTGACGCATCTGTCAATCCTTGGGCCTTGATGCGCAGTATTGTAAATACGGCGCATTCAAGGTGGAGCAAGGGATTCACACGCAGGCGCAGGGAAACTGACGCATCTATGCAGATGCGTTTCCTTGGTACATCCAGATGTAGGATCTTTCTTCCAGACTTGCATTGAATTTTATACAGTTTGCCTCAGGACAAATATCAGATTCAGTGTTTTTGATTTGAGCTCCAGTGGCTCACATCCTCCATTCCTTAGAGCTAGTCAGCAACTTTATCATCATTTTAACTGCTGTTTTTTTTCATTAATTTCATTAATTCCACTGTGCTTTATCATAAAAAGGGCTATTCACGTTTTTATATATTTGTAAGCGGCAGAAACATTCGACCTGAAATGCAGGACATAGCACAAATTAGTGCAAGTAGGTAATGGCTAATGAGTTGTTTTCATAGTGCGCAGTGATAGCAATCAATACAGTGTAGATATCGCCCATGTAAAAATCTGAGTGGTGAAGGCAATCATGATAAGTTACAATAGCCAACCTCTAGCAAAAAGCACAAAAAGGCACATATATGGCATACTATGTGTTGGAAGGTGAAATATTATGTGGTATGGTTAGGAGGCCTTACCATGCAATATTCTCACAACACAGAGAAATGATCCTTGGATTCAACAACAATAATCCTTAGCTCAGTCCTAGTAGTGTGGCAAAGAGCAGTCAGGCATCACTGGAGGAACATGTGTTAAGCATTTTACTGTACCATTATGGTGCATCAGTAATTGACATGACTCGAAAGAAATACAACACCAATTTATAAAAATAAAGTTTTTATTTTATATAAATATAGACACCAAAACAAACTTTGTAGTATACATACAACTGGAGTTGTGGATTTTTAAAGCGTTCAAAAATAGATGCACTTTAGTTTTTAATTATTTAATTTTATTTCGCCCAAGCGCCCACCCACCCCTCCCTGTAGATGCCAGCTGCCACTGGTCAAAGGTAACTGAGGTTTGCGGGTAAAGGTTACTGAGTTCTTCAGTAAATAGTAACTGGGGTCTGCAGTAAAAGGTAACTGAGCCCTGCATTTACCAAAGACACACAAGTATAATGAGTGGGAGGATGCCCTTACTGCCAGACACTGTCGAGAGCAACAAAATGTTTAAATGTTTTGTTTGGTTAAAAAAAAAAAAAAAAAAAGATAAAAAGTAGCAATATGATGGGAAGATAGCAATTATAGACGGATCGTTCCTGCTGTAGCACAGAAGTGGCTACATGAGCAATATGAGGTGATGCCCACCCCGCTGGGTTTGTCTGAAATGTTGCTCCTGAAAGGAGGGCTGGGTTAGCACAGGAGATCTACTGATGTAAGATGCCTGCAATTTGCTGCCCTGTGTTATAAGAACTGTACCAAGGGGTCCCTTGGCGGTGTGATCACATACTTATCGATGTTTCTGAAACAATGTATGTACATTGATCCTGATTTGCTTATTACCAATAAAAAGAGTTATTAAAAAAAAAAACTGAGCCCTGCATTTAAAATAAACAGTGGCCTACAATAAATGGGAAATGAACTCTGGAGGTGTTCAGTAAAAGCTAGCTGAGACCTGCAATAATATGCAACTGAGGTCTACAGATGATCATAACTGATGTTTTCTATGATATTTCCAGTGGCGGCTGGCATCTACGGGGGGGGCGGAAGCGTGGGCAAAATGAAATTAAATAATAAAAAACTTACTGAAGTCCTCCGCTGCACTCGGGACCACTGTTTCTTGCGGACTCTGCACTGCAGCATCCACTACATCAAGGAGCTGATGAAGAGGGTATGGACTTCCACCAGTGCCGGCCTCCTCACACAGAGAAACACTGGCACATTCTGGTGCCCGATAACCGGGGGCTGGGACTTGAGCATTACAAGGCACCCGGCCACCAGGAAACTTGTTGACCAATCAGAGCGCTGCTCTCCCAGCATGATAGCAGTGCCCTGATTGGAGGGAGCGGCCTGTCTCTGCGGTCCACAGTGCTATGGAGGCCTGCATCAACTCTCAAACCAGCTGTCTTAAGACAGCTGGGTTGAGAGGTTTAAAGTGCGCATGTGTGGCTGGCGGTCGCAAGATGGCCGGCCAAAAAGACATGCACACTTTAAACAGTGCAGTTGCAGCCCTCTGATGAACACTCCTCCTCACTGTCACTCTGCAAACCCCACCCCATCCTGACACTCTGTTTGGGACGGGCGGATGAAAAATAAAATGGTAATGAATTACCATTTTATTTTTCATCCCAGGGGCGTTGAAGGGGGGGGGGCAATTAAATGGAGTGCCGCTCCTCCGCTGCAATGGAAATTCCTGTGAAAATTTACTTCCAGTAAATTGTGTTTTTGTGCTTTCTAAGTGTTAGCAAATCTTCCCCCATGAATGTTCAGGTATGTAGCATATCGTATTTGTTTTACTTAGATTTTCAGGGTGTAGATATTGATATAAATATTTATTGAAAGCTAATATATCATGCGCCCTACCAGTTGATGATGCTGTGGTGACAGGAACCAGGCAACACAGGCACAAGGGTTCCGTACAGAAGACTACATTTACAGGCAGAAATATAACACATGTAGAAATTAATTATAAAAAAACAATATCAACACCATTGGCAAGATGTCATTTTTAAATGAAAAAAATATCAGAGTAAAAATGACCAGACGTTTAATTTGAGCGTCTTATTTGCAAATGCATATTCATTTCAACCTACACATCGTCTGTCACACCCGTGTGATCGCCCCTGTCTCATGGGTAAAGATATGACCTGTGATGCAGCCAGAATAATGCTAAGGCCAGGTGATCAGCTGCAGCTTAGCTTCCTTCTTTCCTCATTTGTGGTGGTATACCAAGTAATGTACATTTCTAATTCCTGCCCCCCCCCGCACACCAAACTGTGGAAGTGCTGGCAGTGAGTGCCCTTTAAACTACGGCTGGTATTGAAAATGTGCCCACACTTGCTTGTCTTAGGGACGCAGTGACGACCAGTTGCATATTTACATTTGCAATTTTGTTTACTTTCATTTTAACATTGCTTTATGCCCATTTTTACATATATTTCAAATGGATTCATTCATGCCTAAGAAACAGACCCGCGTTGAGGTAAGTTTGCACGTTTATGAAGGTTTAGTGAAGAACAAACTCATTATGCTTAGTAATTGTAACAACCATTGGCGCTTAAGATGTTATTTTTCCGACAAAGTAGCTCAGCTTTGCAAATGGATACGGGGATGCAAAAAGGTCACTTGACCTCACAAGCTTGGCACCTAGGATCTATAATATAGTATAGGAGCTATAAAACCACTGCTCAAAAACTGCCCTGAAAAATAATAAAGAGCTTGGAGCTTTGGTGATTCAATGAATGACAGTTTCCCTTTTAGAATAGAATAAAGAGCTGATATTCTGGAAGTTGGAACACGCAGTGATTTGTAACAATGCAATTGAACTCACGTACTTAGACTGTTACGTCTTCGACCCCGGCATATTTCGGAAATATGTTGGAGGATCAGTGATGTTTTTATTAGGAATTGTACGTGCAAATAAAAGATGAGACTACAGAACAAAATATGTTTAATAAAGGGATTATAAATGGATTAAAAGGTGAGAATAGAGGCTGAAATGTTGGTGTATGTACTGGTTTGATTTTCATAAAAACCAAAAACAATGCTAATGTGAAATTTTTTTTAAAAAATGCGGGCAAGTAGTAATTATGATGTAGACTTTTGGAAGTAAAACGTAATAAGGGATCTAGTATTACCAGAGGGTATATTTACTAATATTTCATGCAATGAAGCAAGGCAATTTGTTGTGCTATGTTGTGTCAAAGGGAGGGAGCAGAAATGCCCCATTACCTCCCGTCCCTCCCTCGCCTTCCTTCTTAACATGTGAGGTCCCCACCTCTCCCCAGACCCACCCCCAAACTATTAAAACTCTGCCCGCCCCCACCTCCTCCTGTTCTTTTTTGTCTTAGTTTCCGGTTCTCAGCGGTGCTCTCGGCAGCGTTCTCCTGGCTGCGTGGTGTTCTCCGCGGTCTCCTCGTGGTCGAGGGGCGGAGCACTGCTTCAGGAAGCCGCAACAGAGTCCGGCGGTCCTCCTGCGGCTGGGGCTATGGTTCCGGGTCAGGGTCGCGGTGCGGCCGCTTCACCCAATTCTACACTCCTCAAAGAGCCCTGGTAAGACGGGTTTGGACCCGTTGTTTTATTCTTTCTGCAATTATTGCAGTTTCTTCCTGATTAGGGGTGTTTTTTGTGTTCTTTTTTATTGGATAGAGGCAGGATTGGTTTATGCCCTATATATTCGGTTACTGTGTTTTGGGCAGGGCCGGACTGGCTACCAGGCGTTTTGGCATGCTGCCGAGCTGGGGGCTGATGTCACTGCGGTGGGGGCTAATTTCGTTGATGGAGACCTGCGTGTGCTTCGAAATAAACAAAGCAAAACGAATTTCGTTCAGCACACGCAGGTCCCCATCAACGAAATCAGCCCCCAGCTCAGCCGCATGCCAAAACGCCCGGTAGCCAGTCTGACCCTCGTTTTGGGTGCTTCAGTCAGTATACGGCAGCCATGGGTCGCAAGAGGTTGTTCAAAAGGAACAACTTGGTGTCATCTTCCTCCTCTTCGTCTCCAGATGGTCCTCCGGTCCCCCTGAAGCGCCCTAGAGCCCAGGGCCATGCTGGGAGTGACGTGCATGTCATGTCTAAAGAGGAGGTGCAGGGCATGATTGAGGCAGCTGTTACTCGAGCTTTACATGCTCGTCCTTTGCCTTCTGGTCCGTCCCGTCCTCGTGCATTGGATCCTGTGGGTGATTTATCTCCGTCAGTTGGTGAGGGTCCTTCTACCTCCTCTGGTGGAAAGTATGTCTCCAGGGAGGAGATGTGGGACATTCTGGCTCATGTGAGGGACAATTTAGGATTTCCTCCTTTCCAGCTGGGCGAGGACAGTGGGACTCTTTCCTCAGTACATGAAGCCCTCCCGGTTGGGCATGCCCTTCAGGGCCCTGTGAAAGAGATGGTGCTGAGGGAATGGCATGAGGTGGACAAAGTGCAGGTCCCTCGCTTCCTCCAGAAACTCTACTTGTTGGAGCGGGACGACCCCTTGCCACACAATGTGAAGTTGGACTCGATCCTGGCCACGCTGATTGGCAAAACAGCTATTCAACCTGAAGATTGTACCCCGACTGATGCTACTGATAAGAAGGTGGACTCTGGCCTTAAAAAGGCCTTTGCGGCAGAGAACCTAGCACTGTGGGCTAGCCTTTTCTCTTCTTATTCTGCCCAGTCCTTGGTGCAGGATTTCGAGAAATTGGCTGTGGCTGTTCAGGACGGCTCGGAATGCTCTGAACTACTGGCCGCGATGGAGCAGCAGGCTAAGCTATTGGCCGACATTTCTTCTGACGTTATTAAGTCATCTGCCATGTCCACTGGGGCCTTGGTGGCTGCTAGACGTTCCTTATGGATCTGACACTGGAAGGCTGATCCAGGGGAAAAGGCGGCTTTATTGAAATTGCCCTTTGATGAGCAGGCTCTGTTTGGGGATCAGTTGCCAGCCATGATTACTAAGACTTTCAAAGAGCGAAAACATTAATTGCCTTATAAGGAGGCTACTGCTTCTTCTGGTAAGCCTTGGAATAGGTCCTCCCGATCATCTCCGAAGCGTGCGACCTGTCAATCTTTCCTGAGGAGGCGTTTTCAGCCCCGTTTTTCTCCCAAGCACGCTGCCTCCACGCCTAAGGGTTATGCCAAGAAGGATCCCTGACAATTACTGTCTGGAAGGTTCGCTACCTGTCGGAGGCTGGCTCAGACATTTTCTTCCAATGCTGCAACAAGACGTTTCGGATTGCTGGGTCCTGAACACTGTGGAACATGGTTACATGATAGATTTTTGGCAGGTTCCTCAGGATACAGGGGTTCGTCGGACTCCTGTTCCAGCCGCTGGGCCATGCAGGGTGGCTTTGCTGGAGGGGGTGTCCAGTTTGCTTGCCAAACGGGCCATTTGCCGGGTTCCGGTCACAGACATCGGCACCGGAGCCTACTCCATTTTGTTCCTGGTGCAGAAGATGTCTGGCGGTTTTCGGCCCGTTCTGGATCTTAAATGGGTCAACTCCTGGGTTCGGACTGTTCGCTTCTGTATGTTGACCATTCATTCAATTATTCCTCTGGTTCGGCCAAGCGAGTTTTTGGCCTCCTTGGATCTCGAGGACGCCTATCTCCACGTCCCTGTCACTACCTCTTCTCAGCGTTTCCTGAGGTTCGCGTTAGGAGACGCCCAATTTCAGTTTTGTGTTCTCCCCTTCAGCCTCAAGTCCTCTCCCAGGGTCTTCACGAGGGTCCTGGCACCTCTCATGGCTCTTCTTCATGCAGAATAGGTGTTCATTCATCCCTATTTGGACGACCTGTTACTGCATGCAGCCGAAGAGTCTCTTTTGCTCACTCAGGTTGGGAGGGCCTTGGAGGTTCTTCAAGGGCACTGGTTTTTGGTGAACTGGGAAAAGTCTTCTCTGTCCCCCTCTCAGGACATGGTTTTCATCGGAGCTCGTTTTCTAACTCTGGTCGACCATGTCACTCTGTCTGACCGGCGCCTGGCCTCCCTTCAGTCACAGGTTCTGGCCTTGATGTCCCAGGCGGCTCCTCCGGTGGTGGAGTACCCTGGGCCCATTTTCACCTTCTTCGCCTGGCCAACTGGATCCTGTTGGGTTGGTCTCTGGGGGCTCAGAGTCTATTGTCTCCCCTGCCAATGACTGTTCGGATCCGGGTCGATCTCTCCTGGTGGCTTTGCCGGCGTCATCTTCTGGCCGGGATCTCCTTGTCTCCCCCGGCTCCACTTGTGGTGACTTCAAATGCCAGCCTGTCCAGGTGGGGGGCTTGGCTGGGGTCGGAGCAGGTTCAGGGGTGCTGGTCCCTGAGGGACTCCCAGATGTCTTCGAACTGGAGGGAGTTGCGGGTAATTTGGCTGGCCCTGATTCGCTTTCAAGACTCTCTGCGGGGCCATATGGTGTTGGTTCAGACAGACACTCTAGTGGAGAAGTCCTATGTCAACAGACAGAGGGGGACCAGGTCCAGGTCCTTGAACTTGATAGCCAGCGACATTTTCCTGTGGGCTCAGGTCTGGGTGCTGGGTCTGTCTGCTCTCTGCATTCGGGGGGTGGAGAATGTTCGTGCCGATCGCTTAAGCCGGGACATTCCCTCGTCAAAAGATTTCTCCCTCCTTCCCAGTTTGTTCGACCAGTTGCTGGGTCGGTGGGGCCTCCCAGTGGTGGACCTGTTTACAGATCCCAGGAATGCTAAGGTAGGCCTGTTTTGTTCTCTGGGTCTGTGTCCCAGGGCTCTGGGCGTCGACGGCTTGACTTGTCCTTGGCCTCGGGGTCTTCTTAAATGCCTTCCCTCCTTTTCCGGTACTCCGTGCCTTTCTGGTTCGGGTTCGGAGGGACCATGCTCAGGTGGTGTTGATTATGCCCCGTTGGCCTCGGACAAATTGGTTTCCTCTCCTGGCTCAGTTGTGTTGCGGCCGGGAGTGGGTCCTTCCTGTGGCCTGGTGGTTGAACAGCGGACTTAGCTGGGTTAGGGGTGCCTGACCATTTGGCTGTTACATTGCAGGCTTCTCGTAGGTTCTCTACGCTTCTCTCTTATGCTAGACATTGGAGGGCCTTTTCGGCCTGGTGTGCTGCCAAGGAGGTTGATCCCAGGGTGGCTGACCTCTTTTTGGTAATGCAGTTCCTGCAGGATGGGGCCTATTTGGGGTTGTCGGTGGCTTCTCTGCGGGTGCAGTGGGTGGCCATTCAGGCTTTTCGGGGCTCCTGGCGTAATTTGCGGAACGAAGGGGACCTGATGCCACAGTTTTTTCAGGGTCTTTTGAACCTGTTTCCTCTGCCAGTCCGTTCTTTTCCTTCTTGGAATCTGCAGCTTGTCTTGGATGTCCTGACGGGCCCTCCTTTTGAGCCCCTTGAGGGTCTTGAGTTGAAGCTCTTGACTTTTAAAGCTTGTTTTCTGGTCGTCATTCACTTCAGCTAGGCGCTTGGGTGAGTTGGGGGCTTTGTCCTGTAAGTATCCTTTCTGCAAGATCTTTTCGGACCGGGTGGTTCTGGTGCTGGTGCCGTCCTTTGTCCCTAAGGTTAATTTGGCTTTTCATCTCAGTCAGGAGGTGATTTTGCCGGAGTTTTGTCCTGATCCTTCCTTGGCTGAGGATTGTCGTTTGCATTGTCTGGATGTGCGGCGGACGTTGCTGTGGTATCTGCAGGTGGTGGAGTCCTTCTGGAAGGGGGACGCTTTGTTTGTGAACTTTGGTCCTGCTAAGAAGGGTGAGAAGCTTTCCACAGCTACTCTGAGTCATTGGATTCGGTCTACGGTCTTGTTGGCTTACAAAATTAAGGGGGGTGGATCCTCCTATGGGAGTTCAGGGCCATTCTACTAGCAGTATGGCGGCTACGGTTGTTGAATTGCAGGGTACCTCGGTGGTGGAGATCTGTAGGGCTGCAACCTGGTCTTCCCCTTCCACGTTTGTACGACACTTTTGGATTGCTGGTCTGGAATGTTTGGATAATGTTCTGGACTACAGGGTCTTGTCCTCTATGAGGGAATTGAGGTGTTTTTGTACTGTGATTGGGGTACGTTATTAAATTGGTGTTCTTTATCACTGAGTTGTCCGTCTCTGTTTTTTTTTTTGCTTGCTAGGTCCTTACATGTTAAGAAGGAAGGCGAGGGAGGGACGGGAGGTAATGCATCCATTACTACTTATAATGGCCTTACTCCTTGTCCTACTCCCTCGCCTTCCTTCGAGGACCCTCCAACCCTCCTGGTGCGATCCAACTGAGTGCTAGCTCGGCTTGTTTACGTACAGGAGGAGGTGGGGACGGGCAGAGTTTTTTTAGGCTGGGGGTAGGTCTGGGGGGAGGCAGGTGCCTCACATGTTAAGAAGGAAGGAGAGGGAGTAGGACTAGGAGTAATGCCATTATCAGTAGTAATGGACGAATATCTCTAAGATACAGCGCACTTCTGTTGTCTCCATGTGCTGACATGCTGTTTGCTTCCTAGCGCTTATGCAGGCACTATTGCGCCATGCAGCAAGTGTGCCTGCGTTACAGGCAAGATTAGTTAGGTGCAGGCTGAGATACCTTACTGCACAAAAACAATCCTAAGAGGCAATTTCCTTTTTCTGTGCCTGATGCAAAGTTCATCAGGCATAGAAAGTGGGAGTAATAAGGGAAATTAAAGGTATTTCACTTGATACGCCTCTCTGTGGTAGGGGCACCATTTTGGCGTATTTCCAGGTTTACTGCCTTTAGTTAATCTGGGAACGTGTCAAATTTCATGGGTGTATGCCCGGGAATGCCTATGATCCAGCCATGGAACGCCTACCAGAACGAACTGTAACGCAACGCAGCGCAAGCTGCGGCATTGTGTTTTATTTCTTTACAAAGTCACACAAGGCAGCATAAATAGTCCCTTGCAATACTTTTGTTAATCCCACTTAAGGACTTAACGTTGCCTTGCGCCAACTTGAATAATGCAAGGACAAGGCAAGTCCTTGGAAAATTTAATTTTCCCTGAAATATTTACCTTTCACTGAACATATCTTCAGAAACTGCCCTTGGGTTTGAAAAATCCAATATTCCACAGCTGTTTCTGTATGTAAGTGCACAGATAGCCACGAGATGGCAGCAGCGACCCACCATATAACTACAGTTATTACCACAGTCACCAAGGTTATCGATGCAAATGAGTAAAGGCGCATTTAACATTTTGTTAATAGAAAACAGATGTGTTCAAGTATGTGCCACGTTCACTTAGTGAACAACAATTTTACAGTCAAATGATAAGGACGCATTTGACAGCTGTAAATGCAGTTATTTCTTTTCTTGCTTTTTATGGCACTCACTGTGCCTTTCTCCTACTGCAGAGCGTAAGTGTAGCAAAACAAGGTGGCGTGGATAAGGTGGGGAGGAGTTGCTGAGACTCCCACGTTTCAGAGATACTCATAGCCTTGGGTTGAAATGGGGAACCCTGAAGGGTGATCCTTCAAATCCCCTGGGCTGAAGGAGTCTGCTTTTTTTTTTTAATGCAGCTTTATATAGTGCGAACTCGACCCATAGGTATCAGAGCGCTTTACATGAGCACCAGTTGCATTACAGACGGACACATTCATTTTTTTTAGGCACGGGGAGATTAAGTGATATGCCCAGAATCACAGAATGTTTGACAGAGGAGGACAAAAGCACCGAGGGAAAGATTACCTGTATGTTTGGTGTAAGAGGTGAGCTTGAGTCCATTTCTTGTACTTTCCAAAGTTCTCTTGGAGGTTTTGCAAAGAAGTTCCATAGCTAAGGGCCATATGAATGTGCGTTGCTAGCTATGTTACTGCGGAATCAGAGCCCAGATTTACAAAGATTTTGCGTTGGGGGTTGCATCACCTTTTTGACACATGCCCTGATGTAAAATCCTTTTTGGTACTTACAAACCCACACAAATGGTGATTTGCGTGGCTTTGCAAGAAAAAGTAATGCAACGCAGCACATTGCAGTGCCTTGCATTACTTTGCGTCAGGTAGGCATTCCATGATTGGTGCATGGGCTTCCCATGCAGCCACCTATGGATTTTGAAGCAAACCCATATTTACAAATAGATGTAGACATGAGTTTGTGCCAAAATAGTGCGCCTTCCTGAGGCTGCCATAATGAGGAGAAATATATTTGTTCTGCAGCACACATACAAAGAGAAAATAGCCTCAAAGGATAGTTTTTGTGTGGGAAGGTACATCTTCCTGCATAAAAACTATTATGGCCACAACACAGACACTCTTGCACCATGGTGCAAAGGTGTCTGCGTTGGTGCTAGGCTGCCCAAACTGCGCCAGTGCATGGAGAGAGCAGAACTGCGTGTTTCTTTGAAGATATGGTGCAGTTCTGCTCTCTCCAGGTGACGAAATGCAGTGCAGAGCAGCAACTTTGCTTGCTGCGCTGCATTGTGCCACTTCTTTTGCCCCCCATATTTTTCGGCTAGCATGGGTGCAATCACTCCTGGTCGATTTACCTGACCCAGTGCAGGTGGTGTACTGCTCAAGTTAGGTGGAGGCACTGATCTATTTGGCCCTGGGTTCGGGTTGCCACATTACCAGTATTTTACCAGCCCGGACGGTATTGTCATATCAAGTCAGGTAAAAAAATGAGGAAAATAATCAAACTTCTGTATTTCTCCATAATTTAAATATATACGTAAAACCACATTTACACAATGAAAGGACATCAAACGTTTATTGTAACTTCCTTAACTAGTCACAAAATATTTCAAAGCAAATAGAAGGTAATTTTTGGGATTATAAAAGAATACAGAGGATTTTGCACATTCCAGGGCACTTCGAGAACCTAAAAAAAACAAATGGCTGGTGTCGTTCTCTGAGAAAGGGGGAACCTTATGTATGGTCTCTGCACCCTCATTGCTTGCAGGAGGTGAGCCACTCTTTGGGTGTTCAGTGCTTTGCTATATTCATCAACAGGGATGCTGCTGGAAGCAGAATACCCATCTTGGGACAGTTTGGCAGGGAGAAGCTCCAAGCGGTAATACTGTGGTGCTGTTGTGGTGAGAAGTGTAGCTCCTTTGTTCTCTGGACCCCTGTTACAAGAATACTTGCCCTGGAGTTTGGCGTCTTTCCGCCCTCCAGGGCCTCCCTGTGTGCAGCAGCTCGGTGACTGTTCTGAGGCGCCCTTGCAGGGGTTTGAGTGAGACGTGGTGGTTGCAGGCCTGGTAGCTGGACCCATCAACGGGGGTGGCACTGATTTTGAGTAATCATCTTAGAGCATGAGGCAAGAGAGGAGCTATAAGTGCTACCTGTTGTGGTCTCTTCCGCCATTTTGAAGTAATGCACCAAGGAAGCGAAGCTGTGCTCTGCACAGATCAAAGAGGTAATGCCCCTAGAAGAAGGCAGTTTAAAGTGAGCACTGTAGAGGACACAGACCAGTGTCTGCCTTGCAAGCATGAGCAAACCAAGTGTGACAAATTTGGTGTAATTGTGCCTTAAAATCCATTGTTGGTTAGAGTTACTGCCCTATTAGGAACAATGCCTGGGAAAGAAATCAGACGAGCAGATAGGGGATTGCCATGCTTCTGGGCGGACGAGCTCTGAATGTGGCCCTTTGTTAGACACCTTAGGATACATCGAGTCCTCTATCACTAGGACAGCGAAATGGGCATAGTCATGAAAGAGTGCTGAACTAGAGGAGGAAAGTGCAGGAATCAAAGGGAAGATTTGTGAACTCATCCCAAGGAAAGATGGAGCGGAGAAGTGCACAACTCAAACAAGAAACTGAATAACTTCTCATGGAAATAAGTCCACTGGCTACTAGGAGTGAACAATTGGAGACTCAACTAAAATGGCGCCACATTATGAACTCGGAACTCAGCTTTGGGGTTGAGAAGTATGACCTCTGACCTTCAAATCCTGATGGTTCTCAAAGATACTGGATCTGGACATGGCAGAAAACTCCTGAACTTGGACAATAGTTTAAGAATCAAAACCTGTGCAGGAAAAACCTACTCCTTAAAAGAGCGGCCTCTGGTATTTAAAGTTGTTGATGTTGAAAGGAGAGAACAGATTCTGAGGGTGGTGGAAGAAGGGAGTAAGAGAGCTGCATGGTGCACACCTTTCCAGACTTGTCGCCAGCGACAATAGCACAACGAAGGAGGCTGCGGAAGATTACGGCGCTCTCCCCTACAAAAGGACCTAAAGAAAGGCTCTTTAAACTGCTTGAGTTAAAATTGATTTGGGAGAGAGAGAATATCTTTGCAGAGGTGTAGAGCAGTCCCGCGTTTACCTGGCCTCCATTGACAAAGGATCGTGAGCTCAGGGCTGAGATCTAGATTCACGTCCTTCCGGTATAAAGCTTGTAGCCTTGAGCTTTGGTGAATGCACCTATTCTGAGGTAAAAGCTAGATTCCAACAAGATGCTGCGGATGTTCAGTACGAAAGCACGAAGGCCATTCACTAAGCGGTTCAGCCCCATAGAGTTGTATGTTACTTCTTAATGACGTGGAAGGGGTGCGCCTTCTTATATGGTCTAGTAACTTATTAGAAAATACAATGAAGATAAAAGTTAGGAAATAAAGAAAAGCAAAAATAATGCATATTCTTTATGAATCCCTTATTCAGTGAGGATTTTTTGAATGATCATTAGGCACTGTCGCGATTAAGCAATTATCTCCAAATTGCAATATGTTTTGTAAAGTAATAGTAGTGTAATTAATGGAAATGTATTTAAACGTGGTGGTCGTTGATGACAACTCTTCTTCTACGTCCCCAACCGCCAGCTCCGCTCCGCCGACCTCTCCCTCGCCACCGTCCCTCGCATTCGAAGAACAACCACCGGCGGCAGATCCTTCTCCCACCTCGCCGCCAAGACCTGGAACACCCTTCCACTCAGCCTACAACAGACCCAAGACCTGCTGACCTTCAGGAGGCTACTCAAGACCTGGCTGTTCGACCAGTAGCGGCACCCACCCCCCTTTTTTTTCCCCAGCGCCTTGAGACCCTCGCGGGTAAGTAGTGCGCTCTACAAATTCTGTGATTGATTGATTGATTGATTGATGATGAAAACATCTAAGGACAAACAGTTCTTCTAAATATATGCACTGAAAAAAACAATTAATTACGGACTGTCAGTGGTGTAACCCAAAATTATACCCCTCCCTGCAGAATGTGATGAGAGACCCTGAGTCTCCCATGTCATTGACATTGGTCTGAATGAGGCTCCTTTGAATGCCTAGAGCCAGTGCTTAGTTTGATCTGGTGGTTTCCGGTGCTTGGCACCGGCACTGAATTGGCAGCACCGGCTCTAGTGATAATCCACCACATGTGGCGTTATCTGTCCAATTTTGAGATGACATAACAGTAGTGTTTAATAAGTCAATATTCATTAAAAAAAGAATAATGCCTGCCGCTCATGCCATTATTATAGCTTTGGGTGGCCTGGAAAAGTCTAAGGGGTATATTCACAAGAACGTGCGCTAAACATCTCCAAAAAAGCTTAACGCAACTTTACACGTCGCAGTCTATCGCGGGAAAATAACCCTGTGTTAACGTGGAATTCACAACACGGCGGTACCATGCGATAGATTCCCGAAAATGCGGCCAATGTCCGCGATACAACCACCGCGACGGAGATAAAAACACAAACCCAACGCAAAAAAACGTGCGATGAGCCCATTCGCGATGAGGAAAGCAGCGATAAGCAGCGCCAGGCCCGCAATACACACACGGCAGGCGGGAATAAGCACAACAAAAGCAGGAAAAAGAAAGACAAACCAAACAGAAAACAACAGCGAAGCACAATGGAGGCAGTCGGAGCTAGTACACAACCCCACAAGCACCATTGGCAACAAAACATTGTACATGGCAGTCCATCGTGGACAAGGTGAATGCAGCCAGAGTGCGGAGGAGGACAATGGAAGACAACCAGAACAGCAGGAATGATGCGAAACGCTAAAACAAGCAGAAACACGGCAACAACCAGATGGCAGCAATGCACACCGGAGGTGGGAGTCCAGCGCCACACCAGGAGCTGGATGACATGGAGGAAATGGTGTCCACCACATCAGTCTGGAGATGGTGGCAGGAGTCGGGGACTGGAAACTGCTCAAAATCAACAGACACAACAGCAACAGGGAGAGGAACGACCAGGGACTGGGGGACGGGGGAGATGGGCACAATGGCACACATGCACAATTAAGCACAGCACAACTGCAGACAAACCATGCCCAGGAGTAACAACACCAACCAAGAGCACAAGTCACACAAGTCGGCAATACCACACCACTGAACAAGCACAGAAGTGAAAACCACACTGCCTGAAAGGGAGAAGGGTGAGCCAAATCAGAGCTGAAGGGCCAACTCACACACAATGCAGCACACACACATAGGAAGCAGAGTACCCCAACATCGGACACAGTGTGGTACAAACAGCAACATTTGCACAACCGAACACAGGACACAAGTGCACCCGCTTGTGGCCGGTAAATGGCCATACGCATCTGGCAAAGCACGAAACAGGGACATGATAATGCACATGTACAAACCCACAGCCCTGATGGGGTAGCAATGCATGTATGGCAGGGACCCAGATAGGCCGTGACACACACATTGGCATACAAATGAACACTCATCACAGTTGGAGACAAGTGAAGGTGCGGAAACTTCATCAACAATTGCGTGTCAGTACGGCCAAGAGAAGTGCCACAACATGCAGACCAATGCAGCAGCATGCCTGTATGAGGAACGTTGGAAAGCGCCCATGTCCACCCCGGGGGAGTCCATCACACACACAAGTGAGTGCCAACCCGCGTTGGTTGTCCGCACATGTATCCAGAGTCCAGGCCAATGCAGCCATGTCCACTGTCGTCTTGGGACATGTGACCAGATCCCCAACATGCAACCAGGCGTCGGGACACGTGCAATAGGTCACATTCAGTTGTGGCTGCAGGTACGTTGTCACTCATCCATGAACGCGAGTGCAGCAGCGTAGGCCAACATTTCCAATATGAGCTCGTTGTCGACTACATCTAACATGTCGGCGACGTAACCCATCAGCTGTCCCGGACAGATGTGCTGACTCCAACCCCTGGCCCCAATTGGCACAAAAGCCCAATAGGGGAGCGACTCAATGTGGTCACCGCACACGACGAGTTGTGCAATCTCTCAGGTCCAGTCGCCAGCATGCATGCCAATCATCCAGGCATGCCATAAACGGGCCTCACGGTGACACTCCTGGTCGTGGGCCAACAGGGGGCGCACACACACGTCGAAATCCAGTTCAGCTACCGTTACATTCGAGAGGCAGACATCCATGGTCCACTCGAATAGGCACGAGCGACAATGCAACACAGGCTGAACGCAGGTGACGTTGGCAAGGCGGAAGCTTAGCCGGTAACTGATCCGCAGCACTGCCAATGGCAGTGCCCCCAGTACATGCAGCAGACGTGCACGGTACCGGTCCACATGACTGGGGTTGTGCATGTGTCCGGGATGGTCTGCCATTGCGTCAGTGGCTCTGCCTGAAGCGGCACTGTGCTGACCTGCACCAGTCCTGTGGATGAAATGCCACAGCTCGGATCAATGAGCAGTGTCTGTGTGCAACGGGTGCAGGCCTGGGATGGGGTGGGAGTACGTGTGAAGGCCATTTCACGCACGCTAACTACAACCAAGGACTTCTGTGTGTGTGATGTGTACACGTTGGTATCACGTCGGGCAGTGCGTAGTGTGGGAGTCATCAGCAAATGCTATCGTATCTGTCAGGGGGTGCTGGGCACATGCAAGTCCCAGCTCGGAGCTGCAGATGTGCTTCCGCCTGATAGTCCAGACAAAGGACCTTTCATCCCTACAGTCAGTTTACCATCTGCTTGCATACAGGAGATGTGCAGAGGCCTGTCGTGGGTGGGGTGGGATGTCTGCGACCCAGGGAATCATGGATGATATGCCGAGCACGTGGCACATGAGCGGCCTCACTGTGTGTTACGTTGCCACACAGCTGCTCCTCCCTCCCACGAGCCCTCACACTTGTGTGCGCTGCGCGGTTGCATCACGTGCACTCCTATGGCACACCATTGTCATGCCTGTCTGCGCCTGTCCAGCGGCATGCCAACAACACCGTGATGCTGGCCGTTGAGGGTGTGCGGCCACGTGAGTGTAGGCCAATGGTCTGGACAGGGCGGACACAAGTGTACAGTCCATGGCTGGCTGTGATCGCGCTGCGATTGAGGCTAGGCATCTGACTCATGCAGCCGCAGGACTGATACACACAACACTTGGCATGTATGAGCCAAGACCCCAAGCGGTCTTGCGCTCCTACATTTCCCCGTACGTGTGGGCCCGCACTCCAGGTCCATGCTACATTGCAACATCGACTACTGTGGCCCTGGTGGCGACAACACTCCAACACAGAGACACGCTTACCGCACTTCCTGCTCAAGGCCAGACCAGAGCCACGCCCTGATCCCCCTGCCGAATCAGCACACCCCGGCGCTGACCTGACGTATGCCGGACCAGCACACGCCGCTTGTGCATGCAGGGGGGGCGGACGAAGCTACATGTCCAAGGTCTTAGCCACTGCTGAGGTGACATGGTATCGTCCGCTGAAGACAGCACACTGTGATGTTGCAGGGCTCGGGCCCATCATGCTGACATAATGACCACACGGACACACTTGCTTAGATGGTGTGAATGGCTACGGGCACGTGCGCCCGGCCACTTTTATTAGCAGGCTCACATGTCGAGTGACACCTGTGTTGGATGTGTGTGGGGTGTGTGTACACCAGCCGTCATGGAGTGCCTGGTGCAGTCAAAAAACGACAACAGTGTACATCGTAAAGGACACAACCATTCAACCATAAAGGCTCCATGAGTTGAGCTGCACAGAGTTAGTGGCCCCGGATGCACAGCATCCTGCACGGGCCTACCGCCACGGGCCGCTAATTTGCGGTGCACTGGGGCAGGGTCACGAGAGCAGAGCAGGTTCTCGTAGATGTCAAACGGGGTTGTCGCGGAGTGTCTCGGTGGACAGTGGAAGGTGTACCCCCAGGGCATGATGCAGAGGGCAGAACCACGCAGAAACAGTCACTATGGTGGAGATGAATGGAACAGATACATGTCGAACACCAAGTCCGTCCCAGCCAGATGATGATGCAGACAACCCCCAGGCCATGGACTCAGACACCACCAAAGTTCAACCAGAGAGTGCCCATGACTCATTGCGCACAGAGTTAGTGGCACCGGTGCTGATAGGGGATGCCGCCTGCGATGAGGCGTGTCCAATGGTGTGAACTCCTCCATAAGTTACCCAAGAGACAGTTCCACATGTGGGACCTACTGGACCGCAGTGTAGGCCTGAGGCAGCGGTCAGCACAGGCCCACAGACACGTGTTGTGTGCTTGCGATGCCGAGTTTGGGACACTGATTGAAGGGAGTTCAGTCATATAAACGCGGCAATTAACATTTGGTCACTGCCATTCTAAACTCAGGACACAGTTCCACATGTGGGACCTACTGGACCGCAGTGTAGGCCTGAGCCCTCATCCAAGTGCTGCTGGCTTGCGTTGAACAGGGTTAGTGGCACCACGTGTCGCCGGCTTGCGTTGAACAGGGTTAGTGGCACGACGTGTCGTGTGCTTGCGATGCAGACTTTGGCTTCACTGATCGGAGGGAGTATAGTGATGTGGACACTGCCACAGACTTTTGGTCACTGCCATTCAAAACTCACGACTCAGTACAACAAGTGCCAACAACTGGGCCGAAGAGTACGCCGGATGGGGTATGTAAACGAAAAAGGAGTACTGTGGGACAGCGTCGTGGAGGCCAGCGATGGTCTGCGGAAGCTGCAAAGGTCGCGGGACTGGGGCTTGGAGCTTGCACCGGCACGTGGTGGGCCCTCTTTGACACACGCCAGTGTCGCGAGGTGAGCGGAGCCTCCTTGGTGCGCTGGGGCAGGCAAGACGGGTCTGGGGACCAGCGGCCTGGGGTGCAGCAGGCGCATGGGGTCACAGGCCCTGCCGCTCACGGCGTCGGCCTCGTGGCGGGCTGAGAGGCGCCGCCCTGGCAGACACGTTGGCCATTCCGAAAGAGAACCACGCCCAGTGCGACTGGGTTTTTATTCACACCCCTATGCAGGCCTGGCGTACGCAGGGCCAACCCACTCCGCCCGCGCCTACAGGGGGGGTCGTAACGAGCCACATTTCCACGTTCTGCCCCACAGCCTGTGGTGACATGGTAGCATCCATTGACCACTACACTACATGCACAAGCAGTTAATGTCCACATGGCCATTTCCGTGGTTTGCACACTGAAGTCTGTCCGGCACATCCACGCCACACTTGGCATTGGGTAGGTTCTCATTCATTAGTCACTTGCCGCTCTCGCACATGCCTGCTCCAAGCCTCTCCTCACATTCTGCTATTGTGTGGCTGTGGTGCCATGCCGTGGCTGGGTTGTGTGCATGGCAAGCCCAGGTTCCCAATGGAGTCGTGTTGTCGTGTCTGGTCGGTTGGCATGTTGTGTGGCATGTTGCATGTAGTTTTGCTGCGTGCCCATTGCCAGTGTCGTGAGTTGCATGACTGTGGAGTGGAGGTGTGTGGTGTGTTCATTTGGTACTTACCAACGAGCAATGCATTTCCATAGATGCCATCCTGGAAGCGCTGGTTGATGATGGACTGTCGGAAGATGTATGAATCATGCACACTGCCTGGGTAGTTGGCCACAACATTGTTGAGGAGTCCCCGGTGGTTCACTATTGCCTGCACATTGATGGAATGCGTGTGCTTTCTGTTGAGGCAGTTGTGTGCAGTGTCGGCAGGGGGCACGAGGAGTACATGTGTGCAGTCGATTGCCCCCAACACGTGAGGGAATCCAGCTATGGCGTAGAAGCCTTGCTTGGTCTCCAGCTGCTCCTGTGCAGTGTGGGTGAAGTGGAGGTGCTGGGGGACCAGGCTGATGATGGCATCCAGGACAGGTGTGATGAACTTGGATAGGGCTGGCTGTGAGACTCCTCCGACTCTGGCAGTTGTGGGTTGGAAGGTACCATAGGCCAACATGTGCAACACAGCCAGCAGCTTTGTCTGCGGAGGGATGTTGGTTGGCCGCTGTGTTGGTACCGTCAGCCTGTGGGCGATGTGGGTCAGGATGCGGAGGATGGTTGTCCTTTTGGGCCTGTAGTGGGCAATGGCCTCCTCTGGCGTTAGGTCTGTGCGGCTGGTGCGTTTACGGTGGGTCCGCTGTCTTTGTCTACGCTGCCTCTGTGGTGGTCCGTGGGGGGGGGCGGGGAGGGTCCTGTGGTGGTGGCGGGCCTGGGGGTGGTGGCGGTGGGTGTTGTGGCACTCATGGGTCTCCGAGCTGCATGAACATTGTCTCCATGGCATCTGTGGGTCTTCAGATGTGGCTCTGGGCTGGGCTCTCTTTCATACTGCAGGTAGTCGTCCTGCTTAACACCAGCAAAAGGCAGGTGTTAAATCCCTGCTGTTACCGTGGCTTATCGCCTGTTTTTGGTTCGCATCGCAGATCGGGCAGTTCGTTGTGAAAGTGGTGTACTGGTATTTTCGTGAGTTTTTGCACGGGAACGCCTACTCTGCATCTCATTAGGGTTAGTTGGTGGTGTCACCCGTGGAGATAAATTTGGCAGCAGTTATCGCGGGAATACTGGCGATGTCTGCAGTTTGCACCCGCTTGTGAATGGGGCGATAGATCTATCTCCTCTTTTGATGCGCTAAAGTGCTGATAACTCGGCGATAAGTCCTTGTGAATATGCCCCCGAATTGTCATACTTGTAGAAGTGTGATGATTGATAGTTGTGTTTGTATAGTCATTGGCAGCAGGGGCAATGGGTGGTGCGGGCTGTAGTGGCCTCCCGAGAAGAGCTGTGGCACTTACTTTTTTGCAACTAAGCCCTGCCTTTAGCCCTCCCTGCACCGCAGGGAGTGCAGCGTCCTTCTTTACGCCCTGCAGACTGCACGTTCTAAAAGGGACGTTCATAATGACTGGTACCTTGCAGCATTGATTTACAGGTCGTTTGACCACCAGGTGGCGCACCTTCCTGCAGTAAGCATAAAACAATTTTCTGAGAATTCTATTCGGTACATCACATTCCCTGCAGCGAAGATTCCCGGACTGAATTGATGAGTTCCTCTACTATGGCGGCGAGGGGACGTTCCTGGAAACAATATTCTACTAGCTTTCTTAGCCTGAGAGACAAATTGACGGAATGCAGGGTACTAAACAAATGCACCACCACACAAAAAAGGACAAATTAAATGGATGTTATGAAAACGATTACGAGTAAATAATGCTTTTTGGAAATTTACAAAGCTGCCCGGATAGTCGGAGTTTTCCAGCTTTAGGTAAAGCCAATGAGGTGAACGAATGGCCTGCAGCAAGACTTGAGGTAATTTCCAAGATCTCTATTACGAGGAACCCGGTAATTGTGGGCTTGTAATGTCACTGCTGGCGTTAGTGATATCGGGTACATAGATAAATCGCGGTAGCAATAACAACCCCTCTAGGCAACTATTGAATAGAGAATAACATGGAGAAATCATCTGCACTGAATTCCAATTATTAACCTTCAATTGCGGAGCTTTTATAGGGACAACGTCCTTCAGGATTGACCCCGAGGTACTGTCCGTGGGCCTTGTGAAGCTGTGTTAAGAGACCACTCGCAATGACAGACTCAAAATGAGTTTTAGGCAATGAGCTGCAGTGCTGTCCTTATTGTGATGGAACGTATAAAAACATAAATAAAGCAGGGTCGCTAATTAGAATGCACAACCACCAGTGACGTCACAGGAAGTGTAGGGAGTGATGTCACAGCCCTGTTCTACTCTTCGCTGAAATGAAAATGGCTTTATTTTCCTGGCTGTGGCCAGCGTCGGCCCGGGACAGAAAAGAGGCCCAGGCACCAAAATAAAAGTGGCGTCCTTTTAAGAATTAAA
This sequence comes from Calotriton arnoldi, assembly GCA_963921515.1. Classification (NCBI taxonomy): domain Eukaryota; kingdom Metazoa; phylum Chordata; class Amphibia; order Caudata; family Salamandridae; genus Calotriton; species Calotriton arnoldi. The sequence goes on along the minus strand of CAWUFW010004979.1, from coordinate 394,952 downwards.
TAGCTAAAAAAGTGACCCGTGTTTGCAAATTGGGGCAGTATGGAACTTGTAAAGACACGCTGTATAAGGATTTGCAGTGTATGGAAACCTCTATGGATTTGAGCTAGCTGCAGGCAATATTTCTTAATATCTGGAAACAGTAAACACCTACCCAGCATCCCATAAAGCAGGCCCACACACTGACATGTCAGACCAGCCCATCGGGCACTGCCTGATTGCCCTATAGGCTGGTCCGACCCTGGCTGTGGCAATCTAATACTTTATGGCTTCACCTGGAGACCAGTCTGTCTTAACTGCATACCAAGGACTATCTTTATACACCTCATGCATCTTCCTCGTGCCTTTTTAAGTTAGATCTAGCTCGCAGCCCGGCATTTTGGTGAATCAATGTCCATGCTTTGGACTCAGGGGCATATGTACAAGCCCATATCGCCACCACAACGTCACTTGTTTCGGCGTTCTGGAGGCGATAGGGGCTCTGCCTCATTTACAAGCTGGCGTTAAGCCATTTAAGGTGGCTTAACGCCGCCTTGTAAATAAAGCACCCTTTCACGCTGTACTTAGCGTGAAAGGGGAGGGCAATGGGTGTTGCAGTGGGTGTTCCACTGCAACACCCATTGATTTTGACGCCACCCCATATTTACAAGAGTGGCGTAAATATGTGGCAGCGCCAAAATTAAGACCAGGGAAAACCTGGTCTTACTCTGGCGCAACGAGGAGAAATTTTTTATTTCTCCTTGTTTTTGCTGTTTCTATGTGTGCTGAGTTGTGCAGCACACATAGAAACAGCAAAATGCCATTGATTGTTTATGTGCAAGAAGGTGTCCCTTTCTGCACATAAAAAATCATTTAAAAAAATGTTGTTCTGTAACTTCTATGTGTGCTGCGTTAATCAGCACACACAGTAGTTACAAAACACCATTTCAGATTGTTAATGTGCAGGAAGGGACACCTTCCTGCACATGAACAATCTTCCCCTGCAACACAGGCACCCTTGCACTATGGCGCAAAGGTGTCTGCGTTGGCGCTAGACGGCTAAATTGGTGCCAGCACAGGGGGAAACGCAGGGCTGCACCGTATCCTTGTAAATACTGTGCAGCCCTGCGTTTCAGATGTGGCAGAGCGCTGCGTTAAGCCAAGGAGGCTAATGCCGTGCTCCGTCACTTCCATTGTAAATATGCCCCTAAGTGTTCCACTAGATGAAGGAGAGCGTCCTGGGAATCATTAAGTCGAGAGTGAGAATCTAGTTTTATGAGAATCTGAGCCCATTTTACTATCCTTGGAAGGCCACTGGGTCTGGCTGCCCCTCTTTGAATATTCCCAAAAGCATTCTGATCTTTCTTTTGTTACGCATACCAATGCAGTAGTACAGTGTGTCCGTATGCAACTCTCACTATTCTTTAATATCCCCTGCTGCTCTAGACCAGCCACGGAATGGCCACCAAACTCCTTTGTCATGTCATCTCTTGATGACTGTAATATCAACTACACTGATTACACCAGAAACTCACTGCAAGGTTGCAGAGACTACAGAAGCAGGCAGACAGAATATGCATAAACATCCATACGTGTGACCATATCAAACCCAGCCTTAATGTACTCCATTAGTTTTGAGTAGATGTGCTGATTATTTATTTATTTATTTTGCAGTTTAAATAGCGCAAACTCGGCCCAAGGATATTGAAGCACTTTGCATGTGCACCATATTCCATTACACAAGGTCAGATTATTATTTTTATTTTTATTTATAGGCACTAGCAGATTAAGTGATTTGCCCAGAATCACAGGGTGTTAAACCAACACTGCGACTCGAACCTGGTTCCTCAATTCCAAAGTTGGCAGCTCAGGGTTCAAGGTCACATCTTCTCCTTTGTTCCAAGGTTTTCTGCACCGTGTATAAATCATAATGTAGCAAGAGCCAAAAATACATGCAAAAACTGACACCACTCTATGCCCTGCCAGAAACCTCCTTTTTTGGCCTACCCATGCGATTATCCAAAGATCCTTCAAGAGGTTGAAACACAGAGGCAGATTCCAAGGTGTACTAGGTCGTAGACTCTGGAATAACTCAAACCCTAACTCAAAGTCTAAACCCAATAACAGGAATGTAGGAACATAGGGGCATATTATCAAGAAACGGCGTTAAAATTATCGCCGGTTTAGCGGCAGAAAACTGCCGCTAAAGCGGCGATAATGGGCTTGATAATATGCCCTGGAGAATCCAATAGAAGCCCATGTTCTGGTGTCAACATGGGCTTCTATTGGAATTCTCCAGAACATATTATCAAGCCCATTATCGCCGATTTAGCGGCAGTTTTCTGCCGCTAAACCGGCGATAATTTTAACGCCGTGCTTGATAATATGCCCCATGGTTGTATTTGAACTACTAAAACCGCGCTATAGACTTGCTTTCATCTAAACTCCATGCAGAGCAGGGGTTGCAACAGAAGATTATCAGATACAGTAATTCATCCTATCCAGATGCACTTTAACTTCCTCTTCCCCTCAGTAGCTGCCTTTCTATCATCACTGTCTATGATCTGATACAGCTGAAAGTGTCCAAGGAGCGCTTTACGAAACCTGTAGTTGAATGAAGGCGCACACCTGGACTAATATAAACCAATGGAAGATCCCCTCTCTCATTGAAGTGTGATGGTTTGGTTTCTGTTGGTATTCTCAGCGGTACAGGTAAGCGCAGTGGGGCGGGACAGGGCGCAGCAGGGGGGGAAGTCGACAGACGACGGAATAGGTATTATTTATTTACTTAATTATACCTATTCCGTCGTCTGTCGAATCCCCTCCCCGCCCCACCGCGTTTACCTGTGCCGTCCGTCGCTGGGTATTCTCTTTCTTTAAACTCAAGTCATGCACAAAGTGCATCTCCAGTCGAAACACAAAGTGCACCCTCTACCGAGTGAACGAACATGCCACTGAATACGGAAATCAAAGGGCATCAACGGATAGTTCCCATTGCAGGCCCCAAGGGCTCTCAATGAGGCCATGTCTTAGGCACAATGGGTACATAAAGAGGGGCTGCCAACTCAACTGAAGCTTTTGAGTTACGACTGAACATGAATGTAGTAGCATTTGTTAATTACAACGGCTAACAACCGAGGTGGTGGGGCTTAAGTGTCACCAATGCTGTATTTAGAGCAAGAGGGATCCCCTCGTCCTACCACATTCAGCTTCTAGCTAGAGGGTTTGGGTCCTTTGACCAAATACAGTAGAGTAAAACCATTCACTCTGGTACACCCATCACCTGTGCTCTGGTCTACGTCTATGAAAATCTGCATATGTGGTCATTTGTTTCAGTACAATTCTGCATACATTTTTTCCAATATCTTATGCAACTTGTAGGATGTCATGTTGTTTCATGTAACCAGAAAGAGGCACATTCTATAATCTGATTTTTAGTTATGGTGGTCCCAAGCTACAGAGAATGGATACAAATGGAACAGGCACTGTGTTGTAACCCTGTTATCAATAGCTACATCACTTTTGAAAAGTATCCTCAGCAAGTGGGGTTGATGGTCCCAGCTTGGAACCCAAAGTTTGTCATCGTAAGCTATGAGGGGCATTAGACTATCACCACTAGCAAAACGTCATCCACCATTTTCATCATCGAGAAAATGAATTCACTTTTTCCTCCAATGCATGGCTATGGAATGCTAAGGCTGGTAAAGCTAATTACCCGAGAAGTAATGGTGGAACAGACCATCGAAGCAGACTAGTCCCTGATGCTTGGAATTGACAAAGAAGAGCATTGATTGGTACAGGGGGCTCTATGAGAAATCCCTCCCCCCAAAAAAGAAAAAGACGAAGTAAATAATATGCATATAGTGTAATATGGATAAAATAAGATGCATGTATGTGGAAACTTAAGTACCCTGGAGCACTCAAGGCCCCCATTATGTATATCTCCATACCCAGTAATTCAGGGGTCTCAGTAATTCTGTGATGCTGGAATATCCATATTACAAGTACTTCTACAAACATCCATGGACATTTGGGAAGCGGTCATACCGCACCCTTTTTTGGATGGTGAAATGTCCAGAGGCGGGGAGGTTTATCAAGATTGCATCATTCTCACCGTCCTTGTGATTCACAAATCATTTATTGGAAACACTGTTTTTATACAATTTGGGAATGTACGGGACCAACACGGGGCCTAATGTCTCCATTAAAGCCCTCATTATGACTGGACCGTAAACATTTAGGGTCCGATTCCGATCTCGGCCGGTAGGGCACCGAATCGGATTCGGCTTTACCGGATCCGATTCGGAGGCCTCGTTTCCGACCGATCCGTACAGTCGTCCGTGCGAGCAAGTACGATGCGAGCGTACGCGAAATCGCCGACCGACTCGTTCCCGGGTCCGAACCGCTCCGACCGACTCGTACGGACAAGAATCGCACCACGCAATGAAGACGTTACCCGACCGAGCAAGTACGATGCGCGCTTCGAACAGCCCGACCGACTCGTACTGTCCGGCTCCAAAGAGCTGTCGGAGCCGGACTTCGGGGTCCGTGTCGGACCCCCTGCATGCGTGGCTGCACGAGTCGCACACAGGGGGACCCAAGGGTCCCCCCTAAACATGCATGTACGGTGCGAGTCGCACCGACGCGTACCCACTGTAGGGGGCCCCCCTGTTCGAGACGTGCCCATTCAGTCAATGGGAGCCCGTGTACGCGTTGTACGACCGGCTCCCATTGACTTCAATGGGAGTCCGACCGAGTTGAGTCCGGCAGCATGCAGCCGCATCGTACTCGCTCGGTCGGACTGCAGGAGTCCGACTCGGTCGGAAAACTCTCCGGATCCGGCTCGGTCGGAGAGTTTTCCGGCCCAGATCGGAATCGGCCCCTTACTCTCTACCCTGGATTTATCATTACCAGTGGCAGCATTAATTCCTAAGGGAGGAAATAAACGGGATAATGAGTTTTTGGTAAAACGTGTGGAAATCAAACTTTCAATGCATAGGGGCCGATTCCGATCTCGGCCGGTAGGGCTCCGAATCGGATTCGGCATAACCGGATCCGATTCGGAGCCCTATTTCCCGACCGATTCGTACGCGCGTCCGGACGAGCGAGTACGATGCGAAATCGCCGACCGACTCGTTCGGGCGTCCCAACCGCTCCGACCGACTCGTTCCCGGGTCTAACCACACCGACCGACTCGCTCGGACACGACTCGCACCGCGCAATGGAGACGTTTCCCGGCCGGCTAAGTACGATGCGCGCCGCGAGCAGTCCGACCGACACGTGCCGTCCGGCTCGAAAGAGCAGTCGGAGCCGTACCTCGGGGGTCCATGTCGGACCCCCCTGTACGCGTAACCGCGCGAGTCGCACACAGGGGGGACCCCTACCTGTGCGTGTACGGCGTGAGTCGCTTCGCCGCGTACCCGCTGTAGGGGGCACCCTTGTTCGCCTCGCACCCATTGAGGCAATGGGAGCCCGCGTACGCGTTGTACGACCGGCTCCCATTGACTTCAATGGGAGTCCGACCGACTCGGGTACGATAGCATACGGACGCATCGTACTCGTTCGGTCGGGCTGCACGGGTCCGATTCGGTCGGAAATCTCTCCGGGTCCGGCTCGGTCGGAGAGATTTCCAGCCCGAATCGGAATCGGCCCCTTAGTGTCTTTCCCCCAGTATTCTGCCTGGAGGCTTTGCCTGCTTGCAGCAGATGCACTCTCTGACCGGAATACCACTACGCAGTGGTGTTCCCCCTAAACACATGGAGCATATTTATGATAGCCTTGGTAGCAAGGCTCTGAGTCAGATTTAAGAAGCCAGGTAAAGCCACCTTGAGTGGCTTTATGTGGCCTCATAAATCTTGAGTAAGGCAACGCAGCGCAAATGGCTGCATCGCCTTACTCTGCCCTGGGTAGGCGTTCCATGGGCATTGCGGTGGGTGTTCCCATGCAACTCCCATTTGATGCATTCCCAGATTTACAGTGACTTTTAAACCTGGGAATGCGTCAAAATCTTTTGCCTCCTGAGGTGAGGCATAACGAGGGGAAATATCTCTATTTCTCCTCATTTTTTGCACTTTCTATGTGTGCTGTATTCTGCAGCACACATAGAAAGAGAAAAACGCCTCTCTGGATTTTTTTTTGTGCAGCAAGGTGCCCCTTCCTGCACAAAAACAATCCTGCCGCCAACACATGCACCCTTGCACAATGGTGAAAGTGTGCTTGCATTGGAGCTAGACTGCCAAAACAGTGCCAGTGAAGGGGGAAAAGACAGGAATGCAGCATACTGGATAAATATGGTGCATTCCTGCCCTTTCACCTTGGCACAGGGCAGTGCAGCAAGCTGACTTGCAGTGCTGCACTATGCCAAATACCCATAAATGAGGGCCATAGCGGCATAGTTATGAGCCCCTTGCACCGCAGGAGTGTCACTTTTTGTGATGCTACGGCAGCACAAACCTTGAAATCATATCTATGAGACCAAGCACAGCCACTTTGTGTGGCTTTGAAGGGCCTCAAAGATATGGAGTAAGGCAGCGCAAATCACTACAATGCCTTACTCTGCACACGGGAGGCGTTCCATGGTCGTTGAGGTGGGTGTTCCCATGCAACACCCATGGATTTTGAAGCTTCCCCAGATTTACAAAAACCATGTAAACCAGGGTTGAGGCACAACGAGGAGAAATACCTTTATTTCTCCTCATTTATTCCTCTTTCCATAAATAGAAAGAGGAAAAAGCATTCCAGGATTGTTTTTGTTCAGGAAGGTGCACCTTCCTGCACAATTAACAATCCTGCAGACAACACAGGCACCCTTGCTCCATGGTGCAAGTGTGCCTGCGTTGCGTTAGGTTGCTGAAATTGCACCAGGGCAGGGGGTAAGGAGAGGAATGCACCGTATTGGATAAATACGGTGGATGCCTGCCCATTCTATTTGATGTAGGCAGCGCAGCAAGGTGACTTGCTGCGGTAAACAGTCTAAATATCGAGTTTTTAATTTCGACCTACAATAATATCGAGTTTGAAATATCGTAGGGACACAATATCGAAGTCAAGAATATCGACGACCAGAATATCGACCTGAAGGTAAGAAATATCGTTTTTGTTAATATCGAAGTTAGTAATATCGATAGCAAAAATATCGATGTTACTAATATCGATATTTATATTAGTGTTATGTATTTTATTATGTATTTTATATGTTTGTGTTTATATTTTTTGTTAATTATTGTACTAGTTTTAGAATATATGTATACATTTTTTAGAAGTTAGTAATTTTTTTAAAGTAAATTATGCGTTTTAGTGCCGTAGCGGGTTGTGGGTTAATAGGGGAATAGGGTGGGAAGTAATTTAATTATATTAAATTAATTAAAAAAATTTAGGAATTAGGAATTATTTTTAAGTAAATTTAGCGTTTTATTTCTGTAGCGGGTTGTGGGTTTATAGGGGAATAGGGTGGGAAGTAATTTAATTGTAATCAAGTAATTTTTTATTTTATTTATTGGTATTGATAAATAATGTTATGTTAATTAATTATTAATTGGTAATTATTTTTTATTAATTGATAATTAATTTTTATTAATTGATTAATTGGTAATTATATTAAGTGTATTAATTTATTATTGAAGTGTGTTGTGAGTTTATAGGGCAATAGGGTGGGAAGTAATTTAATTGTAATTAAGTAATTATTTATTTTTATTTATTGGTATTGATAATTAATTTTATGTTAAATAATTATTAATTGGTCATTAATTTTTATTAATTGGTAATTAATTTTTATTAATTCATTATTTGGTAATTATATTAAGTGTATTCATTTATTATTGAAGTGTATTGTGAGTTTATAGGGCAATAGGGTGGGAAGTAATTTAATTGTAATTAAGTGATTATTTATTTTATTGTTTAGTATTAATTAATTTATTGTTAATTAATTATTAATTGGTAATAACTTTTTAATAATAGATATTTTTATGTTTTGGAAATTAATTTGTTCATTAATTAATAATTGGTAATTAATTGTAATTAATTATTATTTATTGGTATTTATCAATAATTTATTGTTAATTAATTATTAATTGCTAGACGTTTTTAATAATTATTGTTTTTTGGTATTGAAAATTAATTATTTTTTATTTTATTATTATTTGGTAATTAATTGTTAATAATTATTATTTAATTGTATTTATCATCTATTTAATTGTTAATTAATTATTTGGTAATTATTTTTAAGTACTTATTTATTGGTATTGTTAATTAATTTATTGTTATTTAATAATTAAATTATTATTTATTTTAAAAAATTATTTTAATTATTAGTAAGTTATTTTTACCCCCACGCTATCCAACACTTTCCCTACTGTTGCACTCTCTGGAGTTGGAATAGTAATTTTAACCTCTACGCTATCCAACACTTTCCCTACTGTTGCACTCTCTGGAGTTGGAATAGTAATTTTAAACTCTACGCTATCCAACACTTTCCCTCCTGTTGCACTCTCTGGAGTTGGAATAGTAATTTTTACCCCTACGCTATCCAACACTTTCCCTACTGTTGCACTCTCTGGAGATGGAATAGTAATTTTACCCCTAATGGCTATCCAACACTTTCCCTACTGTTGCACTCTCTGGAGTTGGAATAGTAATTTTAACCCCTGCGCTATCCAACACTTTCCCTACTGTTCAACTCTCTGGAGTTGGAATAGTAATTTTAACCTCTACGCTATCCAACACTTTCCCTACTGTTGCACTCTCTGGAGTTGGAATAGTAATTTTAATCCTACGCTATCCAACACTTTCCCTACTGTTGCACTCTCTGGAGTTGGAATAGTAATTTTAACCTCTACGCTATCCAACACTTTCCCTACTGTTGCACTCTCTGGAGTTGGAATAGTAATTTTTACCCCTACGCTATCCAACACTTTCCCTATTTTTGCACTCTCTGGAGTGGGAATAGTAATTTTTACCCCTACGCTATCCAATATTTACTGTTTTAGTTAATGTAGTGTATAATTTATTTAACAATTTTTTTTTTATTTGTTATATATATTTTTTATATTTTGATTTATATTATTGTTGTATGTGTATGTATGTATTTATAATTTATAAAATGTTTTTTAACAATTTATAAGTTATTACAATAATTAATTGTAAATATTATTAAGTAAGTATATATATATTATATTTTATATGTATATGTTTATTTATTTTTTTACATTATATGTATTACTTATAATTTTAAACATATTTTTAACTATGTTTATTTTAAATATATGTATTATTTATTTTATTTTACATTATTTTTTAACATTAAAAAAAACCGATATTTTTAACAACGATATTTTTGACAACGATATTTTTTTTCTCGATATTTTTATTCTTACCATAATGTAGATAGGACTTCAATATTCTTGACATCGATATTTCGGCTCCGATATTTTTGACGTCGATATTTTTGACGTCGATATTCTGTCAGTGATTCACTTGCTGCACTACCCAATGCCAAAAGGCCATAACCGAGGGCCATAACTCAGATGGGTCTGGTAACTCATGCTACTGGGCCCACCAGAATTAGCGGCCACTCATCTGGAGCACCACAGCATATTCATAAGGTAATTTCCCATTTCGGCCCATTTTCACACAGGGATTTGTCTAGTTTTTAGCAGGTGTGAAATGAAATGTCCGAGAGAGATTACTGAGACCTCTGGATTGCCACAACCCTTGTAAATTCCACTTTTACAGGATTTGGTGCAAGACAGGTCACATATTTGGGGCCTAAGAGCATTCTTGCACAGGTAATTAATGACCATCTAACCCCATTCCAGTGACTGAGACGAGAATTCACAACATTTCTCCAGATAGATTGCCCTGCTGGTACAATGAGTGAAACTGATTTCTGGTAATTGAATGCATCCTTTCAGCACTTTCAACTGTTTGGCATAGAAGGCACACAGGGCATGTGCTTTTAATCTGGGAGAACTGTCAAGTACTGAGTACTTGCACTTCTTTCATTTGAATGGGAGAGTACCTGCCCTTCTAGGCGAGCATGAAATACTTTTAAAGCAAGAGCACTTGCCCTTCTCAGTAACAACAGGTAGTGTGAGGAAATGAGTACCTGCACTTTCATATTCCAGTTTAAAGATTTATACCGGCTACCTTTCTTGGTAATTAGTGCTCAAGAAATCAGACAAATTACCTTTGAAAAGTCTCAGAAATTATTTGATGATTAATTTAGCTAAATAATTACATTTAAACGGACTTTACTAAAATGCAATTGGAAGGCATGGGTTGAATGCAAACTATTTCATGGCAGGAAGGCAAAATATTTACATTTTACCAAAAGGTTTTGATTAGTTCCGGATTTAACACATCAGTCTTGTTCTTGATTTAGACAGAAGTCTAAAGGAGAATGGACCAGACCCCCATAATGAGAGCTATTTAGGCCAGTTTTAGCAGAGTCCTCTTGGTCACTTTTTGACACCCCCAAGAGTTGCTTCGTCAATGGTCATGTCTAAGAGAAGGAAACACTCAGAAGGACAACTCAGAACAAAGGCTGAATTCTTTATGAAGACTGGCTGCCAACAATAGAATTATTGAGGGGAGTTTCAGCGCCTGCCAAGCCGGTTCAAAAGTCCCTTATTTGCAGGTGGAAGTGTCCACAGTGCACCTTATCTTTTAGATGTGCACATTTGGGTAATTCGTGCAACCTCAAGGAAGCAAGGTATGACTTCTGTCTTTATTATATGGTTGGTATCAGAACCAGATGGAGCCCCTTCCTAGATCACTGCAGGCTATGCTGAAAATAATATGATAAAGTTTGGCCCTAAAAGAGGATGAGGAATGAAGAAACCCCTAACTGAAGGGAGACATGGACGTCCTCCCCTAAACCACCCCTGCCACTGGCACTCCAAACAAGAGCAGCCCCTCACCCTTTCAAGCTGTCTCACATTTCCAAGACACTGGTAAAAGGACTGACCTCTTCTCGACGAATTCAGACCCAATATAACGTCTAGGGCCATATTATGGAAAGTGCCCCGGGGGCACTTAGGTATTACAGAAAGAGCCGCAGATGCTTGTGCGGCACTTTCTGTAATACAGATAGCGCTGGCGCACAAATAGCGCCAGCGCTATCATCAGAGGGCATTCCCTCATTTGCATGAGGGCATGGCCCCATGTAAATGAGGGAATCCCTTTGCTTCTGCGCCCACGCTGTATTTTAGACACAGGCGCAGAGGCAAAGAAGCTGTCAGGAGGTGCACTGACAGTGCGCTAGCTAAAAGGTGGCACACTGTCATTGCGCCACCTTATGACAGCCCTCAGGATTGGAGAAAGGAGGTCCATGATCCCTCAGACATCCCCTTAAAGGCAGGTGCAATCGCTCACTGCACCCACCTGCAAGGGGATCTCTCTTCCCTCTTAAAAGTGCAGGCGGGTTGTCGCCTGCACAGTGAAACACGAAGCGGATACTTCAAAGCCGCTCTGTTTTTCACTTGAATGCACTGCCCCAAGGGCAGCACGAATTTGCGGCTGCCCTGGTGGCAGCGTATTCAATGTAATAGGGTGCACTTTCCCTGTTTGCGCCCGGCCTACTTGTATTAAGGTGCTCTGTGGCGCAAACAGGGAAAGTGTGCTCTATGTGTAATAGGGCCCCTAGTGGTTTTCCATGATGCTGTGTCAGTATGAAGTCACATACAACTTGTTCTGCACTTCATGTTTAATTAAAGGATGCTTTGAATTTGATCAGAAAGTCTTGCACCTTACTTAGAAATGTCTGTATCTAATGAGAAGCAGCGTGGATGTCTATGGTAGGTCTGGGTCTCAAAGACTTTGACTTCATCCTTAATTATTTTGCGATTTGGACTTTGGTTATTGAGTCCCATGACTATTCATTGAGTATGCTATGGTAGCCAGTACTCGGTGCCTATGGTCTTTTGCAACATTGACACAATCAAGATCAGGTGAAATAAAAGCAATACTGTCGCTTAGATAGCTCATCCCCCATAACATAAGTAGATATACTTACACATTGCTGCACCCAAAATAAAAACATTTGCTATTTTTTGCCAGGGACATATGGCATAGTTCGTCAACTTAAAATGAATAAATAAAGGAAGGAAAGATGAAGTCTGAAAGGCAAAACGGACAATTCCGTTCTCTTTCTTTCGTCCCCCTATGTAAAAACGTTAAGACTATTTTTTTATGCTTCATGATCTGTCCTATTGTCTCTTTTTCTACTAGATCTACTTTCAGCTTTAGGCCCAGGCGGATTTTAAATTATGCAGGTGTAATTTGCGTGATTTGGTGAATTTTGCATTAAGATTGTTACATAAAATATCTAGGGGTGAAGATCTCTGATAAAGTATATGGAAAAGTAATAAAGTTTATTAAACTAAGAAATATATATATTTTAATGTGAAATAATAAACAATATTAATTGTAGGTAATTTTGTAATTTTTAATAAGCACAATGGTTCATGGTTCTATGAGAATCTCTAATTTAATATTGGATGATCGGCAGATACCCCACATGGGGATGACATTATTGGGTAGGATAAAATAACTGTTACCATTTATAAACATAACCTATAGAAGATCATAACTTATTGAACATGTATCTTCCTCTGTCTATGTCTAGAGAAAAGAGACTGACAATAGTTCACATACTTCAATGAACTTACCTGCATTGGACCCCTCAGATAGAATTGTATTAAGATGAAAGTGCACGGGGACTAGATTTGCACAACATACCGTAATGAGTGTTGGTAATATAGGAGAGTTGAAAATGAGGCTGCATTTTTTTTTTTATTGGATTTAATAACAAATAGCTATTTTATGTTCACATTAGTGGGATCAGGACATAGGTATAAATTGATTCTATGTCTATGTTACATTGGGAAATGTATTGGATTTCTTCCATAGCCACGAACCACACTATGGGGCTGATTACGAAGTCGGTCGGAAAGGCTCGGAATGGCATTCGGATTTTCCTAACCCGTGTCAGAACCTATGTTTCCGACCGACTCAGAAACATTTATGACCGACCGATTACGATGGAAAGGTAACTGTTCAGTCTTTCCGACTCGACTCCAACCGGCATTCGAAGACTCCGAGTCGGTCGGAGCTGAATCGTACAGGTCTATGGACCGTGTTTCCGACCAACGTATTATGATGTCGGAATCGGACAGCCTTTCTGAATTGGTCCGTCTGACACGAAACGGCTGTCGGAAACTGACTTTGGGGGCCCGTAGCAGGCCCCCCTTCACCCAGAGGCCTCTGGTTTGGGCCCATGGGGGTACCCATGGGATCCCTCTTTACAACCATGCACAGTGTGGCAGGCACCATGGGGTGACAGCCACAGGCTGCAAGGTTTTCCCAACCACCCAATTTTTCAATGGGAGCCTGTGTTGTCGGTCGGAATACAGGCTCCCATTGAAGTCAATGGGATTCTGACCGAACGATGTTCGGAAACATTGTAATCGGTTGGTTGGACTCCCCGTACCCAAGTCAGTTGGAAACGATTCAGACCAACATTGTAATGAGGCCCTCTGTCGGTAATTACCAGTGACATCAGCAAGGACAGTTTTCCTGGGTGCAGTAATAATGCATACTTTGCTGAGGACAAATCCTCCAGGCCATAGCTCCAGGTCATAAAGTATATCCATATTATATTACCATACGTAAAACTGTGCACGGCCCCTGTCCTAAAGCCAATAGTGCCCACCAGGAACCTCATCCCCTAGGCCATAACATATATATTAAAGGTAGGGGAGGCACCCGAGCCTTAATAGGCCATGGGAACTCCAGCCCCGAGGCTGAATTCAAATAAAAAGGGGAGGGAGGCCGAGTGGCCACCTACCCCGAACCTTAATAGGTCCTGGAGCCCCATCCCTTATGATCAAATTCAAATAAATAAAGGGAGGGAGCCATGTGTCCCCCTCTCCCGAGCCTTTTGTCGCCCCAGGACCCTATCCCTCAGGGCCTGTCCAAATTATAGGTGTATGCTGGGTGCCCACACTGGGCACCCACCAAGTAGCAAGTTCAAGGCCATGGGTGGAGTGTGCTCCCACCCGGCATGAGCATTCTGAAATCTCTCGCCGGCTGGGAGCAGACATGCTTTCCTGGCCCGCACACCTTCAGGTAGGGAAGGTTATTTGCTGCCGCCCAGCAAGAGATTTAAAAATGCTCCCACCAGAAGGGAACAAACATATGTTTCCCTGCCTGTGCTGGTGCGGGCAGGGAAACTACTGTGACTCAGGGGTGGGCTCTAAGGGACATAGTCTGGGAGCCTTCCCCAGGGAATGGTGTACTAAGGTCTGTAGAGGCTCGGGGAGGGGGGCTATGCTGCCCCCTCCTGTTTACGTTTATTTCAGCCACGGGGATGGGTTCCCTGGGGCTATTTAAGTCTTGGGGAGGGGAGCCCACATGCCCCCTCCCCTTTTTTATAGAATTCGGCCCCAAGTGATGAGGTCCCTTGGGCATATTAAGGATCTTGAATGGGGGCCGCATGCCCCCCTCCCTTCATAGTATACCTCAGCCCAAGGGATGGGTCCTCAGGGCCTCACAGAGGCTCAGGGAGGGGAAACAACATGCTTTATAAAAACAATATTGCTGTGGATTCGCGGATCCTCTGTGAATTCATGGCAAAAAATTTTTTTAAGGTTTTTGTTCTCTCTGGGACACCCACCACCTAGAGGGTCAGGGTATCCCTACCCTGCCTCCTTATGCCTTTTTCTCATTTGTTTTAGGACTTGGGCCTAAGTTCAGAGCCCTAAGATGGCTTCCACCACATAGTTGTTGATGTGGTTTCAGCCAATCAAATCTCTCCAAAAAATCTATTGGATTCGCGGATCTTCTGCGACATGATATATACAAAGATTTGAGCATTAATTGCTCAAAGACTACTGAACAGATTTACACCAAATCACAAAAGCACTGTTTCTGGAGCAAGATCTAACTTTCTGCCAAATTTGGTGTAAATCTCTTCAGTGATTTGGGCAGTAGCTGTGTCTAAAGTTTTTATGGAAAAATGAATGGGGAAAACATGTTTTGGGACCCCTTTTTCTCACCCCCACTTGACAGATCACCCCAAAACTTTCCAGGGGAAGGAGCTGAGGGGAAAAAATGTTTTTGGGGAAAGTTTTGTGAAGATTCGTCAAACGACGCCAAAGATATTAGCAAACCCAAAAATGCATTTCCTACGATTCATAACTATAACTACCCAGTGGCAAGAGCCACTGGGTAATATATATATATATATATATATATATATATATATATATATATATATATATATATATCACAACAAACGCCATTTCCGATAAAGAACAGCTACTGTGGACACAGTTTCCTTAAGAAAGCAGTTTAATGAATCAATCACCAGCTCGACGCGTTTCGGGAAACACTCCCTTGCTCACGATATACTTCAAAAAACACCACTGTCGTCGGGGGCCCCCAACCCTGCAGGGTGGCCGTGGCTAGCGGGAGACAGAGATTCCCGTAGATAAAATCAAAGAAAGAAATTGCCACAGCCCGGGTCCGGAGAAGAGCATTTATTGAATTGGCGCAGGCAACAGCAAGCGTGATTATCCTGACGCGTTTCGGCGGAATGCCTTTGTCGAAGGATGAACAATCACTTGTGCAATGTCCCAGGTGTTATAAATAGTGATCAGAGTCACGTGCCTGCATACGACAAACTACAATTCCCATAGTTCACTTTGAGTTGCAGTGAAATATATGTAAAACCCTGGTGGTGTTTGTGACCCTGCAAAACTCAGACTGGTTGTTCCAGGTAAGTATAGCGTATCCAGGAGAAAGCTGGTGCACATAACAAACAATCCTTACTGTGCCACAACAATGTCAATCTGCGCTGTGTCCGGACCCTGCCAAGCGGAGGTGTTGGCCTCCCTCGGCTCACCTTTCTCGCCACTGCCGCAAATGTCGCCGGTAATCCCAAGGCTTGCAGCAAGGCGAGCGGGTCATGCCCCCTCATTAAACACTTCAAAAAACACCACTGTCGTCGGGGCCCCCAACCCTGCAGGGTGGCCGTGGCTAGCGGGAGACAGAGATTCCCGTAGATAAAATCAAAGAAAGAAATTGCCACAGCCCGGGTCCGGAGAAGAGCATTTATTGAATTGGCGCAGGCAACAGCAAGCGTGATTATCTGTCGATAGTCTGTTTTCAGTGCCGTTGGTTTGCAGCATCACGTGGTAACAAGATTTTTTAAATGTCAAGTATGCCGCAGCGCGATTGTATGTGATCAAGGCCACTTGAGGTGGCCGAAATGCGTCATAGACATGGTCTTTGAGCAATAAAATTTTGAAGCGCTAGAATCCTGGAGTCCGTGCCCGTTTTTATAGTGGATTGTACCAGCACTTTGGGGATATCTTTATATATATATACATACATACATATATATATATATATATATATATATATATATATATATATATATATATATATATATATATATCTCTCCAAATACCATTATGCTTTGCGGCACATGCCGTAGGAGGCGGGAGAACCTGTTATGAAGGGCGGGACTCCGTTTGAATTAAAGCAGGTGTTCTGAACCACGTTGCCATTGTTTTACTTGTTGATCGGCTCTGGATGAATGAGTAATTTCCGAAACCCATCAGCCGAAGCTTTCAAACTGGCCTTACTGAGAGCACGAGCCTGGTGTTGACCGCACTGTATGGGGATGTGTTCGTGAGGGCTTTCTCACAAAGGGCAACTTTGTGCTGTGGATATATATATATATATATATATATATATATATATATATACGGATGAGGAAAAAAATATATTTTCATTAGGACTGTCCTATTGCATGAGAACCAACTTTGACAACAGTTAAACTCGCATAGACTTTTTCAAATTCGTCAGAAATTTTAAATTGAAAAAATTCTTTCATAGTAGATCGGAACAACCCACAGAAAGACAACTGGACTCGAGAGAGCCCTCCAACCTTGAAGTCGGGGATTTGAACCTCCTGCATGAATTACATTTATTGGAGAGGGAATGTGAGGAAATGGGTCTACCTGAATCTGTAGGAGAGACGGCTGGAATGTTGGGGTTGGACATTTACGATAGCATTAAAACACCATTCAAACCCAAATCAATTTTTGTCCCTAATGTACCAAAAGACTCGTTTGACGTGTTCGCTGAGTTAGTAGTGAAAGATCTGAAAGCACTATCCATTTCATCGAGCGAGGGATTCCTGAAGGGGAGTAATCAATATGATAAAAAATATGCCTTAGTTGTGAACAAGATTAAGAGCAGGAAGGACATAGTAGTTTCTCAATCTGACAAGGGGGGCAATGTTGTACTGTGGCCTCTTAACATGTATAATGAAGAAGCAAGGCTCCAGTTAAGAGATACCAGATGCTATCTAAAAGTTCCCCACAGTAACCTGTTAGAGGTAAAGCATAAGTACCATAAAGACCTAGCTAGGTGGAGAGGTTTAGGTATGGTCTCACAAGAAGAATACCTGTACTTGAAGGTAGATAACCCAGTGACACCCATATTGTACCTCATTCCAAAAATTCATAAGAATGCAGAGGTCCCCCCCGGGAGGCCTATTATTTCAACTATAGGCAGCTTATTTGAACCCACATCCAGATTTCTTGATCGTTTTCTACAGGAGTTTGTTAAACAACTCCCGGCTTACATACAGAATAGGAGGGACTTCCTGAGGAAGATTGAGAACATCTAATGAAGGGACACATTCCTCCTAATCACGCTTGATGTTACATCATTATATACAAGCATTATTCATGAGGACGGGTTAAGAGCAATGAGGTATTACCTAAACAAATGATCTATAACATTGTGTCATCACTCAGGGATGCTGGTTGAGATGGGAAGGTTATGTCTGGAGAATAATTTTTTCATGTATGGTAATGATACATACAAACAAGTGAGAGGGACGGCCATGGGCGCCTGCTTCGCCCCCAGCTATGCTAATTTGCATATGGGCTGGTGGGAGGAGCAGGTGCTCCGGGTCAAATATGCCAGTGAATGGAAGAACAATTTCATTATATGGACGAGATTTATTGATGATCTCTTTCTAGTGTGGGAAGGCACAAAGGAATCGGCTGAACAGTTTGTTCTGAAATTAAACAATAATTCATTGAATTTGACATTCACTGACACCATTAGCAGAACACGAGTTTGCTTCCTGGACCTAGAAGTCTATATAAGGGATAATTCACTGCACACTCGCACTTACAGGAAACCCACGGCAGGGAACTCCATATTACATGCTAGGAGTTCCCACCCCCAGAAACTGAAGAACAGCATCCCCTATGCAGAACACCTCAGAATAAAGAGAAATTGTAGCGAGGCATCAACCCTGATAGAAGCCCAAATTGATCTCACTAATAGATTCATGCAGAGAGGCTACAAACCTCAAGTATTGAATCAAGCATTGACTAGAGTGAGCAAGATTAGGAGAATAACATTACTGCGCCCTAAGGAGAAAACTGGAGTGGAGAATAAGAGTAACAAGAATGAGATACGTATGATCACCAGTTACAATGCCTACCTTGGCAGGGTGAGAGACTGCCTAAGTAGACATTGATACCTGGTGAAAAGGGACCCGATACTCAATGCTTTAACTCCCCGTAGGCCATTAATCACCTTTAGGAAAGCCAGATCTATGAGGCAGGATCTAGTAAGTAACAGCCCGGAAGTTGGGACTGCTGAAGGATGGCTGAGAGCAAGGCCTGGGTTTTTCAAATGCTCAAAATGTAAGGCATGTAAGATCGGGCGCAACACAAAACAAGTTATGTCACCCTTAATGAAAAGCCCATGGAGCATCAGAAGCTACCAGAATTGTAAAAGTGATTATGTAGTATACATATTATAGTGCACCTGTCTGAAGGCTTATGTGGGCAGAACTATACACATGGTGCATATGAGGATACTGCAACATGTAAGGGCAGTAAAGAACAACGATAGGAGTTACCCTGTGGCGAGGCATATAAATGAAGTACTTGGGGAAAGTGTCAATGATCTTGTATATTTTGCAATTGACCAAGTAGCCAAAATGAGAAGAGGTGGCAATTGTGAACAAAGACTGCGACAGTTAGAGTCAAGGTACATTCTGTTATTCAATACCAAAATCCTGTTTGGTCTCAATTCAGAAGAAGATTTATATCTACATCTAGGATCCTAGAGGTATCCCAACTCCATGCTTTTAATCTGAGGCTGAAACCACATGCCATGAGAATATGAATTGATGAGGCTGAAAGGCAGTTTATTTGGAATTAATGAATTGCAATTGACTTCTGTTGAATTTTATGAAATCAGGAATCACAGAGGCAGCAAAGTATTGAAGTGAATGTAACTCATACTTAAGGGACATTACCGTATGTCTGCTCTCTTGTGTATTAAATAGGAGAAGTAATCTGGTCAAATAATGATTTCCATGTAGTGAATCGATTACGAATGTAGCAGTGACCAGACCTGAGATTGTAATGTTTGTGCGCTAAAGTGGAAGTTAAGAACTTCACAAAATGTGTGGGAATGGTATAAAATGCACTTGCACTTTAGATTCTGAGAGTTAGACCCACATGGGTTAATCAATTTTAGAGTTTATTTGCAGTGTTTTTTATATATGTGTGTTGTGTCCACAGCACCTATAGGATGTAGAGAACCAGTATAATATGCCACTTGGTTTGAGATATTTAACTGTACACTAGCTGATGAGCTCTAGGAAAGATTATTGCACTTGCACTTTATTCTGGAGCCCGGTGTGGGGCCCTAACAACATAAGGATAAACGCTGTAAATAGTTATGTGGCTCTTGGTAGAAATTTGACATTATCACCCTCGTTTTGCACTTCGCACTAAGGCACTTTATTTACAACCTCCCGTTAACGTGGGGAATTCTGAGACTTTAAGAATTAGCCCGAGTCATTCCACTAGTTCGAGTAATTCAAGTTGGTTGGGCTATTAATTGTATAGCGTACTGCACTTGCACTTTATGCCGCTAATAACTGATGACCTCATCAATGTGTTAAATAGAATGAATAACAAGCAATTGAGAAAAAATATACATACAACAGGAGATGTTAGTTTATTCTGTGACTGATGAATTAGAATTAAGCAGTTATTTATATAATTGTCTTGTACTTCTGAATTGGGGAGATTTATGAATTGTAATGAATCCCCCAGACGAGCAGCGGGTATCAAGTCTATTTTCAGTGGCTGCTAAAACAGCAGAACATGTGACCTGTGATTCCGGTATTTTAAATGTAACAATTCAATGACGCTCTTTGTGTGAGCAAGGCAGCAATGCCGAAACGCGTAACAGCGATCAAATAAACGCAGAAGAAAACTTGAAAGTCATGTCCCTGTGTTGGCGTCTGATCTCTATTGGGGGAATCGGAAGTGGTGCTTATATATATATATATTATTATTTTTTTCTCATCAATTGCCCTCAAAGCCTATGTACCATCTTTTGGTCAACTTAGTGCTCGGTGTGGGTCGCGAGACAAATCGACCTAATATATTCAAACAAGTCATGATGTATGAATTATCACAAGAATCTCCGGCACCAAGAAATTCAATCCAAAGGATTTGTTTCCTAACATGTGCCTGCATGGCAGCTGCAGCAACATGTTTTACTCACTCTCTGACCTTTCTCAAACCAAACAAGTTTATTTATATTTTCATAAATATACATCTAAACTAATAACAATTAAGGGCCTCATTACGATGTCGGTCGGAAAGCATTCCAACCGACTGCTTGTCGGAATCGTTTTCGACCGACTCGGGTTCGGGGAGTCTGACCAACCGATTACGATGTTTCCAAACACCGTTCGGTTGG
The DNA here is from genome assembly GCA_963921515.1 of Calotriton arnoldi. Lineage (NCBI taxonomy): Eukaryota > Metazoa > Chordata > Amphibia > Caudata > Salamandridae > Calotriton > Calotriton arnoldi. Next base: position 374,159 of record CAWUFW010004979.1, on the reverse strand, counting down.
ACTCCCATTGACTTCAATGGGAGCCTGTATTCCAACCGACAACACAGGCTCCCATTGAAAAAAGGAGTGGTTGCGGAAAACCTTGCAGCCTGTGGCGGACACCCCATGGTGCCTGGCACACTGTGCATGGTTATAAAGAGGGGCCTCATGGGTACCCCCACAGGCCCCAATCAGAGGCCTCCGGGTGAAGGGGGGCCTGCTATGGGAACCCAAAAGTCAGTTTCCAACAGTCGTTTCGTGTCAGAAGGTCCGATTCGGAAAGCCTGTCCGAATCCGACATCGCAATACGTCGGTCGGAAACACGGTCCATAGACCTGTACGATTTGCCTCTGACCCACTCAGAGTCTCCGAATGCCGGTCGGAACCGAGTCGGAAACACCAAACGGTTACCTTTCCATCGTAATCGGTCGGTCGGATGTTTCCGAGTTGGTAGGAAACATATGTTCACTGATTAGGAAAATCCGAATGCCGTTCGGAGCCTTTCAGACCAACATTGTAATCAGCCCCAGAATTGTGACTAAGCACCACAAGTAATAAGGGCCTTTGTAGGCATTGCAGCAGGCTTGTTCACACACTCTGAATATCCAAGGTATTCTTGAAAAGGATACAAGTCAACGCACACACTGCTTACACAATATATGATAATGAAACACACCTCAGAGGTGGACGAAGAAAGCAAAGAGTATGTGACGACTGAAAGAAAGTGTGTGAACATGGTGTCAAAGGACTCTAAACAAATAGTCAATGACAAAAATAAAAAAAAATGAAGCACATCCAGGGCGAATGGATTTATGCAATTGAAACAGCCACAGACGTTTCGAAATAATTATGAATTTGCCACATATGCCACATAATCCATCATCTGCTGCATAATCTGAAGATCTGGTGCAAATTAGGCAAAACCTGTGTTAACATGCAGAGACAAATATTGGCAGCCAAGGCTCTCTCACTGCACCACCTGAAGTACTTAATAGTTTATCAAAACTCAGTTGCCCACCTCAAAAATGACCAGCTACCAATTGGTCATACATAGAATGAGAGGCAACAACAATCCTCAGTGTAACAGGCAACAACTTAAGCACAGTACTGACGGAAGCAAGATAACGCCAACGCTTTTCGCCTAAACATAGGCTTCCTCAGGGCAAAATCCTATGAATAATAGTACATTCTCTTTGTCTGTTTCTTTGGCATTTCCACCAGTCTGACCATCAATTGTTATTTCGCTATATCCAATGTTTGTTATTTCACTATATCCAATATCGAACTCAGTGGCACTGCTATCCTTATTTCGAGTAAACGGGTTCGACAGGTTATCAAATTCGGAAAGAATCCACCGAATGCTGTGTAGGGCGAATACATTTTACCGGAACGCAGCGTCTCGTGTAATGCACGTAGCATGAGACACTCAGGGCCGGACTGGCTACCGGGCGTCTTGCTGTGCTGCCGAGCTGGGGGCTGATGTCACTGCGGTGGGGGCTAATTTCGTTGATGGAGACCTGCGTGTGCTACGAAATAAACAAAGCAAAACGAATTTCGTTCAGCACACGCAGGTCCCCATCAACGAAATCAGCCTCCAGCTCGGCAGCATGCCAAAACGCCCGGTAGCCAGTCCGGCCCTGGAGACACTGCGGTCCGGGAGACTTTCTTCACCATACACAGCATTCGGTGGTCAGACTGGTGAGTACTGTGCTTAAGTTGCTTCCTGTTACACTGAGGATTGTTGTTGCCTCTCATTCTATGTTCTAAAAGTGTTAACATGCATACAAATAAAAGAACAATGAAATAATACTATTAGAAAATGTGCTGCCTTGCATCGCATAATTTCCTTTTTCTTGCCACATAATGCAGTCCACTCCAATGTATAATTTGGTCCTCCCCTGCCGCACAATTCCATTGTCCTTGAGCATAGCTCATCATGCCGCTTATAATTGTACAAGTATTTCAGTGAGCCAGGGGAGTAAAGGACACCCCCGCAGCCCCCGCAGTGTTGGGTGGGGGGAGCAAGTCTTCTACACATAAAAAGGGCCCCCTCGGATTATCAGCTCGAGAGTATGGGCATTGCGAGGGGCCCCTTCCCCACCCCTTTGGGGGCGGGGGGGGTTAAAGTTTCCTTATGTCACTGTAATGAACAGTTTGGTGTGCAGTGCTGGCAAAATATGTGCCTTTTACCTATGAAACTGCCTCCCATGTACACATTTTATATACTGTTAAAGTTCATGTTGTTCCATGATGTGTTATGAATCACAACAACATTGTGTAACTGGTCTTAGAAGTTAAGTTCCAGGTTCGGCAACAGGTGAGTCAGATCTAAAGTGTACAATGGTTCATCTCAACTCCATACCTGGTAAAATCTGCATGATTCTCCGAGACAGGTGCCGCACAGTTTCATATTTTCAGACGGACCCACAGGTCTGACCAGTTCAGGAGTAAAAGGTTTTTGAAGTTTACACAAAGCAGAGAACACTGCGTGTTCCTTTTCTTTGTTTATCCGTAGAATTAAAATAATGGGCAGCCGACTGATGGAAACTTAAACACAACTAAGATATATATACGAAGAGAACCAGTAAAATAGTGAGGGTTGGGCCAGTAAAATGAGCCCCTTCTTTATATCTACTAAGTGAGCTCTTGTGCATGTGAAAGGAGTCCGGTGCAGTGCTGGTACATGAATCCACCGTATGGTCGCCCATCAAGATACAGCAGGACTCTGTCCCTGTGCCAAATCTAATGCAGGAAAAGATGTGCTACATTCAAAGGGCCTGAGGCCCACAGATGTATTGACGAATGGAGGATGCCTGGGACATCCCTGTATTAGCAGCCATTTTGCATTTTCCCTTGCTACACATGTAGCCCAAATCTTTCCAAAACGAGTAAACAGTTCCCCAAACCTTTTAATTCCCATGGCAGGATTTGATAAATATGAAGTGTATTGATCACATGGCTTCTTTTCTTGGTCAAAAAACTGAATAGCCTTTTTAAACTCCGCCGTCCATATGGTAGTTCAAGACCCAACAGAAAGAGTGCATCTTGCCTCTACAAATTACTCAGTCTGTAGTATGAGGAGCTGCACGACTGACTGAGTCGCACGCTCCTGTGAAGTAGCAATTCAAATGACATGATATATTTTTCACCAGTTCCAAAGGTGTGTTATGTTATGTGCCCTTAATATGGATTCCTCATTACCTCTGTCAAGGATCTTCTCTCGGTTTTACGTCAGAATATTGTCTACAGAAATAATGTCCTAAATCTCGTTTACAAAATTGTCTTCTTTTTATTTTACCTCAAAAATATCTTCTTATGTTAATCCCAATGGTGTGATATTTTTTTGTAAATGATATTTAAAACATAGGGCTCATTTACTATATAGCCTTCCTGCTGCGCTGCCATGCGTCAAAATAAAAGGGCAGGAATGTGCCGGATCTACAAGATACGTCACATTCCTGTCTTTCTCCCCTGTGCCGGTGCACAAACAGCAGCCGCGCGCCAACACATACACCCTTGTGTCATGTTGCAAGGGTGCATGCGTTGCGGTGTTGATTGTTTTTCCTGCACAAAAACAATAATTGATGGAATTTTTCTCTTTCGATGCGTGCTGCAGAATGCAGCACTCATTGAAAGAGGAAAAACGAGGAGAAATAAAAGTATGACATTTCGTTGCACCACTCCTATGCCTCCCCTGGGGAGGCGTAGGATTCTTACGCATTCCCAGCTTTACAAAACATTGTACATCTGGAAATGTGTCAGGTTCCGTGGATTTGCGTGGGAACACCCACAGCAACACACATTGAACACCCCTTTCACGCAGAGTAATGCGTGAAAGGGGGCCATTAATGCTTCCTCTCCAATTTGAATCTGGAAAAGACTGAACCTTTTTGAAACCATGGTCTAAGAGTTCCCTGTGATTATGCTATGCGTCTGTCCCTGCTCTGATGCAGTGGGTATAGAAGAAATGGTGGAGTATCTGGGAATGGTAGTGCAAGTGCCAAATTCTAGCTGCAAACCAAAAGTCGGTCAGAATCGGTGCTGTGTCCCTCTCTTCCAATAGGTTCTCCATTGAGCACCGGGAGCTGCTATTGCAGAGACTGGAAACTGCTATAGAGAACAAGGGAATAAAATAAAGCCCCATATTACCTCTCACAAGCATCATATATTCTGGAGCTTATTAAGACAGTCCTAGGTGGCTTTTTACAGGTTGCCTGTTCACCACATGGAGCTCTTCATCTATAAATAGCTTCATCATTCTGCAAATACTCAAGAACACATGGCAAGGCCAACCAGTCCTAACCTTGATGGGGTGCTGCTCTCTGTTCTCTAGGTATTCCTGAAAGCAGAAGCACCAACCCATTGGATTTCTGGAAGTAAAACCAGTCTGTATGATGCCTCCTTGCACTTTTCAGGAAGTGAGTCCAGCTGCAAGAAAATGGCCATCAGATTGCCTAGACTGGGCCATGGAGCAGCATTTGAGGTGAAGCTGGCAATGTGGGGTCTTTAATGTGTGGGGTTTTCCTTTGCATTTTAACTCCATTCTTTAGTCACACAACAACTACTCATCCATTGAATGGTGTTTGTGAGCCTGAAGTATAGATGCAGATGCCTTCAAAATTAGGTCTTGGTTGACATTTTGTGCACTAATGCGTTTTCATACAAAATAAATGTCTTTTAGATAAACGTATATTGAAGATAAAGATGCATCTCAGGATGACAGTGGCAAGTTTCATCAACTGTTGGGCCCAGATCTCCACAAATGATAAAGGTTATAATGGAGTGATGCCAAAATCATCCTGATGCTCATAGCACCTAATAATTACAATTTTTCACTGATGTAAAAGATTTCAAGCCCTGCTTCTCTGTAACCAGGCCCTCCAACCCATACCCAAACAACAGTATTAATTCTATTAAGGGGTCGATTCCGATGCGGGCAGGAAGGGCTCCGACCGACCTGCCCGCATTGGAATATGCAGTTCAGATTCCTTTCCGACCGAGCCATTCTGATGGGCTCGGTCGGAAAGGAATCCGACTTGGTTTTCCTGATGGCTTACGACGGGCTCTCCGAGCCCGTCCGCCATCCCGAAACCCTTCAGAACTCCCCCGGCCGGCTCTTGTACGATGGCAGTTTTCCACTGCCTTTTTGTGCCGGTCTTTCCAGCACAAAAATGCAGTGGGAAACTGTCTCTAGGGGACCCCAGCAGGGCCCCCATGGGTTCGAGGCCGCTGAATGGCGGCCTAGGGTGCACCTACGATGCCCCCCTGTTGATCCCTGCTCCCCTGCTCTTTCAATGAGAGCATGCTTTCCGTTCGGAATGCATGCTCTCATTGAAAGGTATAGGCATACGACTGCAGGTCTGTAACCGACGGCAGGAGGTTGTTCGGTTACAGTTCCTGACCGATGTCGGACAGACTCTGGTCCGTCCGACATCGGAATCAGGCCCTAAGTGTTAACAAGATAAGAATTGCATTGGTAGAGAGGGAAGTGGGTAGACACGTTTGTTAAAGAAGGCTGTGAGCGTCTGTAGGAGACACCCAAAAGGAGAAAGCAAACTTGGGAAGAAGGCAAAGTTGGTCTTTGAGAAAAAATAACCATCTACTGAATGTTATAGTAATACTAATTTCACAAATGTAGACACCAGTATTTGGTGTTTCTTTTTATTTTTCTCGTTCCAACTCAATTTTCCCAATTCCATAGAGTCACTACCTCCATACCCTTGCAGAGAGTGATATTGCTGGATAAGGGTGTGGTGGGAATGTTCGTTGCTCCGGCCAGAGTTTGCAATACAGGTTAATGGATTTGCATGTTATTTACTCTATGGTGTCTGCTACAGCTCTTCCTAAGAATCCAATCATGCCTACTCGTTTATCACTGGCTCATGACCAAAATCAATTTTGGGGACTATTTTGAGCATAATCTTTTTAACAAGGTAACCATCAAGTTTACAGTCATAAAATTTGAATTTCGAAGAGGTACAAAATTAGAGTTGATAAAACAATAGACAACACTCCTAAAACAGCCTAACTAGGATTCTCACAGTGCAAAGACAGTGTGAGAGGTAACATGTTCTCTTGTCTGTTACAGTAGTCCATGAGAATCCATGAAACGTAGTACCTGCCTATAAACTTTAACATAGTGTATTAACAATACAGTCTTAAAGGATAATTAGTTTCAACACATGCTTTCACACTAAATAAGGCAGTCTCACTGCTTTTTCATAACTTTTCATTATAAACAGATCAAACATATGGCATCTGGCATATAGTTTCCCAATGAACTAATCAGGCATTAAGCCTTTATCATTTGTGTGTCACCATCCAAAACTCAGGCATACTCTATTGAACACACGCTTTGCCACAAAAACAACCATGAGTATGCAGTCATAAAAGGACAAGTATGTACAAAATTACATCTTTCAAATGAACATACAACCCCTTTAAAAATGGCATAATAAGAATTCTCAAAGGGCAAATATGCCCCCATGGTTTGTTGCAGAGGTTGACCATCAATGAAATTCTGGCCTATTATGGTATTCTCTGAGATTCCATGTGACAACATACACATCTGTGGTCTTTAATTCAACACAAAAAAGATATCCCCTTCAGGGTTTTTGGCTTTAACGAATGCTTTTCGCAATAAATAAATCAGGCATACTGTCTTTGTCTTAACCTTTCATAATGAACAGATCAGGCCTCTGGCATTTGACATAACTTTCTCATATGAACAAGCCAGGCCTATAAACTTTACTGTTGGCTTGTTACCATCATCAACTCAGGCCTACTTTCATGAGCATACGTTTTGTCACAAGGAAGTCATCAGGCAAACAGCCAGCAAAATAAAAAAAGAATAATATTACAGTTGGCAAAATAATATGCAACTCCTCTCAAGAAATTCTAACGAGAGTTATCATAATGCAAATCCTCAACCTTAAGGGTTTATCTGAGTGACTAACCAACGCCAAAACCTTTGCTTACAATATTAATCTGTGAAATTCCATGAAATAAAATATCAGTCTATAGACTTCAGTGCAGTCTATTGAAAAATCCACCATTAAGCACCTATTGTTGTTAAGAAATGTGTTTCACAGTACGTAAGTCAGGCCGAGTACCTTCATTATAACTTTTTATAATAAACAGATCAGATCTATGGCATCTGCCATAACTTTCCCAAGGAACCAATCAAGTCTTCTTTTATTGTTTGTAAGCTAAAAATGATCAGGCACACAGTCATAGATTACAAAGATATACACAATTACGGTTGGCAAGACAATGTACAACCCCTCTGAAAAGGTCTAAAAAAGAATACCATATTGCAAACCTTCAGCCCCAAGTATTTGTCAGAGGGGATAAGGAACACCAAAATCTTGACCCACTACTACAACATTCAGCTCATTGTTATAACAGTCCCACTTCAGTAGTTACAGTTTTTGGTGTTGTATTCCCCACAGGTTGGTATTACAGACCTTAACTCAGTGTAATAAATATCTGCTTTTAAAGGCCTGTGGATTGAACATATGACTTTCACAATAAATGACAGGCCTACTCCGTTTGTCATAAATCTTTATAATAAAAAATAGACGTATGGTCTCTCACATAACTTTTTACAGACATAAAGCCTTGATCACTGGCTTGTCACCATAAACAACACAGGCCTACTATATTGAGCATAAGCTTTCCTACAGAGTAACCAACAGGTATATAGTCATAGAATTAGCCATATGTACAAAATTTGACTTGGCAAAACAATATGTAACCACTCTGAAAATAGCCTAGCAAGGAATTTATAATGCAAATTTTCTACCTCTGGGTTTTAGTCAGAGAGATAACCAACACCATAAGCCTTACCTATTACAGTACTCAACGAGGATCCAACTGAGTCCTACTGTATGTAATTTTTCCACAATGCAAAATCGGTATACATTAAAAAAATTACAAATATATGCAAAATTAGTTGGCAAAGCAATATATAACTAGGGGTGGGCTTAACTGGCGTAATTCTCTCCAGTGTAATTACTCGTAACTACTACAAGTTACTAGTGATTATGCATAATTATGTGAGAAGCAAAATCCAGCCTTTAGAGCTATTTTCTTGGTGCAAAATGTACCCTTGCGTCTAAAATGGGCCAGAGGATGCCTTTTGCTTTAAGAAAACAACACTAAATGCTACAGGGCATGAACAGCAGGAGTCACCAACTGCTTGCTCTCTCTTAGTTTGTTGTTCCTGAACTTCTGTGGTAGGATTTTTGCCCCAAATTACTCTTAATTACTCAAGCTGGAGTAATTGAGTATTTTGGTAACTTCGCATCACAACAATAATGCGTAATTACTGAAATTACTTTGATTACTCTGGCGTAATTAAACTTTCGCCCAGGCCTAAATATGACCCTTCCTAAAATGGCATGACAAGGGTCCTCAAAATGCAAATAGTGTACCCCGAGTACTTGTCACAGGGGGTAATCAACACCAGATCCCTTGCTAATATGAGCATCTGTAAGATACTATGGAACAATTTACCAGTCTACAGGCTTTACCACGGTGTAATGACAATGCACCCTTACTGGCCTATTGGCTTTAACATATGCTTTTCATAATAAACAAGTTAGGTCCTCTGCTTTTGTTTTAACTTTTCATTACAGATCAGGCTGCTAGCCTTGACCAATGATTAGTCACCATAACCAACACAGCCCTGCTGTGCAAGCATAAGCTTCCCCACAAGCCGAAAAGTGCAAAGGAAGAACAAAAACTGCAATATAAGCAGTTTTTTTCAGAGGACTCACATAACATTTTCTCATTTAAAATCTGTACTCATGATAACCAGCATTTGAGCAGAGCCATAGTAGTTCCCTCAGTAGTACTTCTTAAAGATCTTTTTTCTGCTGATCACATAAGGTCTAGCAACAGCTGCATTTCAAGCAAAACCTAATCAGTATAATGTTTCTGCTGGAATCCCTTAGAGGAGATTAATACAGCTGGGGTTAGATGTACAAAATAGTTGTGCGATCAAAACAACCTGTGATTCACAAAATCACTTGATTCGTGACTGCAAAATGCCCTTTTTTAATGTACAAAAACAATTTTACAAGTCATAAAATATTTCCTGGCTTTTAAAATGGGGTTTGCGACCCATACTGAATCATAATTTACAACTGATTTAAAAGGGGCAGTCTTTCCCAATTGTGGTTTGGCAAGCAATGCCTCAATGGCTTCTGACCGCAATTTCAGTTGCAAACCATTGAACAGTTACCAGCACCTCAAGGGAGGTGGAAACTGATGTACAACTGATTGTCTTTGTGGGATTTATTGGCACCCTTGTGGAGTAGGCAGTGTTTTAGGGAACCACTACCTGCTTGCCCTGATGTTTTCTCAATTGGAAAACATTAACTTTTTTAAAGCAGGTGGAACATGGGCTGCTTCTATAAAAAATCTATTTGGAAATTCAAACACAGGCATGGTAATCTGCTTTCACTTGCAGGCCGTGTTTGTAGCCAATCACAAGAATTTCAAATTGCTACCTGCCTCATGAATATTCATTAGACAGGCCATTTTGTAACCCTCTGTGAATGGTGATTTTGCAGCGTGACCTATTAGTACATAGATCACTTCACAAAACCGGAATTGGTTTGCACAATTTGCAATCTGTTTTTGCTTACGGTCTCTCAGTATATCTGGTTATTGGACTAAGTACATGTGGCCATTGTCCCCGGCATTCACTTATACTCATTGGAGATCCTCTTTACAGCCACAGCCTGTGCAGGTAAGAGGGTTGGGGCGGGGGGGGGGGATTTCGACAGACGATGATGAGGGAAAATGAATTATTTATTTAATTTTCCCTCGTCATCGTCCGTCGAAATCCCCCCCACCCAGCCCCACCGCTCTTACATGCACGAGCTGCGGCTGCCTCTTTAAAAGAATCCGACGGTGGATGCGTCACCTCCTGTAGGACGTTGAACCTGGTGAGCCCTGAAGCACTGCCACCTGGTTTATCGAACCTGTTGAAATGAGCATCTCAGCCTGAGGTAGAGTGGAGTGTGATGGAGGAGGAAAAGGGGGTTTGTGGGAAGGAGGGGTGGTATGTTGCTCCTGCCTCCTCACCGACTGGTGGGTTGTAGGCGATGATATGTATGTTCTTTGTAAAACGAAGTTCCCCCTTAGACAAACTGAAGAATTTGAGCTACCTACTGCAAGTTATCCAAACACACGGCTGTGGGCCTGGGTATGAATTCAGGAAGGCTTTTTGTAGTGTCAGGCAATTGACAGCATGCCTAGAATTACGCGACTATCAATAATAATGCAACTGTAATGGTTTTTTTATTATTTCGCCATGAATGTGGCGAACACTTGTATAGCTTTTAATGTTATCTTATTTCGGCCTTAATACATTTCTTATCGTAAACAACATTTTGTGTTTAAATTACAAAAAAGCATGTTTCCTTGCAAAGTTAAGTGACACACGTGGGCGTGATACAATTTCCTCAGACAATGTGCCGCTCCTCTGCCCAGTGTCTGTGGTGAGGCCCCCTACTGCCCAGTGTCTGTGGTGAGGCCCCCTATCATCGCGAGAGTGAGTCAGTCACATGTAGTCATCAGCGTTAAGATGCACGTATGCGCTCTCCATGTTAGAAGGAGGCCTCTGCCTGCATAACACTCCCCCTCCACTCCACTCCACTTCGCAGCCTATGCTTTCAGGGCTCGCCTACTCACGCCCATTGAAAATCAAGCAGGCAATTGCACTTTCAGCTTTCCCCCCTGTAGGATTACAATGGGCCGTATCTGTTTCACTTGGCATTTGTCTGTCCGCCGAGAGATTAGACGCGTTTGTGTAAGCAGTTCAGCGAGGCTCGCACGAGGCCGAGATGCTGCATGTGAGAGGACACGGCTGGGCCTCGCATGTCCTGCCCATGTGTGGAAGCTTCCCTGTCGTAAAATGCAGCCCGTTTCATAAGGCAGCACCTGTGCGTTTATGTCAGGTACGTACCCTGTGCTATCTAGGACGTCGTCTTGGAAACAAGTGAAGAGTGAGGTCGAAATAATTCTGCAGGAATACAGAAATATTAAGCGTCTAAATAGGATCGCCCGAGAGGTAATTGGTAATGATCACACCCAGTAAAACCCGATACCCTGAGAAATTGGACTTTATAGGGTGTGATGAATTCTGAGTTTGTTTCCGTTTAGTGGGGAATAACATACTGATATTGGTCCTTACCGTATCAAAATCCACATGACCCTATAATTACCAGACCTCTCCCATCCAGAAGGTTTGAGATGCCAAAATTTAACAGGGGTGTGGATTTGAGCACCCCGGCAATTAAAGGGGGTGATAAATATCACACCACTTAAAATAAAATCTCTTTACAAGCAGGTGGTTGCCCATGGATCACTGTTTACTGGGGCCCTCGCAATCAAACTCTAAGGCCCTCATTATGATGTCGGGCGGACCACCACCGACAGGCCGTCAGTGGAGGTCTACCCGACATCCAGGGCATCGGTACTACCGCCGGATTACAATACAGGCGGTCGGAGTGATGATGTCAGGGGAACGACCGCCACCTCCAACAGGCTTAAGGAACCCATCAGGGCCGTGGTCGGACTCCTATCCCTACCATGAGGGTGGTTCCTGTGCAGGCACCGCCATAGGGATTAGGATGTCTTCTCTCCAACTGCCCTTTCATGGCGTTCCCACCGCCATGGAAAGACAGCTGGAAAGCGAATTTGAGGGCCCCAAGCAGGGCCCCCGTTGCCTGTGGCCCACTGCTAAGTGGCCAGGGGGGCCACATGTGGTGTTCCCCCAAACATCCATGCACCGTGTGCCAGTTACCACATGGTGCCTGACACACGGTGCATGGATGTTTGAAAAATGCCTTTTTCTACTGCGGCTTGTGCTGCGGACCGGAAAAGGGCCCCAGCACAAGCCGCAGTAGCAAAAGGCAGTTTCTGACCGCCTACACGGCGGTCTTATGGAAATATGGCAGGTGGGACCGCTGACTCCTTGTCAGACAGTCTCATTCCCACTGCGATGGCGATCGGACACTCGTCCGACTGCCATTGTAATGAGGCCCAAAGTGTTTGTTTGGTTTTTCATGATATTAAACAAATAACACAAAAAAGCTATATGGAAAACAAATAATGCAATGAAACATAAAAAAATATATTTTTCAATTGTAATTCACAAACAGCTGACGACCAATGAAATAAATAAGGCACACATTTATTTTCGATTACATGACGAAAGGAACACCCTGCTATGAAAGAAAAAGCGTAAATACCATACAACGTCAATTGAGTTACACCTCTACTCTTTGTCCATCAGTCCCGTTTCTTTCATATACTTAGGGTGCCTATCAGGAAGTGAGTTAGGGCCAGATGTATCAAGCCTATTTGCATTTGCAAATGGCCTGATTCGGAGAATCGGGTAGTTTGCAAACGTAAAATGGTATTTCAGTATTTATTAATCCCAAATGGTGATTCCATAACATGTTACCCAATCGCTATTTGGGTATGCAAACACACCCTGGTTTGCTATTTTGAAAGGGCGTATTTAGAATTACCGAATTGGAATGGTAAGTTTTAATGTATGGCAACTGAATTCTGGTCACAAAATATGAATATTTTACCGACTACAGAAATGAAGAGATAATGCATTTCCAAACCAAAATGAGTCCCCAAAAGACTCCTTCCCCTTTGTTAATGTAAAAAAAGAATTTTATTTATGGGGAGACAGTGGTGCACAAGACCACTTCCTCTTCTTAAACAAACAAAAAAATGAAAGAAACCTTTCTTTTTAAATACAGTTCCGTTTCCTTTATGGGAAACGAGCTGCATTAAAAAAAAAAAACGGCATTATTAAAAACCAATCACAGACATGGTGGTCTGCTGACCCCAGCAGGCCACCATCCCTGTAATGGCTGTGATTCCTAGTAGGTCCACCTACCTCATTAATATTCATGATGTAGGTTGATTTGCGACCCACTAGAAATGGCTGTTTTAAAAATCAAAATGTCATACATTCGGAAATGTGGGTTCCGAGTTGCGATTATGTAAGAATCGCAATTTGGAAATCAAAATTCCTAATGTTGATACATCAGGCCCTTAGTTCTTAGTCGTTTCAAGCGTTCTCTTATGATTGGGTCACGATTATACATGAAAGGATGATGTTACTAAGAAATTATGGAGGGACAAGCACGGTGCGAATGGTATGCAACATTCTATGCAGAGACACCTGGGCTCACATAAGAATCAGGGAAGGACATAATAGACAATATTTGCAGAGCATGAATCAATACATGTAGTGTATTTACTGGGGGTGCAAGTTTCTTTTGGCAAATGAATAGGCAACACCCCCTGGGTAGTCATGGGTACAGTAACCTACAGGTGCTTGGATGCTGCCAAGATGAGTTTTAATTCACACAGGAGATAGAAGAGGGGTCATAATGTGTGCACCATGTAGTTACAAAAATGCACTGCTTTGCTACAGTCCACTAGCCCCCATGCTATAGTGCTATGCCAACAGAGTTCAACCAAAGGTTGGCATCTCAGACCACTTATCAATGTTTGAGTTCAAAAGCAGAACGGTCTTCACGCTACCACAGCCCAAGGTGGAAAAGAGAGTTGAATAGAATCCTGGACCATCACCGTCCAACTTCTTGCTACACAGTTATTTTCTTGATTTTGGCATCTTTGTATGAAGGTCATCTTTCCCAGTTTCCAGCCAAAATATAACCGAGCTGAGGCAGTAATTTATTAATCCACATCTGTCTCAAAAGTCACCAAAAAGAGGCAAGTTCAGCAAAGGTAGATCAGTCTCATTCTCTTAGGAAAATGCCTATGAAGGTTTCATTCTAGGACCTAAGCCATGCATAGTCTTTCCGGCATCAAGGCAAAGTTCAAGAAATCCAACAGGCACTGGGCAAACCTCCAGCTTGGCACCAGAAGAAAGAAAGAAGGATTGAGCATGCTTTCAATCCCACGGTTTAGCAAAGATGACAATTTGATCTCTTCAAGTGGATGGAATATACAGAGAATTGATTGGTGAGTAGGAGTTTGGTGGGCTGGGACCAGGCATGGGTAGGGAATGAGATGCCCTCAGTCTTTCAATCTGTTTTGCTACTGAAAAACATTCTAGTCATTTTCTTAGCCAGAAAGTTGTTACTATGATTGTGGAAGAATGGGGAGGGAAGGAACACCACAGTACAGCACCTTTGGCATAATTTAGCTCAGTGATAACATTTCACTCTGCCACACATAGACATCTCACTCCCCCCTCCCTGCAATTGGCTAGGTGTACACTGTCCACCGGCTTCTAAACTCTTTGGATGGCTCTGTAACACTATGTAGTATACGACTGTGAATAACAGCAGGTGGCTGCTGGCACGCCCCACATATGATGCGCGGTTCAATTAATCGAATACATGACAGGCCTCATAGGAACCACTATGACATCGGCCACTATAAGAAAAGTATGATCACTCAATCCCACCTTAAGAGAACATGTAATCCTCAGAACATGATCTGTTGAAGGGGCCCCACCCCTGTGTTGGTCATCCGTTAGTGTTCCACTAATGTTTCTGTGTCATGTTCGCCTCCAGCGTACATCCTTGCTTTGGCCCTTGGTTCACACATAGTGTAATCTCTTAACTTGAGCCGGTGGCTGCCGGTGGGGTCCAGCGGCATTCATTTTTGGGGACCAGGACTTATTTTTTTTCATCAGACATCGACCAAGAGAGAGAGAGAGGGAAAAAAAACACAGGGGAAAGAAGGAGGAAGAGAAAGACAGAAAACATTTTCACAAAGGAAGAAACAGGAACCTGCAAGAGAGAGATACAGAGGCAGTGAGTATAGTAGTGGATTAAAGAGGCACAAGATGGATTCCAGACTACAAGGCCTTGACATTTAATAGCACTAGCTGCTGGCTTCTAAGCAGGGCTTTTAGCACTGGCAACCATTTTTCACAAATCAGGCACTTGGTAAGGCATGTATCCGTACCATTCATTTTCCAGCAAGATTCACACAAGTCCTTTAATACATTATATGCCTGTTCCGTTCATGATGAGGGATCAGGTAATGAATTGGTATATGATATAATGATATGAATTATGTCAAATTAACACTGTGTGGACTGTCATAAAGACTACGAGCCATATTTATCAAAAGGTAATGCAGCGCAGCAAGTCACCTTGCTGTGCTGTGTTACATGGAAAGGGCAGGAATGTGTCATATTTATCATGATACAATGCATTCCTGGCTTTTCCCAGCGCTGGCGCACAATGTGCTGCCTAATGGCAACGCAGGCACTCTTGCACCATGGTGCAAGGGTGCCTGCGTTGTAAGGAGGATTGCATTTGTGCAAGAAGGGGCACATTCCTGCACACAAACAATCCCCTGAGGAAAAAACAAAGCAAAATGAAGACAGTTCTCTTTGTTACGCCTCCCTAGGAAGGCGTAGCATTTTGACGCATTCCTGGGTCTAACAGTAATGGTAAATCTGGGAATGCGTCAAAGTCCAGAGGTGTTGAGTGGGAACACTCATGCACAACCCATTAAACGCCTCCCTGGGGCAGAGTAATGCAATGCAACGATTTGCGCTGTGTTGCGTTACTTTGGAAAATCAAATTTTAGGATTGCGTTGCACATGCACCACGTTGCGTGGAGCAAAAGTGAGGCAACCCGCACATAAATATGCCCCTAGATCAGAGGCGGCTCATACATAAAATCATGGGGGCGTTGACCCCCTACTGCGAGCCACTACACCCCCAACAGACTCCATATACCGGAGCATTTGGTTCCTGTAGGGTAGGGGTAGGGCTACGGAGCAATCTGGCGAGGATTGAAGGCAGCTGTGATAATGAACTGCGCATGTCAGATTGTTCGGTGTTTTCGCTATGACCAGCCTGACATGTGCAGTTCTGGCTTCCATAATGAGTGCTACCTTGGAGCTGGAAGAGCTTCGACACAGCCCCATCAGTCTCCGAGTGAAACAGCCTATCCTCGCACTCCTCTTATGCTGTTTGGTATTAAAAGCAGCATGACATCAGTTCTTGGATTGGCTGGGATGCTGTTACCCAGCATGCACATCTTTGCTTGGCAGCCTGAGGCAGAGAATCAGATCATCAAGCTGGATGCAGGTAAGAATGTTACTTTATTTAATATAGGCAATACTTTTTTTCAGATTGTCTTTTTATGTACCAATGTCCTTTATGTGCTGCTGATTGTGAAAATAAGTGTGAGTCTGCATTCAGGTCTGTGTGCTTCATCCAGGGTGTGCCAGTGTTAGAACCCTTAGCGCTGTGCACATGTAAACTGAGGGGCTGATTCCGATGTCGGACGGACTCAGGTCCGTCCGACATCGGTCCGGAGCCGTAACCGACCGACCTGCTGTCGTCGGTTACGGCCCAGGCAGTACGATGCGACCGAACCCTGTTCGGTCGCACTCGTATCTCCCACAATGGGAGCATGCATTCCGGACGGAATGCATGCTGGCATTGGAGACAGCAGGGGTGCAGTTCAACCCTGCACCCTGTGGCCGGCACCCCAAGGTGCCTGCCACCGGGTGCAGGGTTCAACAGAGGGGCACCATAGGTGCCTCCAGGCCGCCATTCGGCGACCTTGCACCCATGGGGGTCCCACTGGGGGCCCCCAAAGACAGTGACCGACTGCCTTTTCGTGCCGGAAAGACCGGCACGAAAGGCAGTGAAACTGCCATAGTACTCCTCGGTCGCAAAGAGGCAGCTGGGGAGTACAGAGGATTTCCGGATGGCTGACGGGCTCTCCGAACCCGTCGTGAGCCATCCGGAAATCCGAGTCGGATTCTTTCCGACCGAGCCCATCGGAATGGCTCGGTCGGAAAGGAATCCGAGCGGCACGTTCCGATTCGGTCGGAAGGGCTCCGACCATCGTTCGGTGCCCTTCCGGCCGAAATCGGAATCGGCCCCTTAATGTCTGGTTTCTGTTATTGGGTGTGGTGTGTCAATTGTCCCAATATGCTGAAAAATGTAATTTGCATTGCAGAGGTGATCGGTGCACATTCTGTATAAATGAAACGTGTCTATAAATAGAATGTGACCCATCACCTCTGCAATACAAATTTCAGCATGTCCATCTTTACAAAATTATTTCACTTTTACGTGCTGCACCTGCCCCACCACTCAGTGGCGTAGCAAGGGGGGGCAGTCCACCACAGGCGACATGAGTTTTGGGGGCAGCAGCTTTCCCCCACTCTTACCTGCAGCCGTCGCGGGGCAGCAAACGCAGGGATCACCAGCAAACACCCCCGCCTTACCTGCGGCCGTCGCGGGGCGTCAAACGCAGGGATTGCCAGCAAACACCCCCGCTCTTACCTGCATGCAGCCGTCGCGGGCAGCAAAGGCAGGGACTGCCACGGGCGGCAAGAGGTCTAGCTACCCCACTGCAACCACTTTCAAAAGTCGCCAGCCGCTGCTGCCCTAGATTACTGTCCTCTGTCTTGCGGTTAGAGGCAGAAGGTAGCGTAGACATTATTACCATGCCTGTGAAGTCTGGGCGGGAGGGTTAGCTAGGTCTATAAAGTCTAGGGGATTAGAGAGAGCTATGGTTAGAGCCCCATATGTCATTAGGCCGGCAGCGGGCCTCCAGGTGTTGATTGGAAAGCCATAGTTATTAGATAAAATCTTTATTTAATAAAAAATAAATACCGATATTAATAAGGAAAGCCTACATTTTTCCCAATTCTGGCTCAAGCTGTACTTTAGACTATAAGTTAAAATGATTTATACAATGTGATTTATACATTATGATTGATGTGTGTATGACAGGCGCCGCTAGCTGAGCAAATGGCATATGTTGTCTGAATCCATGGTTAATAAGGCATAAGTACCCTTTCGAGTCATACAGCTTGCTTTACCCTCAAGGGAAGTACCGGACTTGTTTTCTTCAAGGTTTTCCACAACTGCATTTGCCGAACCTCGAAATCTGTGGCTTTGATGAGAAGCTCAAATAAAACAAAAGGAAATGGAACACACAAGAAGTGTGAGTACAGTCCATGGGCGGACCGCAAAATAAATTGCCGCTGTGCAATGTGGGTAAACAACGGAAACACTGCTATGCACCATTACCAATGGGAGGAACACACAAAACGAAAAAAGTAAAAGTGCATTATTCCATTAAGCCAAGCTCTGCCCACTAAAAGGAAATAAACAGGCAGTAGCGGGGCAGGCAGCGAGCCGTTATTGCTTGCTCCCCGGGACAAGCTGAGGTGCTTAGCGCGACCATTGTTATTGTTGCCGGTCATCCGAGTGGTAACCGTGTGCCACTCAGTGCTCCAGCTGTCGCCGCACAAAAGTGCCGCACAATAGCGCTCATTCCTTTGAACAATACCTTGAATTTCCCCGGAGTGTAGGCCGCAGCTCAACTGATTTAACACGTGCTACACACTATGCTCAGCTATAAACGTTCAGGACTTCAAAGCAGATAACGGGGGCACATGTAGGTCCACTTGACATTTCGTTTTAAATTGTTCTTAATGTACAGCTGACGCAAGCCGCCTACCAGGTAAAGAGGCTAGCAGAAGCGGTGGGGTGAAAAGGGATGAAGAGAGATGCACTTGGCTCAGAACGACAAAGAGCCTTGCTTCTCCTCACTGAGGGGCATATGTACAAGCCCCTATCGCCACCACCACGTCACTTTTACGGATGTTGTTTTGGCGATAGGGGCTGCGCCTTCTGTACAAGACAGCGTTAAGCCTCTTAACGTGGCTTAACGCAGCCTTGTACATAAGGCACCCTTTCACGCTATGGTTTGCGTGAAAGGGGCGTGCAGTGGGTGTTGTTGTGGGTGTTCCACCGCAACACCCATTCATTTTGACGCTGCCCCCTATGTACAAGGATGGTGTACATAGGAGGCAGCGCCAAAATTAAGACCAGGAAAACCCTGGTCTTAAGTTGGCGAAACGAGGAGTAATGCATTATTTCTCCTCATTTTTGCTTTTTCCATGTGTGCTGCCTTGTGAAAAAGCATAATGCCATGGTTTGTTTATGTACAGGAAGGTGTCCTTCTTGTACATAAACAAACCTTTAAAAAATGCCATTTTGTCACTTTCATGTGTGGTGCATGAAGCAGAACACATGAAAGTGACAGAATGGCATTTTAGGATTTATATTTATTTTTTTGCAGATTTATATAGCACGAACTCGGCCCGAAGGTGTTGGAGCTCTTTACATGAGCACCAGTTACGTTACACAAGGACACATTAATTTTTTTGGTAGGCACGGGGAGATTAAGTGATTTGCCCAGAATCACAGGTTTGGAGTTCGACCCCGAGGCTCGAACCTTGGTATCCCAGCTCCAAAGTCGGCAGTCTAGCCATGAGACCACATCCTCTACACCTTCCTACACATAAACAATCCTCCCCTGCACGCAGACACGCTTGCACTCTGGTGCAAGGGTGCCTGCATTGGCGCTAAGTTGCTAAACTTAGCGCCATCGCAGGGACAAAAGCAAGGCTGCACCACATTCTTGTAAATATGGTGCAGCCTTGCATTTCAGAAGTGGCGGAGTGTGTCGTTAAGCCAAGGAGGCTAACGACACGCTCCGCTACTTCCTTGTACATATCCCCCTGAGTTTAAATAGCGCTGCAGCTAATGTACAGGAGATGTTACAGGCAGGGTCGCAGCCATAATAACCAGGTCCACTGGAATTATGCGGCATGGGAGCACCAAATTATACGCCAGGTTGTCTAAGTCATGCAGCAAGAAAATGCAAATTATGCAGCATAACACAGCACATTTTCTGGTAGCATTTCTTCATTATTTTGTTATTTTTACGCATGGGAATACCTTCTGGGAAAAGATTTCACCTCATCGCCTGCATGAGAAAAATGACTATCTGGCTGTCCCTCAATTGTCTCCAACAAAATGGAGGAAAAACAGAGATTCTATTAATTGGAAAAGCCCAGCTCTATTGGACGGAAGATTGGTGGCCGGCAGAATTTAGGGGCTCATTACGATGGCGGAACGATCGGCGGTGGCGATCGTTCCGCCATCAAATAGAGATTTACCCACCGCCATATTAGGATGACAGTGGGTATCGCGGCAGACGCAAAGTCCGTCCGCCGCTTTTCCACTGGTGGCAATCGCACCGATTGCCTGGCGGGCGGAGCAGGGCCACTAATATGGTGGCGGTGCCTAGCAGGCACCGTCCGCCATATTAGGATGTGGGTTTTAGGAGGCCTTTCCATGGCGGCGATGCCGCCATGGAAAGGCTGGCGGGTATTGGTTTGGGGGCCCGTTGTGGGGGGGGGGGTGTCGCTGCACTGGGGGGTACCCATGGTACCCCCCTGCATTTCCATGTACCAAGTGGCAGGCACCGCGTGGTTAAATACATCACAATTGGGAGTGAAGTTACACTCCTTGGTGCCTGCCACGTGGTGCAGGGAAATGCGGTGCAAGCACCTTTAACATTCCGGACGCTGCTGCAGCCAGCAGCACCGCCTGCAATGTTAAAGGCCCAGGATGCGCCCGCCAGTATGGCGGTCGCATTCTAATTGCAGAGGTGGGACCGCCGCATGTCTGGCGGGCGGTCCCAATCACCGCTACGGTGTCCGCTCGCCATCGTAACCAGCCCCTTAGTCCTGCCCCTTCGCCCAGTAATACGCCAGGAACCTGGGGATACTCTTAGATGATAAATTGTCTGTGAGAGACCACATTACCCCTAATCTGCAGCAGTGCTTATTTTGTTCTGGTGTTTTGTGCTGCTCAGCACCGGCAATTATTTGCCACCAAATTATGGTGCAATATGTGTATTTTTAAGCAACATTCATTAGTGAAGCATTAAGCTATTTGATATATGCAAAAAAAATGATAAAACTTTAACTTAAACTTGCAGTTTAAAGTGACGTGGGTTGTGCCAGCTGCTCTGGACCAGTAAGTAATACATTGGGCCATGGCACTGGTCTGCGGTACTTGCTTTGGCACTATGCGCCTACTCAAGAGAATCTTTGAGTGGCTTCCCTTGAGCTCCTGGAAGACACTCATCCAGGCATTAATAATCAGTCGTCTGGATTATGGCAATGCCTTAATCCTTGCTTCTAACGAATCACTTCTATCAAAATTGCAGATTGTCCAAAAAACAAAAGACCGTAGAGTAAACAACCTGCCTCCAAGGACACCGTCAGCCCCTCCGCTTAGAGCTCTACACTGGCTCCCTATGCACAAGAGAGCATTATTTAAACTGAAAATACAGGCACAAGGGAAGTAATCATATTTAAAAACCCTCTGTTTTACAGATTGAGACAGATTATCGCTATATATTGATTAATATATAGCAATAATCTGTCTCAAAATGGCGCTCAACTAAACATGACATAACCGATTTTTATTAACTTTCGAGAATTCTATATTCTAGCGAAACTAAGGGACGCTTTGATCAAAACATGTTACCTTCTAGCTCTCTAGGAATTTTTTAGAATGTCTTTTAAATATCGCTTATCTAAACGTTGATATTCATGACTACTCGCGAGCATATACACTTCTGTTAACATGTTTAAAGATGGCGCTGCAGACATCGCTGTTGCCTTAATATGAGGTTTGCCCATATGGCTATAATTCCATATTTCTGCAGGATGGAGTACATCGTGTTTTAATGTATTTCACTTATTGTTGTTAGGCTGACATATTAAGATACACAATATTGAATTGATCTCGTTGTACTGTGCAATATGCGGACTAATTTATACTAGTGTCTATGTATCATATACAGTAGAGCTTTAATTCATAAACAAAGTATATAGAAAATTTTAAGGGTAGATATTTCCTTTCTGTATTAATGAAAACAAAGAGTCTTTAAAGCAGGCTCTCTGGCATCTATGAGATTGTCTATGGCTTAGCTCCCCGCCTACTGAGAACTGACTTTGTTTTTTTATATATATATTGTGAGAGTTCCTTTTGAATAGCAACACAATTAACTGGTTCTTTGATTTTTAAAGACATTTTTGTCATCTTGTTATATTTTAGAGAATTTCTGTCACTATACAGAAGGACTTGATACCATAAAACATCAGAACTGGTTTATTGAATCATAACAAAATATATTCAGTATACAAATTGGAGGTATGTTTCAATATATGTTTCACTTTTCTAATTCATTATTAGAGTCGTTCTGGAGTGCCAGCAAAATGGCTTGCGTTAACATTATAAAAAATATAACAAATAAAAGAAATATAAGTCACATATGTCCATCAGGATTGTTAGGACCATTGTGTATAAAATCTATACTTAGAATCTCCCAAAAACTAATAAGATGATAAAAAGCAAGTTGCGATTGTGTAATTGAGTCCGGTTACCTTCGATGCATATGCAATATAGCAGGAGGGCACACCAAACAGATGGAATTAATACATTTGAGTATTTTGTATTGTATAAATTACATTATACTGTTGATGTTGCACTGATTGTTAAATGAACTTTGTAGATGTTGCACTGATTGTTAAATGAATTTTGAGCATATCAGAATAAGAATGTAAAAATGTAAAGTCATCTGTTTTAAATTTGTATACAGGTGTACATTTTGTAAATATTGTTTGTATATATTTTTTGTAGCCCTGAAGAGGTCCGTGAAAGGACGAAACGTGTTGGCTGTGATAATCATTACACAATGGCGTTTCTTTTTAAAGATGAAGAAAAAGAATAAAGAATATTTTAATTGAAAAACTGTCGTCAGATGCTATGATTAACGTTGTGTATTACTTTCTTTGATATGCTCTTAGTGCAAACTATTGATGAACATAAGCCGGACTCTTATTAATTTGGATATATTGTTTACAGTTTTGTGTGTGCTGGACCACTAGTGGGAAATGTCATTTTGAAAAATTGTTTTCAAATTGAAGTAGAGAGGGGTTGTACTCCGGGTTCGTTGCACCACATATAGATTCATAATTTGCCCAACCAACTTGGATGTTAGATGCGGTAGTGTATCACCTCGACCCCTCTGTCTTTTGTTTTTATCATTATTTAAACTGCTTTGCCTGACCTACAAAGCTCTGGCAGGCTCCGGCCCAAGATATTTTCAGGACAGACTTACTCGGTACCTTCCGAACAGGAACTTAAGATTCAGCAATCAATTTCTTCTATGTCCTCGGTGTATCCGCATAGCCAAATATGGTGGCCAAGCCTTTTCTTACCTTGGACCGCATCATTGGAACAAGCTGCCCTTGTACATCCATTCATGCACCAGCCTGTCTGGCTGCAAAAAACACCTGAAAACCTGGTTGTTTTAATGCTGCCTATAATGACCTACCTGCTGTACACAGCACCGACATATCCCTTTGGGGATGAGTCGTGCACTGTATCAAGACCCATATAACATAACATAACATAACAATGACATAATGTTAGTACCATATAAACAACTGAGGGCCAGATGTAGGTGGCTAAATACCGGTCGGTAACGCCGAAATTCGCAGAATTTCAGCGTTACCGACCGGTATTTAGCCATGTGCAATGTAGGTAACACCGAACGCCATCGCAAATAAGAAATCAGTAAAAATAAGGGAAACCAGTTACCGATTCCTTAATTTGCGATTAGCAGACACCAAAACCCCTAAATACCGAATCGGTAAATAAGAAATCCTTAAATAATCGCAAATCCGATGTACCAAAATCGGTAATACCGAATTTCCGAATTTTCGGTATTTAGGAGTCGCTAATTACCACTGACTCAAAGCAGGTGGTAATCAGGTGCACTGCATTTAAACAGCCCCAAAATGCAACAGTGCGAACACAATGGCGGCCCTCTAATTGCAAGGCGGCTACGTTTGCAAGCAGCAGGACTGAGGATCTGGAGACGGGAGGAGCGCGTGTATAGACTGCGAGTTACACTCTTCCAACTGACTGAGGCTGAAATCCATGAGAGGTACAGGCTACACCCCCAAACCATCCTAGACCTGATACGGGACCTGCACCCACTCCTGGAGCATCAGACACCAAGGGCGCACGCAATACCAACACATGTCCAGGTGCTCTGTAGCCTGCACCTACTTGCATCAGGAAGTTACCAGGGGTGATAGCTGTGGCAGGTGGTGTGTCACAGAGTTGCCTGTCCCGTTTCTTCAACTCTTTCTTGGATGCCATGATGCAAAGAATGCATCACTACATACGCTTCCCCAGCACACAGGCGGAACTGCAGAAGACAAAGCTGGATTTTTACCAAAAGGCACAGTTCCCACATGTAATAGGGTGCATTGATGGGACACACATACCAATCTGCCCACCTGCAGCTACAGAGTATATATACCGGAACCGCAAATCTACGCATTCCATCAACGTGCAGGTGATATGCGATGCGGACCACATCATCACTGACATTGTGGCCAAATTTCCAGGGAGTACCCATGACTCCTACATATTCAGGAACAGTGGGATCTACACACATCTGGCTGGGGGTGAATTTGGAGATGGATACCTGCTAGGTAAATCAATGTGACACACCCTGATGTATACCTTGGATGAATGTGTTGGTGACTCATATTAATGGCACTTCCTTTCTCACTTAGGTGACAGCGCATATGCCGTGCGGGCATTTATCCTGACTCCATACCTCAACCCATCCACACCAAGTGAGAGAAGATACAATGTGGCACATAAAAGCACGTGCAACGTTGTGGAGCGCACCTTCGGACTCTTAAAAAGCAGGTTCCGCTGCCTCCACAAAAGTGGAGGTGCACGTCAGTACCGCCCCATCATCTGCTGTAAAATAATAGCAACATGTGCCATGCTGCATAACCTTGCCACAAAGAAAGGAACAGCAGTGGAACTAACTGACTCTGAGGACGAGGATGAGGACTGTCCACAGCCAGAGCACAGCGCAGCAGGTGTGGCAGCAGCACCAGATGGGAGACACAGACGGGCAGAGATAACACGCAACTATTTCTGAGTAAGTAAGGAGACACAGCCAGTGACGGTGTTTAATTGTCATAGCACACCACCACAACATGAAGGGCTTCACATGCCAGGCCAAATTTGAATGCAGGTTACAAAACCAAAAAGGGTTACATCACCCATTCCGGTAAACCATGTGATGGCTGGCATTACTTC
Organism: Calotriton arnoldi; assembly: GCA_963921515.1. Taxonomy (NCBI): domain Eukaryota; kingdom Metazoa; phylum Chordata; class Amphibia; order Caudata; family Salamandridae; genus Calotriton; species Calotriton arnoldi. The sequence goes on along the minus strand of CAWUFW010004979.1, from coordinate 349,122 downwards.
CTGCGCCCACGCGCAGCACTGCTGTGTTCCTTGGGCACACTGTCCTCACTGGCAGTCTGTCCTGTGGCAGCACTGTGACGTTCGCTGCGCCTCCTGGACTCCGTTATAGGGGGCGTGATGCTACTGCGTCTAGTAGCCTCTTCACTATCCCCCCCATCACCTGTAGTGGCAACCTGGTTTGTCTGTAGCACTTCTAGTACACTGGTCACTGTGACCAGCCCCCTTGCCACGTTACGGCTGCAGTGGGCCATCTTCTCCTGCATGGCCACCGAGCGCCTGCAGAGCAGAGAGGTGGCAGTGGAGAGGCGGTTCACCGCCTAGGTGTAGTTGTCAAGTTTTTGCCTCTCCCTGCGCCTGGCCAAACGGTCCTCATCCAATTTGCTGCACAGCAGCCTCACTGCCTCGGACATGTCCCTCATGCCCTCAGCCACAGTATTGTTCATGCTACTGATGCCCTTCTCGATTCGCAGCATGTGCCCATTCATTTGTACCATCTGCCACTGGACTGACCTTATCGCTTTGCCTTGCAGGCGCTGCACCTTGAGCATGTTCCCCTCAAGACCGGCAAACACACTCTGATCCTCACCCTGTGAAGCTGGACTGGCTGCCCTTGCCCTGCGGCGCCTGGCACCTGTGTGGGGGCGCTCGGTGGAGGACTGTGATCCTGCACCGTTGGCATCCTCAGCCACCGTGGACTGTTGGCCTCCCATGCTGTCCTCCTCGGACACCTCCATCTGCTGGAGGCTGGCCACTGCATGCCTCCTGGCTCTCAGTGCTGGTGGCGTTGATGGTGGCGGTGGTGATGGTGGTGATGGTGGTGGTGGTGGTGATGGTGGTGGTGGTGGTGGGGTGGTGTGCCCTGCAGGCGACAGGACCTCCTCCTCCTGTGTCCTCTCTCTCCTGGGTGCCTTTCCTGTGCTCACGTCTGCAGCCCTGCGCGATGGCACGCCTGTGGAGACAGAATGTACATTTGCTAACTTATCTGGCAGCATTTGCGTAATAATAAATGTCATGCCTGATAATCAAACTGACTGTCCTCTGCTTGCTAATTGCTGATGTGTGTCACATGCCTTTGGGTTCAGTGGACTGACTGTTCTGACATGTGTTACTTCTGACTACATCTCCCATAATGCATTGCTGGTTTTTAGTAAAACATGTACTGGAGTGGGATTCACAATGCCTCATTGGGGATTGGGGTTAGGGAGTGGGGGCACAGCATGCAGTGCATGCATCTTACCTTGTTTGTTGCCAGCTCTGGCTGAGCTGTCTGCATCCCCAATCCCACTCACACTCTCCGGCTGGAGGGTGGACTCGACCAGGAGATCCAGGGCAGTTGGTGCAGGTGCTGTGTTTCTCCCTCCACCTGTCAGGTTGGCTTGCTTCTTTCTCTCTGCCAGCCTCTCCTTTGCACGCTTCCTCAGGTCATACCAGCGTTTTTGAGTTCCTCAATGGAGCGCTGGGTTACTCCAATGGCATTGATCTTTTCTTGGATGACCAGCCATATCTGTCTCTTCTGGGATTCAGGCACGTGCAGAGACTGTTTCCCAAAAGTTTATCGTGGTCCTTTGTGACTTCCTCAATAAGGACCTCCAGCTCCCTCTCACTGAATTTATGTTTTCTCTTGCGTTCAGCTGCCTCCTTCTCCCTCTCCTGGTTGGCCATATTTGCTCAGTGTTGTCAGCAAAAGTTGGAAGAGTTGCTCCTGGCTTGTTTGCTGTGCTCCCTGCCTCTCAAACAGCTTCAGGATCAGTGCAGCTGCATGGGTGTGGCCACTTCCTGGTTGTGAGGTAATGAGGAAGCACAGGATTGGCTGATTCGACAATTACCGATTTTTAAATTACCGATTCGCTAATTACCGAATCGGTATTAAGGAATCGGTAATTATTTTTACCGATTCATTCCGAATCGCTAATTTTTACCGATTATTGCCGAATCGGTAATTTTTACCGATTTTTTACATACATCTGAAATACTGAGTTCTTAATAGCGAATCGGTAAAATTCGCTATTAAGGACTCAGTATTTCAGAATTACCTACATCTGGCCCTGAATGCAGAAATAAGCAACTGAAAGATGACCAGTACCTTTGCGAAGGGCCTTCCACTGCGAGCAAGCATATGTTAAAAGGTGTTTAATAACTCTTGAACTGTTTGAGCTAGAAACAAATTGCTTTTGTTAAAATCTGCAGATTATGCAGCAGATAATGGATTAACTGGCAACTGCGGAAAATCCATAATTATGTGAAAAAAAGCTGGGGCTGCAGAATTCCATTGAGCTTTATTATAGCCAATGGCGTAGAAAGAGGGCCGTGGGCCCTAATGCAAGCAACGAAAATGGGCCTAAACATACACAGGTTGGATAGTGTTAACCTGACATAATTGGGGCCCAGTATGACCCAGTGCCACTGAACCTGTTGCACCAATGATAGCTACATCCCCATTTGGATACTTTACCTATTCAGAGCTTGATGGATATAATTTTACAAACCTTGCATTGCATCAGAGGTTTTAGATGATAAATGTGCTTCACTCACCCATTGAAGAAGCTTAAATTGGATATTTACAAGTAGTTTCAACCGGATCAAGTTGCTGGCATAAGGGGCTTTGCTATAGAGACAATATCAGGTGGTTATAGGTGTATTTTGGAGCTAATCTATTGCGTGTACATTAGCTTTACTTTTTTAATGAGTGGAATTTGTTCTGCTTAATTTATACATGTGTAACACATTGTCCAAATATGCATATGATGCAACAGGGCCCAGTACGTCACTACCAAAAACACTCTAGCCGTTCATTTGGAATTGCCACCTGGAACAGCACGGACATATTACAAGAGAACTCACTATCTCTTTCAAATAATCAAAAGCATCATTTTGGTCCTTGCAAGAGATAACTTTTGTCCAAGAACTCTTACCAAATCAATATAAAGAAAAAGAGCTTTGGGTCAGCTCCTTTTGGCTGTAGGTCGCCTGGGGGTAAACTCATGTTAGCTATTGGTTAATTGCATTGTCTTTCACATATGGATCATCTTACAGGAGTACTGAGCAGTAATACATACAGGGGCATATTTACAATAGAAATGGCGGAGCGCAGCGTTAGCCTCCTTGGCTTTATGCTGCGCTCCGCCACTTCTGAAACGCAGGACTGCACCATTTTTACAACAACATGGTGCAGCCCTGCTTTTCCCCCTGCGTTGGCACTAAATGTAGCTGCCTAGCTCCAATGCAGGCACCCTTGCACCATAGTGCAAGGGTCTCTGCGTTTCAGGGGAAGATTTTTTATGTGCAGGAAGGTGTCCCTTGCTGCATATAAACAATCTTTAAATGGCTTTTTGTAACTTCTATGTGTGTTGCTTAATGCAGCACAAATAGAAGTTGCAAAATGTCATTTTTTAAATGATGGTTTATGTGCAGGAAGGCTCACCTTCCTGCACATAAACAATCAATGGCGTTTTGCTGTTTCCTTGTGTGCTGCACAATACAGCACACATGGAAACTGCAAAAACGAGGCGAAACTAAACATTTCTCCTCGTTGTGCCAGGGTAAGACCAGGTTTTCCATGGTCTTAATGTTGGCGCTACCTCATATTTATACCACACTTGTAAATATGGGGAAGCGTCAAAATCAATGGGTGTTGCGGTGGAACACCCACCGCAACATCCATTGCCCTCCCCTTTCACGCTGAGTATATCGTGAAAGTGTGCCTTATTTACAAGGCAGCGTTAAGCCACATCAAGTGGCTAACTCTCTGTGGTAAATGAGGCGAAGCCCCTATCGCCACCACAGCGTCATGAAAAGTGGCATTGTGGTGGCGGTAGGGGCTTGTAAATATGCCCCACAGTTTTCAGAGATAGTTTTTTGTTTAATAATTTTTTATTAAGTTTTCAGATGAAGAGAAAATCAAAAACATTATCAAGCAAATGAACACATTGTAAATAAAATACAACAATTAATGTATAAGAAAAAAAAAACATGGGCAAATAATTTAAGAGAAAAAAGAAAAGGAGAGGAAAGAAAAGAAAAGAAAAGAAAGAAAAAGAGAAAGAGAAGAGAAGTAGAAAATATAAAATGAATATATAAAAGGGAAAGAATAAAAATAAAATAAAAACTAAGATGCAGGTGCATAAGTAGAAAGATAAGAAGTAAAGGGTAACCACAATAGGTCAGATTTAATTTTCTGAGATAAGGAAAGAGAAGAGACATTAGCAATTCTGTGTTCATCACAAATATAGTTCCACCAAATTAACAATGATAATTTAGAGTTATCTTTCCAGCAGGACAAAATCACTTTAAATGCAAGAGCAATAAAAAGATCAAACAACAAAGAAATAGGAGAAGAAACATCAAAAGTAGGTGAGGCGGAACCTAGAAAAACATTTTGCATTGATAATGGAATATTACATTGAAATATGTTCATACATTTAGACCAAATACATTGCCAAAACTTCAAAACATTAGAACATTCATATAATTGATGAATTAAAGCCCCAGTGGACGCAGAACAGGACCAACAAAGGGAAGAGGAGGTAGGGGAAAACTTGGATATACATACAGGAGTAATAACAGCTCTACTATAAATAAAGTATAAGGATTGAGTGATGCGGGCGGCAATAGAAGTTTTGAATAACTTGAGCCAGAATTTATCCCATGAAGGAATAGAAAGCGATAAAGATAAGTCCGCTTCCCAGAGTAATTCGGTATGAGATCTAGAGCGTTCACTAACAGGCAATAAAAACATCTTATAAATAGAAGCAGCCTTAGGCCTATGTTCCTGAGAAACACCATATATCGGTGTGGGAGGAATAAGTGAGGGAGAAGTCAATGGAAAATCATTAGCTGTTAAATAGGACTGCAAAGCTGTTGATATTAAAAGGTAAAGCCCGAAACCGGTCCCAGAATGCTTGTTTCCGGTCCAGGGAAGACATGGCTTGGCAGTTCGGGCTGGACTGTTCCCATGAGGCACAGGGTCAAGACTGATTTGCATATAGCTGTGTCTGAACTGGGGTGGTGAAGTGAGCTAAAGAACGATGATGGATTCAACCCAGATCTGTGACTGGGGGTGAGTGTCTGAAAAGTTTTAGCGCTCCATCCATCATCTCCTTGTGTTTGCTTTGTTCGCCCTAAGTTGGCAGGGTATGCCCAGACGTGGGTCCCTTGCTCACTTTGGCACTGGATTCAAGCTAGCCTGGCTGAGGAGGGCTGTTAGCCCGAAACCGGTCTCAGGATGCTTGTTTCCGGTCTAGGGAAGATATGGCTTGGCAGTTCGGGCTGGACTGTTCCCATGAGGCACAGAGTCAAGACTGATTTGCATATAGCTGTGTCTGAACTGGGGTGGTGAAGTGAGCTAAAGAACGATGATGGTTTCAACGCAGATCTGTGACTGGGGGTGAGTGTCTGAAAAGTTTCAGCGCTCCGTCCATCATCCCCTTGTGTTTGCTTTGTTCGCCCTAAGTTGGCAGGGTATGCCCAGACGTGGGTCTCTTGCTCACTTTGCCACTGGATTCAAGCTAGCCTGGCTGAGGAGGGCTGTTAGCCCGAAACCGGTCCCAGGATGCTTGTTTCCGGTTCAGGGAAGACATGGCTTGGCAGTTCGGGCTGGACTGTTCCCATGAGGCACAGGGTCAAGACTGATTTGCATATAGCTGTGTCTGAACTGGGGTGGTGAAGTGAGCTAAAGAACGATGATGGATTCAACCCAGATCTGTGACTGGGGGTGAGTGTCTGAAAAGTTTCAGCGCTCCGTCCATCATCTCCTTGTGTTTGCTTTGATATTAAAAGGTATTCATGAAGAAATGAGTTGGGCAAGTTATACTGCAACTGCAATTGGGAGAAGGGAATAACAGAATTATGAAGGATCAACTGATGAATAAATAATATTCCATGCTCCTTCCAGTGTTTGTAATAAAACGATTTACGTCTATATTTAATAAACTTATTATACCAAACAGTAGAGGACAAAAAACATTGGTACGGATCAAAACCATCTGACAAAATATTATATAATAATTGTTGGGAATATTTTAGAATAGGACTATCTGATATGAAAGTACAATTAGACATATATATTATGTTTCGGAAAGAAAAATCTTTTAATAGGGAACGTTCAAAAACAATCCAACGAGAGATAGGGTTATCAGCAAAGTCATAAGTTAAGGCAAAAAACTGACGAATTAAAAATGCAGAGTGATATAATTTAAAGTCAGGGAAACGCACACCACCTTCTGTTTTGGGACGTTTGAGTTTCACAAGGGCAATACGGGGATGTTTATTATTCCATAAAAACTTAATACAAATAGAGTTAATTTGTGAAAAATATGAAACGGGAATCCGAAAAGGTAACATGGATAATGTATAAAGGACATGGGGAACAATCATCATTTTAATAGTATCCAGTCTACAGATGAAGAGGTGACCAAGAAAGGAGAAGTGTTTGTAATTTGGTAATTAGTGCATTAAACGTGTAACTGATTGTGGTAGATAAGGTAGAGGAAAACCAAATACCAAGATATTTTATTTTTGTGGGACACCAGGTAAAGTTAGTGTTATTAAACATATATTGATAGCAGAGGGAGTTTAAGGGTAAAACCTCTGTTTTAGAGAAGTTCAACTTATATCCAGAAATACTGGAATACAACTGAACTTCATATAAAAGGGAGGAAGAGAGGTAATAGGATTGGACATATATATCAGAATGTCATCAGCGTACGCTGACAATTTGATTTCTATGGAGTTATGTGTAAAACCAGAAATAAGTGCATTAATACGAATGCGCTCAAGGAAGGGTTCTAAACATAAAACAAATAACAAAGGTGAAAGAGGACATCCCTGACGGGTGCCCCATACAAAGGAAAATATTTAGAAAAATGGTTGTTCACAAAAATACTTGCACGAGGAAAAGAATATAACAGTTTAACATAAGAGATAAAATTCGGACCAAAACCATACCACTGAAGAGTATTAAACATAAATTGCCAGTTAATACGATCAAAAGCCTTCTCGGCATCTAAGGAGAATGCTGCAAGGGGAGACTTGTACTTTTTCTCAAAGGAGATGACATTAGCAAACATTCGAGCATTGTCCGCCGCCAATCTGCCCTTAACAAAACCAGCTTGATCAGTTTTGACCAATAGAGGGATAATATTAAGTCGAGAGGCAAGGATTTGAGCAAATATCTTACAATCATAATTGATTAATGAAATGGGGCGATAATTTTTACAGAGGTTGTGATCTTTAACAGGTTTAGGAATAAGGACAATCAAAGCCTCCATAAAGGAACCAGATGCCTTAGAGTCATCAAGGAAGGAGTTAAAAAGTGCAAGGAGTTTGGGAGCAAAAACGGAAGAGAAAGTAGAAAAAAATTCAGCAGAGAGGCCATCAGGACCAGGTGCTTTTGATTTTTTTAAAGATTTAATGGCATCTGTTATCTCTTGGAGAGGGATCTCTTTTTCTAATACCTCAAATTCATCAGACAGCGATGGGGGTTTAGGAAGATCCGAAAAAAAGGTGTGCAAATTTTGACTAGAGGGATTCGTGTCGTCAGAATATAATGATTGATAGTAATCATGAAAAACAGTAGAAATATCTTCATCGGAGGACACCAATTTGTTAGTGGATTCGTTTAGGATAGGACCAATATTTTTACGTTCAGATTGAACTTTTAAAAAATTGGCCAGCATCTTGCCAGCTTTATTTTGACCCCGGTGGTACTTGGACTTAATTTTAAGGAGGACATTACAAGCATCAACTGTTGCAAGTTTGTTCTGAGCAGATTTGGCATTAATTAATTCATGAAGAACGGAGGGGGATCTAGAGGTGAAGTAATTATGTTCCAACGATTTAAAGTGTTGTAGTAGAGATGTATACTTGGCCTTTGTGGTTTTCTTCTTTCTTGCTGAATATGCAATAGTAAAGGCACGAAAGGAGGCCTTAAAGGCATCCCACTTATTAGAAGTAGAAGTATCCAAAGGCTAATTAATAGTAAAAAACTTGTTAATAAAAGCAGTGGCTTCAGAGATGAAAACAGAATCTGACAACAAAAAATTATTAAGTTTCCAGCGACCAAATTTTGGAGAGCTCAGGGAGAGGTCAAATGCAGAGAGGACAGGAGCATGACCAGAAATATAAATAGACCCAATCTCGGAAGATTGAATAGTTGGGAGTATGGGTTTACTAACCAAAATATAATCAATTCTAGAACGGGTATGATGAACATTAGAAAAGAATGTAAATTCAAGGGAATCAGGGTTACAACTCTTCCAAACATCAAACAATGGACGAGAGGCAATGGCAGATTGAAATGATCTATGGGATTTATCTGGAATAAATTTGCATTTGGACTGTCTATCAGAAAATGGGCCTAACCATTGGTTAAAATCACCAGCAACAATAATATTTTGACCATCAATAGAGGAAAGTAAGATCTTAATATTATGCCAAAAGTCAGGATCTGGCTTAACAGGGCCATAAATATTCAATAAAACAAGTTCCTTATTGTGTATAACAACCTTAGCCATTACCCAACGTCCATCAGTATCACATTGTGTAGATAAAATTGGTACATGCAATGACTTATGAAATAGTATAGCAACCCCACCCTTCCGATTAGAGGCTGGAGAATAAACAACTTGACCCACCCACTGTCTTTTTAATTTAAGCGACTCTATATCAAAACAATGAGTTTCTTGAATGAATGAAACATGAGAATTCAGTTTAGACAAATGAGGAAGTACCTTTTGGGGTATATTCACAAGGAGCTATCGCCGAATTAACGGCACTTTATCGCAGCCAAAGTCGTGATAAATTTACCTCCCCATTCACAAGCCGGTGTTAACAGCCCACAGCACCAGTTTACCAGCGATAGCAGCCTCAAAAAACATTGCCACAGAGGACCCGCGCAACTATCGCTAATGAGATGCAGAGTGGGCGTTCCCGTGCCAAAAGGCGAGACATCACACCTCAACATTCACAACGACCAGCCACATCGGCGATAAAAACACAAAACCAGCGATAAGCCGCGTTAGCACCAGGAAATCTACACCTGACCTGGTGTAAAGTCCGACCACAGCCTGCACCACAAAAGGGAGCACAGCCCAGAGCCACACATGAAGGACAACAGATGCCCACGAGCAACTGAACATGCAGCACAGACACCCAAGAGGGCCACAACACCCACCGACACCACACCCAGGCCCGCAACCCTCCCCCCCCGGGACCACCCCCAAACCTGGACTAAGAAACTGCACACCAACACCATGAATCCCAAAACAAACAGTTTGCCTGATGTCGCACAAGCAGGAAAATAAACATACATTCGTGGCCAGAAAATGGAGATTCAGTCATACAGCAATGCAATCACCAACACAAAACACCATACAAACAAAAGCAGAAACAACCCTCACTGGACAATCTGTAGCACACAGCCAGGAAGACCAAATCCAAGAGAAGAAGGTGTGCCATGCGCCCAACAAAGGAAAGAGAGGGAGAGAGCGAGGGAGAGAGACGGAGTGAGATAGCACAAGCAGTGCAAGGCCGCTCGGGCACCTGGCTCCACATGCCAACATGTGTGTGTGCATCGCCATCCATACACCATGAGCCCAAGGCCGTGTCCCAATCTCAGCGCCAAAGCCACATCACATTCCGAAAACGCAAGTAGTAGTCAGACAAACATCAGGGATGAAAGCACCATTGTCCCAATGCAGAAGGCGGGAGGACACCTGCACCTCTGACCTTGGTCCAGAATGCACCTGGAACACAATGGCAGATGGGGACGACTCCTACACCACGCATTCCGCAAATGAACCATCCGACTTATCCACAGCCCACACACAGAAGCCCCTGCCTGTGGTACCCCCACATGGGATGCCCTTGACACTCACGGAAACAGCAACCCATTACCCACAACGTTGCACACACCTACGAATCATTGCTCAGAGCTGTGGCATATCCTCCACACAACTGCCGCAGTTCAGAAGAGTGCCGGTTCACGAGACGCACCAATGCAATGGCAGGCCATACCGGGCACATGCACAACCCCCGTCACGTGGAACAGTACCATGCACGTATGCTGCAACTACTGGGCGCACTGCCACTGGCAGTGCTGCAGATCAGTTACAGGCTCAGCTTCCGCATTGCCCACGTCACCTGCGTCCAGCCCTGGTTCCACTGCCGAACATGCACATTCGAGTGTCCCATGGATGTCTGCCTATCCAACATAACTGTTGATGAATTGGACTATGACCTGTGTCTGCGCCCCCTGTTGGATCATGAACAGGAGTGTAACCGAGACAGCCGTGCATGGGATGCCTTGACATACTGCGTATGTATTGGTAGTTGTGCATGGGAGATTGCACAATTTCTCGTGTGCAGTGACCACATCGAGGCGCTCCCCTATTGGGCTGTGTTGCGGATCGGTGAGACGGCGTGGGCTGAGCACACCTGCCCGGACCACCTAATGGATTGGCTCACCCTGGTGTTCCTTGAACACGACAACGATGTACCATTGGAACACATTGCACATGAAGCTGCACGGGCATTCATGGACGAGTAACTACGTTCCTGCAGCCACATCCGATTGCCACCCACAGCACATAGCCCAACAACTTGTCGCATCGTGGGGATTGCTCACATATCCCACCACAACAGAGGACACGTCTGCCTTCGTTCGGGCTCTGGATGCATGTGCGTGGAACAACGCGTGTGTACACACACCTGTGCAAGGTGACACAGGTCCATGGTCGGAGAAACACATCGTCGTTTGGCAACGTTGCCAATTCGGACACACTGCTGGGGGAGAGCACACACATGGCAATGTTGCACGACATGTGAACCTGTCGGACCCTCACACCTGATCACTGTCAGCAGAGCAGACAATCGGCGCACTCCAGAGGCAGCGCACTATGCAGATCCCATGTGCAGTGAGTCGTGCTCCCTCACACGGGGCAATGGGCAGATGCCAAACAACACATGACTCATCCAGCAAGGCAAGGTGGGCTGTGAGCGTTGCCATCCGTGATGAATGTTGTCCATTTTAGCCCCGACATTGTCTGAACCTCGACATGTACCCATGCTGCGTGTAAGTGACTTAAGCATGTCCCTGCCTGCTGTGGCCGTTGCCTCGTCCATACTGACACACACATGCCAATAAAGTCTATGCCACTTCACTGGTGTCTAACTGTGAGGTGTGTTGTTTAGATTGTCCACTCGTGTGTCACAATGAGCATCGTCCCTACACAGGGAGGAACTGACTGACGCATGTGCAATGTGGGTGTGTCCCTTTGGCAAGCTACACCTCTGTGAGCTAGACATTGTTTTGGATATGTGCTGAACGACATGTGCACTTACGTGACGTCAGCAATGTGAGTATGGTGTCCAACCACTGATCATGTGAGCAATGTCATATCTCACTACAGAATGTGTCCACACAGATGTGTGTGAGTAGGTATGCGACGTGAAGTTCTGTTGTCACATGTGGTGTAGGACACCACTCCTGGCCTGCTTTCGTTTGGGTCAGTCCTACACACAGCCCTATTCAACACATGGACGTGTGTCTACGTTGGGGGGTTGTGTGATTGTTGTTGATGTGCAATGGGGACACAGCTAGTACTCACCTTCACAGTCATCCAATTGGCCATGTGTCTCAGGGATACACATGCGCATAGATGTCAGTTACCAGGGTATGCCTTCATGTGCAATCACCGTCCCCACATCCAGCCATACTTCAATACGTGAGTGAACATAGTGATGACACATCTGTGTGATTTAGAATGTTTTATTCACATTCAGGTGATTGACGGAGCTGGAGCTGTACATGGCCATCCAAACCCACATCACATGGAAGCCCAGTGGTGGGTCAACCAGAGTCCTTTGGGCATTGCACAGTGATTAGGAAGAGGGAGAGTGCAGTCCGCAGCTGGATTGCTGTGTAATTGTCCAGCGGTGAAGAAATGGCAGTCCGTTTCGGTGTCCTGGTGAATGTCGCAGAGTGTTCCGGGGGTCAGTAGGAGGTATTTCCCAGGACATGATGCATAGGTCATAACCAGGCAGGGACAGGCCATATGGCGGCGATGGATGCTACTGCCTCCTTCCTCACACAGTAGTTCCCATCCCCTTCTCACTCCCCTGATACGGGTTCTGTGTCCGGTGTGTCCGGTGTGTGTGACGGGGTGATGGCTGCATCGCTGTGTGCCACTGACACATCAGACTGCGTAGGTGATGGGGCAGCATCACATTGTGCCACAGACACATCAGGGGTCGGAGCTGTGTGTGTCGATGTTCCCGCTGCAGTCATCAGGGAACGGCTCAGTGGCAGCAATGGCAAGATGAAGTACTGCAGGGCATTGAAGTTCCCAGCTACTACTCGCTGGTGTCCAGCCTTGGCAGACATACTTCCAGCCTGCATCTGCTCCATGGTCTCCATTGACCTCCGCATGTGTGCCAACTCTGTGCTGTCATGGCTGGTGCCTGTCTGACCTGACAGTTCTTGTAATCGATTCATGGCACCAGCGAGGTCAGCCAAGGTCTGTGGCGGAGCATGGTGCGTACAGGGGGTGTCTGATAGGGACTGTACGTGGTCCCTGATGGGACTCAGACACCCACGTATGGCATCGAGTTTGGCTGCCACGAGCTCGAAGCCCACACGCAGCTGATCAGCTAACTCCACCTGGCAACCCAACACACGCTGTAGGAATTCCATGTATTGGTCGGGGGGTCCTGTGAGACAGCCATGGTGGTGTGTGCTTCCTGCTGTGTGGTCTGTGCAGGTGGTGGGGTCACCTCCAGGCAGCTGGCCTGCCCTGCTCCTGGGGGTGGGGTGCAGAGGCTGTCCATTATCCGTTGGAGGGTGTCTTGACATATGTGCAGGTTGTCCGCTTCATCATCAATGATGGGAAGTGTGGTGTGCTCTGCAGGAAGTGTTGTTTGTCCCTCTGCAATGTAAAGGGGAGATGCAGGTTAACAGAGTTTCACATGTATGTTGTGATTTGCAGATGTTTACATTCAGACTGCATGACAATGTACATTGTGACTGTTTTGGGCGAGCTGGCTATTTGATGGCAGTCGGTGTGTTTTTCGACTACATGACGGATGTGTGGTAGTACCCGTACATTATCATCACACAGTGTCAGGCAATGCCAGATGTGAGTGGACAGTTACTACGCACAACCTGTTGTGAGCTCTGTCCTGTGGTGCTGGTGTTGAACTTTGTACCACATTGCCGTCATTGCTGATGTTCTGTGATTGCTATGTGTGTGTGCTGCATTGAGGGGGAGTTGCCCCTGCAGCTCTGATTTCGTGTAGCCTTCTCCCTTTGAGGTGGGGTGCCTTTGAATTGTTTGCTTCTCGGGGCCTGATTTGCTTTTGACTTGGGTCATATGTGCTATCGGACAGATTTTGTGGCCTGGTGCATTGTTCGTCTACTGCGTGTATTGTACGGCATGGGTTGTGGGTGCACGTGGACATGTCGGAGTGTGACCTGCTCCTTTACGGATGTGATCCGCACTGGGCTACCTCCATGTCGATTCGTGGGCCATGTCATTTTTTTTTGGCTGCTGCCATGCTATCGGACAGGCAGTGTTGCTTGCATAGTCAGTGTGGGTCACAGAGCCGCTGCATTGCTGGATTCAGCACATGTGCATGGGTCGGTTGTGATATTGGTGATAGGGGGGGGCCCTCGGTGCACATTGTGGATGGGGGCCTACTTGGCGTTTCCATGTGTGCTGCAGTGTGCCAAGGCAATCAGGGACATGTTCCACGGTCATTGTGGGTGTGCTGTGTGCTACACGTAATTGTGCATGTGTGCCATTGTGCCCATCTCCCCCATCCCTAGTCGTTACTCACCCTGTTGCTGTTGGGTCAGGTCGTATCGTGCTGTGTCCAGGCCCCCCAATCCTGCCACAGTCTCCTCACTGCTGACTGTGGCCACCATTTTCTCCAGCTCATCCAGCTCCTCCTGTGTCGCAGGACTCCCACCTCCAGTCGCCGTTGCTGCCTCCCTGTTGGCGGCGAGCTTATGTTTGGTCTGCCTTTTCAGATCATGCCAGCGCATCTTGACCTCCTCCAGTGACCTCCTCGACACTCCGACTGCATTGACGTTGGTAAAGAAGGCCTGCCATATTTCGGTTTGGTTTGCCAGTGCCACAGTGGAGGTGCCGAACAGTTGTTGATGGTGTTCTATCACCTCCGTGACGATGATCCGGTCTTCCTGCGGACTGAACCCCGTCTTACTCTTCCTCTTGTCCTTGCCCTTCCCCGAACATGGGGTTCCTGGCTGGTCCTCAGTGGGGCTTGTGGTGTTCGGCTTGTCCTCTGCACTCGGTCCGGGTGCATCCATGTTGCTACGCAGTTTGAATTGTTTTTGGGCTTTTTTTTTCTTTCTTTTATGGTGCTTTTTCCCGCCGGACGCGTGGGATTTGCAGGCCTGTGGCTGGTGTTCGCTGATATCTGTACCGCGATTGGCCTCATCGCATGTTTTTTGCATTTGCGTTTCGCATTTTTTCGGGGTGCCGTTGATTTTCACGCTGACATTTGACGCGTTATCTGGTGGCTATCGCATGCTACCGCCTTGTTGTGAATTCCACGTTGACACAGGGTTATTTTCCCGAGAAAGCCTGCGATATTGAAAGTTGCGTTACGCTACTCTTGCGGTAGTTATCACACGTTCTTGTGAATATACCCCTTTGTCTTTTGACGGGGTGTCCAAAACCACGAACATTCCACGTAACAACATTACACATATTTAGAGGAGGGGTAGGTAATACATGGATGGAGATGATACACTTCAGGAGAACAGCTGGAAACAGAAAAACACCACTTATTGGATGAATACGAAAAACAATATATCTAACAACAAATAACAACAATAAGCACATGCATCATACAGAATATTGTAAAAAAAAAAGGACAAACAGAGAAGAATAGATAAAGGTAAGAAAATAAGAAGAAAAAAAGGTAGATCAAGGAAAGAGATCCAGATCTAAGAAAAAGAGTAAACAAAGTGAGCATGGGGCGCAACAGCACTGAGAACAGATGGAGCAGCAGAGGAAGAGATATTAAGAAGTAGAAAAATTAACAGCCTTACGAAGTCTGTTAGAAAGACGGAAAAGAAACGAGTTAGAGACGTTGGATAGAACTATCCACAGAATTCGGTGAGAGACTGTGAAGGAAAGACCTCAATTTAACAGGATCATCAAATGAGCGAGAAGAACCATTGTGAGTAATCTTACACAGGCAAGGGTGCAAAATGCCATAGCGAATATTTAACTGTCTCATCTGAGGGCGAAGGGCCAGAAATTCCTTCCTTCTGTCATTAATAGCATTGGAGATATCCTGAGAGAGATAAACTGTGTGACCAGACCATACAAGGCGACGCTTTACTTTTGCCGCTTGAAGCACACGCATAAGATCTGTAAACTCCAGAAATAACATTATAATTCCTCTAGGTCTAATAGAGTTCGGTTGAATACGTCCAAGGCGATGAGCACGCTGGATATTCAGTGACGGCTCTAGTGGAAAATCAAGGAGCTCAGGCAGGAACCTCTTAAGAAAAAGGAGGAGGTCTGGACCCTCCAAATTTTCTGGTAAGCCATAAAGACGAAGATTATTACGTCTATTACGGTTTTCAAGATCCTCAGTGTAAAGCTTAAGATGCTGAATTTCCTGTTCCAGTATAGGAATCATAGTAGAAACATCATGTAAGTCACTGATGCGCTGTTCCATGTCAAGTACCTCCGCTTCCATAGTAATCCACCTATCTTCAATTTGCTGAAGCTTCTCCTTAGTAGTGGACATAAAAGAGTTCAAACCCCTCACCTCATCAAGAATAGTATCAAGGACAGGATTATGCGATGACAAAATGGGTGAGGGGGGATCATTTTTAACTCTCTTGGGTTTTGTACCAGAAGATGAAGCTCTGACAGGAGGAGAAATGTCACTAGCCATCGTGGAACGTCGAGAAGGACGATATACAACTTTTAATGGAGATCTCAACCTGCCCATATGTTATGAAAACACACCCTCCTACTCAACAGGAGAATTGAAGATGCGAGCGACAGGCTCAGAATAACGACCACTCGCTTTTATGTGGACAATGTTGGACCTTTAGAAGAAACCTCAGTGTGACCGTAAGTTAATGCAAATTAAAGGAGATCTCAGCCTGCCCATATGCTAATTAAGCACACTGCAAAAGTGGACAGGGACGCAGAAGAAATATTAGTCCACCAAAGAAAAGCATTATTTCACTCCCTCTTATTGAAAGAAAAAAGTTACTCAGCAGACATATGGAAAAAGAAAAAAAAAAGAAAAAGTCCTTTCCCCTCCTTTTCTTCTTTATAGGGAGAGTCAATGCAGCAAGGAATAAGTGAAATATGAGGCACTCACATGTGGTAGGCAGTAGATGTGAGCTCAATAAATCCCAATGCGCCTTATAAAGTAGGCAAGTCTAAATACGCAGGTGCTCATGGTGAGAAAGCAGCAACAGTACAATGGAAGTGAAGAAAAAAGAAAAAAGAAGAAAAAGAAAACGTTGCCGCGCGTTAGATAACAAAACGCCAGTTTTACCTCAGTAGGAGGTCTGGTGCGGCGAGCGGCAAGCACAAAATGGCAGCCGCTCGCGTTTATGTGGAGATAATCACCGCCGCCGCCGCTGGGTCACAAAGGGCTGCATACAATGTCGGAACGGCTCCAAATGCCGCTCCGACCGTTTAGAGGCATCCGGACGGCGTCTTCTTATCTCCAACGCTGGAGAGAAAGGCTGGGAATACCAAAAGAGCTCCGCGTCCGAGCGGAGCTCAGCTCAAAACCGCCATCTTGTTGCAGCGCGTGACCACGCACCCTTTTCAGAGATAGTTAATCAAAGAAAGGAGCTTGTCTTATGGATGCAGATGATGAGACAGCAGCTGTCAGAGCATTTCAGCGGAGCGCATCGTGTAGACGTACATAGTATACTTTCAGGAGCTAGCAGGACAGACTGTGTTTTTCACAGTTCTGATTGACAATGACAGGAGACAAAAGCATTGCAGAATGCCCTCTTGTGGTTGGCGTTGGGATCCTCAAAATGTCATATCTTGCTCTCCATAGCTTTACAACTTATCAATCAAAATACATCATCCTTCCATGGGGTCGATTCCGAATCTGGCAGTCCACAGACTGCCAGACTCATGGGGGCACAGTGGTGGCAGTCTTCCAACTGCCCTATTACAATTAGGGCGGTCGGACCGCCATTGCCCCGCCACAGCTGCCAGGGAACCGCCGTTCCCTGGCGGTGGTGCGGTGGTGTAATTGAGAAGAAACCCCAAGGCAACTATAGCTCTATGTAATATCTAAGACCTAGCGAAACACAAACATGATATTAAGGACTCAGTGTATACATCAAATCATTAAAAAAATCATTTATTTGATACAAAATTCTTTAAAATTGTCCTAATGAAAGTTCCAATAGTTACAAAAAAAATAAGTGCAACAACATCTCAACAGGACTTAACAAAGACAACATGAAAATTATAATCAAAAGACAAACATGTTTCCACTGAACATGAAGATAAATTATGATAACAGATTTGCAAAATCAATAATTAGAAAACATAACATAATTCTGATGAATGAACAATTAGGTAAAGTGGCTAAATGATGAATCTTCTTAATGTCTATGCGCGTTTTGGCGTGCTCGAAGCCTTCATCAGGAAAGCCACAGTGATTCCTAAGTTTAAAAATGAGAGAACGTACACTGAGTCCATATTAAAGTAACATCAATTACAATGTTAAGAAAACCTTCCATCTCCCAGTGCAGAAAAGGAAAGAAAAAGTTGTGATAACAAGACAAAATGAAAAGTATCCTTCACCTAGAAAAGTGTTCGGTGCTTAGTATTTATGAGACAAGTGCCCAATGATGAAGGCCCAGTGGTGCGGCGGTGTAAAGGCAGCAAAATGCTTTGCAGGCCCGGTGCGGTCCCGCCAAGCATATTACAAGTTTCCTCTCTGCCACGGGTTTCATTGTGGTCCTCTTCCATTAAAACCGTGGCGGAGAGGAAACAAAGGGGGCCCTACATGGCCCCCTATTGCTTCTGGCCCATGGGGTGCATGCAGGGGGGCACAGCATATGCCCCCCCCCTGTGTGCATGCACTCAAGTTCCTGCATGGCATGGACTTTACAGTCCATGCCGTGCAGGGACTGTTTTTGGTGTTCCCATTGCTGTGCCCATTTTTTGGGGCTCCGCAAGGGGAACGTAAAAAATAAGCCCACCAGACATGAGAAACACTTACCTGACCATGGGTTTGGCGGTGTGGCGACAGGGTGGACCCAGCACCTCATCGCCAAACTCGTAATCAGGCCCCATGTGTTCATGTCTTGCCAACAATACCTGCAAAAAAAAACAAGCCTTCATCACATCATGTGCTTAGAAAATGGCTGGGATTCGTGCAGCGCCAATATGCTGTGTGACTCAGTCCTTCAGGTGTCTCAGTTGGCGGCAGTTGAGAAGCAGCAAACTTCAAGACTACACACCAGGATCTGCCCCTTCTGGCTCTTAGCGCTCCACTGCCATGGGACCCACTTCCACAGACAGCAGAGGGAGTTCGGCCCAGAGGTATTCTATCTTGGGGGGCCCTATTTGCTTGCTATGCAAGTGCAATGTCATAATATGAAGCATCAGCTCTGCTCAGGCAGTCTAGCAAAGAATGAGGCTGAAGGGTCCCCTTCCCTACTGCCTACAGTTTTTCAGGAGAAGGGGGGAGTGGTGGGCTTCTCTGAGGTGGTGTGATGACTAATAATCCACCTAACCTGCGAGTGTACTTTACCTGCTGCTTTCACTTTCTGTGCCTCATTAGTCTTTAGTCACTTCCAGGTGTAGGCACTAGCTGCAGAAGAATGGAGAAAAATGGTGTTAGAAAGAATGCATCTGTGTGTTTGCCCTGCTCTGGACCCAAGAAGTGGCCAAAAATTGTCAGTTGAGAGCCCTGGGTCCTCTAGCACAGCTTGCCTGAGGGCTGAGGCCCCTGACTACCTTCTTTAGATTACTGTCAAATCAAGTCAACTCATAAGCAGCTTTATTCAGCTTAAAAACAAAACATAAAAGCACAACAGTTCAAAATATCATACACAATACAAGTTTCACAGTTAAAAGGAGTACAGTTCATCATTATATATACAAGTGTGAAAATTAAGACAATCTTTAAGATAAAGATTTAGACAAAGTTTACTAATCCATAGTTTTTTCCAACAGGTAACGCACATCTAATAAAGTTCATTGTTGTCTGACATACCCTGGTTGCACTCAGCTGCTGCAAGAACGCTAGAGCTGGCTTATATTGTCTAATATTTCTGTCCTTAAAAAGTAGATACTAACAATCGTTTCTTAAAGACCTAAACATTGAAAAAAGCATAAAATAGACTGTACTCTGTTATGAAACATTATCACAAGGACATTTTGATAATTCTACCAACCAAGAGCCTTGTATGGGGAACATTACTAAACAGGAATCGTACCAAAGCAAAGACGTGTGAAAAAGAATCTATGTTGGGGATTAAAAATATAAGTGAGATAAAATTCTAGACATGGTGTCATTTTACACAGTTCGTAATGACTTCCATTCTTTGTCTTGTCAAACTGGTCACTTGTTGGTAATTTATGAAAGCTTCCTTAACCAAGGCCTTGGATTCATTCCTTATGCTTTCAGGGTTTAAAAACAGCTCTGAATATCCCAGGCTGGTAAAAGCTGCTTTTACATATGCCAGCCATGGTAGCAGCCAAATTATCTAATGTTAAGCTGTCAGAAACAAACATTCTTGATAGCCTTGCTTTGGTTGTTCCCTAAATCTTCACCCATAAAAGGAAAGGGCTGAGCATGATTTTATGTTCGAGATGCTCCAGCCCAACCTCCAAATGACACATTATATCAGAGGTGGAGTGAGGGACTGCAAGTACCCTGCACAGGAATTTTTTTTCCACCCTTTGCAACTGTTCGGCACCAATGTACCCCCAAATCCGGTTCAGCAATCAACAGCACTAATATCACCCTACAAAAATATCGACCCCAAAAATCAATTTCCTATACATGTAAATTACAAAATATCCATGTCACTAATATCATTGTCAAAAATGTCGTTTTTTATATATACCTAAATAACAAACATTAATTATATTAAACAGTAATGGTAATATAATATAAATTAAATGTATTTAATTTAATTAATTTAAAAAAATATATATAAGTATTATACTTATTTAAAAAAATTAAACACACATAAATACTAATATATATATTTAATTACGTATATTTAATTTTAAAATATTATTAAACTAATAATTTTAATTTCTATAATAATTTACTAATTTCTTTTAAATAAAAATATATATCTATATATCTATATATATATATATATATATATATATATATATATATATATATATATATATATATATATAAATCCAATAGCGCCCTCAGTTTGAACATCGGCGCTCCTCTCGCGGCGCGGTGCGAATTTTCTCCGGTAGGGCAGCCGGTAATTATGAACAAGGTGACCCCTGAGCCCAGGGATCAATTGAAAAACGCACTCACTCGGAATCCGCTGCTTTCAAGTTGCTTTTTATTGCATATTAGCAAACATCGCTATGCCCAACGCGTTTCGGTTCCTCACACGAACCTTGATCACGGGTAGATTGTTACAACTGGGCAAGACCAGGCATTATTTATTTCTACTGCCACATCAACTTCCTGTATGTGTGGTTGCAAGGCATTCTGGTCATAGTAGTGCACAGATTATTTTTTCGTGTCTTTTATGTGATTTTTGTAAAAGTCCATATAAAAAGTGCTGTATATAAAAAGGTGCTATTTACAAAAACATGTGCAAAACATAGTGCTCAGTGATGTGATTGTTAAAACAATATCATTTAGTGTTGCAGTTCAGCCAAACGAATATTTTTCTTGTTTGCCTATTTCGACATTTGAACAAATTCTTCCCTCTAGTGGGTTTACTCTTAAGGTCCCTTTATGAACAGAAAATCCAAATCATAATTTCAATGGATACCCAAAAATTATAGTAGTCCTCGCTCGCACGGCCTCCTGGAACTTGTGGTGCCTCATAGTATTTCTCCTGTGAGATGACATGCCCTCCATCGATAAAATACAATAAAACCTCAGTGGGTTGCTGTGGGATCGTAACAAAGCTCAGCTGAGGTGCCTGTTATCATATCATGATCTCGACATAGTGCCTGAATATGTAAAATATGTAAAAAGGGGGCTATACTGTTCTGTATTTAGTCAAAACCCATACCAAAAAAACGGTAGTCCACAAAAGGAAACTAAATGAATCAATGAAAAAGTGAGGTGATCTACACTCGAGTTCTCAACCCCAGATCTAAAGAGATAAAGTTCAAATAATGGTAAACAAATCTCTTATCTGCAGTGTGTTGCCCTCCACCGTGATGATAATTGAAGAAAAGGTTAGCGGGGTATGCTGGAAAAGATCCTCTAAGTCGGCCCCTTCCTTTTCTCCTGTGATAAAAATTAAAAATAAAACTATGAGTTATTCTCACAGTGTGGGTTAAGATCCTTAAAAATTCTTTACATGAAAATTATTGCAGTTTTGAGCAAACATATTTTGGAAATGATCTAAACAGCATGGAAATAAAAGCAGAGATTAGAAGTGACATATGTTATACACTATTCATGTAGACAGAGCATACATATTCTGGAATTGTATGGCCTATAGTGGAATCACTGGAGAGGATATTCCAGTTCTGATTCAGGATTTTTGAGATTTTTCTGGATTCTTTGTTGTAAGTAAGAATCACTCTTGTGGTAGTATCTTCCTAAAGGATAGGTTTGTCTTCCAAGGTATCTTCTCTCTTGATTTTGCTAACCTTCTCCTTAGCCTTTTCCAATACCCATCTGGGGTAGCCTCTTTCTCTGAACCTCGTGATCATGTTCTCTTGTTCTGCTAGGAAGTTCTCCTGAATGCTACAGTTTCTCCTTGCTCTCAGCAGCTCACCAAATGGAATGCTCCATTTGAGAGTTTCTGGGTGGCTGCTGAAAGCATGGAGCAGACTGTTCCCTGCTGTGGTTTTTCTGTGTAGTTTGGCACTCATTTGACTGTTCTTGATTTCTACTACTACATCAAGAAATTCAATCTGCTCTCTGCTCATGGTGTATGTAAGGTTGAGATTGAAGATATTGTCATTCAGTTGGGCGATGACATTTTTGGCACTGTCCTCACTCCCTTTCCATACCACGAATACATCGTCTATGTATCTGTACCATCTGATCACCCTGTTCTCGTTAGGTTCGGAGTTAAGTTTTTTAAGGACCTCCTCTTCCCATACACCCAAGAACAGGTTCGCAAAACTTGGGGCAAAGCATGTCCCCATAGCAGTCCCAAGGACGTGCTTGTACATGGTACCATTGAACAAAAACATGTTATTAAGGAGACAAACTTTCATCAGTTTCAACAACATTTCTGTGTGTTCCAAGTAGCATATTCTGCGGTTGCTCAGAAAGTGCTGGCAACATTGTACTCCAAGTGAGTGATCGATGATGGAGTAGAGTGAGTTTACGTCCATTGATATCATCAGATAGTCTCCCTCCCAGATGGTGTTGCTGATTTTTCGTAGGAAGTCTTTTGTATCTCTTAAGTACGATGGCAGCATCATCACATAGTCACGGAGAAAATGGTCTATGTATTTGGAGATGTGTTCAGAGACACACCCTATTGAAGAGACAATAGGTCTCCCAGGCGGTGTATTGGGGTTTTTGTGGATCTTGGGCAATAGGTTAAAAAATCGGTGTTTTGGGATAATCACATTTTAGGTAACAATATTCCTCCCATTGGAGGATGCCCTTGTCTCTCCATTCTGTAAAGCATGCTCCATATATCTACGATACTGGCATTGTATTCCATTATTTCAGTTTTGACATAGAACTTGGTGTCTTCTAGTTGTCTTTGTGCTTCGGCAATGTATGCATTTCTATCCCATAGCACAATGTTGCCCCCTTTGTCTGCCAGGCGGATAACAATATTTTCATCATCAGACAAGGATTTGATTATTTGCCATTGTTCTTTGGTGAAGTTGGTAGAAGTGTTGTTTCTTTGTCGTTTTTGTTTATGAAACTTCATTAGATCTTTCGTGAAATGCATCGATGTTGTCATGTGGCATAAGTGGAAGAAAGGTAGATTTGGGTCTAAAGTCGGTGTTCGCTGGTTGATCAGTCCTGGGTGCAGTGTGTTCTTCAATGGGATCTAAGCCTGTTTCTAGGTATAGGTCCTGCATCGCCAGTAGTGCATCCCTGTCTTTTATGCTAAAAAATGTACTATGTTCATTTATGTCAGTTTCTTCAGTGTGGGTGCTTAAAGCCTCTTTATCTTGATTTAGTCCCCCTTTCATGATATGCCATTTTTTCAATTTCACTTTTTTTTACAAATTTAAAAATGTCAATCTAGTCTTGGGGTAGTTAAAGGAGTTAGTAGGGCAGAAGGAGAGACCTAAACAAAGGGTGCGTTTTTCAATCATGGATAGTGGTCTGTATGACAGGTTAATAATTGTTTTGTTTACCATGTTATCATCCATTAGTTCTGTTTCTTCAGGCCTGTTTGTTTTGTTCCCATAGGCCTCTTTCCTCGTCCCCTTCCTCTTTTGTTTCCTCTGTTGCTGTCGCTTTCGTCTTCTCCAATTTCTTCCTAGTTTCTTCCTCTTCCCCGACCTCGTTGTCCTCACCCTCGAGTCTTGGCTGGTTGTACAATTCATGGGGTCTGCCTCCCTGTTCGTAGGAGGCGGTATTCGTCTAAAAAAGTAGGCTGCATTTTGACGCCTGGTTCTTTTTCCGACGATCTTTGCTGCATCAGAGGCTGTTCACCTTCCGTGTCGCTGCTGGTTATTGAATCCGTGCCACTAGCATTTCCAGTTGTACTTTCTATAAGTTCTCCTACAGACAATTTCTCGTACAGATGGTCATATTTATGGCTATATGTTAATATTCTACCGCTCTCGCAGTCTAAGCAATCAGATGTAGTTTGCGTTGTTTGCGAGCCTTTATGTCTTCTTCTTAGATTTTTAGTCTAGTTTTCAGATCATCAACATATTTTTTGATTATATCCTGCTCTTTATGGCTTTTCAATTCTTCTTCCAATGATTTCAGTTCCTGTAATAGTGCCTCTCTATCTTCCCATGCATATTTGACTAGGATAGTGAGCATGCGTTTTGAACTTATGGCAGAATTATCCGCCCATTCCTCCAACATCTTGGGGTTGGGTGATTCATATGAGGGAGTAGTGTAGATACGCAAACCTCTGGGCACCATGTCCTTGTCAATGTAGTCCTGTAAGGAAATGGCTTCCCACAATTTTGATGTTTCTGATTTCTTTATTTTCTCTAATCTCCTCAGTTTGTCTTGTAAGGTAGTGTCTTTCGCTTTCGTTTCTATTTTCTGCTGGCCTTTATTCGGTGCTCTGGCAAAGAGGCTTAGGGCAGCCGCCCTTCTTTCAGATTCTTCATCCATGAGCTTAGTTTGGGTCTGTAGATCGGTATGCTTGCAAAACAAAAAAATTCAAAAAATGTGGACTTAGTAAAATAACTGAATAGTGTCTGGTGATTGCACCTCCCCTCCTACAGTGTGGAGGTTCCTGCTGCAGTTGTGTCTTAATTGTCCTTGCGTGCTAAATTAGACAGCACGTTCTTATTCTTAATGTCATGTGTTTATATATGGAGTCTTTGATGTAATTGTAAGTAGGGCACTCGCATCGATTGTCTAGATGTATCTCTGTGTGGGTCAATGCTTCGAAAAGAGTGTCCTGAAAGAGCCCTGCTGGGCGTAGCGAATTGCTCTTATATGTAACAAGGGGGGAAGAGAGAGAGCGTAAATGTCTGCTGAGTTAAGATGCCACACTATTGAGAGGTTCAGGAGTTTATCAATTTCAATAATAACAATGAAATCGAAGTTGAAAAGGTCAATAATGTTCGATGCAGTTAAACTTGAAGTCTCGTTAACTGTTGAAGTTAGTTCCCACGTAGTCACCCGCCCACTTTCTCCAATTGTAGCCTCCTTTACGGTGCTGCAAACGGGCAGAAAGGCGAGAAGGACACGCGTCCTTCGACCCGTCTCCCTCCCCCTCCCAGTGCACCCGTGCAGCCCCTACAGGAGTGCCTACCTTTGGGTTGAGTGCTTCGTGTCTTCTCTTTTGTCTAGTCTCATCTTTTTCTTCCCGGTTGGGCCAGACGTAGGAGATCTCAAAGCCGTTCAGTGACTATTTCTAAGCAGCGTGACGGCAATTCTGAAATCCCATGCACATTCAGGATTCCAGACGTGGGTTCTCAGTTTTGCCTTGACTCCTTGCTCAGGTACACTCTTCCTTTCATCTCATCTTTTTTCTTCCCGGTTGGGCCAGACGTGAGAGATCTCAAAGCCGCTCAGTGACTCTTTCTAAGCAGCGTGACGGCAATTCTGAAATCCCATGCACATTCAGGATTCCAGACGTCTGTTCTTAATTTTGCCTTGACTCCTTGCTCAGGTACGCTCTTCTGTTAGTCTCTCCTTATGTGAAGACTCTGTATCTCGATAGACAGCTACTGCCAGGCCCCGGGAGACTCGATCATGAATTATTCAAAAGATGCTCCTTCCGTTTCCCCATGCCATTTGCAGAGGATCGCTCCAAGCCGGCGGAGCGTGCCGGACATAATTTCCCAAAACAAAATCAAATAAAGCGATCACTCGGAGTGTTTTGCTTTCACCAGATGATGGTTTTAATCCAGTAACGCGTTACGCTTGCACCGCAAGCTTGTTCACACACTGTATTGTGGGTAATGACTTGCAATACATACACAGTATAGAAAGCAAAGATGGACAAAGTAATACATAAACCACTTACACCACAGTGGCATCCATTTTGTAACGTGCAGTCTAGGGAAAATCAGTATTATTGCTTCATAACAATGCATCCCTTCTGGCTTTTTCGAATATCCAATAGAGCATTTAATTACGGATAAACACTATGTACATGCTCTATATAAAGCTAACAAGCAGCAGCGTCGTATATACAAGCAGAGACTAATTTTATGGTTTCTTGATGTAGTAGTAGAAGTCAAGAACAGTCAAATGAGTACCAAACTACACAGAAAAACCACAGCAGGGAACAGTCTGCTCCATGCTTTCAGCAGCCACCCGGAAACTCTCAAATGGAGCATTCCATTTGTTGAGCTGCTGAGAGCACGGAGAAACTGTAGCACTCAGGAGAACTTCCTAGCAGAACAAGAGAACATGATCACGAGGTTCAGAGAAAGAGGCTACCGCAGATGGGTATTGGAAAAGGCTAAGGAGAAGGTTAGCAAAATCAAGAGAGAAGACCTTGGAAGACAAACCTATCCTTGAGGAAGATACTACCCCAAGAGTGATTCTTACTTACAACAAAGAATCCAGAAAAATCTCAAAAATCCTGAATCAGAACTGGAATATCCTCTCCAGTGATTCCACTATAGGCCACACAATTCTAGAACGACCCTGCATCACATACAGGAAGGGAAGAAATCTTAGAGATCTTTTGGTAAAAGGCGACATTACGAACACACACCTACGTTCGCATCATGGTCTCCAGGGATTCTTTCCCTGCGGCCAGTGCAAGGCGTGCAGGAATAGCACCATGAGAAAGACATACCATACTCCGACAGGAGATAGAACCATTAACCAATTCCTGACATGTGGAACCATATTCACAATCTACAGTCTCGAATGTCCATGCAAAAAGAGATACATAAGCAGCACCACACTAGCCACCAAGAAGAGAGTCTTGGAACATATGAGAGCTATCAGTAATAAAGACCCCCATTACCCGGTAGCGAGGCACTTCGCTGATTACCACCTCTCGAACAACTCCCTCCTGACCTACTTTGCCATAGAACAGATTGAGCCGAACGATAGGGGAGGTAACAGAGTATTACAGTTACATAAGAAGGTGTCCTGCCATATAATAAAATTGCAAACTAAAAGCCCGGAGGGGTTTAACCAGGACGAAGAAATGAGCATCCATCTACATGAATAGTGTATAACATATGTCACTTCTAATCTCTGCTTTTATTTCCGTGCTGTATAGATCATTTCCAGAATATGTATGCTGTCTACATGAATAGTGTATAACATATGTCACTTCTAATCTCTGCTTTTATTTCCATGCTGTTTAGATCATTTCCAGAATTTGTATGCTCAAAACTGCAATAATTTTCATGTAAAGAATTTTTAAGGATCTTAACCCACACTGTGAGAGTATTTTTATTTTTATCACAGGAGAAAAGGAAGGGGCCGACTTAGAGGATCTTCTCCAGCATACCCCCTAACCTTTTCTTCAATTATCATCACGGTGGAGGGCAACACCCTGCAGATAAGAGATTTGTTTACCATTATTTGAACTTTATCTCTTTAGATCTGGGGTTGAGAACTCGAGTGTTGATTACCTCACTTTTTCATTGTTTCATTTAGTTTCCTTTAGTGGACTACTGGTTTTTTGGTATGGGTTTTGACTAAATACAGAACAGTATAGCCCCCTTTTTACATATTTTACATATTCAGGCACTATGTCGAGATCATGATATGATAACAGGCACCTCATTATGTGCCATACCCAACAACCAGCTATCATAGAAAATGTTCTTCCACGTAGAAGTACAGTTATTTTGCAATGACCAGGATGAACAAGTTTGTTTATGGGCACTATGCCAGTACCCTTGCTAGAACTATGTTCAAGAGAAATAACTTTATCTGCGCAAAGTGAACAATTTATATTTATTTATGTTGATTAACACTATGCCAGTACCCCCATCAGCACTCCAGCTTAGAGGATTAATCTTATTAGGGGTATTATTAGGGGTGTGCTTTACAGAATTCTGCCTATGGGCGCTATGCAGGTACTTCCGTACAATCCTTGGTCATTTTTGCATGTGCAGCTTATGATGTCAGTAAATAAGCAAAACCATAAAATTAGTCTCTGCTTGTATATACGACGCTGCTGCTCAGTGTTTGTTTGGTCTTGATGGAATTTAATGGGCTGCTCCATGCCCATTGTTTCTGAGGCTGCCCTGTAGGGTCGGGGGCTCCGTGTGCTTGGAGGCTGTTTCTTTGGATTTATATCAGGAGCATGACCCACTCTCAGTCACCCGCCTAAACAAGGAGATGCCAGTAGTAGCGAAAGTGGTGACTGGTGCAGGAAGGGAGTCGGAGGAGATGACTTCTCTCTCTGACCGTTCTGGGAGACGAGCATTGACCAGAGGCTGACAAAGGAAATGAGCACTTTGCACTAAGATTATGGCACATGACTGTGTGAATATTAATTTTGCCACGACCTAATGCAGATACAATGTGTAATTTTTTAACATCAACGAGTGATGAGAATCTATTAAGATTCCATGGGACATTATAATAAGATCAGTACGATGCATTATGGGACATGTATTTTTTAAATACTGATCATGTGACTTTTTAGTACAAATCAGCATGCACGATGCACTTTGAACTTACATTGTTTCCACCTGTGAGCAAGGTTAACGCCGAAACGCGTAAGGATACGGAAACCCGTGCTGCTTCACCTTTGGAATAAATGCTCCGTCTCAGAAATGAGCTCAGTGTTTGTTTGGTCTTGATGGCATTGGATGGGCTGCTCCATGCCCATTGTTTCTGAGGCCGCCCTGTAGGGTCGGGGGCTCCGTGTGCTTGGAGGCTGTTTCTTTGGATTTATATCAGGAGCATGACCCACTCGCAGTCACCCGCCTAAACAAGGAGATGCCAGTAGTAGCGAAAGTGGTGACTGGTGCAGGAAGGGAGTCGGAGGTGATGACTTCTCTCTCTGACCGTTCTGGGAGACGAGCATTGACCAGAGGCTGAAGTAGGAAATGAGCACTTTGCACTAAGATTATGGCACATGACTGTGTGAATATTAATTTTGCCATGACCTAATGCAGATACAATGTGTAATTTTTTAACATCAACGAGTGATGAGAATCTATTAAGATTCCATGGGACATTATAATACGATCAGTACGATGCATTATGGGACATGTATCTTTTAAATACTGATCATGTGACGTTTTAGTACAAATCAGCATGCACGATGCACTTTGAACTTACATTGTTTCCACCTGTGAGCAAGGCTAACGCCGAAACGCGTAAGGATACGGAAACCCGTGCTGCTTCGCCTTTGGAATAAATGCTCCGTCTCAGAAATGGGCCTCAGTGTTTGTTTGGTCTTGATGGTATTTGATGGGCTGCTCCATGCCCATTGTTTCTGAGGCCGCCCTGTAGGGTCGGGGGCTCCGTGTGCTTGGAGGCTGTTTCTTTGGATATATAAATATACATATATATTTCCATGTAAAAATCATTCCCAACACCAACAGGGGAAAAATCGATAAAACAATTCCTCACCTGTGGGACAATATTCACCATCTACATTCTCGAGTGCCCATGTAAGAAAAGATACATAGGCAGCACTACACTAGCCACCAAAAAAAGAGTATTATAACATATGAGGGCAATTACGAACAAAGACCCCAGTTATCCAGTGGCACGACACTTTGCAGAATTTCATCTCTCGAACAGTTCTCTACTGACCTTCTTCGCAATAGAACAGATTGAACATACACATAGAGGGGGGAACAGAGTTCTGCAGTTGCGCAAAAAAGAATCCTGGCACATAATCAATCTTCAAACCAAAAACCCGGAAGGGCTTAACCAAGACAAGGAAATGAGCATTCACTTACATGAGTAGT
The DNA here is from genome assembly GCA_963921515.1 of Calotriton arnoldi. Classification (NCBI taxonomy): domain Eukaryota; kingdom Metazoa; phylum Chordata; class Amphibia; order Caudata; family Salamandridae; genus Calotriton; species Calotriton arnoldi. The sequence goes on along the minus strand of CAWUFW010004979.1, from coordinate 319,399 downwards.
GGGCTTATCTAAACATGCAGAGATTGACCGGCTTACCATGAATGATTATTAGGACATGCTTGTTATTAACTATAGCAATTTTAGTCTTATAACATAGGATTTTAATCCATACTGTGAGTATTCTCATAGATTGTGTATTTTCTCTTTTATACAGGAGGAAAGGAAGGGGCAGACTTGGTGAATCGACCCCATTGGACCCCCCTAACCTTTTCTTCGGTCATCATGATGAAAGGCTTTGACTAGACAGATAAGAGATGTGGTTTCATAACTTACTCTTTCTCTTCTTGTCTTATGTTATTAGTCTATATGTAAATTTCTTATAATTACTTTGCACTTATTTCTTGGGTGGACTACGGGGCTATGTGTTGGTTTTATGGGTTAGGACTAAAAGGCAATAACATACATTTGGGGACAGAAAGTGTCTGTTATACACAAAGACACACGAACATGGAACGTGCTACTTTCCAGTTGGAACATTCCAACACACTCTAAACACTGTGTAGTTCCTTATAAGGCTTTAAACAGGCACTATGCCGAATGTAGCCGAGATGCAGACGAATGGGTATTCCCAGTCAGGTCTGAGTTCAACACACAGTGTATCTCTCTAGGCTGTTAACAGGCACTATGCCAAATACCCATTTTAGATACAACCTTATGACCTTTTAACATATATCATTGTTCACTGTTGTTTTTGTATATGATTATAATACAATTTGTTACGCTCTTGTTGGATTTTAAGACATTAACATACACGTTACAATATGGAAACCGTGATCTTGTAGATATTCCATGTGACCACTACACCGATGTGACATACTATACCTGAGCCACGTATCATGATTACCGAGTTAGTAATGACAAAGGACCCATTTTGGATAAAAATGTATGATTTAAACACAAATTGTCGTTCTTAAACTGTCACCAATATGATTTGAGTACATTAACATGGCTAAAAAGGACACTTCAAAATGGATGCCAAAAAATTATTATATGTATTCTGGGACACACTAAACTTGAGTCACGTATTACGATTACCGGGTTAGTAATGAGAAAGGATCCATTTTGGATAAAAATGTATGATTTAAATACACACTGTCGTCTCCTAACTGTCACCGGTATGATCTGAATACAGTAACATGGCTAAAAGGACACTCCAATATGGATGCCAAATTTCTGTTACACAACATGTATTCTGTGGTCCCTCTTCAATTTCTTGTCTCCCCTATGTATTGCCGCCCCTTTCCCATAACAAATTGTGTGACCAAGCTTGCTGTGCAAGCAAAACGCGTTACCTGGAATAAAAACCAACTACTGGTGCTTTTTGCAACAACCTCTGAATGATCGCTTTCATTTTGAATGCTTGGAAATTTTAACGTTTGGCGCGCTCCGCCAACTATCAGCGATCTACTGCAGAGGGCGGGGGAAGGCAGAAGGAGCAAAAACCCGAGAGACATATATATATATATATATATATTTATTTATTTTTATTTATAGCCATAAACCAACAGCTCGATGCATCACCGGGGCCCATGAGGGGTGGGGCGTAAAGCTGGACCATCTCTCAGGCGTGGAAATGTGCCAAGAAATCCAATGACAGGAAGGAAACACTCACTCAGACTTGTGTGGATGCCAAATTTTACTTCTAAACATGATGCGTTTCAGCCTCGGCAGTTGCCTGGATCACATGTTTTATGTATATACATTTATCCAATAACTTAAAACATTTAAAAAATAAACCAATTCAATAATAAATTAACAAAAACAATATAAAAAGTTAAAAACATTACTAATTAAAAATAGTATAATTTTAACTACACAAAAACATAATATGATTTTATTTAATAAAAACTAAACTAAACGTTTATGGGGGCACCACAAGTGCCCTTAGGGTCCCAAAACGGAGGCCCACGGGGACGGGGGCCCTGCTAGGGGCCCCCAAAGTCACTTTCCGACAGCCTTTCCATGACGGTGGGACCGCCCTGGAAAGACTGTCGGAAAGGGACATCATAATCCCTACGGAACCGCCTTCATTGTAGGGATTACAATTCGACCGACGGGCTCTTTGAGTCTGTTGGGAGCGTCGTCGGTCCCTCCGACCACTGACTGACAGCATCATAATGCCCCGGTCCGACTGCTATGCTGGATGTCGGTGGGACCGCCACCGATGGTCCCACCAACATCATAATCAGGCCTTTTATTCCCAAAATAATAACCACCAATAAATACAATATTACAACAAAAACGAAAGAGGAAGAGAAGGCGAAGGAGGCATGGAATTAAGATCGGGCTCCAGGAAGACGGAAAACAAACGGAAGTAGCAAAGTGCAACTCAATTACAGTAATCAATCTATCCGAGTTGGAATTATCAGATGAAGATCTAAATATTTTATCATTGGGTTTATCCTTCTGTAGCCGCACCAATTTTAATTACACGCAAACAAGCATAGATTTTTTTAAATTTGTGCGCAAATTAAAACTGAAAAAATATTTTAATAAAAAGAATCAGTGTGAAAAAATAACAGACAGTGGGATGCAATATGAAACAAGTGATAACCTGGTGGTGGCAGATCTGGACCTACTCAGGGATATGGAAGAATTGGAACAAGAGGCCAATGGCCTCAATGAGGAGCTGTATAATGTCAACATAGCTGATAGATTTGGCCTCAATATCTATGAAACCAAAGCCACGCAATTCAGGAAAAAATCAATATTGACACCGGTTATGCCAAAAGACTCAATTGATTTGTTCACAGAACACATTATTGATGACCTCAAAGATCTAGCCAAGGAATCAAGTAACATTTTTTACAAAAATCAGAAAGAAGACAATATCAAATATGAAAAAATTATGAAAAAAATTAAAGAGCGGAAGGACATAGTTGTCAGACAGTCAGATAAAGGGGGCAACGTTGTCCTGTGGCCCCTAGACCAGTACGACGCTGAGGCAAGATCTCAATTAAAAGACAAAGAATGCTACCAAAAAGTCCCATTGAGCAGCATATTGGAAACCCAGGCTAAACTTCATAAGGAACTGGCCCGTTGGAGAGGTTTGGGTTTGATCTCAGAGGCAGAATACAAATATTTGAGAGTGGAAAATCCTGTAATTCCAATATTTTATCTAATACCTAAAATCCACAAAGACGCTGCAATACCTCCGGGGAGACCAATCATCTCGGCTATTGGCAGCCTTTTTGAAACAAGGTCAAGGTTTTTAGATTATTTTTTACAGGATTTTGTCAAGAAACTGCCCTCGCATATCCAAGATACTGGAGACTTTTTAAAGAAATTATATGAGATCGTATGGGAAGAAGGGGATCTATTAATTACCCTTGATGTCTCCTCGCTCTATACGAGCATCTCCCATACTGATGGACTGAGGGCATTAAGACACTTTTTGGGCAACAGGCCACTTAAACTCTATCAGCATTCAGAGATGTTAATAAGGATGGCAGAACTCTGCCTAGAAAACAACTTATTTCAATATGGCAATGATACATTCAGACAAATCAGGGGGACGGCCATGGGTACCTGCTTCGCCCCCAGCTATGCGAATCTTCACATGGGCTGGTGGGAGGAGCAGGTACTCAAAACCACCTTCAGGGCCGAATGGGAGAATAACATCAGGCTTTGGGTCAGATTTATAGATGACCTATTCATCATCTGGAAAGGGTCCCCCATTGATGCCAAACTATTTATTGCTTCTCTGAATATAAACGATCTCAATTTGAATTTTACTGACAACGTAAGTTCATCATCTGTACAGTTTTTAGATCTTGAAGTTTTTACCAATGAAGGCTGTTTACACACGCGCACTTTCAGGAAGCCCTCTGCAGGGAACTCTGTCTTACACAGCAAACGTTTCCACCCCCAAAAGCTAAAACAAAGCATTCCGTATGTGGAGCAGCTCCGTATGAAAAGGAATTGCAGCAAGGAAAGCGCATTAGTACAAGCAGAATCGGACTTGACTTTGAGGTTCAAGGAACGGGGATATAGTCAGACCATCCTTGATCAAGCTTTGAATAAAGTGAACAGTATGTCAAGAGATGACATACTGTTTGGGGAAAGCAGGAAAACTAGAGAGAAAACTAAACAACAAGGACAAGAGATTAGGATGATAACGGGATACAATGCCTACCATGCTAGGGTGAGAGCCAGCATGAGTAGGCATTGGTATCTGGTTAAGGGGGATCTCATCCTAAAAGATATAGTTCCTAGGAAACCACTTATCTCGTACAGAAGGGCGAGATCCATGCGGGAACAACTTGTAAACAATAGCCCAGAATTGACTGAAACAGGCAGTTGGCTTAAAGCCAATCCAGCTTTCAACAAATGCCTGAAATGTAAAGCGTGCAAGCATGGAGTGAACAGAAAGGAAGTACAGATACCACTAACCACTAAACCTTGGAGGATTCCGAGGTTTTTGAATTGCAGGAGTGATCATGTGGCGTACATGCTACAATGCAGGTGCCCCATGACTTACGTGGGCAGTACCATCCATATGGCCCACGTTAGAATCCTCCAGCATCTGAGAGCAGTGAAAAACAAAGACCCAGCTCACCCAGTGGCTCGTCACATTAATGATGTACATAAGGGAAGAATTGGTGACTTATCGTACTTCATTATTGACTCAGTGCCTAAAAAAAGAAGAGGAGGCAATAGGGAAGTGGAGCTAAGAAAACTAGAGTCCCGTTATATTTTAATGCTCCACTGTAAAAGCCCCAATGGCCTAAACGCCGATGAAGGACTGCACATACATCTAGTATAGCAGGAGGCACTGAGTCAGGAGTTTTTCTCTATGCTTTATTGATAGAGAAAGATTTTAATAATATCTGGAAAATGTAAATCTGTTGACTGCTTTTTAGATCTTTTGTATGAATTTTAGATGTGTAAATGTTTTGACTAGACACAGTGTATTTAGTGCCAAGGCCAGGAGTGGTTTTAAGATCACCCCCCTTTTTTTAATGGAGGATGTCTTGTTGATATTGTTAGGAGAGGATATCTACTAGTATGTGGTTCCCAATAGTTAGGAGGGATTGTGCAATGGGAGCAGAAAAAGTGGAGGTTACATGGGTCAATAGTGTAGTAGATGACTCTGATACACAATTCGAACCAATATTGCATTTTTAACCATGCACTGACACTTTATCATATATGGCAGCTATGATATAAATTTGCACGTTTGCACATGATTTCTGTATTTGCACTGTATAAAGACAAATATTAGGTCTTGGAGTCAAACCAATGATATTGTGCACTTGCACTTTATTTCGTATGGCAGCTATGTTAATATATTGCATGGTTGCACAGAATTGACGTATTTGCACATTATAATGATGAACATCAGATTTCAGAGTCAAATCAATGAGATCTTGCACTTGCACTTTATATCCCATGGTAATCGCATTGTATCTAGCCTGTTTGCACAGCATTTGCTTTTCTAAAGTGAGAACTTAGATCACTCAGAGTAAGAACATCCAGTGATTGTCAAAAACCCACATTACTGAGATACAAAATGGGGTCCAATAACATCTTTCTCCTCCTTTCTCTTCAACTATTGCAACACTCCGATTGGGCTTATATAAAAGGCACAATAAAGTTCATTGAAGTTGTAAAAAAGAAAAAAGGAAAAAAAGAAATGTTTCTGTGTTAATACATGACCCATAGTGATATGTAAGTATATACACTTAATCACAGTACTAACAAGGCACCAGAGCATGTATTCATAAAGTTATCATGCAAACATTGTATATGCTTTAAATTAAGAAATATGAATGTACTAGCAATGAACTGTTTTGTATTATGTAGTCTTTTGTCTATGTTTTTCTGCATCACGGGGTGGAGGAAGCACACATAAAATGCATTGTGGGAATTTGGCTCATTGTGTGATCAAGGCAGGGGATCCTGCCGAAACGCGTCATAGCCCTCGAAAACATGCTAATAAAATAATTTGGAGGAAATACCTTTGTCGTTGTGTCGGATTCCGGTGCTTGAAGGAAACGTGCTGGTCTTTGTTTTGATTGTTTATATATATGTATATATATATATATGTATATGTATATATATATGTATATGTATATATATATGTATATGTATATATATGTATATATATATATATATATATGTATATGTATATATATATATATATATTTATTTATTTTTATTTATAGCCATAAAACAACAGCTCGATGCATCACCGGGGCCCATGAGGGGTGGGGCGTAAAGCTGGACCATCTCTCAGGCGTGGAAATGTGCCAAGAAATCCAACAACAGGAAGGAAACACTCACTCAGACTTGTGTGGATGCCAAATTTTACTTCTAAACATGATGCGTTTCAGCCTCGGCAGTTGCCTGGATCACATGTTTTATGTATATACATTTATCCAATAACTTAAAACAATTAAAAAATAAACCAATTCAATAATAAATTAACAAAAACAATATAAAAAGTTAAAAACATTACTAATTAAAAATATTATAATTTTAACTACACAAAAACATAATATGATTTTATTTAATAAAAACTAAATGTTTATGGGGGCACCACAAGTGCCCTTAGGGTCCCAAAACAGAGGCCCACGGGGGACCGGCTAGGGGCCCCCAAAGTCACTTTCCGACAGCCTTTCCATGACAGTAGGACCGCCCTGGAAAGACTGTCGGAAAGGGACATATATATATATATATATTTATTTTTATTTATAGCCATAAACCAACAGTTCGATACATCACCGGGGCCCATGAGGGGTGGGGCGTAAGGCTGGACCATCTCTCAGGCGTGGAAATGTGCCAAGAAATCCAACAACAGGAAGGAAACACTCACTCAGACTTGTGTGGATGCCAAATTTTACTTCTAAACATGATGCGTTTCAGCCTCGGTAGTTGCCTGGATCACATGTTTTATGTATATACATTTATCCAATAACTTAAAACAATTAAAAAATAAACCAATTCAATAATAAATTAACAAAAACAATATAAAAAGTTAAAAACATTACTAATTAAAAATATTATAATTTTAACTACACAAAGACATAATATGATTTTATTTAATAAAAACTAAACGTTTATGGGGGCACCACAAGTGCCCTTAGGGTCCCAAAACGGAGGCCCACGGGGGCCCTGCTAGAGGCCCCCAAAGTCACTTTCCGACAGCCTTTCCATGACAGTAGGACCGCCCTGGAAAGACTGTCGGAAAGGGACATCATAAGCCCTTCATTGTAGGGATTACAATCCGACTGACGGGCTCTTTGAGTCTGTTGGGAGCGTCGGTCGGTCCCTCCGACCACTGACTGACAGCATCATAATGCCCCGGTCCGATTGCTATGCTGGATGTGCTAATCCTATGCTTAAAGACTTTGCTGTAAAAATGGCAAAAGACTTTTTCCCTTTCTATCTCGGCGTGGATAGCACTGCGCTAATCCTATGCTTAAAAACGTTGATAGAAAAGCAGACATTTGAGGTGAGCAAATTTAGAGTGTCGCTGGTGTTGAGAGTGCTCTTACTGGAGCTGCTTTCCACCTAAACTTGAGAACTACCCAGAGTTCTCTGCTTCTGTTTTTGCATAATTTATTTGTCACTTTATGCCTGAAAGGGTTTTGTTTTGATATATATATATATATATATATATATATATATATATATATATATACATATCTAATATATATATATTTAAAAAGTTAATTACATAATTTACATGATTATCAATTAAACAATTAATAATAATTAATTAATAACAAATTAATTAAACTTAGTTAACTTCCCCTACAACGACTCACGCCTAATATATAACACAAACAATATCTTAATTACACAATTCACATAGTAATTATCAATTAAATAATTATTATAAATTAACACTAATTAAATAGTATAATTAATTTCCTGCACACCCTTACCCATACAAAAAACAACAAACCACAGAAAATAAAAATAAAAATTACACAATTTGCATAATTAATTATCAATTAAATAATTAATTATAATAATACATAATTATTAATTCATTATAATTAATTTACTTCCCACCCTATACCCCTACAAAACCCACAACCTGCACCTAAAACTTAACATAAATAATTATCAATTAAATAATTAACATTAATTACAAATTAATTATTAATTAATTATAATTAATTTACTTCCCACCCTGTACACCAATAAATCCAACAGCCCATTACAGTCCATAATTGTCTGACCAAGGTATAACCAAGCAATATCTGTATTTATCAATATGTTTAATTTTTATAGTGAAGGATTCATTTGCCAGGTTCTGAGATGCATCGTACAAATTTTAGAACAATAAAGTTTTTGAAAAAGCTAATTTGCATAACTATCAAAGATCAGAAGCAGGAAGTGGTTTATATACTACAATTTCAATCCATGGCATAATGCACAAGTTGTGTTTTGGTTGAGTAATTTTAGGATATAAATAATGTGAATTACATCTGTAGTTAATTTGACTAAATTTCACGAGTGTAGGCTATTTTGATGTACCACTTTCTGCTTAGTCTGTTGTCCATGCCTATGGGGGTGTATGCATCACGTGGGTTTCATTAGTAATCACTATAAAACTAAAAATGGGAGTGTGGCTCCGTTGTGTGAACAAGGCAGGGGATCCTGCCGAAACGCGTCATAGCCCGATAAAGCAATGAAATAAAAATTTGGACTCAACTTTGCTGGTGTCACCATGTCTCTGTTTGGTGCGACGTAAGGAGGTGCCGTTCTGTGAGGATATATATATATATATATATTCACTGAAAAAACCATAGGTTTCAGGCACGTTATAGTTAGAAATTTGCATTTAAAAACCTTAGAAATTCACTGAAAAAACCATAAGGTTTTAGGGACAGTTATAGTTAGTTGGACATTGCACTCGTACAAAACCCGTGAAATTCCCCCGTTATAGTTAGTTCAGGTAACTATAACTCGCGCCCCGCAATGCACTGCTGATGACGTCACATATTACATCACTCATGACATGGTCAGTGACATCACTGATGACATCACTGATGACATCTCAAATGTTTTTTTTTCCCTGAAGGGGGGCTGTGTGGCCCCCTTCCTTTTTCTTATTTTTGGGCCCTGGGGACCCCATCCCCAGGGCCTTACCCCCTTTTTTTTTAATTAAAATTAAACTGGAAGGGGGTTGCGTGGCCCCTCCCCTGGCCAAAAACTGCCCCGGGGACCCCATCCCCCGGGGCATGGCCACACTTTAACATTCCTTTTAAGGAGGGGGGCTGCGTGGCCCCCTCCTCAGGCCTCCTTTTGCCCCGGGGACCCCATCCCCCGGGGCAGGCCTTTTTTTTTTTTTTTTTTTTAATAATTTCTGGGGAGGGGATCGCATGGCCCCCCTCCCGGGCCACTTATGGCCCGGTGACCCCATCCCCCGGGGCCTGGCCTCTGGTTGGGGACTGTGGGGGGGTCCCCAAACCCCCCACAGTCTCGCCGGCTCCCCGTGTCCTAAGGGAGCCGGCATTGCTTTTCCACACGGGGAGCAGCTAACATGCTGCTCCCCGTGTGGAAAAGCAATTGTCTTTGGATATTGGAGCGAGAGCAGGTTTCCTGCTCTCTTCCAATATCCAAAGCAGTTTGCAATGACAGTACGGGAGCCGCGAGGCTCCCGTCCTGTCATTGCAAACAGCAGTGTCCCGGGGGTAGGCACCCCGGGACACTGCAGGTGCCGGCCCTGGTGGGTGGCGGTCCCCAGGGCCACCACAGGCTCCAGGAGGGGGGCCGCGCGGCCCCCCTCCCCACATCAGCAAAGGAGGTGGTGGTCCCCGGGGCTTCGGGGGTCCAAAACGGACCCCCATTTTAATTTGTTAGTGCCCTGGGGAGGTGGCGGTCCCGGGCGTGTGGGGGCTCGAGCCCCCCCCACACAGGAAAAAGTTTTTAAAAAAGAAGCCCCGGGAGGTGGTGGTCCCCGGGGCTGCGGGAGGGCTCAGAGCCCTCCCGCACCATTTTAAAAAGAAAGCCCCGGGGGTGGTGGTCCTCGGGGCTTGGAGGGCCCTTTGAGGCCCCCATACATAAATTTAACCCCCCACCATGCCCCCGGGACTTGGGCCACCCGGGGCAAAATACAATCGAGCGCGGAGACCGCCCTTCGATTTCTTTTCCGGCAGGATTCGCGCTCCCTGAGCGCATCCTGCCGATTTAAAAAAATGCTTTATTCTGCCCAGGGGGTCCTTGTGGGACCCCCTGAGCAGACCTAGGGGTCAGGGTGTTTCTACCCTGCCCCTTTTGTGCGTTTTGCGCACTTTTTTACTGCTTTCTTGTTCCTCGGTTCTACCGAGGAACAAGATAACTGCCAGCACTTCCTGGTTTGGAGTGTTGACAGCCAATTAGCAGACAGCTCGTGATCGGGAGGGATGCGCGAATCTGACGCGGCCATAGATATATATGTACTTTTACTTTTGATTTTCTCAGCAACTACTGAACGGATTTACACCATTTAACAAAAGGGTTCTTTCTGAACCAAGAACTACCTCTTTGCCAAATTTGGTGTAATTCCGTTCAGCAGTTCGGGCTGTAGCCGTGTCTAAAGTTTCCTATGGGAAATTGATTTTTTGACTCTTATTTTTAATTTCTCCGCAACTACTGAACGGATTTACACCATTTAACAAAAAGGGTTCTTTCTGAACCAAGAACTACCTCTTTGCCAAATTTGGTGTAATTCCGTTCAGCAGTTCAGGCTGTAGCCGTGTCTAAAGTTTCCTATGGGAAAATGAATGGGGAAAACACGTTTTGGGACCCCCTTTTTCTAGGCCCCGCTGACGAATCACCCTGAGACTTTCAGGGTAGGAGCGGACCGGAGCGGGCCATAAAGTTTGAAAATTTCGCGAAGATTCGTCAACCGACGCAAGAGTTATTTCAAATAGAATGTCGCGGATTTCCTATGGAAAATAGGTCCTAACTATAACTATCTACTGGCGACCGCCAGTAGATAATATATATATATATATATATATATATATATATATATATATATATATAATATATATATATTTAAAAAGTTAATTACATAATTTACATGATTATCAATTAAACAATTAATAATAATTAATTAATAACAAATTAATTAAACTTAGTTAACTTCCCCTACAACGACTCACGCCTAATATATAACACAAACAATATCTTAATTACACAATTCACATAGTAATTATCAATTAAATACTTATTATAAATTAACACTAATTAAATAGTATAATTAATTTCCTGCACACCCTTACCCATACAAAAAACAACAAACCACAGAAAATAAAAAATAAAAATTACACAATTTGCATAATTAATTATCAATTAAATAATTAATTATAATAATACATAATTATTAATTCATTATAATTAATTTACTTCCCACCCTATACCCCTACAAAACCCACAACCTGCACCTAAAACTTAACATAAATAATTATCAATTAAATAATTAACATTAATTACAAATTAATTATTAATTAATTATAATTAATTTACTTCCCACCCTGTACACCAATAAATCCAACAACCCATTACAGTCCTAAAAATGACAAAAAACTATTAAATTAAATTTAAAAACTGCTAGAAAATTTACAAACTATATTAAAAAAACAATACTTAAACCAATAATTTATAACTTATACAATTAAAATATATAAGAAAATACAAATAATTAAAAATCGATATTATTAACAACTATATTTTTAACATTGATATTAACAACATAGATATTTTTGTAATCGATATTAACACTTTCTATATTTTTAACATTGTTATTACTTACCTTAAAATCGATATTCAAATACACAGGCGAGATCCATAAAAGCCATATGAATGAAACCTCTCCGGCTTTGACATACTTCCCAACTATGAGATAAAGGTTGAGGTACTGTTCAACTGTGCCTACTCCTGGCCGAAACCCAAGTTGTACCTCTGATAGAGACTGGTTCTCAGCCACCCAATCCTCCAGTTTAGAGACTAAAATTCTACTTAAAATCTTAAGAGTTCTATTCAGTAGTGACATGGAACGGTAACAACTAGGGTGGTTTCTAGCCCCCTTTTGTAAACATTTACACCACAATCGCCTCCTTCCAGGAGTGGGATAGAGGGCCAACTATTGCAGCACTCAGCACTTTAGTGATCAAGGGAGCCCAAAGATGGATGTTTTCCTTAAATATATCTTAGGGTACCCCTTCTGGGCCTGGGGCCTTCTCTAGAAGGCTTCTCCCAATAGCGAGATCCACATCATGAATATTGATAGTCTAACTAAGAGTGATTGAGGCCCTCTGATCAAAATGAGCCACATCTATGCTTGTTAGGCAGGATCGACAGGACTAAAACTTCTTGTAAAATGCTCCAGTCAAATATATTTAGGAATAAGGGACTATACTTGAGGCTTCTGGTAATCCCTGAAAAAATATGGGTGGTTCGCCATCTTCCAGAAAGCTGAGCTGTCTCTAAGGGCCCCAGCTCTCTCTAGGTCTTCCCAAACCTTCTCCCTAATCTCCGTTTCACGCTTTTCCAATAGCCTTCCTCATAAAAGCAATCTCCGCCGATCTTGTGGTTGAGCGCTTAGGGCCACTTAATGGGCCTTATTACGAGTACGGCGGTCTTCAGGACCGGCGTACTTGATGTGGCGGTCTGACCACCGCCACCACTGCGAGTCCGCCTGCAGTATTCTGAGTGTGGTGGTTAGATCGCCACAGGACCGCTGCGTCTGCCAGGATCCAGGATCCCGTGGTGGTCACTCAGTGGAAAGGGGCAAGAATATGCTGGCGGTGCCGCTGTGGCACCACTGAGCATATTCTGAGTTGGCTTTCCACCGCCCATTTCATGGTGCATGCAGGGGGGCACAAGTTGTGCCCCCTGGAATTGCATCCCCATTCCTGCATGGTGTGGCATGCATGCCACACCATGCAGGAATTTTCTACAGGTGCTGTCACGGCGGCGGTCAGCTGTTAAGGCTCTCCTATGAGCCTTACACAGCTGCCGCTGTGAGACCGCCACAGCACCACCCGCCTGCCCTGGATTACACGCAAAATCTGGTGAGCAGGTGCACAATGGACTTGGCGGTCCTCCTGTCTGTGTGGCGGTGGGGGGCCAACAGGATGACCGCCAAACTCGTAATAAGTCCTTAAGTTTTTTATGGGCAGTCGTGCAGGCATGATTAAACCAACCCACAAGGGATTGGTCTTGAACCCTTTTTTGTACATGAAGTTTAGAGGAGATTGAGGCACATAATCAGGTAAAGGCATCTAAACTAATGCCTGGTTCTTCCTTCTTGCAAAACGTTCCTCGTTTTCCTTAACAAATGCACATAAAAATTGTTCCTTATTCATGTTACCCCATTTAATATTAACCCCTTTATTCTGTAGACAGACTAACTCCTGAGGTTTTGTCAGAGTACATAATTCAGTTACATTTAGACCAGAGTAATTGTTAACAGATTATGATCAAGTCTACAGGGTGCTAGTGTATTGTACTCTGACAACAAGGGAACTAGATCAGAAGACAAAATAACATAGTCTATGGTGGTACAGGCTCCCTAGCCTTTGAAGCCTGGGAGATTTGCGGCATCAATCGAGCAAAAAACACCATGTCCCTAGATAAAATGATGTAATATAGGGCTTCTCCATAAGGCACATGCTTAAAGTGTGTCACCATATTCCCTTCCGTATCCTAAACATCACATGGCACGTACATTTCCACGTTACATAGATTAATGCTGAAAACTCCAACCCATAACAAAAGCAATTCTTCTTTATTGCGCATCCAATATCTTAGTTAATTGTGCATTTAAACCTTCAATTACATAAGTAATACCAGGATCAAATATATAATGATACAAATTAATCAGTAGCAAGTCAAAAGGTTCTGGACCTCAGCGGCGGTCCGTGCAGGTAAGGGCGGTGAACCAGGGCGGGAGGGGGTGTTGACAGATGATGGAATAGGGAAAATTAAAGAAAGAAATAATTCCTACTCCATCGTCTGTCGGCATCACCCGCCCAACCGTGCTTACCTGCATGGATCGCTGCTGCTGGAACTTTCAGCAACAACTTTTAATAATAAAAGGTACAGTAGATTGCCACAATTTTCAATCTGGTCAATTTGGCCAAGCCATCTTTCGTTCAGCTTGCCCTGGGGTGGCTGCAGTACCCCAAGAATAAAAACCATTTACACCGAAGTGAGTTATAGACCAGGGTTCCTGGCAGCATATAATATCAAAATTCTGCACCAGCGAGAAACAGTCTGGATTTTTTCAATTTGGAGCTAATCCCTGCTACATTCCACGAAAGTTGCCTAAATGCTGTTTCCAGATACACACTTATTAGGGGATGAATGAATGAAGTCTCTCTTCTGGGGTGACTACAGTTCAAACGTGGACTCCCTAAGCTTCAAATGATGCCAGAGCTGCAGGGGAATTTCAGCAAAAAGTCAATCCACCTGCTCCAGGGGCGAGAGTTTATCAAATCTATTGCTTTCCTCAACAGCAAAAGGTCTGCTGTCCAACAGCTCTATGGGCAACTGCTCTCACCCCAGATAGCCTGGCATTGTGGCCTATAAAATAGTGGTTGAATGTTGGGGCTGAAGCCATTGAAGGAGAGAACCGGCAACACACTGGTCTTTTAAATCAATAATCCCACAATCACCCTGTGATTCTCTTGCCCGATTTCCCATCCATGCTGATCTAACTGCTGACAGATCGTTTACCAAGTCTGAGCTTCCTTTTGAGACTGTGAGCTGTGTTATTCTTAATCTTCCCTTTGTTGGGGGCCCAACAGTCGCTCATCCTTTAACACTACAACATAGGATGCATTCTGGGGGAGTGGGGGAGAGATACTAATCTGCTGGTGGGATGGTGTAGTAATTGAATCACATTGGATCAGTGGTAAATAATTCCCCTATTGATGGGATATTCTGTGTACCCTTATTCTGATGTAGGGCTGTTATATTTTGAGCCACCTGACCCTGAGTGCTAGGTTGCAGCGAAGGAGAACTGTCTTGAAGATACTGGTTTTCTGGGATAGATGTTTTTGGATTAGTTGTCTAATTTTGCCTCCAGTTTCTTTAACTTCTCCATCATTAAAGTGCTGAAGTCTGCAAACATCTCCTCGAATCAATGTAAACTGTAGGAAAGACATGCAAACTGTAAGTTTTATGTTTTTAAAATAAATTCTTTAACACAGTATTTACTGTTCAAGCAGATGCAGGGAAAAGGGGTGCCAAAAAGCGCTTCTGTGCCTGCTGATGGGAAACGTGCCCTTTTGTAAATTAATTCTTTGCAGAACTGGGGGGAATCCGTGCAATTCCTTTGCTCTAAAGTAATATTCTATCAAGGCACATATTTGTGTTCTGTGGCAGATTCCAAGCTGCTATCTGTACTGCATTAGATATGAGTCATAATGTTTACTAAAAACTCAATTAATATCGCAGGCAGCAGCAGTCTTGCACAGGCAGGATGAGGCTGCCATTGTGTGAGTGGCTCTGGGGCAGGTGAAATCCTTTGGTAGGAGCACGATGTCAGTAATACATCCCTCAAGGCATGCACAGCAACAGGTTTACGTGGGTGTTACACTCACAAGAGGGCCTTTTTCCATATAGTTTCTGCCTGCAAGGGTGGTTTGACAATACATGTGAAAGGCAAGCTTCAGAAATACAAAAAGGGTTTTCTGATAATCGTTTAGCAAATCGATCCAGAATCAGGCTCTACCAAATCCAGGCCTTACGATTAACAGAGGAACACCGCCTGTCTTCTTGCCAGATCTGGTAAGATAACTCAAAGCTTTTTTTCATCTGATGCAGGGGGCAACATGCAGCCTTCAGGGCACAAGTGTAGAATGTTTATACCAATTATGTCAAGTTTCCCAGGTCTGTTAGTGACTTGCTGCTCCAGTCAAGGTCTTTTCACTGCATCTTGGGACTTGTAGTCGTATTTATCCCATAAATAAACCACTGCTTTAAGTCCCAAAATGCAAAGTAAAAACATGGTCTTGAGCAGACAGTCTTGAATGGACCTGGGAAACCTGCCAACCTTGTTCATACTCCTGACCACACCTTCTTCCTTCCATTTGTCACCATCCTTTAGGGTACGTTTATGCTCTAGTTGTAAAAGACTAGCCCATAGTCAATTGTGTGAAAAGAAAGAACAAAGCAACTCCCTTGTACTTGCAGTAAGGAAATTGGAGGTGGTGAGAGAGTTCTTCAGAAATAAGGGCTTATGGGCCAAGCACCCATCTGGCCTTAAAAAGTGACAGGAAATCAAGGATAATAGTGTGTGCTATTTTTAATTGATAGTAGGGTTTTTTTTGGTCAAACAGGTAAAACTTTTATATGCAGGAAATATGGATGAACATGATGTTGCCTTGATTTGGACGTTGCATTTGAACAAGGCGGATGTGTGCCAGGCCTTGTTCACAGAAGGCTGCTATGCGCACTGATTTCAAGTACATTGGTGACTAGGGGAGGTTCTTAGGAAATTATATGATCTCAGCGTATACGCCACAGGGAGCCCTTCACTGTGTTATCTGCAGCCTATGTATCTGTCTTTGTGGTAGTTATATACATAATCCTGTGGAGTAGTCTAACTGTGAGAGAATGGACATGTGCCCACTCACCTCACAATGGGTATCCTACCACCCTATAAATAATTGTAAAATTATGGCTATGTCCTACTGCCCCTGAAGGAATGTTAAGTAATTTTATTGTGGACACCATACCAACCCATTTCTATGTACTCGTGAAAATAATGGGGCAGATTTACAATAACTGGCGCATCCCTGCAGATCAGCAGGGATGCGCCAGTTATTTTGGGTGACGTTAGGAACCCCTTGCGCCACCATGGATGCGCCGCATTTACAATGCGGCGCACCGTGGCGCAAGGAGAGACAGATGCGTGACGCATCTGTCAGCGTATAGGTGACGCAGTGCTGGAGTCGTGTCGCAAGCGAATGTCTCACCTTATTTGTCGTGAAGCAAGGGAATGTCTCACCTTATTTGTCACCTTTGTGGACATTTCTTTTGGTTTATTCTGTCCTCTTCATAGTGAATACACCTGCATGTCACACGAGGCACATTGTGCAGAAGAACATGATAATGACCCTTCATCATATCATAAAGGTTACCAAACGAACATGCATAATACAAACTATTGAGATTCTGCATAGTTTCACTTTCAGGTTCTAAATGGAAATAGGTCTCCTCGTATTTGTTACCTTCGTGGACATTTTTATTGGTTTACTCCGTTCTCTTCATAGTGAATACACTTGCATATCACACGACACTCATGGCCAAAGATTTGAGAACATAACTTTGTCCCCCAGATGTTTTGCTACCGAAAAACAAACATACACAGACATTTAGGAGCATGTGTTTATCGTGCGGCTCTACCAATACATTATGACCACACACTAATCAATATTGCATAGCTGCCAAGGTTTCAGAATGCTTATGTGTGACATTATCATAATTTCAGTGTAATTATGAGTGACAACAACTATGAGTGACACTTTCTCACAAACAGTATAATGTCACCCACACTTAGGGGTCTATTAGGATGGTGGTCGGAAAACCACTCCGACCGCCGTGCTAGCGGGAAACTGCCGCCCGCAGGTACCGCAGCATGACCGCCGGCCAGATTAGGATGCACCGCCAGAAACTCCCTACTGCGGCGGTCGGATTCCAGGATTCAGCGGCGGAAAAGCTGAAAATCCGTCCGTGGCGGTCGGATTTGCTGCGGAAAGGCCAAAGACCGCCGTTTCCCCAGCAGACAGGAACACATGGAGCTACCCTAATTGTTATTAACATTGTATGTTATGTTTTTGTTAAAAAGATTTAATATTTTCAAAAAAATGCATTTTCTATTAGTACTTGATCTATATAAAAATAATAAAAACGATATTTTTTGATATTTTCTCTTTTCTGGTCATATATTGATTCTGTACTATCCTAGGTCCACTTTTTATTTATTTCCTAAATGGATTTTTCACACACAGCTATCCACAGTAATGCCACCGCCATCCTCGATTGTCTGGATTCTCCGCAGCGGTGTGGTGGGCTGTTTGTGGCATCGTAATACAACCGGCGGTCGTAACCGCATTCCGCACGGCGGTCCCTCCCTTTTGGCTCTGTCCGCCACCGCTGCGGAGGGGGATTTCAGGCGGTTCCCGGAACACCGCAGCGGACGGGAAATGGGCTATCTTTGCCCATCGTAATACGGCAGACGCAAGGACCGCCGATGGAGTGCGGAAAAGGGCATTTTCCGCGACCGCCAGCACTGCGGTGGTGCCTCCGCCCGCCATCGTAATAGGCCCCTTAGTAGTAGCATGGCACTGCCCACAGCCTAGGTTGGGCACCTGTTGCCAGGCAGGGAGGCAGAGAAATATTACAATAAACAGAGATTTCCTGCCTTAGCCAGCCTGCTCCTCCCTGGCTTGATCAGAACATGATCAATGACAGAGTCTGTCCAGGCTCTCTGCCATGTGTGACCCGAAGCCGACTACAGGATGTGATAGGGGCCCAAGCGGGAATCTTGTCCCTGTACAGTTCTCCAAATAGGCCCCTCTTTTACTGCAGTTCAGACTGACCCAGTTTTTGGCATGTATTTAGAAGCTTTGTTTTGCAGCTGGATATCCACATCTGTTTGATACTATGGTTTGAACAAGGGGCGCTTTTTTACATTAATAATGTAGGTGTGTGGTTTTGTGTTTTGGTCTTCAAATTTCTGATGTTTGTTTGACTTGAATATGAGTTTCTGTGATAGCAGGATATTTCCATGTCATAATATATTGAGAGTCCTATACCCCCCGTTGTACACTAGGCCATCTTGCGGCCTTTGAAAAACAGTACTCAGCTTTTATGCATACGTTCCCAAAGTGAGAAACTGGAACTACACTCTTTTATCGCACTTCAGGGAACAGGTCTTTTGTGTGACAATCTCAGGCATTGCGGTAATGCGGGAAAATTACCGGAAATGCGTTATTCTAATGCAAGTTGCGTTGCACTTGGCAGGGCTGATATTGAGTGCTCCAGTGCTGGCATAATAGACTGCAACCCCCAGATTGCACCCAAGACTGTGTTGCGATGTAACTGATGCCTCAATGCTATGTTGCCACGCTGCCCCACCCGCCGACACTCTGGTCATATAAAAAAACACAACTTGGAAAAAAGACTGAAGGCTCCAAACCGGAAAAAACTACAATTCTCAGACTATTTGCAGCCATGTAGGACCACCCACCAACCCTCGTGGTGTGGAAACATGCCATAAAAACAATGGCGCAGTGTTGGGAGAACATCGGCACAGGTGTTTGGCAGCATTGTAGTTTGTTCGGGACACTCAACCCTTGGAGTGGTAAGAGGGGTATTTCCTGATCCTGCCCGTAATTATGGAGGGTAGGTGAATTATGGTGGCACTAATGATCGCTTTCTGATTTCCGCCAAAGTGTGACTGCAGGGACATGTCCCATTAGCCCATAAACAGTGTTATTATACACATAGGAGGGTAAGAACTTAAGCAGCATTATTGACTATGACTATGACTTTACAGAAACACTACGCACGTTACGTTTTCAGTGTTTCTTTGGGAATATTACATTGATTTCACTTTACTCATGTTTGTTTGGATTTCTGAGTATTAGACAATGATGTCTATGCAAAAGGACGATATGTTCACCTTATTGCATTAAGATGCATGCAATAAGCATGATTTTGCATGTTATTGTGTGATGTGTCCCCAACCAAACATTAGGAAACCTGGGCCACCTATGTGTATGGATGGGCATGCATGGAGCAGGCATGACATTGCATGCATTAAGAGAATGTGCTACATCAACACAAATCTGCTGTTCTCACTCATAACAGCTGAGTTAATGAGTTTTTGTTTTTATCTCTTCATGTTTTTATGTTTCTTTGTGTGCTTGCTCTGTTATGATTTTGAAAAAAGACGTCAGGGTATTCCTCTCCACCTGGGGCACAAGCAAGAAGGCCAGCCTCATCTCTTGATGTTTGTCTTATGTCCTGTGTTGTGAAAATAGACATATGACAGACCTGACATCACGGAATAAACAGTGACATTAACACTTAATACGGTCCAGGGATTTAAATCAGTCCTGATGAAAGCCCTGGACCCTATATGGGCTATGAGGAAGGGCTGAAACATGTTGAAGTAGTATGAGGGTACAGGTGTAGTAACTCTCCTCCTAATTCACCCAAATAATTCACTTACATTTTAATCTTACAAGTGGCACCCGAAATAAAGGGACTCTGGGGCGACCACTAGGTATTTTTTAATATTTATACTCCCCGTCAGAATTAGAATATTATCCAAAGTGCCCCTGGAATATGGTTGAGCCCACCCTTTTTTTAGTGACCAGGGCGCGACCCGATGATGAAGCATGACACCAATAGGGTGTGTGAGGGTCCACAATAAAAATACTTAGCATTCCTTCTGGGGCAGGAGGACAAGGTCATAATTTTACAATTATGTGCAGGGTGCTAGGATACCCATTGTGGGATGAATTCTAGATAGGGAGGTGCAGTCCCCATTACAGACATTTTTCTCTCCCCTCCCACACCTCAGTGTGACTCTTGATTATATGCCATTTACACACTCGTACATAGACTGAGGCAATGACGTGGAACCAGGTAAGCGCACAACAATTTAGACTTTGCTCTACTAACCCAGCGCTCTGCTCTGGCTCACTTCCCTTCACCTCAAGGCTTTCCTCCATTCTGATTTCCTGATGCTCAGTGCATTACATGCCTTGCAAACACACTAATAGTGTGTGTTACAGCACTAAGCCTGAAACATTGATAATCACATTGCAAGTTAATTTGCAACACTTTAAGATCAAAATTGCTACTATTATGCTAGAAAGGAGGTATCAGTCAATATAAATGTTGCTGCAGACAAATGCAAAGATCGGAAGGTCCAGAGTTCGAACCCCTGCAAGGCACACTCAGTCGCACATCCTTCCGAGGTTGTTAAATTGAGTAACATAAACTGAGTAACAATAGCACCTGATACTTAAAGTACCTACAAAGGACAGAAGTGTAGTAAGAAGGCATATAAAACAAGTTCATATTATTATGGAACTATAAAACTACATTCGGATGTCATTTTATTTTACAACATATACATCTTCATGGCCTAATAGTTTGAAAGGGGCTAGCAATAAGCACACAGTACTGGGCATTGCGTTTCTTGCAGCCGAAATATTTGTAATTTGATAACATATTTTTTCCTTAGCTCATAACTTTCTGAAAGGCACATAAAATATTTGCCAGTGTAGAGAAATAAGGCTTCTGTCATCCCCATGCACATTGAAACGTTCCTAAAGTAAACCACTAGCATATTTTGTATGACCTATTGTGAGATGTTGGCCTGGTATATGCTGTTCACTAATTAAAGTGGACACCTTGCACCAGAACAATTCGACTCTTATGGTAGATAGGTTTAAGACAACCTTTATAGAAAGCTATCCTAGTGGTAGCTGTGGAGAGCAGCCTTCAGGCTAAGTCTTGAAGGAATGTAAAGCAGCTTGTTTTACCACACAATCTCTTGAATCACCAAATGAAAAGACACCACACAGGTATATATATCAAATATATATGTATTTATTAATAAACACTCTCTACTAATCTCTTTATGAGATTAGAAGTCAGGAACATATGTACAAGTCAAATGTTATCATAATAAGTTTAGCACAATCGAATATCACAATCTTAGTTTGGCTAGACCTAGGTCTAGGGCATCTAGAATCGAGGGACCCCCAAGAACCACCCCAGGTAGTTATAGGAGACCCACAGGGGACGGACGCGGTGTCCTGGCACCGGTGCGAGTACTGTACGAGTCTATGCGCACAGACGCGATTGAGATTTCAATGTTAAAGGTCCCTTGCGTGTTCGAGGCGAACACACCGATCGGTCCTTGTATGAGTCGAAGGACGCGGTTACAGATAGAGTTGCAAGGGAGATGGACGCGCTGTGTCTAACACAGACGCGAACCTTGTGCGAGTCAGTGCAATGGAGATCTCAATGTTACATGCCCCTTGTGTTCGAGGCGAACACCGATCGGACTCAGTACGAGTCGAAGGACACAGTTCTAGATAGTGATACAAAGGAGATGGACGCGGTGTGTCTAACACAGACGCGAACCCTGTACGAGTCAGCGCAATTGTCGCACTTAGAAAATAAGAGTTTTAGGGCACTTCGAGGGAAGCTACAAGCAAGTCACTTACAGGGTAAGTAGTTCTAGGGCCCACACCCACAGGAGCACCGTAGTGCTGAAGTTACCTCACCCAGGGAGCCGGGTGCATAGGTGTCCTTTGGTGTCGGGTCGCGGCGTCGTTTTCAATGGGAGCCAGTGAAGACTTGCTGCTTGCGGCGACAGGAGAAGTGTCCGGAGGAATCCAAGCCTGGATTCGGAAGATGGAGGACCTGAAAGCAGAGGGGACAGTGTTCAAAGTCACTTGGCAGTGACTCAGGGCAAGGAAGATGGATGCCCACCGTCGTCGCAAGATTCAGGTCATTCGCAGTTGCCTTGACTCTTCAGCCACGAGGTCCAGGAGGCGTCGACGACAACCAGGAGCTGGATTCGGTGTGTCCCACAATGTTTGCAGTTTACTGTGGTGTCGGCGACTCGATTGGAGCCAACAAGCCTTGGTAACAGCAAGTCTCGGGGAAAGTGTAAAGAGGCAATGGCGCAGACCAGCAAGGTCTGTGGGACTCACCCAGCTAAGGTAAGTCAGGGCAGGCATGGAGCAACCAGGGAATCCCTTTGGTTTCTTTAGAAAGTCTTTTCGGGACCCACAAGCCGGATGGCAAGGGATTGCGAAGATGCCTCGGGAGGATTCGCTCAACAGGGGCCCACGGTCACTCGGGACGTGGTAGGCCTCTGATCTTCGGAGGGATTCCTGCTGGAGGCTAGGACCACACGTGGTCCAAAGCATAAGTTTGTAGAACGTTTTGAAGGGGTTGCACTTGACAATAGTGCACGGTACCCAGGGGTCACGGTTCCTCGTCTTTCTCGGGGTGCACTGGCCTCAGCTTCGCTGGGGACTCACGATGGCCTTTGAGAAGTCAGGAAATCTACTTCTTGGGCTGCAGGGACTGCGGACTCCGGCGGGAGTGGCATAGTTTGCGACCGTCGTTTGTAGTTTTAGGTGCCTGCCAAGCAGGGGAGTCACTCCTTGACTCCAAGGGAGATTCTTCAGTCTTCCAAAGGTAGTGGAATGTCGAAGGTCCGGGATTCTTCTTCAGAGCGTCGTCCAGGGAAATCTAGGTTGCAATGCACAGGTTCCCCCTCTTATACTAAAAGAAAGGGAAGGACTAGCTCTATGACCCCACCTATGGGAGGGTCAGGGGATTGGGTGGTTACACCTACTTCCCTTTGTCCAGTTTCACACCAGAGCAGGGGCAGGTAGCCCCTGAGCCGGTTTGAACTGGGGTATGCACAGAGGAGCCTTCTGCTCCCCCAGTGCAGGACTTCAAAGCACTCTAAGAGTGCACCCACCCAGCCCCAATACACTAAACCCTGTCTGGGAGGTGGTCACACCCCCTTGGGACAGGATATCTATTGTTGGGTGTTGGAAATGGCCCTTTTTGCAGGGTCACCCCTAAACTTTTTGCCTGCCTCCTGTATTTTTGCTGACCTGTTTCTGTTGGTTTTATGACTCTGGGCACTTTACCACTGCTGTTCAGTGCTAAAGTGCATATGCTCTCCCTTGGTAAATATGTCTATGTGAATTGGTATATCCCTGATTGGCTTATTTGGTTTACCTGTTAGTCCCTAGTAGTGTGGCCTGTGTGTGCCCAGGGCTGGTAAACCAAATGCTGCTGGTGGGCATGCAGCGCTGGTTTGCGCCACCCACAGAGGCAGCTTGTAAAGTGTGTCTCAGACCTGCCACTGCAGTGTCTGTGTGCAGTCCAGAACTGCCATCTTGGCTGTGAAGTGCACCCACTTCCCAGCCCCTGAACCTTCCCTTGGCATCCTGTAAGTCGCCCCTAGGGTAGGGTGCATTGTATGTGTAAGGTAGGACATGCCTTGGTGTGTGTAGCATGTCCTGGTAGTGAATTACACCCCATTTCGTTTTTCACTACTGTAAGGCTACCTGTTCCTCATAGGCTAGAATGGGCAGTTTGACTATTACATTCTATAGTCCTAACTGGCCCCAGGAACATGGTAGAAAAACGAATTTAGTATGCCTGAGCTCAGAATATTAAAATACATCTTTTAGTGAAGTTTATTTTTATATTCTGTGTTTGAAAATACCACTTTTAGAAAGTAGGTATTTTCTTGCCTAAGCCTTCCAGTGTGCTCTGCTGTTATGTGTATTGGCTGTCTGGTTTTAGAGGGTCAGGGCAGGCTGAGTCAGACCTGGGTTGACTAGAGAGATCTGCATTTAGAGTGTGGGGAGGGGTGGCTCCTTGACCTGAATAGGGCTGTGCCCGGCAAGGTGAATGCTGGCTCCACCTCCTACTGTGTGTCTGCTAGCAGACCCCCTCTTTCTGAAAGGAAGGATGCAGCCTGGTAAACAAAGTGCTCCAGGCCTGAGCAGAACTGGTTCTGGCTAGGTTCAGTGACTGGTAGCTTCTAAGAACAAAGACTTTTGGGGTATAAATATCTGTGCTCAAACCCCTACATTTTGTATTGCTTTTGGATCTGGAGAGGAAACTCTGTCCGTGCCACTGGAGGAATCTGCAGGAAGTGACTGTCCCTGTGCTTGTGTGTTGTTTCTTGCACTGGCCTGCAGCAGTGACCACTGGACCTTGAAGAAGAGGAAAAGGAACTTTTGAGAGAACTTTTATTTTTGTTACAGCAATTACCCAAGGGCTAGGAAAAGAGCTAGCCTCCTGCTGGAGTCTCAGGCACATCAGACTCCACCACCAACCTCCTGCTTCCTCCCTGCGAGGATTGCTATCTGCTGATGAGGCTCCTGTGAGTTCCAGGGCCTCTAGTTTGCTTCAGAGAAAAGAGTGCTGGAAATCGTCGCTAACGCACGTTTGCGAGCCGCTGCAGCCGAGAGCGCTGGAAAAATCATCGCGCTGGTGCCGCTGGGTGCTCGCAACACGAAACCATCGCTAACGCCCCTTTGCGAGCCGCTGCAGCTGAGACGTGCTGGAAGAATCATCGCGCTGCTGTCGCCGAGCGCTCGCAACCCCCAAAGAAATCATCGCTTCAAGACATCGCTTTGCGGATGCCGTGCGTCCGCCATCTTGATCGCATCGCACCGGATTTCGTCGCTCCCTCGCGGAGCGCCATTTCTTCGCATCGCAACACAATCGTACATGCAACAGGATCGTCGCATCGTCTTCGCCCTCGCGGCAAGGCCTCAGCGCATCGGCGGCCTAGCGTGAAGAAGTTTGTCGCATCGTCTCCGCACGCATCAGCAGATCGGCGCATCATCCTCCCTTGCGGCAAGGATTTTAACGCATCGCCGGCCTCGCGTGAGGAAATTCATCGCTAACACTTCTTTGCGACAGTTTGTTGGTTTTGCTACTGAATACAGGTACTTTGTGAGAGAAAGGGTCGCAGAGACCACTGCTTTGGATTAGAACCTTATTGTTGCAACCTTTGAACGAGAAAGGGGCGCAGAGACCCCTGCTTTGAATTTGAACCTTATTGTTGCAACCTCTGAACGAGAAAGGGGAGCAGAGACCCCTGCTTTGAATTTGAACCTTACTCTTGCAACCTTTGAACTATCTCTGATAGTCCTTCAACAGCTATCCTATTTTTGACAGTATTGTGGCTTTTACAGTTATTGGTCTTGTGATAAATCTGCCTTTATATAAAGATACTTATTTTTTAGAACTACTTGTGTGGTGTCCCTTTGTATTGTTCCTCACTGTGTTACTGTGTATGGTCATAAATGCTTCACACACTGCCTCTGAGATAAGCCTATCTGCTCGTGCTACGTTACCACAGGGTTGAGCAGGGGTATCAAGGAGGGTAGCCCTCTTACTCTGACTTAGGAAGAAGGGTCCCTACTTGGACAGTGGCCAGCCATTGCCAACTAGAGACCCCCATTTCTAACATTGGTGGTCAGCGGTGAGGATCTGGACTTGCATTTATGATCGCATACAGTAATTATAGTGTACACTACTAGTGAGTGCAGACCATAACGTACCACATACATTTTTGAAGTTTTTTTTGGGGTTCTATCTTTGATTGATATTGCCCGTGATTGTTACAATGGGCAAGCCTATGTTTTAATGATATTGCCAGGTGATAGTACCCGCATACATTTTTGAGAATTGTTGGATCCTATATTGTAATTGATATTGCCGGTGATTTTTTACCAGCATACATTTTCTTGAGAAGTTTTCTTCTATCTTTTATTGATATTGCCCGTGATTGTTACAAGGGGCAAGACTATGTTTTATTGATATTGCCAGGTGATAGTACCCGCATAAATTTTTGAGAATTGTTGGATCCTATATTGTAATTGATATTGCCGGTGATTTTTTACCAGCATACATTTTCTTGAGAAGTTTTCTTCTATCTTTTATTGATATTGCCCGTGATTGTTACAATGGGCAAGCCTATTTTTATTGATATTGCCGGTGATAGTACCCGCATACATTTTTGAGAGTTTTTGGATCCTCTATTGTTATTGATATTGCCCGTGATTGTTACAATGGGCAAGCCTATTTTTTATTGATATTGCCGGTGATAGTACCCGCATACATTTTTGAAAGTTTTTGGATCCTATATTGTGATTGATATTGCCGGTGATTTTTTTACCCGCATACATTTTCTTGAGAAGTTTTCTTCTATCTGTATTGATATTGCCCGTGATTGTTACAACGGGCAAGCCTATTTTTTTTTATTATTGATATTGCCAGATATTGCTACAATGGGTCTTGCTGAAATGAGACCTACCTTTTATATAGATGATCTGTTGACCTCCAGTCTAGAGGAGCTAAGGGGGTTCTGTGAGGAGAGGGGCTTAGCAGTGAGTAGGAAGGAGACTCAGCTATCCCTGCAGACATCCCTGAGACTTTGGCAACAAGACAGATGGAGATTCTTGGAGTCCCAGTACACCTACCAAGAGGGTAGTTGGTCTGAGGGTGGCTCTGGAGAGTCTGAAGAGGAGGAAGAAAGTGTTATGGAATATCTCATAGGTGGGGAGTTCCTTGATGAGTCTAGTGCCTATGGTAGTGCCAGATTCCCCTCAGGGTCCCCAGAGGAGTTGGTGGACAGGCGGGAAGGTCCCATAGGTAGGGAGTCCCTTGCTGGATCTAGTGCACAGGGTAGCACCCAATCCCCTTCATGGTCCCCAGAGGAGTTGGGCCGACAGAGGGAGAGGGAGTACCAGCTGGAATTGGAGAGGCTCCAAATAGAGATTGCCCAGCTGGAGGCGCACCTAGCGCAGATAGCAGAAAAGGAGAAGTTAGCTCAAGAGGGTAGGTTACCCCTGGAGCGCAGTTTTAATTGTCTGGATTCCCCAGAGAGGGTGGGGTCCAGTGGTGGCAGCAAAATTGAAGTATATAGTGATGACAGTGTAGTACACCCACCCAGAGATGTAGCACCTGACTTGAAGGAGGGGGTTGATCTACACCAGGGGATTCAAGGATATGAGGTAGCTCCATTAATATGCAGTGTCCCTGAGGTGGATTGGGGAACTAGCGCAGGGGCCCATAGTCCTAGTGAAAGGAGGGATACTCTACCGACTCTGGATGAGAGGTGCAGGGAGAGGGGTTCCCCGTGGTTGAAGTCCTGGTGTATGAGTGTGAGGACCGCCCAGAAGAGTGTGGGTTGAGTGATAGAGACAGTCAGTTAATGTCTCGCCCATTTCAAGAGAGTGGTGTGGGGTACGTGTGTGAGACACTGGATTGTGAGGTAAAGGTTAGCACCTGCGTGGAACTGTGTAATCCAATTGTGGGAGAGCATATTGTGAGTTCCTATTTTCCAGAGCTAAACCAACATGTGTTAGAGTGCGAGTTCTCTGATCCTAGGGAACTTGCGCAGGAGGCAGACCTCTGGGTGAGTACCAGAGGCTCTGTAGAGGCATTAGGGAGTGACCCTAAGAGAAGTGGTTCAGAAGTTTTCCAACCCAGAGTGCTGGGAAAGGTTAGGAGTGTTACAGCTGGGTCCCCTTGTTGTGAGGAGGTTGTAGGGCCTCACATCCTGTCTCGTGGGAGCAGGAGTGAGACTGGGATAGGTCCCGAAGTGCCCCAGCCTCAGTCCCCAGGACTGGATGGTTCCATGAGGGAACACCAGGTGGGGAGCCTAGTCTGTCTGGATGGACCGTCCATTGTGGGGGTACCCCAGTGTTAGGTGAGCTGGGAGTGCCTGTAGTCAGGCCTCCATCAGTTCTTGTGCCTGGCAGTGCCACTTCTAGGGAGAGGGTACAGAAGTCCAGTCCGAGGGATGAAAGGGGGAAAGAGTCCCCAGTGGAAGAACCAGTGGGTCAGGGGCCAGCCAGAAGGGCTGAGCCTCATAGGATTGGCCATGGTAACGCCACTTCTGTCCTGGGGCATCTTCACGCACTGTCAGAGGGACAGGAGGTCGTGAGCTCTGTGCCAGGCAGACTGTCACGCAACACGCTAGGTATGTGTCACCCTCAGGAAGTCCTGGTTGGCCAGGCAGTTGTTCAGCCGCAGGGGTTGGTCCCTGGGTTGGTAAGTCAGGTCCAGGAGTTGTCTGACCTGGAGGGAGGGACAACTGTAAGCAGTGTCCCGACCATTTTTTCCAAGAGCACCACTCCAGGTGGGAGGGTGCAGTATGCTGGAAGGGGGTGCAGAGGGAGGGAGTCCTCGCCTCTGACCCCGGTGCACCCTGAGGGTTTTTTCAGGTTGGTAGGTCAGTTGCAGGGTCCAGGCCCTGAACTGGTGGAGGGGTGTGTTTCCCTTGAGGGGAGCCTGTGTGCTCCCCAGGAAGTCCTGGGTGGCCAGGCGGTTGTTCAACCACAGGGGTTGGTCCCTGGGATGGTAAGTCAGGTCCAGGTGTTGTCTGACCTGGAGGAAGGGACAACTGTAAGCAGTGTCCCGACCATTTTTTTCCCTAAAAGCACCACTCCAGGTGGGAGGGTGCAGTATGCTGGAAGGGGGTGCAGAGGGAGGGAGTCCTCGCCTCTGACCCCAGTACCACCTGAGGGTTTTTCCAGGTTGATGGATCAGTTGCAGGGACAAGGCCCTGAACTAGTGGAAGAGTGTATTTTCCTTGGGGGAATTGGTGTACTCCCCAGAAGTCCTGGGTTGCCAGGCACAGGCCAAGCCTAAGGGTACAGACCCTAGGTTGGGGGGCCAGGTTCAGGGTGTCCCCCTGATCTGGAGAAAGGGGCAACTGCTAACAGTGCCCCTCCCGGTTTGTGTTATGGAGGCACCTCTCCAGGTGGGAGGGTGCCGGGCCCCAGTAAAGGGGGCGGGGAGAGGGCAGCCTCACCCCTGACCTCCGCCCAGTCTAAGGGTACAGACCCTATGCTGGGATACCAGTTGCAGGATAGAACCCCTGAACTGGTGGGTGAATTATGCAGGACACCTGCCTCAGGTGCCCTGACAATTCTGGAGGGGGTACCGCTCCAAGTGGGAGGGTACCGAGCCCCAAAGAGAGGGACCGGGTGTGGGGGAGCCCACCCCAGTCTCTGGCCCCGCCGCTGGGAACAGGCCCAGGGCTGGTGGGTCAGTGTCAGGGTGCGTCACCTGACCTGACAGGAGGGAGAGTGGACAAAAGGTGCCAGACACCTGGGGTTACTGCCCCTCACTCTCTGATGCCACAAAGTTTGAGAGCCCTGAGAGGTATAGGGCTTGGATTTCATCACTGACTACTGTCAGTGGTTACTGGGGCTTGTTGTTTATCTGTTGGGACACACCTGGGGGCCAGTTAAGGTTTGGTGCTGCACAGGTGGTGTCCACAGGTAAGGGGAAGAGTTCCCCATTGGTTGTCTTAGTGAGCCCTGAGAGGTATAAGGCCTGGGTCTCATCCCTGACTACTGTCAGTGGCTACTGTGGCTTATTGTTTATCTGTTGGGACACACCTGGGGGCCAGTTAAGGTTAGGTGCTGCACAAGTGGTGTCCACAGGTGAGGGGCAGAGTTCCCCATTGGTTATATTAGTGGGCCCTGGGAGTGTGGACAGAGGGATCCACCAGGGTTCAGATTGGAGTAGAGCTGGCATATGCCCCTGCAGTTGCGGGCCAGTTCCGTGTTCTATCGCCCGAAGCAGGGAAGCCCATCAAAGTAGTTATTGGTCTACCCTGCGTTTTGGCTGGAAGGGGGTTGTGTTTGAAATGGCCCTTTTTGCAGGGTCACCCCTAATTTTTTTGCCTGCCTCCTGTATTTTTGCTGACCTGTTTCTGTTGGTTTTATGACTCTGGGCACTTTACCACTGCTGTTCAGTGCTAAAGTGCATATGCTCTCCCTTGGTAAATATGTCTATGTGAATTGGTATATCCCTGATTGGCTTATTTGGTTTACCTGTTAGTCCCTAGTAGTGTGGCCTGTGTGTGCCCAGGGCTGGTAAACCAAATGCTGCTGGTGGGCATGCAGCGCTGGTTTGCGCCACCCACAGAAGCAGCTTGTAAAGTGTGTCTCAGACCTGCCACTGCAGTGTCTGTGTGCAGTCCAGAACTGCCATCTTGGCTGTGAAGTGCACCCACTTCCCAGCCCCTGAACCTTCCCTTGGCATCCTGTAAGTCGTCCCTAGGGTAGGGTGCATTGTATGTGTAAGGTAGGACATGCCTTGGTGTGTGTAGCATGTCCTGGTAGTGAATTACACCCCATTTCGTTTTTCACTACTGTAAGGCTACCTGTTCCTCATAGGCTAGAATGGGCAGTTTGACTATTACATTCTATAGTCCTAACTGGCCCCAGGAACATGGTAGAAAAACGAATTTAGTATGCCTGAGCTCAGAATATTAAAATACATCTTTTAGTGAAGTTTATTTTTATATTCTGTGTTTGAAAATACCACTTTTAGAAAGTAGGTATCTTCTTGCCTAAGCCTTCCAGTGTGCTCTGCTGTTATGTGTATTGGCTGTCTGGTTTTAGAGGGTCAGGGCAGGCTGAGTCAGACCTGGGTTGAATAGAGAGATCTGCATTTAGAGTGTGGGGAGGGGTGGCTCCTTGACCTGAATAGGGCTGTGCCCGGCAAGGTGAATGCTGGCTCCACCTCCTACTGTGTGTCTGCTAGCAGACCTCCTCTTTCTGAAAGGAAGGATGCAGCCTGGTAAACAAAGTGCTCCAGGCCTGAGCAGAACTGGTTATGGCTAGGTTCAGTGACTGGTAGCTTCTAAGAACAAAGACTTTTGGGGTATAAATATCTGTGCTCAAACCCCTACATTTTGTATTGCTTTTGGATCTGGAGAGGAAACTCTGTCCGTGCCACTGGAGGAATCTGCAGGAAGTGACTGTCCCTGTGCTTGTGTGTTGTTTCTTGCACTGGCCTGCAGCAGTGACCACTGGACCTTGAAGAAGAGGAAAAGGAACTTTTGAGAGAACTTTTATTTTTGTTACAGCAATTACCCAAGGGCTAGGAAAAGAGCTAGTCTCCTGCTGGAGTCTCAGGCACATCAGACTCCACCACCAACCTCCTGCTTCCTCCCTGCGAGGATTGCTATCTGCTGATGAGGCTCCTGTGAGTTCCAGGGCCTCTAGTTTGCTTCAGAGAAAAGAGTGCTGGAAATCGTCGCTAACGCACGTTTGCGAGCCGCTGCAGCCGAGAGCGCTGGAAAAATCATCGCGCTGCTGCCGCTGGGTGCTCGCAACACGAAACCATCGCTAACGCCCCTTTGCGAGCCGCTGCAGCTGAGACGCGCTGGAAGAATCATCGCGCTGCTGTCGCCGAGCGCTCGCAACCCCCAAAGAAATCATCGCTTCAAGACATCGCTTTGCGGACGCCGTGCGTCCGCCATTTTGATCGCATTGCACCGGATTTCGTCGCTCCCTCGCAAAGCGCCATTTCTTCGCATCGCAACACAATCGCACACGCAACAGGATCGTCGCATCGTCTTCGCCCTCACGGCAAGGCCTCAGCGCATCGGCGGCCTAGCGTGAAGAAGTTTGTCGCATCGTCTCCGCACGCATCAGCAGATCGGCGCATCATCCTCCCTTGCGGCAAGGATTTTAACGCATCTCCGGCCTCGCGTGAGTAAATTCATCGCTAACACTTCTTTGCGACAGTTTGTTGGTTTTGCTACTGAATACAGGTACTTTGTGAGAGAAAGGGTCGCAGAGACCACTGCTTTGGATTAGAACCTTATTGTTGCAACCTTTGAACGAGAAAGGGGCACAGAGACCCCTGCTTTGAATTTGAACCTTATTGTTGCAACCTCTGAACGAGAAAGGGGCGCAGAGACCCCTGCTTTGAATTTGAACCTTACTCTTGCAACCGTTGAACTATCTTTGACAGTCCTTCAACAGCTATCCTATTTTTGACAGTATTGTGGCTTTTACAGTTATTGGTCTTGTGATAAATCTGCCTTTATATTAAGATACTTATTTTTTAGAACTACTTGTGTGGTGTCCCTTTGTAGTGTTCCTCACTGTGTTACTGTGTATGGTCATAAATGCTTCACACACTGCCTCTGAGATAAGCCTATCTGCTCGTGCTACGTTACCACAGGGTTGAGCAGGGGTATCAAGGAGGGTAGCCCTCTTACTCTGACTTAGGAAGAAGGGTCCCTACTTGGACAGTGGCCAGCCATTGCCAACTAGAGACCCCCATTTCTAACATTGGGCTTCCTCCACTGCGAGTGTTGGTCATCAGCAGGAGGGCAGCCCAGTGTCTGTGACTGGTGGCATCCATTTTGTGATGCCAGGGCTCTGCAGGATTCTACCGCGTTTCCACAGCAGGTACATGTCTATCCCTCTAGAAGGGTGGAATGCTACCCCCGCCGCCAGGACTGGCGGGGGTAGTATTCCAAGATGTTTGACACCAAACACGACATGTTTTGATGCAGCCATTCCAAAGTTAGCATTTTACCGCGAGGATATAATGCACTTAAAAGTATATGGTTTAACCGCATCCACAAACAGCCCCAGAGAATGGACTCTGAGAGCTGCAGAGGGGCCCTGCTCAGGCAGAGGCACCCCCTCACACGGAAACTAAGCACCCTGCCCTCAGGATTGATAGGGCCTGCTTTAGGGGTGACTGATAAGTCTCAATGTGTGTGCAGGAGAGATATAGGGGACCTATATCTCAGTGAGGGGTGCTAGCACTTCCTCAACCAGGCTGCAGTAGCAGGCCTGTGGTGTCAGATTTAGTCTGCTTCCCAGGGGTGGCATAATACATGCTGCAGCCCCTGGTAGGCGTGTGAAGTACCTATGCCCTTAGTACCTAAGGTACCATATACTAGGGACTCATAAGGTACCACAGTATCCAATCACTAGTGCACCTAGAGTGCACTCCAAGTCGTTTAGAGAGAACAGAGAGGCTGGGGCCCTGATTAGCAGGGACCCAGCCAGACTATAGCCAGAAACCAGTGTAAACATCAGGAAAAAAAGTGGGGGCAACATAAGAGGCAGATCCTACTCTCCTACACAAGCCCCCCAAACGCAGGGACACTAAACTAACCTTGACCAGTTGAGTCTTCGTGTTCAAAGTGGAAATACCTTGAGAGTCCATCTGCATTGGCATGTTGGGTCCCAGGTCTATGTTCCACTGTATAGTCCATCCCCTGTAGGGAAATAGACCACCTCAAAAGTTTTGGGTTTTCACCTTTCATCTGTTTAAGCCATAGGAGGGGCTTGTGGTCAGTCTGAACTATGAAGTGAGTGCCAAACAAGTATGGCCTCAGCTTCTTCAGGGCCCACACCACAGCAAAGGCCTCCCTCTCTATAGCTGACCAACGTTTCTCTCTAGGGGTCAGCCTTCTGCTAATAAAAGCTACTGGCTGGTCTTGACCTTCATCATTCAGTTGAGACAGTACAGCTCCCACACCCAGCTCAGAAGCATCTGTTTGGACAATGAACTTTTTGGTGTAGTCTGGACTCTGTAAGATGGGGGCAGTGCACATGGCCTGCTTTAGGTCTTCAAATGCCTTCTGACAGCTAGCTGTCCACTGAACCTTTTTGGCATTTTCTTTGAGGTCAGATCATTCAAGGGGGTCACTATAGATCCATATCCCTTGACAAACCTCCTATAGTACCCAGTCAGGCCTAAGAAGGCTCTCACCTGTGTCTGGGTGGTTGGAGCAACCCATTCCATTATGGTTTGGATTTTGCTCTGTAAAGGCTGAACCTGGCCTCCACCCACAAGGTGGCCCAGGTACACAACCTGACTCTGCCCTATCTGGCACTTAGTGGCCTTGATAGTGAGGCCTGCTTTCTGCAGGGCCTCCAAAACATTCCTGAGGTGGACCAGGTGATCCTGCCAGGAGGAACTAAAGACAGCAATATCATCTAGATAAGCTGAGAAATAAGTTTCCATCCCTGTCAGAACTTTATTCACCAACCTCTGAAAAGTGGCAGGTGCATTTTTCAATCCAAAGGGCATCACCACAAAGTGGTAGTGCCCACCAGGGGTCGAAAATGCTGTTTTGGCTTTTGCATCATCAGCTAACCTGATCTGCCAGTAGCCAGCTGTCAGGTCAAACGTGCTTAGATACTTGGCTGAGGCCAAAGTATCAATCAGCTCATCTGCCCTTGGTATGGGATAGGCATCAGTCCTAGTGACTGCATTGAGGCCTCTGTAGTCTACACAAAACCTCATTTCTTTCTTACCACCCTGGGTATGAGGCTTGGGTACCAGGACTACTGGGCTAGCCCAAGGGCTATCTGAAGGCTCAATTACACCTAGCTCCAACATTTTCTGGACTTCAGTCCTGATACAGTCCCTGACATGGTCAGGTTGCCTGTAGATTTTATTCTTGACAGGCAGACTGTCTCCAGTGTCCACCTCATGGGTGCACCAGGAAGTCTGACTAGGGGTCAGGCTAAGCATATGTCTATACTGTTGCAGAACTTGTCTGCACTCAGTTTGCTGATGGTCAGTGAGGCTGCTTGCCAAAGCAACACCATCTACTGACCCATCATCAGGGTTCTGAGAGAGCAGGTCAGGGAGAGGGTCACTCTCCTCCTCCTGTTCCTCATCAGTTGCCATGAGCAAGCCCATGTCAGCCCTGTCAACATATGGCTTTAATCGGTTGACATGGAGCACCCTCAGGGGGCTCCTGGGAGTTCCAAGATTCACCAGGTAGGTGACTTTCCCTTCTGTTCAACTATTGTATGGGGGCCACTCCACTTGTCCTGGAGGGCTGCTGGGGCCACAGGCTCCAATACCCACACCTTCTGTCCTGGCTGGTATACAGTCAGTAGAGCCTTTTGGTCATGCCAAGCTTTTTGTAATTCTTGGCTGGCCTCCAGGTTTTTGGTTGCATTTTTCATGTACTCAGCCTTCCGGGAGCGGAGACCAAGTACATAGTCCATCACATCTTGTTTGGGGGGCTTGAGAGGTAACTCCCAGCCCTCTTTTACCAAACACAGTGGACCTCTCACAGGATGCCCAAACAGAAGCTCAAATGGGCTGTAGCCAACACCCTTCTGTGGAACCTCTCTGTATGCAAACAACAGGCAAGGAAGAAGAAGGTCCCATTTCCGCCTAAGCTTCTCTGGGAGTCCTTTAATCATTCCTTTCAAGGTTTTGTTGAAGCGTTCAACTAAACCATTGCATTGTGGGTGATAGGGGGTGGTGAACTTATAAGTTACACCACACTCCTTCCACATTGCCTTCAGATATCCTGACATGAAGTTGGTACCTCTGTCAGAAATGACCTCCTTTGGGAAACCCACTCTGGAGAAGACTCCAATGAGGGCTCTTGCCACCACAGGGGCTGTGGTGGTCCTCAGGGGAATTGCTTCTGGGTACCTGGTGGCATGATCCACTACCACCAGGATAAACCTGTGCCCAGATGCAGTTTGAGGGTCAAGGGGACCAACAATGTCAATCCCTACCCTTTCAAAGGGTACCCCCACCACAGGTAGTGGTATCAGGGGGGCCTTTGTTGTGCCACCTGCCTTACCACTGGCTTGGCATGTGACACAGGAGTGGCAAAACTCCTTAGTGTCCTCTGACATATGTGGCCAATGAAAATGTGGAACAAGCCTGTCCCAAGTCTTGTTTTGGCCCAAGTGTCCTGCTAAAGGGATGTCATGTGCTAGGGTCAAGAGGAACCCCCTAAACTTCTGAGGTATTACCATCCTCCTGGTGGCTCCAGGGGCTGGATCTCTACCCTCAGAATATAGGAGTCCCTCATCCCAATAAACTTTATGGGACCCACTAGCACTCCCAGCAGCCTCAGCAGCAGCCTGCTGTCTGAGGGGTTCAAGAGAGGGGCAGCACTGTTGCTCCTTACTCAGATCTTCCCTAGAAGGGCCCCCTGCCCCCAAGAACTCAACCTGATCAGGCTCAAGTCCCTCTGGGGCAGTTCCTTCTTCAGGATCTGCTTCACCTCCCTCTGGGGATGAATCTGGGATCTGAGACAGAGGGGAAGGCACTGCCTTTACCCTACTGCTCCTCCTCTTGGGAAGCATCTGGTCCATTGTTCCAGGATCCAGAGCTGGTTCAGTGTTATGCATTCTTGCTTGTGACCTGGTCACAGCAAATACCTCTGCAGGGATGCCCAACATCTCAGCATGAGTCCATAACTCTACTTCAGACCAGGCTGAAGTCTCTAGATCATTGCCCAATAGACATTCGACAGGGAGGTCTGCACTGACTACAACCTTCTTGAGGCCAGTTACCCCTCCCCAGGAGAAATTCACAACTGCCAGACTATGGTTGGTCCTGACATTGCTTGCATTGGTCACCTGGTACATTTCGCCCAGGATGATCTGTCCAGGGTCCACAAGATCCTCTGCCACCATGGTGACACTAGCACCTGTGTCCCTAAATGCCAAAGCCTGTTTGCCATTTATTACAGGCTGCTGTTTGTATTTGCCCAGATTACTGGGACTTACTAGGAAGGACATATTAAGGTCTCCCTCACAAATCAGCATTGCCTGAGTGGGCACTCTGACTAGGTCAGAGTCCACTTCAGAACCCAGGGTCAACCCTACTACACCCTTATTCTGTGTACCACCTCCACCAGTAGGTGAGCTAGGGGGAACAGTTGCCTTAGGGGCAGGAGTGGTGGTGGTTTGGTCTTTGGACTTGTTACAATCAGAAGTCCAGTGCTCTTTCTGTTTACAGAATTTGCACCATGGCTTCTTTTGGCCTTTTCCCTTGTTGGATTGTGACTCCCCACCAGATGCAGATTTTTGGGGCCCTTGTGAAGACTTCTGGTCTTTTGACTTATCCCCACCTTTCTCAGAGCCCTTAGGATCTTGCTTCTTGGTGTCACCCCCTTGGTTCTGGGGTTTCTGCCTCACCCTGGTTCTGACCCATTTGTCTGCCTTCTTTCCCAATTCTTGGGGAGAGGTCAGATCTGAGTCCACCAGGTATTGATGCAACAACTGGTTCTGGCAATTATTAAGGATCTGTTCTCTCATCATCAGATTATACAATCCCTTGAAATCAGTAACCCTACTGCCAACCAGCCAACCCTCCAGAGCCTTGGTTGCACAATCAACAAAGTCAGTCCAGTCCTGAGTCTGTGCCTTCTGGGTGTCTCTGAACTTCAACCTGTACTGCTCAGTGGTTAAGCCAAACCCATCTATCAGTGCACTCTTCAGGACTTCATAATTATCAGCATCCTCTTCTCTAACAGTGAGGAGCTTGTCTCTACCTTTGTCTGAAAAGGAGAGCCACAAGATTGCTGCCCACTGCTTTTGGGGGACCCTCTGTACTCTACAGGCCCTTTCCATAGCAGTTATCCACTTGTGGATATCATCCCCACTCTGGTAGGGAGGAACAACCTTGCTCAGGTTCCTATGGTCTGGAATAGATTATCTGCCTCTAGGGACACTGTTGCTGCCACCAAGGGGTTCTAACCCTCTCTTCTAGAAGCTCTCTGGATCTCCAGGGCTTCTCTATCCAGTGCCAACTGCTTGGTTCTGAGGGCAACTCTTGCTTCCTCATACTGCAGCAGTTTGCACATTCTTTCAGAGGAGGTCTCTCTTATGGGAAAGTATGAGTTCCTCTGGTGGACAAATTCTCTGCCAGAGTGATAAGAGTGGTCAGATTCCCTGGAAGGGGACCTATGCCTCTCCTCCACTCTGTCAGCTCTCTTAGGGAGAATTCCTCTGTCCTTTTCAGGCCCCTTGAGGCCTGGCCCTTCAATCACAGAGTCTTGGTCATTCTGATTTTCATCATCTGACCCAGATACTGTAATTGACCCACTCACTGATTCAGACCCATTAGCTCCTAGAGCCAATCTAAGATCATCTGCTGTCAGCAGATCTATCAGGTGTAGGGTGGAGGGACTCTGTCCTAGCTTCAGGTGTCTTTCAACACACATGGCTCTCAAGTCAGGGAAAGCCATGTCCTTATACTGAGGCTGAGTGGATCCACTGGTTCCACCCTTTAAGGACATTCTAGTGTTGTGCAGTGTTGTACTACCTACACTAGTTTGTGGCCTACTGATACTAGCTTGAGCTGTAGAAAGGGTGTGCTATCCCTTGGCACACAGCTCTAAGTTCAGTAGAACTTATTGATACTAAGCTTGACTTTATATGTACCTTAAGTACCTATAGTGGTTTTCAGTTAGTAATTCAAATAGAGATTTTCTGGTAAAACAATAGCAAGCTGGAATCCCACACGCTGCCCACCAATGTGAGAAGTTGGCCTGGTATATGCTGTTCACTAATTAAAGTGGACACCTTGCACCAGAACAATTCGACTCTTATGGTAGATAGGTTTAAGACAACCTTTATAGAAAGCTATCCTAGTGGTAGCTGTGGAGCGCAGCCTTCAGGCTAAGTCTTGAAGGAATGTAAAGCAGCTTGTTTTACCACACAATCTCTTGAATCACCAAATGAAAAGACACCACACAGGTATATATATCAAATATATATGTATTTATTAATAAACACTCTCTACTAATCTCTTTATGAGATTAGAAGTCAGGAACATATGTACAAGTCAAATGTTATCAAAATAAGTTTAGCACAATCTAATATCACAATCTTAGTTTGGCTAGACCTAGGTCTAGGGCATCTAGAATCGAGGGACCCCCAAGAACCACCCCAGGTAGTTATAGGAGACCCACAGGGGACGGACGCGGTGTCCTGGCACCGGTGCGAGTCCTGTACGAGTCTATGCGCACAGACGCGATTGAGATTTCAATGTTAAAGGTCCCTTGCGTGTTCGAGGCGAACACACCGATCGGTCCTTGTACGAGTCGAAGGACGCGGTTACAGATAGAGTTGCAAGGGAGATGGACGCGCTGTGTCTAACACAGACGCGAACCTTGTGCGAGTCAGTGCAATGGAGATCTCAATGTTACAGGCCCCTTGTGTTCGAGGCGAACACCGATCGGACTCAGTACGAGTCGAAGGACACAGTTCTAGATATTGATACAAAGGAGATGAACGCGGTGTGTCTAACACAGACGCGAACCCTGTACGAGTCAGCGCAATTGTCACACTTAGAAAATAAGAGTTTTAGGGCACTTCGAGGGAAGCTACAAGCAAGTCACTTACAGGGTAAGTAGTTCTAGGGCCCACACCCACAGGAGCACCGTAGTGCTGGTTACCTCACCCAGGGGAGCCGGTTGCATAGGTGTCCTTTGGTGTCGGGTCGCGGCGTCGTTTTCAATGGGAGCCAGTGAAGACTTGCTGCTTGCGGCGACAGGAGAAGTGTCCGGAGGAATCCAAGCCTGGATTCGGAAGATGGAGGACCTGAAAGCAGAGGGGACAGTGTTCAAAGTCACTTGGCAGTGACTCGGGGCAAGGAAGATGGATGCCCAACGTCGTCGCAAGATTCAGGTCGTTCGCAGTTGCCTTGACTCTTCAGCCACGAGGTCCAGGAGGCGTCGATGACAACCAGGAGCTGGATTCGGCGTATCCCACGATGTCTGCAGCTTACTGCGGTGTCGGCGACTCGATTGGAGCCAACAAGCCTTGGTAACAGCAAGTCTTGGGGAAAGTGTAAAGAGGCAATGGCGCAGACCAGCAAGGTCTTTGGGACTCACCCAGCAAGGGTAAGTCAGGGCAGGCCTAAAGCAATCAGGGGAGCCCTTTGGTTTCTTTAGAAAGTCTTCTGGGGACCCACAAGCCGGCTGGCAAGGGATCGCGAAGATGCCTCGGGAGGATTCGCTCAACAGGGGCCCACGGTCACTCGGGACGTGGTAGGCCTCTGATCTTCGGAGGAATTCCTGATGGAGGCTAGGACCACACGTGGTCCAAAGCACAAGTTCGTAGAATGTTGTGAAGGGGTTGCACTTGACAATAGTGCACGGTACTCAGGGGTCATGGTTCCTCATCACTCTCGGAGTCCACTGGCCTTAGCTTCGCTGGGGACTCACGATGGCCTTTGAGAAGTCAGGAAATCTACTTCTTGGGCTGCAGGGACTGCGGACTCCGGCTGGAGTGGCGTAGTTTGTGACTGTTGTTTGTAGTTTTAGGTGCCTGCTAAGCAGGGGAGTCACTCCTTGACTCCAAGGGAGATTCTTCAGTCTTCCAAAGGTAGTGGAACGTCGAAGGTCCGGGATTCTTCTTCAGAGCGTCATCCAGGGAAATCTAGGTTGCAATGCACAGGTTCCCCCTCTTATACTAAAAGAAAGGGAGGGACTAGCTCTATGACCCCACCTATGGGAGGGTCAGGGGAGTGGGTGGTTACACCTACTTCCCTTTGTCCAGTTTCGCACCAGAGTAGGGGCAGGTAGCCCCTGAGCCGGTTTGAACTGGGGTATGCACAGAGGAGCCTTCTGCTCCCCCAGTGCAGGACTTCAAAGCACTCTAAGAGTGCACCCACCCAGCCCCAATACACTAAACCCTGTCTGGGAGGTGGTCACACCCCCTTGGGACAGGATATCTATTGTTGGGCTTCCTCCACTGCGAGTGTTGGTCATCAGCAGGAGGGCAGCCCAGTGTCTGTGACTGGTGGCATCCATTTTGTGATGCCAGGGCTCTGCAGGATTCTACCGCGTTTCCACAGCAGGTACATGTCTATCCCTCTAGAAGGGTGGAATGCTACTCCCGCCGCCAGGACTGGCGGGGGGTAGTAATCCAAGATGTTTGACACCAAACACGACATGTTTTGATGCAGCCATTCCAAAGTTAGCATTTTACCGCGAGGATATAATGCACTTAAAAGTATATGGTTTAACCACATCCACAAACAGCCCCAGAGAATGGACTCTGAGAGCTGCAGAGGGGCCCTGCTCAGGCAGAGGCACCCCCTCACACGGAAACTAAGCACCCTGCCCTCAGGAATGATAGGGCCTGCTTTAGGGGTGACTGATAAGTCTCAATGTGTGTGCAGGTGAGATATAGGGGACCTATATCTCAGTGAGGGGTGCTAGCACTTCCTCGCCCAGGCTGTAGTAGCAGGCCTGTGGTGTCAGATTTAGTCTGCTTCCCAGGGGTGGCATAATACATGCTGCAGCCCCTGGTAGGCCTGTGAAGTACCTATGCCCTTAGTACCTAAGGTACCATATACTAGGGACTCATAAGGTACCACAGTATCCAATCACTAGTGCACCTAGAGTGCACTCCAAGTCGTTTAGAGAGAACAGAGAGGCTGGGGCCCTGATTAGCAGGGACCCAGCCAGACTATAGCCAGAAACCAGTGTAAACATCAGAAAAAAAAGTGGGGGCAACATAAGAGGCAGATCCTACTCTCCTACACCTATTTACTAATGTCTTTTAAAATCGTGTTATAAAAGCATAGTTTGGTACCATGTATAACTTAATTGTCATGAAGTGGGTGCAACCTTCACCCCATCCTCATTTCTCTTTGAATGGATTTAATTTCCGTCTGCATATCCCTCACAAAATAACCCCAAGGCACCTTCTCTTAAGATCTGTGTTGGTTTAAGTTTTTATGAGAATAAGGACAGATACATTAGTCTCTCTCCCTCCATGTTGTAAATCAAATACTGGTATGACATGCTGTCATCACAAATGCAAGCATTTTTATATTTTTGAATTAATTATATCACTGAAAATCCTGCTCCTTGTGGGAGTTGTTTGATGGAAAACCTGAACATGGCAGGTGGCAGTCTAATTGTATTGGGGGGCGGGGGGCTTTGCCGTAACTAGCGGGGGGGGCTAAGGTTTTGCTACACCACTGGGCCTGCCGCCAACCCGCAGGGTGCCACTTTGCCCCAGATGATGAGGAGCGAGCCTGATAGAACCCCTAAACCCTACACATCCCTGCGGCCATAGAGCGTGCCGTACCCTCCCGTAGGATAAGCACACAACCGTATTCACTGCTGAACCTGTGCAGTGCTGACCACCTCGAGGGCTCCCATACAGCACACCACTCAGGCGCGTGCTTACTGGTCACCGAGGAGGCAGTAATCTGGTGCCCGAGGCCTCGAGCTGGAGTTGCTTCGTTCTTCAGTATTTAATTTAAAGTAAGTTAATTAATTTAAAGTTCATGCGCTGTGTGCTACAGGGGACGACAAGAACAGCTTCTGATGAGGTGCTGGCATTGTGAATGAACTATGGTTGTTGCCTTGTGTCACTGCTCCCCAGCTGTACACTGTTCAACCCAGTATCACGAAGAATTATGATATGAATGCTATGATGAATGAATTCTTGGCTTGCTTTGCCCATCCCGTGGCAGTCTAGTGTTTAGCCCAGAAGCTTATGACGTGAGGCACTATCATGACGCTTGATGCTACATACAATTAATGATGTCTTGCCTGCCCGTGCAGCCTCGGTCCCTCCTCCTAGACTGTTAGTCTTTAACTCAAAAACAGCTGAAATGCTGTGTTGTCATGATCCATGACACTTGATGAAATAAATCTTACCTGGTTGTGCTTCATGACCGGCTCATCGCTGGAGATGGCATGTTTGACTTAAGAATATCTACTCAGTACTGCTTTCCTCTCTACTCCTAGACCCTGTTGGACCTGGCCATCCCTACAGGGTCACCCCAGATTTTTGCTTTCCTCTGCCTTCCTTTGCTGAACCCATTTTTGTTGGATTTTAGGACCCTTTGTACGTTTTCCCTGCTAATAAGTAGTAAAGTGTTTGTGCTCTCCCTTGAAAACATGGCATCATTGGCTTGCATCTGATTGATATTTTTAATTTCCCTGGTATATGGTACTGCATGTACCCAGGGTCTGTAAACTAACTGCTACTAGTGGGCTGCAACGCATTGTGCGACTCACTAAAGTAGCCTTTTTAAACCTGTCTCAGGCCTGCCACTTCAGCCTGTCATGCAGTTTTAACCTACCATTTTGACCAGGCAAAATAAACCTTTTGCCCGGCCTCAACTTTCCTTTTTAATACTCATAAGGCACCCCTAGAGTATGCCCTAATGATTATAGGGCAGGGTGCATGCTATTTACAGTGTCAAAGGTGGCCAAGAAGTCTAGCAGCATTAATAGTGCTGCAGACTCCCCGTCCTCTCTATGAACCACAAGTGCTGTTGCCATGTCCTGATGAGGGTGGAATCCAGACTACAGGCCACCTAAGCAATAATGTTCTTCTAACTCCTCAGCCAGTTTTCTGATGATCACCTTTTTCTATATTTCAGCCAGGAAAAGGACACCTACGATGGGTCTGCAGCTTGCTAGCTCGCTGTGTTAGCTGGGTCTAATGACCTTCTAACAACCCGGATCATTACTTGCTTAATGTTCTCAAATTACATTCTCAATCTGAGTCACTGTCACCTTGATGAATAAAAAGCCTGGAACCAGAGATGTTAAAGTAAGTATGAGTCACAATCCAGGCCGTGGTCCGAGGAAAGAGCGGGAGGTACAGTGTCACACACTTCTCTAACTTGATCTGGTGTAATCCTCTCTTGGAAATGACAGATTTTATCTATGAATAAATCTCAACAGTACCATCAGCAACACCTCCTTGCAAGGGGTTGGTAGACTCATTAAATCAGGATTGATTCATTTTCATCAAGATTCTAAAAATCATATGGTTGCCCTTTTTGGTTAATAGAGTAATTTAATATTGGGACATTACCAGTTCAATAGCCCATGTATAAGTAATTCTCGGGAGGCTGACATCTTCTTTCATGAGCTCCAGTTTTGACTTACACCATTTCCTGGCAAATGTCTGTAACAGTGAGTTCAGCTGTCTAAGATGGTTACGTTACCATGGTTGGGATGGGTGAGCCTTTCCAACCACCATTTACTCACCCATTCATGCATTTCCATCTAGGTACTCATATATTTGTCAGTCCACTCAGGCACTCAATCACTCATACACATTCTTCCAACCATTGAGGCATTTTCACATTCAATAATTCACCCATCGCACATGCACACCAACTAGCCATTCGAATAAAAAGTACTGTACATAAAAGCCAGACCTACTGCATTATCCAATGTTTTTTTAAATTATTTTAAAACATTTTTCTGTTTTTTTGTGTGTCTGATTTATATGGTACAACAAGAAGAATTTAGGGACACTGCACAGGAGCATGCTTGAAACAAACAGAATGCCTGTCCGAATATATTTTTGTGTTTGCTCATTTCATTTGTGTCATGGTGTATGGGAGCATTCACAAGCAGGCAAAATCACTCAGTAACATGAATTAGGTGCTTCCTAATTCATGCAGGAAAGTTTCTTGCTCTGAAATTTAACAGTGACGCATTTTGCTTCTGTTAACAAACTTAGGGCCTCATTTACGAGGCCCCTGCGCTGCCGGAACATCACTTTTAATGATGCTCCGGTGGCGCACATTGCAGTGCCATATCTACAAGGCTGCGTAAAGCCACCCTGCGTGGATTTTCATGGTCTTGCAGATATAGGGCCTCATTTACAAC
This sequence comes from Calotriton arnoldi, assembly GCA_963921515.1. Classification (NCBI taxonomy): domain Eukaryota; kingdom Metazoa; phylum Chordata; class Amphibia; order Caudata; family Salamandridae; genus Calotriton; species Calotriton arnoldi. Next base: position 274,659 of record CAWUFW010004979.1, on the reverse strand, counting down.
TCCCTGAGTTGCTGGAATGTCCCTTTTAAGGACGCTCCAGCGACACACATTGCAGTGCCATATCTACAAGGGCATGTAAAGCCTCCCTGTGTGGCTTTTTATGGCCTTGTAGATATGGGGCCTCATTTACGAGGTGCTGCGCTGCTGGAACGTCACTTTTAATGATGCTCTGGCAGCATACATTGCAGTGCCATATCTACAAGGCCACATAAAGTCACCCTGCGTGGCTTTTCATTGCCTTGTAGATATAGTGTGAGGCAACGCAGCGCAAGTCTCTGCGTTGCCTCACACTGTGATGGGAAGGTGTGCCATGAGCGTTACAGTGGGTGTTCCTACGTAGCACCCATAGCATTTGACACATTCCCAGATTTACAATGTTCTGTGAACCTGCTAAAGCGTCAAAAGCCAACGCTTCCCTAGGGGAGGCGCAATGAGGAGAAATAACTTTATTTCTCCTTGTTTTTTCCTCTTTCATGGAAGGAGGAAATCTCCTCCATTGATTGTTGTGCCTTCCTGAACAAAAACAATAATTCCCAGAATGCAGACACCTTGCACCAAGGTGCAAGGGTGCCTGCATTGGTGCATGGCAGTCTATTGAGTGCCAGCGCAGGGAAAGTGTACAGGAATGCACTGTATCTGATAGATATGGCGTATTCCTGCCAGTGGTGTAGCAATGCGGTCCGCCTCGGGCAGCACAAGTTTTGGGGGCAGCGCACCACCCCCCCCTTACATGACTTTGCCGCAGGGGCGGCAAACGCAGAAATCATTGCCAGCACCCCTCCCCCAAACCCCCCTACTCTTCAGCGCGGCCGCAGGGTGGGAAAGGCAGAGACTGCCACTGGCAGCAAGCAAAGTGCCTAGCTACGCCACTGATTCCTGCTCTTTTCTATTGCCATAGGGCAGCGCAGCAGGAAGGCTTGAGGAGTTCGGCAAAAGATTGTAAGTGAGGCCCCCAGTTTGGACCAAGGACATGATCAACAATAGCATTTTCTGAGTGAATGCAAGACTAATAATTGAATCCGTCTGCTGGCAGGCGAAAAACTATTTGGAAAAGTATTTCTTCTGACGTCTGACAGTCGAGTCAAGAACACTCCTCGACTGAACTTATTTCACATGAATTTGAAAGCTCTGAAAACAAACTGAAAAACTAGACATGACCCAGAGATACGTAAAACGGTTATTTGTCCCACAGTAATTTATTTATGTCTTTTTTAAAGCGGGTACTGGGCCAATTTATTCTCAGAGCCCTGCATGTAAGAGATGGCTACTGTTCAACTACGCATGCAAAGAAAGGCGGGACACCATACACTAAATCTGACTATGCATGAGTCAAAAAACACATATTTTGTGTATAGCTCCATATCTCCTAGTAGGAAGCCAATGTCAAGGCAACAGGGCTGCGATATCACAGTAGCACACACTAAAAATGTTTGCACACTGCTGGGATATTACTGCAGTGTATATTCAAGCTCCTCCTGTGTAGGATCGTATCGCATAGAGGGAGCTTTGCAAGTGCGAATTTAGGACACGGTCTCGACCACTCTTGTGGGCTGGCTGGTGTCTCAAATAGTTGAAGAGCAGGAGCAGCGCTATTTTACCACTTCAGACAGTGGTAAATGATTGTTTGTCATAGGAACTTTAAAAGCATGTTGCTGTATTTGTCTAGAAACGTAGCAGCATTTGTTGAAATCTTTGATAAACCACAGAACATAGCACAATATCATACATAAAACAACATTACAGCTCAATCAAAACACTACATAGCACACAACAATCAAAACATCATACAACAGCACAACCACAATACAACACAACATCAAGATGCAATAAAGTAGCACACAAACACAGCAATATGTAAAACCACAAATGCATTGCCACTGCAACAAAATGCATCTAAACAAATATGCATAAACGTTGTTGTCAAACATTACCACCTCCAGAACCTGCTCTTTCATAATATGATGGTAAAAGGTGCTTGCACCAAGAACTGTCTTAACTTCCCACCAAGGACATGAAACAGCACCTGCCGGATGACTCGTGATCCTGCCCCAGAGGTTTCTGAGTCCCCCCCCCCTCTCTTAGATATCAGCAGACCTAAGAGACAAGAGAGAAGGGCATCGAATAGCAAGGGATGTTGCAATGCTTACCATGGTTGCACGCCTTGAAGGTAGGCTTGTGTCCATGTATTTTTCAATCAATATCAGCGTACTAAATCATTCCTATTAAATTATTGCCAGATTTCATTATTTTTTTCATTTTTACTTCCTGTAAACTAGAACCCTATGTCTTTTTATGATGATAATTGTTACCGTACCTTAGAAACGTTCTGAGCAACACACCATCAGTATACAAATCAAACCCATATTGCAAATCTATCATAAACTCCTTAAAAAAGTCCTGCATCTATATATTATACAATCAGTAGCCATGTGCTAATTCATTTCTGCAGACTTATAGCCAAATTGTGTTATCCCTTTTAATTAACTTTCTGCAACATGGGACCCTGAAAAGGGAAGTAATCGTTCTCGGTAATAGTAGTGTTCTATTATCTGTTGATAGATTAGCCTGAGGGAATCAAACTACTGCAGACTAAATCATCCCAAAAGAGCCATATATGGATGTCAATGGATGTCCAGCTTCAGTGTGTTGAATGGAATGCTTTTCACAGTGTGCAGCATTAGTGTATTTACTCTCACTCACAGTCATGTGCATTAAGGGGTTGTACTTCAGCAATGGCAGCAGTGGGGTTTCTACTATGACTGTATCACTGACCAATTTAGAGGCACACTGATGGTAGCACGTGCAAGTTTTGTTACACTTCAAACAACCATGCGATAACATATTACAAATGAACAAATACAATGTCTCTGTGTATGCAAGCTTTCAAATTCTCACTGTTTTTTCCTGGCATTGTTCTCAATTAGTAATGTCTATCTTACTTTCTTTTACAGGTGAGCGTAAGGTCCAACACCCAGGTAACTGCTACTTAAATGCACAAATGCTACTCTGTTACCGACATTCGTTGACTCTTGTTTAACTGCCTTTTTTCCGTCTTTAGGCTGGCAAGCCCCAAGGATTGAAGATCCGATGCTAGATGTGAGATGCAGAAGATAGCTTTAGCACCTACTCCCTAGCTGCCAGCTGCAGTAGTTGCAAGTCTCGTGAGAGTTCAGAGTCTAGATTCTTCTCCTGTTTCGAGGCTGCATCTGGACTAACAGAGCTGCCCCAAACAAAGAGCTGGTCTGTGTTTCAGCCTCTGTGGTCAACATCTTGTGTGGGGGTCACATTCCAGGGAGGAAGTATTTTGGGGTGTTTCCCTGCTAGGTCAGTAAGTTGGGCGTGCAGTCTCAACATGATATTCTGATAGCGTACCTTATGACATAAGTTCAGATGCATTCTCCTCATACCTTAACCCAATCCATAACTGGATAGCGTACAACAATCTGAATTTTCGCAATAACAAGACAGAAATAACCCTACCACTTGCATTTCAGCTTGAATAATTGCCTTCCTGTAGCGAGACTCGCCAAGGCAGTGCCTGCACCAGTAAAACCTTTCTTTCTTCTTGATGTTATACTAAAAGCTTCAGCCTAAGGGGCCGATTCCGATTCAGGCCGGAAATCTCTCCGACCGAGCCGGACCCGGAGAGATTTCCGACCGAATCGGACCCTAGCAGTCCGACCGAACGAGTACGATGCGTTCGCATGCTATCGGACTCGATTCGGTCGGACTCCCATTGAAGTCAATGGGAGCCGGTCGTCACAACGCGTGCGCGGGCTCCCATTGACTCAATGGGTGCGAGGCGAACAAGGGCGCCCCTACAGCGGGTACGCATCGAAGCGGGTCGCGCCGTACATGCACAAAGTAGGGGGACCCATGGGTCCCCCTGTGTGCGACTCGCGCGGCTAGGCGTACAGGGGGGTCCGACACGGACCCCCAAAGTGCGGCTCCGACTGCTCTTTCGAGCCGGACGGCGCGAGTCGGTCGGACTGCTCGCGGCACGCATCGTACTTACCCGGCCGGGAACGTCTCCATTGCGCGGTGCGAAGTCGTGTCCGTGCGAGTCGGTCGGAGCGGTTGGGTCCCGCGAACGAGTCGGTCGGCGATTTCGCGTACGCTCGCATCGTACTCGCTCGCCCGGACGCACGTCCGACTCGGTCGGGAAACAGGGCTCCGAATCGGATCCGGTAATGCCGAGTCCGATTCGGAGCCCTACCGGCCGAGATCGGAATCGACCCCATAGTCTCTAAACAACTAATTCAAGTCGTCAAGAACTGCAACTATCATTCTTGTTTGGCCTGAAAGGTTTTTTCTCTACTTATTATGTATCTAGTGGCACTCTTATTTGACTAGTTATTCTAGTTTCCCATTAGCACTGATCATCAAGTACATTATCCGGATATTTTATACAGTTGCAGGTGTTGTTTCAAGGAGAAAAGGCGCTCCAGTGTTCTTAATGCAACGGTGAGCATTGCTGGTTCTTTGTATCAGAAATGTCTGCTTGTTTCAACAAAACACATTATCATTTGAAAAGGTCACAGATTTAGGCCACAATTTTGAGACACTGCTGGCACATTTTTTTTCCAGCAGAGATTGTGCACACTCCTATCTAATGCACTTTTGAAGCTTAAATAATCTTGAAAATGAATACTTCTGGTTAATATTAAGAATGCTGGTAATAAATTCAAATTGTATTCCATGAACATGTCAGCAAATTGATTTTTATCACAAATAGGTTAGTAGCCATTTGCTTTCAGCTGTTTATGCCTCATAAAATATTTGTGAACATACAGATGACTCATTGTGAATGAATGAATGATAGAAATTTATAGAGCGCATGGTTACTCGAAAGAGTGTCCTGGCGCTGAAAAAAGTCTCCCCCCAATCAGCCCGCTACCCTTTAGTTGCAGAAGAGCCAAGTTTTCAACTGTTTTTTTAAAACTGTCAGGTCGTTTATAGATCTGAGAGTCACAGGGAACAGGGTCCAGGCCTGGGCTCCCATAAACTTGAAAGATCTGCCCCCAGAGTGGGCACGGCATATCCGAGGGACCGAAGCCAGGCCTTTTGAGGAGGACCTCAGTGTTCTAGAAGGTGTATGGAAGGTCATCCTCTTCCTAAAATAACCTGCACCTGTACCTTGTAATGCTTTGAAAAACAGCACTAGCGCCTTGAACTTAATCCTCTTCCTAACAGGGAGCCAGTGTAGAGCCTTAATGTGTGGAGACATATGAGTCCTGGCATTAAGTATGAGCACCAGTCTCGCTGCTGCATTCTGGACTGCCTGCAAGCTGGTTGAGAAGATATTCTGGAGCACCCAGGTACAGAACATTCGCATTATCAAGTCTGGAGGTAACCAGTGCCTGGACCACCGTTTTCCTTGTAAGGTCATCCTTTGTTGAGAAATGCTGCCTAGCAGTTTTTTTGAGACATTTGAATATCATTTTTCGGCCATTTAACCTGCTTCTTGAAATCTCCCTGGGCTTATTGAGCAAAATCTTAAATTATCTGCTACATTTGGATGCAAGGCATTTGAAGAGACTACCTGGACCAATTAAACAGGGAAAACAAGAAAGTTGAAATTATCAAGCAAACCACTACCTATCAATTTGGTTTCTACTTTGCCTTCATCTAAACTGACATTGAGGAACCTATACCTCAGAAACAAGAGTTGCTGTCTTCAGCTATTACTAAAGCAACCACTTCTATCAAAATGTCTTCAATAACAAATACAATATCAAAAAAGGATTCACCCTCTACAATCAAAGCAATTGCACCCATTCAAAATGCCTTAAACAACAAATAAAATACCAAAAAAGGATTCACCCTCCACAGTCAAATAATTTGCACCCATTTCTGTGGAAATACTGCTTGAGGAAATCAGGGCACTTTAACCTTATATGGTAGAAACAAATAAAACACTGCTTAAGCTAGATAAAAACAGATCTTTATGGAAATAAGGTAGAACAGAGAGTATGCAATCTACAAGATGCCACTACTAAAAGTGACATTCTACAAGCAGAAGTGACAGTTCTCAAAATGCACAATGGAGACCATGAAAATCGAAATCACAGAACTAATCTCTGAATCTATGGTCTTCCAGAACTCACTGAAGGCAATGATTCAATTTCTTTTTTTTAAATCTTTCATCCTGAAGGTTTTGGACTAGTTTCATTGATCTAAATATCCATAGAGAGCTCACTGCTTAGGCCACAAATTTCAACAAAGTCCAGAGGTGTGATCATTTTATTTATGTAATACACTGAGTGTCAGAACCCTTTTCACAGGGCCACAATGCGCACAGGAGTCTCAACCATGGGTATTGAGGCCTTTTACTCTTGCTGTCCCAGGGCCCGACCTACTATGGATTCTGAACAATTGGGCAAAGTATCCTATCTGTACTTGACACTTAGGGCCCGATTACGATGTCAGGCGGAAAGCCTCCAACCACTGGTCGGAGGCTTTCTGCCCGACATGATAGTTTTAAAGTCTGCCCTGTCGTATTAGGATGACGGCGGTCGGTGTTTAAACCTGTGGGGGAATCCAACATGGTTCCGACAGGCTCAAGGAGCCCGTCGGTCAGTCGGAAAGGCAGCATAATCCCTTAAGGACGGTGTTTCTGCCGTAAGGATTATGATATCGGTTTCCGACAGCCGGAATGGAACATGGAATATGTTGGCCTTTCCGACATGTAAAGGCTGTTGGAAAGCAACATTGAGGGCCCCTGGCAGGGCCCTCTTCCCCCCTGGCCCGTCGCATTATGCCCCTGCACAGTGTGGCAGGCACCCCATGGTGCCTGCCACACGGTGCAGGGATGTTTACATACTTCCATTTTTCAATGGGAGCTTGTGCTGTGGGTGTTTTCATCCTGCTGCACAAGCTCCCATTGAAAAATGAAAGTTTCCGACCGCACTAAGGGCCTCATTACGATGTTGGTCGGAAAGGCTCCGAATGGCATTCGGTTTGACCGTACCCGTGTCTGAAGCCAAGTTTCCGACCGACTCGGAAACATTTCCGACCGACTGATTACGATGCAAGGTAGTCGGTTGGTCTTTCCGAATCGGTTCTGACCGGCATTCAGAGAGTCCAAGTAGGTCGGAGCCAAATCGTAGAGCTCTACGAGCCGCATTTCCAACCGACCAATTACGATGTTGGATTCCAACAGCCGTTCCAACTCGGTCTGTCCGACACGGATCGGCTGTCGGAAACCGAATTTGGGGGCCCGTAGCAGGCCCCCCCTTCACCCGTGGGCCTCTGGTTGGGTCCCGTGGAAGTACCCATTGGTCCCCTCTTTCCAACCATGAACAGTGTGGCAGGCACCATGAGGTGCCTACCACATGGTGCAAGGTTTTTCGCACCCACCCCTTTTTTCAATGGGAGCCTGTGTTGTCGGAAGGAACGCAGGCTCCCATTGTCCGAACGGTGTTCAGGATCATCAAAATCAGTCGGTCGTGCCCCCCGAACCTGAGTCGGTCAGTACCCATTCCGACAAGGAGTCAGTCGGAATGCCTTCCGACCAACATCGTAATGAGGCCCTAAGTGTGGTTGCATCCTAATTGGGATTGTGGAACCGCCAATCCATGGTCGGGTGGTTCTTTTCCCGCAACGGTGTTGGACAGACATAAGTCTGCTTGACATCATAATTATAGCCTAAAGTGTGATTATAGTTGTACAGTCCCAGGCTCCCTCGGGAGGAAGTGTGAATACAGGTTAGTGAACACAAGTCATAACTCAAAGAGTATTCAGAAGTGACAATAAATCGATGTAAATACCTATTTAAAAAGAAGTATTTTATTTCTAACTCTACGCATTCAATGCAATATTAGGACATACATGAACAATAACAGATTCCCTTTGAAGTCGGAGGCTCTACTGTTCCATTGACAACTCCCTGTCCCACCTGCTCTTTGTAATGTGGTAGGGGTTATTGCTTATTCACTGGTGGTCACATCCAGGGAATGCTTACTAGTTGGCCTTAACTTAAGAGTCCACTCCGACTGTTATCAAAATAGTCCAAAGTGTCTTGGTTCCGCAGAGTCCTTAGCAGTGAGTGCCCCGGGGCCCGATTATCCCATAACCAGTTTTACCTGCTCCGGCAGTGAGGAAGCTTGCAGAGTCTCAGTAGGTGACCTGACTGCGACCAATCACACTGCTCATTCCTGGTGAAGTCCACTGCTTGCAGGGAGGCACGGCAGCACCCTGCACGCAGACTCTCTCTCCTGAGCTTACGTGGGTGGCTACGGTGGCGATCAGAGGTGCTCTGGTGCTCCTCCTTTACTGTAAATCTGGTGCTCTCCAAGGGAAGTTGGATTGGATTCTGATGCTTCCAGCTGGGGTCCCAGTGATGTGGCGAAATACTCATGGTATCCTCCTCAATTCACGGGGGCAATCCAGCACAATGCTCGATGCTCGGGTGATGGCCCAATTCTCAGCAATCCTTGCTATCCACAGCCCCTACTGGCATACAGGGGTGCAGTACCACTACCTGCCAAGCCATTGTCCCACACGACATCGTGGTCCATCTAATGACAGCCCCTTCTGGCATACATGGTCGCTGCTAGCTAAGCACAGGCTTCAACACTTGGACCCCGGCAATACTTCCACGGTGGCCCCTCCTGTCATATATGGTTATTGCAGCAGGCGCTGTGCAGGCTTCACTCACCCTGCACAGCTCTCCGCTCACAGCTATCTTCACAACAACCCTCTCCTAGCATACAGGTGTAACCAACTTAATCTGCACATGGGCAATGACCAGATCAGTGTAGCAGCTCTCTCCTCACATCTCTCACTGGGAGTCCACTCGGTTGTGTTCCCATCTGGACCTCCAAAGCTCTCCTCTCCCTCACAGGGCACACAGGTCCTGGCAATCAGGCAGGCGCTGGTGCTCCAGGCTCCAGAGCAGGTGATCTTGGATTTTCTGGGTGAAATCCCCTACCCTTACCCAGCAGGAAGACGGGTAGGCCTTGGTCTCCAGTCCTGGATGCAGGCAGAAGTCTTGCAGAGCTTTCCCTCCTCACACAGCCTGTCTGACTGCTTGGCAGATGACAAATTTCCGGTCTCAACATCCCCTTCTTATATTCCATTTCCAGACACCAAATGTGATTTAGGGTCTGGGTCTTTTAAGTTTTATGTTGGGGTTCTGCTTCTTTTGAAGTACACAGTTTTCTTCTCTCTCTTCCTCTGGAAAGGCTGTCTGTCACAGCAGGAGAGACTCCAAAGCTGATATTGCCACAACACAGATCATGGGAGTGACTAGAGTTCACACCTGGAAGCTAGCCACAGTGATATGTGCATCAAAAGGTTAAAATCGGGCTCCCATCTTTACACTTTATGATTCATTTATTAGCCCCATTACGTCCAGAGATGTTTCCAGGCTCCTTCTATGTGATCTCTCACGTAATCAAAGAGCAACCTTTGAAGTGTTCAGGGGGAGGTTCTCTCTCCCCTCTCCAGTGTGTCCCACCGAGCTCACAGGAATGCAGCAATGCCTAAATCTTCCTTGAGGGATTCCTCTACTCCTCATGTTTTCACCATGCAGGCCTGGGTTTCCCAAAATGGAACCCAGTGTCCTCCATACAATGTATCATTGCAGGCACGCTTGCACAGTGGGGCAGATTTACAAGCCCCTTGCGTCACTTTTACGCTGCGTCACTTTTGTGACGCAGCAACAGCGTAAAAAATGCGGCAAATTTACAACGTGACACATCTAGGGAGATGCGTCACGTTGTAAAGCCCTGCGTGACATTATACCTGCGTCAGGTATAATGTATGCAGGGTAGGCGTTCCCACGCAGGAAAGCCTCATAAAAGTGACGCAGTGAAATCTACAAGATTTCACTGCGTGACTTTTAGGACGCCACTGCGTCAAAACCTTACGCCTGCTTGAAGCTGGTGTAAGGAGTGACGCAGTGTATTGGGAATAGGCCGCAACATGCAGTGCTGGAGTTGCGTCATGCTAGCGACACGACTCCAACAATGCGTGACTTTTCTGCCAACAGATGCATCAGAATTTCTGACGTATCTGTCAATCCTTGCGCCATAGTGCGCCATATTGTAAATACGGCGCATCTATAGTGGCGCAAGGGTTTTTTACGCAGGCGCAGGGAAACTGACGCATCTTTACAGATGCGTCAGTTTCTTGTAAATCTGCCCCTGAGTTTATACACAGCACACACACACTGTCCAGTACTGTTACCTCCATGTATTGTGCCACCCCAGGCCCACATACATTCAGCACACACATTCACTCTGTGTGCACTGCTCAGTACTGTAGCCTTTCTGTATTGTGCCAGGGAGTGCTATTTGCCAACACACACACACACACACACACACACACACTGCTAGCACACACAGTCACGGTGCATGTGTTACACAACACTTCTCCCTTTATGTATTGTACTTTTCTCAAGCCCACAAACACCCAGCACGTTTTCACTGCACACGCACTGCACATCACTACATCTATCATGTAATGTATTCCGCTGAGATAAAAATATGCACCCAGTACATGCACTCACCATGCATGCTCTGCATAGCACTGTTCTATCCCAGTATTGTACCACCACCACTCCTGCCAGCACTTTACATCTAACTGATATAGGCCAAGGGTGAGTCAAACTCACAGCAGGGGAACTTTAAAAAGGTTGAGTGAGCTGGTAGGCTTCACTCTAGTGCAAACACAACAAGATGATGGACAGAGTGCTGAAATTTCAACTACTCACCCCCAGTCAAGAGATCTATGTTGAATCCATTGTTCTTCACTCCAGTGACACAGGTTAAAAAGGACCTGTTCACTCCTACTGATCACTACACTGTATTCTGCCACAACCGCACGTGTGCTGCTTAACTCCTGGTGAAGGAAGTAGCCTTCCACCAGTATGAGGGTAGTGCTTTGGGTGCCCCTCCAGGTCCAACAAGACCACAATCTGTGAGACAGGTCTATGTCATGGCGCACATTCATGATCCGTGTTTGCCTATGACAACAAAAATCAACATTAGGGATCCAGACAACAGTACACGTGGGCAGTCATGGCAGGAGTACACGTCTATAACCAGGCAGAGGACTTTTCTGTCCCAACACTAAGTTACTAAAAGTTATCACAGTGGCAAAGTCAAAGAAGGAGATATCCCGGCTGGATCATTAGTTATTTTTTACTTAAGATGTTGCGAATGTAACAGCGGACAGAAGGAAACAATTTTTGCTCCTAAAACCAGCTTTGAGAGATATGAATGTCAGATTTGGTATAATTTATTCATGTTATTTTAAGGTTTCTTATGAATATAACAGAACTAAGTAGGACAATCTATCTAAATTTAAGAAATTCTTATGCCACTGCGGATGAGAAAAGACAGAAATCATAGTCTGTTTCTTACATTACTTATGTTAAAGTTGAAAGTTATGAATGTTGTTCATTTGTTTTTAATGAATACGTTTGCAGTTTGATTAATATTAGCATGTTTTATCCTTGTTTTCTTCTCCCTCATCTCAGGTTAATGTATTTTTGCATTCATTCCTACACTCCTTTTTGTTGGAGTACACACATGTCACCTTTGTATTTTTGGTCTTACTTTACAAATTACCCCTCCACTATCACCCTTCTGCTATCCTCCTTTAATTCTTATTTCTTATCCTTTTCTGGTGTATCTTGCATACTCACATCATTATAATGTGTCTCTATTTATATTTATTATGGTTCTGTGTTCCTGTTTTCTGTAGGTGTAGGCTTAAATGTTGTATGTATTTAATATTGTTATTAATTCAGGATAGCTTCCTGGAACGTTTACGATCTAGTAAATTCTAGTAAATGGCATAAAGCACTCTGACATTTATCTAAGCTTAAGGCTAATGTAGCTTTGTTGCAAGCAACACAACTTCTCGAAGATGAAGCTTTAAAACGTAAGACATGTTGGTTGGAAAAAATATTTGTATCTCCTGCTTTAAAGTAAAAGAGCGGCACAATTATTATTTGTGATAAAAAATGTTGAATTCAGTATTAAATCCAAGTAGAACGCTAAGGAAGGTAGATGAACTGCTGTTGAATTACTTGTCAGAATAGCGATTACCATTTTTAGGTCTCGCGCCTAGCGTTGCAGTGCTCAGCACTGCTCGCGCAGCGCGAGACCTCTAGAAAGGGCTGTAGCGTGCGTTGTTTTTGAAAAAACGGCACGCGATTGGGCAAAGGCGGGTGCATGTCCCGCCTTTGCCGCGCCCATTCCCGACGGTGGCCAGAACACGCAGCAGCGCGCGTTCGTCTCGCTTTTGCTGCCGCGCTCTCTAGCCCCCGCTCCTCTGTGGTGCGGGCGCACCACTGGTTACTTTTTCGGAGGGATTGGCAGCAAAAAGCCACTTATTTCTCAGAACGCACTTTTCTGCCTCTTTTATTTTTCTTGTATTTCCTGTGTGGCTCCAAGGGTGTCTGCCATCTGGAGGTGATACATTTAGAAACATTGGCACCGCTTCCTGACACGCAGGTGCACGTGTGATGGCACGGAGATGCATAGGTCATCACGCTGCGGTGCTGTAGCGTCATGACGCACGTGTGTACATGCGTGATGATTTACGCCGTGTCCGGTCTGAAATAAACACTGAGATATTATGATGTCTTTGCCAGAATGCTGTCGCTTCGCTCGTTGCTCAGATATTGCTACAACGATGCACATTGGCCGCGCGCCACTGCTGCGTTGCTGCGCCCGCGTGGCCCCTTACCACCACCCTTGGCATGCTCCAGGCGCGGCCAGGGTGACACTTCAAGGGAGGGGCGCCTTCAAAGGTGAGTGACAGCTGTTCTGTAACTTCCTCGGTAGATGCAGGTTTCACGGCTGCGCCTCGAAGCAGACCAGGGCCTCTAATTATAGCACACATAATGTGATGTAACAGGCGCTATGGTATTTCCGTCTCTAATTAGCGGGTGGCACATTAGTGCGGCCTCGCTGGCGTGTAGTTGCATCAGCCTGGCACAGCTCAGGGAACACTCACGCCTTCTGGAGGACAGGCCCGAGTGTGGCATCTTCATTTACCCTCCCACAGATGAGACAAGCCCTCACTGGCTTACATAAACATATCTCCGCAGCTGGCACCATCTTTACTTCACAGCTCCAGGGTGGCAGAGGCGGGCTGGCATGTAGGTAACTGGGACCTTTCGTAACGGGCCGGGGCTCTGAAGGGCGAGCGGCCGGTAGGGCTGGGACAGCGTCATTCACAGTTCAGTCAAGAAAGGGAATGGGCGATTCTAGCAAAGGATTATTTGAGTTATGGTCAGTCGGCCTCTCGGGAGCAGTCACACGAAGCTATGCCCGAATACATTGCTATAAGCTGTACAGGGGCATTTATTTATTCCTTATAATTTCCATGCAAGACGCTGTGCCGAGGTGGTGTCGAACACTAGGGAGAGAGGTTGAGACAGTGACGGATATCTTACAAGCCCACAAGGCAGCTGTGCTGTTTACAACCGGAAAGGTGCACCCCCTTCGAATCCGAAACACCTGAAGGCAGACCATGACGCAATCAGCCAGGATTTTAAAGACTGGAGTTGAAGTTTGAATGAAGGTGCTGATTCTATAACCCAAAAGACGAAATACGTGGAAAAGTATGGTTTTACCTCAAGAAACACTACAGATCAAATCCTACTTCTTCAAGGCCCATTTGTGCCACCCGTGATCCCGCGGGATGAGGTCTGAACACGCTTTGCTCACCCGGAAGTGCATTGCTTGGGTGGTGGCGGCCGTCACCGCCGCTCTTAAAGGGGACACCCTGCGAATGATGTCACAAAAGGTCTCAAAACCCACCTGACATCATCAGGCAAACATTCTAGAATGCTTATTGATGGTGACTGCTAGGGATGCTTCTCTATTCTGATTGGCCCCTTTAAACGGGTGTCCGGACACGACCCGTGGCACTTTTATGCTAGATAGGACCTGCAAAGGAGCTGAATGAATTGAGGGTTTCAAGAGCGCCCCCACTCCTCACCTCTGCCAATGGAACATCCCACTCACACAAGCGGACTGGGTATAATGTGCATCTCCCAGTTGGCACGTAAGAGGGTGACCACCCCTCCTGAGGTTATGACGAGCTTCTGTGGCTGAAAATAAGAATCATTTATACAAGCCACTGTCTGGGGGGCACCTGTGGTCAGTTATACTATTTTGGCTCCTTGTCTGCGAGACCCTGCCTCGTAGGACAGGTGTGGCACTAGGAAATGCAGACCCCCCCACTGTAGATTGGGGAGCCGGGGCCCATGAAAGAGAGCTGATGCTAGCCTCTGACTCTATGGATCATCACTTTAGTACCCCCTGTTTGTACAGAGGACACTGGTGCTCTAAGCAGACTGTGGCGTGGCACGGCAGACCCCCCACTAAGTAAACAAGCATTTTTAATGCAATAGGTCTCGCATTTGCGAGCGTTTAAGCTATTGGCATTGTAAATGACAATGCCTTTTATTTATGTGTTGTTAAAAGAAGCACACATATAAAAGGCATTGTTAATTCTAATGCCAATAGCTCTATCTCTCGCAAATGCGAGACCACTTTAATGGTGGCCCGCCCCTTTCTTTAGACGCTGCTCGCTGTATTAAGGTTACAGTGAGCATCGTCTAAAGAAAGGGGCGCAGCCACCATTAAAGTGAAAGCGAGTATGGTGCACTTTCACTCAAAGGTAATAATAATAAGAAAGCTTCTGTAGCGCAAATGCTAAAGTGAAAGCGGCCTGTGCTGTAAATTAAATAATTAAAAAGGTGCTGCCAGTATAAAGCGGACTGCGCGGTAATTTAAATAAATGCATTCTAATAATATAAAAGCGTGCTGCGGTGTGGGTGGAATAGGTGAAGACCATGAAAGAAAATAGTGCTCACCGATTACATAACGCAGACCATGTAACAACATAAGTAACAAGCATTTGCAATGCAATAGGTCTCGCATTAATGAATGTTTGAGCTATTGGCGTTGCTAATAAGAATGCAACACCAATAGCTCAAACTTTCAGTAATGCGAGACCTATTGCATTGTAAATGCTTGTTAATATTTAGGCTCCCACAACAGTTGAAATTTATTTCTGAAATAATACTGCCAAAATGATACTGCAATATAAGGGAAAATTATTTTATATTAGGAGGCGATTGCAACCAAACTGTAGTTAGTTAAACAGAAATTCAAAAGTCAAATATAACCCAAAAGGATGCATAACAATTTTGTTCTTTCATTTTCTAGAGGTCTTTGGTGGATGTGTGGAGACTGTACAACCCTCATTTGAGAGAATACACTTTTCACCAACTCATCAGTCTCAATCAAGGGCAGATTAAATATTCATGCGTAAGAGTTTAATACAGACTTTATTAAATACTGGGATCAGAACAATTTTTATTTCGATCATGACCCAATAATTGTTCATTTTCAAATAACCCCTTATTAGTCACACTCAAGACAATGGAATTTAATAAATCATTATTAAATGACCAGTTATGTAATTCTGAACTGCAAAAATTCACCAATGATGTTTTACTCTTAGTTCCTCCCTTGATATGTGTATCCCAGCCATCTAGGATTTCTTCAACCCAGCTGCATGATGTATTATTATTAAACATGTGGTCAAGAAGAAAGAAGAGAAGAAATCCAAATAAAGAAAAATTAATATTATTTT
Source organism: Calotriton arnoldi (assembly GCA_963921515.1). NCBI lineage: Eukaryota > Metazoa > Chordata > Amphibia > Caudata > Salamandridae > Calotriton > Calotriton arnoldi. The sequence continues at coordinate 259,032 of CAWUFW010004979.1, read as the reverse complement.
TATATTTTAAAAACGGAATTTTAATTAAATGAACTGATTAAGGCCAAATTACATTCCAACAAAATTTCTACTGAGTGTTTCATCCTACCTCTTGAAAGGTAGGGCCAGATACCATAAAGATCAGAAGACATCAGGGAACTTATAATCAAATTAATTGAAAGTAAAAAAAAAAAAGGATCAAATATAAATTGAATTTATAAAAAGATACAGATGGTATTCCTTGGCACGAAGATGAAAATATCTAATTAGGGTTTATACATTTTTATAAAGATTTATATGCCGTAGAGAATATTCCAAAACAGATTGAGAGAAATAATTATATGCAATACTTCAATAAGGCCAAACAAACTGAATAGATTTACATTTCTAGAAACAGATATCTTAGTCAAAGAAACAATTTAAAAAAATGAATTCATTAGAAAGGGGTAAGCCCTGGGACCAAATGGAATTTTACTTCTAATTGTCTAGAATTTAATGCCCCAAACTCTTTATTTGATTTGTTTAATTTTGGGCCATATTTTGACTTTGGTGATCTCCGAGCGGGGCTGCCACGCTGCCGCCCCGCTCTGAGACCGCCAAAGCCAAAAAAGTTCACCTGCCAGAGTACGACTTTTAAGTCTCTGGTGGGCAGTTCTTTGGCAGTCCTATGGCGGTATCTTTGAAATAGGCACCGCAATGGGAGCGTCAAAGGCCATTTCTGCAGGGCATGGAATGTCAAGTCCATGCCCTGCAGGAACTAGGGTGCATGCATACAGGGCGGCACAACATGTGCCCCCCTGCATTCACCCCATGGCACAGAGGCAAGAGGGGGCCCTGTAGGGCCCCTTTTGTTTCCTCACCGCCATACTTTTCATGGTGGGCTCAACGCCATGCAAACTGTGGTGGCGAGGAAACTAGTACTATGCTTGGGGGCACCGTAGCGGCACCGCCAGCATATTACCAGCCACACACCGCTGCAAGACTGCCAGGGATCGCAGGTCTTTGGTGGCAGCAGTGGTTCTGTGGTATCCAACCACCATAGTCAGATTATAGTGGGTGGACCGCCAGTCTGGTGGTCCACGGATCACCACCAAGACTACAGCGGTCTAATGGGCTGCCGTAGCTGTAATAAGGCCCTTAGCTTTTTTACCAATTATAATTCTGCTTAAGTTTCATTTCATGAAGCAATGATATACCTTATTCCTAAAGATAGCCATGATTTAGAACTATTTATAACTCACAGGCCAATTTCTTTGGTGAACAGTGATTATAAATATTTGCACTTGATTTTCATCGAGATTTGGGTCATGTGGGCTTTCATTTTCTGTTGCTTAAAAAACCTTTGTTTTAGTTACGTGTTAAAAATACAGGTTTGGTTAGTTTTTAGGGGTGGTGGGATTTTAGTTTAAGTTTAATCTATAGGGGAAGTTGTATTATTTATAACTGTGTTTATTTTATTTAGTGGCTTTGTCCAGTTTTGCAAGTATGAAGTTGGATTTTTCAGTGTGAAGCGCTTCGTTTTTCAGGAACTGCTTCTTCTGTATCTAAGGATCAATATAGAAGAAAACAGAGAGTTTAGTAATGTAATGAATTTTTAGATTTGCATTTCAAAATTATGTTAGGCTATATTGTACTTCATTAAATAAACTTGTAAATGTGTCTCATTATGTTCTTGAAGCTCTCCATCTGACTTTTATTTGTGCAGTCCAGCAGAGAATCATAAAAATATATTTTTAATTTAAGCAAAATCCAGTCAGAAAACAGTAAAAATGGCTTAAAATAAATATTAATAAGATAAATAATTAATTAATAACATAAATAAATAAACAGTAAACAGTAATCCGCACAAATAACAACTTTTAAAATCACAACACCTGATGAAAGCACTAATAAACAGATAAAATGCATACACATTACAAAACAATATAACACACAAATAACTATAAAACACATAGGGGCCGATTACGATACGGCCCGTACCGTTTTAGGGCCGCATCGTAATGGGCCGGTCGGTTTACTTTCCGACAGCCTCATTATGTTGGAGGCGGTCGGAAAGTAAACCGGACAGTCATTTCGGCTGGCTTCCGACGGGCTTGGAGAGCTCATCCGCCAGTCGCAAGCCGGCCTGTAATCTCCAGGGTGGGCCTTTCCGCCCTTGAGTTTACAATGCATGCTTTCCGACATGGTTTCTAACCATGTCGGAAAGCATGTTTAGGGGCCCCCAGCAAGGCCCCCTTTGGTGTGGGCTCCTATCATGCCTCCCTGTTTGCCTCACTTTGCCACTGGATTCAAGCAAGCCTGGCTGATGACGGCTGGAATGCCAGAAACCGGTCCTAGGATGCTTGTTTCCGGTCCAGGGAAGACATGGCTTGGCAGTTCGGGCTGGACTGTTCCCATGAGGCACAGGGTCAGACTGATTTGCATATAGCCATGTCTGAACTGGGGTGGTGGAGTGAGCTAAAGAATGATGATGGATTAAACCCAGATCAGTTGACTGGGGGTGAGTGTTTGATTGGCTCAAGCGTTCGGTCCATCATCCCCTTTTGTATCGCTTTGTTCGCCCTAAGTTGGCGGGGGTATGCCCAGACGTGGGTCCCTTGCTCACTTTGCCACTGGATTCAAGCAAGCCTGGCTGATGACGGCTGGAATGCCAGAAACCGGTCCTAGGATGCTTGTTTCCGGTCCAGGGAAGACATGGCTTGGCAGTTCGGGCTGGACTGTTCCCATGAGGCACAGGGTCAGACTGATTTGCATATAGCCATGTCTGAACTGGGGTGGTGGAGTGAGCTAAAGAATGATGATGGATTAAACCCAGATCAGTTGACTGGGGGTGAGTGTTTGATTGGCTCAAGCGTTCGGTCCATCATCCCCTTTTGTATCGCTTTGTTCGCCCTAAGTTGGCGGGGGTATGCCCAGACGTGGGTCCCTTGCTCACTTTGCCACTGGATTCAAGCAAGCCTGGCTGATGACGGCTGGAATGCCAGAAACCGGTCCTAGGATGCTTGTTTCCGGTCCAGGGAAGACATGGCTTGGCAGTTCGGGCTGGACTGTTCCCATGAGGCACAGGGTCAGACTGATTTGCATATAGCCATGTCTGAACTGGGGTGGTGGAGTGAGCTAAAGAATGATGATGGATTAAACCCAGATCAGTTGACTGGGGGTGAGTGTTTGATTGGCTCAAGCGTTCCGTCCATCATCCCCTTTTGTATCGCTTTGTTCGCCCTAAGTTGGCGGGGTATGCCCAGACGTGGGTCCCTTGCTCACTTTGCCACTGGATTCAAGCAAGCCTGGCTGATGACGGCTGGAATGCCAGAAACCGGTCCTAGGATGCTTGTTTCCGGTCCAGGGAAGACATGGCTTGGCAGTTCGGGCTGGACTGTTCCCATGAGGCACAGGGTCAGACTGATTTGCATATAGCCATGTCTGAACTGGGGTGGTGGAGTGAGCTAAAGAATGATGATGAATTAAACCCAGATCAGTTGACTGGGGGTGAGTGTTTGATTGGCTCAAGCGTTCCGTCCATCATCCCCTTTTGTATCTCCCTGTTAATACCTGCACCTTGTGGCAGGCACCTTGAGGTGCCTGACACGGGGTGAAGGGATGAACTGCATCTCCCTTTCCTCAATGGGAGCTTGTGTTAAGGCCGGTTTATGGCCATAACATGAGCTTCCATTGAGGAAACGGATCATGAGACCGAACTGTGTTCGGTCGCATTGAAATCAGTTGGTCGGGACCTCCGAACGGGTGTCGGTCGGTCCCATGACCGACTCGGTGTTGGGTGGAAGTTATTCCGCCCCGACATCATAATAAGCCCCATAATCATTTCCCAGCATAAAAATAAAAAAAATATATAACTTACGTTTTTGTAGCTGAAGTCAATGAACTGGAAATAATCCACATGAATAGATAAAAAATTAATCTAAAAAAATGCATAAATGCAAGCAATAAAACTAAATAGCCAATGTAAAAATTAATAATCCATGGGAACCATCCAAAATCTGAAAATCAACATTTAAAAAATGGTCTAAGAAAACTGAAAAGTAAAAGAAATAAAAAATAATGGGGGATATTCTCAAGAACGTGTGCTAATTATCGCAAAATTAGCTTAACGCAATTTTGCACATCGCAGTCCATCGCGGGAAAATAACGCTGTGTTAACGTTGTATTCTCAACACGGCGGTACCATGCAATAGTCTCACGCTAACGCGTCAAATGACCGCAATAAAATTACCGTGACGGCAAAAAAACGCGAAACACGAACGCGAAAAAAGTTGCGATGTGGCCAACCGCGATAAAAAAATCAGCGATAACCAGCGACAGGCCTGCAATTCCCATACGTCATGCGGGAAAATGCACTATAAAAGTACCGAAAAACACAAACAAAATCATTCAAACTGCGTAGCACCATGGAGGAAGCTGGTGTAAGTACAGAGGACGACCAGAACCCCACAAGCCCCCAGGAGGACCAGCCTGGGACCTCGGGGTCACGGAAGGGCAAGGAGAAGAAGACGAAGAAGATGAGGAAGGCGAGGTTCAGTCCACAGGAAAACAGGATCATCATCACGGAGGTAATAGAACACCACCAACAACTGTTCGTCACCTCCAACGTGTCATTGGCAAATAAAAATGCAATATGGCATTCCATACTAGACAAGGTGAATGCAGTCGGAGTGAGGAGGAGGACAATTGGAGAGGTCAAAAGGCGCTGGAATGATGCGAAGCGCAAAACCAAGAAGAAACTCGCTGACAACCATCAGGCAGCAATGCAGACTGGAGGTGGCAGTCCAGCGGAACACCAGGAGCTGGATGAGATGGAGGAAATGGTGGCCACAGTCATCAGTGGGGAGACGGTGGCAGGAGTTGGGGGTCCGGACACTGCTCGACATGACCTGACACAACAGCACCAGGGTGAGTACCGAACAGAGACTGGGGGGACGGGGGGAGATGGGCACAATGGCACACATGCACAATTAAGTAGAGCACACTGCACACCCACAATGACTCTGGATCATGTCCCTGATCCCCATGGCACACTGCAGCACACATACAAACAGCAAGTAGGCCCCCGTCCACTATGGGCACAAAGGGGTCCCTCCCCACACAGCACCAATCTCACAACCAACCCATGCACACGTGTCAAAACCAGCTAAGCTGCGTGTCTGTGAGCCACACTGACAATGCAAGTGACACTGCATGACGAACAGCATGGCTGCAGTCCAATTATCATGACATGGGGCACGCCACGACACTGAGGTGGCTGAGTGTGGAACACATCCGTAAAGGAGCAGGTCACACTCTGACACATCCACGTGCACAAACAACCCCTGACGTCAACAACACATCTGCGGATAAACCATGCCCAAGAGTCCAAAATCCGAACTAGGGCCAAAATTAACCTGCAACATCTCAGCACTGTAGAAGCACAGAAGTCAAAGGCACACCGCCTCAAAGGGATAAGGGGCAGCAAAATCACAGCTGCAGGGGCGACTCTCCCACAATGCAGCACACACACATAGCAATAACAGCACATCATCATTGACGACAATGTGGTACAAAGTGCAACACTCTCACTACAGAACAGAGGACACAACTGGTTCCGCTTGTGCGTAGAAACTGGCCAATCACATCTGGCATAGCAGGAAACTGTGAGATGATAATGTACGTGTACAACCTCACATCCGTGATGTAGTTCAAATGTCCACTGTCCCGCATCAAATAGTCAGCTCCTCCCAAACAGTCACAATGTACATTGTCATGCAGTCTGTATGTAAACATGAACGATGCGTCAACATACATGTCAACACAATGTTAAAATGCATCTCGCCTTCACATTGCAGAGGGACAATCAACACCTCCTGCAGAGCAGACCAGACAACTCATCAGTGATGATGAAGAGGACCTCCACACCTTCGACACCGACGCCCTACAACAGCTCATGGACAGCTACGGCAACCCATCTCCAGGAGCAGGGCAGCCCAGCTGCATCGAGGAGACCCCACCCCCTGCACAGACCACACAGCAGGAAGCACCCACCACCACGGCTGGCTCCCAGCACCTCACTGAAGAACACTTCGCATTCCAAGGCCATGTGTTAGACTGCCAGAAGGAGGTGGCTGAACAGGTGCGGGTGGGGTTCGACCTCATGGCAGCCAAACTAGATGACATACGTAGGTGTCTAAGTCCCATCAGGGACCACTTACACTCCCTAACGGACACCCACAGTTCGCTCCATGATGTCCAACAATCCATGCCCAACATCGCTGGAGTCATGACTCTGAGAGGAGAACAACTGTCTAGTCAGAGTGGCCTCAGCGATGTCAGCCGAGAGTTGGCATAGATGCTGAGGATAATGGAGAACATGGAGCGGATGCATGCGGAAAGAATGGCTTCCACGGATGCACACCAGCGAAAAGTTGTTGGGATCTTCCATGCCCTGCAGATTCTCATCATCGCATTGCTGCCACTAAGGCAGTCGCTGATGAATGCTGCTGGTACTTCTACACACACATCTCCGGCCCCTGATGTATCAGTGGCACACAGTGCTGCAGACCAAACAGCAGCACCCACATGTCAGACAGATGACCTAGAGGACGAAGATGCAGGTGATTCCACCTTTGTAGTAAGAAGGAGCCATTAGCATTCTTCTCCGCCATATGCCCTGTTTCAGCTTGGTTCTGCCCTCTGCATCATGCCCTGTAACAACACCTCCCACTGTCCCCCGAAACACTCTGCGACACTCACCTTGGACCTCGACATGGACTGCCATATTTTGTTTGCTTACCAATGACACAGCAATCAGACTGCGGACTATACTCTTCCTCTTCCGATGTACTTGTCAATCCCTAAATGACTCTGGCTGGCCCTCCACTGGGCTACAATGTAATGTCGGGTTTGCATGGCCATGTACTGCTCCAGCTCCGACACTCCACCGAATGTAAATAAATCATTCAAATTCACACAGATGTGTCATGTCCATAATCGATCAAGTATGAAAGTATGGATGAATGTAAGGACATTGATTGCCCAAAAAGGTACACCCTGGGAAATGAAAGCAATGCGCATGTTTGACCGTGACACACATAGGAAGTGAGATGACTGGGAATGTGTGCACTAGCTGTTGCCTCATTGCTCTGAAACAACAATCGGGCAATTCCTCAACTTTGCCCCACGCAATGTTAGAAATAGTGCTGGGTATGAAATGTCAAAGTCGTTGGCAGGCCTAAAGTAGTGTCCCCCATCACATTTGACAACAGAACATCTCTTCGCATACCTACTCACACTCAACTGGGTGGACACAGCCTGTAGTGATGGATCACATTGATCCACATGGCAAGAATATGGACACCATACTCACATTGCTGAAGACACGTAAGAGCACAGGTCTATCAGCAACTATCCCAACCACTATGTCTGGCTCACAGAGGTGGAGCTGGCAATAGGGACTCACCCCTAAGTGAAATGCGTCAGTCAGTCCCTCCCTGTGTACGGACAATGCTCATTGAGGCACACGATTTGTCATTCTAATCAAAACTCATCACAGTTGAACACTAGTGAAGTTGCGTAGACTTTATTGCATGTGCGTGTCAGTACGGGCAAGACAAGGGCCACAACATGCAGACCAATGCATCAGACACTAACTGGCAGCATTCGGTCACGGTACAGTTCCACATGACAGGCGTTGTGCATGCGCCCGGGATGTTCTCCCATTGCGTTGGTGGCTCTCGTAGAACCGGCACTCTTCTGACCTGCGGCAGTTATGTGGATGATATGCCACAGCTCGGAGCAATGAGTCGTATGTGTGTGCAACGTTTGGACGTATGGGTTGTTGTGTACGTAAGTGTCAAGGGCATTCCATGCAAGAATACCTCGAGCAAGAACTTCTGTGTGTGGGGTGTGGATACGTTGGTCTTTCATTAGCGCTGTGCGTAGTGTGGGAGTCGTCATCATCTGCTATGGTATCTCTCTCAGGGGGTGCCTGCTGCATGCAAGACCAAGGTCGGAGGTGCAGATGTCCTTCCGCCTTATGTATTGAGACAAAGGAGCTTTCATCCCTAATGTTAGTCTGACTACTGCTTGCATTCTGGAAATGTGATGTGGCTTTCGTGCTGCAATTGAGGCTAGGCCTTAGGCTTATGGTGCACCAATAGCGATACACACACAACAGTTGGCATGCATAAGCCAAGAGCCCGAGCGGCCTTGCGCTCCTTGTACAATCCCTTCGTGCGCTGCCGCCCTCCGGGTGCATGCAACATTGCAACATTGTCGATTGTAGGCCGTGTGGCGCAGACACTGCAACAGAGACACACGCATCAGTTGGTTTCCTATCCAGCCCAGAAATTAACCACGCCCAGAGCCCAGGGATAATTATTCACACCCCTACGCTGGCCTGGCGTACGCCGACCCAGCCCACTCGGCTTACGTATAAAGGGGGGGACGATGACGCTACGTGTCCCAGTTCTTCCCCACTGCCGGAGGTGACATGGCTGCGTCCACCTGGCATATCACGAGACTCAATCAGAAAGGGTCCATGACTTGCGTTGCACAGAGTTGGTGGCACCGGAAACACTGCGGCCGGCACGGGCCTACTGCCACAGGACGGTGACTTTCGGTGCACTGAGGTAGGGGCACCTTAGGTGCTGAGCGGGTGTGCAGCCTGCGATGCTGCGCCGTCCTGCCGGTCCGGACGGGTAAGGATTTGTGTGAGCCCTGCTGGACCGCAGTGCAGGCCTGAGCCAGCGGGCAGCGCGGGCCTACCACCACGTGGTGTTGTCTTGCGGTTCACAGAGTTAGTGGCACCTATAGAGCTGAGCGGGTGTGCAGCCTGCGATGATGCCATGTGCACTGATATGATCTCTGCCATTGCGAAATCAAGACCCAGAATTACGTGTGTGACCTGGTGGCCCGCGGGCGGGGATGCATGATGTGGAGGCTGCCAAGGTCGCGGGCCACGGGCTTGGAGCTTGCACCGGCACGTGGTGGGCCCTCTTGGAGACACGCTGGTGGCGGAAGGTGAGGAGTGAGGCCTGGGTGCGCAGGGGCGGGCAAACACCGCTGGGCGGCGGGAGGGGCTGGGGTGCAGCAGCCTGTGTGCGCAGGGGCGGCCAAGCGATGATGGCGTGTGCAATGATATGAACTCTGCCATTCATAAATCTGGACTCTGTTTCAGATAAGGGACCTGGTGGACTGCAGTGTATACCGGCACGTGGTTGGAGACACACCGGTGGCAGCAGGTGAGCAGTGAGGCCTGGGTCCGCAGTGTCGGCACTCTCTCTCCCTCTCCTTCTCTTCCTTTCACTGTCTCTCTCTCTCTTCCTCTGTTTCTCTCTCTCTCTCCTTCTCCCTCTCTCCCCCTTTCTCTCTCTTTCTCTCTCTCCCTCTCTTTCACTCTCTCTCTCTCTCCCTTTCTTTCTCTCTCTCTTTCTCTCTCTCTCTGTCCTTTGATGAGCACATGACACGCCTTCCTATCTTGAATTTTGTCTTGCAGGCTGTGTCTTACAGATTGTCCAGAGAAGACCCGCCATGACTCTTCCAAATAGTTGTTTTGAGTTAAATTTGAATAAACTAATTTGTTTGGAAATTCAAAGATGAATGAATGATTCTCCTTTTTCTGACCACACATGAATGTTAATTGTTGTACTTGTGCGACATCAGGCGAATTGTTTTGTTCATGATTTCGTAAAGTTGATGTAAAATATCTTTGTCCGGGGTAGGGCCCGGGGGGGGTTCATAGGGGGGTGGCGGTGGGTGTTGTGGCCCTCTTGGGTGTCCGGCTGCATGATCAGTAGCTCCATGGCATCTGTTGTTCTTCTGGTGTGGCTGTGGGATGGGCTCCCATTACTGGTGCAGGTTATCGTCCGACTTAATACCAGGAAAGAGCAGGTGTTAATTCCCTGCTGCTAACGCGCCTTATCGCATGTTTTGTGATTTTATCGCCGATCTGGCTGGTCGTTGAGAATGTTGCGAAGTGGTGTTGTCGCGGGTTTTTGCACAGGAACGCCTACTCTGCATCTCATTAGCGTTAGTTGCCGGTGTCATCCGTGGCGATGTTTTTTGCGCGCAGGAAAACTGGCGATATCGGCTTTTAGCACCAGATTGTGAATAGGGCGATAAATCTATCACCACTTTGGCTGCGATAAAGTGCCGCTAACTCGGCGATAAGTCCTTGAGAATATGCCCCCAATGTTTGTTAAGATATATAATCAAACTTAGGCCCTCGTTATGATGGTGGGCATACCACCACCGACAGGCCGTCTGTGGCAGTCGGCTCAACATACATACAAACATACAGGGCATTGGTCCAACCGCTGCATTATGATGCAGGAAGTCGGAGCGACAATGTCGGGGGGAAAGACCACCGCCTCCGACAGGATCCAAGGTCCTGTCTGGGTGGTGGTCAGACGCCTAACCCTACAATGGAGAAGGTGCCTGAGCAGGCACCGCTGTAGGTATTAGAATGTTCCTTACTGATGGCCTTTTAATGGCGGTCCCACCGGCATGAAAAGGCAGATGGAAACGGACTTTGGGGTCCCCAAGCAGGGCCCCCATCCCCCGTGGCCCAATGCTAAGTGACCTGGTGCCTGGTACACGGTGCATGGTTGTTTACAAAGTGCCTTTTTCTACTGCAAGGTGTGCTGCAGCCCTTTTCCTGGGCCTGCAGCACAAGCCACAGTAGAAAAAGGCACTTTCCACCTGACAGCATTGTGGTCCTATCCTAATTTGGTGGATGGGACTGCTGAATCAATGTCGGGCGGTCCCCTGCCCGAAGCGATGGTGGTCAGCGGGCCCCCCGTCTGCCATAGTAATAAGGGCCTTATTTCTTTAGAAAAAAGATCTAAAAGAGGGAATAATCTAGGATTCAAACAAAACACTTGTAGAGAACATAAAATACCCTCACACAACACAAATAACCCCATAAACATCACAAATGTAATAATATCAACTTTAAATACACATACCGATGATACATTTCAAATAAATATCACACTCAAACATGCCTAATAAAACCAATACAATAAGGCCTACTGCACTGGACTACCACCAATAATAGAACAAACTAGCATGTAACTATTGAATCACCACAAAACACTAACCTATACTAATTAAACTAACCAAAAACATATCCCACCAATTCCTAAAAACCCCAAAAGATAACGTAAAATGAGCCTTACTCAATCTGGAGAGCAGGAACGTTGAACCAGGGCCACACAGAAGCTCCAACAACCCAAAATGAAGTAGATAGACTAACAATAAAGAAAGCAATATACAAATGGTTGCTACATGAAAATAAAACTAGACTAGCACTCCACAGAGCTCAATTGAAAATAATAACTAAGGGGCTGATTACGATGGCGGGCGGAGGCACATCAGCCGTGCTGGCGGAAAATGCTCTTTTCCACACTCCATCGGCAGTCTTTGCATCCGCCGTATTATGATGGGCATAGATAGCCCATTTCCCGTCCGCTGCGGTGTTCCGGGTTCCGCCGAAAATCTCCGTCCGCACCGGTAGCGGACGGAGCCAAAAGAGAGGTACCGCCGTGCGGAATGCAGTCACGACTGCCGTCCAAATCACGATGCCTCAAACAGGCCACCACACCGCTGCAGAGAATCCGGCCATTCGAGGATGGCGGTGGCAATACTGCGGATAGCTCCATGTGTTCCAGACCGCTGGGGAAATGGCGGTCTTTGGCCTTTCCGCAGCAAATCCGACCGACGCGGACGGATTTTCAGCTTTTCCGCCGCTGAATCCTGGAATCCGACCGCCGCGGTAGGGAGTTTCTGGCGGTGCATCCTGATCTGGCCGGCGGTTATGCCGCGGTACCTGCGGGCGGAAATTTCCCGCTAGCACGGCGGTCGGAATGCTTTTCCACCCACCATCGTAATCAGCCCCTTAGTGTCTGTATTTACTTTCATATTAGCTAAAAAGATGTTGAAAAAAATGTATAACATTGTATTTTATGTTTATGCTTATGTGAATGTACCAATTAAAAAAAATATATGTATAAAAAATACTTAAGAAAAATAAACATTAATTTATAGTACTTATTAACATTCATAAATTATACATTATAATCAGGAATATTTGTAAAACATATATCTTGTGCTATTGAAACATAATGTATAAAAAATAAGTAAAAAAACACGTTAAAAAATTGATGAAACATTTAAAAATGATAATATGTAAAAATGTAAATATGTTGCAAAAATTTACAATAATATAAATTCTGCTTAGCTCAACTGCATACCAAGCGTTTGAGACCTTACTACTCCAAGTCTGCCCTCAAATTTGTGTGGTCCTCTACAGCTATTCATATTGGGCTACCTCACATTTTAAGACACAACCCAATTTCCGATTGACTACCCTCCATTCCCCTTTATTTCATTTGTGTACGCTTGGACAATATTAGCCTTGAAAACGTAGACTGTATCTTCCCTTTCTCAACTATACAAATATTGAGCCATACAAACGGTCAACCCTATGCTAAGACATCTACAACTACTTGTATCGACGGTTGGATATTGCTTATTTCTTTTGTAAATGATCTTTATTGTGCATACAGCTGTGTCAGCTTTGGACACTGGGCTCCTTTCAATCACACATTTTGAATGAAAAGTGCAACTTGCACTGCACAGATGTATAATTGCTGCTCCACTATTACCTCTATATTGGACTATGAAATTGTACTTGGTGTGCTCCTGGCCATCTTACAATTGCGGTGAGTGTAACTTCGGATCACACTGGGGTTGCATCCCATATGTAGCAAGGGTGTGATCTGATGTAGCACCCACATATACGTGCTTCACCATTATACTACGTCTCTTTTTATACTGTCTTACACTTGATTGGATGCCAGGTTAACGGAATCCACTGCTACCAAGTGTAAAGCTGCAAAATTGAAAGAGTGCTGCTTTTTAAGGAGGTTAGATTTACTATTCCATCTCCAATCTAAACATTTTGGAAAAATAGTTAAACTTTGAAGTGTAGTAATAAAACTAAATAAACAAATTAAGATAATTTAAATGACATGAACACAGGAATAAATAACCAAAACATTTTCACAAGTGCCAAAAAAGTAAAATTTGTAATGATAAATTAAAATATATTACTATTTAATAATATTATTCAAAATAAACAAATCATATAACATTTAAAATGATATATATAAAATAAAAATCTATTTTGTTTAAAACAGTTTTAATATTTATATTATTAAAAATAAAAGTAACAGCATTTTATTTAAATATTAATTATTAATTACCATAAAAATCAATATATAAATTAGTATTTCAGTATTTAAAAAATATAGAAAACTAAAAATCAATACCAAATAACAAAAGTAATTAAATAAACATGAAATATTTCTAAATAATAATACCAATTTCAAAAGAACACTACATTTTATTCACATAACTTAAGCAACACATGTATTAAAATTAAATAAGTTTTAAAGAATGCTAAAATGATGTCAATATACTAACAAAATGTGATAAAATTACCAAAGTAGTTTTAAAAGAATTACATTTCAAAAGTGATTTAACAAAATTTTACAAAAGAAATTATAAAACACGCCCCACCCTTTCCCTATAAACCCTCCATACCTCTATAAACGTAACAAAACACTGCCTATAAAATACTACATTTAAACATAGCAAAAATATTCCAATAAAAATTAAAACAATATATATTAATTATTTATTAAAAAACTGATAAACAATTCTATTGAATTTTTTTAAATTAGAAATTATAATCAAAAAATAAATTTAAAAACACTATCCACTTCCTACCTGTATAAAAACAATATCCAAGTCCTAAAAATGCAATCATTTGAAATAAAAGTAAATATAATGAAATGAAAATTAAGGAAAAATATAATGAGAACATAGATTAAAATGATATTGCATACATCGACATTGTATACAATGATCTTTTTTAACAGCAATATTAAATAAAACACTAAAAAACGATAATCTTAACTGCAATATATAACACGGTATAAATGCAATGATATTATGGTAACACAATATTTTTTCTCAATGTTTTGCTAAAATACCCTTCTATTCTGTACACGATAACTATGATTTCTGTCCAATTTCCTATTACACACTTCACAAAGATTATCTCTTTTCTATTAAAGTTTTTCTGAAATGAGAAACAAAATGATGTTAGTGTTTTCAAAATTAGACTGATTAAGAAGGTAAGAGGAGTCATTTTTCCTAACTTGCAACATTATCATGATGCATTTTGTTTACAGCAAGCTGTTCATTGGTTATTCGCTGAAGAAGTTTCCTGTAACCCTTTATGGGTAGATATAGAGAATATCTTAATATCCCCTTCACATTTCAAGAGTTTATATCATTCCCTAAGATACCCTCTTGTGCATCTTTACTCATCATTGTTTATACATGCAATATTTTAAGAACTTTCTTATAATCTGATACTATGGGAAAGGATGCTTTTATTAACTCTTCAATACAGTATAGCAAAAATTTTAAAAGGAAAAATGTATCAGTTTTCAGGAAATCTTGGAGATAAGCATATTATAACAATTAATAAGCCAATTAATAGCTAATTATAAAACTGTTCCCTTTGTTAATATCCAGAACACATTTCTTTTGGCAAAATAATTTTACTTGTTAACCAAAGGTATGTCAGATTATTTGCCACAGGAGCACTATTACTACAAAAATACCAAGAGGACTCAGTTATCGTCTTCACACAGAAAAGACTCACTAGTATATACACCTTTAAATTTGAATATTGTTAACAGATTAAAATCAATGATTGAAAAGATAGCGAGGTCTTTATGTGTGTTGACCTATAGAACTTTGGAGTAAAATATGGATGAAGTTATGTTAATCATCTCAAGCAGCAAATACCACCCACACTGTAACATAGTGCTTTCTTTTATCTCTCTACATCATTTAGCTAGGACTCTTTTAGTATGTATGTATTTGAAGTAGCTCCATGGTGATAGAACCTGGAGGAAGAGAGACCACTGTTGATATGAGTCAGTTGCATCTGACTAGCTTGCTGAATGGATGAGACCATCTTCTCCTTGGAATAAACTTACTTAATTTACCTCAAGCTTCTCCATGTGTATCTTTCTAACTAATTCTTCACTGGCGACGAGGATGGGATAACCATTGCCAAACAAATAGAGCATTCTTTAGTGTGTGGAGATCATTACTAAACATGAAACTAAAAATGAAATTGTTCATGAAGTGAAAACTTCCTCTAAAGAAAAACATGTTAAGAAAAACATATAATATTAAGCCTGATATGAAAGTTTCTCACAATTTCCAAAAAAGCAACTTCAAACCTAAATGTTACAGATGTGGAAATATGGAAGATTTTGCAAATGACAAGAAATGTCCGGCTTTAAAAGCCACGTGTTCAAATTGCAAAAAAGTTGGGCATTTTACTGCTGTCTGTAAAGTGAAAAGGAATAAGGCGAAAGGCAATCTCATCTCACATGATACTCAAAGTGACAGTGACTCCTGTTCTGCAATCTGGGTTAGAAGACTCTAGTGCGACTTTTCACTGCCACCTTGTGGGTTGGGAGCATTCGCCGCATTCCTCATCATCTCATTCTGCTGGTTGGGAGGTCCGGTGCGGGCTCGCTCACATTTTGAAAAGTTCGTGTTTGGTTTTCAATCTTTGCTGCGTGTGCTGAACATTGTCTGCACGTCAGTCAACTTGCTAAGCGCATCAATTAAATCTATTCTGTGCGCTAACTGAAGCGAAATGCACCCAGCACATCTTGTAAGCTGCCAACGGTTAACCTGTTTAAAGGCGGTATTGAGGAGGTAACCCGTTTGTTACTGTAATATATGGAGGGAAGGTGTGTAACATAGTGCTTTCTTTTATCTCTCTACATCATTTAACTAGGACTCTAGTGAAGAATTAGTTAGAAAGATACACGTGGAGAAGCTTGAGGTAAATGAAGTAAGTTTATTCCAAGGAGAAGATGGTCTCATCCATTCAGCAAGCTAGTCAGATGCAACTGACTCATATCAACAGTGGTCTCTCTTCCTCCAGGTTCTATCACCATGGAGCTACTTCAAATACATACATACTAAAAGAGTCCTAGCTAAATGATGTAGAGAGATAAAAGAAAGCACTATGTTACACACCTTCCCTCCATATATTACAGTAACAAACAGTAAATGAAACAAAGAAGAGAGCTCTAAGTTAGAACACTTAACCAATAAAAACTTTATCCACACACTTGCTTCATGACATAGTCCTTGAATTTGGAAGGTTGTTGCACACACTTTGGGGTCGATTCCGATTCGGGCCGCAAATCTCTCCGACCGAGCCGGACCCGGAGAGATTTCCGACCGAATCGGACCCGTGCAGTCCGACCGAACGAGTACGATGCGTCCGTATGTTATCGGACACGAGTCGGTCGGACTCCCATTGAACTCAATGGGAGCCGGTCGTACAACGCGTACGCGGGCTCCCATTGACTCAATGGGTGCGAGGCGGTCAAGGGCGCCTCTACAGCGAGTACGCCGCGGCGCGCTCGCGGCGTACACGCACAGGTAGGGGGGACCCATGGGTCCCCCTGTGTGCGCCTCGCACGGGTACGCCAGTACAGGGGGTCCGACACGGACCCCCAAAGTACGGCTCCGACAGCGAGTTCGAGTCGGACGGCGCGAGTCGGTCGGAGCGGTCGAGGTGCGCATCGTACTTACCCGGCCGGAAAACGTCTCCATTGCGCGGTGCGAATCGGGTCCGAGCGAGTCGGTCGGAGCGGTACGATCCGGGTACGAGTCGGTCGGAGCGGTCGGGTCGCCCGGACGAGTCGGTCGGCGAATTCGCATCGTACTTGCTCGGCCGGACCCGCGTACGGTTCGGTCGGGAAACAGGCTTTCGCATGGCTTTTCCCCGACCGAATGGTATTGGGTGCGCCTCCGACCGAGATCGGAATCGGCCCCTATGTATTTTCTGTTTAATTGTTTACTAATAAAAGCAGTCGCAACTATCGAAATTGAACCAGAATGCAGAACTTGTGGTTAAAATGCCATAAAGAGTGATTTAAAACACATGGGGGTCGATTCCGATTCGGGCCGTAAATTTCTCCGACCGAGCCGGACCCGGAGAGATTTCCGACCGAATCGGACCTGTGCAGTCCGACCGAACGAGTACGATGCGTCCGTATGTTATCGGACTCGAGTCGGTCGGACTCCCATTGATGTCAATGGGAGCCGGTCGTACAACGCGTACGCGGGCTCCCATTGACTCAATGGGTGCGAGTCGGACAAGGGCGCCCCCTACAGCGGGTACGCGGTGAAGCGATTCGCGCCGTACACGCACAGGTAGGGGGGACCCAGGCCGGGAAACGTCTCCATTGCGCGGTGCGAGTCGAGTCCGAGCGAGTCGGTCGGAGCGGTTCGAGCCGGGAGCGAGTCGGTCGGAGCGGTCGGGACGCCCGGACGAGTCGGTCGGCGATTTCGCATCGTACTCGCTCGGCCGGACCCGCGTACGGTTCGGTCGGGAAACAGGGCTCCGAATCGGATCCGGTAAAGCCGAATCCGATTCGGAGCCCTACCGGCCGAGATCGGAATCGGCCCCATGATGTTTACATGGTTTAAAATTTATAAATTTTTGAAAGATGGTCTGAAATCAAATCAATACAACATTTTAAGCTGCTATTCCATTTAAATTTAGAAATATATTTTTGGAAAGCTTATCTGTTTATTAGAATAATCAGGTTAAAGGTAGTAAATTAGTTCACCTTTTACTGGTCATTGCATTTCAACGAATAACTGCCTAATGGAAAACTGCAGTTGATGTTAACCTTAATGCTTGATAGCATACAGTGGGGCCTATTACAATGTCGGTTGGAATTTCCTTCAACCGTCACCGTGGTGGAAACGGGACCGACGACCTCTGGTCGGTGGTTCCGACCGCCTGATTGCGATGTGAACGAACATTGGGGCATATTTAAAAGAAAGTGGCGAATCGTGTTGTAACGCCAAGAAGGCTAACGACACACTTCATGACTTTAGAAACGCAGGGCAGCACCATATTTACTAGAATATGGGGCAGCCCTGCGTTTCCCCCTACGCTTGCGCTAAATTTATCTGCCTAGCACTAACCCCGGGCGGAGCTGGCGTAGTGGTCCACGGAGTTGAGAAAAAACTCCTCACCGCTCCGCCACCCGTCTCCACCCCCCCTAATAAAAAATACTTAAAAAGTAATTTAAAAAGAAAAAAGTCACTTACCTTTACTGCGGCGTCCCCGGGCTTCCCTCCTCCTCCTCGCTGTACATCTTGCGAGAACTGCACAAGACGTCTCGCACATGCGCATTTCTCGCAAGACGTCTTGCGAGAACTGCGCGTGCACGCGCAGTTCTCGCAAGATGTACTGCGAGCAGGATGAGGGCAGCCCAGGGACACCGCAGTATGGGTAAGTGATTTTTTCTTTTAAATTACTCCGCTGACGGAGCGGAGTTCTCTGCCCGCCCTTTCTTAGCACCAACGCAGGCACCCTTGCACCATAGTGCAAGGGTGACTGTGTTGAGGGGAAGATTGTTTATGTGCAGGAAGGTCCCCCTTCCTGCACATAAACAATCTTGAAATGCTGTTTTGTAACTTCTATGTGTGCTGCTTAATGCAGCACACATAGAAGTTGCAAAACGGCATCTTTTTAGAATGATTGTTTGTGTGCAGGAAGGGAGACCTTCCTGCACATAAACAATAATTGGCGTTTTGCTGTTTCTATGTGTGCTGCCCAAGGCAGCACACATGGAAACAGCAAAAACGAGGAGAAATAGAGCATTTCTCTTTGTTTCGCCTGTTTAAGACCAGGTTTCCCTGGTCTTAATTGTGGCGCTGCGTCCTATTTACACTGCTCTTGTAAATAAGGGGAAGCATCAAAATCAATGTGTGTTGCAGTGGAACTCCCACCACAACACCCATTGCCCGCCCCTTTCACACTAAGTATAGCGTAAAAGGGGGCCTTATTTGGAAGGTAGCATTAAGCCACATTATGCTGCGGCCGTAAACCGGCCGTAATGGGGGTGTGTGTTAAACCCTGCACCTTGTGACGGGCACCCCATGGAGGCTGCCACACAGTGCAGGGATATACAGGAGGGCACCCTAGGTATCCCCACAGCCACCAACCATAGGCCGCTGAGGCAGGGGGGCCCTACTAAGGGCCCCCAAAGTTGCTTTCCGACAGCATTTCTGTGTTGAAAAGGCCGGCACGGAAAGGCTGTCGGAGACCGACATCGTAATCCCAACGGCGGATATGCCGCCCATAGGGGATTACAGTGCAGGTCCGACCTGATGGAAGACTGAGAGAGCCGGTTGGAACCGCGTCGTAATGACCGGCCGGTTTATGCTCCAACCGCCAACATCGTAATTCGGCAATCAGACCGCAAACTGACCGTATCGGTCGGAAAGCTTCCGACCGACATATTAATCGGTCCCAGTATGTTTTTAATCACAGATTAGATGCAGTATATGTAACTCCTTTATGGTTACAAAAAGAGAAAAGTTATGATCTGCTGCCACAGACTTTCATTATACTTCTAGCTTATTGTAAAAACACAATTGTATTTCTTCTGAAAAGTGACCAAACTGCCTGAAAGAAAATATTTAACCTAGGACTACTATGAGAAGTGTTCCTTGATGTGATTTGTTGATTATTTGCTCATATAAGATTTTCAATAAAGCTTTTAAATTTAAAACAAGCATACCAGGCTGAAACAAAAACTTACAACAACTTGACATTATCAAACCAGCTGTAACGAATCTTCACAAGCAGCTTCAGATTTCCATAAACAACACATTGATGGACTCTGTGCCTCAGTACCACCTTTTTCATTTATCCGAAGAGAAGATGAGAACCTGTCATAGTTCTGGAAGAAACTTATGATATGACACTTCACACTTTTCTTCGACTAATTCTCATACACCTTTACACAGTTGTGTGGTCATTTCCTCTACTAAAATGACATTTCTGCCTCTCCCTTTCCACTCCCTGTCCCCTACCCATCCTATATTTCTTATCTTTAAATTCATTTGTTATTTTTATTGCCATTGATGGAGCAAGGTTTCAAAAATGAAACTTGCTTGTACGCAATCCTCCTCATAGTATTAATTTATTAAACTTGTATTGTCAATACTAACCTTTGCATTCACAAACACAAGAGGGACAGAAGCTTGCCTATGTGTTTTACTAATGAATAACGCTTGTCCGTAATCCAAAATGGCCGCTAAAGAGCGGGAACTTCATTGCGCATGTCGCAACCTGATCACATGGTGTGACGTCTTTCTTTGCTTGGTGGGAAACTTCTGCTTCTGCGCAGTGTGCACTAAAATGGCCGCTAAATGTTTTCACATGCTTAAGCTTGCTCTCATGTTATTATTAAATTGTCGTTTTCTTAATGCTACTAATGCAGGATAGTATTATAATTAAATGGGAATAGAGTAGAAAAAGTGGGCATACAGTGAAACATTTTATTTGTGATATTAATATTTTCTTCTTGCACTTTTAGTAATTCGTAAACTTGGGCCTGGGTTGGTGACTTGAAACTCGAGAGACAGATGGTTCTGCGCATGTGTCCTGTATGCCTGCCAAAGTGAAGTCAACTTGGACATCACCCAAGGCCATGACCCGCTGGCCGAAGATGTTCTACTTTGCTTTTCCGTCGCAATTCGATACATTTGAATACAATTTGTATATCATTTTTAATGAGACGGGTGGGAAATAAAGTGAATGTATTAATTTGAAGGGGCGGGAAGCTAAAAACAATAGGCTTCACAATTTAGGCCAAATTTGACATGGTGCGAGAATCCACCCCTGTCCCTGTCCAATCAGAAGTAGTGGTCACATATTTTAGCAACATTAAGGGGAGGTACATGGGCGTAGAAGGGTATAATAGAATATAGCATTAGTTAATTAGTTAGAAGGGGATGCTGCAGAACAGATGATATCGAAGACAGAGCACAGTCTCTCAGAACATACAGAAGAGCTCCAGGCTGCCATGCTGATCGGTTGCTGACTGAATCCCTGTCCGGAAGAGGTCCTGAGGAGGGGGCGGCGGAGTCCATTAGAACGGGAGAATCGAGGAGAAGTCGAGTACCAGAGAGGGGAACGGCGCAGGCGTCGTTATAGAGAGGTCACTGGTCCTGTCCTGATCCTGGAAGAGGTCTTTGCTCTTCATCCTTCCTGGGTCCCATCCTTTCCAACTCCTTGGCTAAGGGGCTTGGTTCTTGCATTTAGGTAACTATACTGCAACCTTTAGTTGCGCTGCTGTCTCTATTCTCTTCTTTTCCTTAAACACCGTCATTTATTAGCAAAATCATTTCTATACTTTTTCTTGGGTATTACAATCAAGTACCGTGTTTTCTGTATTTTACTCTGCTAAAACTTTAGATAAATATTTTAAAACTTCCTGACTCAGTGGTTATTTCAGGATTATGTACTATAAATGAATGTCACTCATTTTACATTTCCTAATTAGCAAAGGATTCATTGGTAAGTTATTACTCTTCAATCAGAAGGTAATTGGTAGCAGGGATTTTGATAAAAGAGTACATCTGACACCCAGCGTAAGTATTAGTGTAGTATGAATGTATGGGCCCAAATGAGTATCTGGTGTATGAATGCTGTTGGCTAATATTGCGCTGGATCAGTTTTCTGGTAAGCAGAGGACGGTTATGGTTACTCTTTGTTAATTGGGTAATGAGAATTTTTTGTATTTTTTATGAACTAACATTCCGCTTATTTTGAGTTTTTGTTTTATGTTGTCTAGAATACCCCGGGGTAAAAAGAATAGCGGGTGGCAAGTGGAAGCCATACTGCAGTGAGGTTATCTGTCAGGCAGAAATAGTACTGAGAAGTTAAGCAGGACTTCAGTACTTGTTAGGGACTCTATGCGTGTGAGTAATAGCAAAAAGGGTACGCTGATGAAAATTTGATGTTATATCACCTAGAAAGGGTAACATTGAAGAAGTAGCAGGTATTTCTGGAGCTTGTGTGAAGAGTAAGCGGAAGGGTTTTACTCGTAGTGTATGTTTTAGTAAACGGAAAAGTTTTACTAAATGTGAGAAGAAACTGTCTTTTTCAAAATTAGTGGAAACTGGCACGATAGCGAATGTTTTATGTTGTTACTGAAATTTAATTAAGATTTATAGAGAAAATAAGTTTGCGTAAATTTTTGTAAAGGGAGGGTCAGTTACCGGAGAGGGAGCTGACGTCACAAAACGCCGCGCTGTGGTAGGTTGAAACAGCGGGTGTGGAGAGACTCTTGTAAAGGAGGGGTCAGTAGTCAGGAGCATTACTGACGTCACAGGTGCCGCGCTGGGATTGGTTAAACCAGCAAGGACAGAAAAGAGCAGATTGTAAAGGAGGAGTTGACAGACAAACGTCACCAAAAGGCAGCGAAAGGATTGGCTCGGAAATAAAAGATAGCAGACATTTGATTGGTCGAAATTATAGAAGCGAAATTCTTAGTGGATAAGGATTGCATGTTAAAACGCGATCTGACTTTAACAGGAATTCGTCCGGATAGGAGATCTTTAGGCTTTGCAGAATATAATTTTATACATCGGTATTTACCCAAGATGTACGGAGAAAGAAGAAAAATGTCATTCTTACAAAAGATTAAGAATTATTTTAAAAAGAACAAACCAATCAAAACTAGAGAAGGAATTATTATTCCACCAGCTAAAACGCCAGCATCATTCATGATGATGGAGAGAGGTTATCATACTTGTGTATGGATGGAGAATTGGATAGAATACACCAAAAATGATGGGATATTAGCATTTCCTGAAAATGGCACGTTCAATGGGCGAATTCTTCAAAATTTGAGATTAAGGATGAATGACTTAGAACCCAGACCTAGATTAACTCAATATGAAGCTTTAGAAGAGTGGGAAACTGAGGCGTTTGAACGTGACCGATCTAGAAGCAATAGGAGTTACCCAGGATTTTTCCCCAGATATTTACATGAGTCGAGAGAAGGTCAGATGAAACAATGGAGAAGGGCAATGATTACAGAGGGACTGTATCCATTATTCACAGAAGGAGAGAAATCAGGAGGCAAATGTACAGAAAAGACAAAACATTTAATGAGAAATGAGGATTCAGAAGACGAATTTATGGAAGAAATGTTAAGAAACCCCCCACCATATCAGGAAGGGACAAGTGGATGCCCCCCTAGTGCACCACCACAAACTCCAATGGTACCACAAGTAATGCATGAATTCACCCCGACTAGAATACTTCATGACAAAGAAAAGGAAGCTCTAGAAAAGACCAGAGCAGAATTAGTACGGAAGATAACTCAGATAAAAGTACATCCTGATTCATTGACTATTCCTGTAACAATTGGTCCAGTAGTTCCATTATATGGTACTCAAGGAAACTGCCCTCCATTGATAACTGCACCCACTCGTATGAATACTCCTGTAAATCCTCCACAACATGAAGTTCCAGTTATAATTGAAGATCAATTTAGTGATTGTGATTCCACAATATCTCTCATGGACTTGCCTATCAGAGGTCCAGTAAAGGGCACTCCTAGAAAAGAGGTACCTGAATGTTCAAAAGATGTGAGTTTAATAACTTCATCGGGGGCAAAGAGTGCCACTATAGTAACACCTGAAGATTTAGAAAGGTGGGTACACGGATCAGACAAACTGTGCACACCTCCAAAAATACTGGATATCCATAAATTAAAAGTTGAATTAGAAGAAATAATAGCAGGTAATGTAGGACTAGAACGCTTAAATACCTATGATGAAGAAGAATTATTGTTCATGTGCAGGAGTATCACTAGAAATGTGAGGTTATTTCATGAAAAATTGTCCAATTTAGCACTACAGATGGGAATAGAAATAGGGAGATCAAAAGTACTACAGAAACCTTATAGAGCAGAATTTTCAGACAAAGATTTAGAAAATATGAATGCCTCTGGAAAAAGACTACAAATAAGAGAATTAATGTTAGTTTTACAAAAGTGGGGAGACCTAGATAAATGGAGAACTAGGTGGGCCAAGAAGAAGGAAGAGGCACGAACAAGTAGAACAGCATCTGAATATGTGATTAAGGAAGCAGGAAAAGCAGAACAAATGTATCCAGTGCGAGAAGTTGCGGGAGGAGGATATGTACATGTCCCATGGAGTAAACAGGATATTTTATCATTTACGAATGATTTTCCAAAGCTGAGGGAAAAGCCAATTGAATGGTACAAGCAGGTTGAAAGGTTTGTGAAGGTGTCAAAGGTATTGTTGAAGGATTTGGATGGTCTGTTTGACATAGTGGTACCTGCCGATTTATGGACAGATTGTAAGATCACAGTGGATTGGCCAAGTGATGAGTATCCTAGAGATCCGAAAACAGGTGCTCCGTCAAGTGATGTGATGAAAAAGTATCAGCAGGTGATAACATACCTGAAAGGGAAAATACCCCCGAAAGAAACAGATTGGGTGAAAATAGATCGAACCACCCAAGAAGCCAGTAAATCAGTACATTCTTACTATGAGCGCCTATTGCAGGTGTTTAAACAGTATAGTGGATTTGAGGACATTGGAGACAAAAACATGAGTCAGTTTGTGTATCGGTTTGTTTACGGTCTGAAGCCAGAGATTTGCCAGATGATTAAACAACACATGCTGTGTTGGCAGGGAAAGCCCATAGATGAAATTCTGAAATATGCAAAATATTGTGGAGACGATATTGAGGATAGACACAAGAAATTACAAGAAAAGGTGATGTGGGCACAGGTGAAAATGGCAGAGAAGCAGGGAATTAATTTGGAAAATCCGAGTGAAAATCCAGGAAAAGATTCTGGAACAAGTGGTGATACTGGGAATGGTGGAAAATATAGAGGACGAATGATTAGAAAAGAAGCAAAAAAGAAATTTCCTTGTCATCGATGCGGAAAATTGGGGCATTGGAAAGACGAATGTAAAAAGATTCGGAATAATAATGGCCCAAATCAAAACTTAAATCCACAGACGCCGAATGACTCACAGCAGGGTGTAAATCCTCAGAGTCAGTTGCCACCTCCCCCTGTTCAGGGTAATGTAAGCAGAGCAAAGCACGGTACAGACATCGGATACCCAGGAGGAAGTGGTAAGAATGATTATATGACATCACAATTTCTTTTGCAGGACAATTTCTGTGAATTCAACTCATGACGGTGCCTAGGAGAGGGGAAGAAGGAGTGCGTACTTGGCGCATCCTTACAGGTAGATCAGTCTGGTCCATATGTTGAAGGGAATGTGAAAGGTAATGATATTACTTTCCTTTTGGACACTGGTGCTACCAGGTCTACTGTGAGATCAGCAGACATCCCAGACCTTCCTCTCTCTGGTGAAGATATCCAAGTAGTAGGGGTAGCTAATCAAAGAATTAGAACACCTCTTACAGAACCAATGGAAGTCAAAATAGGACATTTTAGAGAAATGCATCAATTTGTAGTGTGTGATTGTAGTCCAGTGAACTTATTAGGTAGGGATTTATTGTGCAAGATGAACTGTACAATTTTCTGCACGCCAGATGGTGTGGCAGTTCAGACACCCGATGAGGACCATGTATATAAAATTATGGTTGCAAAACAAGGTACAGAAGTAGACGAGATGTTTTCGTTAATAACAAGAGATGAGTTGCCAGAAGAATTAAAAGGTACAGTAAACCCCATGGTATGGGATTTCATCGGAAAAGAAGTAGGACTTATGGCAAAAATAGACCCAGTTCAAATTACTGTAAAAGAAGGTGCAATTTTCCCAAATACCAGACAGTACAAAATGAGTGCAGAAGTAAAAGCAGGAGTCATTGAAGAAATAAATCGAATGGTAGAACAAAACATCCTAAAAGAAGTAATGAGTAGCCCATGTAATTCACCTATAATGGGGCTAAAGAAACCTAGTGGAAAATATAGGATTGTTCAGGACCTGAGGAAAATAAATAAGATTGTAGAACCATGTTGTCCCATAGTACCAAATCCTGCAGTAATTCTATACCAGATCCCTTGGAATGCAGGATGGTTCACAGTAATTGATTTGTGTCAAGCATTCTTTTCAATACCATTGCATCCAGACAGCCAGTATCTTTTCTCATTCAAATTCGAGAATAAAATCTATGTGTGGAATCGTGTTCCTCAGGGGTACACAGAAAGTCCTTCCATCTTCAACCAAATACTGAAAAAGTGCCTTGAAAAACTAGTGATGCCAGGAAGCTCAGTCTTAGTCCAATATATTGACGACTTATTGGTGGCGTCGACCACCAGAGAAGACTGTGTTGTTGATTCCATAGCATTATTAAATCTTTTGGCTGAGGAAGGGCATAAAGTCTCACCTGAAAAGTTACAGTTTTGCACGACAGCTGTTAAATGTCTGGGACATGAAATTGAGAGGGGAAAAAGAAGAATAACCTCTGAAAGAGTAGAATTAATAAAGAGAATGCAAATGCCTGTAACTCAAAGACACGTGCGAATGTTCCTAGGAATAGTAGGCTACTGTCGACAATGGATACCAAATTTTTCCATGTTAGCTAAGCCTTTAATTAACATGACAAAAAAGAAAGCAAAGGACCCTGTTGAGTGGGAGGATGAAAGTGTAGAAGCTTTTGTAAAATTAAGAAACGCCCTTTGTTCAGCACCTGCCTTAGGCATGCCTGATTATAAAAAAGAATTTGCATTATTCTGTCAAGAGAGAGAAAATTGCGCACTTTCTGTCCTAACTCAGAGACATGTACTAGACAGACGTCCTATAGCGTATTTTTCTGCTACATTGGACCCAGTAGCAGCCGCGTTGCCAGGATGCTTAAAAGCAGTGGCAGCTACTTGTTTGAGCATTGAACAAAGTGAGTCAATTGTGATGGGACATCCTGTAAAAGTGTATGTTCCACATGCAGTGGTGATTCTGTTGACAAGAACCCGAAGTCAGCATCTTACTCCTAGTCGGCTGACTAAATATGAGAGAATAATAATGGGTGCTGAAAATGTGACTATGGTGAGGTGTACGATAATAAATCCAGCAACGTTATTACCGGACCCATATCACGAAACAAATAAAGATGACGAAGAAGATGAACATGATTGTGTACAGATTACAGAATTATGTACAAAACCACACCCAGACATAGAGGAACAGCCTCTTAAAAAGCCAGACAGGGAGCTATTTGTCGATGGTTCATGTCAAAGACATGAAGATGGTAAACTAACTGCTGCCTATGCGGTATGTGAATTAACTGGAATAGTCGAAGCATCCTATTTACCAGGAGTAAAATCTGCACAAGTAGCTGAATTGATTACATTAATAAAAGCTTGCAAAATTGGGAGGAATCAGAGAGTAACTATATTTACTGATAGTCAATATGGTTACGGGGTTGTGCATGATTTTGGCCAACTGTGGATGCAGAGGGATTTCATGACTTCTTCTGGATCCCCCATCAAAAATTGACAATTTGTAAGGGAATTGCTAGAAGCAATACAATCACCAAAAGAATTGGCTGTGGTGAAATGTGCCGCACACCAGTCAGGAGATGACTGGGTAGTAGTCGGCAACAGATATGCGGATCTGGTGGCTCAACATTGTGCCAAAACCAGAATGTCAGTCAATAAGAGGGTGGAAAGAATGGGAATCAGCTGCCAACTTATGCTGTATATGCCACCTGAAACTTGGAATGATGTCAAGAAATTGCAAGATAAGGTTGATGAAAGTGAAAGGAATTTGTGGATCAAAGTAGGTTGTTCCCAAAGAAGAGAGGATGAAGTGTGGATCAGTGCAGATGGCAGACCAGTCATGCCAGACTGTTTACTTTCACAAATGGCCAGAATGCACCATGGAGACACACACATAGGGAGAGATGCAATGATTAGGCTGTTCAGACAAAATTGGTACAATCCCAAATTCAGGGCTGTTGCAGAGAGTCTTTGCCAGAGATGTCTAACTTGCCAAATGCATAATCCAGGCAGGAAAACGATAATTGGGTTTGGAAAGATTGGAAAGGCAGAAGGTCCATTTGTAAGACTCTAGTTCGACTTCATACAGTTACCACCATGCAGAGGACTAAAATATGTACTAGTCATAGTGTGTCTGTTTTCAAAGTGGGTGGAGGCTTATCCTACTAGGAGAAATGACAGCATTACAGTCGCAAAAACTGTTACTACGGGAGCTTATTCCTAGGTGTGGTTTCCCAGTATCTTTGGAATCAGATAGAGGAAAACACTTTAACAGCGAAGTGATCCAGATAATCTGTGAAGCATTTCAAATCAAACAGAAATTGCACTGTGCATATCGCCCAAAGGCTTCTGGAGTGGTTGAACAATTGAATGGCACTATAAAGTCAAGATTGGGAAAAATGTGTGCATCAACATCATTAGAGGGGCCAGACGCATTGCCACTTGTCTTGATGGGACTCAGAAGCATACCTGACAGAACGACAGGATTGAGCCCCCATGAAATAATGATGGGGAGAGCAATGAGACAAACACATGTTCCCACAAACAAATTAGTGAATATATCTGATGATATGGTTCTGGATTATTGCAAAGGATTGGCTGACCTAGTGCGTTCTGTCTCTCATCAGGTTGGAGAAGACGCAGTTTCCAGGCAGCCAGAACTAGAACATGATCTGAATCCTGGTGATTGGGTGGTAGTGAAGAATCACACCAGAGAAACGTGTCTATCACCCAGGTGGAGCAGACCTTGTCAAGTTATATTGACCACCAATACAGCAGTGAAGTGTGCAAGATTTCCTAATTGGATTCACGTAAGCCACACAAAGAGAGTACCAGACCCTGAAGAAGAGAATCCACAGACAACGCCAATCACTGAAGAAGCTGAAGGTTGCCCAGCTAAGGAATCTCAGGCTCGAGGTTCGAGAGAAGCTGACTGAGAACAACCGAGCACAAGTCAGGATTGGATACCAGTGGTAGAAGTTCCTGAAGTATACCACAGAACGAGAAATCAAACTAAATTGGAAGAAATTGAAGAAGATCAGATAGGTGAAGAAGAAGCAGTTCAGGATCAAGAAGAAAAGACAGTAAAAGATCCTGAACAAAATAAGATAGGGAAAGAAAATTGGACTCAAAACAGTGAAGATCTAATAGACTTTGAACAGGGACAGACAGGTTTAGAAGAATCAGGTCAGGCTGCAGAAGTTCACAGTGCAATAAGCCCTGATCAGAAGCAGTTAGATCAAGAAGAATACACCAAAGAAAAAGGGTTCGATAAAAATGAACATGAAGAAATAAACAAAGAACAAGGTCAAAATTTTGAAAGTCATTGTGGAGCTACTGAAGAGAAACCAATCAGACCTGAAAAAGAACAAACAAAAGAAGCAGTAATCAAAGAAAACAAAACAGTATTAAGCAGTGAAAATAACGAGATCTCTGAAGACGAAAACAGAGAAACAGTGCCAACCAAGAAGACAAGAAAAGGAGATCATTGGCCAAGTGTCATTAAAAGAGTAAAGTACCACATAACAACCAGAAGTGAAGATCCAGATCAAGTACCTGAAGTAACAAGTCAAACTGATCAAGAGAAAAAGTCAGGGAAAAGAAAAAGCAAAAGACTGAAACTTGTGAATAATAAATTCAAGGGTCCTGACTGGACTTATATCATTCTTGAAGATTTTGAAAGCTCAGAGTCAAGTGACAGTGGTGGCGAAGGAACAAGTGCAGAACTAACATACGAAGAAGAAACAAGACCACCCTGACTAAACAAAAGAATCCTCTAAAGAAAAGAAGAAGAGATAAGAAGAGCAATCTTCCTTGTCGAAAAATGCCTGACGATAGAGTTGCTGGGAGACCAAAACGAAATTGTTGTAGAAGATGCTGTGCAATTTGCATATGTAGTCTAGTATTGGTGCTTATAGTATGGTTAGTCCTGATTGTAGCAGTTCCTTACCTTATGATAATAGATAAGAAGATTAATAATGAAACTAAAGGGAGGACAGCAAACATGAAGGGCAATAGAGTAGAACTAAGCGCAGAAGATGAGGCAGAAATTCATCATGAAATAGCTGATAACGACACTAGTTTAAATGTTTTCACAAAGTTATTGTTTCAGTATGTAGACACAATGGAAGTTAGTAATTGTTATGTCTGTATGAAGTTACCTGAATCAGTAGCGGAAGGATTAACATACCAACACTTACCACTGACATATGGCATCTCATGTAGTGTATTAACAAGTTTATTTTATAAAACAGGTAGGCTGCAGTATTATTATTCAAACTTAGATGTGATATTTTCTGAGGTTCCGATTCGCAAGAGTATGAACCCAGTACTTAGTAGTCAAGACGCACAGTTTATGGGAGAGTTTTTCTTAACAATGAAATCGATAGACATAACACATGCTCATAGACACAATCTAACATGTTCTTTACTAGAAGAAGAAAAGATATTTTTGAATTTAGTAGAAGATAGAAGACAAGATTTTCAGAAGAAAGCTTCTGAGCATAAGGCTCATTTGCCACCTTGGGCGGAGAAAGAAGGGAGTTATACACCTGGCAAAGCTCAAGCTGCTATGGCTCTTGATTTCATAAAAACAGGGAAATTTGTCTACATAGGTTAAAGACTGATTATAACAATGTTTTCATCGGTACCAGTGAATGTGAACACAATTTTTTAATTCTTGGAGGTTGGGGACTCAAAGGAGGAACAGATTCAGTTTTTCCTGGAATTTATTATGTATGTGGGAATAAGGCTTACTTTAGGCTTCCTGCACGGTGGTATGGAAGTTGTTATTTTGGAATAGTTTTTCCAAAGATATACCACGTAAAAAGAAACACTGGGAGCAATGAAAACAATAGCGAATTAATACGTAGTAAAAGAGC
This sequence comes from Calotriton arnoldi, assembly GCA_963921515.1. NCBI lineage: Eukaryota > Metazoa > Chordata > Amphibia > Caudata > Salamandridae > Calotriton > Calotriton arnoldi. The sequence goes on along the minus strand of CAWUFW010004979.1, from coordinate 228,245 downwards.
TAGTTTTTCAGAAATTGTAGGTGATATATTTGGTGCATTGATACCTTCAGTGGGAATAATTCTGAACTCAAGGAAAATATGCAAATTGTCTACAGTGGTTGATCGTTTATCAACGGATACTGCTGGAGGTTTTCTAATGATTAATGCGGAATGGTTGATTAGATCTATGGTGATGCAAAATCGACTTGCTCTTGACATCCTATTGGCAAAAGAGGGAGGAGTCTGTAAATTATTGAAGACGAAACATTGTTGCACTTATATTCCTGATAAGAGTGCAGAAATTGGAACGTATATTCAGAACATAACTAAACTTGAGAAGGAACTTAAACCACTGGAAGTTGATAGTGTATGGGAAAGATTGACAAATAGTATCTCGTCAATTGGAACCTGGTTTGCTAATGTAGGAAAAGGACTTATAGGTCAAATATTAGTACCCCTAGCAGGGATAGCAATAATAATATTGGCAATAACAATATGGTGCAAATGCCGTAGAAAGAATGGAACATATAAAGTGACAGGAAAAGGAAAGAAGAGAAAACTAGATGAAGTAGAACTTGAAGAATGGAGAAGTGAATTATACAAAAAGTTGAAAGGGGATGTGAAAAACAGAAAAAGTAAAAATGAGAATGAAACGAATTGCTAGAAGTTGGCATCTGATTGAGGGTAGTGTTTTTGATGGCTCAGAAACGCCATCAGAGAGGGGATTGATGGAGCAAGGTTTCAAAAATGAAACTTGCTTGTACGCAGTCCTCCTCATAGTATTAATTTATTAAACTTGTATTGTCAATACTAACCTTTGCATTCACAAACACAAGAGGGACAGAAGCTTGCCTATGTGTTTTACTAATGAATAACGCTTGTCCGTAATCCAAAATGGCCGCTAAAGCGCAGGAACTTCATTGCGCATGTCGCAACCTGATCACATGGTGTGACGTCTTTCTTTGCTTGGTGGGAAACTTCTGCTTCTGCGCAGTGTGCACTAAAATGGCCGCTAAATGTTTTCACATGCTTAAGCTTGCTCTCATGTTATTATTAAATTGTCGTTTTCTTAATGCTACTAATGCAGGATAGTATTATAATTAAATGGGAATAGAGTAGAAAAAGTGGGCATACAGTGAAACATTTTATTTGTGATATTAATATTTTCTTCTTGCACTTTTAGTAATTCGTAAACTTGGGCCTGGGTTGGTGACTTGAAACTCGAGAGACAGATGGTTCTGCGCATGTGTCCTGTATGCCTGCCAAAGTGAAGTCAACTTGGACATCACCCAAGGCCATGACCCGCTGGCCGAAGATGTTCTACTTTGCTTTTCCGTCGCAATTCGATACATTTGAATAAAATTTGTATATCATTTGTCATGAGACGGGTGGGAAATAAAGTGAATGTATTAATTTGAAGGGGCGGGAAGCTAAAAACAATAGGCTTCACAATTTAGGCCAAATTTGACATGGTGCGAGAATCCACCCCCTGTCCCTGTCCAATCAGAAGTAGTGGTCCCATATTTTAGCAACATTAAGGGGAGGTACATGGGCGTAGAAGGGTATAATAGAATATAGCATTAGTTAATTAGTTAGAAGGAGATGCTGCAGAACAGATGATATCGAAGACAGAGCAAAGTCTCTCAGAACATACAGAAGAGCTCCAGGCTGCCATGCTGATCGGTTGCTGACTGAATCCCTGTCCAGAAGAGGTCCTGAGGAGGGGCGGCGGAGTCCATTAGAACGGGAGAATCGAGGAGAAGTCGAGTACCAGAGAGGGGAACGGCGCAGGCGTCGTTATAGAGAGGTCACTGGTCCTGTCCTGATCCTGGAAGAGGTCTTTGCTCTTCATCCTTCCTGGGTCCCATCCTTTCCAACTCCTTGGCTAAGGGGCTTGGTTCTCGCATTTAGGTAACTATACTGCAACCTTTAGTTGCGCTGCTGTCTCTATTCTCTTCTTTTTCCTTAAACACCGTCATTTATTAGCAAAATCATTTCTATACTTTTTCTTGGGTATTACAATCAAGTACCGTGTTTTCTGTATTTTACTCTGCTAAAACTTTAGATAAATATTTTAAAACTTCCTGACTCAGTGGTTATTTCAGGATTATGTACTATAAATGAATGTCACTCATTTTAAATTTCCTAATTAGCAAAGGATTCATTGGTAAGTTATTACTCTTCAATCAGAAGGTAATTGGTAGCAGGGATTTTGATAAAAGAGTACATCTGACACCCAGCGTAAGTATTAGTGTAGTATGAATGTATGGGCCCAAGTGAGTATCTGGTGTATGAATGCTGTTGGCTAATATTGCGCTGGATCACCATCAAGAAGCATAAAGGACATCAGAACACCTAACGTAATTTTATACAATTGCTTTGAGAGCATACATCGTCATACATGCAGTGTCTTTTGGTCGTACAGTTAAACTAGGATTAACTCTTTTAAAGCTAACAGAATATGAGATTAGCAAAAACATTATTCTTATTAAGATCATGGAAGACATCTAACAGCACTCAAAACATGCAAATTGTCATTTTTGTGAAAAACACCAGTTGTAAGTAGTAGACAGATTGTTTTTTTATCAAAAGGAGAGCTGGTTTTGACATATGACAAAAGAATGTTACATCGTGATACCTCCTGCTCTTCCTCTCTTGACCAAGCTCAATCTGAAATGTTTCATTTTGCACACAGAGCTTTGAAAATGTTCAATAAAAGAAATGAATACATCTCAGGATATTACAGTCACAGTCCAGCTGCTGGCATAAGGCATGTAATTACTTTCTTTTCCCTCTGAGTGCATTCATCTGTGAGTTATTTGAGTGGTCAGCCAGCCTGCGTAATTGGAGCAGCTACCAAGAGACCATCTCGTCCTTCACTAAATGCCATCATAATCATGCTATTTGTGCACATTGAGAAGTGCTGTAGAATGTGTCATTTTTAAAAGCTCACAAGCAGAATGGTGGCAGTGTTACAACTACTGGTAACCATACGTCTGTGTAGATCTAGCTGCTTTGCCTGATGTTTAATTCACTAATAAATCCCTCCCAACCACTTTTCCCTCTAAGGTGCGTGCGCGCGCTCACCTATGTCTCCCGTAACGCGCGTTGTAAACTGTAAAGCGCGCGCAGGCAACTGAGGACCTTCGCGCCGCAGCTTTTAAAATGCGTGCGGCGCGAAAACGGTCAGATTGTGTGGCTTTTTGTAAGTAATCATGTTAATCGCAGTGCCCGTCATGCGCTGCAATTAACATGATTACTTTAACAAAGGCACACAATCTGCCCTGCTGTTGTGCCCTATTAACAATGCCGGCCCCCGGGGGAAGTAGGGTCGCAGACCAGTCTTCCCCCGGGGTGTTCGCACGATGAGGCAGGGAGGACAAGCTGTTGGGTTCAGGGGGTTGGACAAGGGGGTTGGGGATCAGGGAGGGGATATAAGGGTGCAAGGGAGGAAGGCTCTTCCTCTTCCTGCGCCCAGCACCATTGGGGAGGGTTGAAAAAATTTTGGACCACCCGCCCACCCTGCAAGTTTTGGGGTTGAGGTGATGGGTTGGTTGTAGCGTGCCAGTTTAGGACGGGTTGCAGGTTTAGGTTGACAGTACTTTGGAGGGGTGGGGAGTCACTGACGGGCACACCCACCCCTCGGGGGGGGAACAGGTGAATGATGGGGGTGCGGGATGCAAGAGTGCGACGGCAGGAGATACAGGAGAAGATGTTGAAAGATAAGTGAAGAAGTGAATGGAGGGATGGAGGGGGTCACAGAGTTAAACGGGAAGAGAGAATTGGAGCGAGGGGAAATGGATGGAGTGAATGAAAGGTTTGATGTTGGGGATTGTTTTAGTTAATTGATGTTTGGTTAATTATGGTGTTTTTACAACCTTGTCCTAATAAATGGCCTTTTACACTTCAAGTACAGCGTGGAGTGTGATTATTGCGCGAATGAAAGGCAGCAAGTCTACAAGCACGTCGTGCTTGTAGACTTGCTGCATTTCATTTGTGAATAGAGAGGGGCAGATTGTGTTGTGGGCTCAGCTGGGCAGTGTCTGGAGTCTTATCTCCAGCACGCCCGAGTTTTCTTCTTGAGAAGAAAAAAAGGGCTGGTTTTCAGTATGGGAACGTTTTAACCTTTGCACATAATAGCTGTAACAGGCATATCTCTTCAATGTTGATTCAAACATAGTCTGGGACAGAACATAGAAGGTATGCATGTTGTGTTTATAGGTACATAATATAGTTTTTTTAAATGTCGTAGTATGTAATATCGTTTTATTTATTCTAAAAATATTGTGTTTTAATAATTTTGATAAATATTAGTTATGGCATTATAAGGTATTAGAATTATATTATTAGTTTTTTGTATTGCCTGTAATTTTTAATCTGATATTTAATTGTTTTTAAATGTAATTAGAAATTTCTGATTTACTAGTGGGTTGTAAATTATTGCTTTTAATTTATAGTTAATTATTAATTTAAATGAATGTTTTAATTGATAATTAAGTAAATGAATAAATAGATAGCGTAATTGCTATTTTGTTTTTTAACTAATTGTTGACTGATTAGTTTAAAATAATGTTCTTTTTATTAATTGTTTTAATTTTTTGTTTTATGTAATAATTATTTGAGTATTAATGTTTCATGTTTATATTTGTTTCACACATTTTAATTGTTTGTTAGCGGTTGTTTATGTTTGTTTTTTGGTAGTAATGAGAGAACTGCATATATTTTAAATATTTATCATTTTTTGATTTTTAATTTATTATTCATATAAAAAGTATATTATAAAATGTAATTTAATTTAGTTTAAAATTAATGAATATATGGTTTGTTTTAAATATGTTTAATTTTTTATTTTGTTCGATATTTATATATTTTCATAAACAAATTATGAGTTGCTAATAGTAAATCTAAATCCTTTAAACTCCAAAACTTTCCCTACTTTTGCTTATGCTACAGTGGAAACAGTAAATCTAACCTCTTCAAAGTCCAACACTTTCCCAATTTTTACTTACTTTGGAGTGGGAACAGTAAGTCTAACCTCTGCCTGGGAGTGTTAGTCCCCCCCCCAGAAGTTGCTCCCCTGAGCAAGCCCCCAAAATTGGAAGGGCACTAACTTAGCTAACCTGATCGTACTGTTAAAAAAATGATGTAACCAATACAGCCCTGCAGCCACAGGCTGTCACAGAACTACACACCAATGGCACTGACCAGGCCGGCGGCTCTGCTGACTTAACGCGCTGGTGCTGAAATTAATTGGACCGGCACCACGGGGCGGCACGCTGGTGCTATTAATAATTGAAAGTACATTTTGAAGCAGTGAGAGAAATGCCTCACCGAGGCACTACTTATTTTGCGAGGCGACTCTCGAGGAGCAGCAATTGGTACGGGCCGCTTCACCGTAATGACTACCTTGGCAAAAGCCGGCCCAAGCATGATTCTATGGCTCAGTAGCAGCTGTACAGGGACAAACTTTGGCCTCTCAAGAAATCTGTACAAACGGCTGATATGTCTCTCAATATGGAAACCATACACCCAACCAGGATGTCCGGCTCAGCTCTGTCAATTATATACCGACTTGCCCTCTCGTAGAAAGCAAATATTCTAATCCACAAGAAGCCTACCAGACGCGGTGTGAAACAGGCGAAGGAGGCGCACGGTTAGCAGTCACATATTCAACCCGTATGTCGCACACTTGACTCCACGGCGATAGGCGGCTCCACCATTCCATCAAGTCATACTTGCCCAGCGTGCATTAACATGATCCCGTATCATTCCCCGTAATTCCCCCTAAGTCACTCAGAACTTACCACCAGGTTGCCTTTGACAGCGTGGGCTATCGCTGTTTTTGCACCGCTTGGTCAGGGCGTCGACTGGCCTACTCCAGCCTTCAGCCACTATGGCTCTGCCCCCTCTTGCCGCGCTCACGTGAACGCACACACACTGCCTATCCCCACCCGCATCTAGTGAAAGTTACGATTCTGACTCAGCTTTGTTTTGCTTGGAGGGAGCAGTCAGTAGAAAACTCAAATAAGCGCACAGGAGTTAAAGTCAGTCAGTTAACATAAGCACAGGAGTTAAAGTTAGTCAGTGAAAATCAATCAGTCAGTATTAGTGCATGATTACTAGCACTCCTGAGGACCCGCAATTATGCATGACTTTGCATTTCAGTGCAGTGATGCGGACCACCACACTGAAATGCGTTAGTCTAATGCCTGATGCGTGGTACTTGGCAGGGCTGAGACTTCAGAGACGATTTAAGGCATGGGCAAAGTGGGCTCTGGCCCAGGGCCCCAGCCTTTAAGGGGAGCCTCCTGATAGTCTTGCCGTGATGACCTTGAATAATTACTAAACCGATTGTTTTGAATACCATTATACCTTAATTTATTTTTAAGATGGGTGATGTGTGAGAGTCTATTATAGCCATTCTGCAGAGAAATGTTTATTTTTCATGCAACATCCATAAAAAGGTTTCTTTTAGATCACAATAGGACCAAATATATGAGAAATGGGAGTGTGTCACAGATATTATTAGCAGTAATATTAGTGAACTGCTGATGTGTTACAATATTGATAACACGCATCACTATCCCTGAACATTAAATGTAAACACATTTAGAATTCGGACAATTGCGCCTGTATACTGTCAGTGACCTGGCCTAAGAGGGCAAGAAAGAGCTGAAATGATATCATAAATTCAAACCTGTTCTGAACATGGGCCCCAAAATAGGTTTGGCCCAGGGCCCCCAAAATCCTTAAGATGTCCCTGGTAGACTTGCTGCATTTCTTTGGTTAATAGGGCTCAGCCACGGGGCCAGGGCCGGCTCTAGGGGGGTGTGACCGGTGTCACTGTACCGGGTGCGGACTTCGGGGGTGGGTGGGGGGAACGCCGTGTTTGCAGGTATATTATTGTTTTAATAGCACCTGCTGCTATGTTCCTTGACTCCAGCAATTTTCATGCAATAATAAATATGTCAAAATAACTCTCTGAGTTTTCTCTAGTGGAAGTTCTAAGGTAGTGCAGAGGGTTAATATGCCTGCTGCAAAGAAGGTGCACCATGCAGATCTCAAAGTGCCCGGCTGTCCTACCGCGGTACCTATAACAAAGGCACCGAAATGGGAACGCCAAAGCAAATTCCTGCAGGGCATGGACTGCTAAGTCCATGCCCTGCAGGAACTTGGGGTGCATGCACACAGAGGGGCATAACATGTGCCCCCCTGCATGTTTCCCCAGGTATGCGGTCTTGTATAGGCTCCCGACATTTCCCCACCCTATGAACAGAGCTCTAATTGAGAATCTTTAGTGAAATCTTATATTGGTACCACTGTTGGAGTCCTGTGCTTTTCTAAAGCCGAAGTGTACTTGCCTTTGTAACCAATTCATGTCATGGTGTGTGTATGTAAATTGTAAACCTGCCTTAAGAGCCATCATGTGGCGCTGTATGTATTTTCATTTTTTAAGCAAAAGTTTGGAGTGATGCTTGCACTGATATTTGTCACTGCACCCATATGCGCCGTCCGGTTCTTGGCGCACATAGCATTGGCTGCAGTACACAGAGACCCTACACTGCCGCACACAGAGGAAACAAATTAGAGGGAACATTGCTCCATTTCTCTCCACTCCTGGTGAAACTAGCCTTTCCTCTCTCCTTCCATGAAAGGACATGTATTGAAAGGGATGGTGACTGACTCTCCAACACATAGGTTACTTATTATTGTATGTCAATATTAGGTCCACCGTGCAGCTGTCAAAAAGACATATTGTTTAAAGTATTCACAGAGTGGGCTGTGGGTCCTGTCCTTTCAACCATTGGCTTTCTTCAACCAGAGTCCGTCATCAATTGGTTTGACAGTTTGTAAATCAAGTCTTGGGTCAGCCCACTAGAGTAGTCATCTCTCACCTAATGCTATTGGCTATTTGGGTGTATCCTTCTGCCTCCACTGAGGTGCTAGCTAGCATTGAACCACATGAGGTACTATTTTATAGCCCTCTCTGTCTGCTCCTGCTGGCTCACTCCTGTGTGTGGATGTTGCTCAAACAAGCTAACCCTGCATACATAACCACATTAAGCTCAGACCTATCGACTTTGCCAATGGTTGTTTTTGAGGTAGTTTGAAGATACAGAGATTCCTTTGAAAAATGCATTGAAGTCCTTAGGTTAATACATTGAGTTCTATCCTGTTGGACATGGTGGGATGTACAAACATGAAAAGGGAATCGTTTTTTTATATTTATCCTCCCCTCAAGTAAAGCCTTGCTTTTGAACTCTCCATAGAAGCAACATACTTAACAAGACGAGAAGGTGCAAGCAAGAATCACTTTTTTTCTACCAAAATCAATAGCAGCCAGCCTCGCTTTGTTGCAGCTGCTGATCTGCGATCGATCTGGCCGCCTTTACCACATGTTTGAAATGACTGTGAAGGAAGGTGAAATTCTGAGACCTGTATGGAAACACATGGAAATGAATAGGGTTGTTCTAAATGCTATCTTGCGGCCTATGCACTGCATAGCCAAACTCAATAAATGGTGTAGTAATCCAATGGTAAGCTCTTGTAAACTCTTATTTTGACCATTGGGGTGTGCAAAATAAACCTTTGTCTTATCTACCACTTTGTAGCCAGTGACTCCAGAAGAGGGATGGTATTCTTGCGTTTATCTGCAATACAGAGAACATTTCCTGTTTTGAGAAAAAACATCTACTGGTCACTTTAAATAGAAGACGGTAGCCTCCTCTCCTATTTCTCCAGACTCACCTGACGCACCCACCTCCCCTTTATCCCACCTACTTTACACAAGTACTCTGGATCATGAACTTATGCAAACATTGAGCAGCAGTGCTTTCCTGGACAATCATTGCTTAGACAATTTTCTATTGTGGCACTTCTTAGATGAGCAAATGCAAAATCAGTAACTCGTCAGGTGAGGCAAATGGTAATACAGCCATCACATATGGAACTTTCCTGATAGCATTGCTCACAAAAAAGAAGAAATGTACTTCAAGTGACCACTTCTACAATACAAACTCATGCAAGGGTATTTACTTTCTTCTGCGCTGTAACGGTGCCCTTTTCGCTCTGCGCTCCTTTGTAGCACTTTGCATCAAGGGGGAGTGACTTTGGTGTAACCTGGCCAGTTCAGCCCAAGCACCCATCTTTTTGAGGCAAAGCCGGATTTACTAAGCTAGTAGAAATGTTTTAATTTCACCAGACATTCCACACATTCTATGAGCGCGGTGCTGTTCATCACATATAGAATGTGTAGAATGTTTGAGAATGGGTCTAGGCATATAGGGTTTGTGCTGGAAGCATACACTTCCAGTGCAAAATCCTCTGCAAAACAGCATGCACACACTTCTGCACCATGTCGCAAAGGTTAGGCGTGGTGCTAAGCAGACTGTTTTTGTCCCCACATTGCAGAGCATGAGAGCAGCAGCAGGCAATTTTTTATTTAGTAAATATGGCTGTGCACCAGTGCTTTAAATGGGCCGGTACTGTCCGGCACTGAGTCCCAGCACTTTTTTATTTTAACAGGAGAGTACCTGCACTTCTCAAGAAGAACTTAATAGTTTTAATTGGAGAATACTGGCACTTCTCAGAAACAAGCAGTTACTCTGGCACAGAGTACCGGCACTTCTATTTTTCCATTTCAAGCACTGCTGTGCACTGCTTTCCTACCCTTTCATAACGCAGCACAGAATTTCTTTGGACGCTTCGCTGCATTTCTCTAAGAATATCTGCCCTCTAACGTCTTTCCTGTTTCATCTACACAAATGCTTTTGTACCAGTTTAGAATGTCTTGCAATAATCCGAGAACCTAAGAGGTCGATAGTGTGGGAGCACTCGCCGTAGTACTTGATGCTTGAATCTACTGCCTTGATCACCTACTTTCATATATACCATCACAACAATGCATAAAAAAGTCCACGCCATTTGCAGAAAAAAAGCAAATTAGAGGCATCTTTGGGTACCTGTTTTTAACAAATGCCTGTTGATTTTAAAATTCCTAAAAAAAGATGTTCTGTCGAAAGAAAGTACTGATTGTTTTCCAAAATTCCAGAGGAGGATGGTATCCTTGCAGTTGAAAATCAGCACCACCCATCTGTCTCAGACTTGTATCTGGTAAAGGAACATGTATTGTATATGTAGGAATAGCGGGCCTGTGTTCACGCTATAAAGTGTGCCTCTAAATGTCCTTGAACACAGATGCATGAATAATGACAGCAGATAAGAACCATTGGCTCTACCGTCTGTGCCATGTGTTATGAATTCGTGTCCTTAACCCCCTCTTGTAGGTTGATATCTGTCTATTTTTTTAAAAATAGAATATGATTTTCTTAATTCTTTTTTTATGAAAAGCTCCTCACAGTTCCACAGTAAAGATTTCAGACTTCATGAAGTTGTGCAGTTTTTACTTTTTCTCACTTCTGCATGAAAAGTGCGACCTTTCAGTAAATTTATGTAGCAAAAGTTAAACTTGCATTGAGAATTTCTGTATATATTTTGTATTGTGTGTAGAAAATCTCTGCTAAAGGTAAACTGTACGTTTTCAATCTCTGCTAAGATTGACTAGCGTGGAACACATTGCACCCTTTGGCTACTTTTAGGGCTCTGCTCTGCAGGAAAAGAACATTTGTATTGTTCTACTGTGTGGTTAAATAATTAAATCTCTCTCGCATGTCTCAGCCCCATTTTTTCTCACCAAACTGAGAGAGAGAGAGAGTGAGTATACCGAAGTAGCCTTTTGCAACACTAAAGCAATAATTGCTATCAAGATCAGTTAACCCCAACTTGTGTTCTCTTCTGTTTAACACTTGCTGGTTCTGACAATTTATTTGCCAGTGGGAAATGCAAGTACGACATATGCAAAACGACCTAACAAACAATTTGAATGTATTAGCCCCAGTTAGTAGGGGAGATTCGCATTCGTGTGCTGAGGCAAAAGATTTATTTGTGCCTGGATGGACTCAATGACCCCTTCCGAGGCTGAATTATGAAATGAAATTGGATTACATGATAAAGATTTAAAGATTACAGGATGCTAATTTGCTTACCAGCTGTTCATTTACTGATCAGTCGCTTATTGCTGCCTGTCCCCAATACATAAAATGAAGGCCATATAACTTAATAGGTTTGGGCCATATCAGGCAGGCCCGCGCTAGGCATGGGCAGCTGCCCAGGGCCCCGCTCTCAGCCCACGAACACGGGGCCCCGCACCAGTGCGTCACAGACAGGCCATGGCACACTGGTCCGCTCCAGACCACTGCTCCTCTAATTAAGAGCAAGGTGTATCCTTGCAATTGTGCCACCGGTGGGGCCCCCTTCCCTGGGCCTTGCAACCATGGTATAGTGTGGCGAGACCTCCTATGGGCTCAGTTGCAAGGAGACACCTTCTGCTGGTTTGTCCTGCTGCCCATTCAGAAGCACCATGGGAAGCAGCAGTTTTAACCCTTTCTGATGAAAAGTGCAACTCTCACACATTCAGCCCTTTATGGGCTGCTAAGCGGTGCTCGTTGGTGGTTGAGAGGGAGGAGTTGCAGCCCAGGAGGGGGCAGCACAATGCAGCTTCAGGGGCAGAGTCATCTATTGAGATGCAAACAGCCCTGACAGTGTCAGGTTATATGCAATTTAGAGGGGTCTCACGCATTACTTTTCTGCCCAGGGCCAGGGTCGGACTGGGACAGAAAATAGGCGCGGGCACCAAAACAAAAGTGGCCCCTATGAGCGAATCCAATAGCTAAAAAAGTGCTCCTCATTTGCAAATAGGGGTAGTTTTGAAATTGTAAAGACATGCTCTGTAGGTGTTTTCCAAGGTATGAGAGACTGCGCGCATGTGTGCTTGCTGCAGGCAATGTTTGTGGTAATATCAGGGAATTCAGTAGAATAATCTGTCCCACCAAACCATAAAATAGGCCCACAGACAGCAAAAAAAAAGGGCCCTCACACTGACCTGTCAGACCAGCCCATCGGGCACTGCCTGGTTGCCCTAGAGGCCAGTCCAAACCTGCCCGGGCCCCCAAAATCCTAGAACCTTCAGTGGGTTGAAGTAGGTGAGCCCTGTAATAAACAGACCAGTAGGCCTTCCCACAGATAGACCCCGTGGACTCAAACCATGAAAGGATTAAGGAATGAGGGCATTGCAATCATCAAGGAGCGTGACTTTGCAAATTTCTTTTTGTTTACCGAAAATCCATGTCACTCCCGTTCCTGAATATCTTACCCGAGGGATAACTGCCTGGTTCATTCTCGAGGATCTGAGATTATGGCTTGGTTTGTGGCAGCTCACCAAAGAGGTGAGGTAACCTGGACCTCTATCATTAAAGATTCGGTGGCAGAAGTACATGGCTTTAAAAAAGATTCTCTCTTTTTGAGTGACGTTGCTTCATGCTTGAGAAGGTCCTCAACCTGTGTAGGTGGATGAAGGTTATGTATGATGATTCTTTCCAGGTGATTTGTTTTATAATAGCATGCAACTTTTCTCTCCATATGTTATTTATTTGTGCTCTCATACATTGGGGAGGTGTGTTAGAATGGAGAACGTTCCATTGAAGTATGAAACACCAGAGCAATATTATTGTCAGATGGAAGTTGGCATTGCTAGGGAAAGGTGTTTCTGAGTTGGTGTTGTCTCTCTATCTCATACTTGACAAAGTTGCCAGCTAGGAGTGCTACTACTACTACTAAAATGGGTTATCGCCAACTAGACCACAAATTTTATCTCAATATATCTAAAAATATACTGGAGGGGATGGTAGAACCCTGCCCAAGGATGATAGTACCAATACAACTACAGCTATGACAAACACTACTCTTACAATTATGACAACGCAATTGCTGGAGCAAATACTATCAAAACAACTAAACTTTTATTACAATCTTTCCAATAAGCATGAGAATTACAGCCTCTACCTCCACCACTACTGCATGGTTATGCTAGCTTTACTACTTCAACTACTGCTAAAATACTTGTGAATGTTACTACAACCACTACAGTGACTACAGGTGTGACACTTCCCACAGCAACTACTGAGACAATTACCAGTGTGCTATTACACATGGATACACATGCTACTGTGGCTGTGTAAAGAACGCCAGCTTTTGGTAAATTTGTTGAGCTAAATTACAGCAGTCACTCAACACAAAGATGATGTGTCAACACGCTTCAGGGATGGGAAACATCCATTACAACGCAGTCATTACATCGCACTGCTTTTACAACGCAACTGTTACAACGCAACTGCATTTACATCGCATGCCATAACAACACATGCATTACAACGCATGTCACTACAACGCATGCCAAAACAACGCATATGATTACAGCGCATGCCATTACAACGCATTTTAAGATAAGTAATGGAGATTTAGCCCTACACTATCCAACACTTACCCTACTGTTGCACTCACTGGAGTGGGAATAGTAATTTGTACCCCTACACTATCCAACACTTACCCTACTGTCGCACTCACTGGAGTGGGAATAGTAATTTTTACCCCTACACTATCCAACACTTACCCTACTGTCACACTCACTGGAGTGGGAATAGTCATTTTACCCCTACACTATCCAACACTTACCCTACTGTTGCACTAAAAGTATTATGCGCTGTAATGGTATGCGTTGTAATGGTATGCGTTGTAATGGAATGTGTTGTAATGGTAGTTTTTAAAAATGCGTTGTAATGGCATGCATTGTAAAAACATGCAATGTAATGGTAGTTGTGATGTAAAAACCGAGTTGTAAAAGCATGTGCTTTGGGTTGTAACATCATATTCTTCAGGGATGTCTCAGGTTTGATCGCAATCCAAAGAAGTGGGGTAGATGAATGGTATCCCACATGGAGAAGATTATAAAGAAACTTTCTCATAGATACTGGTGGTCAGACATGAGTGATGGCTATCCTAACTATATAAATAAAAGGTGACTTTTTTCACCTGAGATGTGTTTTTTGTGTCATGTGTCATTGCTGAATGAGACCACAGGGAGCACTAAAGTAGAACACACAGAAGTGAGGGCAAAACACAAATGACTAGAAAATTATAGCACCTCTCAAAGCACAGCTGCTGATGGGTAACTTGTGGGGCTGGCAAAGGCATCTCACCAAAGCTGACCCCAAAATTGATTCTGAGTGGCACATCTCTGCTCATCTCTCTCTTTCATTACCTCTGAATTGTCCAGTGTCTTCCTAAAACTGGAAAAACTGACAGGCTCAGGTTGACCCAGTTGTTCTGAATGAATCATTTTAAAACATTTGTAAATCATAAGCCACAAAATCATTTTTATTCAGAAGATATCCAGGTTCAAGACATCTTATTAAGAGCAAACTGCTTCAAGCTTTTCATCTTATTCTAAAGATTTCTTATATCTTATTCTTAAGTACACTCCCTCCAACCTTACTCCACCTAGGAGAAGTGATAGATGGCACCATCCACATGAACTGGTAGTCCTACTCCTTGGCTCAACGTAGTATTTTGTCCTATTTTCACGTTATCTCATTTTCAGCCTGGTTGTCCCTTGGCTGTAGTGATAAAAGTGAATGGGAACGTGCTTTGCCATGTTCGGTGCATATGTGTCGTTACTGATGCACTCACATCAAGGGACCAAAACAAGTTTGTGGGCATTCACATTCACCCATCGATTAGGGCTTACTCTTGCATTTTGTAGTGTTCAGTTACTCAGATGTAAATGGATTTACAGCTGCAAGGTCCTATTTTTTTGAATTCATAGCAGCTGTAAATTTGCTTTTGTAAACTTGCTTTAGGAGCAGGGGTCTGCAGCAGTTGGCAGTGTTGTTACTGCTGCAATAAATCATAAGGTGATGGAAGGAATGCTTGAATAATAAGCCACTGGCTTTTGCACAGGTCCACAATCGAGCCCATTGTTTTTCAACCACTATGCCACTCAAGACAGAGATCAGCCATGTGCAAATCAGTCATGGTACTGCTATAAGAGAGAGGCAAGGCCGAACTTTCTGACTATGTCCCCTCTAGACACAAGTGGGAACACAAATAAATCCAGACTGGTTTCAATCTATTTAGGCCTCCTCAATGAGGTATAGTTTGAGCCCAGTAGTACAGTGATATCTAGGTATATCCATCGTACTTAGGGCATCTACTGCAACAAACGTCACAGTAATGGAATGAATGCTTGAGTTAATCTCAGGCACTGGTGATCACTCATGCCCCATTGCAGCCCATTGTTTTGAACCCATTGCCCCCTTTAGATGGAGACAAAATATATACAAATCAGTCTTTGTCTTGCTGCAATAGGAACAGTTTATCCTGACCTGCCAGGCCAGGACCTCCAGACAGGAAAACAAGCAACAAGAGACATAACTCTTGACAAGACCCTGCTGTTATCTTGTTTGTTTTATAAAAGCAACTGCACCATTTTAAAGTCAGTGTCTTCAGACCCAACCACAGCATGAAAACTGTCCTCATCACTGCCACGGATGATATCTGCATGACTCATGAAAGAAGAGACACTGCAACCCTCATCGTCCTAGACCTCTCCTCAGTGTGTGACATGGTCTCCCACCCCACCCCATCCTCATCCAATGCCTGCACGGCATCAGAATCCAAGGAGAAGCACTATGATGAATCTGCTCCTTCCTGAATGTACGGATCCAGTCAGTCAGTCTGCCACCATACACCTCAGACGCCTGCAACCTCATCTGCAGAGTTCCACAAAGATCCTCCCTGAGCCCAACCCTCTTCAACGCATACATGATCTCTCTAGTCAGCAACATCCGCTCTCATGACATCAATTTCCTCTCCTATGCTGACGACATGCAGCTCGTTCACTCCATCATGGACATGATGCCCAGTACCCGGATCAAGTTCAATGCCAGCATGATTGAAATCTCCCACTGGATGAAAAACAACTGTCTAAATATGAACACCGACAAGACAGAAATTGTGATCGTTAGGAAGAGCATTTCACCTCGTTCTTCCTGAAACAAATCACCAGAACCTCGTTGCCGCCTCATGCTTCCATACCCTGAAAATGCTGAGGAATATTTTCAAATGGCTCCCAATAAGTACCCAGATATACGTCATGCACACCCTTGTCACAAGCAAGCTGGACTAGAGGAACACCCTCTATGTATCAACAAAAAATCACTAGGAGGCTGCAGACCCCATTCATAACTTTGCAGCCAGAATCACTCTGACCCTCCCAAACCTCACTCACATCACACTACAACTGAACAAGCTCCCCTGGCACTCCATACACAAACAAGCACAATTCAAGCCCCGCACCCACACTTTCAAGGCAATACATAACACTGGCCCAGCATACCTCAATAATTGCATCTACTCTCACAAACCTTCCACGCACCTCTGCTCATCCAGACTCCTACTTGCAAACATCTCATCCATACAAACACCAGCACATAAGAAAAACCAGATCTGGCAGTCGAGCCTTCTCCTACATTGCTCCTAAATTGTGGAACTTCCTGCCACTACACAAAAGCCTCCTCCTTACTTCTTGATTTCTGCATGAAGCTGAAGACATGGCTTTTTGAGAAGTCCCGCTAGGCCCTAGGTTTGGCTTGGCTCACGCCTGCTCATCACCAGTATAACCTCAGGGGTGATAGTGCGCTCTACAAATCTGCATACCATAACATGTGAGCACTATTCACCTCAGTCCTCCAAGTCCTTTATATCCTTGTGCAAATTGTGATAGTAGAAAGCACAAACGAGCTGCTTGCACAAGCAGGGATGAGGAGAAACATGTTATTTGCTTATTTGTCCCCATTTCGATGTTATTGGGCACAAATTGTGCACTCACTAATTTCCAAACTCTTGCTGTCTAGTATATATATTGAAAACGGTGCAAAACGCTAGAAATAAAATGAACATGTGCCAGGTTATCAGCAAGTGTTTTTGTTTCAGTTGAAGATGTTCATGACACGTTAACAATGTGTAGCAGAAGGAGCAGGGCCGGCTCTTGGCCTAGGCGAGCTGGGCCCAGGGCTCCACTCTTCTGAGGGCCACACCGAGTTGTGTACATTAATGTATTGCAAACAGCAGTATCCCTCTCATCTTGGTCTAGCCTTGTCCTTGTCTCTGTGTGCTTGTTTCGCTGTCATATTTGCCAGTCTTAATTGGTTTTAATCCTTCATGATCATACCAGAGGCACAGTTTTTAACATTCCATTAGCCCCTACTCTTTGCCCTCCCTTCACCTTGTGACCCCTGCTGAACCACACCAACACCGCCCTCATCAGTGTGAGGCAGCTAAGCTATGGGCGATTTAGGTGAGCTGGGGGATGTCCGGAAAGGTTATGTTCAGGGACCATTCACTGCTCAGCCACGGACTGGCCAGTTAACACAAAAGGGGCCCTTTGCTGCCTCATTGTATTCACTAGCATCAGCAAGGGTCAGTGGTGTAACAAAATTTGAGGGGCCCCCTTGCAAAGTTCATGGAGAGAGCCCCCCACGTTCAGGATCCTGTCAGGAGCTCTCAGGCCAAGGGTGCGCCACCTGTGCCGTGCCGGAGGGGCCCAGTGGAGGTCGGGCCCCCCTGCACTGCAGGGATTGCGGGGGCTAATGTTACACCACTGGCAAGGGTGCCACATTTCTCTCCGCCCTGAACGCTCTGTCAAGGATGCTCATTTTAACCACTTCCCATTTAGGCCTTCCTCAAGAGTTGTGGTGTTTCACCTGGGACAATAAACTCCTGGTGAACTTCCTCATCTCACAGTTCAGGGTCTCTGTAGCCCCAGAATTATCAGGTCTGCAAACTATGGACCCAATAATTCCAGGCCTGGAGACACCAGGCCTGTCTGTATCATTGCAAGGGCTGAGGGCAACATCTCCGCCTGTCCTCAATTTACTCCTGCAATAGTATGGAAGTACACAGCAATGCTCCGATCTGGACAGGCACGAGCCTGCCTGCAACCTTGTATCCCATCCCGACCTCCCAACTACCAGCCCTCCTGCTGACAATTTAACCATGCCTAGACTTCGTGGAAAACGTCAGCAGTTTTCTCCCAGAAAAGGAAAAAACTGACTGGAAAAGAACTGGTCCGAGTAGTTAGTCCCCATTCTGGGAGAAAACTCATAATCATCAGAATTTGATGCAGAGATACAGCCAGGAGTCATAGGTTATGGCTTCCCCGGGATCACTGCACAAAGTTCCAGGATACACCTAACACTCACAATGAGGGTCTCAGAGGGATGGCAGAGGAGCATTCAATTCAAAGATATCTTCAGGATCGGAGGCAGTCAGTAAGCTAAATGATACTGCCTTCAACACACTCCATACTTCTCTTCACCCTCGTGTGTAATGGCGAAAGCATCATTAGTGGGAAGTGGAACAAGCGTACCCTGTGCAGCTGCTCCAATGTTATGCAGTTAAAAGGACTAACGCTACTGAAGTCCTCAGCTCTCTCAGTACACGGGAGTGGACCTAATGCATCTCCTCACCAAAAGCATTTATTTTCGCTTTATAATCTTATGGGTCAGATAAAATAGAGTGGCGTGATGCAACCGGAAGCAGCGGACATACATAACAAGGCCGTGATGTACCGTGCCACGCATCTGCAACCCAGTCATCAACAACTCGACGTGCTTCCGGCTCGCCGTACCAGAGGACTTGATGTTCAACAGCGAGGCACGAGACCAAAACAATCTGTGCCTCAGACACGGGGGCAGCAGGAAGACGTTACCCTGTCGAATAGAACAGGATGAGCTATTCTCAGAGGAAGTAGTAAGCAGAAGAAAAAGGGCCATCTTTATTCCTTATCATTGCTATGGTGCCAACAATGCCCGAACTACCTGAAAGAAAAGGATTATGAAGTAAAAAGCTGACCAATTGTACTTGCAATATAATAAAGGAAACATACCTTTAAGAAAATAAACACATTTTTTAAATTATGATAATTTTGATATTTCTGATATTTGACATCGACAGAAATAAATGGTGCGTGGTTTCCTATGTTGTATAACGTGTTTTAGTACTATTCAAATTGTGTCCATGCTTTCATTTAACCGATTTAGTTCCAGTGGACATTCTAAATGTACGAACAATTACATTTGTAGTCGTGCTCTATAACTGGAATACTATTGTGGCATTAATACTGGAACTGGGAGCCCTATGCCACTTTCTATCAGGTGTTTCATGCAGTTTTAAAATGTGTATAGGCATTTGCCATAATGCAGAATTAACAAACCAGGCCTGTGTTCCAACTGCATGTGGTGACACGATGAACCGAGTGGAGGTATCTGTTAACCATCAGTAAAAATAGTTCATTGCTGAAGTTCTTTAGCAGTTGTTAATCAAAGAAGAGGCTAAGGCAGTGGTTCTTAACCTCTGGTCCTAGTACCCTGAGTGGCCAACAGGGTTTACTCAGGGGGTCCGTGGTAGAAACTGGGTTACTGGTTGACAGGGTTGTGAGCCCTGGTCAGGCAGCAACTACAATCCTAGTCAGGGTAAGGCACAAGCAAACCCTAAATTAACCTGTGCTCAACGACCTGATAGGACTAAACATATCCATTTACTTATAGGACTAAATATTTCCATTTACTGAAAGGAACGAAAGACTATCTTGCTCAATACATAGGTATCTACAATGGAGCAGCCATCTTTAAGCGTTATGATGTTTCTCACTAACTCTCCCTAGGTGCCCAGATTTATGCAGTTTCTGGATGGCTCTAATTTATCCATACCTTCCCTCTTCCCTTCCTCTCTCACCTGTTCTTTTCACCCTCCCTTTCCTCTCCTCCTCTTCCTATCCAAGGGAGCCTCACATATCCCTGGGCCTCCCTATGTTACTAATCTGGTCTTTTTGGCCCTTTATCCATGGATCCTCTCTCCAGAACATCTTTAGACACCAAACTGGTTCCAGCTAGCTGTAATGCTTACAGTATCTTATACCCTCATAATCTATCTAAGAACGCTTCCAAGAAATTTAAACATAGGTTTCTCAAATCCCACCCAGAAACCCTTATTGCTGACCCCTACTTCTGCACAAAAAAGGAGCCACCATTAGTGAGTGACCTTATCTTCATAATTCTCTGATTCCTCTCCATTCCTCCAATGCTGAGATCACTGAATCACACTGCCCCTTGACTGACTCCGGCACGCCATCTCTCACACTGCCTTCCCAACCTACCCCTGCTGTCTCCAATGATTCTCCCACCACTCTCCCTCTGGCCCAAAGCTTGACATGTGCAAACACGGAACCCCCAAATTTTACCATCAACCTGGCTCATCTCTCCTCAACACTTCTTAACAACCAGTTCTTGGGACGCGTTCCCCTGATCCTTATTCATGACTCCATACCTATCCCCTCCTTCCCTCCCAGGGTTCTCTCTACCCAGCTGCCCCTACCACCAGATACAGAAACACTACCTCTTCTCCTGGCCCACTGAACATCATCTCGCCCTCCTGTTCCGACACCAAACTTGGCTCCAAACTTTCTGAGATCTCCCTGGAGCTTCATCAACTTAAGGCAGACATACAGTTTCTAATAGCTATCACCTCTGAGCTAGCTAACTATTGTTGTCCCACCAGATCTTTAGGCAAGAATAGACACTCCCTTTCCCACTCCAACATCAATTTTTTGAGACGGAGATCGCCACAGTCACACAATGGGATCTCAACAACTTCATTTCACCATCTGTCCTGGAGAACAGTTCCCTTTTTCAACGCCTCCACCCAGCCCTGCAGGGTGAAAGCTACTCTTTCAGACAAGGATATTTACTCCCTCCTCCTCTCATATGAAGCTATTCACCATGACCTAGGGAGAGGTTGTGTCCTTGCGGCCAGATCTGCCGACTTTGGAGCTAGGGAACCAGGTTACAGCCTCGGCGTTGACTCAGATTCCTGTGATTCTGGGCAAATCACTTAATCTCCCCGTGCCTACCAAGAAATTAATGTGTCCTTGTGTAACGTAACTGGTGCTCATGTAAAGTGCTCCAATACCTTCGGGTCGAGTTCACGCTATATAAATCTCCCCAAAAAAATGACACCCCAAATACCTTGGGTCAAATTCAAACTATTCTGACTAATCCACACAGAGATCCCAGGCCCAGTACTAGAGTAATAAACAATTCCAATCTTGAGCAAATTCCCATCACTCATGATTCCTTTGATGTCACCTTACCCCACCTGAGATGTATGCTACTCAATTGCCGTTCGGCATCTAAGCATGCAGCTGATATATCCGGCCTTATGTTTACACATGATCTCGACCTCATAGTCTTCAGGGAAACATGGTTAAATGACTCCTCCACACCAACTCTCGATATTATCGTGCCCCCTTCGTATGACATCATTAGATTAGACAGACCAATCAGACAAGGTGGAGGTATTGGCTGTACACACTGCAACAATCTCTCTGTGAAGCAAGCTCAAAAAGTCACTCTCACCTCGTGTGAATATCTGGGCAAGACCAGGATAGACCTCCATGCAAACTGCATGCTTTCTACCATACTTCAAGAGATAACCTAACATTCATCGAACAAATCATGGAAATCATCAAGACCAACTCCAATCCTCATTGTGCCCAGATCTTCCTTGGTGATTTCAACCTCCACCAGAACGACCCTTGCGACCAAGCAGCGATTAGCCTTAAATCCTTCTTGGCTGACCTTAACCTGGTCCAAATCTGCGATAGTCCTACCCACAACTTGGGAGCGATCTTAGATTTAATCATCTCCAAGGCTAATGCCATTCAACTTGAATCTATTGTCCCTTGTGATTGGATAGACCACCACCATATCACTTTCTACATCACAGAATCACTGTCCTCTAATAAGGCACAAATGAAAAAAACAAGTCACAAGAAAAGGAACATTTGAAACATAAATCTCCATGAATTGACATCTATTGGCAACCACATACTAACCCCAACTGATGTCATGTCAGATGTCCAGGTCCTTACGGATCATTACAATAATTCAATGACAAACATTCTAGACTATATGGCACCTCTCCAACTAAAAAGAGTGTCTACCAAAGACTCCAAGCCTTGGTTCAGTGGCAGCAAAAACATGAAAAGACGCAATCTCAGACAAACTGATTGTACATGAAGAGTCTCCCCCACTCACAATCTCCTCAAGCACCAATGAACTCCGAGAAGCATTTACAACGAATGCATTCGAAGCGCAAAAGCTAACTTCTTTAAGAAGCATCGGAGCGACACCAGTAACAGACCTAAAAAACTGTTTGAACTTGTGAAATCGCAATCTAACAGACCACCCAACCCTCTATCTGGATTTAACCTGCTACCTCACTGCGAAGAACTTGCCACCTTATTCATTGGTGATTTCAAACTCCAGCCCTACCCTCACCCCTAGGGCTTGAGCGCCAAACATTCACTCCCAAAAATAATGCCTTGTGGTGTTCATTCAAATTCGTTGATGAAACTACCATTCTAAAAATCCTTTCAATACTGAAACCTTCTAACCACTTCAACGACCCGCTTCCTGCAAACCTATTCAGGGAGACTAAAACCTCTCTTCTGCCACTTTGGAGCAAAATAGTAAATGTTTCATTACTTCAAGGTACTATACCTGCCTAAAATCGGGACAGATAACCCCCATTCTTGAAAACCCAGGGCAGATGACACTGATCTAAATAATTTCTGCCCTATCTCTAACATCCCGACTCTCAAAGCTCCTTGAGAAATGTGTCCATACCCAACTATGCAATCACATCGATCATTTCCATCTCTTAGACCAATACCAATCTGGCTTCCGTCTGGGCCACAGCACCGAATTGGCCATCACTCACATAGTTGATGACGCTCTGCAAATGCTTGATCATAATGAATCCTGTCTTCTAATCCTCCTCGACCTCTCATCAGCATTGGATACGGTCAAACATGACAGCCTCCTGGATTTATTGGAACGCAGGATGGGACTCTCTGGTCATGTTCTAGACTGGTTCGCCTCTTTCCTCCACAGTAGAACCCAAAGAATAAAAATTAATCATTCCCTATCTAACCCCACAGCAGTAACGCTAAGTGTTCCGCAGGGCTCCACGCTATCTCCCACTCTCTTTAACCTGTTCATGGAACCGTTAACTGAAATTTTGAAATCATCAAACATCAACTATCACATGTACGCTGATGACACCCGACTTTACCTGAAAATATCCTCCCCTGAAGATATTAGGTCTTTTAACGGAACCCTACAAAAAACTCAAAATTGGTTGGCCTGCAACCACCTGAAACTAAATACTCTCAAAGCAGAATTCCTTTTAATTGCCCCCCAAACATTCCCTCGGCATTGTGGATTGGCTGAAACATTTAACAGCCCTCAATTGCATTTCACATGTTATCAACTCAACAAAATTATAGGGAATTACGCTCAACAAGAACTGGAACATGCAGGAACACATCAGTTCAGCCACTAGAGGAGCTAACTTCCAAATGAGCCTCTTAAGGAAAATTAAGCCCTTCCTCCCCATTGATGACTTCAAGTCAGTTGTTCAAGCCCTAGTAATCTTCGGGCTGGACTATGGAAATGTAACCCTTTCGGACCTTCCAAGATCTAAGTTGGCCCCCCTCAAGGCCTCCCTTAACTCAGCTGCTAGGCTTATTACCGGCTCTAAACGCTACAACCACATCACACCGGATCTGAAATCACTAAACTGGCTCCCTCTCAAGGCAAGAATTCAACAAAAAATTGCATGCATAACACACAATGCCTTACACTCCAACACCCAAGGTACATTGCACAAAAACTCGAGCTATCTGGCAGCGCTAGATCCTCAAGAAGCACTTCATCCTTACTACTGAAACCACAGAAATGTAACCCTTTCAGTGCTCATGACGGAATGGTTCCGCCATGAGCACAAGTTCCAGTGTGCTCATGACGGAACCATTCCGTCATGAGCACATGCTCAGAAAATCCCTCTGCTGCAGACAGGAGAGGGATTTCCCATTTTTTTTGTTGCCTGGGGAGGTGGGGAAAAGCTTCCCCAACCTCCCCAGGCCTCTTTTTGAATTTCATTGCAATGACGATGGCGCGCATGGCGCGCAATCGTCATTGCAACGAAAACGAAACTGAAACTTAGTTTCAGTTTCAGTGTTTCAGTGCTCGTGGGGCTATCTCAGCCCCCCGAGCACTGAAAAAGATGGAAAAGGTATCGTTGGAAAGGGGAGAATCTCCCTTTCCAATGGTATCCTTCCCTAGTGGATCCCTGCTTGGGATCACTCCCAGGGGGCGATCCCAAGCAAGGGTCCACCCACTAGACACCAGGGAGGGGGGAGCGGCCCCTTGGGCAAGGGCCTTTGCTCCCCCCATATTTGTTTGGGCACCACAGTCTTTCTGCCCCCCCTGGGGGGCAGATGGGGGCAGTATCCCACAATCTGCCACCCCGGGGGGGGCGGAAAGCCCACTAGAAGCCAGGGATTCTTTTTTTTATTGACGTTGGGGTGGGGGCTGCCCAAAAAGGACATGGCAATGCCCCCCCCCAGAGAAATGTGAGTCTTTCTGCCCCCCCACGGGGGCATATGGGGGCAGTAGCCCTCAATATGCCCCCCCCGGGCGGCGGAAAGCCCACTAGAAGCCAGGGATTATTTTTTTTTATTGACGTTCGGGTGGGGGCTGCCCAGAAAGGGCATGGCACTGCCCCCCCAGAGAAATGTCAGTCTTTCTGCCCCCCCAGGGGGCATACGGGGGCAGTAGCCCCTAATCTGCCCTCCGGGGGGTAGAAAGCCCACTAGAAACCAGGGATTTATTTTTTTATTGATGTTGGGGTGGGGGCTGCCCAAAAAGGGCATGGCAATGCCCCCCCCCAGAGAAATGTAAGTCTTTCTGCCCCCCCAGGGGGCAGACGGGGGCAGTAGCCCCCAATCTGCCCCTCGGGGGGGCAGAAAGCCCACTAGAAACCGGGGATTTTTTTTATTTATTGATGTTGGGGTGGGGGCTGCCCAAAAAGGGCATGGCAATGCCCACACCGCTCCCCCCAGAGAAATGTAAGTCTTTCTGCCCCCCCCAGGGGGCAGACAGGGGCAGTAGCCGCTAATCTGCCCCCCGGGGGGCAGAAAGCCCACTAGAAACCAGGGATTTATTTTTTTATTGATGTTGGGGTGGGGGCTGCCCAAAAAGGGCATGGCAATGACCCCCCAGAGAAATGTAAGTCTTTCTGCCCCCCCATGGGGAAGACGGGGGCAGTAGCCCCCAATCTGCCCCCCGGGGGGGCAGAAAGCCCATTAGAAACCAGGGATTTTGTTTTTTTATTGATGTTGTGGTGGGGGCTGCCCAAAAAGGGCATGGCAATGCCCCCACCCCCTGGGAAATGTCAGTCTTTCTGCCCCCCCCAGGGGCAGATGGGGACAATAGCCCCTGATCTGCCCCCGGGGGGGCAGAAAGTCCACTAGGCACGAGGGATTTTTTTTTTTATAATGTAAGGGTGGGGGCTGCCCAGAATGGGCATGATAATGCCCTGTCCCAAAAACAATTACCACAGTCTTTCTGCCCCTCCCCAGAGGCATATTGGGGCAATAGCCCCATATCTGCCCCCCGGGGGGGGCAAAAAGCCCACTAGGCCTCAGGATTTTTAAATTTTTTATTCAGAAACCCAGAAAGGGCATTCCAATGCCCACACCTCTCCAAAAAAGTGCCACAGTCTTTCTGCCCCAACGAGGGGCGAATGGGGCAGTGACCCCTGATCTGCCCCTGAGGGGGCAGAAAGCCCACTAGGCGCCACCCCCCTAAATCATAGCCAGTCTTTATGCCCCCCTTGGGGGCATATCAGGGTAACCCCCCCCGATTCACCCTCAGGGCGGCAGAAAGCCCACTAGGCACAGACTTGTTTTTAGCAATGTGCCTACCTGTGGATTTTGGGCCCTAGCGCAGCCGGCACGTAGGGAAACCTAGCAAACCTATACATTTTTTAAAACTAGACACCCAGGGGAATTCAGGATGGGGTGACTTGACTGGCTCTCACCAGGTTCTGTTACCCAGAATCCCTTGCAAACCTCAAAATTTATTTTAAAAAAACACATTTTCCTCACATTTCTGTGGTGGAAAGTTCTGGAATCTGTGTGGATCCACAAAATTCCACCCACTCCGCATTCCCCAAATTCTTCTGAGAAAAATGGTACCTCACTTGTGTGGGTGGGTCAAGTACCCGAGACAGGGCAAGGGCCCAAAACCTATTGCGGCGACATCAAAATTACCTATCACAAAACAACCTGGTTTTGCAAGGGGGTCCCATGAGTTTTGGCCCCGAGCTCAGCGGCCATCTAGGGAAACCTACCAAACCCACACATTTTTGAAAACTAGACACCCTGGGGAGTCCAGAAAGGTATGGCTTGCGTGGGTCCCCCAACATTTCCCTACCCAGAATCCCCTGCAAACCTCAAATTTTGTTGAAAAAAATAAATTTTTTCTCACATTTCTGTGTGGGAAAGTTGTAGGATCACCGGGCTGACACAAATTTCCTACCACCCAGCGTTCCCCAGGTCTCCCGATAAAAATGGTGCCTCACTCGTGTGGGAGGCCCAAGTACTACGACAGGCAAGGGCCCAAAATGTTTTGAGGCGACATCAAAATTGCCTATCACAAAACGACCTGGTTTTGCAAGGGGTCACCTGGGTTTTGGCCCGTGCTCGGCGGCCAGCTAGGAAACCTACCAAACCCACACATTTCTGAAAACTAGACACCCAGGGGTTCCAGGGAGTATGGCTTGCGTGGATCCCTCAAGGTTTTCTTACTCACAATCCCTGCAAACCTCAATTTTAACTGAAAAATCACTTTTTCCATATATTTTTGTGTGGGAAAGTTGTTGCATCACCAGGCTGACACAAATTTCCTACCACCCAGCGTTCCCCCAGGTCTCCCGATAAAAATGGTGCCTCACTCGTGTGGGAGGCCCAAGTACCCGCGACAGGCAAGGGCCCAAAACGTATTGAGGCGACATCAAAATTGCCTATCACAAATCGACCTGGTTTTGCAAGGTGGGTCACCTGGGTTTTGGCCCCGTGCTCGGCGGCCAGCTAGGAAACCTACCAAACCCACACATTTCTGAAACCTAGACACCCGGGGTTCCAGGGAGGTATGGCTTGCGTGGATCCCTCCAGGTTTTCTTACTCACAATCCCCTGCAAACCTCAATTTTAACTGAAAAAATCACTTTTTCCATATATTTTTGTGTGGGAAAGTTGTTGCATCACCGGGCTGACACAAATTTCCTACCACCCAGCATTCCCCAGGTCTCCCGATAAAATGCTGCCTCACTCGTGTGGAGGCCCAAGTACCCGCGACAGGCAAGGGCCCAAAGCGTATTGAGGCGACATCAAAATTGCCTATCACAAATCGACCTGGTTTGCAAGGTGGGTCACCTGGGTTTTGGCCCCGTGCTCGGCGGCCAGCTAGGAAACCTACCAAACCCACATATTTGTGAAAACTAGACACCCGGGGAGTTCCAGGGAGGTATGGCTTGCATGGATCCCCAACGTTTTCTTACCCAGAATCCCCTGCAAACCTCAATTGTAGCTGAAAAAATCACTTTTTCCACACATTTTTGTGTGGGAAAGTTGTGGCATCACCGGGATGACACAAATTTCCTACCACCCAGTGTTCCCCAGGTCTCCCGATAAAAATGGGGCCTCACTCGTGTGGGAGGCCCAAGTACCCGCTACAGGAAAGGGCCCAGAACGTATTGATGCGACATCAAAATTGCCTATCACAAAACGACCTGGTTTTGCAAGGGGGGTCATCTGGGTTTTTGCCCCGTTCTCGGCGGACAGCTAGGGAAACCTACCAAACCCACACATTTCTGAAAACTAGACACCCGGGGGGTTCCAGGGAGGTATGGCTTGCGTGGATCCCTCAAGGTTTTCTTACTCACAATCCCCTGCAAACCTCAATTTTAACTGAAAAATCACTTTTTCCATATATTTTTGTGTGGGAAAGTTGTTGCATCACCGGGCTGACACAAATTTCCTACCACCCAGCGTTCCCCAGGTCTCCCGATAAAAATGGTGCCTCACTCGCGTGGGAGGCCCAAGTACCAGCGACAGGCAAGGGCCCAAAACGTATTGAGGCGACATCAAAATTGCCTATCACAAATCGACCTGGTTTTGCAAGGTGGGTCACCTGGGTTTTGGCCCCGTGCTCGGCGGCCAGCTAGGAAACCTACCAAACCCACACATTTCTGAAACCTAGACACCCGGGGGTTCCAGGGAGTGTATGGCTTGCGTGGATCCCCCAACGTTTTCTTACCCAGAATCCCTGCAAACCTCAATTTTAGCTGAAAAAATCACTTTTTCCACACATTTTTGTGTGGGAAAGTTGTAGCATCACTGGGCTGACACAAACTTCCTACCACCCAGCGTTCCCCCAGGTCTCCTGATAAAAATGGTGCTCACTCGTGTGGGAGGCCCAAGTACCGCGACAGGCAAGGGCCCAAAACGTATTGAGGCGACATCAAAATTATCTATCACAAACGACCTGGTTTTGCAGGGGGATCACCTGGGCTTTGCCCTGTGCTCGGCGGCCAGCTAGGAAACCTACCAAACCTACACATTTCTGAAAACTAGACACCCAGGGGATTCCAGGGAGGTATGGCTTGCATGGATCCCCCAACGTTTTCTTACCCAGAATCCCCTGCAAACCTCAAATTTTGCTAAAAAAATCATTTTTTCCACACATTTGGAGCCTGACTCATGTGGGAGGCCCAAGTACCCGCGACAGGCAAGGGCCCAAAACATTTTGTGATAGGCAATTTTGATGTCGCCTCAATATGTTTTGGGCCCTTGCCTGTCGCTGGTACTTGGGCCTCCCACACGAGTGAGGCACCATTTTTATCGGGAGACCTGGGGGAACGCTGGGTGGTAGGAAATTTGTGTCAGCCTGGTGATGCCACAACTTTCCACACAAAAATGTGTGGAAAAAGTGATTTTTTCAGCTAAAATTGAGGTTTGCAGGGGATTCTGGGTAAGAAAAGTTGAGGGATCCACGCAAGCTATACCTCCCTGGAACCCCTGGGTGTCTAGTTTTCAGAAATGTGTGGGTTTGGTAGGTTTCCTAGCTGGCCGCCGAGCACGGGGACAAAAACCCAGGTGACCCCCTTGCAAAACCAGGTCGTTTTGTGATAGGCAATTTTGATGTCGCCTCAAAACATTTTGGGCCCTGCCTGTCGCGGGTACTTGGGCCTCCCACACGAGTGAGGCACCATTTTTATCGGGAGACCTGGGGGAACGCTGGGTGGTAGGAAATTTGTGTCAGCCTGGTGATGCCACAACTTTCCCACACAAAAATGTGTGGAAAAGGTGATTCTTTCAGCTAAAATTGAGGTTTGCAGGGGATTCTGGGTAAGAAAAAGTTGGGGGATCCACGCAAGCTATACCTCCCTGGAACCCCCTGGGTGTCTAGTTTTCAGAAATGTGTGGGTTTGGTAGGTTTCCCTAGCTGGCCGCCGAGCACGGGCCAAAAATCCAGGTGACCCCCCTTGCAAAACCAGGTCGTTTTGTGATAGGCAATTTTGATGTCGCCTCAAAACATTTTGGGCCCTTGCCTGTCGCGGGTACTTGGGCCTCCCACACGAGTGAGGTACCATTTTTATTGGGAGACCTGGGGGAACGCTGGGTGGTAGGAAATTTGTGTCATCCCGGTGATGCAACAACTTTCCAACACAAAAATGTGTGGAAAAAGTGATTTTTTCATCTAAAATTGAGGTTTGGAGGGGATTCTGGGTAAGAAAACATTGGGGGATCCACGCAAGCCATACCTCCCTTGAACTCCCGGTGTCTAGTTTTCAGAAATGAGTGGGTTTGGTAGGTTTCCTAGCTGGCCGCCGAGCACGGGCCAAAACCCAGGTGACCCCTTGCAAAACCAGGTCGCTTTGTGATAGGCAATTTTGATGTCGCCTCAATACGCTTTGGGCCCTTGCCTGTCGCTGGTACTTGGGCCTCCCACACGAGTGAGGCACCATTTTTATCGGGAGACCTGGGGAGCACTGGGTGGTAGGAAATTTGTGTCAGCCCGGTGATGCCATAACTTTCCCACACAAAAATGTGCGGAAAAAGTGATTTTTTTCAGCTAAAATTGAGGTCTGCAGGGGATTCTAGGTAAGAAAACGTTGGGGAATCCACGCAAGCTATACCTCCCTTGAACCCTCCGGGTGTCTAGTTTTCAGAAATGTGTGGGTTTGGTAGGTTTCCCTAGCTGGCCGCCGAGCATGGGGCCAAAAACCCAGTTGACCCCCATTGCAAAACCAGGTCGTTTTGTGATAGGCAATTTTGATGTCGCCTCAATACGTTTAGGGCCCTTGCCTTTCACGGGTACTTGGGCCTCCCACACGAGTGAGGCACCATTTTTATCGGGAGACCTGGGGGAACGCTGGGTGGTAGGAAATTTGTGTCAGCCCGGTGATGACACAACTTTCCCACACAAAAATATGTGGAAAAAGTGATTTTTCAGTTAAAATTGAGGTTTGCAGGGGATTGGGGTAAGAAAACCTTGAGGGATCCACGCAAGCCAAACCCCCAGGTGTCTAGTTTTCAGAAATGTGTGGTTTGGTAGGTTTCCCAGCTGGCCGCCGAGCACGGGGCAAAACCCAGGTGACTCCCTTGCAAAACGAGGTCGTTTTGTGATAGGCAATTTTGATGTTGCATCAATACGTT
This sequence comes from Calotriton arnoldi, assembly GCA_963921515.1. NCBI lineage: Eukaryota > Metazoa > Chordata > Amphibia > Caudata > Salamandridae > Calotriton > Calotriton arnoldi. Next base: position 197,687 of record CAWUFW010004979.1, on the reverse strand, counting down.
TTGGGCCCTTTCCTGTCGCGGTACTTGGGCCTCCCACACGAGTGAGGCACCATTTTTATCGGGAGACCTGGGGGAACGCTGGGTGGTAGGAAATTTGTGTCAGCCCGGTGATGCCACAACTTTCCACACAAAAATGTGTGGAAAAAGTGATTTTTTCAGCTAAAATTGAGGTTTGCAGGGATTCTGGTAAGAAAACGTTGGGGGATCCACGCAAGCCATACCTCCGTGGAACCCACCGGGTGTCTAGTTTTCAGAAATGTGTAGGTTTCCCTAGCTGGCCGCCGAGCACGGGGCCAAAAACCCAGGTGACCCCCCTTGCAAAACCAGGTCATTTTGTGATAGACAATTTTGATGTTGCCTCAATATGTTTTGGGCCCTTGCCTGTTGTGGGTACTTGGGCCTCCCACACGAGTGAGGCACCATTTTTATTGGGAGACTTGGGGAAACGCTGGGTGGTAGGAAATTTGTGTCAGCCCGGTGATACCACAACTTTCCCACACAAAAATGTGTGGAAAAATTGTTTTTTTTCAGCTAAATTTGAGGTTTGCAGGGGATTATGGGTAAGAAAACGTTGGGAGGTCCACGCAAGCCATACCTCCCTGGCATCCCCCAGGGTGTCTAGTTTTCAAAAATGTAAAGGTTTGCTAGGTGTCCCTAGCTGCTGGCAGAGCTAGGGTTCAAAAACTACAGCTAGGCACTTTGCAAAAAAAGGGTCATTTTTCACTGTGAAAATGTTGTGTGTCCACATTGCGTTTTGGGCCGTTTCCTGTCGCGGGCACTAGCCCTACCCACACAAGTGAGGTACCATTTTTCTCGGAAAACTTTGGGGAATACGGGGTGGTGGAAATTTGTGGATCCACACAGATTCCAGAACTTTCCACCACAGAAATGTGAGGAAAATGTGTTTTTTTGGACAATGTTTTAGGTTCGCAAGGGATTCTGGGTAACAGAACCTGGTGAGAGCCAGTCAAGTCACCCCATCCTGGATTTCCCTGGGTGTCTAGTTTTAAAAAATGTATAGGTTTGCTAGGTTTCCCTAGGTGCCGGCAGAACTAGGGTTCAAAAACTGCAGCTAGGCACTTTGCAAAAAAAGGGTCATTTTTCACTGTGAAAATGTGGTGTGTCTACGTTGCGTTTTGAGCCGTTTCCTGTCGTGGGCACTAGGCCTACCCACACAAGTGAGGTACCATTTTTATCGGGAGACTTAGGGTAACACAGAATTGTAGAGCAACTGTTATTACCTATTGACTTTTGATGCATTTCTGCCTTCCAAATGAAAGACAATGTGTAAAAGAAGTCATTTTGAAAAATGACCTATAATTCTCATGCTAGTATGGGTCCCAATTTCGGAAATGTGCAAATATCTACTGTTTCTAAACTCTATATTTTGTTCCCATTTCAGAAATACATAGGTGTCTTTCATACCGATTTTTCCATGTATACATTTTCCCAAATGAATTGCTATATACCCGGTACATAATAAAAAACCATTGCAAGACTCTGCTCAGTTATTGGCTCTGGGTTCCTCGGGTTCTTGGTGAACCTACAAGTCCTATATATCCCCACAACCAGAAAGGTCTAGCGGATGTAATGGTATATTGCTTTCAAACAACTGTCATAATTAGAAGAAGTTACAGGTGAAAACGTTGACACAAATGGCTTTTTTTTTTCAACTAATTTTCAATTTTTCCTATATTTAACTGTTAGTTTCTATGAAGAAACCTTGAAGGATCTACACATATGACCCCTTGCTGAATTCAGAATTTTGCCTACTTTTCTAAAATGTATAGCTTTCCAGGATCCATTATTGCTTTCATACCCATTTCTACCATTAACTGGAAAGCACAAAAAATAGCAAAAATAGGCTATGTCCCAGAAAAATGCCAAAACTGTGTAAAAGATGTTGGTTTTCTGACAAAAGTCTGCTTTTCCCTGAAAGCTGGGAAGATGGTGATTTCAGCACCACAACCCCTTTTTTGATACCATTTGCAGGGAAAAAAACAGACGCTTTCATCTGTAGCCCTTTTTTCCCATTTTTCCCCCAAAAAACAATATTTTGCTGTATTTTGGCTAATTTTTGGGTCCCCTCCAGGGAAATCCACAAACCCTGGATACCTTTAGAATCCCCATGATGTTGGAAAAAAAGGACGCAAATTTGGCGTGGATACCTTATGTGGTCAAAACGTTACAGGGGCCTAAGCGCGAACTACCCCAAATAGCCAAAAAAAGGCTTATCACAGGGGAGGAAAAGGCCTAGCAGCGAAGGGGTTAAGAAGAAAAAATCTTACAATCGGGCATTCTCTAACATTGCCCCAAAGATATGGAATTCCCTACCTTCTGATATTTAAGTTAATCCTTCACTTGCTTCTTTAAAAAAACAAGTGAAATTGTTATTGATGAACAAATTCCTGAGCTAGCTCACAGGACCTTTACTTCTCGGCAGTGACAATTCACACTGGCTATACTTGCAAATTGTCACTTGACGTTATGGCCCATTTAGTTACTGTATGTGGGACCAGTGGTAGTTCGCCACTCTGCCCTCGTAACACTACTTCATGTACTTTTATTTTGTTTAACTGTTATAATTGCTTATCATTGTCTGCTTGTTTTCTCTCACTCTGCTCATGTGTAAAGAGCGCTGATACCCATGTTCGCGCTATATAAAACTCAAAATAAATAAATAAATAGCTTGGCACAGCGCAGTCACTCAAGAGTATACAAAATGTGATAGATGGAATTCTTGAATTAATTTCAGCCACTGATAATTACTCGGGACCGCAACCCCATCCATCGTTGTTTTGCACACCATGTCACTTCAGTTTTTACCCAGCTACTTGCAAATCAGTCTTGACCCTGCTCCATTCGGAACAGTCCAGCCCGAACTGACAAGCCAGGTACTCTCTGAACTGGAACACAGGCATCCCAGGAACAGTTTTGCCCTAGTTATGGGATTATCAGACAGGTACAGCTTCGTTCCAGTGACACGATTTTCACAGGACCCACATCTGGGCATACCCGTCCCACTTAGGGCAACACACAAAAGTAAACAAAAGGTGATGGATGGAATGCTGAATTAATCTCAGGTACTGGTAATTACTCGGGCACATCCCAATCCATTGTTATTTTGCACACCAGGGGCCTCATTACACATGCGGTGCATTTTCCTTCATTGCACCGGGTGCACCTTTGAAAAGGTGCGCCCGGTGCAATGAAGGAAAATGTGCCGCATTATGGGGAATGCGCTGCCATGAACTTGTGCTGCCCTTGGGGCAGCGAATTCACGTGAAATACGGAGCGGCTGCTTTGAAGCCGCTCCATGTTTCACTGTGCACATGGCAAAGGGGAATAGAGATCACCTTGCAGGCTGGTGCAGTCCGTGACTGCACCCGTCTCCCCCTCCTGCAGAGGGCTGCTCTCAGGAGGTGACCCCTGCAGAGGGCTGCTCTCAGGAGGCGCACTGACAGTAAGCCACCTTTTAGGTGGCACACTGTCAGTGCGCCTCCTGAGGGCTTCTTTGCCAGGACCTGAGGGGCACCACTTGGGGGTCAGGAACTTGCTGTAGATGGGTTCAGGAGCTGTTTGGGAGCCTTTTATGTCCCCATGGCTCAGATCAGGAGGCCAGCATGCTTGCCCTTTGAGTCACTCTGGGGTCCTGGGTGTTAGGTGCCCTGTTGTCTCTTCAGCGCATGCTCACAGCTGCCTCACGATTAGGGTATGTGTGGTGGTGTGAATGCCCTTAGGAGAGTCAGCTGTCTAGTCTTTTTCCTTTTACTTCCGGTAACCCGGGAAGTCAGCTGCAGTGTTTTGGACTTCTGGGTTACAGGATACAAAGCAAGCGTCTTATGATGCGGACGCTGCTTCGTATTATGCCTTCACCCTACGCGCGTCCGTACACTCTCAGACGGCAGCAGGGAAACTGTTATTTCTTGAAATATAACCCTTGGAGGAACCTCCTCAAGTTCAGCACATGCGCAGTGTGTATACTCTCTCTCTCTACTGCTGCGCATTCTTGGTTAAGTCTTGGGGTCGAGAACAGTGCCTTTGCTAATCTTGGCTGTTTCCACGCGCAGGAGTGCTTGTTAATCTTTGTTGTTTCCACCCACGGGAGAGCTTGCTAATCTTGGTTGTTCCCATGTGCAGGAGTGCTTACATACACTGGTTGTTTCCACGCGCAGGAGCGCTTGCTAATCTTGGTTGTTTCCAAGCGCATCAGAGCTTGCCTTATGGTTTTCCATTACATTCATAGCCCTGAATTGTCTGATTAATCCGAATATTCAATGAAGCCCTGACTGGATGTTTCCTTGTGGAGTTCCTGACAATTAACCTGTGTCCAATATTTCCAGGTGACTATAGTGTATGATTGTTTCCTAATAAATTAGAAGGTACGCATGTGCAAATGGAGTACATAAAACACACATAGGTTATCGATGCGTTTATTCCTCCTTCTTTCACAGCACGTTTGCTTTCCGTAGCGTACTTCTCTTGTCCTGCTTATGACTGCAGCACCTACACAAGAGACAAGCTTTACAAGGTGATTATAGAAACCCAGGGAACTTGGGGAGGGCCCTTATGTTGTTTCCTTCTGGTTCTAACCTTGTTCTTCATCTTTTAGGTTACATGCGGATTATACCTATTACAGATACCTAGGATCTCCTTTCCCCGGCCCCAGCCTTTCTCCCTTGTTTCTGTAGATTCACTTGAGCAAGTAGAAGGAAAGAGACAGGTGAGGTGGTTCACATCGTCTCTGCAGGATTTCCTTACGGGCCACACGTAAGGCCTAGGGGGACTGACACTGGGTTCAAGATGAGTTGCAGGTCCGATGCTTCCTCCCCAGACAAGAGGGCAGCAGGCAGCAGGTCAGCACAACAGAACAGTAGCTCCTTCAGAGTAGCAGTTCAGGAGAGCGACAGTCCTTTCAGCAGCATAGCAGTCCTTCTTCCTGCCAGAGTATCCACAGGTCCAGAAGTGTACTGAAGAGCTGGTGTCTGAGGGTCACCTTTTATACACTTGTGCCCTGGTTCTGGTAGGTGGGAGAAGCTTCTAGACAGTGTCTTTGAAGTGCATGGGATGCCCTACCTCCCCTGCCCTGGCTCCAAGCTGGCTGAAGTGACAATGCACATTTGTTAGGCCCTTTGTGTGAAGACAGGACATAGCCTTTTCAAATGTAAGTGAGGCTTGGCCCAGCTCTTTCCTCCCATCCTGCCAGTGATGGGCTACTCAGTCACACCTAAGCTTCCATTGTGTGTGGCTGTCTTGGAGGAATACACAAAGCCCACTGCCGACTACACCCAGTCATATGACCAGAGGCAGGCTGTAGGCACCAAATGGCAAAGGCATAAACATGGTAACTTTCTGAAAGTGGCATTTTCAGAATTAACTAAAAATCAGATTTTACCATAAATTAGGGGTTTAAATTAGGACTCCAGAGACATCGAACTTGAAGGGGTAATCTCTTTCTCTTTGGAAATTACACTTATAAAATGTAATAAGGCAAATCCAATGTTATCCTATGGGAGAGATCGGCCTTGCAGTAGTGCAAAAATGAATTTAAGAGTTTTTCACTACCAGGACATGTAAAACTTAAAAGTACATGCCCAACTTTTTAAATACACTGCACCCTGCCCTTGGGGCTATCTAGGGCTTACCTTAATGGCCAATTATATGTATTAAAAAGATAGGTTAGGGCCTGGCAAAAGGTTTAAGTTACCAGGTCGAAATGGCAGTTTAAACTGAACACACAGGCTCTGCAATGGCAGGCCTGAGACATGTTTAAAAGGCTACATAAGGGGGTGGCAAAATTAGTGCTGCAGGCCCACTAGTAGGATTTAATTCACAGGCCCTGGTCACATGCAGTGCACTTTACTAGGGGCTTATAAGTAAATTAAATATGCCAATTGGGTATAATCCATGTTGTAAGGAGAGAGCACAAGCATTTTAGCACTGGTTAGCAGTGGTAAAGTGCAGAGTCCTAAAGCCAACAAAAATTAATTCAGCAAAAAGGGGGGAGGAGTAAGGCAAAACGTTTGGGGATGACCCTGCAGAAAAGGCCGTTTCCAACAGTCCACAATTGATTTACAAAACTAAATAATATTAACATGAATCAAATAAAATTATATACAAATATGGTAGCAGCATTGAAAATTTGAAAAATGTTTCTATATCTGATTGTGAATTACACAAAATATTTGAATATTTGAGCATTTGATTAGTATATACTTGTTTTTGTATTTTTGTGTATTGTTTTGAAGTCCAAATCATAGAAATTGCTAAGGCCTGGGTCCATGGCTTCCAATAATGACTCAGTGGTGGTCCCCGGATTCCAGTAATAATTCATTGGGGGTCCACAGAAGTCAAAGGGTTATAAAACGCTGGTCTAGGGACTATTCAACAACAAGGCCACCGTGCCAATCCAATCAATATCTGTGCAACATGAACACTACATGTACTGGCATCATTATAAACATTTATGTCTACAAAAGAAACATACTTTGGAATGTTTTCCATTTTAAGTGCAAACTTATCAAAATTAAAAGACATATGCTGTTTCTGAACATTGAGTTCTTTCTATGCACCTCTCAATCGCACTCTTCCTTAAGATTTTGTGGTATCCTGTTTGCTATCTCTCCTTCCGTTTATTGGTATGTAGTATTAGTTGTTGTCTTGTTATAGATATGCTTTTATTTTTACTTTATGCATGGTTGTCAATTGTTCATCACTTTTCAAGTGATATTTTAATACCTTTTTTAGTTTATATTATGTGTGATTACATTTACTTTCTTTTATAATACGTGTTAACTTTTCTTATGAATATCTACTACATGTATAAAAAATAATTTGCACAAAACATGAAGAAAAAAACATTCAACAAAATGGTTCTCAGACTTTGAGTCAATGAAAAAGAACAAGGCTGGTGGGAACGGTCTGTGCATTTCATGACACAACAGTGATGACTGTGTTAAAGATGTGGGGTTTGAATAAGCAAAACAGGTCATACCTGTACCCACAGAGGTACACCTGACTCAGAGTTCGTTACTCAATCAGGGTTAAGTCATATCATTCTAAGCCTCATTAGGCCTAGTGGCAGTTTGCATAACATTAAGATGCATAACATGCACGTTTGGGTATTATAGGTTTCTTGCTGATAAATCCAAGGAGGCAACACATGAAGGGTGGGTAGGAAGTAAAAAAAAAGTGTGTTTTGTATTTTTATTCTCATAGAAAACTCTGCTCTGTTTAACGACAACAGCTGCTGGTGAAACCCCGTTCAGTAGATTTTGAGACAAAAAGGTGCTGCACAGGGTTAAAATATCAATTGATGTATATCTGTATCATTAATTCACACAGTCCACAAACTCAACTTCACTTTAAAAACAATAGATCACATTGGACAGGAGAGTATTTTCTTCTGTATTCAGAATGTAGCTCCTGAACCCATTGTTGTGTCTGTTAACCCGAGTAACCACATTGGCTGACGGCAACTTCAAGTTTTGGTTGCAGCAGCTTTTCCAGGCTGTCAGGCACCGAGGCTTGTGTGTTGGAATAAGTGTCAGGGAAGGTATGGGGGAAAGGATGAAAGGGAGGCATCTGTTGACCCAAGTGATTGTGGGAGTCCCTGACGTACCAATACTGCCCCTAACATAAGAAAATCCCCTGCTTTTGCTGCAGTGTTCATGGACTCTGATCCAGGTTTGCTGACCATGCTCCAAATTATGAGATGTTAAATGATGTCAACTTTGATGACATATCATTTATGGTGTCATCTGTGACCACGTATGAGGTCATGAGCAGTGTATAGGACGGTGAGTTAGGATTTAATAAGCTTACGATAACTTGCCAAGTCTATTGTTCTTTAAGTTTCGTTTCAAAACAATAACATCACTTTAACTGCGTTTTTGTCAGTGAATATATATTTTATGTCATGCTGGTAAAAATAAATGTGACCCACTAACTCAAGTTATTTAGAAAAAGTGTACTAACAAACACAGACCCAAATAATTATAACTACAGTGCAAACGTATTATTACCACACTAGAGCATAACTGACTTGGGAAAACTCTATATTTCAGAAATGTCATTATAGAATCAAGTTACAGAAGTACACAACTCCTACAAGGCGTAGCTAGTGGGATGTCACCTCAATGCACAGATTTAACTCCTGGGTCCTGATTCACAAAGGTAAACTTGCACTTTTGTGGAAGTTTACGATTGTTTGGTATTCACAAAGCGATACCTCCCCGGGGCACAAATACATTAATAAAGGGGGGCCGTTGCGGACCCCTGGACCTGAGGACCACTACCTCCCCGGTGCAAATTAGAATATGTGAGGGGGGCCGCGCAAGCCCCCTCCCGGAGCCCTAGATGGCCCTGGGGACCACCTCCTTTTTTTTTATTTTTTTAAAAGGGCTGGCCCGGGGGGATGGGGGCCAACAAGGTTGGTGCTGGAGCGGAAAAGTTCTCTGCATGGTAAAGATGTGTACCCCTGCCCAACTGTACTGTTGTCTGGATCCCTAATGCTCAGATCATGTGTGTGCACCATGACATAGGCCTTTCTCACGGATTGTGGTCTTGATGGACCGGGTGGGGCACCCAAAGTGCTATCCTCATAGAGGATACCGGCTTCACCAGGAGTTAAGCAGCACAAGTGTGGTGGTGGCAGAATACCATGTAGTGATCAATAGTAGTGAACAGGACCTTTTTACCCTGTGTCAATGGAGTGAGGCCTACAAGGTCCCTCACTTTTATAAAAGTCCCACTGATGTGTGCTTAACTCACCCTTGGCCTACACCAGGCAGACGTGGAGTGCTGCATAGTGAAAGAGTGATGACTCTGCAGTGGGTATATGTGTGCCTGGGACTGGGACAGTACAGGAATGGAGCAGTACTGTCTAGCACATGTGAGATTAGTGAATGTGCTGAGTGTATGTATGCCTGTGTTATGAAATATTTAGAACTGTGCAGTGTGTGCTCAATGAGAGAACGTGCTGGGTGTATTTTTGTACATGCATGAAGTACAATATAGGAAGGTTGAGGTGCTGGGCAGAGTGCACATGATAGGTGTGTGTGCTGGCAATATGTGTGTTTGTAAATAACACATCCTGGTTAAATATAGAAAAGCTTCAGTGCTGAACAGTGCACGTAGGCTGAGTGTGTGTGTACTGAATGCATGTGTACATGTAATGATACAATGCAAGAAGGTACTAGTGCTGGATAGTAAATGTGCTGTGAATGTGAATGTGTGTAAGTGTGCCTGCAATTGTACATTATTTGGAGAACCCTGGGTTCCATCATGGGAAGCACAGGCCTGCCCTGTGAAGATAAGAGGAGGAGTGGAATTCCCCCCAGACAGATTTGTATATTGCTGCTTTCTTGTGAGCTGGGTGGGACACACACTGGCGGGACAAGGAAGAGACTCCCTTTACACTTCAAAAGACTGCTCTTTGATTCAGTGATAGATCACAAGGAAGGGACCTGGACCCATCTCAGGAGGAGGGATGGGTCTGAAAATGGAATCTTAAAGAGTAGGGCTGGGGGGCTGGGGTTAGCCTTTTGATGCACATATCACTGTTGCTTACACCCAGGTGTGAACTCTGGTCACTCATGAGTGATGTTGTAGGGCAATCAGCTTTGGAGACTTGCCTGTTGTTACAAACATCTTTCATTAGGAATGAAGAAAGGGAGAAGTGACCAATTCAAAAGAAGCAGAACCTCAACATAAAACTTCAAAAACTCAGACCCTAAATCACATTTGGTCACTGGAAAAGGACTAAAAGAAGGGGTGGTTGAGTCACCAAACATTGATCATCTACTAAGCAGCCAGATGGATTGTGTGAGTAGGGGAAGCTCTGCAATACTTCTGCCTGTGACCGGGATTGTGGGCCAAGACCTGCTAGTCTCCCTGCTGGGTGAGAGGACATCGCCCAAGGAAACCAAGACCACATGCCCTGGAGGCTGGAGCACAATTTACCTGCCTGCTTGACAAGACCAGTGTGCCCTGCGAGGAGTAGGAGATTGTTGGAGATAGCAAGGTCCACTGGGGAGTCCTACCATGAGGACTCCCTGTGTGAGGTAAGACAAGTTGGCTGTGCACCAACAGCCCATGTAAAGGACTGTTTTTGGTGATCCCCGTATGCCATAGATTGAGCCAAGTATAGAGCACTCTGCGGAGGGTGACAAGCCCACAGGACCTTGTTACGGGGACCCCGTATGCTAGAGGGGGCCACTGTTGAAGTAGTTATGTGACCACTGTGCCAGGACTCGTGAGTGCCTTAGCGGTCACCCCATATGCCAGGAGGGTCTGCTGTGGTGAGGGTGATTGCACCTGAGGAGTCTACGTTGCATTCTGAGGTACCTCGGCAATCCCATGAGCCAAGAGGGGCTGCCGGGACCAAACCACCAAAGACTTGGGGCCATCACCCGAGACTTGAGTGAGACTGCGACCAACGGGTCTAGCCACACCGTGCGATCTGTCTTACCTAATCGCTGCAAAGTTGGAAGCTGTTTTGATCGCTCAGGAGAGCCACTGTACCACTCGGAACATTGAGCCTATTCCCGCCTGATGCTGCCACATGTACTGTGAGCAGCCCGACTTCTCTGAGCAAGATCAGATCTTGGGAGTGCCTGTGCTGAGGGCTCCCACTGTAACGCTGAATGCTTCCATGCTGCAGGAGCAGGTAATACTTGAACTAGGGCCTGTGGGCCTCGGGGGTGCACTGCTGAAGGTGCGGCGGCACCATAGACACTTTTGACTGCAATCCTGAAGAGGTAAAAGGAACTCTTGAGTACTGCCTAATAGTGTGCATTCCCTGAATGTGGCCACCAGTGAATGGGGAATAACCCCAAACACGTTACATGAAGGAGTGTGGGACAGGGATTTGCCTAACAACTACTAGACCCCCAACCTCAATGGGGACTTTGTTGTTGCATTTGAATGTCACATTTCTTTGCATGTGTACAGTTAGAAATTAAATACTACTTTTTCTTATAAAAGCAAAGATTTTGCTGGACATTGATTTATTGTTCATACTGTTTGCACTTTGAGTTATGAGTTGTGTTCACTGACCTATATCTATATCCTCCCCCAGGGAGTCTTGGCTGCTTGACCACAGCTACCACTGAGAGTCAAGTGAAGAAGGGGTACTTGGTCCAGCTGAATGTGATGCAAAGCAGGTTGGGCCTCAGGACATCAGGAGTAAAAGACCTCAACCATCACGGTTGGGCCCATTAACCACTGCGTGCCGTTGACCCCATGAAAGGGTTCTGGCAGTAGGACTTTTGGGACTAGTTAAGAAGCTCTCGCAGCTGAGCAGCTGCCATTGTTATTCCCTGTGGCCTGCAGGTGACACTTTGGAAACACAAACGCAGGCACTTGGCTGTGTCATCTCCTTTCCCCTACCCCTGAAGTCCTGCTCTGGGACTTAGAGGATTGGGCAACAGATAAGCAGGGTAGGTCTACCAATAATACGGTAAGTGGATGCCACTGCCAGCCCTTTGAGGTAGCGGTACATAACTGGCTGCAGAGCAGCACTGCTGTTTTTCAAACATTTTGTTTTAAAAGCAGTGTAATTAACAATCTAGAGAACTTTTAAAAACAGCTATGCAGTCGTGTGAGATGGCTGTATGACACAACCACGCGTGCCTAAACCACGCATGCCTTAACCACGCGGTCTTTACAACGACCGCATCTTTAACACACATGCCTTTACCACGTATGCCTTTACGACAAATTTCGTTATAAAGGCATGATTGGTAAAGGTATATGGGTGGTAAAGATCCCACCCCAGCCCCCCTGCCCTGAGCCTTAAAATTTAGCGCTCATGCTTTGTAATCTACCCGGCCCAGCCTTATTAACTACCCCGACCCGCTATCCTGAGCCCTAAAAGCCGGCCTCCAGCCCAAAACAACTACCCTGACCCCAGCACCCCCGCCCTGAGCCCTAAAATCTAGCCCCCAGCCCAGAAAACTGCCCCATTCCCCTGCCTTAAGCCCTAAAATTTGGCTTCTCACCCTAAAAACTACCCCAACCCCAGCCCCTTGCCCTGAGCCCTAAAATTCAGCTCCTCGCCCTAAACACAACCCTGACCCCAGCCCCTTGACCTGAGCCCTAGAACCAGCCCCAACCCCTAAAACCTCCCCCCACCTCCCCCAGCCCAACTTACCAAGCAGCGTTCTGGTTCTTCTTCCTGCCGCGATCCTTTTGGTTCCTCTCCCCGCCCATCCTCTCAGACAGCTAGAACACAGACTGCCTTAACCACGCATATGCGTGGTTAAGGCATATACGTGGTTAAGGCAAGCATTGTTCTTCTTGCAGAGAAATAGCACGCATGCTTAAGCCTGCGTTGTAAAGGCCGTTTCCCATGTGAGGCATCAAGCTTTGCAATTTAGCACAATCCTGGTAATAACAGAATACTATACCAATTTGCAATCAGTGGAACTCTATTTTTGACTTTGCAATTTATGTATACTTATCTGATAGTTGGATGCTGAATTTCGAGATGTATCAGATTTCCAGTCATTTCTTATAAAGCACACCACTGTTCCCTGCCAACTTTTCTTAACCTGACGGAGATACACCTATTGGACCAAATATCTTTCACATATTATTTTTATTTCACAACCAGATCCTCCTATTGAAACGCGTACTTTGTATGAACACTTCATTTTGGAATTCCTTGCTGTTTATCTCACATAGCTGTCTTATGTGCTACTTCCTGTTGCATAATGTCATTTTGATGGATATGTTGCAATACATGGACGCACATTCAACTAACAGTGCTACAAATGCACTAAAACGGAAGTGTAAAATGAATAAATGTCATCTGTCCTATATTTGGTCTTAGCATATGGTTCATGGTAATTAAGGCTGCCTTGCCCACTCTGACAGTGCCATCAATGGAATAGTCATGGCAATTAAAGAAAGAGTGACATAAGTGGAGCTCAGAAGGCTATTTGTTTTTTTAAATTATTATCTATAACTATAGGCGAACAAATGAATTTTAACATATTTGGAATTATGCAATTTGAAGTCCACTTTGTGACTTCAGAATTTTTAAGAAACTATTGCATAGCCAGTAGAGGCGTCAGCTCATGATAAAAGCCAAAAATAAGGGTGCAGAGCCACAAAACAGAAGCAAGCATGCACTCTGTTCTAAAGTACCTGCAATTGTCATTTGTAAGCAAATGCACCTTGGGGCTCACCGCAACTAAGCAGATTTGAGAGTTTGTGCCTACAGCTACACATGCATTTGTGTTGATTTGCACATCAGTGCAGGAGTGTTACAGGTAGCTTGAAACTCCAGGCCCATATGTTTACATGGAAGAGGATGACGTGCTCGATGGAGGCTTCTTATGGATTTTGATGCAGCTATATTTATTCAGGTATTTTTGCTATTAAGTATTCCATTTTGAAGGAGCGATTCTACTGGAAATTTTATATCGACTATTCAGTTCTTTCTATTTTCCCCTCTCGGTGATGGATCCTAAATGTCAACTTGGTCATTGATGTCGACTAGAGGTGGGTGAGTCACTGAAAGCTCGAGCCAGGCTCGAGCCTGAAGCCTGGCTCTGGCTCAGCTCGAGGTAAAGTTGAAACCTCGAGCCTTTAACGAGTCGAGCTTTCATGTGGCTTCTCCTGCATTCCTCTAGGCAGGATGTGGTGTTACTGCTGAGTTTCTGACTTTGGACCTGAAAATTCCGGTTCGAGTCTCAACATTCTGGGCAATTCACTTAATCTCCCCATACCTATAAACAATGAATGTGACCTTGTGCAAATGTAACTGGTGCTGCTCATGTAAAGCGCTACAGTACTTTTGGGTCGATTTCACGCTACATTTTAAAAACTGCAAAAAATTGGATTAAGAGGTAGAAAAAGTCTTAACATAAAGAAAGACAAACAGATAACCAGTTAATGGCTGGTTTGCTCAAAGTGAAACCAGAAAACCTGGATACATCGCCAGGGTCGGACTGCGACAGAAAAAAGGCGTGGGCACCAAAGTAAAAGTGGGCCACTTTTGCGAATCAGATAGCAAAAAACAGTGTCCCACATTTACAAATCGGGGTTGTCTTGTACTTGTGAAGACACACTTTGTATGTGATATAAAAGGTATGGGAGACTGCATGCATTTGTGCTTGCTGAGGGCATTGTTTGTGGTAATATCCGAGAAATCAATAGTGGAAACCTGCCCAACAGACCATAAATAGGCCCACAAAGAGCCAAAAAACTGGAGCACACACTGACTTGTCAGACCAGCTGATCAGGCACTGACTGATTGTCCTATGGGTCAGTCCTACCCTGTACATCGCTGCTTCTCCCCAAAAATGTATATCATCTTAGGCAAATATTTTATTTCACCAAAACTCTTTTTCCACGTTATCACGAATGAACACTCTTTCATATATGTGAGTTCAGACTTCCAGTTGTCCAAAACTATTACTTTTTACATCTACTTCTCAGAGCAGTGCTATAAAGTGCCTATTAGTGTCAAAGCTTCCACATGTCAAAGACATTTTTAAAAAATTGAATTTTGAAGAGACTTTCCCATATTTTATGTGATGTATGTTGTATGATTTACATAGAAAATATTTTTAGGGTTTGGCTAGTGCATGGGCTCTAAAATATGAGCCAGACCCTTAACTCGGCCCTGGCTCAGCTCTCCCTGTTAATTTGTTGCCTTGCCCACCTCTACTGCCTGCTGAAACTTTAGGCATGCAAGATTTCAATGAGTCTGGGATGAAAGCTTTTGTATATGACGAGCAGAAATGGGGAACTTGATGATGATGGCAAATGTAGCTTTCAATTACAAAATAAAACAGTGGCTATTTCTTTATCATTAAAATAATTTAACATTTTAATTCAATGTCTCCTAATACACCGGAATCATCACTAGCGCATTGTCACCTCATGCCATCAAATTATCTTCTTGGGGATGAGTGTGTATGCTTGACAAGTGCATTCGTTTGGTCTTGAGAATAGAGTGAGATTGAGAATGTTTATCCTGGTGCAATATATAAATAAGCAAGAGAAGGCTCAATTTTTTCGACACGTCCAACACCCCACCCTCATCCACACTCTCTTATCCACTCCCTAAAGTATTGGATGGGATTCAATGAAAA
This sequence comes from Calotriton arnoldi, assembly GCA_963921515.1. Classification (NCBI taxonomy): domain Eukaryota; kingdom Metazoa; phylum Chordata; class Amphibia; order Caudata; family Salamandridae; genus Calotriton; species Calotriton arnoldi. The sequence continues at coordinate 182,580 of CAWUFW010004979.1, read as the reverse complement.
AGTCCTTCACTGGTTCGCCTTCTACCTATCCAACTAATACCAGTTACTACTTCATAACGTTTCCTCCTCACCTTTCCTGGCCCCAAAAGATCCCCATCACTTGCAGAATTCGCTTGGGCTCCATATTGCCTCCCATCATCTTCAGCCTCTACGTGGATCCCCTTGGGCCTTTACACACAGATAGCAACATCAAAATTCACCAACATGCCGATGACATACAGCTGTAATTTAAAACCTTCTCTGCTACAGATATCCAGCACCTCAAACACTGTTTGCAACCCATCAAAACCTGGATGTCCACTGCCAACCCTGAGCTTTACACCACCAAAACAGAATTCCTATTTGCCAAAAACAAATAACTTTTTCCAAACATGGCTCAGTGACATGAACCTGGACAGATTTGTTCACCAACTTTCACCCAATGCCAGGTCATTCAGATTCACCCCCAAGAAACACATCACCAACAAAATCAAGATAATTCTGTACAGCTCCCTTTCTTTAGAAATGTGAAACTATTCCTCTCAGAAGCATCTTCAGATCTGCTGTTCACTTATACTCTTGCATGTGGATAGGGGCAATGCCCCTTACACGGCCTTCCATACTCCAAATAGCCCCACCTCCCAAGAGATCCTACATCTTGTAATACACTTCATTAGGGGCTTAAGAAATATTGTGATTTCATCCTCACCCTGAAAAAACTCTGTTAGCCCTTTTATAGGCCTGCACCATCTTCACACCAGGTGCATCATGTACAAAGCCAATGCAGCAGGCACACCTGCCTACTTAGCTGACAAGCGCACAATCTCATGTGGGTGTTTGCATATCTGGAACCATAACACCATCAGACCAAAGATGAACAAGTGAAAAAAATAAAAAAATAAGGCAACAAACCTTATGCATCTTTGCACCTGGGATCTGGAAGAGTATCCCATATCCACCAGGTCTTCCCTAACGAAGTTATAGTTTAGAAATAGCAGAAGACTCACCTCTTTAAAGAACACTACATCATCTTGCAGTAACAGTCCATAAACAAGCTTCCCCTCATATCAAATATTGACTGATTCTTTGCTTTAAACCATATAGAGTGGTCCACTGCCTTTTGGCGAGGTTCTAAATACCACATACTCACGAACATACATACATACATATTTTCAATGTGGCATTATATGTAATGTTGCTTGTTTGTGACTTAATGTAAGAAAACATTGTTTAAGCCTATGGCCAAGGGCAGTTGCATGTTCCATTTGAGACAGGTTGTGATGTAGACTGAATCAATGCCAGAAGTGAGGTCAAGGCTGATGAGCACAGTGATATGGTTCGTATTCGATTGGGGAAGAGTGCTGCCTTGTATCAAGACAAGGGCATTTCTGTTTTTTGCCTGATGAGTAGTAGATGCTTAATGTATGATTAGTTTCTATATATTCTTGTAGTGTGGTAGCTGCAACCTGCTCAGTCGGGTTTCATATACCTGGTAGGCCAGCAAATGGGCAGCAATTACTTTGCTTGCTTGTATCTATGGAAGGTTGCTCCCAGCTGGTAGTGAGACACTGTCAATGACGGCAAGAGGCAAAGTAAGGAAGTCAGCACACTTGCTGCTTGGTGGGCTGGGATGGCATTATCAAGGCCTTGGAAGGGGTTGCAAGTGCTTTGAGTGTATAATCTTGGATTGTTCTGGAGAGATGGCTGAAAGGGGAACAGATAATTCGATTGAGAAAATAAAGAGGTAGCAAGAGGGTATTGTAAACAGGGTCAGGCTGGCCTATAGGGCGATCAGGCAGTGTCCCATGGACTGGTCTGAGAGGTCAATGTATGGACAGTTTTTTGTCTGTTTGTGGGCCTATTTTATGGTCGGCTTGGCCAGTTTTGTTGTTGGTTTCCTTGCCTGTAGTAAGCTCAAATCCATTCAGTCTTACATACCTTGCAAAACACGTCCACAACGTGTCTTTACATGTTCAAAACTGCCATCATTAGCTATCTAATTCACTAATAGAGTCCACTTTTATTTTAGCGCCGGACCTGTTTTCTGTCCCAGTCCAACCATGATTTTAAATTAAAGCTGGAACGTGATGTAAATTTGTTTGCTTTTGATTCATGGACGCGGTTATTGATACAGGTGCACATGGTCTTGGGAGTTTGGATGGTGTCTTTGATTCATGTCTGTGAGAAGTTGGCCTGGCATATGCTGTCCACTAATTATAGTGGGCACCTTGCACCAGTCCAAACAACCCCTTATTGGAGATAGGTTAAAGACAACCTTATTGAAAGCTATCCTAGTGGTAGCTATGGAGAGCAGCCTTCAGGCTAAGTCTTGAAGGAATGTAAAGCAGCTTATTTTACCAGTCTATAATCTCTTGAGTGACCAAATGAAAGAGCACCACACCAGGTATATATTCAAAATATATGTATTTATTGCTAAACACACCCCTCTAGTCTCTTTATGAGGCTAGAGTTCGAAGTACATAAGTTATAAGTTATAAAATCACAGTAATAGCACAAATACACGTTTGGGCCTTAGGGGCGTACCAAACTATATACCAATAAAGTGGTATAAGAACCACGACTGAACTAGACACTAGGCCTAGAGCCTCTAGAAGTGCTTGGACCACAAGGAACCACCCAAGGTAGTGACACAGGGGGCCCACGGGGGACGCGTGCAGTGTAAATACACAACCGCGCCGTTAACTTCTATGGAGAAAGTCGCGATCAGGAAATTAAAGAAAAGGGACACTTAAAGGAGGACTTGGAGCAAACCCTTTGAGAACTAGTACTTTGGAGAGTCTCTACCCACGGGAGCACCGGAGTACTCGTGTTACCTCACCCAGGGAAGCCGGGTGCATAGGTGCCTTTCGGGGTCGGGTTTCGTCGTCGATTTGAATGGCGATCTGCTGCAAAGTGCTGCTGGCGACCAAGTGGAAAGTGTCCGGGTGGATCCAAGAGTGGATCAGAGATCTGAAGAATCTGAAAGCAGAGGGGACAGAGTCTGGGTCACTAGCCAGTGACCAGGAGGGCGATGGACAGATGCCCACCGATGTCGAGTGCTTCAGGTGCATTGACGGTCATCTTGACTCTTCAGCCACGAGGTCCAGGAGCCGTTGTCGGCAACCAGGAGCAGGATTCGGGCTGGCACACGATGTCTGTCGAATGCTGAGGTGTCGGCGACCGGATTGGACACAACAAGCCTTGGCAACGGCAAGTCTCGGTGAAGATGAAGATCGTCGATGGTGCAGACCAGCAAGGTCTGAGGAACTCACCCAGCAAGGGTAAATGAGGGCAGGCCTGGAGCAACCAGGGTGCCCAAGAAGAAAAGGATTAGCCTTCGTGAAGGGCTACTAGCCAACGGGCTAGCAACCGCAAAGGAGCCTCGAGATGTCGCACGTGAATCTGGCTCACAGGACACTCGTGGAGTGGAGGCCAGTGATCTTTGGTGCAGTTGGTGCTGGAGGCTAGGGCTACTCGAAGCCCAAAGCATGACTTCGTGGGAGACCCAGAAGAGGATGCACTTGCAAATGTGCTCGGTGTCCAGGGGTCACGGTCTCACATTACCCACGATAGCTACGGGCCTCAGCTTGGCTGGGGACTCAGGGTAGCCTCGGGGAAGTTTGAGAATCCACCTCTGGTGATGCAAAGACTTCGGCGTCCGACGGGAGCTTCAGAAATGCAGACTGGACAGATGCGTCTTTGGTGCCTGCCAAGCAGGGGAGTCACTCCTTGACCTCAAGGGAGATTCTTCTGTCCTCTAGTCTTGAGTAGAGCGTCGAAGGTCCAGGATTCTGTTTCAGAGTTTCGTCCAGGGATAATCTAAAGTCGTAAGGACTGGGTTCCTATACTTATACCAAGTTTAGGGGTTGGACTACTCTGTGGCCCCACCTATGGGTGGGTCAGGGCAGAGGGGTGGCTACACCCCTTTCCCTTTGTCCAGTTCGCGCCAAAGCAGGGGCTGCAAGCCCCTGATCCGGTTTGAACTGGGGTATGCACAGGGACACCAAGTGTGCCCCCAGTGCAGGACTTCAAAGCACCCGAAAGTGCTCCCGCCCAGCCCCAATACACATTATCCTGTCTGGGGAGGTGGTCACACCTCCCTGGGACAGGATACCTATTGTCCAGGCCTCCCCTGCCGGAGTTTCGTCCAGCAGCAGGAGGCCAGACTCGTGTCTGTGGCAGCAGCATCCATTTTGTGATGCCAGGGCTTTGGAAAGAAGTTACCGGCTAGCCAGAGTTAACATGTCTTTCCCTCTAGAAGGGTGGAATGCTACCCCCGCTGCCAGAATTGGCAGGGGGTAGTATTCCAAGATGTTTGACACCAAACACGACATGTTTAGGTGCAGCCATTCCAAAGTTAGCATTTAACGCGAGGTTATAATGCGCTTAAGAGTATATGGTCAGGCTGCACTACAAACAGCATCAGAGAAGGGTCTCTGAACGCTGCAGAGGGGCCCTGCTCATGCAGGGGCACCCTCTCACATAGGAACCACGCACTCTGCCTTCAGGATTGATAAGGCCTGCCTTAGGAGTGACTTATAGGTTTATATGTGTGTATGTATTTAGTGATATAGGTAACCTATATCACAGTAAGGGGTGCATGCACCACCTTACCCAGGCTGCAGTAGCAGACCTGTGGTGTCAGTTTGGGTGGCCTTCCAGGGGTGGCATAATACATGCTGCAGCCCCTGGTAGGCCTCTGAGGTACCTATGCCCTTGGTACATAGTTTACCATATACTAGGGACTTATAAGGGCACTCCAGATTCCAATCAGTGATGTGCCTAAGGCACATGGAAACCATTTTAGAGAGGAAGCAGCTAGGCTGGGGTTCTGATTAGCAGGGCCCCAGCCAGACTAATGTCGAAAAACAGTGAAGCATCAGCAAAAAGTGGGGGTACCCATGTGAAGCAGATCCTACTCTCCTACACAACCCCCCAAACGTAGGGACATTAAACTAACCTTGCCCAGTTAAGTCTTCATGTTCTAAGTGGAAGTACCTAGAGAGTCCATCTGCATTGGCATGGTTACTCCCAGGTCTATGTTCCACTGTAAAGTCCATCCCCTGTAGGGAAATGGACCACCTAAGCAGTTTGGGGTTTTCACCCTTCATTTGTTTTAGCCATAAGAGGGGCTTATGGTCTGTCTGAACCAGGAAGTGGGTGCCAAACAAGTATGGCCTCAACTTCTTCAGAGCCCAGACCACAACAAAGGCCTCCCTCTCTATGGCTGACCAACGTTTCTCTCTAGGGGTCAGCCTTCTGCTAATGAAAGCTACTGGCTGATCCTGACCTTCTTCATTCAATTGTGACAGTACAGCCCCTACCCCCAATTCAGATGCATCAGTTTGAACAATGAACTTCTTGGAGTAATCAGGACTCTGTAGAATGGGAGCAGTGCACATGGCCTGCTTCAGGTCATTAAATGCCTTTTGACAGCTAACTGTCCCCTGAACCTTTTTGGGCATTTTCTTAGAAGTTAAGTCATTCAGGGGTGTCACTATTGATCCATACCCCTTGACAAATCTCCTATAGTACCCAGTCAGGCCTAAGAAGGCTCTCACCTGAGTCTGGGTAGTGGGAGCAGTCCAGTCCATGATGGTCTGGATCTTGCTCTGCAAAGGTTGAACCTGGCCTCCACCCACAAGGTGGCCCAGGTACACAACCTGACTCTGCCCTATCTGGCACTTAGTGGCCTTGATAGTCAGGCCTGCCTTTTGCAGGGCCCGTAAAACATTCCTGAGGTGGACCAGGTGATCCTCCCAGGTGGAGCTAAAGACAGCAATATCATCAAGATATGCTGCACTATAGGCTTCCAGACCTGTGAGAACTGTATTCACCAACCTCTGGAAAGTGGCAGGTGCATTCTTCAGACCAAAGGGCATCACCACAAATTGATAATGCCCACTAGGGGTTGAGAATGCTGTTTTGGGCTTTGCAGTATCAGCTAGTCTGATCTGCCAGTAGCCAGCTGTCAAGTCAAATGTGCTGAGATATTTGGCTGAGGCCAAAGTATCTATGAGCTCATCTGCCCTTGGTATTGGATGGGCATCAGTCCTAGTGACTGCATTGAGACCCCTGTAGTCCACACAGAACCTCATCTCTCTTTTTCCACCACTGGTGTGAGGTTTTGGCACAAGGACCACTGGACTAGCCCAAGGGCTATCTGAGGGTTCAATAACTCCCAACTCCAACATTTTCTGGACTTCAGTCCTGATACAGTCCCTGACATGGTCAGGTTGCCTATAAATCTTATTTTTAATAGGCAGACTGTCCCCAGTGTCCACTTCATGAGTGTACCAGGTGGTCTGACTGGGTGTCAGTGAAAACATGTGTCTAAACTGATTGAGCACCTGTCTACAATCAGTTTGTTGCTGGGTAGTGAGGCTGCCTGCCAAGGCTACACCATCTACTGACCCATCGTCAGGGTTCTGTGAGAGCAGGTCAGGGAGTGGGTCACTCTCTTCCTCCTGCCCTTCATCAGTAGCCATGAGCAAGCCCATGTCTGCCCTGTCCACATATGGTTTTAACCTGTTGACATGGAGAACCCTGTGGGGACTCCTGGGTGTTCCTAGGTCTACTAAGTAGGTAACCTCACCCTTTTGCTCAACAATAGTGTGGGGTCCACTCCATTTGTCTTGGAGAGCTGCTGGGGCCACTGGCTCCAACACCCACACCTTCTGTCCTGGCTGGTAAACAGTCAGAACAGCTCTTTGGTCATGCCAGGCCTTTTGAAGTTCCTGGCTAGCCTCAAGGTTTTTGGTTGCCTTTTTCATATACTCAGCCATCCGGGAGCGGAGACCAAGTACATAGTCCACTATGTCTTGCTTTGGGGGCTTGAGAGGTAACTCCCAACCTTCCTTCACCAAGCACAGTGGACCCCTGACAGGGTGGCCAAACAGAAGTTCAAAAGGGCTGTAACCAACCCCTTCTGAGGCACCTCCCTATATGCAAATAAAAGGCAGGGCAAGAGTAGGTCCCATCTTCGCCTAAGCTTTTCTGGGAGCCCTTTAATCATGCCCTTCAAGGTTTTGTTGAATCTCTCAACTAAACCATTGCATTATGGGTGATAGGGTGTGGTGAACTTATAAGTCACTCCACACTCCTTCCACATTGCTTTTAAGTACCCAGACATGAAGTTTGCACCCCTGTCTGATATTACCTCCTTAGGAAAGCCCACTCTTGAGAAAATTCCCAGGAGGGCCCTTGCCACCACAGGTGCTGTAGTGGTCCTGAGGGGAATAGCTTCTGGGTACCTGGTGGCATGATCCACTACCACCAGGATAAACCTGTGCCCAGATGCTGTTTGGGGATCCATGGGACCAACAATGTCAATCCCTACCCTTTCAAAGGGCACCCCCACCACAGGTAGTGGTATCAGGGGGCCTTTGTAGTGCCACCTGCCTTGCCACTGGCCTGGCAGGTTACACAGGAGCGACAAAACTCCTTGGTGTCTTCAGACATGTGGGGCCAGTGAAAGTGAGGGACAATTCTGTCCCAAGTCTTGTTCTGGCCCAGGTGACCTGCCAAGGGAATATCATGGGCTAGGGTCAATAGGAAGCCCCTGAACTTTAGAGGTATAACCAACCTCCTGGTAGCACCAGGCTTGGGGTCTCTACACTCTGAGTACAGGAGTCCATCATCCCAATACACTGTATGGGGACCACTAGCTTTCCCAGCAGCCTCAGCAGCAGCTTGCTGTCTGAGGGGTTCAAGGGAGGGGCAGCTCTGCTGCTCCTGGCTCAGATCTGCCCTGGAAGGTCCCCCTGTCCCCAAGAACTCAACCTGGTCAGGTTCAAGTTCCTCTGGGACAGTTCCTTCTTCAGGACTGAGATCATCCCCCTCAAGGGACTGATCTTCTTCCTGAGCCAAGGGGAAGGCACTGCCTTAACCCTACTACTCCTCCTCTTGGAAGGCACTTGGTCCATTATTCCAGAATCCAAGGCCTGTTCAGTGCTAGACATTTTGGCTTGTGACCTGGTCACAGCAAACACATCTGCAGGGATCCCCAGCATTTCTGCATGGGTCCTGAGCTCCACTTCTGCCCAAGCAGAAGTCTCTAAGTCATTGCCAAGCAAGCATTCGACTGGTAGGTTTGCACTCACCACAACCTTCTTAAGGCCAGTTACCCCTCCCCAGGAGAAGTTAACAACTGCCAGAGTATGGTCTGTTCTGACGTTGCTAGCATTGGTCACTTGGTACATCTCACCAAGTATAACTTGCCCAGGATTCACAAGGTCTTGTGTCACCATTGTGACACTTGCCCCTGTGTCCCTAAATGCCAAAGCCTCTCGTCCATTGATTAAAGGCTGTTGTCTGTACTTGCCCAGATTACTGGGACTCACAGAGGAGGTCACATCCATGCCTCCATCACAGACTAACACAGCCTGAGTTAGTTCTCTGACTAGGTCAGAGCCCAACTCAGTACCCAGGGTGAACCCTACTAAACCCTTGGCTGGAGCACTCCCACCAACTGTAACTGTACTAGGGGGAACAGGTGCCTTAGAGGCATTGGTGGGTGCTGGACTTGAGTCTTTGGACTTGGTGCAATCACTGGTCCAGTGGGTCTTTTGCTTACAGACCTTGCACCATGGTTTTCTTTGGCCTTTCCCTTTTGTAGACTGTGAATCCCCACCTGAAGAAGATTTTTGGGGGCCTGATGAAGACTTTTGATCTTTATCCTTCTCCCCACCCTTTTCAGAGTTCTTAGCATCTTGCTTCTTAGTGTCCCCACCTTGGTTCTGTACTTTCTGCTTCACCCTGGTTCTGACCCATTTGTCTGCCTTCTTTCCCAATTCTTGGGGAGAGGTCAGATCAGAGTCTACCAGGTATTGATGCAACAGCTGATTTTGACAGTTATTAAGAATCTGCTCCCTCATTATCAGATTGTACAATCCTGAGAAGTCACACACCTTACTGCCCATCAACCAGCCTTCCAGAGCCTTGGCAGAACAATCCACATAGTCTACCCAGTCTTGAGTCTGTGCTTTTTGGGTATCTCTGAACTTCAACCTGTACTGTTCAGTGGTTAGGCCAAACCCATCAATAAGAGCACTCTTCAAGACCTTGTAATTATCAGCATCCTCCTCTCTAACAGTGAGGAGCTTATCTCTGCCTTTGTCTGCAAAGGAGAGCCACAAGATTGCTGCCCACTGCTCCTGAGGGACCTTCTGTACTTTACAGGCCCTCTCTAGAGCAGTTATCCACTTGTGGATGTCATCCCCACTCTGGTAGGGAGGGACAATCTTGCTCAGGTTCCTATGGTCATAGGACCTTTCCCTATCTCTAGGGACATGGCTGCCACCATGGGACTCTAGTCCCAACTTTCTTTTCTCTCTAAAGAGATCTAGGGACTCCCTGTCTAAGGCTACTTGCTTCTTTCTGAGTTCAAGCTGAGCTTCCTCATACTGAATCAGCCTCTTTCTCCTCTCATGAGAGGATTCCCTCCTATGAGATGAGACAGAGCTCCCTATTGAGGTGCCAGAGTGGTTAGACTCCTGAGAAGGAGATCTAGACTTTCTGGGCACACTCATAATCCTTCCTGGGGGGCAAAGAGGGTATCATCCTGATCATCCTCTTCATCTTCCACAGGAGGGATTGGGTTATCCAGGTCAGGGTCATTGTCACCCTCCTGGCCAGTTTCAGAGGGAGGCTGGGGGTATTGTTACCCCTGGCCCCTTCCTCTTCTTCTGCCCCACCCTCTGCTCCTACCCCTTCAGTCCCCAAGGGCTTACTGAGGTCATAAGCCACCAACAACTCTTTAAGGTGTTGGGTGGTGGGACTTTGGCCTGTCCTTAATTTCCTCAAGTTACATAATGCTCTCAATTCCAAGAATGGGAGTGTATCATACTTGGAGGGAAGAAGCCCAGTGGCTTCTGGTAAGGATTCTCTAGATCCTACCTTTAAAGACATTACTAGTGTGGTGTGGTGTATGCACTACCTACTCTAGTGTGGCCTACTAAACTCTCTTGAGTTGTAGAAAGGGTTGTGCTATCCCTTAACACACAACTCTAAGTTCAGTAGAACTTACTGTATTCTAAGCTTAAATTATATGTACCTTAGGTACCTTTAGTGGTTTTCAGTTGATCAATTCAATTGAGATTATCTGGTAAAACAATAGCAAGCTGGAATCCCACACGCTGCACACCAATGTGAGAAGTTGGCCTGGCATATGCTGTCCACTAATTATAGTGGGCACCTTGCACCAGTCCAAACAACCCCTTATTGGAGATAGGTTAAAGACAACCTTATTGAAAGCTATCCTAGTGGTAGCTATGGAGAGCAGCCTTCAGGCTAAGTCTTGAAGGAATGTAAAGCAGCTTGTTTTACCAGTCTATAATCTCTTGAGTGATCAAATGAAAGAGCACCACACCAGGTATATATTCAAAATATATGTATTTATTGCTAAACACACCCCTCTAGTCTCTTTATGAGGCTAGAGTTCGAAGTACACAAGTTATAAGTTATTTAAACACAGTAATAGCACAAATACACGTTTGGGCCCTAGGGGCGTACCAAACCATATACCAATAAAGTGGTATAAGAACCACGACTGAACTAGACACTAGGCCTAGAGCCTCTAGAAGTGCTTGGACCACAAGGAACCACCCAAGGTAGTGACACAGGGGACCCACGGGGGACGCGTGCAGTGTAAATACACAACCGCGATACGCCGTTAACTTCTATGGAGAAAGTCGCGATCAGGAAATTAAAGAAAAGGGACACTTAAAGGAGGACTTGGAGCAAACCCTTTGAGAACTAGTACTTTGGAGAGTCTCTACCCACGGGAGCACCGGAGTACTCGTGTTACCTCACCCAGGGAAGCCGGGTGCATAGGTGCCTTTCGGGGTCGGGTTTCGTCGTCGATTTGAATGGCGATCTGCTGCAAAGTGCTGCTGGCGACCAAGTGGAAAGTGTCCGGGTGGATCCAAGAGTGGATCGGAGATCTGAAGAACCTGAAAGCAGAGGGGACAGAGTCTGGGTCACTAGCCAGTGACCAGGAGGGCGATGGACAGATGCCCACCGATGTCGAGTGCTTCAGGTGCATTGACGGTCATCTTGACTCTTCAGCCACGAGGTCCAGGAGGCGTTGTCGGTGACCAGGAGCAGGATTCGGGCTGGTACACGATGTCTGTCGAGTGCTGAGGTATCGGCGACTGGATTGGACCCAACAAGCCTTGGCAACGGCAAGTCTCGGTGAAGATGAAGATCGTCGATGGTGCAGACTAGCAAGGTCTGAGGAACTCACCCAGCGAGGGTGTGTGAGGGCAGGCCTGGAGCAACTAGGGTGCCCAAGAAGAAAAGGATTGGCCTTCGTGAAGGGCTACTAGCCAACGGGCTAGCGACCGCAAAGGAGCCTCAAGACGTCGCACATGGATCTGGCTCACAGGACACTCGTGGAGTGGAAGCCAGTGATCTTCGGTGCAGTTGGTGCTGGAGGCTAGGGCTACTCGGAGCCCAAAGCACGACTTCGTGAGAGACCCAGAAGAGGATGCACTTGCAAATGTGCTCGGTGTCCAGGGGTCACGGTCTCATGTTACCCACGATAGCTATGGGCCTCAGCTTTGCTGGGGACTCAGGGTAGCCTCGGAGAAGTCTGAGAATCCACCTCTGGTGATGCTAAGACTTTAGCGTCCGACTGGAGCTTCAGAAATGCAGACTGGACAGATGCGTCTTTGGTGCCTGCCAAGCAGGGGAGTCACTCCTTGACCCCAAGGGAGATTCTTCTGTCCTCTAGTCTTGAGTAGAGCGTCGAAGGTCCAGGATTCTGTTTCAGAGTTTCGTCCAGGGATAATCTAAAGTCCTAAGGACTGGGTTCCTATACTTATACCAAGTTTAGGGGTTGGACTACTCTGTGGCCCCACCTATGGGTGGGTCAGGGCAGAGGGGTGGCTACACCCCTTTCCCTTTGTCCAGTTTGCGCCAAAGCAGGGGCTGCAAGCCCCTGATCCGGTTTGAACTGGGGTATGCACAGGGACACCAAGTGTGCCCCCAGTGCAGGACTTCAAAGCACCCGAAAGTGCTCCCGCCCAGCCCCAATACACATTATTCTGTCTGGGGAGGTGGTCACACCTCCCTGGGACAGGAAACCTATTGTCCAGGCCTCCCCTGCCGGAGTTTCGTCCAGCAGCAGGAGGCCAGACTCGTGTCTGTGGCAGCAGCATCCATTTTGTGATGCCAGGGCTTTGGAAAGAAGTTACCGGGCTAGCCAGAGTTAACATGTCTTTCCCTCTAGAAGGGTGGAATGCTACCCCCGCCACCAGAATTGGCGGGGGGTAGTATTCCAAGATGTTTGACACCAAACACGACATGTTTAGGTGCAGCCATTCCAAAGTTAGCATTTAACGCGAGGTTATAATGCGCTTAAGAGTATATGGTCAGGCTGCACTACAAACAGCATCAGAGAAGGGTCTCCGAATGCTGCAGAGGGGCCCTGCTCATGCAGGGGCACCCTCTCACATAGGAACCACGCACTCTGCCTTCAGGATTGATAAGGCCTGCCTTAGGAGTGACTTATAGGTTTATATGTGTGTATGTATTTAGTGATATAGGTAACCTATATCACAGTAAGGGGTGCATGCACCACCTTACCCAGGCTGCAGTAGCAGACCTGTGGTGTCAGTTTGGGTGGCCTTCCAGGGGTGGCATAATACATGCTGCAGCCCCTGGTAGGCCTCTGAGGTACCTATGCCCTTGGTACTTAGTATACCATATACTAGGGACTTATAAGGGCACTCCAGATTCCAATCAGTGATGTGCCTAAGGCACATGGAAACCATTTTAGAGAGGAAGCAGCTAGGCTGGGGTTCTGATTAGCAGGGCCCCAGCCAGACTAATGTCGAAAAACAGTGAAGCATCAGCAAAAAGTGGGGGTACCCATGTGAAGCAGATCCTACTCTCCTACAATGTCGAGTCGAGGAAGCTTTGGATGGTGTCAACCAGCTCACAGATGTGGTCGTGCACGTGCCTAATTCTCTTGATCAATAATATTTTTCAACTTCAATAGGACTTAAGGCTTGTTTGAAGTTGGAAACAGTTGAGTCAGAGATACATTAGATGTTTTAACATTGATGGCTGTGTTGATTGTGTGTAGTAAGGCCTAGTGTCAACTAGAATAGAGCCATATCATTAGGTGTAAAAGAGGGCATACACATGTCAGGTACTGCAATATTCCTATAACGTTGAGTTCTGGCAGCGGAACTCTCTTATAATAAGCAGAAATGATCACTAGTTACCTGTGAATATTTAATACATGCACTAGGTATAATAATAAGAAATGACCACAAGTACCTGTAAACATTTATTACATGCACCTAGGCATCTTACAATGGCTTTACATACACTACCAACACACATCTATCTCCCTATTATCTCTCACCTGCTGAGCAGCAGTGGATGTCTGCCAACCGCTCAGCTAGCTTTCACAAACAAAACCAAATACTTGGAAGTAGCAACATTGGAACACTGCTATTAAAATCACTTTGCCTTGCCTACAAGCCAAGCTGTAGCACTCTGGTCCACTCTGCAGAATACTCCTCAAATCCTACTAAGCAAACATAGAAAGGAAAGGCAATTCATCAACTTGCTTTTCCTTTTCATAGAAAACACTTTAAAATACTGCATTAAATGGAGTTCAACTCAAACATTTGTTGTGAATGCTTCGACAGTCTCTAAAATACAGCGGGTGGAGTTTGGATTGTTAAGTAGGGGGGAGAGCAGTCTCAGTCTAAAGTGCAGCAGAGCTCCCCCAAATGTAAACAAACTAAAGCCTAAAAAATAAAGGCTACGTTTTGTGAGACATCCTAGGCTTACCTTTGGTAGCTGTGGTTTAGGTCATTGGATACCCTCAGAGAATATGTGAGTCAAAGTATTTTAGCACCACTGAAATAACACTGAAGGCAAGAAATCAAATACATAGATTTAATTCCCAAACTAATATAATAACAAGATCAACTACTTAGTGACTAAAACAACAGCAAAATGACCACTCAGGGGATCAGGAATTAGGAATTTGTTAATAAAACCTCCAAGAACACTCTAAAAAATATTTGGAGAAAGAAATCCAATTAAAAATCAGTTGGATACATTAGTCTTAGTCCTAGGTTCCTTCTGTGGCCAACTGTTAGTGGTGTGAGGTCGAGTAGCAGCTGGAGGTACTGGGGCACAATCAGCGGCCGATCAGTAATGAAGCAAGGGTTGATTAAGAGTCAACAGTTTAAGCATCTGAGGGCCATATTTACAAGGAAATGATGGAGCGCAGAACTACAGCAAATTTTGCAGAGCCATGCTCTCCCCTTTCCAAAAAGCAGGGATGCACCATATTTAAAACAATACGTCACACCACTGTGTTTTCCCTAGCGCTGGTGCTAAAAATAGCTGCCTAGCGCCAATGCAGAAACCCTTGCACCATAGTGCAAGGGTGCCTGCGTTGCAGGGAATGATTGTTTATGTGCAGGAAGTGTCCCTTCCTGCACATAGGGGCACATGCATCAAAGGTTTTTGCGATCGCAAACGGTGCGAATCGCAAAAATCGGCCGTTTGCGATCGCAAATTGGCCTTTGGAGATGCATGAAAGTGTTTCCTATGCGCAATTTAAGAATTCGCAATTAATTGCGAATTCCTAAATTGCGATTGCATTTAAGGAATCGCAATTTGCGATTCCTTAAATGCAATGCTAGAAGCACTTTCAAATAGCGATTTCGCTATTTGGGACCGCAAATTACAGACAAATCAAACTTGTCTGTAATTTGCAAAACCTTCGAAAAATGCTCTAAAATGCATTTTTTTAAGTTTTAGGTTACACACACACATGCCCTTGGGGCATGTGTGTGCGCAACATGGGTGCACATCACAATTTCAGGGGTGCAACAGGGTGTCATTTTGACACCCTGGCACCCTTGAAATTGCATTCTCAATTTGCGATTCTCTAATTGCGAATCGCTAATTGAGAATGTCTTCCCATTCATTCCTATGGGCCTCTAGGCCCATAGGAATTAATGGGAGGTATTCATAATTGCGACTCGCAATTAGCGAGTCGCAATTAAGGAATGTTTAGGAATCGCTATTTTTATAGCGATTCCTACATGCATAGGCTTTTGCGATTCCTTAATTGCGATTCCTTAAAAATCGCAATTAAGGAATCGCAAAGCTTACCTTGATGCATGTGCCCCATAATCACTAAGGGGCACATGCATCAAAGGTTTTTGCGATCGCAAACGGTGCGAATCGCAAAAATCGGCCGTTTGCGATCGCAAATTGGCCTTTGGAGATGCATGAAAGTGTTTCCTATGCGCAATTTAAGAATTCGCAATTAATTGCGAATTCTAAATTACGATTGCATTAAGGAATCGCAATTTGCGATTCCTTAAATGCAATGCTAGAAGCACTTTCAAATAGCGATTTCGCTATTTGGGACCGCAAATTACAGACAAATCAAACTTGTCTGTAATTTGCAAAACCTTCGAAAAATGCTCTAAAATGCATTTTTTAAGTTTTAGGTTACACACACACATGCCCTTGGGGCATGTGTGTGCGCAACATGGGTGCACATCACAATTTCAGGGGTGCAACAGGGTGTCATTTTGACACCCTGGCACCCTTGAAATTGCATTCTCAATTTGCGATTCTCTAATTGCGAATCGCTAATTGAGAATGTCTTCCCATTCATTCCTATGGGCCTCTAGGCCCATAGGAATTAATGGGAGGTATTCTTAATTGCGACTCGCAATTAGCGAGTCGCAATTAAGGAATGTTTAGGAATCGCTATTTTTATAGCGATTCCTACATGCATAGGCTTTTGCGATTCCTTAATTGCGATTCCTTAAAAATCGCAATTAAGGAATCGCAAAAGCCTACCTTGATGCATGTGCCCCTAAATACTGGTGATTTGCTCCTTCTATGTGTGCTGCATTCTGCAGCAGACATAGAAGGAGCAAATCGCCATTATTTAATTATTGTTTATGTGCAGGAAGGGACACCTTCCTGCACATAAACAATCATTAATGGCATTTTGCTCTTTCTAGAAAAAGCAAAAACGAGGAGCAATAAAAGTATATCTCCTCGTTGCGCCATTCTAACGCCTGCTCTTGCATGGTGTTAGTTTTTGACACTGCCTCAGATTTACACCTCCTTGTAAATCTGGGGCAGCGTCAAAAAGCAATGGGTGTTGCGGTGGAACGCCCTCAGCAACACCATTGCATGCCCCTTTCACGCAGATATCTGCATGAAAGGGTACCATATTTACAAAACAGTGTTAAGCCACAAAAATTGACTTTGTAAATATGGTGCAGGGCATTGCCCCACCGGAACATCAAATTCCGGTGGCGCAATCCCCTTGCAAATAGCTCAAAGTCATGAAGTAGGACAACATTCAAAATTGAGTCCAAATTGGTCTCCACAAGAGCAGGTACCCTCTTTTCGCAATCCTGCAGAATCCCTAAACTTCATGCTCAATTGTGTATTTTTCAGCTAAGCTTGTCACCTTGTCCCAGTGAGGACTGAATCATTTCTAATCCCAAGTCGCTGTAGACGTTCTGTACCAGAGCCACAGGCAAAAGTCCAGTCGCCACTGGTCTTACTCAATCATGCCTCTTTCATGGTGACTTGTTGCCCTTTTTCACTCTGTGAACTTTTAGAGGTCAGCTTCTCTGCCCAACCTTCAGCACTTTTGATTCAAAACAAAGCAGGATTCAAGTTCTCAGTCTTTCAAGCAGGGATGTCTGGACAGTAGTCTTCTCCTCGTTTACTTGTCTGCATTTCTGCAGTTTTACTTTTTAGAAAATGTTACACATGTTGAGAATTTGTGGCTTATATCGTGGAAGATGGGTTCCAGATACCAAGGGATGTATTTAAATTCTCTTAATGCTATAGGAAGTAACTGGATTATGCACCGCTTGGGGTCTATTAGGAAAATGTGGTTCAAATATGCTACCTGGGGCAGTCCTTGGCTAAGAACTCTAGGAAAGTTTGCATTACCTTAACCATAGCAGAAAGTAGATACTTGAAAAAAGTTCTTTATAAAGGCCCAATCCCTCGGTCCATTCCATTGCATTTGAAAGTGGCAACAAAAAAAACAATTACATTCATAGCAACAATGAAGCCACTGATGTACTAACGCCTTTCTCTGGTACATTGACTCCTCTTCATTCAATCCGTGGATTAGACCACCCATTTTCCTTCCCTGGTTCAATTATGTTAAAAGTCAACTGAGATATTCTGACACTATTTATTTACATCTGGAACGGAGCAGAGGTCCACGCCAATAGGGATGTTGTGATTTTGAAAAACAGACTCTAAAAGAGAGTGAAAAAGAATTCATACCAGCATGCCTTTTTGTCGCTAGTGGGCAGATACTTGTAAGCAGGTAGGTCTGAGTGGAGATTGAATGCTAACCTGGACACACCACCCCCTACATTCCTATCAAAACTGTATGCTTACAAATAGTCGCACTTGCAGCAGACACTGCAAGACCGTCGAATAGCTTACTTGCTTTCCCCTCTTGCAAGATGTAATGAACAGTCTCCTGAGATTAGTATGCACTTCCTACGTATTTCTCTATCACGGTGTGAAAATGTATGTTAAGCTTTTATAACCAGGGACCTACTACCAACAATGGTGCCTTGTCTCACTTTGCACTGTGGCTCATTTGTAAATGGTGCCGAGTGCAGACGAGCACAGTGAGTCTTATCATAGTCAATATGCTGTTCCCAGTGCATAAACTCATGCCTGAACTGGGAACAGCACAGAAGTGAAAGGCAGGCTGTTTGAAGCTGATGTTCCTGTTTTAACTGAGGCCACAGACCTGCCCTCACATGAAATCTAGGCACGGATCCACCTGAAAGCAGGTTCAGTGAGTGATTGCACCTGCCTGCTGGGGATGCCCCTGGTGATCTCTGAAGCCGACCCCATGCTCCTATACAAAGGGGATCCCTCATGGTCACACTGACTGTGTTTAAACAAAAGAGTTATGCTGTTCCTACTATAGGGAGCCCGTCGGGTATTGCACCTGCCGACCCGACGAGGAGCAGCCCGATGATGAAGCATGACACTTGAGAAGGTGTGTGAGGGCAATATAATCCAATCAAATGGATTCCCAACTGTGAACCTTTAGGGTCCAGTTAATCTCCTCTTCCTGTGTTTTTGGCTCACATCTTGTAGGAACAGCATAACTCTTTTGTTTAAACCGTGTCTCTGGGCCCTTATGCTGGACCTCCTTAAAAAGCCCACTGTCCCTTTCTTTTGATCATCATTATAAGCACGGGCCACCCCTGTGGGACTTTCTCTTGGTGGGTAAAACGATTGTTGTCCCCCAATTTTCTTTTGAGACACTGCCGTAATAGGGTGAGTGTTCCTGGAGCATTTTTAGTCACTGACTTTCCACCCACCACCCCATCACACCTACTCTCTACGTAATGGAGGGACAAGGTTTGAGTTATGGAGATGACATAGCAGCAGAGATATTGAGGGCACCGCCTCTTCTGGGTGCAGAAGGAGGTGGAACAACAGGGGGACAATCGGAGTATTGGCAATCCCTCGTATCTATGAGAAGAGAATGGGTCAGGATTACCTTACATGGAGCCCTGATGACAGAATATCTGAGGGCCAATATAGCACCTAACGGACTCCTCATTAAAAATTTCCCTCGGATTTTTCTTGAGGATGGAACATTCAAAATAGAATGGTCCCAAGTCTCATGGAAGTGCACACGGGATCTTCTTATACTAATAATTAACACTGCTAAAAGACTAGCTGATGACTTATTGGCCCGGATCCAATTAGCAGAGAGTACCCTAAAAAGTGCCATGCCATCGGCCAGTTTCAAAACCAAACTAACAGAACTGAATAATGAGATTACAGAACATAGAGAGTACCTCATGAAACAGAAAGTGATTAAATTACAAAAGATATCCGCAGATTTGATAAGGAGAAAGTGTACCCATACTTGAGACAGGACTTTGTCCCCCCTGAGACCAATAACATCTCAGATACTAGTTCTAATTCCACCAGAAGGGGATCATCCAGTAACAGCGACTCCAGCGCTGAAAACTGGAACAACAACTCTACTAGGAGGGGTGGTCGACAAGGCTTCCAAGGATTCCCCATGCCACATTACCAGGGACCTGCGTATTGGCAATATCCCATGTTTCCTCAAGGCCCGCAGCCCTTTTGTCCACCAGGCATGAGCCAACCTTTTTTAGGCAGAGGCTGGGGCAAAGGGTGCGGGCGAAGAAGAGGCAACCAACAAGACAAGAGAGTGCAGTGGGAGGAACCACAACAACGGGTGGTGGAAACCCGGAGCTACACAAAGAAGAGAACCTAGTTGTGAACCTCTCCCCCAGACCTCTCACTGAGGCAGAACATAGAGTCCTTCAAAAAGGGCTGGGATTTGTTCCTACACCCAGAATAGACCATTTCAAACGACACTGCGAATTACAAAAATTATTTCGCAAGATACGACTGAGAGCCTTCTTCGATGGGACTCCCACCCCAGAAAGGAACGACTCCGGCCTTCATAACCCTTCCACATTTACTCCCAACACCAGTATGATACCACATGAGGTGGTTACTTTTGAACAGGCTGTTCTGAAAGATTTAGAAAGGGAAACCACATGGAAACATTGGAGCAACATCACCAGGGATGAGCTGACAGCAGTCACATCTCTGGCGAATGACTCCTCTATTACAATCAAACAAGCCGATAAAGGTGGGGCCATAGTGATTATGGCCACCACTGACTATGACAACGAGTGCCTGAGACAACTGAGCGACCGGCGATACTACACGCCCATTGCTATAAATCCCACTACACGCCTCACTACCACAATATCCACACTTGTGTACTCAGCAGAGACTCAATGTTGGATCAGTAAGAAGGAGGCTGCGTTTCTTACCAAAAAGACCCTAAGATACCGTATTTTTATATACTACCCAAAATACACAAGGGGTCTCACCAGTGCCTGGCCGCCCCATTGTATCAGGAATAGACTCTGTGCTCGAGCCACTGTCGCAATTTTGCGACTATTTTTACAACCACTGGTTAAGCAAATCCCATCCTATATACAGGACACAACTGATGTACTACGTATACTTTCTGATTTCCAATCCACCAATAACATTGACCTCCTCATCACTCTAGATGTTGAAGCACTTTACACAAACATCCCGCAGAGAGCAACACTAGAAGTGGTGGAGGAGGCACTCTGTTTGGCACCTATGGATTCCACGACACCACCCAGTTTTATACTTGAGTGCGCTTCTCTGGCCTTGACTGAGAATTTCTTTGAGTTTAAAGGACAGCTATACCATCAGACACAAGGTACTTCCATGGGGAGTACCTTCGCCCCAGTGTGGCGTGCCTGTATATGGCGGCCTTCGAGGGAGCACGCATCTTCCATGATTCAAACCCTTTTCGTTCTAACATACGTCTATGGAAGAGATACATAGATGACATCCTTATCTTCTGGTCAGGTAACTCGACATCCTGCGCAGAGTTTTGCAGCTGGATGAATACATTGAACCCATACTTGAGATTCACCAGTACAGTCTCCCAACATGAGATACCCTTTTTAGACCTCATGATTAGACTTGAACAAGGGATTTTAAGAACTACTTTGTACAGGAAAACTACTGATCGCAACAGTCTGCTACTTTTTAGTAGCCACCACCCCCGCGCCCTAAAAGAAAACCTTCCTTTCGGGCAATTCCTAAGGGTGAGAAGGAATTGCAGTGAGATTGAAGATTATAAACTGGAGTCAGAAGCACTGGCCATAAGACTAAAAGCACGACAGTACCCTGCACGAAATGTTGCTCTCAGTAGGAAAAGAGCGAGGAACAACAACCGTGAAGCGCTTTTAGAACAAAAAGTGAAAACCTCTGATGATATTCTCACCTGTGTCACCACTTTTACATCTGCGTCCAACACACTCAGCAAGGTGGTGAAGAAACACTGGGCCATATTAAACACGGGTACTATGAACCTAGATTTACCACGCTTCGCTTTTAAACGCTCACGCAATTTAAAAGAGATGTTGACACATACTAGACCCAAGACAGTAACATCAGTCTTACAAAGGACCTTATGGGATCTACCACCGGTTAAGGGCCATTACCCCTGTGGGGCATGCACTGCATGCTCCTTCACTTCCGTACACAAGATCATTACTTTCTCTAATGCCTTCACCTGGGAATTGAGGGCACATACCAATTGTAACACGCCAAACTGCATATATATGATCACTTGTCCCTGCGGATTATATTACATAGGGATGGCGACCCGACCGATTAAAATACGCATCACTGAACACCGGAGCAACATTCGTTGTCTAAAGACCAATACAAAAATGTGTTCACACTTCATTGAAAAGAATCACTCGCCAGATACCTTGAAATGGGTGGTACTTGAAACATTCCCCAAGATTACCAAAACGCACTATTTCAGAAAGAACAGAGATGGGTACATCGATTATCCACAGACACCAGGGGACTTAATGATGAGATACCTTGGAGTGCATTAATGAACTAACTCCAGTCTCCTGTTAGCTGTTTAATCTGTACTCTTACTGATACAGATACATTATATACAAGCCTTTTTAGACATCTTTGAAAACACCACTCTAAGATGTCCGCCGTTTCTTATACTTTAAGATAATTCTTTCCAACATGGCCCCGAAACAATGTCTGACGCACTAGACATCCTAATTGATACACTCTTATTGATATATACATGCCTTTTTGAGACATCTTTGTAAACACCACTCTAAGATGTCCGCCGTTTCTTACACTTTAAGATATTTTCTTCCCAATATGGCCCCCGTAACAATGCCTGACGCACTAGACATCGTAACTGATACACTTTGCCCCGCCCACCGGACACGGTTATAAATACTCCGTGAACCAACATGGCCTCACCACCCGGTCCCGGTAGCAGAGGGTAGGTGTATAGACGA
The DNA here is from genome assembly GCA_963921515.1 of Calotriton arnoldi. Classification (NCBI taxonomy): domain Eukaryota; kingdom Metazoa; phylum Chordata; class Amphibia; order Caudata; family Salamandridae; genus Calotriton; species Calotriton arnoldi. The sequence goes on along the minus strand of CAWUFW010004979.1, from coordinate 160,660 downwards.
CGTGCTAAAGGCATACAAGTGAGTAATTGGGTTTGGGAAAATGCACCACCCGCATGCTAGGCGATCATATACACACTTTGAGCTTGAATGTGTGTGAATGGATGTGCGCGATAGAACACATGGCATAAGAAACATCTCGGGTCATTGCTGTGTGATTACCCGCTTATTAATTGAAACTTAGAATATGAGAATGTCCGCCGCGAATAGCTGGTAATCTCGCATGTATACGCTACTTAGTAACGCTAAAGACAGTAATATATTAAGGACCATTACCTTGTGATTACCCGTTCATGATATAAGCAGCATCATATAGAATGCGGGTTTTCTTCTTGCTAACAACTGAATTGACATCTATATTGACACGCTAGTGATTCACTTTCTGCTAAGATAAGCATAACGCTGCCCAGTTTTTAAGCAGTGGATGTCAATACACAGCTCAGTAACCCTTGATGAGTACTTAATTACATTGATCGTTATCACTCAGTCAGTTAGACAGAGATGGAGCGTGAGTACAAATACCAGTGGGAGGATTGATGGTAGTTACTGTACTATTAACTCCATGTTCTCTATGCTTTCTCCATGATTACATTAGCACATGAGGAACTCCTTGTGTGTGAACCTACCGGGTACTGTGATACCTGGACATTCCTTGAATTTGTGGTGAGTGTTGTTAGTCTCTCTGCGACGTCACTGTGTGCCTCAAGGGGTGAAGTCCACATTTATTCACCTCGTTATTCACGGTGTGACAATTTAATTTTAACTAACTCTGTTTTTAATAATTTGTGGTTTATGCTCACCACAAGTATTGAGGGCCACTATTCACAGGGAAGATGTGAGATGACAGCTATTCAATAATGTCAAATTGATGCACTTTGTTCTCTCTGTCTATAGGTAGTTCCAGTAGTACCAGGTATTTGACTATTGAGTCATATGGTGATGTGAGTGTGTAACCACGTCACAGGTTTTAAGTTGTAGATAGAATTTCACCCCGGTCCTGGCGAATCGCCCATAGAATATCCAAGAGGCGTGAAACATGTTGACCTACCATCTATAAGAGCACCACGATCTGAGACATAATACTCAGCACAGCGCCTTATAGTCTTTGTTTTTAGTTAGGGTAGGAGACTCCTTGATTAAAATTGTTGTCTGTAGTACTCCAAACCCTATTTTAGATTCACTTACTCACACCCTCATCTACACACACTAGCGCCCTCAGTCCCACCTCACCCATCGGCAATTGGAAAAGATCTCTGAGAAAGTGCCCCTACTATAGGGAGCCCGTCGGGTATTGCACCTGCCGACCCGACGAGGAGCAGCCCGATGATGAAGCATGACACCTGAGAAGGTGTGTGAGGGCAATATAATCCAATCAAATGGATTCCCAACTGTGAACCTTTAGGGTCCAGTTAATCTCCTCTTCCTGTGTTTTTGGCTCACATCTTGTAGGAACAGCATAACTCTTTTGTTTAAACCGTGTGTCTGGGCCCTTATGCTGGACCTCCTTAAAAAGCCCACTGTCCCTTTCTTTTGATCATCATTATAAGTATGGGCCACCCCCGTGGGACTTTCTCTTGGTGGGTAAAACGATTGTTGTCCCCCAATTTTCTTTTGAGACACTGCCGTAATAGGGTGAGTGTTCCTGGAGCATTTTTTGTCACTGACTTTCCACCCACCACCCCATCACACCTACTCTCTACGTAATGGAGGGACAAGGTTTGAGTTATGGAGATGACATAGCAGCAGAGATATTGAGGGCACCGCCTCTTCTGGGTGCAGAAGGAGGTGGAACAACAGGGGGCCAATCGGAGTATTGGCAATCCCTCGTATCTATGAGAAGAGAATGGGTCAGGATTACCTTACATGGAGCCCTGATGACAGAATATCTGAGGGCCAATATAGCACCTAACGGACTCCTCATTAAAAATTTCCCTCGGATTTTTCTTGAGGATGGAACATTCAAAATAGAATGGTCCCAAGTCTCATGGAAGTGCACACGGGATCTTCTTATACTAATAATTAACACTGCTAAAAGACTAGCTGATGACTTATTGGCCCGGATCCAATTAGCAGAGAGTACCCTAAAAAGTGCCATGCCATCGGCCAGTTTCAAAACCAAACTAACAGAACTGAATAATGAGATTACAGAACATAGAGAGTACCTCATGAAACAGAAAGTGAATAAATTACAAAAAGATATCCGCAGATTTGATAAGGAGAAAGTGTGCCCATACTTGAGACAGGACTTTGTCCCCCTGAGACCAATAACATCTCAGATACTAGTTCTAATTCCACCAGAAGGGATCATCCAGTAACAGCGACCCCAGCGCTGAAAACTGGAACAACAACTCTACTAGGAGGGGTGGTCGACAAGGCTTCCAAGGATTCCCCATGCCACATTACCAGGGACCTGCGTATTGGCAATATTCCCATGTTTCCTCAAGGCCCGCAGCCCTTTTGTCCACCAGGCATGAGCCAAACTTTTTAGGCAGAGGCTGGGGCAAAGGGCGCGGGCGAAGAAGAGGCAACCAACAAGACAAGAGAGTGCAGTGGGAGGAACCACAATGGGTGGTGGAAACCCGGAGCTACACAAAGAAGAGAACCTAGTTGTGAACCTCTCCCCCAGACCTCTCACTGAGGCAGAACATAGAGTCCTTCAAAAAGGGCTGGGATTTGTTCCTACACCCAGAATAGACCATTTCAAACAACACTGCGAATTACAAAAATTCTTTCGCAAGATACGACTGAGAGCCTTCTTCGATGGGACTCCCACCCCAGAAAGGAACGACTCCGGCCTTCATAACCCTTCCACATTTACTCCCAACACCAGTATGATACCACATGAGGTGGTTACTTTTGAACAGGCTGTTCTGAAAGATTTAGAAAGGGAAACCACATGGAAACATTGGAGCAACATCACCAGGGATGAGCTGACAGCAGTCACATCTCTGGCGAATGACTCCTCTATTACAATCAAACAAGCCGATAAAGGTGGGGTCATAGTGATTATGGCCACCACTGACTATGACAACGAGTGCCTGAGACAACTGAGCGACCGGCGATACTACACGCCCATTGCTATAAATCCCACTACACGCCTCACTACCACAATATCCACACTTGTGTACTCAGCAGAGACTCAATGTTGGATCAGTAAGAAGGAGGCTGCGTTTCTTACCAAAAAAGACCCTAAGATACCGTATTTTTATATACTACCCAAAATACACAAGGGGGTCTCACCAGTGCCTGGCCGCCCCATTGTATCAGGAATAGACTCTGTGCTCGAGCCACTGTCGCAATTTTGCGACTATTTTTTACAACCACTGGTTAAGCAAATCCCATCCTATATACAGGACACAACTGATGTACTACGTATACTTTCTGATTTCCAATCCACCAATAACATTGACCTCCTCATCACTCTAGATGTTGAAGCACTTTACACAAACATCCCGCAGAGAGCAACACTAGAAGTGGTGGAGGAGGCACTCTGTTTGGCACCTATGGATTCCACGACACCACCCAGTTTTATACTTGAGTGCGCTTCTCTGGCCTTGACTGAGAATTTCTTTGAGTTTAAAGGACAGCTATACCATCAGACACAAGGTACTTCCATGGGGAGTACCTTCGCCCCGAGTGTGGCGTGCCTGTATATGGCGGCCTTCGAGGGAGCACGCATCTTCCATGATTCAAACCCTTTTCGTTCTAACATACGTCTATGGAAGAGATACATAGATGACATCCTTATCTTCTGGTCAGGTAACTCGACATCCTGCGCAGAGTTTTGCAGCTGGATGAATACATTGAACCCATACTTGAGATTCACCAGTACAGTCTCCCAACATGAGATACCCTTTTTAGACCTCATGATTAGACTTGAACAAGGGATTTTAAGAACTACTTTGTACAGGAAAACTACTGATCGCAACAGTCTGCTACTTTTTAGTAGCCACCACCCCGCGCCCTAAAAGAAAACCTTCCTTTCGGGCAATTCCTAAGGGTGAGAAGGAATTGCAGTGAGATTGAAGATTATAAACTGGAGTCAGAAGCACTGGCCATAAGACTAAAAGCACGACAGTACCCTGCACGAAATGTTGCTCTCAGTAGGAAAAGAGCGAGGAACAACAACCGTGAAGCGCTTTTAGAACAAAAAGTGAAAACCTCTGATGATATTCTCACCTGTGTCACCACTTTTACATCTGCGTCCAACACACTCAGCAAGGTGGTGAAGAAACACTGGGCCATATTAAACACGGGTACTATGAACCTAGATTTACCACGCTTCGCTTTTAAACGCTCACGCAATTTAAAAGAGATGTTGACACATACTAGACCCAAGACAGTAACATCAGTCTTACAAAGGACCTTATGGGATCTACCACCGGTTAAGGGCCATTACCCCTGTGGGGCATGCACTGCATGCTCCTTCACTTCCGTACACAAGATCATTACTTTCTCTAATGCCTTCACCTGGGAATTGAGGGCACATACCAATTGTAACACGCCAAACTGCATATATATGATCACTTGTCCCTGCGGATTATATTACATAGGGATGACGACCCGACCGATTAAAATACGCATCACTGAACACCGGAGCAACATTCGTTGTCTAAAGACCAATACAAAAATGTGTTCACACTTCATTGAAAAGAATCACTCGCCAGATACCTTGAAATGGGTGGTACTTGAAACATTCCCCAAGATTACCAAAAACGCACTATTTCAGAAAGAACAGAGATGGGTACATCGATTATCCACAGACACCAGGGGACTTAATGATGAGATACCTTGGAGTGCATTAATGAACTAACTCCAGTCTCCTGTTAGCTGTTTAATCTGTACTCTTACTGATACAGATACATTATATACAAGCCTTTTTAGACATCTTTGAAAACACCACTCTAAGATGTCCGCCGTTTCTTATACTTTAAGATAATTCTTTCCAACATGGCCCCCGAAACAATGTCTGACGCACTAGACATCCTAATTGATACACTCTTATTGATATATACATGCCTTTTTGAGACATCTTTGTAAACACCACTCTAAGATGTCCGCCGTTTCTTACACTTTAAGATATTTTCTTCCCAATATGGCCCCCGTAACAATGCCTGACGCACTAGACATCGTAACTGATACACTTTGCCCCGCCCACCGGACACGGTTATAAATACTCCGTGAACCAACATGGCCTCACCACCCGGTCCCGGTAGCAGAGGGTAGGTGTATAGACGACGTGCTAAAGGCATACAAGTGAGTAATTGGGTTTGGGAAAATGCACCACCCGCATGCTAGGCGATCATATACACACTTTGAGCTTGAATGTGTGTGAATGGATGTGCGCGATAGAACACATGGCATAAGAAACATCTCGGGTCATTGCTGTGTGATTACCCGCTTATTAATTGAAACTTAGAATATGAGAATGTCCGCCGCGAATAGCTGGTAATCTCGCATGTATACGCTACTTAGTAACGCTAAAGACAGTAATATATTAAGGACCATTACCTTGTGATTACCCGTTCATGATATAAGCAGCATCATATAGAATGCGGGTTTTCTTCTTGCTAACAACTGAATTGACATCTATATTGACACGCTAGTGATTCACTTTCTGCTAAGATAAGCATAACGCTGCCCAGTTTTTAAGCAGTGGATGTCAATACACAGCTCAGTAACCCTTGATGAGTACTTAATTACATTGATCGTTATCACTCAGTCAGTTAGACAGAGATGGAGCGTGAGTACAAATACCAGTGGGAGGATTGATGGTAGTTACTGTACTATTAACTCCATGTTCTCTATGCTTTCTCCATGATTACATTAGCACATGAGGAACTCCTTGTGTGTGAACCTACCAGGTACTGTGATACCTGGACATTCCTTGAATTTGTGGTGAGTGTTGTTAGTCTCTCTGCGACGTCACTGTGTGCCTCAAGGGGTGAAGTCCACATTTATTCACCTCGTTATTCACGGTGTGACAATTTAATTTTAACTAACTCTGTTTTTAATAATTTGTGGTTTATGCTCACCACAAGTATTGAGGGCCACTATTCACAGGGAAGATGTGAGATGACAGCTATTCAATAATGTCAAATTGATGCACTTTGTTCTCTCTGTCTATAGGTAGTTCCAGTAGTACCAGGTATTTGACTATTGAGTCATATGGTGATGTGAGTGTGTAACCACGTCACAGGTTTTAAGTTGTAGATAGAATTTCACCCCGGTCCTGGCGAATCGCCCATAGAATATCCAAGAGGCGTGAAACATGTTGACCTACCATCTATAAGAGCACCACGATCTGAGACATAATACTCAGCACAGCGCCTTATAGTCTTTGTTTTTAGTTAGGGTAGGAGACTCCTTGATTAAAATTGTTGTCTGTAGTACTCCAAACCCTATTTTAGATTCACTTACTCACACCCTCATCTACACACACTAGCGCCCTCAGTCCCACCTCACCCATCGGCAATTGGAAAAGATCTCTGAGAAAGTGCCCCTACTATAGGGAGCCCGTCGGGTATTGCACCTGCCGACCCGACGAGGAGCAGCCCGATGATGAAGCATGACACCTGAGAAGGTGTGTGAGGGCAATATAATCCAATCAAATGGATTCCCAACTGTGAACCTTTAGGGTCCAGTTAATCTCCTCTTCCTGTGTTTTTGGCTCACATCTTGTAGGAACAGCATAACTCTTTTGTTTAAACCGTGTGTCTGGGCCCTTATGCTGGACCTCCTTAAAAGCCCACTGTCCCTTTCTTTTGATCATCATTATAAGTATGGGCCACCCCGTGGGACTTTCTCTTGGTGGGTAAAACGATTGTTGTCCCCCAATTTTCTTTTGAGACACTGCCGTAATAGGGTGAGTGTTCCTGGAGCATTTTTTGTCACTGACTTTCCACCCACCACCCCATCACACCTACTCTCTACGTAATGGAGGGACAAGGTTTGAGTTATGGAGATGACATAGCAGCAGAGATATTGAGGGCACCGCCTCTTCTGGGTGCAGAAGGAGGTGGAACAACAGGGGGCCAATCGGAGTATTGGCAATCCCTCGTATCTATGAGAAGAGAATGGGTCAGGATTACCTTACATGGATCCCTGATGACAGAATATCTGAGGGCCAATATAGCACCTAACGGACTCCTCATTAAAAATTTCCCTCGGATTTTTCTTGAGGATGGAACATTCAAAATAGAATGGTCCCAAGTCTCATGGAAGTGCACACGGGATCTTCTTATACTAATAATTAACACTGCTAAAAGACTAGCTGATGACTTATTGGCCCGGATCCAATTAGCAGAGAGTACCCTAAAAAGTGCCATGCCATCGGCCAGTTTCAAAACCAAACTAACAGAACTGAATAATGAGATTACAGAACATAGAGAGTACCTCATGAAACAGAAAGTGAATAAATTACAAAAAGATATCCGCAGATTTGATAAGGAGAAAGTGTGCCCATACTTGAGACAGGACTTTGTCCCCCTGAGACCAATAACATCTCAGATACTAGTTCTAATTCCACCAGAAGGGGATCATCCAGTAACAGCGACCCCAGCGCTGAAAACTGGAACAACAACTCTACTAGGAGGGGTGGTCGACAAGGCTTCCAAGGATTCCCCATGCCACATTACCAGGGACCTGCGTATTGGCAATATTCCCATGTTTCTCAAGGCCCGCAGCCCTTTTGTCCACCAGGCATGAGCCAAACTTTTTAGGCAGAGGCTGGGGCAAAGGGCGCGGGCGAAGAAGAGGCAACCAACAAGACAAGAGAGTGCAGTGGGAGGAACCACAATGGGTGGTGGAAACCCGGAGCTACACAAAGAAGAGAACCTAGTTGTGAACCTCTCCCCCAGACCTCTCACTGAGGCAGAACATAGAGTCCTTCAAAAGGGCTGGGATTTGTTCCTACACCCAGAATAGACCATTTCAAACAACACTGCGAATTACAAAAATTCTTTCGCAAGATACGACTGAGAGCCTTCTTCGATGGGACTCCCACCCCAGAAAGGAACGACTCCGGCCTTCATAACCCTTCCACATTTACTCCCAACACCAGTATGATACCACATGAGGTGGTTACTTTTGAACAGGCTGTTCTGAAAGATTTAGAAAGGGAAACCACATGGAAACATTGGAGCAACATCACCAGGGATGAGCTGACAGCAGTCACATCTCTGGCGAATGACTCCTCTATTACAATCAAACAAGCCGATAAAGGTGGGGTCATAGTGATTATGGCCACCACTGACTATGACAACGAGTGCCTGAGACAACTGAGCGACCGGCGATACTACACGCCCATTGCTATAAATCCCACTACACGCCTCACTACCACAATATCCACACTTGTGTACTCAGCAGAGACTCAATGTTGGATCAGTAAGAAGGAGGCTGCGTTTCTTACCAATAAAGACCCTAAGATACCGTATTTTTATATACTACCCAAAATACACAAGGGGGTCTCACCAGTGCCTGACCGCCCCATTGTATCAGGAATAGACTCTGTGCTCGAGCCACTGTCGCAATTTTGCGACTATTTTTACAACCACTGGTTAAGCAAATCCCATCCTATATACAGGACACAACTGATGTACTACGTATACTTTCTGATTTCCAATCCACCAATAACATTGACCTCCTCATCACTCTAGATGTTGAAGCACTTTACACAAACATCCCGCAGAGAGCAACACTAGAAGTGGTGGAGGAGGCACTCTGTTTGGCACCTATGGATTCCACGACACCACCCAGTTTTATACTTGAGTGCGCTTCTCTGGCCTTGACTGAGAATTTCTTTGAGTTTAAAGGACAGCTATACCATCAGACACAAGGTACTTCCATGGGGAGTACCTTCGCCCGAGTGTGGCGTGCCTGTATATGGCGGCCTTCGAGGGAGCACGCATCTTCCATGATTCAAACCCTTTTCGTTCTAACATACGTCTATGGAAGAGATACATAGATGACATCCTTATCTTCTGGTCAGGTAACTCGACATCCTGCGCAGAGTTTTGCAGCTGGATGAATACATTGAACCCATACTTGAGATTCACCAGTACAGTCTCCCAACATGAGATACCCTTTTTAGACCTCATGATTAGACTTGAACAAGGGATTTTAAGAACTACTTTGTACAGGAAAACTACTGATCGCAACAGTCTGCTACTTTTTAGTAGCCACCACCCCCGCGCCCTAAAAGAAAACCTTCCTTTCGGGCAATTCCTAAGGGTGAGAAGGAATTGCAGTGAGATTGAAGATTATAAACTGGAGTCAGAAGCACTGGCCATAAGACTAAAAGCACGACAGTACCCTGCACGAAATGTTGCTCTCAGTAGGAAAAGAGCGAGGAACAACAACCGTGAAGCGCTTTTAGAACAAAAAGTGAAAACCTCTGATGATATTCTCACCTGTGTCACCACTTTTACATCTGCGTCCAACACACTCAGCAAGGTGGTGAAGAAACACTGGGCCATATTAAACACGGGTACTATGAACCTAGATTTACCACGCTTCGCTTTTAAACGCTCACGCAATTTAAAAGAGATGTTGACACATACTAGACCCAAGACAGTAACATCAGTCTTACAAAGGACCTTATGGGATCTACCACCGGTTAAGGGCCATTACCCTGTGGGGCATGCACTGCATGCTCCTTCACTTCCGTACACAAGATCATTACTTTCTCTAATGCCTTCACCTGGGAATTGAGGGCACATACCAATTGTAACACGCCAAACTGCATATATATGATCACTTGTCCCTGCGGATTATATTACATAGGGATGACGACCCGACCGATTAAAATACGCATCACTGAACACCGGAGCAACATTCGTTGTCTAAAGACCAATACAAAAATGTGTTCACACTTCATTGAAAAGAATCACTCGCCAGATACCTTGAAATGGGTGGTACTTGAAACATTCCCCAAGATTACCAAAAACGCACTATTTCAGAAAGAACAGAGATGGGTACATCGATTATCCACAGACACCAGGGGACTTAATGATGAGATACCTTGGAGTGCATTAATGAACTAACTCCAGTCTCCTGTTAGCTGTTTAATCTGTACTCTTACTGATACAGATACATTATATACAATCCTTTTTAGACATCTTTGAAAACACCACTCTAAGATGTCCGCCGTTTCTTATACTTTAAGATAATTCTTTCCAACATGGCTCCCGAAACAATGTCTGACGCACTAGACATCCTAATTGATACACTCTTATTGATATATACATGCCTTTTTGAGACATCTTTGTAAACACCACTCTAAGATGTCCGCCGTTTCTTACACTTTAAGATATTTTCTTCCCAATATGGCCCCCGTAACAATGCCTGACGCACTAGACATCGTAACTGATACACTTTGCCCCGCCCACCGGACACGGTTATAAATACTCCGTGAACCAACATGGCCTCACCACCCGGTCCCGGTAGCAGAGGGTAGGTGTATAGACGACGTGCTAAAGGCATACAAGTGAGTAATTGGGTTTGGGAAAATGCACCACCCGCATGCTAGGCGATCATATACACACTTTGAGCTTGAATGTGTGTGAATGGATGTGCGCGATAGAACACATGGCATAAGAAACATCTCGGGTCATTGCTGTGTGATTACCCGCTTATTAATTGAAACTTAGAATATGAGAATGTCCGCCGCGAATAGCTGGTAATCTCGCATGTATACGCTACTTAGTAACGCTAAAGACAGTAATATATTAAGGACCATTGCCTTGTGATTACCCGTTCATGATATAAGCAGCATCATATAGAATGCGGGTTTTCTTCTTGCTAACAACTGAATTGACATCTATATTGACACGCTAGTGATTCACTTTCTGCTAAGATAAGCATAACGCTGCCCAGTTTTTAAGCAGTGGATGTCAATACACAGCTCAGTAACCCTTGATGAGTACTTAATTACATTGATCGTTATCACTCAGTCAGTTAGACAGAGATGGAGCGTGAGTACGAATACCAGTGGGAGGATTGATGGTAGTTACTGTACTATTAACTCCATGTTCTCTATGCTTTCTCCATGATTACATTAGCACATGAGGAACTCCTTGTGTGTGAACCTACCGGGTACTGTGATACCTGGACATTCCTTGAATTTGTGGTGAGTGTTGTTAGTCTCTCTGCGACGTCACTGTGTGCCTCAAGGGGTGAAGTCCACATTTATTCACCTCGTTATTCACGGTGTGACAATTTAATTTTAACTAACTCTGTTTTTAATAATTTGTGGTTTATGCTCACCACAAGTATTGAGGGCCACTATTCACAGGGAAGATGTGAGATGACAGCTATTCAATAATGTCAAATTGATGCACTTTGTTCTCTCTGTCTATAGGTAGTTCCAGTAGTACCAGGTATTTGACTATTGAGTCATATGGTGATGTGAGTGTGTAACCACGTCACAGGTTTTAAGTTGTAGATAGAATTTCACCCCGGTCCTGGCGAATCGCCCATAGAATATCCAAGAGGCGTGAAACATGTTGACCTACCATCTATAAGAGCACCACGATCTGAGACATAATACTCAGCACAGCGCCTTATAGTCTTTGTTTTTAGTTAGGGTAGGAGACTCCTTGATTAAAATTGTTGTCTGTAGTACTCCAAACCCTATTTTAGAGTCACTTACTCACACCCTCATCTACACACACTAGCGCCCTCAGTCCCACCTCACCCATCGGCAATTGGAAAAAGATCTCTGAGAAAGTGCCCCTACTATAGGGAGCCCGTCGGGTATTGCACCTGCCGACCCGACGAGGAGCAGCCCGATGATGAAGCATGACACCTGAGAAGGTGTGTGAGGGCAATATAATCCAATCAAATGGATTCCCAACTGTGAACCTTTAGGGTCCAGTTAATCTCCTCTTCCTGTGTTTTTGGCTCACATCTTGTAGGAACAGCATAACTCTTTTGTTTAAACCGTGTGTCTGGGCCCTTATGCTGGACCTCCTTAAAAGCCCACTGTCCCTTTCTTTTGATCATCATTATAAGTATGGGCCACCCCGTGGGACTTTCTCTTGGTGGGTAAAACGATTGTTGTCCCCCAATTTTCTTTTGAGACACTGCCGTAATAGGGTGAGTGTTCCTGGAGCATTTTTTGTCACTGACTTTCCACCCACCACCCCATCACACCTACTCTCTACGTAATGGAGGGACAAGGTTTGAGTTATGGAGATGACATAGCAGCAGAGATATTGAGGGCACCGCCTCTTCTGGGTGCAGAAGGAGGTGGAACAACAGGGGGCCAATCGGAGTATTGGCAATCCCTCGTATCTATGAGAAGAGAATGGGTCAGGATTACCTTACATGGAGCCCTGATGACAGAATATCTGAGGGCCAATATAGCACCTAACGGACTCCTCATTAAAAATTTCCTCGGATTTTTCTTGAGGATGGAACATTCAAAATAGAATGGTCCCAAGTCTCATGGAAGTGCACACGGGATCTTCTTATACTAATAATTAACACTGCTAAAAGACTAGCTGATGACTTATTGGCCCGGATCCAATTAGCAGAGAGTACCCTAAAAAGTGCCATGCCATCGGCCAGTTTCAAAACCAAACTAACAGAACTGAATAATGAGATTACAGAACATAGAGAGTACCTCATGAAACAGAAAGTGAATAAATTACAAAAAGATATCCGCAGATTTGATAAGGAGAAAGTGTGCCCATACTTGAGACAGGACTTTGTCCCCCCTGAGACCAATAACATCTCAGATACTAGTTCTAATTCCACCAGAAGGGGATCATCCAGTAACAGCGACCCCAGCGCTGAAAACTGGAACAACAACTCTACTAGGAGGGGTGGTCGACAAGGCTTCCAAGGATTCCCCATGCCACATTACCAGGGACCTGCGTATTGGCAATATTCCCATGTTTCCTCAAGGCCCGCAGCCCTTTTGTCCACCAGGCATGAGCCAAACTTTTTTAGGCAGAGGCTGGGGCAAAGGGCGCGGGCGAAGAAGAGGCAACCAACAAGACAAGAGAGTGCAGTGGGAGGAACCACAATGGGTGGTGGAAACCCGGAGCTACACAAAGAAGAGAACCTAGTTGTGAACCTCTCCCCCAGACCTCTCACTGAGGCAGAACATAGAGTCCTTCAAAAGGGCTGGGATTTGTTCCTACACCCAGAATAGACCATTTCAAACAACACTGCGAATTACAAAAATTCTTTCGCAAGATACGACTGAGAGCCTTCTTCGATGGGACTCCCACCCCAGAAAGGAACGACTCCGGCCTTCATAACCCTTCCACATTTACTCCCAACACCAGTATGATACCACATGAGGTGGTTACTTTTGAACAGGCTGTTCTGAAAGATTTAGAAAGGGAAACCACATGGAAACATTGGAGCAACATCACCAGGGATGAGCTGACAGCAGTCACATCTCTGGCGAATGACTCCTCTATTACAATCAAACAAGCCGATAAAGGTGGGGTCATAGTGATTATGGCCACCACTGACTATGACAACGAGTGCCTGAGACAACTGAGCGACCGGCGATACTACACGCCCATTGCTATAAATCCCACTACACGCCTCACTACCACAATATCCACACTTGTGTACTCAGCAGAGACTCAATGTTGGATCAGTAAGAAGGAGGCTGCGTTTCTTACCAATAAAGACCCTAAGATACCGTATTTTTATATACTACCCAAAATACACAAGGGGGTCTCACCAGTGCCTGACCGCCCCATTGTATCAGGAATAGACTCTGTGCTCGAGCCACTGTCGCAATTTTGCGACTATTTTTACAACCACTGGTTAAGCAAATCCCATCCTATATACAGGACACAACTGATGTACTACGTATACTTTCTGATTTCCAATCCACCAATAACATTGACCTCCTCATCACTCTAGATGTTGAAGCACTTTACACAAACATCCCGCAGAGAGCAACACTAGAAGTGGTGGAGGAGGCACTCTGTTTGGCACCTATGGATTCCACGACACCACCCAGTTTTATACTTGAGTGCGCTTCTCTGGCCTTGACTGAGAATTTCTTTGAGTTTAAAGGACAGCTATACCATCAGACACAAGGTACTTCCATGGGGAGTACCTTCGCCCCGAGTGTGGCGTGCCTGTATATGGCGGCCTTCGAGGGAGCACGCATCTTCCATGATTCAAACCCTTTTCGTTCTAACATACGTCTATGGAAGAGATACATAGATGACATCCTTATCTTCTGGTCAGGTAACTCGACATCCTGCGCAGAGTTTTGCAGCTGGATGAATACATTGAACCCATACTTGAGATTCACCAGTACAGTCTCCCAACATGAGATACCCTTTTTAGACCTCATGATTAGACTTGAACAAGGGATTTTAAGAACTACTTTGTACAGGAAAACTACTGATCGCAACAGTCTGCTACTTTTTAGTAGCCACCACCCCGCGCCCTAAAAGAAAACCTTCCTTTCGGGCAATTCCTAAGGGTGAGAAGGAATTGCAGTGAGATTGAAGATTATAAACTGGAGTCAGAAGCACTGGCCATAAGACTAAAAGCACGACAGTACCCTGCACGAAATGTTGCTCTCAGTAGGAAAAGAGCGAGGAACAACAACCGTGAAGCGCTTTTAGAACAAAAAGTGAAAACCTCTGATGATATTCTCACCTGTGTCACCACTTTTACATCTGCGTCCAACACACTCAGCAAGGTGGTGAAGAAACACTGGGCCATATTAAACACGGGTACTATGAACCTAGATTTACCACGCTTCGCTTTTAAACGCTCACGCAATTTAAAAGAGATGTTGACACATACTAGACCCAAGACAGTAACATCAGTCTTACAAAGGACCTTATGGGATCTACCACCGGTTAAGGGCCATTACCCCTGTGGGGCATGCACTGCATGCTCCTTCACTTCCGTACACAAGATCATTACTTTCTCTAATGCCTTCACCTGGGAATTGAGGGCACATACCAATTGTAACACGCCAAACTGCATATATATGATCACTTGTCCCTGCGGATTATATTACATAGGGATGACGACCCGACCGATTAAAATACGCATCACTGAACACCGGAGCAACATTCGTTGTCTAAAGACCAATACAAAAATGTGTTCACACTTCATTGAAAAGAATCACTCGCCAGATACCTTGAAATGGGTGGTACTTGAAACATTCCCCAAGATTACCAAAAACGCACTATTTCAGAAAGAACAGAGATGGGTACATCGATTATCCACAGACACCAGGGGACTTAATGATGAGATACCTTGGAGTGCATTAATGAACTAACTCCAGTCTCCTGTTAGCTGTTTAATCTGTACTCTTACTGATACAGATACATTATATACAATCCTTTTTAGACATCTTTGAAAACACCACTCTAAGATGTCCGCCGTTTCTTATACTTTAAGATAATTCTTTCCAACATGGCCCCCGAAACAATGTCTGACGCACTAGACATCCTAATTGATACACTCTTATTGATATATACATGCCTTTTTGAGACATCTTTGTAAACACCACTCTAAGATGTCCGCCGTTTCTTACACTTTAAGATATTTTCTTCCCAATATGGCCCTCGTAACAATGCCTGACGCACTAGACATCGTAACTGATACACTTTGCCCCGCCCACCGGACACGGTTATAAATACTCCGTGAACCAACATGGCCTCACCACCCGGTCCCGGTAGCAGAGGGTAGGTGTATAGACGACGTGCTAAAGGCATACAAGTGAGTAATTGGGTTTGGGAAAATGCACCACCCGCATGCTAGGCGATCATATACACACTTTGAGCTTGAATGTGTGTGAATGGATGTGCGCGATAGAACACATGGCATAAGAAACATCTCGGGTCATTGCTGTGTGATTACCCGCTTATTAATTGAAACTTAGAATATGAGAATGTCCGCCGCGAATAGCTGGTAATCTCGCATGTATACGCTACTTAGTAACGCTAAAGACAGTAATATATTAAGGACCATTGCCTTGTGATTACCCGTTCATGATATAAGCAGCATCATATAGAATGCGGGTTTTCTTCTTGCTAACAACTGAATTGACATCTATATTGACACGCTAGTGATTCACTTTCTGCTAAGATAAGCATAACGCTGCCCAGTTTTTAAGCAGTGGATGTCAATACACAGCTCAGTAACCCTTGATGAGTACTTAATTACATTGATCGTTATCACTCAGTCAGTTAGACAGAGATGGAGCGTGAGTACGAATACCAGTGGGAGGATTGATGGTAGTTACTGTACTATTAACTCCATGTTCTCTATGCTTTCTCCATGATTACATTAGCACATGAGGAACTCCTTGTGTGTGAACCTACCGGGTACTGTGATACCTGGACATTCCTTGAATTTGTGGTGAGTGTTGTTAGTCTCTCTGCGACGTCACTGTGTGCCTCAAGGGGTGAAGTCCACATTTATTCACCTCGTTATTCACGGTGTGACAATTTAATTTTAACTAACTCTGTTTTTAATAATTTGTGGTTTATGCTCACCACAAGTATTGAGGGCCACTATTCACAGGGAAGATGTGAGATGACAGCTATTCAATAATGTCAAATTGATGCACTTTGTTCTCTCTGTCTATAGGTAGTTCCAGTAGTACCAGGTATTTGACTATTGAGTCATATGGTGATGTGAGTGTGTAACCACGTCACAGGTTTTAAGTTGTAGATAGAATTTCACCCCGGTCCTGACGAATCGCCCATAGAATATCCAAGAGGCGTGAAACATGTTGACCTACCATCTATAAGAGCACCACGATCTGAGACATAATACTCAGCACAGCGCCTTATAGTCTTTGTTTTTAGTTAGGGTAGGAGACTCCTTGATTAAAATTGTTGTCTGTAGTACTCCAAACCCTATTTTAGATTCACTTACTCACACCCTCATCTACACACACTAGCGCCCTCACTCCCACCTCACCCATCGGCAATTGGAAAAGATCTCCGAGAAAGTGCCCCTACTATAGGGAGCCCGTCGGGTATTGCACCTGCCGACCCGACGAGGAGCAGCCCGATGATGAAGCATGACACCTGAGAAGGTGTGTGAGGGCAATATAATCCAATCAAATGGATTCCCAACTGTGAACCTTTAGGGTCCAGTTAATCTCCTCTTCCTGTGTTTTTGGCTCACATCTTGTAGGAAGAGCATAACTCTTTTGTTTAAACCGTGTCTCTGGGCCCTTATGCTGGACCTCCTTAAAAAGCCCACTGTCCCTTTCTTTTGATCATCACACTCACTGTGTGTCACCTCTATATGATGCACAAGTCTGTGGGCCTCCTGATGGCCTCTCTGCCTCTGCACCCATAGCAGTTATGGCAGGGTTGCAAAGACAAAGAAGGTTCTACAGCACATGTGCATGTGGTCGAACCCCCATGTAAATGAGAGCATGCCGGCATGGAATGGC
The DNA here is from genome assembly GCA_963921515.1 of Calotriton arnoldi. Taxonomy (NCBI): domain Eukaryota; kingdom Metazoa; phylum Chordata; class Amphibia; order Caudata; family Salamandridae; genus Calotriton; species Calotriton arnoldi. Next base: position 143,250 of record CAWUFW010004979.1, on the reverse strand, counting down.
GCTGGTGTGAAAAGTGCTCTGACACAGTCCATATGACAACAGATGCCTTGCAAGCATCTGTGTCACCTTCTTTCATACCAAACTGCCCCAGGGTGAAAAAAGTGGAGAACAGGTTTTCAGCTAATTGTTTGGAGGTATTGTGCAGCCGATGTCCATTACAGGGTGTGGAGCCTCCCCACAACATCGACGGCAGCCTCAGAAGCGTTGTTTTTTTATGCTGGAGGGGGAGGAGTTTAATTTAAAGTGCCTCAGGATGTGATCAGCACTAAGCCCCGCTCTAAGCCCCACACCCTTCATGGCCTCGCCTCTTCATTACATGGGGTAAATAGTTGGCAAGTTGGTGGGTCTGTTTTGGGCGGTTCTCTGGGGTAGACTGATGGACTATCCACTGGGGTCTAAATGACCCCCTAAGACTTTTCCCTGATCCCTTTCCATACATACGTCTTCTTCTAAACTCTAAAACGTCTGCAACACTTTGAAATTCATTCACATCCCACAGGATATGGCACCTCAGACCAATGTTGTCATATTATATCTCCGAATGTTCAAAAATCACATCATCTATTTCTTAAGGAAATAGAACCATTTGTTGATTTCAAATAATTTTTTTCACAAACCGTGGCAAATCTTTTATCGCCGTTATGCTTATTTCCTTCAAATTATGCGCTCCGAAATGTTTCGGAAACATTAAGACCCTCATTTTCAGTGGCCGAGAATTTTGTGTGATATTTATAGCACCTAATAGATACTAATAATACCCTGGGTTTGTTATTTATCAAGTGCGATAAATGGTGGTAACTACGAGTTTTCTTGTAATATTTGGGAATAACGTTGATTTTGGTTCTTTCCTCACCTAAATCCTTGTTCCTGTACCAACCTTCTACTGTAAATTTTGTCAGGTTTGACCTGGGGAAAATTGCTTGCGTGAATACCCTATGAGGTCTTCTCATTATTTGGAATTCACACATTGCACATTTCTGAATACTCCAGTAGCTCATAATGAGGGCCAAAGACTTTCAAGACGAGGTGTGTTAAATAAACGTGAAAAATGAAAATATTTCATTTACTTTTGAGGTTAGGGGAGACAAAAGTTTCTAAATACATAGAGGCATATGTACAAAAAAATGTCGGAGCGCAGGCCTGCTCCAATTTTGGCAGTGCCCCGCTGCAACATTTCTAAAATGCAGGGATGCGCCTTCTTTACAACAATACGGCGCACATCTGTGTTTTTCCCTAGCGCTGGCGCTAAAATGAGCTGCCTAGCGCCAACACAGGCACCCTTGCACCTTAGTGCAAGGGTGCTAAGGTGCCTGCATTGAAGTGAATTATTGTTTATGTGGAGGAAGGTGTCCCTTCCTGCACATAAACAATCCATAATGGTGATTTGTTACTTGTATGTGTGTTGCAGAATGCAGCACACATAGAAGTAGCACATCATTATTTAATGAATGTTTATGTGCAGGAAGGGACACCTTCCTGCACATAAACTATCATTCATGGCATCATGCAGCACACATAAAAAAAGCAAAAACGAGGAGAAATAAAAGTATTTCTCCTCGTATCGTAACTGCTCTTGCATGGCGCCAGTTTTTAGCACTGTCTCAGATTCACACATCCTTGTAAATCTGGGGCAGCGTCAAAAAGCAATGGGTGTTGCGATAGAATGCCCACAGCAACACCTATTGCACGCCCCTTTCACGCAGATACGTGAGTGAAAGGGCACCATATTTACAAAGCGGCGTTAAGTCACAGAAAGTGGCGTAATGGCACGTTGTACACATGGAGCAGGGCATTGCGCCACAGGAACGTCATTAAAAGTGACGTTCCTGTGGCGCTATCCACTTGTAAATATGCCCCTTTGCTTCTTAAAAGAGAGGGCATTGCCTTTTGTGCTCCTCTGCAGTAATGGTGCAGCCTGCATACTTAGGAAAAACTGTAAGCAATTAAAAGGTTTCAGATAGGGAGGCTCGGGATAAAAAAAAACCCTAGCTCTGAAAGTAACATGACAGCAGTGGGACTAAATTAGTCACCTACTGAATGGCTTATAGAACATCAAATGCATCAGCATCTATTGCAGGCACATCAGGAACATGTCAGTCTTCGCTGCTACAGCATATGAACAATATCAGTTTAAACGGATACTGACAGATGTGAAGGACCCAACGCTCTGCTCGGTAGGCACATTTATGCTGTTATGTTAATGGATTAATTAAGATTTTCCACAAAGCAAAAATATGTGCCTAGCTCAGCCCTAAAAACACAGGCAGAAGTGTGTTTTTTCTCCACAAAATCAACCACTCCCTGGCAGGGATTAAACATTGCAAATTTCAGCGCAATGCACAATGAAACTGTGTCTTTCCAGCCCCTGGCTGCATTCTTTGTAGGAGTTGTGCCAATGTGACGCCTGGCAATTTTCCAGTGATGCCGCATAAAACAGAATCTCTGATTGGAGTCCAAGATAGGCCAGGAACAATTTGGGAGAGTAAGGGGCTTTTAAACAGAGATTCAAATTTGAGGCCCAACGTTACTACGGTGCATGGGCGTAGTGGACGGGGTGGGGGGAGCAAATAGGCAAAGAGGGGGGCTTCGAATAGAGCTGATTGTTCAGGTGTTCACATCAATGTGGTCCTTATGACCATCTTAACAACCTCTTAAGTTTAACACCTTTCTGGGCAGAATCCCGCTTTTCTGCCAAGGGCAGTATTATCATGGCTGTAGTGTTATCGCATGTGATAATACTGCATGCTTTAATATTGAAGTGGAGGAATTTGACTCTGGAAAAAAGGTCTGGAATTATGGATTGGCATGCAGACATCAGAGCGGGACTACCCATGTGCACATTGCATGCCATATTGCATAAGAGCCTACCGGGGATTATTTTTTGATCTCCCATTGATGCAGCACAGAGTTAGACCGGCCTTTCGGGCAATCGCCAGTGCCCGATGAGCTGGTCTGACAGGTCAGTGTATGGGCCGATTTTTTAACTGTTTGTGGGTCTGTTTTATAGTCTTCTGAGCCGGTTTTTACTGTTGATTTCCCCTATAACAAAACAAACATTGCTTGCAGCAAGCAAATTCATGCAGTCTTCCATACTTTGCAAAACACTTATGTAGCCTGTCTTCACAAGTTCAAAACTGACCCAGTTTGCAAACATGGGCTACATTTTTAAACATCTAATTCATTAATTGGGCCCCATACATTTTTTGTGCCTGGGCCTATATTCTGTCCCTGTCCTATGCTGACAGCAGCCAGGTATTAATACCAGGTCCTATGAAACTACTGGGTGTCTTATATTGAAGGCAGGTGTCGGGTGCTGTTTTCAAATAAGATACAAGCAACAGACATCAGTTTTGAGCGAAGAGTCAACAACGTGACCCGTTATCATACAGCAGCATATATGGCATGATTCTGAATCATATTGTCACAGGATACCTTAATTATCAGGATACAGTAAGGAGAGTTCCAAAATCCCTTTCAAGTTAAAGTTATGCCTTGACCTCTGGGAAAGCTGTAACACTGTTCTGGACTGTATTTTATTGGCAAAATGGATGTTGATTTAACAAAAAAGCAAGGGGCAGTGGAATGACATCACATGCTCTTTGACCCCGGGTTGACGTTACACGGTTGACCCCCTTTCCCACACTTGGCCCTTGAACAGCAGCCTATTTGAGGCGGGGCTAGCGAGAACATAAGGTCTGGTATCTACAGAAGATAAACAGGGACAGAGTTCAGTTTACTTTCAGTTTTCCCTTACCGCTACTGCATTTACGAATCATGTGGGCATGGTTAACAAAGGAAATGACCTCGGGAAAACAGGAGTAGCATATACAACCGCTATCTATTCCTAATTGAAGTCCTAGCCTGCCAAGCACTACACATCAGGGGTTAGATTAACACATTTTAGTGCTGGTGTCCACATCACTGGAGGAATTATTTGTAGTCCAATCAGCAAAATAATATATTGGTCAACATAATGATCCAAAAGCAAACCATCAGGAAATTACTCAGATAATCAATCAGCAGCATATTGTTATAAGCAAAAAGATTTTTTTTATATACAGAAAATGAATCAATATTACATCACAAGCATAGACAGGACAACACTGGCACCACCCCACAATCCCTGTGTATTTCATAGTGTGTATTCAATCTTGGGATCTGAGGAAGCGCCCAATCCTCTTAACCATACAGGTTTATAAATCCACAGTCCTACATAATCTTCATCCTTGTATTTCAAATGTTCAGAGAGGACTGAAGCACCATATGTCGCAATCAATGCTGTTAGAGAGGACACCATGTCGATGTTTCGGTACAGTTAGCCAAAAAGGTCCACAAGACCATCATCAGGACTCAGTGTTGGAAAGGAACAAAACCTGAAAATGTTTGCCAAAAATCAATCTTGCACAAGGCTCAAAGATACCATATGCATCAATCTAAAATCAAGCAGCAGACTTTTAAACAAGCAAAAGACCTTATGCTCCAACCGGCAAAACGTATGACTGAAACGGCGTATCCAATTAAAGTATTTTGCCTTTAACCTTTGTTTTTTTAAGTGAATTTCTACGGTTTTTTATGTTATTTTCTAACTATAACGTCCCTGTAACCTTTGGTTTTTTTTGTGAATTCTACGATTTTTAATGTATTTCCTAACTATAACATCCCTGTAACCTTTGGTTTTTTAAGTGAATTTGTAAGGTTTTTAAAATTGTATTTCCTAACTGTACCCTGTAACCTTTGAGAGTGAGTATGTGAGTGAGTGCATGAGTATCTCAGTGGGTGTGTGAGTGGGTGCATGAGTGAGTTTGTCAACGGGTGTGTGAGTGGGTCTGGGAGAGACTGCATAAGTGTCTTACTGGGTGTGTGAGTGGCTGCATGAGTGTCTGAGAAGGTCTGTGAGTGGGTGCATGAGTGTCTGAGTGGGTGCATGAATGTCTGAGTGAGTGTCTGAATGGGTCTGTGAGTGGGTGGTAGACTGTCTGAGTGGGTTTGTGAGTGCCTCCATGACTATGTGAGTCAGTCTGTGAGTGAGTGCATGAGTGTCTGAGTGGGTCTGTGAGTGGGTGTGTGATTCTCTGAGTGGGTCTGTGAGTGGGTGTGTGAGCCTCTGAGTCGTTCCGTGAGTTGGTGAGTGAGTCTTTGATTAGGCCTCTGAGTGGGTGTGAGAGAGTATGAGTGGTTCTGCAAGTGGGTGTATAAGTGTGTGAGTGGGTGTACATGTCTGAGTGGGTCTGTGAGTAGCTGTGAGAGTGTTTGAGTGGTTCTGTGAGTGGGTGCATGAGTGCCTAAGTGGGTTTGTGAGCGGGTGTGAGAGTGTCTGAGTAATTCTGTGAGTGGGTGTGTGGGTGGGTCTGTGAGTGGGTGTGTGAATGTGTGTGTGAGTGGGTCTGTGAGTGGGTATATCAGCATCTGAGTGGGTCTGTCAGTGGTGTGTGAGTGCCTGAGTGTGTAAGTGGGTGTCTAGGTATCTGTGTGGGTGTGGGTGTGTCAGTGACTGGGCCACAATGAAACTGCATCTGCCCCTTTATCCAAAAAGAGTCCACTGTTTTGCACAAAATATCTACCCAAATGGAGTATTATTTGTTAATTACTAAGTGCTTCCTCCATGGATAAATGTCAAGTATGTAGTCTACACTACAGCTGCGTAATGGAGCATGAGAAAATATCCAGAAATTTGTGATAACATGAATCTTCCTATAGAGAAGACAACAAGAGTACAAAGAGGTAAATCTCCACCAAACAAGGGTCCTTACTCTTAACTATATGAAGTAAGTGCTTCTTTGTTTGGTGGAGATACCCTCATATTCCTCAGCATCAAGAACGTGTCACCAAAATAGGCAGAAAACGCTCTGGGGGCCTTTTGGTAAGCTGCCCATCATCCTGGCAGAAGGCAGGAAAACCATTGCATAACACTAAGGCAGACGGGGCGGTGCCAAACGGGCAGAGCTTCAGGCTATTTTGCACATTTGTATACCCGCAGTCATTTAAAGGGAGAACCATGGACTCTGATCTCACTAGGTAAGGACAAGAAAGAACCTACTCGTCACACTCACTACACACTGTGCTCCAATAGACCAACAATGCATTCACCTCCACAAAGCATTTCAGATAATCTTTCAATGTGGAATTGCAGAGAAAACACACTTGCTTTGTCTTTGCTAAACCCAGGAAGTCAGAATCTTTTGTCCTTTACAGAAGTGGAGCTTCAATTGGGGCACCTGCTATGCTTATATATGTAAGTGTTTCCCAATGAGGTTAAATTTCTGCAAAAATTAAGCAGGTCCTATGGCAGCTCCCCCTGCGACAGTTCTCCAATCTAGATTGCCCACAGTCCAGTACCCTCTGTTGCCTGTCTACATGGTGCACTCTGTTTGTGCCTTCTCTGCTAATTTCTTGCTCTATTTTGCTTTTCCTGCTAATTTTTCTACCCTCTGTTTTGCCTTTACTGCTCATGTTTCTGCCCTCTGTTTTGCCCCCTCCTGCTCTGTTTTGCTTTTTCTGCTCGTTTTTCTGTCCTATGTTTTCCTTCTTCTGGAAAGGGTGGAGGGGGGCCAGCCGGGCCCCGTCCCCAGGCTGATTTTGGTCCTAGGGTCCCCATCCCCCAGGCCCAGCCACGTCTACCTGGGTGCCATGGCTCCACCCAGGGCACCCAGTGTGCTTTGATGTGGACCGCTGGGGGAGACTTAATGCCCCCACGGTCCCAGCTGGCTCCCCAACTCCTGCGGGAGCTGGCTTGCTCTCGCACGTAGGGAGTTGTCAAATATGCAGCTCCCTGTGTGTGGGAATAATACTTTCATCTGTTTCCCTGCCTGCAGGGAAACAGATGAAAACTCTGCTCCCAGCAAGCAGGAGCAATTTGACAGGTACAGCTTGCTGGGAGCTTAGTTATTGCTTGCTCTCTCTTGGCCGGAGCTGTCACAGCTGCTGCCAAGCAAAAGCAAACTGTTATCTCCCGAGGGTGGGAAAGCCTAAAGAAGGTGGTGGTCCCCTGGGCCTCTAAAGGCCTGAGGAGGTGCGTGCACCCCCCCATTATAATAATAATCCCCAGGCAGGTGGTGGTCCCCTTGGTTAAACTCCCCTCCCTCCAAAAAAAAAATAGTAAGTATGCCCCTGGGATCTGGCCCACCCGGCGGTTCGAAACCAAAATGCTCCTCCTGGTGCACTACTAGTTGGGGAATGAAGTTCCCTTGGCTCTTGAGGGTCCATGGTGGCCAACTACCTCTCCTGTTACCTCCAGTAAGTTCCATACAGCTGGATTGCTAAGAGGTTATCAGAGGGTACACCCCCTTTCTCCACCACTCTGTAAATACACCTCCTGGTGCACTACTGGTTGGGGGAAGAAGTCCACTTTAGTCCTGAGGCCCTCAGGAGTAAAGTGGAATTAATTCCCCAACCATCAGCACGTAAGGAGGCGTGTTTTCAGAGTGGTGCAGAAAGGGGGTGTAGCCTCCAAGTCCTCTCAGCAATTCCGCTGTCTCAGACTTACTGGAGGTAACAGAAGGGATTGCTGGGCCCCAAGGAACCTCAGCATCTAGGGGGACTTCATCCCCCAACCACCACTGCGCCAGGAGGCACGTTTGCAGAGTGGTGGTGAAGGGACGTGGCCTCCAGCGAATTGCGTGGCCCCCTTCCCTGGGCCATTTTTGGCCCCGGGGCCTCCATCCCAGGCCTTTTTTCAATGGGTGATGGGAGCCGCAAAGCACCCTCCCTGGGCCAATTTCGCGCCCGGGACCCCATCCCCCAGTCTTTTCTTTTTTTTCTTTTTTTTTAGGTAAAGGGAGCGATCCTGAGCGGCCCCCCTCCGGGCCATTTTCGTCCTGGGGACCCCATCCCCTGGGTCCTGCCCCTTTTTTATTTTTATTTTTTTAAAGTGATTTCAGTCCTGGAGAGCTCATCCCCTGGGGCCCGACCTGTAGTGTGGGTGCCCTGGAGCCACCCAGGGCACCCATTTTTTAAACGTTGGAGACAGCTGGGGGAGCCTGAAGGCCCCCGCGGTCTGTATCGGCTCCCCGCATCCTGCGGGAGTCGGGATTGCTTTTGGACAGAGGGAGCTATTAACAAGCAGCTCCCTTCTGCTAACACGCAGCTCCCTTTGTCCAAAAGCAATTCTGCTCCGCTTCTAGTAAGCAAGAGCATTTTCTGCTCTTGCTTACTAGAAGCAGTGCAGTGTTTGCTATGGCTTGGCAGGAGCAAGCCATAGCAAACAGCAATGTCCCAGGGTTGGGCACCCCAGGACATTGCAGGACCTGGCCCTGGGGGTGGCAGTCCCCAGGGCCATCTTTGGCTTCATGAGGGGGGCCTCACACCCCCTCCTTTGTTTGAAGTTGCCCCGGGAAGGTGGTGGTCCTCAGGGCTGTGGGGGGACCGCGCGGCCCCCCGCATTCAATGTGTGTAAAGCACCGGAGAGGTGGTGGTCCACGGGGTTTGGGGGGGTCCATGTGCCCACTCCCATATTTTTAAAATGTCCCTGGGATTTGGCCCACCCAGGGGCTTTTCTTTAAAGATGCACGGGAGCCTACATGTCATTTAAAAAATGTTTTGCTGTGAATTTGCAGATCCACCTGTGATTGCGGCAAAAAAAAAGCTGTTATCCCCCGGCGGGGTCCTTGTGGGACCCCCCCACCATATCTGGGGGGGTCAGGGTATTACTACCCTGCCCCCTATTCTTTTTTTTAAACTTTTTTGTGGGACTTGGCTTCAAGCCGAGTCCCAAGATGGCTGCCAACATTTCCTTGGTTGAAGTGTTGGCAGCCAATCAAATTTCAGTAGGGTCTCAGTAGGGTGTTGGGCTGCCAGATATCTATATTTTTTAAACTTAAATATCTTTGAAACTACTGAACGGATTTGCACCAAATTACAAACATCTTGCTTTGTGGACCAACATCTAGCTTTTGCCAAATTTTGTGTAATTCCGTTCAGCGGTTCGGGCTGTAGCCGTGTTCAAAAAATGAAAAATCCCCATAGACATAACATGGAGAAAACACGTTTTGGGACCCCCCCTTTTTTCTCAGCCCCACTTGATGGATCACCCCGAAGCTTTCAACACAGCAACTGAACCAAAAAGGGGAAGTTTTTTGAAAATTTTGTGACGATTCTTCAAGCAGCGCCAAACTTATTCGCAAAACTATAAACGCTTTTCCTATATATATATATATATAAAATGCTCCAAATTCTCTGCACTTCCATCCACCTGGTGAACAGAGACACGAACCCAACGATGTGAGGCTAGATGTTATTTATTATATACAACCTCGAACCTGACGCGTTTCGGATACCTAGTACCCTTGCTCACAAATATATATATACCTAACCTATACTTACCATAAGTGGTAAAGGCTGCGTGGTAAATGCATTGCTTGTTAAAGGCATCGTTGTAAAGTCTGTTTCCAGTTTGACAATATTAGCACATAGGTATCATTTTCCATTTTGCGCCTGTATCTTTTTATTGGAAATAGGAGGTGCTAAGGAGATGCTAAGGAAATGCAAATAACTACACACATCATATGTAACAGACTCACACACATAGCACGTTTACCAGATAGATGGCAATGAGAAGGAATAGAGCAATTTCTTTAAATGAAATCATAAGTTAACACAAGAAGATTTTTAGACAGAGAATTGCATTATTCTCCCAAACTGAAGAGAAAATTGGCCAAGGGCTCATATCCAGTCCTGTAGTAATACCAGCAATAGCAGCAGCGGCTCCTCCATAGGGGCATTTGGGCGTCGCCTCACTGCTCTCGCAGTGCGAGAAGCAGAAACATAAAATGGTAAAAACGACCATTTTATGTTTCTGCTTCTCGCACTGCGGCAAGCAGAAGTGCCTGGTTGGGGGTGGGAGGGTGGGCGGGTGGGCGGTCGTGCTCGAGGGCAGGGGGGGAGTGGCTTACCCACTGTTGTGGGTACTGACTGTTTGGTCGGTCCCTGGAGCCGACCAAACAGTCTGTACCCACAACAGTGGGTAAGCCACTCCCCCCTGCCCTCGAGCACTACCGCCCATTCTCCCGTTTTCTCTATGCAGGAGAAAATGGCGTGGCTGGGGCGCTCTCCCCTGCGCCTCCCCAATCACAATGCTGCTTGGCGGAGGGGAGGGAGGCTGCCTGTCCTGATGACGAGGAGCTGGCTGCAGGAGTTGGCGCAGGATGGCGGGAGTCGGAGGTCGTCGGACCCATCCTGAAGCTGAGTAAGTTTTATTTCCTATTTTTATTTAATTAAACCCCTCCCCGCCTCACCCCCAACCGCAACGACCCCATTTCCACCCCCCCCAACCGCCCGTAATGCCGGCCGCGACTACGGACATGAGGAAGTGTTTGATTCATACTGTGTGCATATGATGGCGTAGATTGCATCTCCTCACTTTCTGACGGATTGTCTGAATGTTGTCTTTACACGAGGAAAACGTTTAATAGTTGGAAGCCAAACTTTAATATTGTTCCAGCAAGTCTTCTCAATCGCATTATGTAAACGTGACATTATGTATATTTACGGTGATTAGCCGAAAAGGCAGTACAGACGCATGAATAGTCGAACCGGGAGTGGAAGTTCGGTTCGTATTAAGGCCAGATCGGCCTATTAGATTTCATTTACACGCCTACAGTTGTTTATCAAGAGCGCATGACCTAGTGCTTTTTTTCTATTTTTTCCATTGTTTGAATTAGGGGCACCCGCACTCCTGATGGGCCCCTTGGAGGCTTCTTGGTCAATGGAGACAGACTGACTTCCAGGTCGGACCCTCTTTCTGACCATAAGAGAAAGCAAGGACGGTATTGGAAAGCAGGCAGAATTTCCCTTAAGCGATAAATTGCTGTGCCTGAGTGCCTGAACTAAATGCTGTCTTTTTCCATCCCCTTACTGCTGCTATTTCGGTCTATGGTGCTGGCTAGGCCGTTTTCTCATTTTTTCCCCCTAACTTGCTAAACGAGAAACGTGCCAGGCATCCTGAGCCTCCTTGGCTGGGAGAGGAGTTTTAGTTCGAGCAGCCAGTCCAGCAGCAGAGTAAATAAGGACAGCTGTGAAATTTGAGTTTTCCGTATATCCACAGATCATGTGCAGCCGAGAGGAGCTTAAGTGCAAGCTTTCTCCGAGCTGTATTTATTCTTCCCTTTGCTGACCTGCCTGTGGCGGCTCCACCAGCAGCAGGCACTTAAATCAATCCCTGGGCTCCACTGAGATGGGGTCAACTGGATACGATTATCAGTTATAGACAGGGCCACATGAATTATGTGGCAATGGAGGCGCCAATGATTCAGCTGGGTTGACTAAATTATGCACAAATAAAAGGCAAATTATGCGACATAAGCGAACATTCTGTGGCAGTGTTATTTCACGATTTGTCATTTTAACACATACTAATAGTGTCTGGGTAAAAGGGTTTGCTTCACTACTAGCAGCCTAATACCTGAATACATCCACAGCAACAAAAGGTGACTAGTTAACCTTAATAAGTGATCTGACGTTGAGCATCATCGTGTGTTGCAGAGTGTACACATGCCGTTTTTGTGAATGAAAGTGCTGCCTCGGACGGTGCTTGTTCGGCGTCGGGAGAGAATGATTTTGGTGAATGAACATGCGCACGTGCCAGGTGGTACTCTGAGGCAGAGGCGATCTACTTCTGGTGGCGGGAAATTATTTTCTATAGGGAAGGCAATCTGTTGTTGGTGGAGAGTGCTGGTACTCGGAGCGTAGAAACAAGCTGCATTTAAATGGGCAGGAACTAAGGCAAGAAGGCGTAGGCGGCCTCTGGTGATGAAGAAAGCTGCCCCCGGTTCTCCCCTCGAAGAGATCCGCTTGCTCCTGATTGTTGTGGAGAGTGCTAAGGTTAGAAACAGCCTGCTTCCCTCGTTCTCCCAAAGACAAGAGGTTGATAGCGGTGACAGGAAGTTAACCTTTTAGCAACGGCAGGATCCTTCCAGAGACAGCATGTCACAAGACAGAGAGTAGGGGGACCCTTGAAGTGTTAGGGGCATAGGGGGTTCCACCACTGTAAGGCCTGCAAGAGTCCGCGTTACACTCCTGTCCCTGCAGCTCCTTCTCACTGCTTAACAGTAGTGCTCTCAAAGTGGCTGCGCAGGCAGTGCGCTCCAAGGAGTCAAAGGGCCTCTTGGTGATGTGCTGGTTTTGTGCCTCCGTAGCAGGCGAGGCACCTTTCTTACTCCCATGGGACATGGCTTACTCGGTGCCAGTGGGCTACATTAGCAGGTGACAACAAGCTCCAGGGCCTGGCTGTGGGCCCCACACTTGGCAAATAGCCAGCCCTGCATACTTCCATCTCAAGTCAGAATCCGAGGTTAATAAAATAACGTGGTACACTAACCTCATAGTGATTTTTCATGAAGATTTTCAGCTTTAGCAACCAAATGCAGTGCAGAGACAGCCCTATGTGCAGGTAAGAAGATTGAAAACCTTGCTTGTTCAACTGTACAATTTGCACACTACAGTAACTGTTGAACAATTTTAATTCTGTAAAATCTGGAGCATTTTTTGTGTTTAAATATTTCAAGTCTGCACTTTCACAATTGCTTTATGAATCTTCTTGCTTTCATAAATTAGCTTTAAAATGCACGATTTGCCCACTCTTTTTGAAAAAAATTCCTGGGGTGAGAACCCCTCCACACTTCCCTTATGACAGTCAGGCTCGCTCGCGGCACAACACTCACCCCAACTTTTACGCCCCACTACTTTCAAAAGTCACCAGCCGCCACTGAGCAATAGGCTCAAGATGAAAACATGCACCTGACTCTCTTCCTGCTTTTCTACATCAAGTCCACAATGTCCTTACACCATTTCACTATGGCACATTATTTGACCAGTTCAATAATAGCCGTCACGGAATTTTTGAATTATATTATCCCGTACACTCATTCATTCCTGTCTCTCGACATCCAGAATCTTGGGAAGGGCAGGCCATTCACTCACTGAAAACTAGGAAAAGAGCACTCCTCTACAAATGGTGGAAAAGTAGGACCCTAGAAAATATTAACATCTACAAACGAGCCTTGAACACTTTTCCTAGCATTGGACAGTCAAAGTACACCTACTTAAAAAAAAAAACACCTCCGGGCTGCAACCCCACAACAATGTCTGGCATGTACAATAGATGACTTAATCTCTGCATCAAGTATAATTGACACTCACCCATCACTCTCTGCCAAGGACTTAGCACTTTACTTTGCATCCATGATCACCTTGATGAGGGAGGGACAGATTCATAATGTAGCTCTAGGCCCCTCCTACCAATTATTTCACCCCTATGGCCCTACTCTGCTTTTCTCTCTGGCTTCTATCCTACTTCGCATATAACTTTTATCCTCATTCTACGCTTCAATAAACCTTCATGTGCCCATCTTACCCTTCAAGCCCACAACTAATAAAATCTCGGCTCACTCTTCTAAGGTACTACCCTTCTTAAACACTCTACCCAAACACAATGCTTCCAATCTGCAGTTGTACTTAAAAAAACACGCCGCCGTCCTTTTCTCTCACTCTGCCGTCCAGTATACCAAGTGCGTCTCTTCTAAAAGATACTGGAATGCCTAGATTTCAACAGACTTAACACATATCTCTCCACCAGCAACATTCTCAAACACTTCCAATCAGGTTTCTGGGCCCTTTCCTCAACTGAACATGCCCTCTCTCAAATTGCAAACCTTGTATCATCTGCTCACCACAATCACTGGTCTTCTGCCCTTATTGTTCATGAACTATCACCAACATTTAGAAATGTAGCTCACCAAATATTACTTTCCTCACTGCAAATCATCAGCATTAAGGTCTCTGTGCTTCAGTGGTTCTTCCTTATCTGTCAGACCACTCCTTCTCTGTGTCTTGGGACTTCAAAAGATTACCACTGACCGCACTACCAGTAGGGCTCCCTACCAATTGGGGTGCCTCAAGAGTCAGTCATAGGTAAACTCTGAGGTCTCCCTGTACATCATATCCCTTAGTGACATTGCCTCCTCTTGCAGCTTCTGATATCAGCTGTATGCCGGTGACACACAAATCTTCTCCTTTCCCACCTTCTTAGCCTACCTTCAATGGTACATCTCCAACTGCCTCACTACTGTTTGACATTGGATGCATTCTACCAGGCACTAAATATAACAAAAATAGACCCACATCTCCTCTTCCACACTAACAAAACACTATTAGTTCATTGGTACTTGAAATTATAGATTACTGCAACTGCCTGCTGGTTGGCCGTCTTTAATACTCCTCCCCGCTGGACAAGAATCTCAGCATTGCCACTATAACTTTATTTAACCTGCCAAGGCACACATCCTTTTGCCACAAAACTGAGTGTTATTCAGCTAAAAATGGAACACCATAGGATACCTCACAAAATATTGATGATTGTCTAATATGTGGTCCAGGTTTCATCTACAGTCTACCTTGCCAACATACCAATCCACTACACAACCTCCATGATTTTATGATCTGTGAGTCTGAATTTGCTGATTACAATGTAACCATCTCGTGCATCATTTAGATTCTGAGCTCTCTACCTGTTGGGTTTTCATTACTGAAACTCATTGTTCTCAGAGATTTGAGCATACCTCACACTAGGGACCTGATTATGAGTCTGGCAGTCCATGGGGGCGTGGCAGTGGCAGTCTCCCGACCGCCCTTTTATGATATGGGTGGTGGGACCGCCACAACCCCTCCGCAGCTGCCAGGGAACTGCCGGTCCACTGCTGTCCCGCCAAGCATATATCAAGTTTGCTCTCCGCCACGGTTTTCATCGCAGTGGAGCCGCCATGAAAACCGTTGTGGAAAGGAAAGAAAGGGGGCCCTGTGCCTCATGCCCTGTGGATGCACACAGGGGGGCACAAAATGTGCCCCCCTGTGTGCATGCACACCAGTTCCATGCCGTGCATGAACTGTTTTTGGTATTCCCTTTGCGGTGCCCATTTTCAGGGCACCACCGTGGGATCATCAAAAAGAAAGCCTGCCAGACAGGAGGAAACTCCTAATCTGGCAGGGGGTCTGACCACAGCTTTGGCATTGCAGCGGCAGGGCAGACCGGATGCTGCACCGCCAAAGTCATAATTGGGCCCAAAGTGCGATCAAAGAAGAGAGGCACTTGGGATACTGGATGGCAGAAAATGCCATTTCACGAGTCTGGAACAAAGGAACAGCTAATGGACCACATAGTCCAAAAAATGTAATGGGCCTCCGATGTCATTATGCGAGGAATAATTGCGGTGTTGTTCTTCTTTCTCTGTTGATGGGTAGCTGTCTCTTCATCCCAAAACAGTTAATTTGTTCAAAACCCTCAGTCAACTTCTAGGTTTTTGTATTCCATCATATCTAAGTAGCTATGTAACACAGCCTGACCAAATCCGCAAAGCATTTCTGGTTGAAATATCATAAAGCACACCCCTGAATAAATTAATAAGTAAATAAAAATAAGATACTGGAATGTCGCCTGGTCCGAGAAAGTATTAGCAATCAAACTGAAGAGTCCCAAACATAGTGATAGCACTACTTTATAGGATTAAATCGTATGACAGATGACCCCACAAGCAAGAGCAAATTATGAACAAGCATTTCAAAAAGTAATTTGCATAGCATTAAACCTTGTGAATTCCTATCATGTAAAGATAATAGCAGAGCACTCCTGTTCTGCATCTGGGGCAATGTCTACTCTACTGCTTTTGTTGCTTTTCCTGTGGGATGTATATAAAGTTTAATGACAACCATCTCACTATCAAAAATCAAAACAAAAAATTAATAATATTAATCAATGTAACAGACATCAAGACTTGAAAAATCCCAGGTATGATGGAACATATAATTACAATACAAAATACGAAGAACCATTGCAAAACGTAGTGTTGAGCTGAAGTTAGCACATGCATGTTTATAAGAAGGTGATTTGTTATGAAAAGATGGGCACTCAATTAGCCTTCACATGGTAGGGAATCCAGTATGTAATGATTTATTAAATGCGAGAAAAAATAGGAAACTCACAACAAATTCCGTTTCTGTCATCATGCTCTTCAGACAGTCTAGCATCATGGCCTTCATTGTGAAAATCTCGCGACAGAGTAAATCTTTGTATCATGATACAATGAATTATCCATAATGATACAATAAAAATATACATTCTGTGCTCTATATCAGACGACTTTAGACTCAGTTACAAGTACGTCCAGAGTCCCACATTGGTATCAAGCATGTTTAGGAAGAGTGTGCTTTGCTGTATGTAATAATAGTGGTCATCAAAATATAATTCTATCGAAATATCAAGAAGGTAAATAAATATTGGTAAGTAGCGATTCAAAAATCTTATGTCCATATCTATGTACTTTAAAGACGGATATCTATATGACCAGGGTACATATGTGTGGAGGTAATTATAGTACACCCATACTTAACTATATACACATAGCTTCACAATATTTTGGTAGCTGATATTCTGGCTACGATATTTAGGCAGCATGATATGTAAAACTTAATATTCTTTTTTGCTAATTCTTTAGTGTTTTAATAAAAAAATATATAAAACTATCAGCATTTAGTAGTGAAGTTAATAAACATCAAATGCATGACTCGCTCATAGCAGGACACACATATCATCAAAACTGTAACAAATCTGTAGAATTCGCTAGAAAAGATCCTGGAAAAAAGCATAGCTAGTTGGGATGACTAGAAATCTGAGGGGCTTATTTACGAGCCCCTTGCGCCGTTGGTACGTAATTTTTTCCCATATTAAAAGTGACACGCCAGTGGCACAAGGTGCTTGTAAATAAGACCCTGAGTGTCCAAGCTCCTAGGCTGCAGTAACTGTATCACAAAACCACAAGCCCCAAGCTAGTCCCTGGGTACCCTATCTGCCAGAGTGAAAATACTGTATCAGAGAGAAAATGGATACCTACAAAATTGATTAGTTCTACCGAAAGCAGAATGAATACTTGTACCATTTTTCCAATCAGATACACAAAGACAACCCTTCTGACCCAGGCTCTAGAGCATGCATTGTCCACTCTTGTCGGTAAAGTGGGCCAGAAGAGCCTGACAGGTTGTACAGAGAAATCCTGCTGGTAGTGTTCTGATTAACAAGGAAGCATAGTCAGCGGCACTGCAGACATCACCAAGGTGTCTGTACACAGGTAATAATAGATTGTGGGTGGGTGCTTGAGAAAGGGTTCGCCTAACACCTGGTGAAATAAAAGCATCTGGCAATTCATCTTATAGCTCATGCATGCACAGTGACCACATTTGCCAATTCGGCTAACCGCTTGTCTAGGGTTGGGACTGTGGGTGTTCCACCAGTGCCTCAGGATAAATGTTATGTAACCACCAGCAAAGTACCAGTGAACTAGGCAATTGCCACACCCAATGCCCACAATAATTCTCCATTTTTTGTCCCACTTTGAACCATAGATATTGCCATGCCATAAGTGGTGAAATGTAGCATGGTGGCATAATAGCTGGAATGTAGCATTCTTGCCCTCCATTTAAGTTCCTTATTTGGCTGAAATCTATGGGTAAGATTTATTAATCTATGCAGCAATGTAGGGCAGCAACTAAAGTTGCTGTGCTGTGTTGTGCCAGGAGAAGAGAGAGTGGCATTGCAATGTCTACTAGGCAACGGTGCTACTGCCCAGAGCTGGTGCTCTTTCAGGCTGTCTAGCACCATAAACACACTTTTGCACCATAGTGCAAAGGTATGTGACACGTTTAAGATAGGCTTTAAACTGGAAGGGTAATTTTCCAGACAAAAATACTATGCTTTGACATACTTTAGAAATGTTTCTACATTGTAGGTCTAGTGTACAGTGCAGCAAACATGCAAAAGACGAAAGGTTAGGTGAAATAAAAGCTATTCTTCTTGTTAGCTCCTGTCTAAAAAAAAAGGGTGTTATTTTTGCCCATAGTCCTGTCTACTAGTTTTAGGATTTTGCATAAAAATCTATTGGTGGTATTGTGGGAACCCCCAAGTAACACTGATGGGATGCACCCTTGATGCAAAATAAAACAAAGCAGCGCAAAGTAGTATTTGCATTAATTTTAGAGCTGTTTTCCAGTGCAAAAACGTTTTGTGCTCAAGAACAGGAAAAAATTACTTTATGAAGACTTTGCACCAATTTGCATCAGTGGTGCAGAGTCTTAATTAATCTGCCTCTTGTTTCCAGCTGAATTGGGAATCTGCTGAAAATATTTTGCTCACACCATGAAAAATCTGCAGTTTCCATTATATTATATGAGAAGATTTCCTATATAAATCTTCAAATCTGGGGGTGAGCAAGATGACTTTCTAGTGCTACTAGTGATGTTGTCCAATTTCTTATTGATTGTGGGTCTTATTTGGAACTTACAATAATTCTTGACTTTGCCAATTATTTTATATTGCCCTATTACTGAGTTCCTTCATGGCAATGACTTTATGCACGTGCACTTATAATGTCTGTATTGCGCCTTTTGAATTTCGTAATAAATATTTCAAAATGTTTTAATCCCGTCCTAGAACTCACTTCTTGAGTCTGTCCTTCCTTAATTAACTGTATTTGTATTTTTGATATGTTGTTTTACATCTTATTTTGAGCCAAATAGCCTCATGAAATCGAGGTCTAACGCATTCCCCGATCCACCGACCCATGGGCGTGCTACTGAGGTGTCTTTTGGGGTGTAAGATTTTAGGTGTTCCCCATGCCCAAACTAGCCTGAAATTAAAATTAATCCTTTTGTAAAAAACGTTTATTATCGTTGCTAATATAATTTATACATGCTTTCCAATGTTTTACATGTAATACTTACATATGTGCTGTTGCTTTAAGTTGTACTTGATTTTCTTCCATTTGTTTTTGATGCCACCGAGATTTGGGCCAGGTGGGCCTTCCTTTTCTGTTGGTGAGACAATATTTGTTTTAGTTTCATGTTAAAAATACAAGTTAGTTAAGTTTGCAGGGCAATGAGGTTTTAGGTTTAAGTTTAACCTAGAGGGGTTGTTTTATTTGTATAACTTTTTATTTTACTTACGTTGAAAGTGCCTTTGTCCAGGTTTATGAGTGTGCAGTTGGAATTTTTGGTGCGTACTACTTTGTTTTTGCTGAACTGTGTCTTTAGTATCTGAAGGTGGTTTGTTTTTTTGTTGGTCTTCCTTCTGGCATTTCTTCGTGCAGATCGGCACGTGCAGTGTTGTTTTCTTGTAGTTGTTTTTCCTGTGAAAAATAATGAGGTTTTGAGTTCTTTTTATAGTGTCCACTTAATTAGGTTATATTTTTATTGGCTTATTTGTTTTGCGGTGAATTTTATTAGCTAAGTTGTCTTGAATTTGATTTATTTTTAGTTATTCCCATTTTTAGTGGATGCTAAAGAGCTTTTCTGCTTTAATTTTAAATATTTGTATTTGTTGTATTGTATTATTAATATATTTAAAATGTTAAATAGTTTTTAATTATTTGTTATATGTGTATTTTTTCTTACAATAGTGTTTTTTTAAAAATGTGATTAATTTTAATAGTGTATGTATTGTGAATAGATACGGTTATATATGTGAATAATTTTGTGTTTGTTGTTTTAATGTATTTTTAACTTATTAACTTTTTATTATTAGCTTATATATTCATTGTATTTAAAAAAGGATTTTATGGTTTGAAAAATTAATTTTCCCTTATTTTTTCAATATTAATGTAGTCGATATTGTGTGTTTTGATTTTTTTGACGTGCATATATTTAAACAGTGGATGATATTTTGGGCCTTATTACAATGTCGGGCGGATGTACTGTTGTGGAATGCGAACCACCTGACCGTAGGTTGGCGGTTCCGACCTCAGTATTTGGATGCGAAAACATCAATTTTCCAATGTAACAATTGTGCGGTGGGCAGAAAAGGCCTGCAGGACAAGCTTCCATTGACAAATGGAGGTTTGTAAACATCCTTGCACCATTGCCTGCCACACGGTGCAGGAATGTTTACCCAGGCCACATTGCGGAGGGCCAGGAGGGAAGGGGGCCCTGCTAGGGGCCCCCAATGTCACTTTCCGACAGCCTTTCCATGTCGGAAAGGCCGACATGGAATGGCTGTCAGAAACCGACATCATAATCCCGACGGCAGAGCCGCCGCCATTAAGGGATTATGCAGTCTTTCCAATGCACCAACTGGGTCCTTGAGCCAGTCGAAAAGCGTCGGACATTCCCTCCGTCTGCTGCCTCCGACCACACGCATTGTAATGCGTCAGTCGGACCACAGCAGCAAATGGCGGTCTGACGGCAACTGACAAGTCGCTGGTTGCGGTCCGATCGCCATCGTAATCGGCCCCTTAGTGTTTTGATATTGTTATATATTTTTGATGGCGAACATGTTGTCATCGATATTTGTGTTTTTTTTTGGTTAACTATAGGACGGTGATATTTTTTGTAATCAATAATATTTAAACAATATTTTTGTGACTCAACATTGTTTCCAATGATATTCTGTCTTGGAGCCTATGCACTAGCCAGTGATTGAAGAAATCCCTGCACCCTATTCGAACAACTTTCATATGGCATTCTCACCTCCTAAAATTACCTCACTTTTTTAGCAATTACTTTATCAGTTTACTGTAAACCTTCCTAGAAACCCTCATAGAAATTATCATTTGTTTATAGTAAATAGGACTTGAAGGGGTCCGAGAGGTCCCTAGGTCAGCCTGTGGGATGTAACTCTTCAGCATACGTATCATCCTGCTTACTACAGTAAGTCATGTAAGCAAGCCAATGAGTGGTTGAGGGGGCCTTTCTCTGCATCCATATGAGGGGCACATGGCTCTTTGTAAGGACAAATGCCATGGAGGCAAATCATCAAGCAGATGGAGGTAAAGCAGATGTTTCCCCTGGTAGTGCAAGATGAGGCATGGGGATATTTGCAAGTTCAACATCTCATTAATAATACAAATAAATCAACCAAATCTCTAAACACAGCCATGGCTGCTGAGTGTAGCCTATGGTAGAGTAGAGTGGCTATTGCTGAGTTCCCTCCCTTATCTTTAAAGATCTGGAGGGATAAAAAGAACCCTCCTTCCAAAAGGTCACCCATAAATGCCCAACCTGCATAGCTGTTTCACAGTGCCTGTGAGGATTGTAGTGTATTATATGGTATGGTTGTGTGACCTTACCGTGTAATACACTCGCAAAACTGTCTTGCGTCCAGTCAGGCTCATTTGCAAAAACCTTTTGCTCAACTCTGGGCATTTGTGGCTTCGAGCATCAAGGCTTAAGCAAAGGAATTAGCATAAAGCATTTAGAAGCACCAAACGACAAAATAGGAAAATAACACCAAAAAAAGAAATCTGTGAATTTTTAGACACCAAGATGAGCAAAATCCACTGGAGGGTTCTGGAGATATAGATTTTCAAGTAAAGCTTAAATATCAACCTTTTAGTCCACAGCACGAACAAGCATTGGTAACCGTAAAGTTTAGAAACTTTTGAAAAGTTTGAGAGTTGTGTTCAACTACTTCGGCCCGAAGTGGGGTGAACAAATGCAGAAGGGTGAAGGTCAGGGGGGGGACCACTAAGGAGTATTTCGACAGGTACCTGGTCACCAAAGCATTCTGAATTCCAGTGCCATGCTTTACATCAAAACCGCCATAGACTTTAATGGAGTGGTCCTGATGCTGGGGATGCAGGATGCTTGGGATGTACTGGGTGCTGTGCAGTCATTCCTTGGTACACGGATGAGGTAGGGTGACTTTAGCCACAGAGGTCAGAGTCCCTCGAAGTCCTCTTTAAGCCAATAGAAGGTCAGCTGCTCCTGGTCTACTGGTCTCCTTACACAGTGGGTCCAGTGATATCCTTTGGTGAAGGCTTTTGTCCCTTGGAGTTGACCAATTCAGACTCAGATGATACTCTTGAGTCCAGCGGACTCAGTTGCAACTTTTCCCCATCCTGGGTCGGTCTCTTGGGGTGCCTAGCGGTGGTTAGCGACAATTCCAGTAATGGGACTACCAGCTACCATCTTGCCAGATGGGGCTTCTTCAGCTTTGATGGCCATGGAACTGGTTCCAGGCGGGTCAGCCGACTGACACTTGGAGTTACTTCTTTGATCTGGGTCTCGG
Source organism: Calotriton arnoldi (assembly GCA_963921515.1). Lineage (NCBI taxonomy): Eukaryota > Metazoa > Chordata > Amphibia > Caudata > Salamandridae > Calotriton > Calotriton arnoldi. Next base: position 121,214 of record CAWUFW010004979.1, on the reverse strand, counting down.
GAGCGACTTTCCCTCGAGTCAGGAGCCACAGGCACAGTCCTCTCTTTGCTAGCCCAAGGTGCGGCAGGTGCAGCCCAGCCAATGGTGCAGCTTTCCATCCCAGGTCAGGGGGTCAGCAGGGCAGTCCTTCTTTGATCTTTTCTCCAGGTCCAGTGTGATCCGAGGTTCAGAATGCCAAGGGTGCCATATTTATGCCCAGAAAATACCCTGGGGGAATGATGCTGTCATTAGCCACGGGGTTACAGGATCCCTCCCATCCTGTGATGACTTCTGGCTACGTGTGGCATCTAGCGAATCCAGAGTGCACTTTTCTGTCCACTCCCAAGATGTCTGCTCACTTCCTTGGATTTTAGGAGCTTGGTAGCCCATCCTGGAGGTGTGACTACCTGTGGGCTACACGCCCATGGGAAAAAGAGTTTGGGCACTGGTCTTCCCTCTCTGTTCCCACCACCAGCCTGTCTACTTGAGCAAAGCGGCAACCCTTCAGGAGTGTGATCGCTATTTGCCCACCAATGATGGTTTTGTCTTTGAAGCTCGCCTTTTGGGCCAACACCCTGAGTGGCTTCCTGGAAGGGAGAGGTAACACCTCCCTCTATAGCAGGCTAATTTTGTTCTTGAGCCTGGGAGTTGTTCACTACCCAGGAGGGCAGAAGGCTGTCTGGTGGCCAGCGACTGTGTGAGGCCACTGGACAACTGGGCTACAGAGTGGCAACTTTCTAAAAGTTTTTTTCCCCATAAAAGTGACATTAAATTTAACTTGGACATCAAGTTGGGTTTAATGCCACGATTAATTTGATACATTGAAGTACCCATTTTAGTAGTCCTTTTCAGAAGTTAGCCGGGCTGAGTGGTCAGCTGGTAACTCTGTAGTAGCCAATGGGGCTGCTAACTTTTCCACAGCAAAAACGACAATGTGCAAGTTTTGCTGTCAGGACGTATAAAAGTATATGTCTTACTTAATAATACACAGTTCCTTGCTTCAGGGCTCCATAGGCCTTTCTTAGGAGAGACTTATATATATTGTTAAGAGAAGTGGAGGCTTTGCCATTGGTATAAATGGAAAAGTTGAACTTATCAATTTAAAACTGCTCTTCCAGGCTGCAGTGGCAGGCTGGGAGCTATTTGGTACTTGGTCACACATAAGATGGCACAACCAATGCTGCAGCCTTGGTTCTTATATACCCTGGGCACCCTTGTTACCATATACTAAGGACTTGTAAGTAAGTCAGCTTATGCCAATTGGCATAATTCAACATACATTTTGTAAGGGGCTAGAATACTGGCACTGAGGTTTGGTTAGGAGGGCCCAGTGAATTCTGGGGCTGATTATGAGTCTGGCGGTCCGAGGACCGCCAGACTCACGGGGCGCAGCAGTGGCGGTCTCTCTACCGCCCTCTTACGAGATGGGCGGTGGGACCGCCACAGTCCCGCAGCAGCCACCAGGGAACTGCCATTCCTTGGTGGTTTTGCGGCAGTGTAGAGGCATCCATATGCATGGCAGGATCGCTGCGGTCCCACCAAGCATATTAGGGGTTTCCTCTCCCCCAGGGTTTTCATGGCAGTTCCTCCTCCAGAAAAACCCTGACAGAGAGGAAACAAAGGTGGACCTACAGGGTTCCTTGGTGCCTCTGCATCCTGTGGATGCACACAGGGAGCACAACATGTCCCCCCCGTGTCCATGCAGTGCAGGAACTATTTTGGCGTTCCCATTCTGGTGCCCGTTTTTAGAGGCACCACCGTGGGAATGCCAAGCAAAAGCCAGACATACAGGAGACTCCTAATCTGGCGGGCGGCCTCACCACGGGGTTGGGCGGACCCCGATCCACACCTCCAAACTTGTAATCGGGTCCTATGAGAGTTAAAAGCAGATTATGTGTTATGGGGGCAGTGGGGAGTATGTCATGTCAAGTCTCAAGTGGCGTACAAAATGCCACCAAGCAAGGCCGGTTGCACCAATGACATCCACATCATTCGCCACATTATTGGGTTGCACAGAAACATAGCCCAGTATTGAACCAGAGCAAACTATTGCACATTCAACCCTGACATGCAGAGGGACTGAAGTAGTTACAAGCCAGTATTTCAAGTAGTCTACCTGGGCCACCAGATAAAAGACATAGAGGTCTGGAACAGCAAGGCCTCCACTTCTCATAGTGCGATTTAGTATCTCCCATTTCACCCTAGGTTTCCCGCCCTCAGATAAATTTAAGGAGCATTTGTCTCAGTTGCTGAAATTACTTCATGGGAGGCGAACTGGAACATTAGCAAATAGGCACAGGAACTGCAGTAGTGCAATCATTTTAATGAGCGATATTCTTGCAATTATGGAAAGTGGGAGATATAGCCAGAAGTCTATGTGACCTTTAAGCTGGTCCATCCCCACCCTAAAATCACTCCTAATCAACTCAAGGACATCATGGTTGACAAACATGCCCAAGTATTTACGCTAGAAAGCAAAAGACACACAGATGATGGACATATGGCTAGGTTCAAAGTGGAATGGCATGGGGAGCAAAAAAACAATGGATTTAGGCCCAGATCGCTGTACTAGGGGGAATGTATGACATTGTTCTGCATTCTGTCCACTAATTGTTCTTTTTGCAAGTATTTTCGCTGTCAGGGCACCATTCGTGAGGATATTCCATTGCGAGGGTGGTAGGGAAGTCTATGAGATGGAAGACATCTGACGTGTTCTTGTTTATTAATAAACCACAGTGGCCTCACATGTCATATAACTTCCCCGATGACTGGGGGCAAATTTTCTTCTGGCTTTTTAAGGTACAATGCCACATCGTTTGATGTAAACCTCTGGTACAGTGATAATCGCGAACAAAGCAGGTCAGTTAATCAATAGCTAATGCAAAAATCAGCTGTGACAGGGGACTCCTCTGTTGTGTCCTCGTGCCTATTGAGATCTGTCCAGAGTACATCCCATTTATCTTGATCCTGGATGTTGGTGCAATATATAAGAGGAAGATTCATTTCAAGCAGGAGCGGCCCGTGCAGGTAAGAGCAGTGGGGCGGTAGGGCGGGGTGGGGGTGGTCTCGACAGACTACGAATATTTAATTTTCCCTCTTCATTATCTGTCGAGTCCCCCCACCCTACCTCACCGCTCTTACAATGCACGGGCCGCTCCTGATTTCAAGAAATCCTGAGTTCATGAATTCCAGAGCCAGACCGGGCGGAATAAAAACGTTTTTCCATTGTGTTCCACTCAGAATTTTACAGGAAATAGCAAATAGTATTTCTGTCAGATTTCACTCAAAGTAGTTTCTTATTTTCTTGTAATGACTTCCCTGCCTCCTGCACCATAAGGGAGAAGTCTGGATAGAAAGAGACGGTGGAACCCTCATATTGCAAATCAGGTGAGGCTCTGTTACGGTGGAGAATTTGGTCCCGATCACTACAGTTCAACAGGCGTGCAATGATTGGTCTAGGATGTTGCCCTTGCGGGGAGCCAGGGAGCAACGGGCTTGTTCCACCACAAATACCTCAGAGAAGGCACTGCAACAAAATAGGGAATCCAGTAGGCCCTCTAAGAAGAGCTCCATGTTGGTAACCTGAGGGTATTTGGACAAAATATCGAGTTAAAAATATTGGGTTGCAAAAATATTGAATTTTTAATATTGTGGCACAGAAATATTGTGTGAAAAAATACCATTGACAAAAATATGGATTTTCTGAGGTAAGAAATATCTTTTTTAATTTTCTTTGTGTTTAAATAATAATTTACTTGTATATGTATTATATTGTTTGTGTAATTGTTGTTAATGTTTTTAAATATAGTTTGTAATTTTAAATTATTTATATTTTTAATTCAATTGCAAAATTGTAATTTATAGGGTCGTAGCAGGTTGTGAGGTTTATTGGGGTACAGGGTGGGAAGATAATTAAGTATATATATATTTTTTTTAAATTACTATTAATTAATTATTTGATTATTAAATATATAAATTGTGTAAATAATATTTTTTAAGTTATATTTCAGGTGTGTGCTGTTGGATTTGTAGGGGTATAGGCTGGGAAGTTAATTAAATATTAATTGATTAATTATTAATTATTGATAACTTATTAATTAATCAAGTGTTAATTACTTATGTATATTGTGTAATTATTATATATTTTTTAATTTTATTTTAGGTGTGGGTTGCTGGGTTTGTAGGGGTACAGGGTGGGAAGTTAATTAAACATTAATTGATTAATTATTGATTAATTAATTAATTGTTCATTCATTGTGTGATTATTATAATTTTTTTATTTACATTTTAGGTGTGGGTTGTTGGGTTTGTAGGGGAATAGTGTGGGAAGTTAATTAATAATAATAATTGATTTATTATTTTACCTTAATTTTAAATTAATTGTTAATTAATTATGTAAATTGTGTAATTATTATAATTTTTTTATTTAGAAGTATGTTAAATGTGCATTGCTAGGTATTTGTGATTATATTGTGGGACTTTAATGAAATAATTATTAAATACATTTTTTTCTTATACTCATTATTTTAAAAATGAATAATTGTTTTAATTGTTTAATTGTTTTTTAAATGTATATATTTAATATCGTTAATAGCTTTATACTTTTATGAAATTAATACTTATATTAAAATAGGTATGTGTTTGAAGTGAAGTACTTTCCCTACTGTTGCACAGACTGGAGTGGGAATAATAAATGTTACCCCTCCTGAGTCCAACGCTTTCCCTACTGTTGCACAGACTGGAGTGGGAATAGTAAACTTTACCTCTCCTGAGTCTAATGCTCTCCCTACGGTTGCACAGACTGGAGTGGGAATAGTATATTTATTATTCCTAGAATTTTATAGTTTTGTCTATATTGTTTAAAATTATTATGTTTCTGTGCATTTAAAATTATATTTGATTAATTAGTAATATTTGTAATATATAATATATTTTTAGTAAAATGAATTCTTTCATATTGCTTACTTATTTCTGTGTAATTAAAGTAGTATGTTATTAGGGGAAATTCAGTTTATTATTTATTACGGTTTTTAATGTGTATATGTGTGTGTGTGTGTGTATATATATAAATATATATTATATATATATATATATATATATATATATATATATATATATATATATATATATATATATATATATCAAGATCAAAGGTTGCCCCATTGGAAGGCCTCACTCGAGGGTTTGCACACTCGTTTGCCGCCGGTAGTGGCACCGCAGTTCGCCATGCTTTACTCCATCTCGTGCCAAGCGCGTTTGGCGTATCTCCGCCCTTGATCACTGGCTGAAACAACAGGAGACATAGGCTGATTACTTGCACATGATTTATTTAGAAAATTAAGTCCCGCCCATCTAGGCGTCATCAGGGAGCATTATGGTATTTGCAGTTCCTTGTTGGACAAAGTGCAAAATCCCCAGTGGTTGCCAGTATTCCCGTGGCAACCACTGGGGATTTTGCACTTTGTCCAACAAGGAACTGCAAATACCATAATTCTCCCTGATGACGCCTAGATGGGCGGGACTTTATTTTCTAAATAAATCATGTGCAAGTAATCAGCCTATGTCTCCTGTTGTTTCAGCCAGTGATCAAGGGCGGGAGATACGCCCGAAACGCGTTTGGCACGAGATGGAGTAAAGCATGGCCAACTGCGGTGCCACTACCGGCGGCAAACGAGTGTGCAAACCCCCTAGAGTGAGGCCTTCCAATGGGGCAACCTTTGGTCTTGATGTTATGCGGCTGGTCCGGTCGCGGAAGGCCCCGCCGCTTTGATAATAGCGGATCTACATTGCCCTGGACTTTGAGCAGTGAACTTAACGAGGGGGGCCTGAGCCGCGGGTAAATATTGGTGTCATTGCGGCTCTTACCACGTTGTACTCTGCCCACTGGGGCTTGACATTTTCAACAACGGGGAATACTGGCAACCACTGGGGATTTTGCACTTTGTCCAACAAGGAACTGCAAATACCATAATGCTCCCTGATGACGCCTAGATGGGCAGGAGTTAATTTTCTAAATAAATCATGTGCAAGTAATCAGCCTATGTCTCCTGTTGTTTCAGCCAGTGATCAAGGGCGGGAGATACGCCCGAAACGCGTTTGGCACGAGATGGAGTAAAGCATGGCGAACTGCGGTGCCACTACCGGCGGCAAACGAGTGTGCAAACCCCCTCGAGTGAGGCCTTCCAATGGGGCAACCTTTGGTCTTGATATATATATATATATATATATATATATATATATATATATATATATGCACTAGTTATATTAATACATTTAAAAAATTGGTAAATTATAATATAAATTAAAATTATTTTAGTAATAGTTTTACATTTTATGTGTAAATAAACTTACACACATACATATATGTGTGTGTGTTTGTTTAAATAAGTATATATTTATATATATGTTTTATATTATTTAAATATATTTAATTTACATTATATTACTGTTACATGTTAATATATTTAGGCCTAATTAGGATGTCAGACGGAGTTTCCTCCGACCGACATCCCTGCGGTTTCGAGACCGCCTGACCTCAGGTCAGCGGTCAGAAACCACAATTACAATGCTACCACACATGGTGTGGTCGCAGACTCCCATTTCCCTATGGTCACTGTAAATCCCTGCACCGTGTGGCAGGCACCTCATAGTGCCTGCCACGTGGTGCAGGGATTTATACCCCCAATCGGAGACTGTGGTAGAAAGGGGGCCCTGCTAGGGGCGCCCAAAGTCACTTTCCAACAGGCTTTCCATGTCGGAACGCCCTACATGGAAAGCCTCTTGGAAACCCACATCATAATCCCGATGGTGGAAATGCCGTCCATATGGGATCATGTTGTGGTTTCCGACTGGCGGACGGGCTCCTTGAGCCAGTCAGAAGTCAGCCGGAATGACCGGCCGGTTTGACTTCCGACCGCCGTAATCGTAATACGCCGGTCGGAAGTCAAACCAAGGATGTCGGACGGAAAGCCTCCGACCACAGGTCGGAGGCTTTCCTACCGACATCCTAATTAGGCCCTTAATGTTTACTTTGTTTAACTATATATATAATAAAAAATGTTATTTTTGTCTGTATTTTTCCTTGAGCCAGTCAGAAGTCAGCCGGAATGACCGGCCGGTTTGACTTCCGACCGCCGTAATCGTAATACGCCGGTCGGAAGTCAAACCAAGGATGTCGGACGGAAAGCCTCCGACCACAGGTCGGAGGCTTTCCTACCGACATCCTAATTAGGCCCTTAATGTTTACTTTGTTTAACTATATATATAATAAAAAATGTTATTTTTGTCTGTATTTTTCCAAATTAGTCTAAAACTATATTATTTTTCGACATTTTTGTAATTTTTGTTATAGGTATAGGAAAACAATATTTCTGTGGTTGATATTTTTGACACAATATTTTTTACCACAATATTTAGGGTTTCGATATTTTGTCAGTGAACCAACTTGCTGAGTGGATTCAGGGATGCCTAGATTTCAAACATGTTTGCAGTGCAATCATCCTATATCTTCATTCTTTAATTTCCATGCGTTCAGTTCGCACATGAGTGAAGTGAGGGTAGTTTCAGAGTGCTGTTGTGAGTCCTCAATATCTGATATTTGTGTTTCCACTTGGATAAGTCTGGCTTCTTGCCTATCAAGGGGCCCCTGGAAGTGATCCATTTTAAGAGTGAGGATGTCTACTTTAGCATCTGAGGATGCTAAAGTAGCATCCACACATTCATGTCACGCACAAGAGCGTCAATCAGCATTTTCTGGAAGTGGGGTTTGGAGGTTCTCTGCTAGTGTCACAGTTTTTTTCAAATTGTATTTTAGCTTGCCCGTGGTCATTTTTCCCCATCATGCTCGCCATCCAATTCTCACAGGAGGTTAATACTATTGATGATTTCCCCACACCAGCAGGGCAATGATGAGAAGGCACACAGCGAATGCAGCAAATGCAGAAGAGGTGAGCAAGCTGCGATGACCCAGAAGGACCCGTGATCTCAGAAGATGTCAGCTAAAAATACCACTCTCTCCATCAAGAGCCAGCAGCCAGGTCAGGAGGCGGCCTAGAAATGGCGAACATGGCAGAGTCCATCCCCAATGTTCTCTGCTCCTGCAGGGCCACCCAGGCTTCTGCTCCATGCACGGGAACACAGATGGATGTCCCAAGCTATATCAGATAGGGGGTCAGCAGTCACAGAGTGTTTCAAACTGTGCGGACCTCAGAGCTTCAAAGTGACCCCACAGTTAAGGTCACAAGTCATCCAGCAGTCTGCAGCCACCTCTCCAATCACAAGACAGCTCAGTAGGGTCCGGGGGGGGGGCAGTAGCAGGGGCCCCAGGTGGGGCAGCACTTGCCTACCGGGCCCTGCCTTACTGCGGAGGCCGACAATGGAATTCACAGATGGGGGAAAGAAGGTAACTTGGCCATGTGATCCTCCCCTTTTGCCACTGTAATGGTAGCACTGCTGCGCAACTGCAGTCCGGGCCAGGTAGAGCAGAGGAGCCCAGTTGGGGGGACAAGAGCGTCCGGCCATCCGACAGTGGTCACAGGCCTCAACAGGTTTGGCTAATATGTTCCAGCACCAGCGATCTCATCTCAGCCGGAGGATTCAGGGAACCAGCAGTGCCAAACTCCCTCTGCAGCACTCCTCACAGTCTGGCCTGGTCACCCTCAGCTGCATAACCACAAATGGGGCCACCCGATGCACGGGTCCACTGCAGGAAGCAGGGCCAGATGTCCACACCACCCCCGCCCAATGGCATCACATCCATCTTGGCCACCGGCCTTCAGTGATGGCTCCGACAGACCCCGAGCAGTTTCAAGACTTCACCCCAGCCAGGATCAGGCTCACATCTTCCACTCAAGAATAGACCTCTCTCCACCACAAGGCCGCCCCGGCTTCAAAAAGGGTCCAAAAGGTTCTTAAACGGTAGCCCTGAGGTCCCGGGGGTGAAGTTACGCTGTGAGGTCCAAATAACACTGGATGGCAGTGGTTTTGCTGCATATCTCTATGGCGGGCCACTGGAGCTCGAGACTCAGGCAGTCATCTTTGTAGCCGCCCCCTCCCATGGTCTTACTGAAAAAATAAAAAAGCCAGTTAGGAGAAACCAATTACTACATGTTTTCAGGGTAAACACACTTGCAGTGATACTGCTTTGACATTGTATAACAGTCCTAAGGCCAGAAAAGGAAAACAGGATAAACTGGGGGGACCACTACAAAAATGATGTCATTGATAAGATCGCTTCCAACGCTTCATGAAATGTAAAAAAAAATAAAACGTCTTTTCCTTTACGAAAAATGAGCTGCATTTAAAAAATGATGAATTTATTTAAACAGAATCAAAGACATTGTTGTCTGTGATTACAGGCCACAGTCCCTGTAATTTTGGCCACTCGGGCAGAGTAAAAATTGCAACTATGCCTGGGTGAAATTTAAATTATGCCTGCGCAATTTGCGTAGTTTTCTGATTTTCATGTTATGCTTGTTATGTGAAATTCCTGAAACTACACCATTACGCTACTTCGCAAAATTATGCACCATTCGTGGTAATTCACAGCAAACTTGCCATTCGGTGTAAAAACTTACAGAAAATGCATTGAAACAACACAATGCGAGTGACTGTGTGCGGTTCTTTTGTTTTTTTGCATTCTTTTAAGCGCAAAATGCGTTTTTGTGTCGAAAATTGCAACCTACCTCAGAAATAATAGTGGTGTGGGGGTTTGATTGCGACCTACTCAGAATCAGAATTTTGTGAACTGACCTATTGGTACATAGGTCAGTTGACAACATTCCTCATTGGTTGCACATATACTAGTCACTAATTGTGACCAGTTTTTGCAAACAGTGCAAGACACATTTGGCCTCATATGTTGTGCTCTGTGTAAAACACAAAAGCACATAAAGTGCTGTATTAAAACATTTAGACGACTCAACCTGAATGTATTTTTACATTTGTGCAAAATAGGTGTAATGGTTTGCCTGGAAAGCCATGTCAGGTGTAGTTTTCCAAGAGTGCTATTACACCTGTCGTGTTATTTTTTTTTCTTTTTACTCTCTCCCTGTTTAAACATTTCTCTTCCTAAAGAAAACCCTTCTATTTTACCCCCAGAAAATCTGAGGGTGATAACTTCCCCTTCCTGTTCTGGAAGGGAAATTACTCCAACCTCTGGCTGGAGTAACTCTCCAATAATTTTCATAGTGGGAGTCAGGTTTCTTGCAATGCCAACTTGCCAGCCCTTGCGTCGGATTTACTAATAGTAAATCGACCCCATTTATAGTTGGGAGACACCAACAATAAGTCTTGCGTCTTATTTCGACATGTTCTGATGGACTGAGGTGCACGTTGATATAATTTCTACATGAGCCAGTATTTAATTCAAAATTTGAATGAAACAAACTTTCCAATATTATTTTAAGATGTATTTGAATATTCTTTGTAGAAATAATCCAGCCAACGTGTTTCTCAATGATTATTTTTGCATCTTCACTGGTGTAAAATATATAAACAATAATATATGTAATAAGGTGACGCATCAAACATAAGCATCTGCGGTAGCTCATATGTACACTACATGATTAATAGATGAAATTTAGTTATTACATGAAGTTTTGCACGTCCTAAGTGAATTAATCCTTAATCCATTTACATTAATTTTTTACCAAGTTTCCCTTATAGCTTCCATTTCATTCCATTTATGTTCTGTTTGCCTCGATTTATGTCAAACCTAACCCTTGACCAGCATTTGCAAAGTCAATAGGGCTCTATGAGGTTTACCACTTCTTTTTGGCAATGCTGTACAGCATGGTAAAAAGCAGAATGGTCCTGCATCCTTCAGTAGACACAAATATGCATGATGACCTACGCATGTGCATGTATATGATGACATATGCAGGCATCACCACACACCTAGTGAGTGATGCTGGCACCATTTTCTTTATTTTGTTTTATTTTGCAAAGCAAGCTGGTTGATTCCACTTAAATGAGTAAATAAAAAAAAAACAATTGCATGGTATCCCTTCGCAAGTCAAGCAGTATTCTGAGAAAGGCTTGGTGAGGGTCCAGCTTTGTAGGTTTCACCAGCCAGTGGGTGGGGGACATCCTAAGACACTTCTAGTCCCTCTGATCAATTGAGCAATTGTTCCCATCACCCTGGCCTACCTACTTTTTCAGTAGTTCCTGTTCGCTTTATTGGAAAAAGGTCCAAAATGTAATGTGTCAGGGAAAATTCAAGCTGGCGAGAGTCTTCAGCCACACTGAGCTTGAACTCTGAGGCTGGGGTTGTGAATGGGGAGTGTACAGTGGTAATCTTCTGTCCTCTCACATCTCAGAGACGGACATATTGTAGGACAAAAGCAGGGTCCTTCAGCAACCAGGCAGGGGTTGCACAAGAATTGTCCTTTCAAGTGCATCAAAGTGTTTCATGTGACTCAACAGACTTGTCAGCAGGTTCTGACACTGTGGTGCCAACAGATTGCCCACAGTCTCCACTCTGCATCGTGGAGAATGGTGAGTGTCTGGACTTGGATTTGAATTCCAAAGAAAATTTTATCGAGTCCAGTTTTAACCAAAAGTTTGATCTGGAAATTCCAAGCTGTGACCAAGTATTGATCCTGTTAAGTAGGCTCAGAGCAAATGGTGCCCCCGGTCCCAATGGGTTACCTAATGCCCTGTTTCGGGCTAATAGTGGCATGTGGGCTGGCATTCTGCAACGTCTATTCAGGGAAGTGTTGAACCTGGGAAAGGTCCCAGAATCTTGGCAAGGTAGCATACTGCAACCCATTTATAAGAGTGGCCCGGTGGCAAATCCTGCTAACTATCGATTAATTTCGCTACCGATGTTGATGCAAAGGTGTTCGCATCTACTCTCTTGATGGAACTGGAAGATTGGGCTTCGCAGGAGGGCATTATTCCTTTTAACCAGACTGGATTCCAGAAAGGACAATCCACTATTACAAATCTGTTGGCTTTAACCCTACTTGCGGAGAAGGCTGCCTTAAATAAACAAAACTTATACATTGCTTTTATTGATCTCAAGGCAGCCTTCGACTCTGTGCCACGAAACCTGTTATGGAAGAAATTGGTAGAAAGGGGTATTTCAAGGAAATTGTTGAAGGCTATCGTTCTTCTATATACCGACACTTGGGTACAAGTTAAGTTGGGTGACGGTAATTCCTTATCAAAGAAGATAAGAACGTATAACGGACTCAAGCAGGGTTGTGTCCTTGCCCCCTGTCTATTTAATTTATTCTTATCAGATCTCTCCCAGCACCTGGATGTCGTTAATGGGCATGTTCCTAGGTTGGGGGGGGAGAAAATTAGTTACCTTCAGTATGCCGATGACACCATCCTTGTGAATCATACTCCAATCGGCCTACAAAGACTTATTACCGCCTTTGATGATTATATTCAACAGAATGGCCTTGAATAGAATGTTAAGAAAACCAAAGTGATGAAAATTGGTGTAGCTAAACAGAAGTTTAACTCTTGGAAGACTAGAGCAGGTACAATCGATATTGTTAAGACGTATAGATACCTAGGGGTGGTGTTTGACAACCGTGTGTCTTTTAAATTTCATTTTAAGGATCTAAGGGCCAAGGCTGTGACCTTGATCCACGCTTTTAAATGTCTAAAAAATCATTGAACTGCCAATCATATGACTTTATACTTAAAGTAATTAAAGCCAAACTACAACCAACCCTCATATATGGTTCTCCCATTATTAGAGGGAAAGATGCAAAGGTACTCGACCTATTGGTTGTCAAGGTCTTCAAAGCAACCTTTGGGATTGCCAAATCAGTGTGTCAAGCAGGTATAAGATTGGAGTTTGGTCTCCAGAGACAGAGCCTGGTATCAAAAGGAGCTTTTCTAAAATGTATGGTTGCATTGTCAACATCAGCACCAGCATCTTTAGGGAACATTTGTTGGCAAGAAATAGATAAGTCGTTTTATGCGGCTAAATGGAGATCTTATATTTTAACTTCTTTAAGAGAGATAGGCCTGCAAACGGCATTGCAAGATTTAAACATATCCAATTACAAGCTAATGTTAAAAAAGAGTATTAAAACCGAATCGCTTAAATTGGATAAGGCTGAATTAGCAGGAAAAAATTACGCATGGTATGTGATTAATTCATACCAAACCTTGCGTATACAGCCGTATCTGAATGCTTTTTTCTCAGCAAAATTTAAAAATACATTTCTGAGTTTACGAATGGGATTAAATCCAACAAAGGAGGGCACAAATTCGTGGATTAAGCAGTGGCCGGACCCTGATTGTAGACTTTGTGGACGGTCACAGGAAACTTTAGTCCATATAGTGTGTGTATGCCCAAAGTTGATTAATATTCGACGAACATTCTTAAGATCATGTTTCTTGAAGAGCGGGGTGAGATCTGCTCGTCAGGCTTTAATTATGTCATTATCTGGTGAATCGATTCCTCTATTGTGTCATTTGGTAAAATTTTTATTGGCAGCTGAAAAATGTTTTGATATAATAAGGTAGACCTCCAGTATTTCTATGGTTGTGTTACCTAATAGTATTATTTGGCTTATAACTCTTATTAATTGATAATCATGTTGCGAAGGTGACAATTAGATATGTCAAAATAGATGTGACACTATTACCATAAACTAATGCACTTTATCTGTTTTAATACGAAGATTGTTGCAATAATCGCATATTAGCACTTTATAGTAATGCACTTTATTATTGCTCTGATATGATGGTCGCCGTATTAATCGCTCATTATCGATGCTATGTGAATAGACCTGATTTTATTGATACGTTTTATATTTGTATATACAGGTCAGTTTTTTATTCTATGTGTTGGGAACATGTTTTGCTTCCAATGGATTTTTTTAATGATCGATTATGTTTTAAAGTATGTGATGTGAATTTGTAGTGATTGCAATGATTTTAAGTAATCAAGCAATAAAGATTATTATTATTATTATTATCACTCTGTATATTCCATTGGAGTCAGAGGAGACATCTCTGCCCATTCAAGTTGGCCTATTGCATGCAGCTAGGAGGAATTTCCCACCTCTTTCATACATCTTCCTGGGATGAGCATAAACTGGGTGTTGCTGGAGAGTTAATGGAAATTATCTTTCAGGAACTATAGGCAGGCACAAGGTAACTTTTTAAAAGTTAATTTTCCTTAATATGTATTAAACATCCAACTTCGCCATTGAATTGAAATTTAAATAAATATTAAGAATAGCTGTTTAATTATTTTTCAAGCTTGTCCTATTCCAGAGATTATGGGGCCGATTCTGATGCGGGTTGGAAAAGCTTCCCGACCGAATCGGTTGGGAAATGGTGTCCGACCCACTCGGATCGGGAAAGTCCGACCGGCGGAGTAGGATGCATCCGGATGCTTCCAGATACGATTTGGTTGAACTCCCATTGACTTCAATGGGAACATTTGTTCCTAACCGCATCAGAATTGGGCCCTCGGTCGGGAAGACACGTTCCCGATCCGATTTGGAAGGAGCAAATGCCGTTAGGAGGCCTTCCTAACCGCATCAGAATCAGGCCCTCGGTCGGGAAGCTTTTCCAACCCGCATCAGAATCGGGCCCATAGTATTATTATTTTAATCTACAGATCAAACAAGCAGGCCAGCTGGTACACAGAAGACCTCAGAGACACCAATTGACACTGTAAAGACTTAGAAAGGAAATGGAGAGCCAACCACAATACCACTGAAAAAACCTGCATACAAGGCTGCACTCAGACGACATCAGCAACAAATAAGAGACACCAAGAAAAAGAACACTAGTGGACAGCATCAAGGGAAGCTCCAACAGCTGCAATGAGATCTTTATTAAGGATTTCACCTCACCCTAAACCACTGTCAACAACATCACTGCCTCCCAACAACTCTGCAACAACCTATCCAGCTTCTTCCACAGCACAATTGCAAACATCTACAGCAACTTCACACACTAACCCAACCCCAGAGAACTCATCACTAACCTACCCACCACCAACCAAGATGGCCACCTAACCGAAGGGCAGCTCTCACCAGAAACGACACAGCGGTAATCATGCAGACCATCTACTCAGGGGCCCCAACGAACCCATTCCCCCATCACTTCTACAACCTGGGAACATCACCATTCAGCACTACCCTGATCCACATCATCAACACATCCAACACGTCTGCCACTTTTCCTGCTGAATGGAAACTTGCAGAAATCAACACCCTCCCTAAGAAGACCACAGTCGATCCCAATCAATTGAGCAACTTCTGACCCATGTCCCTGCTCCCCTAGCCAGCCAAAGTGTTTGGAAAGGCCATCAACAAGCAACTCAGAACCAACCTCGAACTTCACCATCTTCTAGACAACACTCAATCAGGATTGAGAAAAAAACCATAGCACTAAAACAGTACTCATCAAGGCCACCGACAACATTCAAATCATCCTGGACTCAGGAGAAACAGCAGCCCTCATCCTGCTTAACCTCTTCATGGCCTTCAACACTTTCTCCCATAACACCCTTATCAGAAGACGCCACAAGATTTACACATAAGGATCCGCTCTCAAATGGATCTGTTCCTTCCTTACGGAAGAAGCCCAAAGGGTCAGGTTGCCACCCTTCACATCAGAGACCAAGAAACTGATATGCGGAGTCCTACAGGGATCCCCCCTCAGCCCCACCCTTTTCAACATATACATGACACCGCTCGCCAACATCATCCGATCACAAGACATCACCATCATCTTCTACGCTGATGACACCAAATTCACCTTCTCCCTGACGGGCAAGACAGCCACCACCAGAACTAACTTCACCAACTGCATGACCATGGTAGCAGGCTGGATGCGAACCAACTGCCTGAAGCTCAACTCCGACAAGACGGAAGTACCTGTCTTCGGCAACAAGACCTCCCCAAGGTCTCCACCTGGAGGCCATCGGAGGTAGGACCAACACCCACACTCACAGACCACGCAAGAAATCTAGGGATCATCCTAGACAACAAGCTCAACATGATGGCTCAAGTCAACGCAGGGTGCACCTGCGGCTTCCACATCCTACGCATGCTGCAAATCTTTAAACGGTTGCCTCAGAACACCAGACGGACCGTCACACAAGCACTCATCCCCAGCAGGCTAGACTATGGCAACACTCTCTATGCTCTAATCGCCAAACAACTCCTACACAGACTCCAGGCCATCTAGAACAGTGCCACAAGGCTCATACCAGGCCTCCCACGTCACACCCACATCACACCGCACCTCATGAAGCTTTACTGGCTCCTCATTCACAAGCACAGCCAATTCTGACTTCTCACACACACATACACAGCCCTACACAACACAGGACCAGAATACCTGAACAGCCATATACACTTTCACCAACCCACCAGACACCTACGCTCTGCCTCACTTTCACTTGCACACATTTCCTGCATCCGCAAAAGCAAAACTGGAGGTTGCTCTTTCTCGTACATCACACCCAGGACATGGAACTCCCTCCCTCAACACATTAGAGCCTCCTCTTCACTTCTTGAGTTCCACAAGAAGCTGAAAAACTGGCGTTCCGAAGAAGCACCTTGGGGACCACCTTCCTACACACCTGCCCAAGCTCTGTGATACCCTCCTGGGTGATTAGCGAGCTATATAAAATTAACATAACACAACATAACATAATATAAAATTGCATACCATAATATAAAATTACATAATATAACAACATATCATAACATAACATAACAGAAGGAGGGTGGGAGCACACTGCCTCACATTCCAGCACTCAATTTGCCCTAATGCATCATAGCAAATGCAGTGCATGATAACAATTACTTCAGTAGTAGTCTTTACTTTTTCACCCTTGTTGGTGCAGCCTGTGATGTCTAACTCTAGAGATGTGTTTGTGGATTCATTCCATTACCAGCAGAGAGTAACAAGTCATTTTGGGGGTGCTGGAAATGCTGCCCAAAGTCTTCTCAGGTCTATGTACCACTCACTGGTTGCAGGTGTATCAACACAAGCTTGTCAGCTCAGTAACTCAAGGGAGCATTTTCAAACAGAAGGAGGGTGAGAGCACACTGCCTCACAGCCCAGCACTCAATTTGCCCCAATGCATCATGGTAAATGCAGTGCATGATAACACTTACTATGGTAGTAGTCGTTAATTTTTCACATTATTGGTGCAGTCTGTGCTGTGTAACTCTAGACACTTGTTTCTCGTTGCCAAATTCTAAATCAGGCCTTAAGTGTGCTAAGTAGGGTTAATTAGAACTTTTAAACCTGCAACAGTGCAACTATTGGTCCTTTTATTCTACAGGAGGTATCAAACCCCTACTGGACAGTCAATTATCAGTCAACAAGGTGCTGTATTTACTGAGAGACCATAAATAGCACCAGAATTATGCCTTTCGGATGATTTGGAACACTTTTTGAAGCTGTAAACATACAGAAGCACAACAAGGCAATATTCAGGACCTATAGAAATGTGCAGCACAGGGGGCATGGCTTCAGTGCCACCTAAGATGGCCGCCTGAGAAGGGCGCTCCGCCATATGAACCACTTACTGACGCTCTTCTTGCATCTGCTGTGCATTTTTTGAGGAGGCTTTGAGTTCTGAGCACAGACGAAACACTGGGGCATGCCTGGAAGTTGACTGAGTCTGCACTAGAGCTGTTTCTGGCTTCTGCTTTGCCTTTGCAGCCGCCGTTCCGATTGCGGCTGCCATTTTGAATTCTCTTCAGCCACATCTCAACGCATGAGCATTGCGCAATGGCAAAAGGCAAGTCCCATCATATTATCCTGTGAAACCTTTTCTTCAGTTTGTAAATTCTTCTAGAACTTTCCTCATTTAATTTATCAAGAGAGGGATATATTTCTAAAGGATATGTGTTCATTTTTGACAGCCTTGCCAACATAGGCTTGTGGAAACCTGAGTGGCTTTGGGGTTTGAATGTCTTTGGAGTCTATAAATACTCAACTCCGATGTTGGCAAATAGAGTATCTGTTCTCTAGCAATTATTTTTTGGGCGCTGCTGCCGTTTTTACTCTAGTTGTAATTTTGAGCTCTCTTCAGTCGCTCTTCAACTTCAGAACATTACGGTATGCTATTATTCGACTTTCCCATTAAGTTTTAGTGGAATTCCTTTTCTTCTATATGCTACAATCTCCTGGGGCTCTAGTTTTTCATTTTCTTCGAGAACTCAAGAGTACTATGACTCTAAAGGATCAGAATTAACTCTTGGTTGTATTGCCAGCCTGTTCTTGTTTATGCTGAGTGTTCCTGGCACCTGAAAGTCATTGAAATGTAAAATAGTGCACTTCAATCGATAGTGTATAGAGTGCCTCTTCTCTTGGCTATATTATAGGCCATTTTGTACTGCAATCCTTTGCTATTGTGTTAGCCTGACTATTTTTTATTGATTTGCATTGGTAGATTAATAAAATTGCACTTTGTGTTTACACCTATCTGTGCTACTCCTCGTGCTTCATCCACATCGGCATCCTCAAGTAAAGTTTCATCACCCTCTTCAACCAACAAGCATTTAAAACACGATCCTCCTTCACCAGAAAAGTCTCCATCGCCCATTTCTCTAGAGATGCTGTTAGAAGAAATTTGAGCGCAGCACCCTTTTGTTGAGGAGACAAACAAGCGCATCCAACATCTTGACGATAGATGTACTTTTATGGAAAATCGTGTATCTCTGGTGGAGCAACAGATTGTTGACTTATCTGATGAAACAAATAAAATTACACTTTTAAAAAAAGAGGTGCTCCAGTTAAAGAAGCACACTGAAGATTTGGAGGACAGGAATAGGTGGAATAACCTTCGCATTTACGGCTTCCTTGAGGGAATAAAAGGCAGTGACCTAGTTTCCTTTTTTACCTAATTTCTTCTGAAAGTGTTGGACTTACCTTCTTCCACCTCGCTTAACATAAAAAGAGCTCATAGGCTGGGTCCTCGCCTCTCTTCCTCTGCTTCTTCTGCTAAGCCAAGAGGAGTTATAATCATATTCCTGGAATTCACTGACTTATTGAAGGTTCTTACTGCAGCCAAGTCTAAACAGCAGATTACATGGTTGGGGAGTATGATTTTCATGTCACAAGATGTTCCCAACGCCACTGTCATCAGACAGAGAGAAGTCCTCAATCTTCGACCGGAACTGCGAACTTTGGGTGCTCTATATGGTCTTTTCCATCCCTGCACTTTTAAAGTTACTCATCAGAATAATACCACCTCATTTGATGATCCAGCTGAACATTAAAAAGTTTATAAACACTCATACATCTGATAACATGGATAATACTGGTCCTTCTACACGCTATTTTTTATGACATAGATCTCATATCTTCTATTTCATTTTTGAATTGCTATTATATAATCGATATGTATCCTAATCTGTTCTTCTAGGTGTTTTGACTTCTTTATCTCTTTTTATCCTCAGAGATTCGCCATATATGTTTGCAGTATATTGTTTCCCTCCTGACTATATACGATCCTCCTGTGGCATGTAGTTTCCCTTTTTGGATAAATCATCTTCACCTGTGTTGTCACCCCCCCCATTTTCCCCTTTGTTACTCATTCAGGTATATGTTTTCAGTCATCATTTTTTGACATGTACTGTCTCATCTTTTGTTCACCACTTCCCCCCTCTATTTTCCTCCTCCCTCTTTTCCCTTTTCCCTTCTTTACTATTTTTTTGTCTCTTAATGGTTTTCTCTCCCTCTATATGGTTTCTGAGTTTATTGTAATTTCTCTCTATGTTACATTGTCCTCATAAATTTTAGCCCTTGCCTTTTTGGCAAATTTCCGAGGATTCTCATGGAATATTAAAAATTGTATTAATTTGATCAAAAGATAGAGGCGTATTATCCTATTTAGGCAAATCTAATCCTGATTTAGTTCTTCTCCAGGAGACTCACCTTACTGAATCCGAAGCTCTAAAACTTAAACAGAGTTGGGTGGGTTCTGTATTTGTCTCCCCGTCACCTAACAAGAAGAATGGAGTTATCGTTTTATGTAAGAAATCTCTCAATATTACTGTGCTTTCACAAGAAAAAGATGATATGGTTAGATGGGTAATTGTTAATATTCTCATAGATAATATTCCCCCAACTATTATGAACGTTTATGCTCCCAAATAACTGGATCATATTTTTAGGCCTTCAATAGCAACAATGTGTACACAATATCATGATTCATACTTCATTCTGGGAGGTAGTTGTAACCAAGTTATGGTCCATTCCTAGATAGACAATCTACGGTCCACTTCACGGGTCATAAAATGCACAAACAATTTCATTCCACTATTTCAAAAGGTGCCTTGGTTGACTCTTGGAGATTATCTAATCCTGCATCCAGAGAATACACATTTTATTCAACATCACACAGCTCACTCTCAAGGTTAGAGCACATATTTATCTCTAAATCCCTATCACAGCTTATCATACAGTTCCACATAGGTCCCATTGTACTCTCTGATCATGCTATGGTCATTATGGACTTGGATTTGCTTCCTTCCTGTTCTAGCTCGCATAGATGGAGATTTAATAACACTCTATTATGAGATGCATAATTTTCTACTTCCTTTATATTCTTTGTGTCTGAATTTTTCTTATTTAATGATAGCTCTACTATTGCTGCTTCCTTATTATGGGATACATTTAAAGCAGCTGCGCGTAATTTTATTTTAGATTATGTATCTAAGAAGAAGAAGTGTCACATCAAAGAACATACTTCATTACTTCCCTCTATCAAATCCTTAGAGTAGCAATATTTTTCTTCCAAATCGACTGCTGATCTTCAGCAATTACTTAAGACTAAATTGTATTTTAACACTGTCGTAACACTATTTCTACTAATGAAGTTAATTCAATTTTACTTAGAAATAATGTGCGTTATTATGCGAGGAAAAACAAAGTAGGTAAATTACTAGCTAACTATTTCAAAGTAAGAAAAGAAAGACATACGATTAATTCATTATTATCTCCACAAGGGCACCCGCTTACTAATCATCAAGACATCCTGGAAGAATTTGTTACATTCTACGAATCTTTATACACACCTGACACTCCAGCTCATCCTTTCGACACTGAGGAATATTTATTTCATATCCCCATACTATTCCCTCTAATTTTGAATCTTTAGAAATAAATCTTACATCTAACGAAATCTCTCTACTTAATAAAAGTGTTAAAATTAAGGAAAACACAAGGACCTGATGGGTTTACAGTCGAATTTTATCTTCACTTTTCTAATATTCTCCTGCCTTATTTATATCGCTTGTTCATTCATTTTAATCGAATCGAACTCAACTTCTGGGACGTTTCAGGAAGCTATAATATTTCTTATTCACAAAGACAGAAAAGACCCCATCAATTGTAAAAATTATAGGCCCATTTCACTTGTAAAAGTGGATTATAAGATTTATGCCAAACTCTTGGCACTTCTTTTGCATTCTTTTCTCCCACATCTTATCAGGAAAGAACATTCAGGGTTTCATTAAGGGTAGATTAGCATCCAATAACACGCAATTATTTCTTAATATTCTCAGTAAATCTCCTTTTCTAAAATCTCACCCTGTGGCCATAACAATTGATGCAGAAAAGGCATATCCTAAATTTAGAGCGCTCAACTCACTTTTATATCAGTCTCCTCATGCGTCAGTATTGGTTAACGGTAAAGGTTGTTCGCTTTCCCCTTTACTTTTTGTACTAGCATTAGAGCACTTTCTCTCCCATATTTGTCTTATTTAATCTATTTCTGTTTAATGGTAATCGACAACTAAAACTTGCAGCTTATGCAGATGATATTCTCTTGTTTATTTCCTCCCCAGAAACCTCTTTATCAGCTCTGCTACAAGAAATAGGCCTTATTTCAAATGTTTCGGGTTATAGGATTCATAAAGACAAGACGGATATTCTCCCACTTAACAGACAACCCTTTAACATTACGAGATTTCAATGGTCTACTTAATCCGAAATCAAATACTTAGGTATTTACTTTACAAATTCGATTGCAGACTCCATTAAAATTAATGTCAAGGAACTCTTTACTAAAATTGAAAATGTTCTTTCTTCTTGGAATCCCTTATTTTTTCCTTGGTGGTGGCGCTTAGATTCTATAAAAATGATGTTAGCTCCTCTCTTGCTTTATCTCCCATTCATGCTTCCAGTTCATATCCCAAAATATATATTTTTTTAAATCAATTCCATGCTTACTAAATTCCTATGGAATAATGAGAAATCAAGATTTTTTTTAGCTCTCTTACAAAACTCAAAATTAACAGGAGGAGTAAACTTTCCAGATTTCTATGGTTATCATAAAGCTTTTGGTTTACGTCAAGCTGCCTTTTGGACGTTGGACTTAGACTCATCTTTTTCTCCATTATGGCTGTATATGGAATAAGATTTTCTTCATCCCTTCTCTTTCTCAGAAACATTATCATTCACCCCTAAAACTTAGGGGCTCATTACGATGGCGGAAAAATAGCCACCGCTGGGCCGGCGGTGGCGATCGTTCCGCCATCGTCATGAGATTTACCCCGCCACATTATGATGGCGGTGGGTACAGCGTTGGAGGGAAAGTTCGGCTGCCGCTTTTCCACCGGTAGCAATCGTCACGATTGCCTGGCGGAGCGGTCAGCATGCTCACAATGGCGGCGGAGCCTAGCAGGCTCCGCCGGCACAATTATGATGCCGGTGGTAGCCAGCCTTTCTGTGGCGGTCGAACCGCCATTAAAAGGCTGGCGGAGAATGTCTTCCGGGGCCCGTTGCGGGCCCCCCTTGTGTTGGGGGAGATGTGGGTGCACTGGGGGGTACCCATGGTAGCCCCCTACATTTCACTGCACCAAGTGGCAGGCACAGTGTAGTGCCTGCCACGTAGTGCAGTGAAATGCACAATATGCTCCTTTCAACATCGCGGCGGTGCTGCTGTCAGCAGCCACCGCCGCAATGTTAAAGGTGCGGAATCCGACCGCAGCGGTGGCGGTGGCGGTCCCATCATAATTGGATAGGCGGGACCGCCGCATGCATGGCGGTCGGACCCAATCACCGCTACGGTGGCGGCATCGTAATGAGCCCCTTAATTCCATAATTCTCCCATTTTTCACCATACCTTTCTTTGGTTAAATCTACATTGCTTCCGATTATTATTATTATTTAACCCCTTCCCTACTCCTTAGTATGCAAATATGGCAAAACAAGTTCATTAAAATTATTAATAGACCGTGCTTTTGGTGTACCAGGAAGGAAAAGTGTCTCATGTGGATTAATCAATTATTTCATAATGATGCTCCCATTTGTTTTCCCCAATTCAGACATGTCTATCATTGTCCCCAATCTTTTTATAGTTGTTTCCTGTTGCTTATGAATGCGGTTATATATATCTACTTCTCTTTACAGCACTCTCCTTTTCCTGTTCCCCTTCCATCTGATCTAACCAATTTCATTAAAACATGCCCTAGGGCTTCTCTATTTATAAACTTATCTCCTTTCCTGATCCTTCTCGAACCAAATCCAAGGCTGAACATCTATGGGAAAAAGACTTAGGTATGGATTGGAATATCTCCTTCTGGAATAAGGTCTGGTCACGTGTTTATAAAACTTCTAGATCAGCTAGTGTTACTCAAGCCTTATTTTTCCTTTATCATAAGTTATATTTTACCCCTGTGCAATGCTCCAAATTTTCACCGGACGCCGTCCTCTAAATGCTGGTCTTGTGATTTTCCTATGAACGTCCTTATGCACATGCTGTTTCGTTGTCCTACTACGCTTTCCTTCTGGCATAGGGTTTGGTCCCAGATTAAAAAGATTTTTAACTTACAACACTCTTTCAACATTCTTCATTTATTTTTGGGTACATTAATCAATCACTTTATCCCAGTATTCCCCAAAGGTTAATTACTAGCTATTTTATTAGTAATTGCATTTCAGCAAATTACTTTTAAATGAAAATCATAAGATGACTTATCATATAAGGTTTAGTGGGATTGTGTTTGTTCACACCATAAATTAGATGCTATATATGCTAGTCGTTACTTATCTTCTTCTAATGTTCAACTGTTATGGTTACCGTTAATTATGGGCCTCATTACGATGCCGGTCAGACCAACCATCTGACCGCCGTCCTCGCGAGCCCTTTCCCACCGCCGAGTCCAGGAATCTGACCCCAGCCATATTACGATGCAACCGCGGTGGTCGCATCTACGGCGGAGCGCATATCCCCAAATATGTTGCTGCATTTGCGCACAAAACTTGCAGGAAACATGTTAATTGTACACACATGCATGACATATGTGGGGCTACGCCATGTGCACCATGTACTCCATTGCTGGAGCGTGGCGGAATGTGCACAGTCCAGTCAATGGGGATACATACTGCTTAAGGACTTACATGCATTCCGGCACCCACAGGATCGTAATAATCGGGGTTCAGCTGCCCAGGTGTAGGGGGGACCTGGAGGGTGGGATCCATGGCGGAGACTACTGGAGCAGGGCAGATTTGGGTGAGTATGCACCCCAAATCCTTCGTTTCCGATGACTTGAGGCAGGCGGTCGGACTGCCATGTTCGGGTCATCGGAAAGCCTCATCGTAATCCGGACGGCGGTGGAAAATCCCTTTACTGCCCTTTGGATGCTGCATTTCTCCGACCGCCATCTCGGTGGTCGGAAAAAAGCTGTCGGAGTCGGCAGTCTTTCACCAGTCGATGGGAGTGCAGGATACATGTATCATAATCCGGTGGTCAGAGCAAACACTTCTGAATCACACTGGCATTAATGTTTCAAATACTATGGGGCCGATTCCGATCTCGGTCGGAGGCGCACCCAATACCATTCGGTCGGGAAAAAAGCCATGCGAAAGCCTGTTTCCCGACCGATCCGTACAGCAGACCGAACGAGTAAGTATGATGCGCACAACAGCACAGAATCCGGCCGAGCCGTACTCACCCAATTCAGGTCCTGTACTCCGACCGAGGCGAATCCGGAAACGCCGAATCGAGTCGCACGGAAGGGAAAATGCAGCTCCGTCCGGCCGACCAAGTACGATGCGCTTCCCGTACGCGCCGAACCCGTCGCTACGCACGGCACGTCAAAGCATCCGGGAGTGGCGCACATAAGCTCCGATTCGCGCCACAACACGATCCACGGCTACGAGGCGAACACGCCAGCGGCGAGGACGGCGCGAAGCGACGAGGACGACGCGAAGCAACGAGAAGGACGAACGACACGAACCAACCATGAATCCCTTCGTCCCGATCATACCCATATTCTACATTTACTACCGGAACAGGCACGGACGCGTACGGTGCAGAAGGTAAGTCAGACACCAACCACAAAACACATACAACACGTACACAACACATCACACACACACAGAGGGATGCAGAATTTACTTACACCAGCAACAGCAGCACCATAGGGGCGGGATGCCCATCACCAATGCCACATATGCACACAGGGGCCTGAATGCGCACCACCACCCCTACCCAGGGGGCCGGATGCCAACCACCACTACCACCCTTAGCCAGGGGGTGCCAGATGCCCACCACCACTACCACCCTTACCCAGGGGCTGGATGCCTACCACCACTACCACCCTTAGCCAGGGGGTGCCAGATGCCTACCACTACTACCACCCTAAGCCAGGGGGCTGGATGCCTACCATTACTACCACCCTTAGCCAGGGGGTGCCAGATGCCTACCACCACTACCACCCTTACCCAGGGGGCTGGATGCCTACCACTACTACCACCCTCACCCAGGGGGGCTGGATGCCTACCACTACTACCAGCCTTAGCCAGGGGGTGCCAGATGCCTACCACTACTACCACCCTAAGCCAGGGGGCTGGATGCCAACCACCACTACCACCCTTAGCCAGGGTGGTGCCAGATGCCCACCACCACTACCACCCTTAGCCATGGGGGTGCCAGATGCCTACCACTACTACCACCCTTAGCCAGGTGGGGCTGGATGCCTACCACTACTACCACCCTCACCCAGGGGGGGCTGGATGCTTACCACTACTACCACCCTTAGCCAGGGGGGTGCCAGATGCCTACCACCACTACCACCCTTACCCAGGGGGGCTGGATGCCTACCACTACTACCACCCTCACCCAGGGGGGGCTGGCTGCCTACCACTACTACCACCCTTAGCCAGGGGGGTGCCAGATGCCTACCACTACTACCACCCTAAGCCAGGGGGCTGGATGCCAACCACCACTACCACCCTTAGCCAGGGGTGGTGCCAGATGCCCACCACCACTACCACCCTTAGCCATGGGGGTGCCATATGCCTACCACTACTACCACCCTTAGCCAGGGGGCTGGATGCCTACCACTACTACCACCCTCACCCAGGGGGCTGGATGCCTACCACTACTACCACCCTTAGCCAGGGGGTGCCAGATGCCTACCACCACTACCACCCTCACCCAGGGGGGCTGGATGCCTACCACTACTACCACTCTTAGCCAGGGGGTGCCAGATGCCTACCACCACTACCACCCTTACCCAGGGGGTGCCAGATGCCTACCACCACTACCACCCTTACCCAGGGGGCTGGATGCCTATCACTACTACCACCCTCACCCAGGGGGCTGGATGCCTACCACTACTACCACCCTTAGCCAGGGGGTGCCAGATGCCTACCACTACTACCACCCTAAGCCAGGGGGCTGGATGCCAACCACCACTACCACCCTTAGCCAGGGTGGTGCCAGATGCCCACCACCACTACCACCCTTAGCCATGGGGGTGCCAGATGCCTACCACTACTACCACCCTTAGCCAGGGGGCTGGGTGCCTACCACTACTACCACCCTCACCCAGGGGGGGCTGGATGCTTACCACTACTATCACCCTTAGCCAGGGGGGTGCCAGATGCCTACCACCACTACCACCCTCACCCAGGGGGGGCTGTATGCCTACCACTACTACCACCCTTAGCCAGGGGTGCCAGATGCCTACCACCACTACCACCCTTACCCAGGGGGCTGGATGCCTACCACTACTACCACCCTCACCCAGGGGGCTGGATGCCTACCACCACTACCACCCTTACCCAGGGGGGTGCCAGATGCCTACCACTACTACCACCCTAAGCCAGGGGGGGGCTGGATGCCTACCACTACTACCACCCTCACCCAGGGGGCTGGATGCCTACCACCACTACCACCCTTAGCCAGGGGGTGCCAGATGCCTACCACTACTACCACCCTAAGCCAGGGGGCTGGATGCCAACCACCACTACCACCCTTAGCCAGGGTGGTGCCAGATGCCCACCACCACTACCACCCTTAGCCATGGGGGTGCCAGATGCCTACCACCACTACCACCCTTAGCCAGGGGGCTGGATGCCTACCACTACTACCACCCTCACCCAGGGGGGCTGGATGCCTACCACCACTACCACCCCACTCATAGGATGGACAATGCATGACACAACCAGCACACCACAACCTAGGGAATGCAAGAAAAAGACATCCCCCAACACCATGACAAGCGTGTGTAGACTGTGTCAAATGCCTACAACACTGAACATGACTTTGAACATACAATGTGACCCCCTAGCACATGTGCCACACATATATGTGTGTGGCCCCCACAATGCAAGCAGGCCATGACCATTGTGGCAATGGGGTCTAACGCCCCATCACCACAGTGACCAAAATGTAAGTGTGGGGTCCATAGCTGAAGCACATTTTGAACATTGTGGCAATGGGGTCCAAACCCCCATCTTCACAGTGACCAAAAGGTAAGTGTGGGGTCCATAGCTGAAGCACATTCTGAACATTGTGGCAATGGGGTCTCACGCCCCATCACCACAGTGACCAAAATGTAAGTGTGGGGTCCATAGCTGAAGCACATTTTGAACATTGTGGCAATGGGGTCTAACGCCCCATCACCACAGTGACCAAAATGTAAGTGTGGGGTCCATAGCTGAAGCACATTTTGAACATTGTGGCAATGGGGTCCAAACCCCCATCACCACAGTGACCAAAATGTAAGTGTGGGGTCCATAGCTGAAGCACATTTTGAACATTGTGGCAATGGGGTCCAAACCCCCATCATCACAGTGACCAAAAGGTAAGTGTGGGGTCCATAGCTGAAGCACCTTTTGAACATTGTGGCAATGGGGTCCAAACCCCCATCATCACAGTGACCAAAAGGTAAGTGTGGGGTCCATAGCTGAAGCACATTTTGAACATTGTGGCAATGGGGTCCAAACCCCCATCACCACAGTGACCAAAATGTAAGTGTGGGGTCCATAGCTGAAGCACATTTTGAACATTGTGGCAATGGGGTCCAAACCCCCATCATCACAGTGACCAAAAGGTAAGTGTGGGGTCCATAGCTGAATCACCTTTTGAACATTGTGGCAATGGGGTCCAAACCCCCATCATCACAGTGACCAAAAGGTAAGTGTGGGGTCCATAGCTGAAGCACCTTTTGAACATTGTGGCAATGGGGTCTAAACCCCCATCATCACAGTGACCAAAAGGTAAGTGTGGGGTCCATAGCTGAGGCACATTCTGAACATTGTGGCAATGGGGTCTAACGCCCCATCACCATAGTGACCAAAAGGTAAGTGTTGACAAAGAAAGAGCTGCAACTGTCAAACTGCATGGATGATTCCTGGTCACAGAACAAAAAACACATCAGTGGCAAAGTAGTGTATGTGTCCCATTGCAACATAAATTGGGGGAGCCAAATACTGCAGTGCAAATAAGACATACCTTTGGCCATGTGCAGACAAACAACACCCATGGGGGCTAACACTGTCAACATACATCAATGACACAATGACAGAAGTGACCATCAGAATGCAGACCCACATATTTGCACCAATGGGCACACAAATGCAGATACCCTGTGGAGACTGTAGATGTGAGGTGAACAGATACCATACCATGGCAGCAATGGGACACACAAACCATGATCATTGTGCTGACCGATGACCTAGGAGTCCCAGGGACAGCAGGGGAAAGCCACCAAACTACATACAGCCAATGGCACACCCAAGATATGCCAATGCAGTGGTGCAGATGCACTAACACAAACAGGCAGACCCACACTGCACATCATACACAACAGGTGAGGGGGGTGCCAGTGTCTCCAGGCAACCACACAACACATGAGGAGACATGAATACCAATCATACAGATGTGCATACAGTGCCACACAAAGGTAACTCATGGATCCAAATCCCCTATGTGGGCAAGCAGGCATTGTCAGATGAGAGGGAGCACAAATCACACATGTCACACAGGCACGTAGGAACAGCAACTGACACAGCAAGACACAGACACACCACAGCACTACCCCCAGGGCCCCCACAATGTGGTGACCCTGGGCTGCATTACAATCCCACTGTGATGACAAAGCTAAATGTCGTTCACACTGTGAACCACAGTCATGTGTCCTGAGCAACAATCTACCATCACACCTACACAAGCACAAATCAATCAGCATGGCCAGTAAGCCAAGGCCAACATGGAGGCAGGGGCCTAGCCGGGCAACAACTCTCATCTGCACACACTCAACACCACACCCCTCGACCTCCAACAATGTGCAGCAGTGAAGCACACATGCACTGGTGACATTGCACATGCACCCATGACTATTCCAGGGTGGTGGGTGGGAACCAAGGTGCAGAAACACATCACACATGGCCACTCAACAAGACTCCTGAATGTCTGACACACTGCACACTACGCTGTACATGGACATGACGGCAATACCGCACCAACCAATGGGATCCCAGCCACAGTCACACACCAATGAAGAAGCCAAGGTCACCCACAAAGAACACACATAGACAACAACCAACATTGCAGCCCGGACCCTGAGGAGTGCCAGCAGTCACACACACAACGTGTCACAATCACTGAAAGATAACACAAACTGGAAATCACATGACAGGGGCAAACAACAAGTGCCAAGGGAAACCTGACTGTGACCCATCTGCGTCTGCACACAAACTCAGCCCTGACAGCAAACACACCTATGGGTGACACCCTGATGACCAGTAATGTGCCATGCACCCACATCACAGAGAACCCAGGGAGAAGACTTTGGGGGAACATAGGTCAACTCAGCAAGCATCACAAACAGGTACAACACTAGGGATCACAGCATGCACAGCTAAACGGAAGTGAACACACAGACATGCACATACAACACTCACCTTGGGCGCAGGCAATGTCATAGGAGTACACACTGCCATGAGGGGACTCCACTCCTGTGTGAGGAAAGCTGTGCCATATGTTGCCTCAGTAGGGCCCCATCATGTCAGCTGAGCACTTGGTCACACAATCAACAATTAGCACCAAATGAGGGCTCCCGTCACATCAGCCTGGTCATGGAAGTGCCAACGGAATCATCAGCACAGATCCAACACACTTGTATAGCAATGTTGCACTGACTACACGGATGAGTCCTTCCCCATTGATGCCCAAACCTGCATGTCCAGTGGAGATGGCCACACGGTCAGGGAAGTAGGCGAATTGAACAATGGCAGGCACAACAGATGTGCAGGGGTGGAAGCCACAGATGTGAAATAGCTAATCTAAGTAGGAAATCCCATTGCCAAATACTGAACACATGACACCCTCAGATGCTGCTATGGATGACATGGATACACCACAGGATAGGACACATTCCCCCTGGACCACATGGGTTCCTGCACAGTAACACTTCATTATCATGAGACCAAATATCACCATCACTGCAGCAAGGGCATGGTTAGCATCATCAACAACATGTACATCAGAAGCATAAGCACTAGAGAACAGAAAGTTGCTTTATTCAGCATATGTGTGGAATGAAAACAAAGTCCAGAAAAAACACAAAGGCCAATGGCCAGTCCATTGTCAAAGTCCAAACTGGGTGACAGTGGCAGATGTCACCCTACGCATGCCTGCACAAAACCAGGGACAATCCACTAGGAGGGGCAACCGGGGGGCAGGCCAGGCACCGCAGGGACAGGATCAGGGCTCACCAGGAGGAAGCAGGGAAGGGGTGGTGGGTGCTGGAGAGCCACTGACAACTGCAGTGGAGGTGTCTGACATGGTGTGTGCCGGCACAACTGGGGGCATGACTCAGATGTTGTGGGTGCCGGCACGACTGCAGTGGACCCTGCAGATGGAGTGGACAGGTCCGCCACTGCAGTGCCCAAGTCAGACAGGGTGGTAGTGGACTCCACTGCAGTGCCTACCACCAGGGGCGGAGAATGGGGAACAGGCAAGGTGGGCTGGACAGAGGGGAGGACACCCTCACCACATCAGTGGCACAGACAAGCGCAGCGGGGGTGTGGTGCCGGGAGAGCAAGTGGCAGGGGAGAAGGCCGGATCCTCTTGGGGATGGTATATCTGTGGGTGGGGGAACCTGGGGCAGGGTGTGGTGGGGGCACCTGTGGAGTGGGGGCCTGAGGGATGGAGGAAGGAGACCTGGTGCCTGAGCTGCAGGGGCGGCGGCGGGGTCTTGCTCTTACGACTCCGGGGGACTTGCGGGTGGGGGCCTCAGTCTGTCTGCGCCTGGGGGAGGGTGTCCGGGGGCGAGGGCACTCTGCTCCGTGTGGGTGGGCTTCCTCTTCCCCCTGAATGCTGTATCAGCTGGATCGGAGGGAAGAGGCAGAGGTCACTGAGGAAGAGCCGCTGGGTCTTTGGGTTTGCAGGTGAGGCAAGGGAGGGTGTTTTGGAGGGAGAGGCAACTGAGGACTGCGCAGTGCTCGTGGATGCGTGTGTGTGTTCCAGGGCCCCATCCCCTGTGAGTCTGGTTTCAGTCCCCTGACTGTGCGTGCGTGTGCATTTTGTTTGTGGCGTGTGTGTCTGTGTGCTGGATGTGTGTGTGCTGGTGTGTGCCTGTGCCGGTGTGTGTGTGCTTGGGACGGGTAAGGTGCTGGGGAGTGTGGATGGAGCAGAGGCAGGAGGAGTGAGGGACTGTCTGAGGAGGGACACTGCTGCCGTCAGGGAGGAGTCCATGGACCTATTGCCCCTCTGTAGGTCAGACATGCCCGATGAGATGCCCTCCATGAACGACACCAGCTGAGTCAACAGAGCGGTGTGCGCATGGAGGACACTCAGCATGGCTGTCTGCCCTACATGGAGCTGGCGAAGGAGGTACACAGACTCCTCACTCAGGGCAGCAGGGGACACAGGGGCAGGGGTGCGGTGCCTGGCCCAAAGGAGACACGCTCCCGAACATGGGAGCCTCCACGGACCTGGGGAATGGGAGCCGATGGGAGGGCGGTGGTGGTGCTGGTGGTGGTGGGGACAGCAACACTAGCTGGGGTGTGGTGGCTGCTGACACCCGCCTCCATAAGGGAGTCATCCTCCGAGTTGCTCTGGTCCTCAGCTGAGGTGGATGGTGCTGAGGACTCCTCGGTGTGGCTCCCCTCGCCCTCCGTGCCACTGGGTCCCTCCGACCACTCCTCGGCTGCTGACCCAGTCTGGCTCTCCGGCTCCTCCTGGTCCGTGGAGCTGTCCCCTTCCGTGGCCGTGGATGTATCTGCAAACAATGGGGAAACAGACAGACATCAGTCACCTGCACCAAACGCACACACCACTGTGAGCACAGCACATTACAGAGCAAGCCCTGGCATCATTAGTTGTACATTGCTAAAAGTGCCCTAACTGAACAGGAGAAGCCAATTGTCAGTCTGATGCCAACCATGGCACTCACATCCCACATGGCCTTGCACCCATCTGTCTGGTGTCTGTTGGATAGCAACACCCCAGTGTGGACACATGCACCAACTACACAGTAGTTGGACAGTGCAGAGGACACGGTGTAGCATGTGGACATGCACACATCACAACTCTTGCCACTGAGTCAGTACAGGTTTCCGGATGAAAGGGACGCCCAGAGTCAAATAGGATATGCATGTGATGCATACCAGCGACAGACACCATGATGCACCCATGTCATGATAGCCATCGCCACAATGGTGTGCATGTAGCACATGTCACTCCCCTGCAGGATCACCAATAAGTAGACACATGCCATGGCGGAGGCATGACTGCTAAGTCATACATCACTGTCTCAGTGATGTATGACTTGGCAGCCAGACAACAACACTCTGCACTGTGTCACAATAGTAGGTCATAGGGAATGCAAGTCCTGGAGCTGCACAAGTGCACATGTACATCCCCCACACAACACATCATCTTAACCCTCATCTGTCCAGGTCATACCGATTGGACATATGGGAGACCTGTGACACTACCCTCTGAACCTGAGCCCCTCACAATCTGCTGTGAATGGGGAACAGCTGCCTGAACTTCACATTCGCATACCCCAGTCTGCACGGGCAGCTGATCAAACACCTATGTGACACACAAGTATGGTCTCCTATGGTCACATCTCCAGTGGCATGCTGAGCCCCTACCAAGAAACACCCCAGCAGTCCTGGCAACTAATCCACAGCACACTGACACAGAGGCAGACACCTGAGGGGTCAAATCACTGCGCACAATGTGTCAGCTGATACACGGGAGTGGGAGTACAGAGTGCATTGCATGGCCTGGAGTAGGCATGACTGTCCTGCCCCACATGAATGAGGGATGAGCCCTGGACAGTGGATAGCTGGCTATGTATGTGTGACACACGTAATCTGCACACTCCTGGGGCCCAAACATTGTTCCCACCCGCTGCATGGGCGTGTGCCACATACCCCAGGCCCATGTGGTGGCTCAGCTCAGCAAGTGGACCGCATATCAAAGCAACACGCAGATTACATGTCCGAACACAGGCGTTGTGTGAACAATGGACCCACCCATGATGCCCACAACAGAGTTAGGAAACAGATGCTGTCCCCCACCTTTAGTGAAGCAAACTGCAAGGACACAGTCCCAAGTGACACAATTCCCTGAATGTAAGGGCCACACCTGGGTATCAGATGAGGAGTGGGCAGTGCACAATAGAGGGACATGGCTCCTGGACAACATGACTGCTGCACTGTGGCAGTTGAACCAGGCCAGAGGAGGGCACAAAGCATGTAATACAGAGTTCACAGTGCAGTCTTTGACTCACCCCCTCCTTGCTGCTGTCTGGCCTTCAGCTGCCCATCCAGGTCTGGAAACACCACCGCCAGGATCTGGAGCATGTGGGGGTCAGGGTCCGTGTTCCGCCCCTCCTGCGAGGAGGCGACAGCTTCAGCTGGACCCGTGCAATCCTCCGGGTCCAGCCCCGAAGGTCCTGCCACCTCTTCTGGCAGTTGCGGATCCGGCGCTTGTAGACCCCCACGGACCAGACAGCCCGGACGATGTCCTTCCAGATCTCCTGCTTCCGATGGGCATTAACCTGTCAGGATGACAAAGTGAAAAGGCCATTACTACACATGCAACATATCCGTGCATGACACAGTTGTATATACATGTCTCATTCACAGGGGCACATGATGTACACAGGCAGTGCAACGCTGCCCATGGACACTTTGCCAGACGTCACTACATGGTATCATTGCATGGGAAGTAAAACCTTGTTCAAATGCACTGTCACTGCACCATACCTGTCCAGTGCATGTCACTACACACTATGGGGGTGACAACTACTCAGTGAGCCTGCTAGCCAGTGGCGTGCAGACTTTCAGCCTTGCTAGTCAGACAAAATGCACATTCAGAAAGGCAGTGCACAGAACACTCACCTGCTCCCCTGGTGTCCCATACAGCTTGCTGTACTGTGGAAGTAGGCTGTCCAGCAGGGCCTGGTTCTCCTCAAGGCTGAAGGCTGGGGCTCTCTCCACAGTACGTGCCATTGCAGGGTCCAGAGGGGCAGAGACAGCAGCAGTGCAGTGGCAGATGTTGTCCTGGAGCATGTAGTGCAGGCAAGTGAGCTCTCAGGGGAACAGCCAGCAATATATATGTGCTGGAGAGGCAGATACTGTCCCTTGTGTCCAAAGTGATAGGTCCAAGTCGTTTGCATCTTCTGAATCTGGCCAATCCATGGAATAGCAGCACCAATACACGCCCACGGCATCCTTCAAATCTTCAACTTCATGACATACATGATTTTGCAACATTGTTGTGGGTGACCAACTGAATTTCCAGCAACCGACTCGTTCGAAATTCGAAAACGCGTCCGTTGCCAGGCAAGGCCATTGTCAATGGGTGCGCACCGATCGGTCCATTGTGGTACAACGCGTACAGGGGTACAACGCGTACCCGCACACATTGAATGCAATGGGCCGGCCGGGGGCACCGATGGGTCCATTGCGGTACAACGCGTACAGGGGCACAACGCGTACCCGCACACATTGAATGCAATGGGCCGGCCGGGGGCACCGATCGGTCCATTGCGATACAACGCGTACAGGGGTACAACGCGTACCCGCACACATTGAATGCAATGGGCCGGCCGGGGGCACCGATCGGTCCATTGCTGATCAACGCGTACAGGGGCACAACGCGTACCCGCACACATTGAATGCAATGGGTCGGCCGGGGGCACCGATCGGTCCATTGCGATACAACGCGTACAGGGGTACAACGCGTACCCGCACACATTGAATGCAATGGGCCGGCCGGGGCACCGATCGGTCCATTGCGATGCAACTGCGTACAGGGGCACAACGCGTACCGCACACATTGAATGCAATGGGCCGGCCGGGGCACCGATCGGTCCATTGCGATCAACGCGTACAGGGCGCAATGCGTACCAACGCGTACAGGGGCTGTAGCGTGCCCGCACATTGAATGCAATGGGCCGGCCGGGGGCACCGATCGGTCCATTGCGGTACAACTGCGCATACAGGGCACATACGCGTACCCGCACACATTGAATGCAATGGGCCGGCCGGGGCACCGATCGGTCCATTGCTGATCAACTGCGTACAGGGGTACAACGCGTACCCGCACACATTGAATGCAATGGGCCGGCCGGGGCACCGATCGGTCCATTGCGGTACAACGCGTACAGGGGCACAACGCGTACCCGCACACATTGAATGCAATGGGCCGGCCGTGGGCACCGATCGGTCCATTGCGATACAACGCTGCACAGGGCACAACGCGTACCAACGCGTACAGGGGCACAACGCGTACCGCGCACATTGAATGCAATGGGCCGGCCGGGGGCACCGATCGGTCCATTGCGATACAACGCGTACAGGGGCACAGCGCGTACCCGCACACATTGAATGCAATGGGCCGGCCGGGGCACCGATCGGTCCATTGCTGTTCAACGCATCCCTGTACAAGTGACTGGCATATGTCACCATGCCTGTCTCAGATGGACATATGCCAGCCACAGATAGCTCCCAGGGAGTGAGGGCACACCTACAACACAACAGCCTGTCCAAACTGTATGATAAGGCATGTAAGGCTGCATTTCCTATTGTGTGTATGTTG
Organism: Calotriton arnoldi; assembly: GCA_963921515.1. Lineage (NCBI taxonomy): Eukaryota > Metazoa > Chordata > Amphibia > Caudata > Salamandridae > Calotriton > Calotriton arnoldi. Next base: position 84,922 of record CAWUFW010004979.1, on the reverse strand, counting down.
GTGTACATGTTGTCCTGTGGGTGTCACCTGGGGGCAGCAACCCCCAGGCTGTGCACGTGTTCATGGGGACAGGATCCTGGGTGTTACGTGTACATGACCACTGTGATGTGCAACTGTTCATATCTGTGCATGTGCCATGGTCACATTTCACGGTGGTGTATGTGTATGTCATGTCACATACCCCGTGAGTCCCATGTGGGACGGTATGTTTGAGCCAGGGTGTCCCAGTGGCACAATAGTGATGGTCCTCCACAGTCTGTGTGCATGTAGTGTTTACAATGTCTCTGATTTCATGTGCACAATGGGAGACAGTCTCCACATCCACGTTGTGTGTGCATGGACTTTGATGTTGTGCGTGTGTGTGTCACAGACGTCCATGTCTGTCCTGCAGTGGCAAGTGGGACCACTACCTGTGGGGGTCATAGTTGTTTTGCTGTGGTGTATACATGATACTCCATGTAATGCCAGTGTCCATGTGGCAATACAGGGTCCCTGGGAATGTACCTGTCATTGAGCTGTGATGCCTGGGGCACATCTGTCCTCACATGTCACTGTGGGGGTGATTGTGACACGGCAGCAGGAGATGGGAACTGTGACACGGCCTCATGATATCCAATGGGCCAACCTGGGACTTATTGATGCCACTTGTTGGACCGTGATGACAGATGTTGGCCATGTATGTACCATACATGTCCTTACGGAACTGCACACTTCATGTAGTTGTGCCTCATAATGATGTATGTTGGGATATTGAGTGTGTTCAATGCCGCATATGTGGGCTGACTGACAATCTTGCTTACTTCTCCTCTGCACTGCAGGGCTCCTGCTGTCCATCGACCATTCCCAGACCTGGCAACGATGGTGGAACGGGACAGCATCCGACGGTACCGCTTCACCAGGCAGCTGATTGAGGATTTGGCAGTGCAGTTGGCCCCACATTTGCAGCCTGGCCGGCCGTATCCTACAGCGCTGACCCCCAAGGTGAAGGTGATGGCAGCCCTACACTTCTTTGCCACCGGTACCTTCCAACATACTGTGGCGACTGCTGGTGGGATGTCACAGACCATGTTGAGCCGTGTGCTCCGCGATGTTTTTTTTTAACAACAAATTTTATTGACTTTACAACACCCAGTGGGTGAACCCCTGTAGTCAGTATAGAGACACATATCAATATGCATATACAACCGATACCTACGAGGGTTTCACCAAAGGATCTGCGAAACATGCAGTCCAACATCCCACCCCTCCCCCTCCCCTGCACCACTCTTCCCACCTGAAATGAGAAAGACATACATGATCATAACACTGTGTCCAATGCCCCAGCCAATGAGCACCTTAGATTGGGGAATCATTGATGATGAGTCTTGCAATAGGGTCAGGATTCGCTGACTGTGTATGGATAGATAGGTCAATGCCCCGGTATTCAGCCCACTTGGACCAGATCCTCCCATGTTTCTGCGGGAAACCCCGTGCCTGAAACACCGCCACTTCCGCCGACATACATGTATCTAGGGCTGTCTTCCAGGCCGCCACCCCGGGGAGAGGGAGACTTCCAATGCTGCGCTATATCACGCTTGGCTAAGGTGAGACCGAGGAATAGAAGGTGCCTCTTATATCTGTTTCCCCCGATGTCCTCCGTGCCATGAAGAAGTATCAATCGAGGATCCTCCGGGAGGTCCCAGCACAACACCCGCCCCAGACAGGACAGCACCCCCGACCAAAAGTGTTGTAGTGCCGTGCAACTCCAGACCGTGTGGAGGAAGGACCCGTCGTCAGAATTACAACGGAGGCAGGTTGGGGACTGAATAGCCCCCATCTTCCAAAGGCGGGTATAATATACCCTGTGAAGGTACTTAAACTGTATCAACCTGTACCTAGAGGAGACGGCAGCATACCTGGGGCTGGCAAGGGCCTCAGTCCAATCATCGTCCGTGAGGGCCGGTAAATCCACCTCCCAAGCTGCCCTAGTCCGGTGTATGCGCGTCTTGGAGTGCGTTGTCAGGGTCTGATATATTTGACCGGATTTTGTGCCCTCCCAGATCCCCCATCAACAGTCTGCCCTCTAGTGGGTGGAATTCGGGTAAGGACGTTAGGTGCTTTATCAGGGGGACAGGGCATGGCGAAGCTGAAGATACCTGTGGAACTGGGACTTGTGTAGATCAAACTCCTCCTGCAGACTCTGAAAGGATTTAAGCGTGGTCCCTCGCATCACATCACCCAATGTAGAGATTCCAATAGTATCCCATCCCCGGAACCCGGTTAGAGTGGAGACGGGCCGAAGGCGCGAGACTCGCCAAAGGGGAGTCGCGCCTGTCAGCGTATCCCACCAACCCATGGACCGGGATACTCGTCTCCAGATCTGGACTACGGTACTACAGGCGGGGGGAAGAGCCTCCAAGGACGAATTGCTGTATAAGAGATCTAATAGTGGATGTTCCGCCAGGAAGAGCCGGTCCACCGCATAGGCCGGATCAGTCTGAGGATTGTACCACCATTCATTGATGACTAAGAGCTGGGACGCCCAATAATACGCCCGTACGTCTGCCGCTGCAATGCCACCGCAATAGGTGGATTGGATACAGGTCGCCAGAGCCACCCGGACCGCCCCACCCCCAGAGGAATCTATTTAGGAGCGCATTGATTTGAAGAAACCACGACGAGGGATCGGGAACGGGAAATTCTGCAACCTATAAAGCAAGCGTGGCAGTGATACCATTTTGAATATTGCAGACCGGCCGTATAAGGATAAGGGAAGGTGGGACCATACCGTCGTCTCCTCACGTACTGCCGGAAGCAGGGGGGCTATGTTGCGCGACCACGCCACGACGGGGCATCTAGTGATATGGACGCCGAGGTATCTAAACCCCTCGTCCGCAATGACCAGCTGTGAGGCCCAGGTTTGACTTCCCTGTGCGCCGCATATGGGAAAGAGGATCGACTTGGACGGGTTGGCATGTAGTCCTGTCGTCTCACCGAACACCCGCAAGATCTGGAGCACCCTCGGTCCGGTGACCCAAGGGTCAGAAAAGAAAAATAGAGCGTCATCAGCATATAGTGCTATCCTGTCCGAACACTCGGGTGACCAGACCAGTCCCCGGTAAACCGCATCCCTGCGTACCCACTCAGCCAGTGGCTCTATCGCTAAAGCGAACAGAAGCGGAGAGAGCGGGCAACCCTGTCTGGTCCCTCTGCGGATGGGGAAGGAGGGAGAACGGTGGCCAGCCACACGGATCGAGGCTGTAAGATCTGTGTACAGCAATTTAACATACGCGCGGAACCGGGGCCCCAGGTTGACAGCTTCCAAAAGTTTAAAAAGGTAGGTCCAGCTCAAGGAGTCGAACGCCTTGTCGATGTCAGCTAGCAGGACCGCCACAGGGCGTCCCAGACGGTGGGCCTCGGCAACAGCGTTGTGCGCTCGCCGTATGTTATGCCTAGTGGAGCGTTGGGGCATAAAGCCTGACTGGTCCGGGTGGACGAGGTCCAGAATGCAGGTGCGGAGGCGTTCAGCCAACACCTTCCCCAGTAGTTTCGGCTCGAAGTTTAATAGGGATATGGGACGGTATGAGCCCGGGGCCTCCGGAGGGCGGCCCGGTTTGAGAAAAACCACAATTTCGGCATGGCGCCAGTCCAGGGGCAAGATCTTCTGCTCCAACGCCTGGTGAAGTGCGCCAAGAAGGTGGGGACCAACGGTCCCCATATGGGGGCGCAAAAAGTCACAGGGGAACCCGTTGGGGCCCGGTGCACGGCCTGGGTGGGTATTGGTGAGGGCTGCCTGCAGCTCCTCCACCGAGATAGGCTTGTCAAGAACAGCTCGCTGCACATCAGAGAGGCGTTTTGGAGGGATATCTACAAGAAAGGCATCAATAAGCGGTGCAGCGAGTTCCTCACGATCACAGTACAGGGCCGTATAAAAATCGGCAAAGGCCTGCACCACCGCCCCCGGGGTGACGCACATGTCACCGGCAGGGGACCTCAATAGAGGGACTTGCGTCGGGGAGGCCCTCGCCTGACATAGTCTGTGGAGCATCTGGCTAGACTTATCGCCCCAGTGATATATCCGGTGCTGGGTCGCCAGCCAGGCATCCCTGGCATTGTCCGTGAGCAGCTGGTGCAGCTGCTGTTGGACATGGAGCAGGTTACGGCGGGCACCGGTGTCGGAGCTTTCCACTAACGAGGCCTGGAGAACGAGCTGTCTATCTTCTAGATCTTGGATCTGTGCCATGCGGCGCCGCTTTTCCCCAGTGCGATAGCTAATATCAGCCCCCCGAATTGTCGGCTTAAAGTCCTCCCACAATATTATCTGGGATTGAGTGGACCCGGTGTTGAAAGCAAAATAATCTGCCGTGGCTCGATGGAGCATCTCCCGATATCCGGGATCTCTAAGCAACCAGGAGACATGCGCCAGTGATAGGAGGGACGACTGGTCTGCAGACGGAGTTTGAGCTGAATGGGTGAGTGATCAGACAGGCCACGTGGGAGGATAGAGGTATGTGACACCCGATGCAGGTAGCTGCCTGGGAGGAACATGTAATCCAGACGTGAGAGGGTGGGGTGTACGGATGATGCGTATGTAAATCCAGTTTCAGAAGGATGATAAGCTCCGCCATGTGTCCACCCAACCCAATGTATGGGCCAAGATGTTGAGTTTAGACCTAGGAGGAGGGGTGGTCGGCGGTCGTGCCCGCCACCTATCCGGGGGAGCCATTACGTCGTTCCAGTCCCCACCCAGGATAGTCAGACCGTCAGGAATTCCCCCAGAGTTGCGTCAGTCTGTCAATGAACGTCCGACCGAGAGGAGGTGGGGCGTATATGCTCCCAATTGTAATCTGTTCCCCAGCCAGGGTGCCGGAAACGGCCGTAAAGCGGCCACCCGGGTCGAACCAATGCTGAGTAACTTGAAATGGGACCCTGCGGTGAATAAGGATGGCCGTACCTCGTGCCCCCTTGAGAAGCCAGAATGGTACACGTGGCATAGCCATAGCGAGACAGACACGGGGCCTTGTTGCCTAGCATGTGAGTTTCTTGCAGCAGCAAGACATCTGCTGAGTTGCGTTTTGCCAGGTGTAGTACAGCCCCTCTTTTAATCTTATTCAACAGGCCCCGTACATTCCAAGACACGATATTGAGATCTCCTAGGGGAGTGCCATTAGCTGTATGTGTCATGAGCTATCGGTAAGGTGTAGAGCAGCGGACATTGTGGACATATGGGACATCGTGGTGCGTATATCATAAAAAACAACTGTATAACTAACAACGACTCGCCCTCCCAACCCCTCCCACCGCCCCCCCAACCCCTATACTTCCTGAAACACGGAGTACCTGTCGTGGCGGAATCTCGTCCTGGCCCCCAAACGTGGAGGCCCCGGCGGACCCTCCAAAGGATCCCCCCCCACCCAACATTACCCATAAAAACTCAAAACAGGGAAGGCGTGGAGAACCCACTCCCTCCAGGGAAAGAGCAAAAGTCCCTGGCTCTTAGTGGCAGGATATCCCGGCCAGTAGCAGCAGCCAACGGGCTCCGCCGTCGCATGAGACCGGGAAGAGTCAATACACCAGCGTATGTCCCAGCCTCGGGCTGCCTCAGTCTGCAGGGTCCTTCTTGTTCTGGGAGCGCCAGTTTGAGCGGGATCGATGTCGTCGATGAGTAGCGTCGCCTCCCTGCCGTCCACCCCGATGCGAGCTTTGAGAAGAGTCAGAGTCTAAAGGGGGTGGGGAATGCGGCTTCAGGTGGCGTCGCTCATCTGTCCACGCAAATACTTCCTCTGGAGTATCAAAGAAATATGTTTTTGAATCATAAATGACCTTCAGACGGGCCGGGAACATGAGCGCATAGGATAGGTTCAGATCCCGCAGCCACCGCTTGGCCGCAACAAAGGATTGGCGTTGCTGCTGAACCGTCCGGGTGTAGTCCGGGAAGGCCATGATGGGATGGGACTCAAAGATCATTTCATCCTTATGTGTCCTGGCAAAGCGAAGAATGGCATCGCGGTCAGCATAATTTAGAAGGCGAGCAATAACCGGGCGTGGGCGCTCCCCGGCGGCGGCTTCTTGGTCAGGGCGCGATGGGCCCTCTCGATCATGAAGCAGGAAGAAATGTCATCTGCGGGTAGCCGCGCCTCGAGCCATTCTGAGAGGAAGCCACCCATCGAGGATCCTCGCAACCTTCTGGAAAACCCACCAGGCGGATGTTGTTGCGACGGGCCCGCCCCTCCGCGTCTTCGGCCCTTGCCTCCAGCTCTTTAGATACCATGGCCAGCTTATCAACCTTCTTCTGGAGGGTGGAGACAGTATCCTCAACCGCGGAGACCCTCGTCTCGGCCTCGGTGATTCGGTCGACTGCCTTCCGGAGGTCCTGGCGGAGGAACGACACTTCGGACCCCACCGCACCGATCTGGGCCTCAAGGGCGGTTCGTGATTGATGGCCTCCAGGAGTGTCGCCGTATCTGATGAGACGCCCTCTGCGGCACCTTTATTCGCTGGGGTGGCTGTGGTGTATTGGTCAATGGTAGGTTGTTTGGGTGCCGCCGCACCGGGTTGCCCTTACCCATGATGGCGTGGAGGGTCCGCTCCAGAGCAGTCAGTGCCGCAGCCAGAGAGAATGATAGAAGGGGGGAGCGGTAGAGTACACCACCCACCTCAGGGCGGGGCGGATCACCACGACCGCGTCCCCAGCGCAGGCGCCCGATCCCAGGCGGCGCCGACAGGTATCTCCGTCAAGAGCCTCCGGGGTCTCCCAGATACGGGGCAGTCAGGACTGTCCGTGTGGCCGCCCCGGGCAGGCCGGGGGGAGGGGGGGACCGGCGGAGCCCTCCGCCAGGGGGTCAGGCGCGTGGGCAGCAGCAGAGTCCAGCCCGACAGTTCCCCCGCCCAGCTCACCGCAATTCCTTATGGCACCGGAGTCTTCAGGCAGGGCGGCAGTCAACGGCTGTCCAGGGGCCCGCTGGGCCCCACCGGCAAAATCCAGACCCAGGGTAGGCCTCACAGATCCAAAGCCCCTGCTGCAGGGGACCGGAGGTAGGCGCAGCCGGCAGAGGGGCACCGTGATCGTAGTGCACTCCCTGCTGCCCCTCAGGGCCGGGGCCCGATCAGCAGCTTTCCGGGGGGGCCGCCGGGCAGGATAATAGCAGCCCCAGCCGCGCCACCAGTGAATCGCAGCCGCCGCAGCTCAGCCGCAGCCGCCCGCCGATGCGTGCGTGGTCTCCGCCGGTCCGGCAAGCCGCGGCCGCGGTGGCCGAATTGGGCTCCCTGCCGCCACCAAGGTGTCCCAGCGCGATCGCCGCAGGCCCGTGAGCAGCCCGCTCGCACAAGCCCAAGTGTCGGGGACCAGGATAATGGCGGAGGATGTCCCTGGAAGGAGCGAACAGCGGAGCTCTACGGAGACGCGTCCGCCATGTTCGGCTCCTAGGCCACGCCCCCGCTCCGCGATGTTTTGGCGGCAATGTTGCTATTCCTGAACAGGTACATCTATTTCCCTAGACTGCGACGACTCGCTGACGTGAAGAGTGACTTCTATGCCCTGGGGAGGATGCCGCATGTCATTGGCTCCATTGATGGGACACATGTGGCTTTGGTACCACCACAGGCCCAGGAGCAGGCCTACCGTAACCGCAAGCACTACCACTCGGTCAATGCACTGGTGGTGTGTCTTGCAGATATGACCATCACACACGTGTGTGCCCGTTTCCCTGGTTCAGCACACGATGCCTTTGTGATGAGAAGTAGTCGCATCCCCAGGATGATGGCACAGATGCAGAACCAGCGTGCCTGGCTTGTCGGTGTGTACTGACTTTGTGCCATTGTGTGTGATCTGATCTGTAGTATTCCGCCCACTTTTCCAAGTCAGCTAATGTGCACTTGTCTGTCCGTAGGTGACTCGGGATACCCCAACATGCCGTGGTTGCTGACACCCCTCAGGAACCCTGTGACACCAGCCCAGATGCGCTACAATGAGGCACATGGTCGGACCAGGAGAGTGATTGAGCGGACATTTGGTCTCCTGAAGAGCCGCTTCTGCTGCCTGGACAAGACCGGAGAGTCCCTCCCATATGCCCCTGCGAAAGTGTGCAAGATTATCATCGTCTGCTGCATGCTCCACAACCTGGCAGTGCGGAAGGAGTTGCCTCTCATCCAGGATGACAATGACCAACATCCGCCACCTGTGGAGGATCCTGGCCTCGACCACGATGCCAGTGATGATGATGATGAGGGTGATGTCCGCACACAGCTCATCACCAACTTCTTCAGCTGAATGTGAGTATCCAGAGATGTCAGGTCAATGATGTGAGTATGCATGATATGTGTAGGTGGTGCTCTGGTGCTGTTGGAGTGTGTCCATGGGCTACTTGACTGGATGTGTGTTGCGATGTGTGCTTACAGGTGGGCTGGACTCCCCAACAGTGTTGACATGCTAACTTGGTTCTGGGTGGGTATCTTGTAATATGTATTGTGCATGAGTTTTGCTGTTCTGTCCTGTTCTCCATTGCTTTTGACTGTGTGTAATTTCTGTCCTTCACAGGGTACTTTCAGATTCGTTTGGTCAACTGTGTCCACCGACGACGTGATTGCACTTCCAGGGTGGTAGCTGTTGTGTCCCTACAGGTGATGTGCGCCACACCCATGGACCTCCTTCCGTCTACAGTTGTTGACTGTGTGCCCGCTGCCAGGTGGGATTACCTTGCATCTGTAGTGGTTACGACATGTTGCAACTGTGTAATAAACCTGTGCTTCACTTTGTGATGTGCGTTGTCTGTGGTCACACATTTGACTGCCATTTGCTTACTGCACCTGTGGGCTACTTGACTACAACTGGGAATGGGTGTGGTGTCTGTGCATTGCACCGTCTTCCCTGGCAACATCAGTGTAGGCAATGAGTCAGACGGCCTAGGTGTGTATGTGTTGTGTAGCCCTGGTGGTGTGTCTCCCTCATATGTGTCACGTTGCCTTTACTCACATGCCTGTGTTGTACTTGCTGTTGCAGTTCGCATACACAGTGTAATTTTGCAGTTCATCATCCCCATAACAGCACCCACGTTGGAATCACAACAGAGGCAAGTATGGTGTATTAGTGTGTTTATTGTGATACATTTGTGTGAATAGTGCATAGGATGGGTAGTGCTGTACATAAATCTTGCAATCAGAAGTTCCTAGGTGAATTGAAAGTCCTGGTAGACAAAATCCCCAGTATCGGGGCCACAGTTGTCTGAGACATTGGTCCAACTTGTACTCCCCATGCAATGTGTGGGAGTAGTGTTGCCGTCAACAGGGTGAACAGTCTGTGCACAAAGGTGAACATCCAGAACAGGTTCAGGCTTCCTGGGAGTTGCGCTTGGCCATCGGCCTCTCACTTGCCCCTCCTCGGACGACCCCTCTTCTTGGGGGGCCCTCAAGTACAGGCTGCTGCGGTGCAGGGGACTCTCCGCCAGAGTCATCCTCCCTCCCTGTGGCAGTTGCAGTTTGTTCAGCACCAGATGTTGTTGGCACACAGGGAGGTGTGGACTGGTTGCTGTTCATCTGGCGGAGGCATTGTAAAATGTCCCTGTGCACCGCCGTCATCTCATGCAGTGCATCCCACTTGGACTCCACGCAGGACATGTGTGAGTCCACGCTGGGACATGTGTGACTCCACGTGGGACATGTGAGAGTCCAAGCGGGCATGATGGGCAGCCTGCTGATGTTTCATGTCTCTGAGGAGCCCCACTACCTGGCTGAGATCTCCGGTGCTGGACTGGTACGCATCAGCTATGCGTACCAGTTGTGGGTCGTCATGCACACCAGCAACCTCTGCAAGCAGCGACCTCTGTCTCCCACCCCTCCCACCACCCCTGCTGACATGTACAGTGCGTGCAGTGGCACGCACAGATGACCCTGGTCCACCTTGGGGGTTGGTGGTGGTGGTGGTGTCCATGGCCCCAGGTTGGTCCAGGGTCCCTGTGCTGGTGTTGCTCCTTGTTCTGTCCATGTCGGCAGGGATGGTATTTGTGGTGACAGTCGTTGGAGGGGTGGGTGCAGGGGTGCAGCTGGTGGTCCTGCTGGTGCTGCAGCTGGTGGTCCTGCTGGTGCTGCATGTAGACTTGCACCGGATGTGCCAGGTTGGTCTTCTTCGTCCGAGGAGGGCAGAGGCTGTACGACACCAGTGAGCTCCACATCCTCTTGAGCCTGGGACTGGGACTCCTCAGCGTCTGCTGCTGTGTCCCCATCATCAACTGTTTTTGGGAGACACACACAATGTATGTTATGTTTCTGCAGGCATCAATGGTTGACACACCTGACAGTTGTGACTGTGCCTCTGGGTGCGGGCCTGTACATTGCATTGTCCTAAGTCGTCACAGTCAGGGGTTGATTTTGGTGTGGCACATTGTCCTGCATTATTTGGGCATTTCTATGTATTTGTTGGGGTGTGAACATGGTCTGCATTGGTTGTATTTGGTTGACAGCCGGCCCTCCTTCCCACCCAGCCAGTCAGTTATCCCACCATGGACTGTGCTTGCATTGCAGGGAGTGGAAGTTGTCTCTCAGGATGTCAGTCAGTGGTGTCCTGCTGTTTGTTGGTGCACAGTTCCCAGCAGGGCCTTGTGCTCCCGCAGCAGTAGCCAGTGTCAGCCATCTTGTGAGTCCTTCTCCACTCCCTGTGATGTGAGCATGGTTCAGGGTGGTGTTGATGGGACAGTTGTGGGGGTGACCAATATCTGTGACTGCCACTCCCATCATGCTATTGCCTCCACCCCACTTCCCAGCATTCCCATACTTACTTGCTTTTGTGGGGAGTTCAGTGTGTGTGGGTGTGAGGGCAATGGCAAGATGGCTGACAGTGGTGTCCTGCTGTTGGTTGGTGTGCAGTTCCCAGCATGCCCTTGTGCTCCCCACAGCAGTAGCCAGTGTCAGCCATCTTGTGTGTCCTTCTCCACTCCCTGTGATGTGAGCATGGTTCAGGGTGATGTTGATGGGCCAGTTGTGAGGCTGAGCAATATCTGTGCCTACGACTCCCATCATGCTATTGCCTCCACCCCCCTTCCCAGCATGCCCATGCCTCCTTCCTTTTGACTCTGCTTCCCTGTGGGGTGGGCTGGCTGTGCTGACAGGATGGCTGGGAGTGTTGTCCTGGCAGTTGTTTGGCTAAAAGTCCCAAGAGTGTCCCTGTGCTTCACACAACATAACCCAGGGTGGTGGTTCTTTGTGGGATCTTGAGTTAGGATGGGAGGCATTGCATTCTACCAGGTGGGTTCTGTGGAGTTTGGGTTGAGGGGGGGGGGGTGAGGGGAGGTGCTTGTGACTATGGTCAGTGCTGCAAGTCCTCCTTCCCACCCAGCCAGCCAGATATCCCACCATGGAACGTGCTTGCATTGCAGGGAGTGGAAGTTGTCTCTCAGGATGTCAGTCAGTGGTGTCCTGCTGTTTGTTGGTGCACAGTTCCCAGCAGGGCCTTGTGCTCCCCACAGCAGTAGCCAGTGTCAGCCATCTTGTGAGTCCTTCTCCACTCCCTGTGATGTGAGCATGGTTCAGGGTGGTGTTGATGGGACAGTTGTGGGGGTGAGCTATGTCTGTGACTGTGACTCCCATCATGCTATTGCCTCCACCCCACTTGCCAGCATTCCCATACTTACTTGCTTTTGTGGGGAGTTCAGTGTGTGTGGGTGTGAGGGCAATGGCAAGATGGCTGACAGTGGTGTCCTGATGTTGGTTGGTGTGCAGTTCCCAGCATGCCCTTGTGCTCCCACGACACAGCAACAGTGTCAGACATCTTTGATGGGCCTTTCCACTCTCTGTGGGATGTGCATGCGTGAGTGTGAGCTTGCTGGGCCATGTGGTGGGGATGTAGAGCTGTGACTACGACTCCCATCATGCTATTGCCTCCAACCCCTTCCTAGCATGCCCATGCTTCCTTCCTTTGACTCTGCTTCCCTGTGGGGTGGGCTGCCTGTGCTGACAGGATGGCTGGGAGTGTTGTCCTGGCAGTTGTTTGGCTAAAAGTCCCAAGAGTGTCCCTGTGCTTCACACAACATAACCCAGGGTGGTGGTTCTTTGTGGGATCTTGAGTTAGGATGGGAGGCATTGCATTCTACCAGGTGGGTTCTGTGGAGTTTGTGTTGGGGGGGTGAGGGGAGGTGCTTGTGACTATGGTCAGTGCTGCAAGTCCTCCTTCCCACCCAGCCAGCCAGATATCCCACCATGGAACGTGCTTGCATTGCAGGGAGTGGAAGTTGTCTCTCAGGATGTCAGTCAGTGGTGTCCTGCTGTTTGTTGGTGCACAGTTCCCAGCAGGGCCTTGTGCTCCCCACAGCAGTAGCCAGTGTCAGCCATCTTGTGAGTCCTTCTCCACTCCCTGTGATGTGAGCATGGTTCAGGGTGGTGTTGATGGGACAGTTGTGGGGGTGAGCTATGTCTGTGACTGTGACTCCCATCATGCTATTGCCTCCACCCCACTTGCCAGCATTCCCATACTTACTTGCTTTTGTGGGGAGTTCAGTGTGTGTGGGTGTGAGGGCAATGGCAAGATGGCTGACAGTGGTGTCCTGCTGTTGGTTGGTGTGCAGTTCCCAGCATGCCCTTGTGCTCCCCACGACAAAGCAACAGTGTCAGACATCTTTGATGGGCCTTTCCACTCTCTGTGGATGTGCATGCGTGAGTGTGAGCTTGCTGGGCCATGTGGTGGGGGATGTAGAGCTGTGACTACGACTCCCATCATGCTATTGCCTCCAACCCCCTTCCCAGCATGCCCATGCTTCCTTCCTTTTGACTCTGCTTCCCTGTGGGGTGGGCTGCCTGTGCTGACAGGATGGCTGGGAGTGTTGTCCTGGCAGTTGTTTGGCTAAAAGTCCCAAGAGTGTCCCTGTGCTTCACACAACATAACCCAGGGTGGTGGTTCTTTGTGGGATCTTGAGTTAGGATGGGAGGCATTGCATTCTACCAGGTGGGTTCTGTGGAGTTTGTGTTGAGGGGGTGTGAGGGGAGGTGCTTGTGACTATGGTCAGTGCTGCAAGTCCTCCTTCCCACCCAGCCAGCCAGATATCCCACCATGGAACGTGCTTGCATTGCAGGGAGTGGAAGTTGTCTCTCAGGATGTCAGTCAGTGGTGTCCTGCTGTTTGTTGGTGCACAGTTGCCAGCAGGGCCTTGTGCTCCCTACAGCAGTTGCCAGTGTCAGCCATCTTGTGAGTCCTTCTCCACTCCCTGTGATGTGCGCATGGTTCATGGTGGTGTTGATGGGACAGTTGTGGTGGGGGCAATATGTGTGACTACGACTCCCATGATGCTATTGGCTACACTGACTTGGCCAGCATAGACAGAATTCCTTCCTTTCAGTGGTCTTCACTGTGTGTTGGTGTTGTTGTGGTGGCTACATGTCTGGATGTGTTTGTTAGTTCTATTTGTGCCACTGCCTAGCCGTAGTTGTAGTTGTGTTTGTACATGTGATGGCACGGTTGAATGTAACTTTTTTGATGGCATGTGTTGTGTTTATCTGACTGACATACACATTTTGGGATGATTCTGTTCTGGTTGCTGTGTAATTGCTAGGAGTGCATGGTTTGACTCTCCCTTGACAGTGATGTGTGTGTGTATTGTGGCAGAATATTGTGTACATTTGTTGTGTACTCACCAGGCTCTGGGATGTTCTCTAGTCCATATACGCTCACTGGCGGAAGGATGGCCCGCACCTTCTCCTCCCTGGGCCTGAGGTATACTGGCTTGGCAGGAGGGCCACTGCCGGTGTATTGGCTCAGGAGGTAGTCTTTCTTGAGCAGCTCCCGGACCCTCCTGCGCACGTCATACCACCTGTTCTGGATGTCGGTCTTTGTGCGCAGACATGGTGATTGTGCGTTCACCCTGTTGATGATCCTCTCCCACATCTTGGTTTTCTGGGAGATGGGGGTCTGTTGGACCAGTGTGCCAAACAGCTGTGGCTCTACCCTGAGGATCTCGTCTACCAGGACTTCCAATTCACAATCTAGGAACTTGTGATTCTTCTTGGGGGGCATGGTGATGGGTGGTGATGGTGAGTGATGTGTGTGTTGGTGTGCAGGTGAGGGTGTGTGAGTGTGTGTTTTGCTGGGTGTATGTGAGGTAGGTATTTGTTGGTGTGCTGATGGTGTGTGGCTTGTGTGAGGGATGAGCTGTGGGTGTGTGGTTGCTGTCTCTTGGGTGCTGGCAGTGGAATGGCATTTGCAAAGGATCATGGTTGTGATTTGTGTCCTTTATATGGGTGGAGTTGTGGGTGTGTCTTTGTTCTCTGTCCCCACCCCCGGTATTTATTGGCTTTGTAATTGCTTGTTTGGCCTTTTTTTGTGTGATTTTTCCTTTGTACTGTCTGTGCATGTTGGAAACGTTCTTGTGACCGAGTCGGACCCTGCATTTGTCTCGTACGGTGTTCTCCGTTTCGTTCACGCTGTGTTTGTGCAGTTTTCTATGCTGCGTACGCGTCGGTCGCGGTGTTTTTTGTTACTTCGGCTCGGTTTTGTATGCGTGTCGGTCGTACGGCTTGTCCTCCGTCCGACTCGGTCGTGGTTTTCGCGCCTTGCATCGTACTTTGCGGTTTGGAGTTCGCGTGTACATTTCGGTCGGTTTTGTTCCGGGTGCGTGTCGGTCGGTTTGATTCGCGTGTTTTTCCGGCCGGATTGCTGTTTTCCGTGCGGCTCGGTCGTTCGGCTTGGGTTCTGTACGTGTCGGTCGGATTTTGCACGCTTTGCATCGTACTTGGCGTGTCGGGCGCCACAGGTACGTGTCGGTCGGTATAAATTCCGGCTCCGAGTCGGTCGGTGCTTTTTCCGGCCCGAATCGGAATCGACCCCTTAGTCTGAAAATTTCCAAACTCCATGAATATTTTCTCTCTTTGTTTCTAATTAGTTTATTGTATTTTTTCATTATACTTTTAGAGGTAAGTAGACATAATATCGATGTTTTAATATCGATATATACATAAATATCGAGTTTAGTATATCGATAGTATTAAATATCGATGTTATGTATATCGATGTTAAAAATATCGTTTTTAAGTGTTGTTAAAAATATCGAAGTTTGTAATGTCGACTGTAAAAATATCCTTATGTTAAAATATCGTTATTGTACTATATTTTAATCTATTTAATGTTTGTTATGAGTATAATAATAGGTAGTTAATGTTATAAAAAATATAATTTGTATAATATTTTTTAGGAGCGGGATGTTGGGTTTATAGGGGGTAAGGGTGGGGAGTGTTTTAAAATAATTGAATTAATTTTTTAATAAATTCGAAATTTAAAATTATAATTTAGAAAATATATATTCAAAATTAGAAAATATTATTTTAGGAGCGGGATGTTGGGTTTATAGGGGATAAGGGTGGGGAGTGTTTTAAAATATTTTAATTAAATATTTAATAAATTTGTAAATTAAAAAATACATTTAGAAATTATTGTTTTAGGATTTGGAAGTTGTGTTTATACGGTATAAGTTTGAGTAGTGTTTTACAAAATTTGTTTAAATATTTTTAAATTTAAATATTTTTATAAAAAATCAAATAATGTCGAAAAAATAATATGTTTGTAGTGTAAATTTCAAAATAAATAATATTAAAATTTAAATGTTTATTATTAATCATTAAATATTAAAATGATAAATCATGTAATATTAATAATGTACAAAATTAATTATTATATTATTTTATGAAACAATGATATAAATATATATAAATATGTATTATTTTGTAATATTTAATACAAAAATATAAATTCATTAAATAATCAAAAATCAACTATTTTAATATTAAGTATTAGGTATAGTACATAGATAAAATATTATTTATATGTGAATTATAATATTTAGAAAAATTTAATTTTTTTAAAATAAAAAAAATTAATATATTACATTTACAATTTAAAAAAAATATATATATAATATATAGTGTAATAAAATATTATAGGATTATTAAATAATTAAAAATGAATGTAGAGTACAGTTAGTGATATTATATTATTTGTATTGGGAAAAGAAAATTAGATATGTTTAGTGTCTGGCAACTTATTTGACTTTATAGTAATTAGAGTGGGTGTAGTAAATTAATTAAGTTTAGTGTCCAGCAACTACCCTGATTTAATACTAACTGGAGTGGGAATAGTATATTAATTAAGTTTAGTGTCCAGCACCTACCCAGATTAAATGCAAACTGGAGTGGGAATAGTAAATTAATTAAGTTTAGTGTCCAGCACCTACCCTGAGTTAATGGTAACTGGAGTGGGAATAGTAAATTAATTAAGTTTAGTGTCCAGCACCTTCCCTCAATTAATAGTAACTGGAGTGGGAATACTAAATTAATTAAGTTTAGTGTCCAGCACCTACCCAGAACTAATGTTAACTGGAGTGGGAATAGTAAATTAATTAAGTTTAGTGTCCAGCACCTACCCTGACTTAATGGTAACTGGAGTGGGAATAGTATATTAATTAAGTTTAGTGTCCATCACCTACCTTGAGTTAATACTAACTGGAGTGGGAATAGTAACTTAATTAAGTTTAGTGTCCAGCACCACCCCTTAATTAATAGTAACTGGAGTGGGAATAGTAAATTAATTAAGTTTAGTGTCCAGCAACTACCTAGAATTAATGCTAACTGGAGTGGGAATAGTAAATTAATTAAGTTTCGTGTCCAGCATCTACCCAGATAAAATGCTAACTGGAGTGGGAATAGTAAATTAATTAAGTTTAGTGTCCAGCACCTACCCTGACTTAATGGTAACTGGAGTGGGAATAGTAAATTAATTAAGTTTAGTGTCCAGCAACTACCTAGAATTAATGCTAACTGGAGTGGGAATAGTAAATTAATTAAGTTTAGTGTCTAGCACCTACCCTGAGTTAATGGTAACTGGAGTGGGAATAGTAAATTAATTAAGTTTAGTGTACAGCACCTCCCCTCAATTAATAGTAAATGGAGTGGGAATAGTAAATTAATTAAGTTTTGTGTGCAGCACCTAGCCTGACTTAATGGTAAGTGGAGTGGGAATAGTAAATTAATTAAGTTAAGTGCCCAGCACCTACCCTTAATTAATATTAACTGTAGTGGGAATAGTAATTTAGGGGCTCATTACGATGGTGGAATGATCGCCACCGCCGGGCCGGCGGTGGCAATCGTTCTGCCATCAAATAGAGAATTACACACCGCCATATTAGGATGGCGCTGGGTATCGTGGCAGACGCAAAGTCTGTCCGCCGCTTTTCCGCTGGTGGCAATCGCACCGATTGCCTGGCGGGCGGAGCAGGGCCACTAATATGGTGGCGGTGCCTAGCAGGCACCGTCCGCCATATTAGGATGTGGGAAAATAAAGGCCTTTCCATGGCGGCGATGCTGGCGGGGATTGGGTTTGGGGGCCCGTTGCAGGCCCCCAATGGGGGGGTGTTGCTGCGCCGGGGGGTACCCATGGTACCCCCCTGCATTTCCATGCACCAAGTGGCAGGCACCGCGTGGTGCCCGTCACGTGGTGCAGGGAAATGCGGTGCAAGCACCTTTAACATTGCGGACGCTGCTGCAGCCAGCAGCACCGCCCGCAATGTTAAAGGCCCAGGATGCGCCCGCCAGTATGGAGGTCACATCCTAATTTCAGTGGTGGGACCGCCGCATGTCTGGCGGGCGGTCCCAATCACCGCTACGGTGGCGGGCTGACCAAGTCCTCCCGCCATCGTAAACCTTAAAAAATTAATATAGTTTGTAGTAGTAGTGTATTTTAATTATGACATAGTTATAACTGAAAAAAATAACTTTATATATATAATTAATTAAAGATATTAGTTAATACAGTAGATTTAATTAATACATAACTTTTAACATAAAATACAATATTAATAAAATGATGCACCCAAAAATAGACATTTGTAAATGATTTTGTAATCAACAAAAAATACTTCTTTTATTAAGTTTATATAATATAAATCAAGATATATAGATAAAAAATCGTATTTATTTTACAGACACAAAATATTTTGCACATATGTATATTTTTACATTTCATAATTATGTAAACATTTTTTTTAAACATTTGTACATTTTTAAATACAGTTATGTAAACTTTGTAATATCAAATAATGTAGTTTTACATTTGTTTAGAAGTATATGAGAAAATAATATAATTATTAATAATAGTTGTTCACTTCAGTTTTGCATTCTGAACTTTTGTTATTTAGTTACATATACTGTTAACTTTTAAAAATATAAGGGGCCCATTACGATGTCGGGCGGAAGCACAACCGCCGTGCTGTCGGAGGCAAAAACCGCTAGTTACCGTCCGCCAGCAACGGCCCACACACCCGCAAAATTAGGATGTGAAAAGTCAGGCAAACACCGCCCGTAAGCCTGCGGCGCCGCCCGCCATCAAAGCGCGCCCGTCTACGTAGCGGCGCGAGCCAATAGAGACACACCGTCCGACGAAATGACGTACCGCCCGGCGTACAAATTACGATGCCACAACCAAACAGCCCCACCGGCAAAGAGACACCGCACGAGATACCAAGGCGGAAACCCGACTGTTCAGTACGGAGACTAAAAAGGCGGCCCACCCCGAGATGAATCCTGCACTCCAGGCCATCCCCATGCTCTACCTGATGCACCACCTAGGAGTGAACGCGCCATGTCGACGCAGGTAGGCAGACACACAACAAGGGTACGAAAACACTGCACACAGTGCAAGTGCGGGAAAACTGTACATGGCCCCCCCAGACACCCCTGTGGGCAGGACACATCCACCACTACACCCACACATGTCCCACCTGTCAAAAATAAACAACTCGCAACATCCTGGGCACCCACTACCCGGGACCAGGAAGTGACGTCCCCGTCACGGCACTGCAGCGCAGCGGCGATGACGCAGGTACACATGCGCACAACGCAGAGGCCAACGACAGCGCCATGCATGGGCGGCACACAAACACCACAGGGTCACAACTACACACCCCACACACCAGCCCCACCCTGAAGGCACATGTCACGTGGCCTTCCTGCATCAGTCATGTCCCCAACCGACAACTCACAGTTGTCAACCTGATGTCACACAAGTGTCCCAAACAGGGGAGTAATGTGATGGCAAAATAGGACACACCCTTGTGTGCAAAACATGGCGAAGCACACAGCGGCTGCTACATAATAGCGCAGAATATGGACCTCGTCCGCAAAAGGCACGCCAGTCTCATCCAAAAATACCCATACCATCCTGCTCGCAATATCAAGCCATGCAATGTACAAAATTGAAAAACCCTGCTGCCTGAGAACAGGTGTTTCCAATTACTACACCCACACAGAAGCCCCAATGTATAGCGGAAATGCAGTGTCCCGCCCACACACGGGAGAGCAGATAGCACTGAATGGCCTTCCATTCCTACTCTGAAATGACCTGGCAACAATTTATGCAGGAGAATGGAGCTATTGTACCAACAAGAAGCCAAACAGAGCCATGCAGAGTAAACCGTCCACTGGCAGATAGCGCCCAACATGTTCAGCTGCGTCATCCCCGTTTTTTACTGTCGGAGGTGTCCGTTCCACTGTCCTGTGGATTTATGTCTCTCCAACCCGGCATGTCCAAAGGCAGACTTGGTACACTTGTTTGCACCCCTGGACGCCCACGACAGGATCTGTTCAGTGTATGGGGGCATGGCGTATGTGGCTGCAATCGGACACACACTGCAATGGGACCAGTGTGCCTCCACACAACGTATTCTGGATCACAGTTTCATCGAATGTCATCCAACATGTCCCATCAGGCTTCTACAAGGGACAACTTACGATGAACACGTTGCTAGCCACCATCCGCTTCATTGGATGGCATCCATGTTTACCACCAATGCCATGGATGCCCTGCTGGAAGGTATCGCATACCTGACAACTTGTCAATTCATCGGGCCCCGACTCAATACCCCCAATTGAACAATGATGTTCAACACCGTACCTATGCTTGGCTTTCGCACGGAGTGGGCAGTTAGCTGTACCACAACTATACCATACAATCTGCAACAAACACCTCACCATCAACTCCACTACCATGACATCGGACATTTTCGGGACATGCACTCTGTTCCTCACCATATCCCGTGTCTCTGCATAAACAGGGTGAATCAGAGGTATGGGACTTGTGTACAGTAACCACATGGCCAATACTGCACGAACAACTATGCCATAATATGTATTCTGCGCACCTGAACACATGCACCTGTCAGTGCACACTTATCTGTCTGCTGTATTACGTGAGAACTGTCACCTCACCATCGTCTGTACTTCCGTGCACGGACTTTTGCATGGACAACAAATGCAACCCCCTACAACATGGCCCTAGTTATTGTGTCATGTTCAGTAGCCACCACATTGCAACAACTAGTGAGACGCTGGTGCATGCATGTAGGCTCATGCTCTGATGTCACCTCTGACGCAGGTGTGTCGGAGTTACCATTGTAGTAAACCTGTACCATGGAACTGAGATGTACTGTGCCTATGATGTCAAGCTGTCTGGTAGGCAAAATGAATACTGTCTGTGTCAAAGTCTACAGCTCCTCAGTAATTAGCAAATGTACTTTAGCATAGCAAGGGCAAGGCAGTTGTAACTCTGAAGCCTTCATTCCACAGTCAACAACTAATCACATCTACCCGTACCCCCTTTTGTATGTGTAATCATGCTAAGTATATCCTACACATGCATTTTGCTGCCAGTAGTGTCCACTATACTGCATCACAGAGGAAGTAAGTCCAAATACATGCCTTGAAGCAAATATGTGACTCTGTAGAATTATTTTACGAAGACAAGTACGAATGAGAGAGGATGAGAGTGTGTGAAGTACACGAGAGTCGTGAGATGACCATGTAGTCTAGTGTCATTGGATGTCAATGCATGAGAGTTGCCGCAACAGTGGACCTAGTGAAATACTACAGCTCGTGGGCCTGGACTTGTCAGACTCTGACGTGGCCCAACAGATCATCACATTAACACTGACGGCCTGGGCACTACAAAGCACAGTCCTACATATGTTTATAATTACCTTCACAGTCTGACATCACACTCATCAAGCAAAAGTAGGAGCCACGCAAAAGCATGCTACAGCAATGCATGACAAAACACACACACGATATCAGTGTAGGTGGGCAGGACTGCACAGTGAGTAAGAACTGCAGAAATTCACATACATGCTCAATTGAAAAAGGCACAATCTTGACAGTCACACACCCTGCAGACACACTATGTCCGAAACATATCAAGTAGGAGTCATCCTGAACTGCAAGGACACACCCACACACTGCACACTGTGCAACATACAACACACACATGTGAACACATTCGCAGACCTGAACACGGATACAAACATCCACCATGGGCCTGGGTAACACGTGTGTAGTCGACATTGCCAGAGCGCACACACACACACCAACACTACCCCAAAGTCACACCACTCACACCACACACACCTACACCTCCCAAATGCACACATTGAAAGTAAGCCATGTGCCCAGGCCCAATGTTCATCACAAGACTAGCATACACCTACACTGCTGGCCATACAGCAAGTAATCTCACACATACCCGCATACTCTGCACATGCTACCTGTCATCCTGTGGCTAGACTCACACCATGTGCTTTGCTTGCACGCAAACATGACACGGATACATTCTCCCTGAAATACCACCAAATACATGCAGACAATCCGTGTCACAAAAATACTTATTCATCACACACACAAGTAGCAGAGTCTGAAAGAAGTGAAGTCCCTGCCACGTGTACAACACATTGGAATGTGAGACCAGACATTGCAATTGTTGAGGTACCATACACGGCATGTGCCTGACTTAACCATGCACACACAGCAACAACTGCAATAAGCAACTACACAGACACAACCGACTACAGGAACAACAGCATCCAGTCACAGATTACATAGACATGCGGCAAAATTGTTCAACACCAGGGACAGTGGCCAGTCCGATGTGCAGAGTAGTGACACGAAAAGCTGTGTATGCAATGTGTGTGAGTGTACCCTGACATGGCCACCAACACTGCCATGGCAGTCACAATAGCCATCACAGCCACCACTGTGTCACAGGTAGATGTGTGAGTGTGCCTACCATTCAAACAGGATGCCAGTTCGACTCGGTGCTGTCTGTGTGCTACGGGACAGTTCGAGGTCCGCCCCTAAGAGAGAAGCACAACTGTGGAAGACACACATGTGTCATGTGAAGCGGGAGTTCCGCTTGGCCCAGGTGGGTGGGTGGCACGGGTAGGTGCACACATGCATTGTTGAAACAGACTGTGTGGGGAGGATTCCGGAGGGCTAGATTTCCACTGTGTTGGGTATTTGGAAAGCCCACCTGTCTGGGGATGAATATGAACTCGTGTGGGCACAACAGGCGGGCACACGATCAATGCTGCATCAGGTGTAGACATTAGCCCTCCCTCTGGGGACATGCTGGATACTGCTGTGCATCTGCCAGGCCCTTGCCAAGGCACTCACATCCCCTGTCCACCAGGTGTACCCCCTACATTGTCCGCCTGCACAGGCAGTGGAGCTTGGTGGGGGGGAGGTCATGGCGCCCTTCTCCTGGTCACATCTCGCAGGGAACATATTCTCAGTGAGCAGCAGGGCAAATGGACCCACACATTCACTCTTTGGCCTCTCTGGGGCGAGATCGGAGCTGCTTGTGCACGCGCTGGCTTCTCCGATGCAATCGCATATAAGGGGTGAGCGAGGGGAGGCAATGAGTCTGACGGTGCAAGCCACCTTCCGTGATGTCACTTCTTGTAGTGACGTCAGCGTCCCCCACTTCTTATTTTAGGACTCGTGCCCTGCTGTTGTCAGATGTGCCACTGCCCAGGGGGTGGAGAAAGGGTCAGGAATGTCAGCCTGAGATTGGCCCAGTTGAAGGCCCACCTTGACTGGGGGACAACCATTGGACAGTCTGGTGTAGCCCACCCACGCGTACATGTGGGCCCTCCATGAACTATGTCACCTGCGGCAAAGTGATGTCATGGGCAATGACGTTATTGAGGAGAGCTGTCTGCCCCACGCAGAGATGGTGCATAAGCTCAACAGACCCAGCACTGAGGGCAGCAGGGGTCACATGTGCAGGGGCAGCTGTGCCTGGTGTGAAGGACACTCTACCCTTCATCCCTGTGCCGACACATGTTGCACCAGTGGAAGTAGATGGGAGGGCGGGCATTGGCCTCCGCGTGGCTGAAGAGGAGCCAGAGTCCACGTCCCCTGTGTTAGCAAACATGGATGCATCACCTCTGTCCTCAGATGACTCAGAAATTGCCGTCTCGGCCTGTGATTCATCCAGCACACGTCTGGCCCCTCCGAGGCGCTGGTCACATCTGTCTCACTCAGCACCTGTGCAGCTGCTACATCCGACGCCACACCACTGTTGACCGTCCCGTCCCTCAGCACCCACGGGAGATGCCACATGAGAGAGAGCGAGGTGGCCTCACTCATCTGGCATCAATTAAACAGACATGTGCAAGGGAAGCAGCACAGAACATCCACAAATCCACATGTTGCACGATACCTGTGCAATTGCATACAGCCACCACAATCAACACGTAATGGCTGGCGTCCAGTAAATGAAGCCGCTAATAAGTGGCACATGTGTTGTGCACATAGCACTACACCCGGCCTGTGACACCCTGCGACCATAGCCACAAATCGCGGTGTGCACACCCACTGTCCTGATGGTGGCAAGGATGACCACTACGTAATTAGGCCAAAGACATACCTGCATGGAGCAGAATGGGAAACCACTCACACAGACTGCAACATGACAGGCCACAATGGCCATGAGCCCATGCCATCCACCTGTCGTTCACACAAGCACAACTGCTGTTGCACAGTGTGCCGTATGTGTAAGTACCAGAGATATGAGGTGAGGCATCGCACACATATGACCGAACGAAATCAGAGTAGGCACAGTGCCTCAAACATACATGTGAATTGCCAATCCAGCCTGCTACAGGTTGTTTCTGAGGGCTACGACTCTGAGTGCATTGAGAATGCAGAGTGCTCAAATTACATCTTGACCCTCAGGAATCGCATATGCATGTCAGATGCACACAGCACAGAGTACACTTACAACCCACTGCATCACACAACAAACATCACATTACCCAGATTATGGGTAGGCTGTGGACACATGCTGCCTCTCACCGCAAAAGACACCATCCCACAATACTGTTCACTTGCTTGCTGCTGATGCCCCTACAAACATGCATCCGGCACAGGCTGTGTGACTGTCAAGATGCAGACCATTAGTGGTGAAATGCAGCGCCGTGCTGACCTGACAATACGAGGGGCATCCCCCGATTCGTTATCGCCACGTAGTAGCTCATCCGGCAGATGACGTCACACCCTTTGTGGAATTGGCTGCACTGTCGGTCACACATACACAGAGGCATCAACTTGGATGCAATGGCTCATCACAAGCCCTTGGGCTGGAGGACATCAAACTGCAGTGATGGTACACAAGAGCCTTGGAATGTCACTCATACACTTCTCAACATCACCCACATCCACCAATCACAGTGGCATGCTGCTGACCCATCCCAAATACTCAGAGACGTGCAACAGAGCCAGGAAGTAATCGGACATGGCCTAACAGCATGTGTACACCACACGTGAATGCATGCTGCTGGGAGTGTGTACACAGTACCTGTCCATCCCATTCACATGCAGGTTGCCAGCACATTGAGCAATGTGTAGTCTGCCCACATCTACTGTCCATTGTCAGGTGGACCAACACATAGATCACAAGGCAACACATCTTTGTGGGTGGACTCACTGTGTCCAACACTGCACAGCCCTCAACGTACTCGCCCTGTGAATGGCTCACCCCGCAATGGAGGTCACATTCAGTGCCACTATCTCTCACACACATCCCTATCACAAGGCATGGTGTGTCCAATCGACAGGGCTGAGTTTGTGCATTTCAGGAGAGTCCTGAACAAAAGACACATGTAACCCACTGTACAGTCAGTGTTGTCTCCTTCTAGGATTGTGCGGTCAATGTGCAGCCCAGGTCTGCTGCGACTGAGAAGGCCAGCAGGGACCCAGCCAGCCATTCACACAAGCAATGACTGCCCTGAGTCCTGCATTGCCAAGTGGCTGCGTGACTGGATGTGTGACATGGAAATGCCATGTACCACCACTCGTGAGGGACATGCATGGGAAAGCGCCAGAGAGCCTACATACCCCTTACACCTGTAGTCAGCATGGTAAGCAGTGCATGTTGGAACCCCACAGGCTCAGAATCATAGTGCTGCGGATCAACGACTTGTGTGTCCCCCACATGCACTCCCACACACACTGTAGTTGTCTTACACACACAACTTTTGCTATGAATAGCCTTGGGCAGTGTGCGTGGAGCTCGGAATCCATGATCTCCAGCTCCTCGCTGGTGAGTGGACCTGGACATATCTTCAGAGTCGTCGACATGTAGGTGGACATGTGGCAGCAGCGGCAGGTGTTGTTGAGGGATGCCAGGCAGCAGTCCCTGGAAGCTGTGGTAATGCCGGTCTCCCTCCCACACTGATATAGCCCCCTGGGGCTGTTCCAGTGGGTCCAAGCTGCTGCAATTGGTGTACCATGTCTACCTACTTCAAATGCACACAATGGCCTGCACCGAGCTGTCTCGGTACGCTTACCTCTATCGTCGAACACGCAGGATGCAGTCGCGAGGGCCATTGGAGTTGGCCTCAAGGGCCTGGTCCATGGCGGGTACAGTCCGCTGGTGCCATGTGGAATCCACAGTTGAATGTGCGCCATGCATTTGCAGGTGTGGCCATGATTTGTGTGTGGGAGCATGTCCACACTGGACAGGGCCACTTCATGCTGTGTGC
Source organism: Calotriton arnoldi (assembly GCA_963921515.1). Taxonomy (NCBI): domain Eukaryota; kingdom Metazoa; phylum Chordata; class Amphibia; order Caudata; family Salamandridae; genus Calotriton; species Calotriton arnoldi. The sequence goes on along the minus strand of CAWUFW010004979.1, from coordinate 59,108 downwards.
ATAGGCATTGACGGCCAGTGCTCAGCCTCCACATGTCTGTTGGCACATCATCATGTACACATTAGCATGGGAGCATGGGATGTGCATATGCACACACATGCCATATTTCTCAATGTACATCTCCCACTTGGCACGTGCAATGTTACTTGTCACTTGTGATGTGTGTTTGCATTCACACAGCTGTGTTGTCATGGAGTTGTCAATGTGTACACCTGTCAATGTGTGTTGGAGGTGTGATACGTACAGTGCTGTACATTGGGTGAACTAGGGACATCATTGACTGTCTCATATCCCATTGTGCAACAGGCCCCACTTGTTTTGGCCGCTCAGCCTGTGTACATTGTGTTGTTGGTGTGTGCCATACTCACCCAGCCTCGGAAGCTGTGTCTGGCACAGCAGCTAGGTATATTGCCGTGGTGTTGTCGCCTCCCACCTATGCAGTCTGAAACCATCATGATGCCTTTCAAGCTATTAGGGCCTAAATCCCCATGTGCATGCTCATAGCAATGGTTTGTGTCAGTAGCCATTGCTATTGGTAAGGGGACCTGTGTAAGAGTATTGTAGCTGTGTTGTCCCTACTTGTCAGCTGTTCTCTGATTCTATTGCTTTGTCAGTAATTTTAGTTATGTGTATGTGAAAGTGCCATGTGGTGTGTTGCATTGACATGTGTCCACTTCCATCTGTCCTAGGAGGAGACCAAACATACATCGCCCCTACCAATTGCTGTCAGACATGGAGGATGTGGAGGTCATTCGTAAATTCCGGCTGGACCGACCCACCCTGCATCACCTATGTGCCATGTTGGAACCCCACCTTCGTCCTCGCAGGGTGTATCCAACAGCATTCACCCCCACGGCTAAGATGATGGCTGCACTGCATTTTTTCGCTAGCGGATCTTTCCAACACACGGTAGGCAGTGGAGGTGGAATGTCCCAACCCATGTTCAGCATGGTGCTACGGGATGTCCTGTCAGCTATGATGCTGTACAGGAACCGGTACATCTGATTCCCCAGGGCTCGTGATTTGGCGGCAGTGAAGGGTGCTTTCTATGCCCTTGGACGCATCCCCCACGTTGTTGGTGCAATTGATTGCACCCATGTTGGCCTTGTTGCACCACAGGCCATGGAGCACATCTATAGGAACCGGAAACATTTCCACTCCCTGAATGTGCAAGTGGTGTGCCTGGCGGACATGATCATCACACACGTGTGTGCGAAGTTTCCGGTTCCACCCATGACTCGCACATCATGCGCCACAGCAACCTCCCACGAATGATGTCCAATCTTCAACCGGACCGTGCATGCATTGTTGGTGAGTATGCATACTTGTGTAGCGTGCTGGGTGTGACATGCTGTCTTGTATCCTGTTGGAATTGCAATGATTCTCTGTGTTTCTCACACCCAGGTGACTCAGCATATCCTAACGGGCCTTGGCTGCTGAGCCCACTACGTAATCCCAGGACACCAGCTGATGTCAGATACAATGAGGCACATGGGAGGACCAGACGTGTGGTGGAGCGGACTTTGGACTCCTGAAGTCCAGATTCAGATGCCTGGACCGCACCGGGGTGCACTGGCATACTCCCCACAGAAGGTGTGCCAGATAGGTGTGGCATGCTGCATGCTGCACAATCTCGCTATTCGCAGGCAGATCCCCCTGATAGTGGATGACGGTGATCAGCCAGGGCCCCAGCCTGCAGACCAGGCCGTGTCCAGTGACGAGGACAGTGGAGAGGAGGAAGCAGTGAATGAGCGTCAGCAGCTCATCGCCCGCTACTTCACTTGACGGTGAGTGACCATGTACGTCGGATGATGTTGCTGTAGTTGTGTAGGTGTATGTGTGCATGGTCACTGCGGCCTATTGTTCACTGAGTGCTGTGTGGCAATGGTCCATGTCCAGGGTAGTATGCCTGTGGCATTGTGCCCTGTTGCTCTGTGAGATGTGTGTACATTGCTTGAACTTGATGACAAGTACTGTGTGATGAGTGTGTGACACACACATTCAATGGACTCTTGTTCTGTTTTTCACCCCTAGGTCCCTACAGCCTCTCCTGGCCTATCGACATACCACACTCCTGATGCATTTCTGATCATGGTGACGGTTGCACATCCTTGATTAAACACAGAGCAGATACAACAGAATGTGATCCAGGTGTATTTATTTTGAACAGTGACATGTGATTGTGGGCAAGGTGATGACAAAAGTGGTGCATGCTGGAACAATGAGTTGACGGACATGTCCGCGTGATGGTCAAGGTGTACCCAAGTTGTTCTGGGTCCACAGTCCGACAGACACAAGCCATTCACATGGCAGTGTGGGGTAGGATAGTAGTCCAAGTGAATGCAGTAGATGGCCACCATGGCTGGCTGTCTCACTGGCATTTGGAGCGTGCAAAGTCATCTCTGGACACCTGTTTCCTCTTCGGACGACCCCTTCCACGTTTGAGAGGGGGGGGTTGTGTTTGTGGGCTGCTGGTGGTGGCTGAGGATTGCCCACTCACTGTGGACGCAGGGGAACTGGATGTTGCACGGACCTGCGCCCCAGCAGGTGGTGGCGGAGGTGGTGTGGTTGGCCTTGATTGGGCCCTCACCGCCACCACTAGCTGGCCCATGAGGTCGACAAGTTTGCCCATACGGGTCACGAATTGGCCCATATGGGCATCCATGGACCTCAACACCCCAAGGACTTACCGCGTATCGGCATATGACCGGGCCCATTGTCCCTGAGCCTCTTCATAGGCCCCAAGGACTCTGGCGATTTGCGGCAGGGCTTGGCTCCCAGGCTCTGATGGCGCTGGCCTGACCCTGCTCCTCCCACCTAAACTGCTGCCACCGACCTGCCCACTCGCCACAGTGGTCACCCGGGGCCTCGTTGTCGCTCCCAGGGTCGGTGTCGACGTGCGTACAACCGCTTGCGCAGGGTGAGTGGTCAGGGAGGCCCTGGTGGTGGTGGGGGTTGCGGCGGTGGTGGTGGCCGCAATGACCGTGGCAGCAGGGGCCTGGGACTGGTCACCAGCCCTGGGAGATGGGTTGGTGGGTAGGAGGGGTCCTGGGGAGCGGTTGAGCCCTGCCACACCAGATGTGCCTGGTCGGGAGTCCTCGTCCGAAGAGGTGTCCAGGTCTTCCACATCCGTGAGTCCGGGTGGAGGGCTTGTGGACTGGCTGTGATGGCTGCTGTCTCCCTCTCCAGCATCATGCTGTTGGTCACCTGTGGGGCGGAGACGAAGGGTTATTGTGTTGCACCTTGCAAGGTTTGTGTTAGATGTCTGACATTCACAGTTGGTGCACAGTTGTGCACTGATTTCCCAGATGCGTGTGTATGGCTCTCCAATGTGTGTGCGTGATCAAGGCAATGGAATAGTGTGATGGGTGCACATGGCTTGGGACGGATTTGGATAGCCAATCGGTGTGTGTTGCAGTACCCCTACATTTTGTGGCTTTGGTGGAAACGGGGTACAGCCCCATGAACACTTTTGAGGTGAAATATGGTTTTGGGGTTCAAATGAAATGCTTAGAAACGCAGATGGCAGAAGGGGTACAGCCCCATCAACGCTTTTGAGGTGAAATATGGTTTTGGGGTTCAAATGAAACGCTTTGAAACGCAGATGGCAAAAGGGGTACAGCCCCATCAACGCTTTTGAGGTGAAATATGGTTTTGGGGGTTCAAATGAAATGCTTAGAAACGCAGATGGCAGAAGGGGTACAGCCCCATCAATGCTTTTGAGGTGAAATATGGTTTTGGGGTTCAAATGAAACGCTTAGAAACGCAGATGCAAAAGGGGTACAGCCCCATCAACGCTTTTGAGGTGAAATATGGTTTTGGGGTTCAAATGAAACGCTTAGAAACGCAGATGGCAGAAGGGGTACAGCCCCATCAACGTTTTTGAGGTGAAATATGGTTTTGGGGTTCAAATGAAACGCTTAGAAACGCAGATGGCAGAAGGGGTACAGCCCCATCAACGCTTTTGAGGTGAAATATGGTTTTGGGGTACATACTGTGACATATGGGTGCAGGAGGGGACATGTGTTTTGGCCACACGACACTGCAGAGACAAAGGTGTGTGTATGTCTGACATACCAAGCATATCTGCTCACTGTTATCATTTGGGGACATTACACTGCAAGCATTGTAGTGAGTGAGTAATGGTTGTGTGCCACACAACGTATTGCAGATGGGACAATTCCTTGGTGTGCGTGCTACCCTCAGCCATGTGCAGCAATGCAGTGCTCTTGGGGTGTTGACTATATTAGGTATGTTATAAATCACAGTGTGACGTGCGCTTCAGACACTACAGACACATTATTGGTCATCGGCAGGAATCTTTGCTGAACTACTGCATATGGGACAACTGATTAGATGATATACCTTTCATGACACTGGGGCTAAAAAGATGTGATGGATGAGATATTGAATGTGCATTGTGTAGCTGTGTGGTTCATGGGTCCAGTGGTGTATGTGACATTACTGTGGTTCCACTCTGTTACATTGAGATAAGATAGACTTACATGGGTGATGTTGTACGATGTCAACGGAACAAGCAGACACGACTACATGGACAAGACTTCGATGGTGTTGCTGATGTGTGTGATGACTGGCACAGTGCACGGCATGTGGGTCAGTACTCCAGTGAGACTTGTGCATGCAGACGTGACTCCTTACGTGTTACTGTATTTGAGATGGCTCATGTGGGCTATGACTCTGTAATTCATGTCCGTGTGCACATTAGTCACATGATTATGACAGGGAGCAGTGCTACCTGTTCCTCTGCTACGTGACATGTCCCGAATGTTAGTCGTAGTACAGTCCTCATGCCTACAGACACCACGCCCTGTACAGTAGTCTACCTACTTGTTGGTTTGGAGGGAGCAATGCAATGGCTGTCACATGGTTATGAGAGGGAGGGGTGCTCCATCTTGCTGGTCTGTGGGAGTGGGGGCCGTGTTGTGAGGTGTGGTGAAGGCTTACCACCCACAGACACCCCTCCATGTAGGGAAACATATCTGGCTGTCGGGTGGAGTTGTGCACTGCAATGGCTGACACATGGGTGTGGGGAGTGCTCCATCTTGCTGCGCTGTAGGACTAGGGGCCTGGTGGGGGTTGTACTTCTGCAGTCCCCCCTCCGATACTCAGAGTTTGTGGTAAGGCTACTTACCTGTTACTTGTTGGTTAGTGCAGCTATGGCTGACACATGAGTGTGGGTGTGAGGAGTGCTCCTTCCGGCGCATCTGGGGTACAAGGGGACCTGGTGGGAGTTGTGGTGCTGGCTGACTGTACACATGCCCCCATGGTTTTGTTGGTTGGTACCTTTGGGCTGAGTGTGTGGGAGTGTCTGTTGCATGTGTGAGAGATGTCTTGTGTATTGTGTACTGGACATGGGGGTGTTTGGCCCTCGGTGCTATGGCATTCTGGTAGTGCATGACAGTACATAGCGGTGTGCTGGTATACATTTGTTTGTACTTACCAGCCTCCACTCCCTCTGGTATTCCGGTGAGACTCTCCGGATGCAGAATGCCTCGCACCTTCTCCTCCCACGCCTTGAAGGTCTTGAATAGTGCGGGATTTCCACCGCCAGTCCTGTCAGCCAGCTCACGATTCTTGGCCTCCTTCTTCCTGACCACGCTTTTCAGGTCGTGCCACCTCTTTGTGATTTCACCCCGGTTGCGTGGCACGTTCCCAACTGCATTCACCTGGTCTACGATCCTGCTCCACATTCTGTTTCTGGTGGCTACTGGTGTCTGTTGGACCTGGTTCCCATAGATTTGTGGGTGCACCTTGATGATCTCATCGACCATGACCGTCAACTCAGTGGCAGTGTACTTTGGCATTCTTTGTGTTGCCATGGTGTGTGGTTTGCTATTTGTGGAGCTGGTGTGGTGGTTGTGTGGTGTGTGGTGTGTGATGTGCAGGGGTTCGTGGTGCCGTTGTTTCAGTGGTGATGGTGGTGGTGGTAGTGGTGGTGATGTGTGTGATGTGTGCGTGCGTGTGGTGTGCTGCTTTCCTTTGTCTATCTCTGTGTTCTCTGATGGCGTCTTCGCTTTGTCGTAGTGCAAGGGATTGTGGTCTGTGAAGAGGCTGCTTTTGTACTGACCTATGTGGGTGTGTCATGATGGTCTGTCGTTTTCAGGTGTGTTGTGTCTGTTGTCCTGGGATTTGTAGTTTTTTAGTTTTGGCAGGGGGCATGTGTCTTTGGGATGTGTTCTGTGTTTGGGTATTTTGGCGTAGTTTGCTGTGTGGACTAGTTGGCCATGTTGTGTGTATTTCTTTGTTCCGTAAATGATTTCCGTGCACGGACGTGGCCGCCAGGCCTTTCGCCGTGTCAGTTATTCATCGCTGTTGTTAACCGTGGCGGGCGGGGAATATGTGGATTTTCCGCGCTCATGTCGGGGAGATCATAATTTCACGGTCGTTGTCTCGGTCGTCAGAGCGGGCGGATTTGGGTTTTCGGGCGGGATTGCGTCCGTGGCCGACGGTTAATCTTCTACTCAGACATGGACGGGCGGAATTTTGTGTGTTTTTACCGCCGCGGGCGGAGGTTGCTCGCGACTTCATAATTGCTCGGTCGGTATTCCCATGGTGCAGGCGGGCGGTTTTCTCATGCTATCGTAGAGGGTGGATTTTTAACGCCAGTTATCGTAATGGGCCCCTTAGTTTTTAATTTTTTTAATACATTTTAAATTTTATACTTTGTAACATTTTTACACAAATAATAATTTATTTTAATTAATATTATTAATATTTAAAATATTAATATTATTAATTATTACATGGTTTAATTTTTATACATTTTTTATAACGTTGACATTTTTTAAACATTAAATAAACATTTTACATGTTTTTAATAAACGTATATAACTTGTAAATATATGGAATTATAATAATAAATATTATATGTTTAATAATATTTATTATTATAATTTTACAATGTTGGAAAAATGTTAAATAAATTTAAACATATAAGTTATAAATTGTAGTATTTTAATTAAACATTTAAGTAATTTATATATAATGTAATAACTTTTTTAAACAAAATACATTTATTTTATATGTTTAAAGCTTCCATATTTGTTTGGTGCTTATATTTTGTAACCGCTCGCGTTTGTTTTGGGTTATTTTGAAGGGGAAAAGCTCGCGGTTGGGAGCTGCGTCGCGTCGAGGAAGGTAAGATTATTTTTATTTATTTTAACTATATTTTTAATTAAATTTGAAGGTAGTTAGGTTGTAGTTTTTGTGTGTAGTGTTAGGTTTTTGGAGTTGTGGCGTTTTTTGTGTGTAAGTTAGGTTTTAGCGATTTATGTATCGATATTTTTTGAGGCCTCGTTTAGAAAACGTAAAATATGTTACAATATGTTTGAATAAGGTGTGTATAATGTGTGTAATAGTGTTATATTGTGTATTATGTGTATATTTGTGTGGGTGGGAATGATTGTGTGTTTTTTACAGGTTTTGGTCGAAAGAAGTGGCGGTTACGAGAAGATTGCGTTTTTTTTATTAAGGAAGTGTATATTAGGCGTGGCCGGCAGCCGATGAACATGGCCGTCGCCTAAGAGAGCTCCAGACCTCCAGGGGCTTCCTCGAACATCCGAGCACTAATCCGGACCTGTAACCACCTGCAAACGACGGTGGAAATATCGGAGCCTCCGAAGACCACACTGAGCTGCCCGCGACGCCCCAACTCGACGTTCCGGCGAAGATATGCCGAATGCGAGAAAAAGAAATCACGTTGCAAGACATAGTGACCACGCTGAACAAAGTGCACACATCATTGAAGTCCCGCATAGACACTGTCTCTACTGAACTCTCATTAATCCGCGCAGACTTTAGAAACCTTAGCTCGCGAGTGACAGAAGTGGAAGCGACGACAACCACTCTATGTGTGGACACTACCTCCCTGAAGAAGCAAATTAAACATCTCGAAATGGAAAATAAATCAATGGCAGCAAAACTGGGCGATTATGAAGGTCGCTCCCGATGCAATAACGTCCGAATTGTGGGAGTGCCCAAGGGAACGGGAGGCCCCGCAGTGGACCTCTTCGTAGAAGATCTGATCAAGAATCACTTGCAGCCCCGGGGACTCTCCAACTATTTCTCGGTCGAGCGGGCCCATCGTTTCCCTGGGGAAGACCCAAGCCGGGCACGCCCCCTCGACCCATACTGGCCCGCATTTTTAACTTTCGTGACCGAGATCTAATACTTCAGGCAGCTACAGCTGCCCCTCTGGTACGGTATCAACAAAGCACGATTTCCTTTTTCCCGGACTATACGGCCACAGTAGCCAAACAAAGGCGGAGCTTCCTAACCATAAAGCAAGAACTCCGCTACCGTGAACTTAAATACTCGAAGATGTTCCCCACAAAGTTGAGAGTGGAGGCTGACGGGAAAACATGGTTCTTCACAATTCCGGAGGAAGCACAGGACTGGCTTGAGGGATGGCGCCAGGTCCCGCATCGTGAAAGACCAGGAAGAAACACTAACCGACATGCGACGGAGCCGACCTCTTCAGAACGGGAGGAAACAACGGCAGCAACTGAGGTCCAGGACAAGGAGAACTGAATAGAAACAAGGTTTTTTCCCCACCAAATGCTAACAGACAGTGACCTATTCCGCAATGGTGATGTATCACCAGTTGAGGACTAAGAGATTACTATACTTAGTCATGCGAACGCAGATATCAAGACGGCCTGCGACGGACCACACACAGACGCTCACTACAATCGTGATGCCACCAGGAAATGGTCATCTGCAAATTACAAGAACTGCTTAGTATGAACCTGTGACATTAAGGCTTATTGCAATAACTTCCTGCGCAATCCTGACGTGGTATATGTGTTAAAGAGGTGGCCCTGTGGGGGACCAACGAAGGAGCCCTCCCCCCCCACGAAGGTACTGGGTAATGGGAAATAGGCACTCTGCAAAGTTGGGGAGGCGGGTAGTTTCTAAACTGTCATGCAGGGAGGCAGGGAGGAGGGAGGGAACGAGGGTTAATTTTGTAAGTTTCTGTATAATTGTTTTTTTTGTTTTGACACGAATCGTCGTACACCTTGAATCCACTTGTATAGATCTTACATTTCCGCACAAAAGTCCAGATCACATCGCATGCATCTTTAACACCACGCATGACAATGCCCCTTGACCCAACCGCTTCTGCACCAGTGCGTACACAACACCTGCCTCTAATATCCTGGAACATAAATGGGCTCCGGGATAAGTTGAAAAGGGGACTAGTCCTGCAATACCTAAAACGCAAAGCACCAGCAATAGTCCTACTACAAGAGACACACCTAATTGGGGCGACCTGCAAGGCACTTGATAGATGGGGCTTCAAATTAGCGGTCCATTCTGAGTTCACGTCGGGCTCACGTGGGGTAGGGATTTTAAACACCCGATTATTATTAAACACATGTGCACAGACGACCAGGGCCGCTTCGCTGCAATATCCTGTCAGTGGGAAGGGCGCATGGTCAACATAGTGACAGTCTATATTCCCCCCGCACTTCACTCGTTGGCATTCCCAGTGCTCAGCGTGTTCTTACTTCAACTTCCACAAGGGGACCTAATCATAGGGGGTGATTTTAACGCAACTTTGGACGACACCCTAGACCGGACACCCCCTCGGCAACAACATCGGACACATTCCAACTTGGCAGACTTCCTTGACACAATCGGCCTGGTGGATATCTGGCGATCCCGATTTCCACAAATACGGCAATACACATATCATTCAGGCGTACACAATAGCCTTTCCAGAATAGATCACATACTGGCACCGGCGGGCGACGTAGGGAAGTTCGCAGACGTGACGCACCTGCCGAGGGGCATTTCGGACCATTCCCCTATTTATGTTATGTACACGAGGCATACATCAACACAACGTCGAATATTCCCTATATACCCGGGATATCTCAAAAACCCTAAGATCTGGAAGGGACTGACGGACACCACCAAACATTATTTCAATGAGAACAAACTCTCGGTCTCCTCCCCACTTTCTCTATGGGAAGCATATAAAACTGTTCTTCGTAGACAAGCGATCTCACTCATAACAGACCACAAAAGAGAAAAGGCTCAGACAGTAGTGACACTCGAACAGGAGATGAGCGACCTGGAGAGGCTCCATGAGCAGGACCCCTCAGACGCAAACACGCATCAACTACACCTTAAAAAACAAGAGTATAAAGACCACTTATGGGAGGAAGCGAAGGCGCGACTATCCACTACCCTGCATACGATCTACGAGGTTGGAGATAAAGCTGGCAAGCTTCTTGCCTGGCTTGACAAGCGGGACAGGGCAGACAGGTGGATCGCGGAACTCCAACTCCCCACGGGAGAAGTAACAACAAACCCCCAAGCAATAACAGACCTCTTGGCGCTTCACTACGAGCAAGTATACACTCCAGTAATTAAAATAACACAAGAGGAAGTGGAGGCATTCCTCCGTGACATCCGGCTCCCCAAGCTCCCAGAGGAGGAGTCTCACTTGTTAGAGGCGGAGCTCTCCACTGAAGAGATATCGATAGCGATTGGAAATATCCAATCAGGAAAGGCCCTGAGTCCGAATGGTATCCCAATAGAGTGGTATAAACGAAGTGCAACTATGATTACACCCTATCTTTTGGACATGTATAAGGCCAGTCTGGAAAGGGGAGAACTCCCACGAGACCAAAGAACAGCAACAATAGTAGCAATCTATAAGCCTGGTTAACCTGCTTGGGAAAGTGCCTCGTACCGGCCCATATCCTTGATCAATGCAGAGGCCAAGATACTGGCCAAGACTTTAGCCAACAGACTTACGCTGCACCTATCCACGTTAATACACCCGGACCAGTCAGGGTTTATGCCAGGCAGAAACACGGCCCAAAATCTAAGACGCCTCCATAACGTGCTAGGACGCAAACACACCATACAAGAAGTCATTATATTATCCCTCGACGCACAAATGGCTTTCGACACAGTCGAATGGCCCTTCCTTTTTGCTGTCCTCACATGGATGGGGTTTGGACCAATATTCTGCTCCTGGATTAGATTACTATACACAAGCCCCATTGCTCATGTGGTGGCCAACGGGTATAAGTCCAAAGCGTTTCCCCTGAACCGAGGTACGAGACAGGGCTGCCTGTTGTTGCCGCTTCTTTTCGCCCTCATACTAGAGCCCTTGGCGGCCTGGATACGGCAAGATCCAATCATTCGTGGGCTCCGTTGGACTGAGGGGTGTGAAGATCGCATATCCCTATATGCGGATGACGTACTCCTTTATATGGCCTTTCCTAAACGCTCCCTATCTCGAATACTAGATATATGTGGCACCTACGGGAGACACTCAGGATACACGATTAATTGGAGTAAGTCCGTACTGTATATTCTGAGGGGACGTCCACCAATGCTGCCCGCCGGCTGTGACGTAACGAAAGCAGACAATAGCTTCAAATATTTAGGAATCTATGTCATCCATGACCCGGAGGTCTTAATGACTCTGAATCTTCAAGCACCCCTGAAACGGCTCCAAAGAGACACCAAACACTGGCAATCCTTACCATTAACACTACTAGGAAAAGCGGCACTTTTTAAAATGATGGCGCTCCCTAGGTTTCTTTACGCCCTCCAAAATACTCCATTTCTAGTCCTCCCGTCCTACTTCCAAACTATAGAGACAGAAGTTACCAAACTCCTCTGGAATAACAAACCAGCTCGCATAGCTATGACGAAACTGTTCGGAACTTGGTATGACGGTGGCTTCACACTCCCGAGTTTACAGACATACTACTGGGCGTCCCAATTAATAGTGATTAATCATTGGTTGCATGTCCCTCACAAGGACCCGGCCTATAGACTTGATAGATTGGAGCTGGGAGGGGGAGGGGCCTGGGTTTTATATAATAAAACCCAGGCCATGTTAGGCCCAACGAAACACACACTCCAGGTGTGGAACATAGTACTCAAAAGGTTGGGCTGGGACAACAAAATCACGCAAGCGACGCCCCTCTGGGAAACGGGCAGACTAGGCAAGCTATGTAAGAGTAAAGGTTTCAAGCATTGGGACAACATATTGATATCAAAAGTAGGAGATCTCTGGGTCCAGGGAAGGGTGATCCCCTTTACGCAACTTCAAGACCAATATGAAATGGCACCCACGGAACGATTCCGCTACCTTCAGATCAAACACGCCCTGGAGGCGACTTATCCCCCCTGACACTAGTCTCCCTGAGGCCTCACCACTAGAAGATAGATTATTGACAGAGTACATGGACACGAAAGCCATATCCCTGACATATCGTAAAATCGTTAATAATCTACCCGATCCCATGTGAAGGCTTCGAGATAAATGGCAAGAAGAGGTGGGTGACTTAGATGATACCGATCCCAGGAAGCCTTGGCATCCCCTAGAGAAGTAGTGATCACATCTAGACTACACCTTGTACAGCTTAAGGTCCTCCATAGGATTTACTATACTAGAACCACCCTATACAAGATAGGGAAGACTGACAGCCAACTCTGCCTGCGACAGTGTGGGGCGCCCGGCACTTTTTTCCATACATTTTGGGAGTGTCCCGAAATAGTGCCGTATTGGGAATCAGTTATGTCCACCATCACGAGAGTGAGCGGGGGCCCAGTCCCACCAGAGCCCAAACGCTGCCTTCTGAATATATGGGAGGCAACGGACCTTAACTCCGCAGCACAGACCTGGGCGATACTAGGTATGACACTAGCCAAGAGAAACATTGCTAAACATTGGGGCGCACGCACCACCCCCACATTCACGGAATGGTGTAAAGATATGGATATGGCTATGGTGGCAGAAAAAACTGTATATATACACAGAGGATGCCCCAAAAAATGGGAGCGCCTGTGGGGCGGGTGGAACACCTATAGAGGTGATATATGTGCGATGCCGGTAATAAACCATGTAATAGAAAACAGCTAGCAGGATCTGGATACCAACTTATGGGGCCCATTACGATAACCGGCGTTAAAAAATCCGCCATCCACTATAGCCTGAAAAAACCGCCCGCCTGCACCATGGGAATACCGACCGAGCAATCATGATGTCGCGAAGCAATCTCCGTCCACGGCGGAAAAAACACACAAAATTCCGCCTGTCCATGCCAGAGTAAAAGATCATCCGTCCGCCACGGACGCAATCCCACCCGAAAACCCAAATCCGCCCGCTCCGCCGACCGAGACAACGACCGTGAAATTATGATCTCCCAGACATGAGCGCGGTAAATCCACATATTCTCCGCCCGCCACCGTTAACAACAGTGATGAATAACTGACACGGCGGAAGGCCTGGCGCCCACGTCCGTGCATGGAAATCATTGGCGGAACAAAGAAACACACATGACATGGCCAACAAGTCCACACAGCAAACTACGCCAAAATACCCAAACACAGAACACATCCCAAAGACACATCCCCCCTGGCAAAACTAAAAAACTACAAATCCCAGGACACCAGACACAACACACCTGAAAACGACAGCCCATCATGACACACCCACATAGGTAAGTACAAAAGCAGCCCCTTCACAGACCACAATCCCTTGCACCACTACAAAGCGAAGACGCCATCAGAGAACCCAGAGAGCCACAAAGGAAAGCAGCACACCACACGCACGCACACATCACACTCATCACCAACACCAACACCACCATCACCACTGAAACAATGGCACCACGAACACCCTGCACATCACACACCATGCACCACACACCCACCACACCAGCACCACAAATACCAAACCACACACCATGGCAACACAAAGAATGCCTAAGTACACTGCCACTGAGTCGACGGTCATGGTCGACGAGATCATCAAGGTGCACCCACAAATCTATGGGAACCAGGTCCAACAGACACCAGTAGCCACCAGAAACAGAATGTGGAGCAGGATCGTAGACCAGGTGAATGCAGTTGGGAACGTGCCACGCAACCGGGGTGAAATTACAAAGAGGTGGCACGACCTGAAAAGCGTGGTCAGGAAGAAGGAGGCCAAGAATCGTGAGCTGGCTGACAGGACTGGTGGCGGAAATCCAGCGCTATTCAAGACCTTCAAGGCGTGGGAGGAGAAGGTGTGAGGCATTCTACATCCGGAGAGTCTCACCGGAATACCAGGGGGAGTGGAGGCTGGTAAGTACAAACAAATGTATACCAGCACACCACTATGTACTGTCATGCACTACCAGAATGCCATAGCTCCGAGGGCCAAACACCCCCATGTCCAGTACACAATACACAAGACATCTCTCACACATGCAACAGACACTCCCACACACTCAGCCCAAAGGTACCAACCAACAAAACCATGGGGGCATGTGTACAGTCAGCCAGCACCACAACTCCCACCAGGTCCCCTTGTACCCCAGATGCGCCGGAAGGAGCACTCCCCACACCCACACCCATGTGTCAGCCATAGCTGCACTAACCAACAAGTAACAGGTAAGTAGCCTTACCACAAAGTCCATGTATCGGAGGGGGGACTGCAGAAGTACAACCCCCACCAGGCCCCTAGTCCTACAGCGCAGCAAGATGGAGCACTCTCCACACCCATGTGTCAGCCATTGCAGTGCACACCTTCACCCGACAGGTAGATATGTTTCCCTACATGGAGGGGTGTCTGTGGGTGGTAAGCCATCACCACAACTCACAACACGGCCCCCACTCCCACAGACCAGCAAGATGGAGCACCCCTCCATCTCAGAACCATGTGATAGCCATTGCATTGCTCCCTCCAAACCAACAAGTAGGTAGACTACTGTACAGGGCGGGGTGTCTGTAGGCATGAGGACTGTACTACGACTAACATTTGGGACATGTCACGTAGCAGAGGAACAGGTAGCACTGCTCCCTGTCATAACCATGTGACTAATGTGCACACGGACATGAATTACAGAGTCATAGACCACATGAGCCATCTCAAATACAGTAACACGTAAGGAGTCACGTCTGTATGCACAAGTCTCACTGGAGTACTGACCCACATGGCGTGCACTGTGCCAGTCATCACACACATCAGCAACACCATCGAAGTCTTGTCCATGTAGTCGTGTCTGCTTGTTCCGTTGACATTGTACAACATCACCCATGTAAGTCTATCTTGTCTCAATGTAACAGAGTGGGACCCCAGTAATGTCACATACACCACTGGACCCATGAACCACACAGCTACACAATGCACATTCAAAATCTCATCCATCTCATCTTTCAGCCCCAGTGTCATGTAAGGTATATCATCTAAACAGTTGTCCCATATACAGTAGTTCAGCAAAGATTCCTGCCGTTGACCAAACATGTGTCTGCAGTGTCTGAAGCGCACGTCACACTGTGATTTACAACATACCTAAAATAGTCAACACCCCAAGAGCACTGCATTGCCGCACATGGCTGTGGGTAGCACGCACACCAAGGAATTGTCCCATCTGCAATACGTTGTGTGGCACACAACCATTACTCACTCACTACAATGCTTGCAGTGTAATGTCCCCAAATGATAACAGTGAGCAGATATGCTGGGTATGTCAGACATACACACACCTTTGTCTCTGCAGTGTCGTGTGGCCAAAACACATGTCCCCTTCTGCACCCATATGTCACAGTATGTACCACAAAACCATATTTCATCTCAAAAGCTTTCATGGGGCTGTACCCCGTTTCCACCAAAGCCACAAAATGTAGGGGTACTGCAACACACACTATTCCATTGCCATGATCACGCACACACATTGTAGATCCATACACACGCATCTGGGAAATCAGTGCACAACTGTGCACAAACTGTGAATGTCAGACATCGAACACAAACCTTGCAAGGTGCAACACAATAACCTTTCGTCTCCGCCCCACAGGTGACGAACAGCATGATGCTGGAGAGGGAGACAGCAGCCATCACAGCCAGTCCACAAGCCCTCCACCCGGACTCACGGATGTGGAAGACCTGGACACCTCTTCGGACGAGGACTCCTGACCAGGCACATCTGGTGTGGCAGGGCGCAACCGCTCCCCAGGACCCCTCCCACCCACCAACCCATCTCCCAGGGCTGGTGACCAGTCCCAGGCCCCTGCTGCCACGGTCATTGCGGCCACCACCACCTACGCAACCACCACCACCACCACCACCAGGGCCTCCCTGACCACTCACCCTGCGCAAGCGGTTGTACGCACGTCGACACCGACCCTGGGAGCGACAACGAGGCCCCGGGTGACCACTGTGGCGAGTGGGCAGGTCGGTGGCAGCAGTTCAGGTGGGAGGAGCAGGGTCAGGCCAACACCATCAGAGCCTGGGAGCCAAGCCCTGCCGCAAATCGCCAGAGTCCTTGGGGCCTATGAAGAGGCCCAGGGACAATGGGCCCGGTCATCTGCCGATACGCAGGAAGTCCTTGGGGTGTTGAGGTCAATGGACGCCCATATGGGCCAATTCGTGACCCGTATGGGCAAACTTGTCGACCTCATGGGCCAGCTAGTGGTGGCGGTGAGGGCCCAATCAAGGCCAACCACACCACCTCCACCACCACCTGCTGGGGCGCAGGGTCGTGCAACATCCAGTTCCCCTGCGTCCACAGCGAGTGGGCAATCCTCAGCCACCACCAGCAGCCCACAAACACAACCCCCCCCTCTCAAACGTGGAAGGGGCCGTCCGAAGAGGAAACAGGTGTCCAGAGATGACTTCGCATGCTCCAAACGCCAGTGAGTCAGCCAGCAACGGTGCCCATCTACTGCAATCACTTGGACTACTATCCTACCCCACACTGCCATGTGAATGGCATGTGTCTGTCGGACTGTGGACCCAGAACAACATGGGGACACCTTGACCACCACGCGGACATGTCCGTCAACTCATTGTTCCAGCATGCACCACTTGTGTGATCACCTTGCCCACAATCACGTCACCGCTTTAAATAAATACACCTGGATCACATTCTGTTTTATCTGCTCTGTGTTTAATCAAGGATGTGCAACCGTCACCATGATCAGAAATGCATCTGGAGTGTGGTATGTCGATAGGCCAGGAGAGGCTGTAGGGACCTAGGGGTGAAAAACAGAACAAGAGTCCATTGAATGTATGTGTCACACACTCATCACACAGTACTTGTCATCAAGTTTAAGCAATGTACACACATCTCACAGAGCAACAGGGCACAATGCTACAGCCACTGTCAGTGGCATACTACCCTGGACATGGACCATTGCCACACAGCACTCAGTGAACAATAGGCCGCCGTGACAATGCACACATACACCTACACAACTACAGCAACATCAGCCGTCGTACATGGTCATTCACCGTCAAGTGAAGTAGCGTGCGATGAGCTGCTGTCGCTCCTTCACTGCTTCCTCCTCTCCACTGTCCTCGTCACTGGACACGGCTTGGTCTGCAGGAGGGGGCCCTTGCTGATCACCGTCATCCACTATCAGGGGGATCTGCCTGCAAATCGCGTGATTGTGCAGCATGCAGCATGACACAACTATCTGGCACACCTTCTGTGGGGAGTATGCCAGTGCACCCCCGGTGCGGTCCAGGCATCTGAATCTGGACTTCAGGAGTCCAAAAGTCCGCTCCACCACACGTCTGGTCCTCCCATGTGCCTCATTGTATCTGCCATCAGCTGGTGTCCTAGGATTACGTAGTGGGCTCAGCAGCCAAGGCCCGTTAGGATATGCTGAGTCACCTGGGTGTGAGAAACACAGAGAATCGTTGCAATTCCAACAGGATACAAGACAGCATGTCACACTCAGCACGCCACACGAGTATGCATACTCACCAACAATCCATGCACGGTCCGGTTGAAGATTGGCCATCATTCGTGGGAGGATGCTGTGGCGCATGATGTGCGAGTCATGGGCGGATCCGGGAAACTTCGCACACACGTGTGTGATAATCATGTCCGCCAGGCACACCACTTGCACATTCAGGGAGTGGAAATGTTTCCGGTTCCTATAGATGTGCTCCATGGCCTGTGGTGCAACAAGGCCAACATGGGTGCAATCAATTGCACCAACAACGTGGGGGATGCGTCCAAGGGCATAGAAAGCACCCTTCACTGCCGCCAAATCACGAGCCCTGGGGAATCGGATGTACCGGTTCCTGTACAGCATCATAGCTGACAGGACATCCCATAGCACCATGCTGAACATGGGCTGGGACATCCCACCTTCACTGCCCACCGTGTGTCAGAAAGATCCGGTCGCGTAAAAATGCAGTGCAGCCATCACCTTAGCCGTGGGGGTGAATGCTGTAGGATACACCCTGCGAGGACGAAGGTGGGGTTCCAACATTGCACATAGGTGATGCAGGGTGGGTCGGTCCAGACGGAATTTCCGTATAACCTCCACATCCTCCATATCTGCCAGCAATTGGTAGGGGCGATGTATGTTTGGTCTCCTCCTAGGACAGATGGAAGTGGACACATGTCAATGCAACACACCACATGGCACTTTCACATACACAAAACTAAACTTACTGACAAAGCAATAGAATCACAGAACAGCTGACAAGTAGGGACAGCACAGCTACAATACTCTTACACAGGTCCCCTTACCAATAGCAATGGCCACTGACACAAACCATTGTTATGAGCATGCACATGGGGATTTAAGCACTAATAGCCAGAAAGGCATGATGATGATTTCAGACTGCATATGTGGGTAGCGGCAACACCACGGCAATATACCTAGCTGCTGTGCCTGACACAGCTTCCGAGGCTGGGTGAGTATGGCACACACCAACAACACAATGTACACAGGCTGAGCGGCCCAAACAAGTGGGTCTCCTGTTGCACAACGGGATATGACACAGTCAATGATGTCCCTAGTTCACCCAATGTACAGCACTGTACGTATCACACCTCCAACACACATTGACAGGTGTACACATTGACAACTCCATGACAACACAGCTGTGTGAATGCAAACACACATCACAAGTGACACGTAACGTTGCACGTGCCAAGTGGGAGATGCACATTGAGAAAAATGGCATGTGTGTGCATATGCACATCCCATGCTCCCATGCTAATGTGTACATGATGATGTGCCAACAGACATGTGGAGGCTGAGCACTGGCCGTCAATGCCTATGCACACAGCATGAAGTGGCCCTGTCTAGTGCGGACATGCTCCCAAACACATATCATGGACGCACCTGCAAATGCATGGCGCACATTATACTGTGGATTCCACATGGCACCAGCGGACTGTACCCGCCATGGACCAGGAACTTGAGGCCAACTCAAATGGCCCTCGCGGTTGCATCCTGTGTGTTCGACTATAGAGGTAAGCGTACCGGGACGGCTCGGAGCAGGCCATTGTGTGCATTTGAAGTAGGCAGACATGGTACACCAATTGCAGCAGCTTGGACCCACTGAAACAGCCCCAGGGGGCTATATGAGTGTGGGAGGGAGACCGGCATTACCACAGCTTCCAGGGACTGCTGCATGGCATCCCTCAACAACACCTGCTGCTGCTGCCACATGTCCACCTTCATGTCGACGACTCTGAAGATATGTCCAGGTCCACTCACCAGCGAGGAGCTGGAGATCCTGGATTCCGAGCTCCCCGCACACTGCCCAAGGCTATTTCTTGCAAAAGTTGTGTGTGTAAGACAACTACAGTGTGTGTGGGAATGCATGTGGGGGACACACATGTCATTGATCCGCAGCACTATGAGTCTGAGCCTGTGGGGTTCCAACATGCACTGCTTACCATGCTTACTACAGGTGGAAGTGGTATGTAGGCTCTCTGGCGCTTTCCCATGCATGTCCCTCCCGAGTGGTGGTACATGGCATTTTCATGTCAGACATCCAGTGACGCAGCCACTTGGCAATGCAGGACTCAGGGCAGTTATTGCTTGTGTGAATGGCTGGCTGGGTCCCTGCTGGCCTTCTCAGTCTCAGCAGACCTGGGCTGCACATTGACCGCCCACTCCTAGAAGGAAACAACACTGACTCTACAGTGGGTCACATGTGTCTTTTGTTCACAACTCACCGGAAATGCGCAAATTCAGCCCTGTCGATTGAACACTCCAGGCCTTGTGATAGGGATGTGTGTGAGAGATAGTGGCACTGAATGTGACCTCCATTGCGGGGTGAGCCATTCACAGGGCGAGTACGTTGAGGGCTGCGCGGTGTTGGACACAGTGAGTCCACCCACAAAGATGTGTTGCCTTGTGATCTATGTGTTGGTCCACCTGACAATGGGCAGTAGATGTGGGCAGACTACACATTGCTCAATGTGCTGGCATCCTGCATGTGAATGGGATGGACAGGTACTGTGTACACACTCCCACCAGCATGCATTCACGTGTGGTGTACACATGCTGTTAGGCCATGTCCGATTACTTCTTGGCTCGGTTACACATCTCTGAGTATTTAGGATGGATCAGCATCATGCCACTGTGATTGGTGGATGTGGGTGATGATGAGAAGTGTATGAGTGATATTCCAACCCTCTTGTGTACCATCACTGCAGTTGGAAGTCCTCCAGCCCAAGGCTTTGTGATGAGCCATTGCATCCAAGTTGATGCCTCTGTGTATGTGTGACCGACAGTGCAGCCAATTCCACAAAGGGTGTGACGTCATCTGCCGGATGAGCGACTACGTGGCGATAACGAATCGGGGGATGCCCCCTCGTATTGTCAGGTTAGCACGGCGCTGCATTTCACCACTAATGATCTGCATCTTGACAGTCACACAGCCTGTGCCGGGTGCACGTTTGTAGGGGCATCAGCAGCAAGCAAGTGTACAGTATTGTGGGATGGTGTCTTTTGCTGTGAGAGGCAGCATGTGTCCACAGCCTACCCATAATCTGGGGAATGTTATGTTTGTTGTGTGATGCAGTGGGTTGTAAGTGTACTCTGTGCTGGGTGCATCTGACATGCATATGCGATTCCTGAGGGTCAAGATGTAATTTGAGCACTCTGCATTGTCAATGCATTCACAGTCGTAGCCCTCAGGAACAACCTGTAGTAGGCTGGAGTGGCAATTCACATGTATGTTTGAGGCACTGTGCCTACTCTGATGTCGTTCGGACATATGTGTGCGATGCCTCACCTCATATTTCTGGTACTTACACATCCGGCACATTGTGCAACAGTAGTTGTGCTCTTGCGAACGACAGGTGGATGGCATGGGCTCATGACCATTGTGGTCTGTCATGTTGCAGTCTGTGTGAGTGGTGTCCCATTATGCTCCATGCAGGTATGTCCTTGGCCTAATTACGTAGTGGTCATCCCTGCCACCATCAGGACAGTGGGTGTGCACACAGCGATTTGTGGCTATGGTCGCAGGGTGACACAGGCCGGGTGTTGTGCTATGTGCACAACACATGTGCCACTTAGTAGCGGCTTCATTTTCTGTACGCCAGCCATTACGTGTTGATTGTGGTGACTGTATACAAGTGCACAGGTATCGTGCAACATGTGGATTTGGGAATGTTCTGTGCTGCTTCCCTTGCACATGTCTGTTTGATTGATGCCAAATGAGTGGGGCCAGCTCGCTCTCTCTCATGTAGCATCTTCCATGGGTGCTGAGGGACAGGGGACGGTCAACAGTGGTGAGGCATCGGATGAGGCAGCTGCACAGGGGCTGAGTGAGACAGATGTGACCAGCGCCTCGGAGGGGCCAGACGTGTGCTGGATGAATCACAGGCCGAGACGGCAATTTCGGCGTCATCTGAGGACAGGGGTGATGCATCCATGTTTGCTAGCACCGGGGACGTGGACTCTGGCTCCTCTTCAGCCACGCGGAGGCCAATGCCCGCCCTCCCATCTACTTCCACTGGTGCAACACGTGTCGGCACAAGGATGAAGGATAGAGTGTCCTTCACACCAGGCACAGCTGCCCCGGCACATGTGACCCCTGCTGCCCTCAGTGCTGGGTCTGTTGAGCTTGTGCGGCATCTCTGCGTGGGGCAGACAGCTCTCCTCAATGACGTCATTGCCCATGACATCACTTTGCCGCAGGTGACATAGTTCATGGAGGGCCTACGTGTACGCGTGGGTGGGCTACACCAGACTGTCCAATGGTTGTCCTCCCCAGTCAAGGTGGGCCTTCAACTGGGCCAATCTCAGGCTGACATTCCTGACCCTTTCTCCACCCCCTGGAAAGTGGCACATCTGACAACAGCAGGGCACGACTCCTAATAAAAGAAGTGGGGGGACGCAGACGTCACGACAGGAAGTGACGTCACGTAAGGTGGCTTGCACCATCAGACTTATTGCCTCCCTTCACCCACCCCTTACATGCGATTGCAACAGAGAAGCCAGCGCGTGCACCAGCAGCTCCGATCTCGCCCCCGAGAGGCCAAAGAGTGAATGTGTGGCTCCATTTGCTCCAGCTATCGAGCTAGCGGTGAAATAAGTGGGGGGACGCCGTCCACCCGCGTGGTACCCCGACTCGAGCCCTGGCTGTGCAGGCAAAGTGTCCTATTGGCTTTGCGATATGTGTGAGTTGCATGGCACTCGTTGGCGGGGGATGGCTCAGAGGCCCGTCACCCTGAGGCACATGTCTCACTCCATGGGTCCCTTTTCAATGGCAGCGGATGTAATGACTATGCGCGCCGGGGTGGGTCTACCTTTCATCTGAGATTGTGTTTGCGGCCTGGCCCGCTAGGGCAGCTACAGCCTCTGTGTGTTGCATGTGGTGTATCCGGACTCCGGAGGCTGTCATGCATTGTCACTGTTGTCCATGTCTCGAGTCGGGGTACCACGCGGGTGGACGGCGTCCCCCCACTTATTTTCCCGCGATCTCGACAACTGAAGAAAATGGAGCCACACATTCACTCTTTGGCCTCTCTGGGGCGAGATCGGAGCTGCTGGTGCACGCGCTGGCTTCTCTGTTGCAATCGCATGTAAGGGGTCGGCGAAGGGAGGCAATAAGTCTGATGGTGCAAGCCACCTTTCGTGACGTCACTTCCTGTCGTGACGTCTGCGTCCCCCCACTTCTTATTTAGGACTTGTGCCATGCTGCACACTGAGAATGTGTTGCCTGCGTGATGTGACCAGGAGAAGGGCGCCATGACCTCCCAACCACCAAGCTCCACTGCCATCCCGTGCCCTGGGTAGCCTGTGCAGGTGGACAATGTAGGGGGTACACCTGGAGGACATGGGATGTGAGTGCCTTGGCAAGGGCCTGGCAGACGCACAGCAGTATCCAGCATGTCCCCAGAGGGAGGGCTAACGTCTACACCTGATGCAGCATTGGTCGTGTGCCCGCCTGTTGTGCCCACACGAGTTCACATTCATCCCCAGACAGGTGGGCTTTCCAAATACCCAACACAGTGGAAATCTACCCCTCCGGAATCCTCCCCACACAGTCTGTTTCAACACTGCATGAGTGCACCTACCCATGCCACCCACCCACCTGGGCCAAGCAGCCCTCCCGCTTCACATGCCACATGTGTGTCTTCCACAGTTGTGCTTCTCTCTCAGGGGCGGACCTCAAACTGTCCCGTAGCACACAGACAGCACCGATTCGGACAGGCATCCTGTTTGAATGGTAGGCCCCCTCACACATCTAAATGTGACACAGTGGTGGCTGTAATGGCTATTGTGACTGCCATGGCAGTGTTGCTGGCCATGGCAGGGTACACTCACACACATTGCATACGCAGCATTTCGTGTCACTACTCGGCACATCGGACTGGCCATTGTCCCTGGTGTTGATCAATTTTGCCGCCTGTCTATGTAATCTGTGACTGGATGCTGTTGTTCCTGTAGTCTGTTGTGTCTGTGTAGTTGCTGATTGCAGTTGTTGCTGTGTGTGCATAGTTAAGTGAGGCACATGCCGTGTATGGTACCTCAACAATTGCAATGTCTGGTCTCACATTCCAATGTGTTTTACACGTGGCAGGGACTTCACTTCTTTCAGACTCTGCTATAAGCCTGGGCGTAGTTCACGAAGTAGCGCTACGCGAAGCGCACTTCGCACTACGCGAGCTACGCGTAGCACTACGCGAACTGCATAGTGCGCTTTTCGCGATGATTGCACAGTGCCGGATGCTTGTCCGCACTGTGCAATCATTGAAAACGGCATCTTGCACAGTGCGAGCTGTCTTTTACTGCTGCTCGAGTAGATTTGTACTCGAGCGGCAGCTTTCTCAACGCGGACTGGTAGTTTCTCATCGCGAGCGGTCGCGAGCATACGCGACCACTCGCAATGAGAAACCTGACCTCCCGCGTTGAGAATCTCGCCGGGAGGTTTATTTTCCACGCTCGCGATCGGCAACTTGATGTTGCTGATCGCGAGCAGGAAAAAGTCTCGCCAGGATGTCATTTTGCTTGCTCGCGGTCGCCAACTTGACGTTGAGGACCGCGAGGAAGCAAAAAATGACCGCTGCACTACGCTACGCTACGCGTGTTTGCACTGTGCTACGTGCAATTCGCGTAGTGCGAAGTAGCGCAAACTTCGCAAACTACGCGAGCGTAGCGTAGTGCTTTGCCCAGGGTTACTCTGCTACTTGTGTGTGATGAAGAAGTATTTTTGTGACACGGATTGTCTGCATGTATTTGGTGGTATTTCTTGGAAAATGTATATGTGTCATGTTTGCGTGCAAGCAAAGCACAGGGTGTGAGTCTAGCCACAGGATGACAGGTAGCATGTGCAGAGTATGCGGGTATGTGTGAGCTTACTTTCTGTGTGGGCAGCAGTGTATGTGTATGTTACTCTTGTGATGAACATTGAGCCTGGGCACATGGCTTACTTTCAATGTGTGCATTTGGGAGGTGTAGGTGTGTGTGGTGTGAAGGGTGTGACTTTGGGGTAGTGTTGGTGTGTGTGTGTGCGCTCTGGCAATGTCGACTACACACATGTGTTGCCCAGGCCCAGGGTGGGTGTTTGTATCCGTGTTCAGGTCTGTGAATGTGATCACATGTGTGTATTGTATGTTGCACAGTGTGCAGTGTGTGGGTGTGTCCTTGCAGTTCAGGATGACTCCTACTTGACATGTTTTGGACATTGTGTGTCTGCAGGGTGTGTGACTGTCAAGATTGTGCCTTGTTTAATTGAGCATGTATGTGAATTTCTGCAGTTCGTACTCACTGTGCAGACCTGCCCACCCACACTGATATCGTGTATGTGTTTTGTCATGCATTGCTGTAGCATGCTTCCTGCGTGGCTCCTACTTTTGCTTGATGGGTGGGATGTCAGACTGTGAAGGTAATTATACACATATGTAGGACTGTGCTTTGTAGTGACCAGGCCGTCAGTGTTAATGTGATGATCTGTTGGGCCACGTCAGAGTCTGACAAGCCAAGGCCCACGACCTGTAGTATTTCACTAGGTCCACTGTGGTGGCAGCTCATATGCATTGACATCCAATGACACTAGACTACATGGTCATCTCACGACTCTCGTGTACTTCACACACTCTCATCCTCTCTCATTCGTACTTGTCTTCGTGGAATAATTCTACAGAGTCACATATTTGCTTCAAGGCATGTATTTGGACTTACTTCCTCTGTGATGCAGTATAGTGGACACTACTGGCAGCAAAATGCATGTGGAGGATATACTTAGCATGATTACACATACAAAAGGGGGTACAGGTAGATGTAATTAGTTGTTGACTGTGGAATGGAGGCTTCAGAGTTACAACTGCCTTGCCCTTGCTATGCTAAAGTACATTTGCTAATTACTGAAGAGCTCTGGACTTTGACACAGACAGTATTCATTTAGCCTACCAGACAGCTTGACATCATAGGCACAGTACATCTCAGTTCCATGGTACAGGATTAGTACAATAGTGACTCCGACACACCTGCGTCAGAGGTGACATCAGTGCATGAGCCTACCTGCATGCAGCAGCGTCTCAACAGTTGTTGCAATGTGGTGGCTACTGAACATGACACTATAACTAGGGCCATGTTGTAGGGGGTTGCATTTGTTGTCCATGCAAAAGTCCTGGCACGGAAGTACAGACAAATGTGAGGTGACAGTTCTCACGTACTACAGCAGACAGATAAGTGTGCACTGACAGGTGCATGTGTCTAGGTGCACAGAATACATATTATGGCATAGTTGTTCGTGCTGTATTGGCCATGTGGTTACTGTACACAAGTCCCATACCTCTGCCTCCCCCTGTTCATGCAGAGACACAGGATATGGTGTGGAACAGAGTGCATGTCCCGAAAATGTCAGATGTCATGGCAGTGGAGTTGATGGTAAGGTGTTAGTTGCAGATTATATGGTATAGTTTTTGTACAGCTAACTGCCCACTCCATGCGAAAGCCAAGCATGGGTACGGTGTTGAACATCAATGTTCAATTGGGGGTATTGAGTCGGGGACCCATGAATTGACAAGTTGTCGTGTATGCGATACCTTACAGCAGGGCATCCATCCCATTGATGGTAAACATGGATGTCATCCAATGAAGCGGATGGTGGGTAGCAACGTGTTCATCGTAAGTTGTCCCTTGTAGAATCCTGATGGGACATGTTGGATGACATTCGATGAAACTGTGATCAAGAAGACGTTGTGTGGAGGCACACTGGTCCCATTGCAGTGTGTCCCCGATTGCTGCCACATACGCCATGCCCCCATACACTGAACAGATCCTGTCGTGGGCGTCCAGGGGTGCAAACAAGTATACCAAGTCCGCCTTTGGACATGCCGGGTTGGAGAGACATAAATCCACAGGCCAGTGGAACGGACACCTCCGACAGTAGAAAACGGGGATGACGCAGCTGAACATTGCAAATGCGGTAAGTTACTCGGTAACTTACATTCAGCATTGCCAGATTTGAACAGCCCACTATGTGTAGCAAGCTGTCACTGTACAGCTTGATCTGTCCGGCGTAGTTGAGAAGCACTGGTGCAACAGCCATATTGCTACAGGGTGATGTGATGGCGTGCTCCGGCTGCCTGAGCAGTCAGCAGAGTGCAGCCTCCGACGATGCAGGGAATTCTGGAATGGATGTACGGCGGCAGGACTTGGGGTATAGCTTGGGCGGAGGACACAGACCCTCATCCCACATGCTTCTATGAATAGTCAAGGCCAGTGGTGTCTGACTCTTTCCAGATTACTTGCATTTGGCCCACATGGAGGAGTGGTATTATTGTATTTTGTGGTATTATCTTTCTTTCATGTTAGGCGCTATCTGCCAGTGGACGTTTTACTCTGCATGGCTATGTTTGGCTTCTTGTTGGTACAATGGCTCCATTCTCCTGCATAATTTGTTGCAGTGTGATTTCAGAGTAGGAATGGAAGGCCATTCAGTGCTATCTGCTCTCCCGTGTGTGGGCGGGACACTCCGTTGCCGCTGTACATTGAGGCTTCTGTGTGGGTGTAGTGATTGGGAACACCTGTTCTCAGGCAGCAGGGTTTTTCTATTTTGTACATTGCATGGGTTGATATTGTGAGCAGGATGGTATAGGTATCTTTTGATGAGACTGGCGTGCCTTTTGCGGACATTGTCGATATTCTGCGCTGTTATGTTGCAGCCGCTGTGTGCTTCTCCATGTTTTGACCTACCCACATCTTCCGGGTCCGGGAGGTGTGGGTAGGTCGACTCGATACGTGACAACAGCACAAAACTCGTGAGGAACTCCTCTAGTTTGACCTACCGGGTACTGATGCCGCCTGGTTAGCTTACAACAATGGGTAGGACCAGGTCTGACAGGTACATGATTTAGGTAGTTACCTGGTTGATGTGAGTATGTTGCCACTTCGCCAATTTTAAGTGTAGATAGTTTCCACAATATAGGTCCTGATGAATCGCATGTAGACTTTTACAGTGAGCGAGAAACATGACCTCATTTGCACCAATAGCGACGCTTAGACCTAAGACATAATACTTAGCCAAGCACCGCATTGTTTATATTTTTAACTAGGGTAGGAGACCCACTGATTAAAAATTGTCTTCACGGATACTCCGAACCTTATTTTAAATCACACACATACATCTACACAGTTCTGGCCCCTCACCCCCACTTCACCATACGGCTATTGGAAAAAGATCTCCGCCAAAGTGCCCCTACTACAGGAAGCCCGTTGGGTATTGCACCGCCGACCCAACGAGGAGCAGCCCAGATGATGAAGCATGACACCCGATTGGGTGTGTGAGGGCATTACAATCCAATAAATGGACTCCCAACTCTGAACCCAAACGTTCAGGGTGGTGTCAATTTCCCTTGCTCGTACACTCTTGAGGAACAGCATAACCTTCTTCTTCTTCTAATACATCGTAATTTGTACGCCGGGCGGTACGTCATTTCGTCGGACGGTGTGTCTCCATTGGCTCGCGCCGCTACGTAGACGGGCGCACTTTGATAGCGGGCGGCGTCGCAGGCTTACGGGCGGTGTTTGCCTGACTTTTCACATCCTAATTTTGCGGGCGTCTGGGCCGTTGCTGACGGACGGTAACTAGCGGTTTATGCCTCCGACAGCACGGCGGTGGTGCTTCCGCCCGACATCGTAATGGGCCCCTATGTACTTAGGGGCATATTTACAAGCCCCTTGCGCCACTTTTGCGCCGCCGTTGCGTCACGCATGTGACGCAGCGGCGACGCAAACCATGCGCTGCGTTGCCCTATATTTACAACGTGACGCATCTAGGGAGATGCGTCACGTAGTAAACCCCTGCGCCACATGAAACTTGCGTCAGGTTTCATGTGGGAGTACCGGCGCAGGGGGCGTTCAGCGCAGGAACGCCTCGGCAAAGTGACGTAGTGAAATCTACAAGATTTCACGCAGTCACTTTTCCGGCAGCTGGTGCGTCAAATCCTTACGCCTGCTTCAAGCAGGCGTAAGGATTGACGCACCATGTTAGGAGATAGGGAAGGTTGGAACAGTGCTGGAGTTGCGTCGCGCTTGCGACACAACTTCAGCACTGCGCCAACCTTCCGCCGGCAGATGCGTCACGCATCTGCTTATCCTCGCGCCACGATGCGCCGCATTGTAAATGCGGCGCATCGGACGTGGCGCAGAGGTAAGCTTGCGTGGACGCATTTTCCCTGGCACATCCCTGCTGATATGCAGGGATGCGCCAGGGAACGTAAATATGCCACTGTATATGGACTCAAGGAAAAGAAACTTAATGTGCACTGTAGATATGATGTAATGTGACATGATATGTACTGGGTAAATACCACCTGATCTAAATGTAACTTGAAGTGACTTCTGTACCACCTGATGTTAATAAATAAAAAGATTAATAAAAAAAAGGAAGTGTATATTAGTTTAAGTAACTAATTATTTTACACTTCCTTAATTTTCAGGTTTTCATGGAGCGTTTCATTTTTTAAAACACTTTTTCGTTTTTTTTATGGTTTATGGTTTGTGGATTTACGAACGGAGGATTACTTTTGGAACAGTTGAATTTTTACTTTTTTTTGGGGAACTTTTTCGATCTATTTGGATTATGAGATACCTGGATTGTTTTACAAGGTTTGGGATTTTTTGTCTACAGCTACGGAAACGGTAAGTTAATTTAATTATTTATTGTGGGAGGGAAATGCTAAGAGAGTTAGTGTTATTGTTGTTTATATTTTCATACATTCAATTAATATGTCTGTATATATATTTATTTTTTAATAAAAAATATATTAGACAAATTAATAAATTTTGTGAAAATTTAAAAAATATTTGTATGCATTTTAATTATTTTTATAGAAAAGTATTATGTATTTTAAACTGCATTAATAATTTAGAGTAGGCTTTTGGCAATTATTTCTAAGTATTCTAGGCCTCTTGTTGTTGGGTATAGTCTGACTTGATATTGTAGGTATTCAAACAGTTGTTTAGTTTGTTTGGACAGTTGAGACCTGATTTTTGTTACAGATTGCTCCATTCTTAGCTGTTGGTAGCTCTGTTCTTTTTGGAGGGAGAGTAGGAGTTTGTGTAGAGTAGGTGGACCTCGTCCTGTTGTTGCTTGGAAGGCATTATGCCAACCTTCAACAGCATTGTTTGTTTTTGCCTCTTGGTTTAGTGTGCTAAGGTATACATTCCACCATGGAATTTGGTATTTTGGTTGTCTCCTATGTCCTGATCTATGGAGTCTTCCCACCCAGGTATCTTCAAAATAGTCTAGATGGGGACTTAATTTTTGTTCGTGTTGCTGGTAGTAAGGACTGTCTAATAATAGGTTGTAATGTTCGGCTGCGTCAGTAACTGGGACGTAGGCCAGTGCAATAAGTTTTTTTATTTGGTTTGCGAATGAACTGTTTGTCGCATATTCAACACTTAGGGGCCGATTACGATGGTGGTTGGAAAAGCATTCTGACCGCCGTGGTAGCGGAAATCAACTGTCCGCATGTACCGCGTGAAAACCGGCGGTCAGATTAGGATAAACCGCCAGAGTAATCCGACTGCGGCGGGCGGATTCCACGAAAGTCCACCGGGAGCGTGCGGAGCAGGTGAAAATCCATCTGCGGCGGTCGGATTTTAGGTGGAAAGACACAAAACCGCCGCACGGCCAGCGGATTGACCGCATGTGGAATTAGGATACGATTGCGGTAACAGCGGAACGATCAGTTGATCGCAACCATTGATGAATGGGAGAGCCGGCGGAAGGGCTGTTGTATTCCGACCGCCGCGGTCGCTCCGGAAGAGTAATGGCGCTCGAAAACAACCACACAACAAGGCCACCAAGTATGGCTAGTAATCTGGCTCAGCCTCAAAAAAACCTAACATACCCCAATGACACATTTCCATGGGAAGTAAAAATAAAAATCCCAGGTCAACCCACACAACACACCTGACATGAATACTCCCTCTTGACCCAACCACACAGCTAAGTATAAAACCAGCCCCTTCCCTGACCAGAATCCTTTGCACTACTCCACAACTGAATCAATCAATCAATCACAGAATTTGTAGAGCGCACTACTTACCCGCGAGGGTCTCAAGGCGCTGGGGAGAGGGAAGGGGGGGGTGCTGCTACTGGTCGAACAGCCAGGTCTTGAGTAGCCTCCTGAAGGTCAGCAGGTCTTGGGTCTGTCGTAGGCTTAGTGGAAGGGTGTTCCAGGTCTTGGCGGCGAGGTGTGAGAAGGATCTGCCGCCGGTGGTTGTTCTTCGAATGCGAGGACGGTGGCGAGGGAGAGGTCGGCGGAGCGGAGCTGGCGGTTGGGGACGTAGAAGAAGAGTCGTCTGTTGAGGTAGGCTGGGCCAGTTTTGTGGAGTGCCTTGTGTGCGTGGATGAGGAGTTTGAAGGTGATCCTCCTGTCGACGGGGAGCCAGTGCAGGTTCCTCAGGTGGGGGTGATGTGGCTGTGGCGTGGTACGTCGAGGATCAGGCGTGCGGAGGCGTTTTGTATGTGTTGCAGTCGCTTGATGAGCTTGGCCGGGGCTCCGCGTAGAGGGCGTTCCCATAGTCAAGTCTGCTACTGACGAGGGCCTGGGTGACTGTTCTTCTTGTGTCTGTCGGGATCCACCTGTAGATCTTGCGAAGCATGCGGAGGGTGTTGAAGCAGGAGGAGGAGACTGCGTTGACTTGCTTGG
This sequence comes from Calotriton arnoldi, assembly GCA_963921515.1. Classification (NCBI taxonomy): domain Eukaryota; kingdom Metazoa; phylum Chordata; class Amphibia; order Caudata; family Salamandridae; genus Calotriton; species Calotriton arnoldi. The sequence continues at coordinate 27,690 of CAWUFW010004979.1, read as the reverse complement.
CCATGGAGAGCGTTGAGTCGAGGATGACTCCCAGGTTGCGTGCGTGGTCGGTGGGTGTCGGGGCTGCTCCCAGCGTCGTTGGCCACCAGGAGTCGTCCCAGGCTGAGGGTTGGAGCCGAGGATGAGGACCTCCGTCTTGTCCGTGTTCAGCTTTAGTCGGCTGATCTTCATCCAATCGGCGACGGCCTTCATTCCTTCATGGAGATTGGCTTTGGCGGCGAGGGGGTCCTTGGTGAGGGAGAGGATCAGTTGAGTGTCGTCGGCGTAGGAGATAATGTTGAGGTCGTGCTGTCTTGCGATGCGTGCGAGCGGGGCCATGTAGATGTTGAACAGTGTTGGGCTGAGGGAAGATCCCTTGGGTACGCCGCAGATGATCTTGGAGGCTTCGGATCGGAAAGGTGGGAGGCGGACTCTCTGGGTTCTGCCGTCGAGGAAGGAGGTGGTCCATTCCAGGGCCTTGTCTCGGATCCCTGCGTCGTGGAGGCGTGTGCGTAGAGTGCGGTGGCAGACAGTGTCGAAGGCGGCGGAGAGGTCCAGCAGGATGAGGGCTGCGGTCTCACCGTTGTCCAGCAGGGTCCTGATGTCAGTCGGTGGCGGCGATGAGGGCAGTCTCAGTGCTGTGGTTGCTGCGGAACCCCGATTGGGATGGGTCCAGGATGCTGTTTTCTTCTAGGTATCGGGTTAGCTGTTTGTTGACGATCTTCTCGATGACCTTGGCTGGGAACGGAAGCAGGGAGATGGGCCGGAAGTTCTTGAGGTCTCTTGGGTCCGCCTTGGGTTTTTTGAGTAGGGCGTTGATCTCTGCGTGTTTCCAGCTCTCTGGGAAGGTCGCGGTCTCGAAGGAGAGATTGATAACGTTGCACAGGTGGGGTGCGATGGAGCGATGGAGCTGCTGGCTTTGTTGAAGATGTGGTGCGGGAAAGGGTCTGACGGGGAGCCGAAGTGTATTGTGCCCATGGTCTTGATGGTGTCATCGATGTTCACGCTGGCCCAGGCTGGCAAGGGGTCATGGTCGATGGTGTGCGGCGGGTTTGGAGTATCTATCTTGGTGGGGGCTGTCTGGGTGTTGAAGCTGTCGTGGATGTCGGCGATCTTGCGGTGGAAGAAGGTGGCGAGGGAATCGCACAGGGCTTGCGACGGCGGGATGTCGTTGGTGTTGGAGCTGGGGTTGGAGAGTTCCTTCACGATGTTGAAGAGCTCCTTGCTGTTGTGTGCGTTGTTGTCGAGGCGGTCTTTGAAGGAGATTCTCTTGGCGGACCTGATGAGGTGGTGGTGGTTACGGATGGCGTCTTTATGGGCTGCGTGGCTGTCCGGTGTCTTATCACTGTGCCATTTCTTCTCAAGTTTCCGGCAGGTACGCTTGGAAGCTAGGAGTTCCGGGGTGAACCAGCTGGCTCTTTTGGTGGTGTCGCTGTAGGTGAGTTTTTTGAGCGGGGCGAGGGTGTTGGCACAGTCGTCTATCCATCGTCTGAGGTTGCAGGCAGCGTCGTCGGTGTTGGATGGGTCGGAGGGAGGGCTGAGAGCGAGGTTTGCCCGTAGTTGGTCTTCGGTGACTTTGCTCCAGCAGCGACGTGGGATCTGTTGGGTGCGGTGGTGTGTGGTGGGTTTCTGGAAGGTGAAGTGGATGCAGCGGTGGTCGGTCCAGAGGAGTTCCGTGGTGTGGGTGAAGGAGACGTGGGAGCTTGAGGAGAAGACGGGGTCGAGCGTGTGGCCGGCGGAATGTGTCGGTGTTGTGACGAGCTGTCTCAGTCCGAGGTTGTCGATCAGGGTGGTGGAGTTGCTGTCGTTGTTGTTCTCCAGGTGAAAGTTCAGGTCTCCGAGGAGGATGTAGTCGGTAGAAGTCAGGGCGTGCGTGCTGATGAAGTCAGCGATGGAGTCGCTGAACTGGGGTCGGGGCCCAGGGGTCTGTAGACAAGGGTGCCTCTGAGGGTGGTGTTGGGGTCCGTGTGGATCTGGAAGTGCATGTGTTCGGCGGTGCAGAGAACGTCGTCGGTGCTGGTCGAGACCCTGATGGAGTTCTTGTGGACGATGGCGATTCCTCCTCCTACTCCGTTGACGCGGTCTCTGCGGGTGATCTTATAGCCGTCTGGGATGGCTATGGCGATGTCGGGTGCGGAGGAGTCGTTCATCCAGGTCTCTGTCAGGAAGGCGACGTCTGGTGATGATGAGTCGAGCAGGTCCCAGAGCTCGACGGCGTGTTTGCGTGCGGAGCGGGTGTTCAGTAGGATGCATCAGAGGTGGTTGAGGTCCTTCTTGGCGGGCGCTTCGGTGGCCATGAGGCTGGTGTAGCTGCAGTTCCGGCAGGTGAAGGGGTCATGTGTGCGTTTCGGGGCGGCCTTGAAGCAGTTGTGTCTCCGTCCGGGGTTGAGAGCGTGGAGTGTGGTGGCATCGTAACGGCGTTGGTCCTCGAGGCTGGAGTGGGGGGCACGTGGCCCAGGGGTTCTGGCGCTGGGCGCGGTCCAGGCCAGACGGGCGCAGACGGGCTTGCCTTAGGCGCGCCTTCGGCGCGCCGGTGGCGCGGCCGCGCAGCGGCCGCCATATATGGGTAGCTGGGAGGGAGGAGCAGCTGGGAGGCGGGAGGCAGGGGCAGCGAATGGGCAGTCAAGGGGGCGGGGCCGCAGGGGACGCAGTGGCGGGGGTACAGAAGGCAAAGTTGGGCACAGCAGAATGGGGGCACGAGGGGAAACGGAAAGCAAAAATGGACACAGTCAACGGGGGCACGAGGGAGACAGAAGGCAATAGAGGACACAATCAATGGGGGCACGAGGGGAAACAGAAAGCAAAAATGGACACAAGCAATGGGGGCACGAGGGGAAACAGAAGGCAAAAGGTCCCAAGCAATGGGGGCACGAGGGGAGACAGAAGGCAAAAGGACACAAGCAATGGGTGCACGAGGGGAAACAGAAGCGAAACGGGCACACAAAATGGGGGCACGAGGGGGACAGAGGCAAAACGGGCACCAAGGCAACAACAGAGGGGCGAGCTTACCAGCAGCAGCAGCGGGCAGGACAACACAGGCGGAGCTGTGTGGCGGGGGAGCGACCTACCTGGCAAGGTCAAGGGTCGCTCCCCCGCTGAAGGGCCCAACCCCACAGCACAAAGGAGAGGCAAATCTGCACACATCACCCATCACAACCACAGACACACCACACACATCACCACCACCACCTTCACACCTGCACCTTTAACCCATTTGCACATCACACACCATGTCACAGAAGAAAATGCCCAAATTCACTGACAATGAGTTGTCAGTGATGGTAGATGAGGTAATCAGAGTAGAACCACATTTGTTTGGAAACCTGGTCCAACAGACACCATTAGCCACCAGAAATCAAATGTGGGCAAGGATAGTCAACAAGGTCCATGCAGTAGGGGCCATCCCACGCACCCAGAAGGAGATCAGGAAGAGGTGGAATGACCTCAAGACCAAGGTGAAAGAGCGTAACAACAAGAACCGGAAGCTGGCTCAGAGGACTGGCGGTGGCCCTCCCATTCCACTATGAACATTCACTGTATGGGAGGAGAAGGTGCTTGCCATACTGCATCCAGAGAGTCTCACAGGAATACCCGGGGGAGTGGAGGCTAGTAAGTACCAACAAATGGCTATCATTACACTGCTATGTACTATCTTGCACAACTACAAAGCAACACCTCCTAGGCCCAAATTCACTCATGTGCACCACACTCTCCCCAACACGTCTCACAGATCTAACATTTACTACCTCAGATTCACCCCAAAGGTATGTAGCAATATCTCCATGGGGCATGTGTACAGGCAGCCAGCACTACAACTCCCACCAGGCACCCTAGTCCCAAAGCTGAGCAGGATGGAGCACTCCCCCCACCCACAACCATGAGTCAGCCATTGCATTGCTCTCTTCAAACTCACAGTTAGGTAGCCATCTTAACAGGGAGGTGGTGTTTGTGGGTGGGAAGCCAGCACTACAACTCCCACCAGGCCCCCTTTTCCTACAGCTAAGCAGGATGGAGCACTCCCCCCCAGCCAGAAGCATCTGGCAGACATTGCATTGCTCACCTTCACCTAACAGGTAGGTAGCCATCTTAACAGGGAGGGGTTTTTGTTGTTGGGAAGGCAGCACTACAACTCCCACCAGGCACCCTTGTCCCACAGATCAGCAGGATGGAACAATCCCCACACCCACAACCATGTGTCAGCCATTGCATTGCTCACCTTCACCTAACAGGTAGGTAGCCATCTTATGCTCTCTTGTCCCACCCCTGAGCAGGATGGAACACTCCCCCATCCAAGAGCCATGTGTAGCCTATTCCCTTCCTCTGATCCACTTCACAGGGAGGCCGCCATCCTAATAGGGAGGGGTATCAGTGGGTGGGAAGCCTGCACTGCAACTCCCACCAGACCCCCTTGTCCCACAGCTCAACAGGATGGAACACTCCCCACACCCACAACCATGTGTCAACCATTGCATTGCTCCCCCCAAACTTAGAGGTAGGTAGCCTTCTCATGCTCTCTTGTCCCACCCCTGAGCAGGATGGAGCACTCCCCCACCCACAACCATGTGGCAGCCATTGCATTGCTCACCTTCACCTAACAGGTAGGTAGCCACCTTAACAGGGAGGGGTGTTTGTGGGTGAGAAGCCAGCACTACAACTCCCACCAGGCACCCTTGTCCCACAGCTCAGCAGGATGGAACACTCCCCACACCCACTACCATGTGTCAGCCATTGCATTGCTCCCCCCAAACTTACAGGTAGGTAGCCTTCTCATGCTCTCTTGCCCCACCCCTGAGCAGGATGGAGCACTCCCCCCACAACCATGTGGCAGCCGTTGCATTGCTCACCTTCACCTAACAGGTAGGTAGCCATCTTATGCTCTCTTGTCCCACCCATGAGCAGGATGGAACACTCCCCATCCAAGAACCATGTGTAGCCTATTCCCTTCCTCTGCTCCACTTCACAGGGAGGCAGCCATCCTAACAGGGAGGGGTGTCAGTGGGTGGGAAGCCTGCACAACAACTCCCACCAGGCACCCTTGTCCCACAGCTCAGCAGGATGGAACACTCCCCACACCCACAACCATGTGTCAGCCATTCAATTTCTCTCCCCAAACTTACAGGTAGGTAGCCTTCTCATGCTCTCTTGCCCCACCCCTGAGCAGGATGGAGCACTCCCCCAACCATATGGCAGCCATTGCATTGCTCACCTTCACCTAACAGGTATGTAGCCATCTTATGCTCTCTTGTCCCACCCCTGAGCAGGATGGAGCACTCCCCCCCACAACCATGTGGCAGCCATTGCATTGCTCACCTTCACCTAACAGGTAGGTAGCCATCTTATGCTCTCTTGTCCCACCCCTGAGCAGGATGAAACACTCCCCCATCCAAGAGCCATATGTAGCCTATTCCCTTCCTCTGCTCCACTTCACAGGTAGGTAGCCATCCTAACAGGGAGGGGTGTTTGTGGGTGGGAAGCCAGCACTACAACTCCCACCAGGCACCCTTGTCCCACAGCTCAGCAGGATGGAGCACTCCCCCCCCACACACAACCATGTGGCAGCCATGGCATGCTCTCTTCAAACTCACAGGTAGGTAGCCATCTTATGCTCTCTTGTCCCACCCCTGAGCAGGATGGAACACTCCCCCATCCAAGAGCCATGTGTAACCTATTCCCTTCCTCTACTTCACTTCACCTTTGTCCCACAGCCCAGCAGGAAGGTACACTCATAACCATGTGGCAGCAATTTCCCTCAACTGTGTCACAGAACAGGTAGGTAGACAGTGCATGCACCCTGCCATTCCTCTCAAAAAGCATGGAGCCATATGACCACACCAGCCCTCACATGTCACCCAACTTGGCATAGATCCAAAAGCCACATCCAGTGTGCAGACAGCTAAGCGTACGTAACAGTCACTGAAAACAAACTTTGACTCACCAAGTCACATGTTGAAGAAATTCAGGGCCCAATCATGCACAGCACTGAATGCTATGTGTAAGTGCCATGGTGTCAGAGCATGAAGGCCCATATGAACACAAAACATGCATGGTCAATTGGAAAAACAAAGTAAAGTACATGAAATGAAAAAGGTATGCATAAGATTACAATGGCTAGTTCTTGCTCAGATGAAACGTCTTCCATGCAGGGCAAACCAAAAAGACGCATCACAGAAAGTTGATGTGCTGCAAGTCGTTAGATGACGACATGTCTTTGTAATCACACAATCTGTACATGGAACATGGTATCTATTTACATGTCACACCATGGACAAGTAATGTAGGTACCTCCACATCATGTCATGATGCGCAGTACCTTGCAGCCATACCAAGTGATATCAATATAAACTGTGTGGTGTATCACATGTAACATCCAAACGTCTAACACCAAGCTTGTGGGGTGCACTTCAATGACCATTTCACCTCTGTTCAACAGGAGATCAACATTTGGCTGCTGCAGAAGACAACACCGACCTGCAGAGCCAGTCTCCCTCCCCGGAACATGGACTCTCGGATGCAGACTCCCTACGTCTCTCGGATGAGGAGCCCGAACCTGGCCCATCCGGACTGCCAGGGCGCACCACGTCCCAGGCCCCCACTGTCCCCACCACCACCACCTCAGCAACAACAACCGCGCTGACCCCTGCTGCAACGACCTGTGCGGCCTCAACCACCACCACCAGTGCTGCCAGCAACACTCTCCCTGCCTCAGTGGTTACCAACACCATCACACAATCAGAGTAGGGCAGGGCGAGTCTGCGGGTGCGTCGAGTGGCAACACCACAGGTCCGGAACATCAGGGCAGGTGGGAGGGCAACTGGTGGACAAATTCGAGATAACACTGGGACCGAAGCCCTGGGCAACATCGCCAGAGTCCTTGGGGCATACGAACAAAGCCAGGGACAGATGGGCCAGGTTGTGGAAGAAGTGCGTGAGCTCCGCCTGCTGCTGAGGTCCATGGACACGAGTATGGGCCAAATCGTGGACCTCATGGGCCAGCTCGTGGGTGTTCTGAGGGACAGTCATGCAGCCCAAAGGACAGCTCAACCCCCCTCCAGTGTCCAGCAGGGTGATACTTCCACCACCTCAGCTGCGGCCACAGAGAGGGGTGAGCTGCAACAGGATGACGCCTCAAACACAGCTGAGCCCGCAGCAGTGGCCCCCCCCTGCAAAACACAAAAGGGGCCGTCCGAGAAACACCACAGGAGGAACACGTGGCAAAGCACCATCCGAACGCCAGTCGCACAGCCAGCCATGATGGCACCTCTGTTCCCCTTCACATTGACTTTGTTGACTATCCTTACCCACACTGCCATGTTGATGGTAGGTGTCTGTTGGACTGGGTCACTACATCAATGTGGTGACTACTCTATTGTCTCATTTACCGTCACTGATAACTCAACAATTCACTTAGCACCTGTTTTGGGAAACATCACTTGTCTGTCACAAATACTCATTGTAAATAAACACTCTTTACACACCTATGTCTTTGTGTCAGCTCCATGTTTATCACAGTATGTACAATGTTGACTCTGATTCCAATGTGCCAGAAGCTCTGATTGTGACAAGGCATTGAGAGGCTGAAGGGACCTAGAAATACACAAGAGAACGACATTTACTTGTCAGGTGATGGCATCACAGCCAGTACACAACACTAGTTATCAAGGTACACAAACCAGCACACATTACAATGAGAAACAATATCAACATAGACATCATGTGGCTGGTCATGACTACCCTGTGCCACAAACATCAGCCATCAGCACAGAGCCAACAACAGGCAGCAGTCAAAAAGCTCCTCTAGGCCTTTTCACTACCATTCAAGACAGCAGACAATGGCACTGTTGTACAATGTCACTCACACTCAAGGGAAGTAGTGGTTGATGAGCTGTTGACGCAGGTCGACACCTTCCTCCTCTCCACTATCCTCGTCACTGGACATGTGTGGGTTTGCAGGGGGGCATCTGCTGCTCATCATCATCCAGGAGCAGGGGGATCTCTTTGCGCAAGGCCAGGTTGTGGAGCATGCAGCATGCAACCACGATCTGACACACCTTTTGGGGAGAGTAGAGTAGTGCACCTCCGCTCTTGTCCAGACACCGGAATCTAGACTTAAGAAGACCAAAAGTACGCTCCACCACCCGGCGTGTCCTCCCATGGGCATCATTGTAGCGGACTTCACCCAGGGTCCTGGGATTCCACAGTGGGCTCAGCAACCAAGGCCGGTTGGGATATGCAGAGTCACCTAGGTGTGAGATACACAGACCAATTTTGTAATATAACTGTAGCTGAGGACAGCATGTCACACATACAGCACACTACTTGACTCTGCGTACTCACCCACAATCCACGCACGCTCCGGATGCAGATTTGCCATCAGCTGTGGTACGATGCTGTTACGCAGTATGTAGGAGTCATGTGCTGATCCTGGAAATCTGGCACAGACATGGGAGATGATCATATCCGCTTGGCATACCACTTGCACAATAATGGAATGGAAATGCTTCCTGTTCCTGTATATGTGCTCATGTGCCTGTGGTGGAACCAGGCCAACATGTGTGCAGTCAATGGCACCAACAACATTAGGGATGTGGGCAAGGTCATAAAAATCACCCTTCACAGCTGCCATTTCATGTCTCCTGGGAAAATGGATGTAGCGGTCCTTGTATGTCATCATTGCGGACAGGACATCACGTAGCACCTTGCTGAACATTGGTTGAGACATCCCACCTGTGCTGGACACCGTGTACTGGAATGAACCAGTTGCAAAGAAATGCAGGGCCGCCATCACCTTACATGTTGGTGTCAAAGCAGTCGGATAGGTTCTGCGAGGCCTCAGATGGGCTCCAACTGACCACATAGCTCCTGAAGGGTAGGTCGATCCAAACGGAATTTACATATGATGTCCTCATCCTCCATGTCCGCCAGCAATGTGAATGGACGATGCACATTTGGTCGCCTCCTACATAAGATAAAAGGGAACACATGTCAATTCAATTCCCCTATGAGATGTGTCCAACATCTTACGTCTTGACTGACACAGCGCCAACAATGACTGGCCTGAAACAACAGCTTACAGCACAAGTCACATGCAGAGACACCTTGATCTAAAGTAGTTGTACACGTTTTCAGTATGCACATAGTGAGTACCCCCTAAACAGATTCAGACTCTGTGAATGTAAAATGGTACATTCCGACATCTTGTGTCACCCGCCCTGAGAGGAGTTGACACAGCACATGTCTGAAACAGCAAAACTGCTGGCTTCTATGTAGCTGCTGTACCTGCCACACCTTCTTGCGTGAGTCGGACAGGGCACACATTAACAACACAATGAGCACAGTGTGTGCATGAAGGTCAAGCATCAACATGAGTTCAGCAATCTACACAGTGAAATAGGCACATTATGTAGACAGACCATCATTACTGGGGCTTGCTTAGCCATCTCACACATTGACATGTTTACATATTTGAGAGTCCATCACACAACAGATCTGTGTACATGCACAACAACATCATAAGTGACATGTGAGGGAGTACATGCCAATGCATGTAGTCCTGTGCACTGACATGGCATGTGTAGTCATCAGTGAGTTAAATGTCACACTAGCATTGAATATAACTATCTCGTGGCATGATTCATAGTAAGTGTCTACTGTTCAATGATGAGAACTGGCCATTGCCATAGCAAGATGTGTCCATAGATGCCATAAGCATGCACCGCCACCGCAATCACGGTCATTGGCACCAATTAAAAAATGCCAATTTGCGGTCGCGACTGCCTGGCCCCCGCTGTGTGACACCGCCAATGCCCATGCCCCTTCAGCCAATGGGAAACGCGATCGCGGTAGTGAAATACACTTTTGAAACCCGTGGTAGGCGTGCTCCGCTACCGCGGTCCTGGTCATTGGGTACAATTGAAAGATGCACGATTGCGGTAGCGAGCGCCTGGGCCTCGCGGTGTGACACCGCCAATGCCCATGCCCTTTCAGCCAATGGGAACCGCGATCGCGGTAGTGAAATACACTTTTGAAACCCGTGGTAGGCGTGCTCCGCTACCGCGGTCCCGGTCATTGGGTACAATTGAAAGATGCACGATTGCGGTAACGACCGCCTGGACCCCGCGGTGCGACACCGCCAATGCCCATGCCCTTTCAGCCAATGGGAACCGCGATCACGGTAGTGAAATACACTTTTGAAACCCGCGGTAGGCGTGCTCTGCTACCGCGGTCCCGGTCATTGAGTACAATTGAAAGATGAACGATTGCGGTAGCGACCGCCTGGGCCCCGCGGTGTGCACCGCCAATGCCCATGCCCTTTCAGCCAATGGGAACCGCGATCGCGTTAGTGAAATACACTTTTGAAACCCGCGGTAGGCGTGCACCGCCACCGCGGTCCCGGTCATTGGTTACATTTGAAAAAAGCTGACCTGGAACACCAATTGCAGCAGCTGAGTACCACTGAAACAACCCCAGGTGGCTATATATGTCTGTGAGAGAGCCACACATTTCCACTACATCCAGACACTGCTGCCTGCCATTCTTCATCCCCAACTGCTGCTGTTCCTGTCTCCTGGACCCAGTGATGGCGAGAACTGAGAACATCAGGGCCCGTCCCTTCACCACAGAGGAGCTGGAGGTCCTGGTGGACGAGGTGCTTTCACAGTATGGGAGGCTATATGGTGCTCCTGATGTACTGGTAAGTGTTTCAGAGTGAAAGTTTGAGAGTGCAAAGAGTGCTCACATGATGTTGCTCTGCAGTAGTATGTGCCTGTGAGTGCAAGTTAATGTGGATGCATCCTCATTTTTGGAACACCATGCGCCATACATGGCCTAGTAAATATTGCACTTGGGTATTTGGGGAGGATGGCAACATGGACATTTCTACAGCCCTTCTTCAGCAATAACAATACAAACGTTGGTCTGAGCCTGTGTAATGTAATTGTGTGATACACTGCCTAGCATGCTGACTTCTGGTAAATGGGGTGTGTAGCCTTATTTCCACAGATCCATGGCTGCATTTAAGGATGGGAGGGACATGCAGTGTTTTTGCAGCCATACAGTAACACTGCTGGTTTGGACAGTGGAAGTCTGAACAAACATTGCCTGTGCTAATGGATGTCATAGTCCATGATGTTTTCACATGCTCATTTGTGACATTACAAATGTGTTTCGTCCAGAGGGTACTGAAGGATGTGTGTACAATTTTCATATTGCCCCCATGGATATGTATGCATTATGCACAAGATTGAAATGCCTGAGTGTAACACTCTTGGTGGAAATTCACCTATAACACATCAGATTAATGTACTTCGGAGATATCATCCTTCCATTGTTTTCATTATGTGTTCTGACTCGCATGTGAAGGCACTGTTTGCCCTCTCATATTGTACATGCATGTGAATGTTCGGATGGCCCACTTTTAACCTCAGTGTGAGTCCCCTGGCCTGCCCAGATACTGCCCAATTTGACAAGGAGCCATCAGTAAATGGACAGAGTGAAACATATGTGTTGTCTGCCACCCTATTTCTCAACGAGCTATCTTAAGTCTGAGGATTGCACAAGACAGACCTTGTGAGAAGAGTGTGAGAATGTAAGATCATGTCCCTAAATGTGACCTCCATGACACAGGTAGCCATTCACAGGCCAAGGACATTCAGGGCAATGTAGTGTTGGACACAGTGAGTCTTTCCCCCGACACATCATTTCCAATGTATTGTATGTCTTGCTCACTCACGTACTGCATCACAGATGAGGGCCTTCTTCACATTGCATTCTGTGCTGGCATTCTGCATGTGTATGAGATGGCCATGTACTGTGTCCATCATCATACCTGCATACATTTCTATGAGATTATCTGTTGCAAATGTACTACGTGTCATGCTGTATGGCCTCTGCCAAACATTTATGTATTGGTGTGCTATGTTTTTTTCACGCTCCTGTACTGACACACAGTGGTACATAACACATTGTCACAGAAACGTCCTCTTCTTGTCTCCGATGCCTGCAGCTTAAGGTCCACCAGTGTAAGGCCATATGGAGGGCCATTGCACGCAAGGTGCGGGCTCTGGGTGTCTCCAACCGACGGCACACACACTGTCACAAGAGGTGGGATGACATCTGCCGGCTGAGCAAAAACATGGCAGAGATGACGCTGGGGATGCTCCCTCGGACTGGAAGGTTGGCGCGCAGGAGCATGACACCACTAATGGCCCGCATCTTGGCAGTGACACAGCCAGAGCTGGATGGACATTTGAGGGCCCATTAGCAGCAAGTTGGGGGTGAGTATTCTGCGAAGGGTGACTTTGGGTGTGAGTGACTGCATGTATCCCAACCCTGAGCCAGTGCGGAGCTCTGTGATGTTTCTAGTGTGATGCGATGGCTTCTAAGTGGCCTCTGTGTTGAGTACAGCTGTCATGCATTTTCGCTACATGTACTTTCTCATGTGTTCAATACAATGGCCCTTGACATTGCAAGATGAGATGTGGCCTTATGACATCTGCCGCATTATGGGTGTCATAGACACCACCGGGCAGTGAACAGCACTGTGCATCATCTTAGTGTGCTTTCGTAGATGTGTGCAGTGCCTGACTTGGAAATTGTGAGAACTACACATCTGACACCAATATGCAACGGTAGTTGTGCCTCAAAGCACAACATGGTGGATATCAGTAGCTCATGGCCATTGTAAAAGGACATTTTGGAGTCAGTATCTGTGTTGTTCCCTTAAAGTGACTCCATATGTGACTGAGACAACATGTTGAGATGTATATCTATCTCACCCACAGGCACGTAGGTATGCTTACAGAGATCAGTATGTTAGGTTACAAGGAGGCACGGGCCAGCTATTTGACTGTGTCAACGTCACATGGGTCATTAATGTCAACTATGCATGTTTCCATGCATCTTCTGAGTTTTGCATTAAGGTTGCACATGCAGACTGCACAAGGTGGTGGGCAACATGGGGGTATCATATTCTAGTCGTGTGCTTTGCTTGCATATGATGTTTGTGAGTATGGCACTATACTGAACCTACGTCTCTGTCTATTGCAGCATCTACCGAGGGCACGGAAGGACAGGGGACGGACACCAGTGGTGAAGCTTCTGGCACTACTGCTACACATGAGCTCACTGACACTGATGTGACCAGCGCCTCGGAGGGGGACAGGAGTGCCCTGGAAGAATCACACCCAGAAACACCAACCTCAGCATCATCTGACTCCAGCGGTGACTCCTCGATGTTGGCGGGCACAGGGAGTTCGAAATCTGCCTCTTCTCCACCACACATCGTCCAGTGCCCACCCTCCCGGCTACTACCACTAGTGCTGGCCGTGCCCACTGCCCTAGGAAGGATAGAGTGTCTTTCCCCCCAGGCACCGCTGCCCCTGCCCCTGTCTCCCCTGCTGCCCTCAGTGTTGAGGCGGTGGACCTTTTGTGCCAGCTGTGTGTGGGTCAGACTACTCTCCTGAATGCCTTCCAGGATCATGACAAGAAGCTGGCACAGGTAGTTGCCTTCATGGAAGGCATTCATTCTGACGTGGGTGGGCTACAGAGAACTGTCCAGTCTTTGTCCTCCACAGTGACGGCAGCCATTCAGCTGTCACAGGCTCCCAGTACAGCTCCAGTCCCGTCAGCAACCACCCTGCCAGTGGCAGCCCCTGACAAGAGTGCCCACACACCACAGCCCTAAGGCGCCAAGTACTCCACACGCAGCACACAACAGCAGCACTCCAAGCGGACAAGAGCACAGACACCATCCCCAAAACAAAAAACAGACACACAGGAGCGCAAAGGCAAAAGCCCTTCACGTGACCCTCAGGGGCATCAGGCCAAGAAGCAGGCCTCAAGCTCACATTCATCCAAATCACCCCCATCCAAGGACACTCCCATCCCCACACCTGCTCCCAAAGACAAACAAACAGTTGCCCTGTCTGCTGTGAAGCTGGTGCCTGCAAAGAGTCAGCACAAACAGCTCTGTAAGGCAGATTCACCCACAACGTCAACTCCCACCCACACCCCTGTGAAGTTGGGACAGGAGAGCAAAGTGGGGGGTTTACCTGGACAACAGGGGATAGAGGGGAAAAGGCAAGGCCACCCCAAGCGTACCACCAGATCCAGCAAATCCCCACAGGGAGGGGCACATGCACCTGATACACCTTTGGTGGAGAGTGAGGCTGTTGTGCCCACCCCACTTCCCACTCCTGCCAAGACAATTCTCGCCTATCGAATCCCCAGGAAGTGGAGACCCAGCCCTCCACATTCACCCTCACACACTGTGTCTCATGGCAGCATGTCTCCGCCTCCCCGTGCCACCATGCCACCCGGTCCAAGCAGCCCTGAGGCTCCCACTGCCACTGATGCCTCTACCTCAGCTGGTCCTCTCTCTCCCAGGTCCAGTCCTCCAACTGGCCCCGACAATCAGCCACCTCCCAGTTCAACTGACAGCCAAGTCTGAGGCAAAGTCCCCCTCCCAAACCCATCTCACCCACAGCGGTGCCTGGACTGCCCATTTGTATCCCCGGAGCTGTGGTGATTCCCATGGCAGTGTACGGTGTTACCCATTCCCTGTGCAGTTTCTCATGCACACATGTACGTACTTTGAACTATGGACTGGCCAATGGCCTTGCTGCTTGTCACTTTGGATGCCCATTCCCTGTGCAGTTTCTCATGCACACATGTACATACTTTCAACTATGGACTGGCCAATGGCCTTGCTGTTTGTCACTTTGGATGCCCATTCCCTGTGCAGTTTCTCATGCACACATGTACATACTTTGATTTTGTACTGGCCAATGGCCTTGCTGTTTTCTACTTTTGATGCCTATCTGTGAATTATGTAATAAAGATAGTTACTCCTGTTGTCTGCTTTGTCAATGTCCTTGCTAAATAAAAGGTTTTATGTATGGGTATGGTTTCATGTGACACATGCTCTGTATGCCACTTTAACATTGCCAATTGCTTATTTTACTTTTTCAGAGTTTGCCAGAGGTGACAGGCACTTTAGTTCTTCTTGACTCTGAGGCTTGAGGGTGCAATGATGGTTGTTTGTGATGATCTACTGTTATCCTAATCATTCTATGGTCAGGTTTGCTAAATTGTACACATGTCATGTTATGATGCAATACCACAACAGAGGTGAATTCTGTCCACAGGATTACTTGCGGGCTGGCCAGGGTCCATCATATCTGTGTGATCTTTCTTGATGTGTGAACAGCAGTGTTGGTGTGTGGTCATCTTGTGAAGGCCTGTCTTCCTAGTCACATGGGTACATTTGAATATGTGTACTTGAGTGGTAATACAGTGTGAATGGGCTGTCATTGTCAGTAGTGTTGGTGTGTGTGTGCCCCTGCAATGCCAACTGCACACATGTATGATCCAGGTAATGAGTGCCTGTTTGTTTCAATTGTCAGCCATGTGCTTCAGATTGTGGGCACATGTAGGAGTTGTAGGTTGGGCACTGTGCAGTGTATTGTTGTGTCCTTGCACTCCTGGGGGACACCTACTTGTTGTCACTGCCTGTTGTGAGTATGCAGAGTGTGTGACTGCCAAGTCTGTGTTGTGTTTTGTTGATCAGCCATGTGTCTTGTTACTGTTTGTGCTCACTGTGCAGACCTGCTCAGCCACACTGACATTATTTGTGAGTTTTCTCATGCATTGCTGTCACTTGACCCATTTTTGGCTCCGGTATGGTATGTGGTATGTGGAGTCATGCCATCCCCTATGTGTGCTTCTGATGCCTACACATTGTGAGTAACTCCTCTATGTGTTTGTGTACTGTACACTCCTCACCTGTCCACTACTGAAGTACACACCACTTCAATCTCATGTCTTCCACCTCATGGCTTGCCAGTGTGTGAGCCTCCCCACCACTTCATAGTGTGACACTATACTGTGGGAGGATGATCTGTGTACAGGACCAATGTGCCACTCAGGACAGTTTCACAATTATTTATGTGTTATTTTCTTCTACTATTTTGCAGTCATGGTTGCTCATGTGCAGTGCATATGTTTGAGCAGCACAGTTCTCTAGTCATGTTGTTTTTCATCTGGGTTTCCCTGAGTTGTGCATCTGTGGGTGATGGGTAAGCTGTATGTGTGTTTGCTGAGGTACTGCTACCCTTCCTGGGTGTGATGTTATGTTTGTGCTGTGATGATTTGTGTTGTGGGAGTTCATGGTGTGGCACTCAGATATGTGTGCTACTGGTTTGGTTGGTGTGCACGCACTGCTTGGTGTGCATGCAGTGCTGTCAGTGTATGTTGCCTTGTATTTGCTTGGTGTGCATCCCCCTGATGTCCAGCTGAGTTTGCTATGTGATGGATTGGTATGTGCATCTGTTGTGTTTTTGTTATAGATGTATACAGCGTTTGGCCTGTGTTGGCTCTTTCTACTGACAGGTGCAATGTGTGTGTGATGTTCTATTTGCATGACATTGTGTGTGAGTAGTTTGTGCATTGTGATACATTCAGATGTGTGTTGCATGTGTAGTGTGCATTACTTGTGTGTCTGTCACATGCAGCAATGTGGATTCTTGTTCATGAGCTTGTTTTGAGTGCACAATGGTGGTTTGTCTTCCTATTTTTGACCTGTCACTTGTCAGGATTGTGCATGTGCATGCTTGTGGAACACTATGACACCATGTTCACTTGATGACTGGTGTGGTGTGTATGTGTGTGTTAGCTGATTTGTCACATTGATCCCAGTTAGTGTTCATGATTGGCTTTTGATGATGCAATTCTTGTTTGTGTTGGGGTATGGTGTCTGTGCATTGGTCCAGAGTGACAATGTTGTGTATTCCTGTTCTGTCTAGGGTCACATTGCCTTTCCACTGTTTGATTGCACATGTCTGGGCTTGTTGGAGTTCTGTGGAAGTTGTTTGTGAGATTTGTGTTTGGCTATTGTTTTTGTGTCAGCATTGGTTCAGGCATCCCTGAGTGTGAGTCTGATATTTGTGGATGCACCACAGGGTGTGTGATTGGTTGTCAATGACCTCACAGGACATCATTTGCACCATTCTGTGTTTCTCACATGTGTTGAGTGTTGCAGGTGTGAGATGGGTAGATGAGGGGCATGTGTGAAGGCCCTACTTGTGTTTGACAGTCAGGGAGTGTGACAATGAGCCATGTGTGTTGTGCTGCTGGCATACACATGTCAGGTAAGTTGACACAGATGTGTGGCTGGTCACTGTATAACTTCAGACACTTCCTATCATTCCTGTGCCTATGCATGGCTTGCCTTGATGTATCCCTGAGTTGTTGCACAGAGGTCACTTTGGTTTAATTTCACTCACTGTGCCACCCATGTCTGATTTGATGGCCTAAGGGTGGTGTGATGTGTTCCTTCACTTGCATGTGATGTACACATGCTATGTGGCTTGCTCCATGGTTTTCCAGCACTGACCACTTCACTTTTGGCTGGCCCATTTAATGTCCTCCATTGCTGCTGACCTATGGTATGAGTATGTGGCTGGGTGTCAGTGTGGGGTGTTTCTGAGTGACTTGACAGGCAGTGTGAACAGTTCAGTGGATGTTCATATGCAGTGTGAGTCTTCATTTTGTAATTATACTCAGTTTGATTCACATGAGTGGAAGGTAAGTGTGAGGAGGAGGGTTGTCCAGCCCCTGAGCTTCTGTGCAGGGTGTTCCTCTTCACCCCCACCTTCCCAGTCAATCTCCCTTGTCCTTTGATGTGTGAGGTGCGAGGTCTGGCTACACCTGGCTGATGATTATTTTGCAGGGGGGCACAGGAGGGGCACACAGCATGTGCCCAAATGGGTGTGTGATGCGTACTGTGGGAAGGGTGAAGGTGGAGCCCTGTCAATCTGGGCAGACTGCCCATGCCTGGCGCCGGCCCTGCCTACTACATTGTGCGCAGGTTTTCCTGCGTCTTCACCGCTGCGGTGACTTTCCCGGGACATTGCATTGATTTTGCGGTTGATGGGTGACCCGGATGCGGAGGTGTGGGTTTCTAACAGGTAGGACATGCGTGCGGGTACACTGGGGGATATGTTCCTGTCCCCACCAGAGTGTCTGATGTGGGCAGGAACCGTATGTCAGCACAGGAGTTGTGTGTTGTGGTTGTATGCAGAGTTGTGTATTTGCGTACCTGCGGCGTTGTCCGCAACGGTGTATTATTTGCTGGTGGTGGATGAGGTACAGCAGCGGAAAGGCCTGAAGGGCTGGATCCATAGCGCTCACGACCACGTGGAGCGGACCGGGAGTCGAGTTTCGCTCTCCGCTGTAGTGCTTCCGCCGTCTCTGGGTGGGTGGATTCTCCGCTGCGGTGTGATGGGCTGTTTGCGGCATCATAATTTGTGCGGCGGATGGGACGTCATTCCGCACGGCGGTGTGTCTCTATTGGCTCACTCCGCAGCGGACGGAAAATGGGCTATGTTTGCCCATCGTAATATGGCGGACTCGAGGACCGCTGCTGGAGTGCGGAAAAGGACATTTTCTGCCAGCACCGCGGATGAGCCTCCGCCCGCCATCGTAATCAGCCCCTTAGTGTTGATTTCTGAAGGTGTCTCCATATACACTGATTGAAATGATAGTAGCAACCCTGAATTGATGTGTGTGGGTAGGATTTTAGAATTGCATTAATCATTGCCTGTTCAAAATCAATAATTATTTTCTGTGGAAAATAATTATTTGTTTCTTGTTTAATTTTAGTTAGTATTTCCATATATGTGGAATTTTGTTTAATAGGTAGTAAGGCATAGATAAAAGGGATGTTAGTGTCTTGATATAGGGCATGGATAGTATATAATTGATAGAATGGTTTGGGACAAATTTTAAAAGTCCCATCCATCATTCATGTTTCTGACTGTGTAGTTTGATTAAATTATTTGCGGTTGCAAACATAATTATTCTTTTCTCTTTAGATTTGTTGTCATAAAGAACAAAGGGTTCTTCGTTATGAGTTATAGATCTGGGGGAATTTCTACCTCTTCAAATGTTTTTGGGGCAGGTGTGGTGGTGGTTGTGGCTTTTTTTGTTCGAGCTATAGTTCTTTTTAATGAAGAAATAGAGGGCACTTGGCCAGTAGCATGGTGGGGTACTTTGGGCAGCAATTCTTTAAGTAATTGAGTGGTAGGTTTCTGTGAGCTAGTGCTCGCTTCTTTAATGTTTTCTAGGGCATTCCTAACCTCTATTTCAGTAACATTTGGGGGGTGGTTATGCTCCCTTGTATACAAAACAGTTGTTTCTCTAGTTGTTACTCGCCCATAACACTTATTCGAATAGTACTTGCTACATTTCCAATTTACTTTAAGTCCAATTTGCTTTTCCTCGGTATAGACATACCCCATGTAACATAGCAAAAACTTTCCTTTCTGGGAAGTGATAAATTGTGCGCCTTCTGTCATTGTGATGTTTTAAATGCTACGAAAAATGTATATAAAAATTAATAAAATGAATAATGTACAGGTTTTTTAATTAATACATACACATTGTTATTAATATACTTACGATGTTGATTTTGAGCTCGTTTTCAATGTAGATGTCCTTTTTTTGTTAGTTGAATTCTGTTTTGTTGTTGATGTTTCTGTTGGTAGAATAAAACATATTTTTAATTATTTAGTTCAATTGTATATGGTGTGGGGTGGGGGTTTGGGATGAAGTTGGGGTTTGGTTGGGTGTTTTATATAATTTTAAAAATGAATTTTGCTAAATACTTACTTTATTTGTTAGATGATTTTAGAAGCTGCTCTGTAATTATTCGAATGCTTTGAGAATTATCTGTAGAGGAGACATACATTGAAAAAAGATATATATTAATTATTTGTGCATGATAAATAGTTGTTTTTGAAGATTAGCATTACTGTTATATTATAAATGGTATTTTACTTACTTTTTGAAGTATGAAATAGATTTTTCTTTTATGAAGTTCTTGCTTCTTGCAGGAATCCGGCAGAGTTTCGTCTTCTTTATTTTTTTTGGTTTAAGGTGTAAAATAAGAATAATTTTTCGTTCTTTATATAGTGTGTAATTAATTGTTTGGTTAACGTTATTGGTTTATATTAATACTGTATTTGATTGGTTGATCTATATTGTTTTAATTGTTTTGGCAGCTGTTTTCCATATATGGAAAACGCTAATTAAGAGTCAGTTACTGTTTTTTTTTTTTAAACAGGTTGAATTATTTAAATGTGTATTATATTATATGTGATGTAAAATAATGTGTGTATATTATTTAAATATACATTTTAAATAATTATAAATAGTGTATTTATGATTTAATGTTTTATAATATGTTTTACTATTTTCTAAATTGAATGTATTTTATTTATTTTGTATGCAGTGTATGTTTATTTATTTGAATATATTTATGGTGTTAAGTTTTGTTTGTTTTGTCTGTTTTTAAGTTGTCGATATTTTTAAAAACGGTATTATTGCTGTCTATATTATTGTGATCGATATTTTTGACATGTGGTATATTTTTAAATAATGTTCGATAATTTAAATAACGATATTAATGTTTTCGATAATACTGTTATCGATGTTAATGTTTAACGATATTTTGGTGTCGATAATAGTGTATTTTTTTAATTAAGTATAGGGTATCGATATTAGTGTAGTTGATATTTTTGTGTCGATAAAAATGTAGGCCGATATTGTGTCTGTCGATATTATGTCAGTGATTCACTTTTAGATTACATAGTTACTATTTTGTATAGTATGATAGTGTTTGAGGACATTCTCTTCTATTTTATTATCTTCTTTTCTTCTTTATTACTTACATGATACTTTTCTCTTTTATCTGACCTCTCTCCCTCCCTTCCTTTCCATCCCCCTTATAAAATATAAAGACTTTATTGAGCTATTTGGAAGTCCTTATACAGTATATTTACTGATGTTCTACTTCTTTTGTTTTTAGCAATAATCTCCATTCCTTTACTGTACTTTGTTGTATTAAAGTATTTTAAACAAAAGAAATGTACAGCACAGAGCATGAATTCTGTAGGAGAATCGAAGGCCAGGGACCATAAATCATGGCATTACCATAGTTCCCTCTCTGATGCCAGGCATGCATTACAAAGACAATAGATACAATTAATAACAAAGGTACTTTCAGAAAGGAAACCTTTGCGCAGACTTATTCTGCACGCCACAGGCCAAATCATTAACTGTAACGAGGTCACTTTCCTCCCCAGTCCCACCACTACTGTCCTGGATGAGGGTCAGGGCCATCACCTGCATGAGCAGCGAAACCACCCCAAACAACCTCTTGCACGAAAATAAACCTCAGCATAGTAACAGAAAAGCAGGCGAGCAAATCTGGCTTCGGGTATTTGGCAGGAGGTTATATGTGTATAAAGTGAGTTGTTTTTTTGTGTTACCCGGAACACTGCAGTACCCAGCCCTGCTAATGCCAGGCTGTCTGCCAGCGAGGCTGCCAAGACAAGCACTTTCTTTAGTAAAGCAGATCATGCTGCTTTACTCTTTGTGTGCCCAGTCAAGCACTAACTGAGCTCATGGGTAGCTGGCAACGATGCTCTTGAAAAGAAGATCTTCCAGTCCCTTCTGGGAAATGAGATACCTGGGAGCTGCTGTTTTCCCGCCTCTTTTCTTTTGTTTTCGCCACTTATTAAAAGTGTTCGCGCTCTGCCCTCTCTCGGTCCCTGGAACTAGATGCAAATGATAAGCAGAAGAGCACAAACAAACTTTTTCATGATTCCTCTCACACTCGCGCCTCTCGAGGAAAAG
Organism: Calotriton arnoldi; assembly: GCA_963921515.1. Classification (NCBI taxonomy): domain Eukaryota; kingdom Metazoa; phylum Chordata; class Amphibia; order Caudata; family Salamandridae; genus Calotriton; species Calotriton arnoldi. The sequence goes on along the minus strand of CAWUFW010004979.1, from coordinate 6,018 downwards.
AACTCCTGTGTTTATTTTTTTGATAAACCTAGTTATTGTGTCAGCGTTGTGTATATGATTTAGAAGCGCTCAATAACTACAACGTCAGGTCAACCTGCTCCTTGCAAACATTCAGAAGGAGAGACAACTGAATTTGTGGAACTACCAGTAAAATAAAACATGTATTTTTTATTCCTCAGAACATGTTCTGTTTTCAGGTTCTGCTCGCTGTCGTTCTTTCGTCTAATTACGTTTTGAATGTCTCTTCCTTAAAAATAATGATATATTGGCCTGGGCTTACTGGCACACCTCTACTTCACAGCACTCTGTGGCCTAGTGGTGAGATGTGACACCCTTAAATGTTCGAAATGGGCGTCACTGCCTGTAAAATTTCTAAGTTATATTTTGGCCTCCAGCTTCTTTATTGTGGGCCTATTCACAAATACATTTTATTAGGCTAATTTACAGGGGGCATTAAATAATGTTTTAAGACTTCTAGCTGTTACGGGTATTGTGAAGATAGGATGGGGAAGGCATGTCCTATGACTGCTGCTGAATCTAAAAAAGATGATAAGTTCCAGAAATTTGGTAACTATTTGTCAGTTTATCAATATTAGTTATGATTTCCAATGTGCAGATTGGGAAGTCTTATGGAACGGTGGAGGTGGGGGTGAGAGTCAGATTTTTACCATGAGTGTGGGGGCGATATATGTGGCTAAATAAGGGAGCAAGGAAATATAATGAATCTACAGGGTGTTTCAAGGTGAGTGTGGGGTGCAGGGGAAAGTGTGAGGAGCCGGAGAGGTTAGGGATGAGCAGTGACCAACTCATCTCAGAATTAAACTTGCTTCTATAAACTGCAATGGGACAATGTCAAAGAGTGGATAATATGGTATTATATCCTGCTGCTGAGGGATACAACAGTTGTGAAAGACCCTCTACCGAGTTAGAGGCCCGAATCACATTCCAGGGCTTATAACGAGGGAGAGGGCCTTTAACAATCGGTATAGCCTGAGGCAGAAGAGCTATAAGGCTATTAGAACATTCCTCCCACTAAGGATAGAATGTTCTAAATCAAAAGGGAGAAACATAAAGACAAACATTGGAATATACCAGAAGGCTTATACCAGCCATTAAAAGCCCAGAGCTACTTCATTGTCTTCAATGGAGCTCTCAACATTCCAATATGCGTTATAGTCCGCTGCCGAGGGCTATACCAGTTGTTAAAGGCCCTTAACCGGAGTTATTGGCCCGAGCCGCATGTGAGGGTCTATATCGAAGATGAGGGCCTTTAACAACAGGTACAGCCAGAGGCAGGAGGGCTATAAGGCTATTAGAACATTCCACCCACTGATGGGAGAATGTTCTGTTGATGCAAGATTTTGAAAATTATAACACACAACACATTTACTGATTAAAGACATAAAAAGCTGAAAGTACACTTTGCACATGTTAAGCACAGTGACACATGAAACTGAGACAAGTGTAGTAGAAGCACTGTAAAATTATATACTTATATGAATATTGAGAACATTGTGGTAGTATGCTATTTTTAACCTATTGCCATGTAATAATGTCTGGTGAAAGTTTTTACATATTCCCTATTTAAATTGATTTTATTACACTATATTTGATATTAATTTAGAGTTTATTATTTGAAATGTGTAATGCCAATTTAAAAGCTCTTTGGATAATGCTTTTCCTCTAATGCTGACCTTTCCTCGACCTAATACAATAGTCCTTTTACAACTAGTGAAATGTTGCTTTATTTGTTCAGTATATGTGTAACTTTCACAGTGACATTCACAGAGAATTATTCCTGTAGCGATAGGATTTCAGCTGTTACTATAGACCAGTGGTGCTCAAAGTACAGCCCGGGGGGCGCATGCAGCCCTCCTGACCTTCACATGCAGCCCCAACCTGAATGACTACACTGGGCTGCTGTTTACTTCAGAAAGCACTAGCATTCAAAAATATGTTAAATAAACGTTAAAGCTTTTATTTACAGCCTAAATGAAGTAAAAGAAAAGAAAGAAATAAAGTGCCCTGCAAAACTTAAGTCTAGAAACACATTCATTTTTCAATACATCTTGCAACAAACGAGTAAAAATAAGATAAAGTCTCTTCAAAATTCAAAAAGTGTATTTTACTAACATGCAGAAGAGTTACGCCTTAGTACATCAGAATAGATAATGCATTCAGAAGTATTTTATTTAGAACTGATCAGGGCCGGACTGGCCATAGCGGGTACCGGGCGTTTCCCCAGTAGGCCGCCAGGGTGAGGGCCGGTTTTAGACCCTGGGGGGCCGTTTTTGTTACCGGGGGCCGGCAATATCGCCCCCCTGTAACAAAATCGGCCAAAATCGGCCGTTTCAAACAGCTCGGCCGCACCCCTCTCCTCACCACAGGGGGGCCGACAGAGCAGTTTTGCAGGGCCGGTTTCGGTTCCCAGTCCGGCCCTGGAACTGATCATTGTTTAAAATGAGTGTAGAAATATTCTTGCCTCTTCACACCCTGGCAACAATGCTAATATTGAACTATGAGGCAAGTCACTTGCCACGTGGAACTCTCTGGGTGGTCAGGGTTGTTATTATATATGGACAACATTATAGTTTATTAAATCAAACACACAAGGTTTATACAGCTTGAACTCATGTATCTCAAGGTGCTCTTATATATCATAATGAAGAAAAAGGAGCTAAAGTGGAACTAGGCAACTAACCAGGATCAAACAGTTAAGTCAAGTGGGGAAGCCGGGATTGATCCTAGAGTTTCTGGTTTCATGCTGTGCACTTCTATTTCAATTCAATTCAATAATCAAGTTGCTTCCGTTTTACACTTGGTCTCCTAAGGAAGCGATAGCAAGCAGAAAGGTTTACCCCAAGGTGCGGTAGAGGATAGCAATTCAGATACAGAATAACACAGTATTGTCAAATCTATGACTCTTCTAGAGACTAGAACTTAATTTTGAGGGCAGTATGGAAAGAAACCCTTAAAATAACTATATGACTTACTGACCACACCATGTATGTGATTCGCTTTCCCAACGCCCGCCTCACTCACACCGTGCTGCCATTAATGCTGCCCTTGAGCACACCACACACCATAGTTTGTGGCCCCTGGGGAAATGTTTGCTAGTACCCAAGCTATAGACTGATACTTTGTATTTCTCTTTTTTCACCAATGTTAGGCCTATGTGGACTTCCAAATCGTTTGTTTCTCATGACTAGCATGGGAAAGCATCTTACTGTTGAAAGTGTCCTAAGTGACATTATGTGAATCTGAGCATATGACAGTCTTTCGATGGTGGTGTGATGCTACAACACTGGGACTTTGTTAGAGACTTTATAAAAGAAGAAACCCCAAAGGGGGGGCACCGCCATTCTGATTTTTTCTACTCTGAGACCAGAACACTATGCTGATCGATTTTTGATGATTACTAAGAACTACCCGTTTACTTTTGGACTACTTTGCTGATGCTACAGTCAGTAGATGATGGACTGAAACATTCTTTGCCGCACCATTTAATTTTAATTTTACTTTATTTCTATTGTTCTATGCTAATGAACTCTCCTTTAATGGACTTTAAATCTGAACCCTTTCCCCTTCTTTGTAGGATTTGAGCTGTTAGACAAATAAACTATCCTTCTGCCTTTAATGGTAGTGGAACTCTGTAAACTGATTTTTATAATAACCATCTGATAAAGCCTTGCCTAAATGTTTGGCGCTTTAATGCAAGCTGTGATATTCTTAAAAGAAATTCTCAAAAGATTGCTTTTTGCTATGTATTTTGAATCTATCTTTAATACAATGACCAAATTAATCTAATATCTGTCTGAGTCTATTATTGATTCTTCTTGGTTCTTCCACTGATACTGTGCTATTTTACAAATGATTTAAATGCGTTCTAGGGAGATTCAGCGAGCTTTTACCCAATATCAAGTATTAATTCTTTTGTTCTGTGTAGCCATGGCAGAACTTTTTTTTTTTTTTATTCTTTTTTTATTAAATCAAAAACAAGCTTCAGAATTAAGAAGTTCAAGGAAATAGAGATAAAGCAGTCGCCAGGCATGGCCAAATCTTGCCTTATGAAACACATTATACACATAAGCTGTAGACAAGCCGCCCGCCACCCATTGAGGTACGTCTCTAGACCCACCCAGGAGACCCAAGCAGAACCCAACATGGGACCCATCTAACCCTGGGTGTAGTTCGCGTAGTAGCGCTACGCATAGCTACGCGAAGTGCACTTCACACTACGCATGCTACGCGTAGCTACGCGAACTGCGTAGTGCGGTAGCGAAATGCTGTTCGCACTGATTGCACAGTGCCGGATGCTTGTCCGCACTGTGCAATTATTGCAAACGGCATCTTGCACAGTGCAAGCGGTCGTTTTCTGCTGTTCGAGTAGATTTGTACTCGAGCGGCAGCTTTCTCAATGCGGACTGGTAGTTTCTCATCGCGAGCGGTCGCGAGCATAGACGACCACTCGCAATGAGAAACCTGACCTCCCCGCGTTGAGAATCTCGCCGGGAGGTTTATTTTCCACGCTCGCGATTGGCAACTTGATGTTGCTGATCGCGAACGAGGAAAAAGTCTCGCCGGGATGTTGATTTTGCTCGCTCGCGGTCGCCAACTTGACGTTGAGGACCGCGAGCAAGCAAAAAATGCCCGCTACGCTACGCTACGTGTTTTTGCACTGTGCTACGTGCAATTCGCGTAGCAAACTACGCAAACTACGCAAACTCCGCGAGCGTAGCGTAGTTTTCCGCCCAGGCCTAGACCCATCACAGACCCCTGTATAATGACCACGGCCCCCATATCTTCTCCCATTTGTGGGGACATCCGCGGCTTTGGTAACCACCTGCTCCGCCCCGTGACACCAGTCCAAATCACGGATCCAAGCAGCCATCGTCGGAGGTTCCACAGCCCCCCATGTGCGTGCAATGTTCCTTTTTGCGACCCCTCCCACCAAGGCCAACCATAACTTTGCCCACTTCGGCCACGTGGTCTCCTCCGTGACGCCGAGAATATGCCACCTAGACTCCAACGGAACTTGTGCCCCCACCAATCAATCAATCAATCATGTCACTTATAAAGCGCACTACATACCCGCGAGGGTCTCAAGGCGCTGGGGGAAGAGGGGGGTGGTGCTGCTACTGATCGAAGAGCCAGGTCTTGAGGAGTCTTCTGAAGGCCAGTAGGTCTTGGGTCTGTCGGAGGTTGGTGGGGAGGGTGTTCCAGGTCTTGGCGGCGAGGTGGGAGAAGGATCTGCCGCCGGCGGTCGTTTTCCGGATGCGGGGGACTGTGGCGAGGGCGAGGCTGGTCGAGCGGAGCTGGCGGGTGGGGGTGTAGAAGCTGAGTCGTCTGTTGAGGTAGGCTGGTCCGGAGTTGTGGAGTGCTTTGTGTGCATGGGTGAGGAGCTTGAAGGTTATCCTCTTGTTGACAGGGAGCCAGTGCAGGTCTCTCAGGTGGGGTGTGATGTGGCTGCGTCGGGGGATGTCGAGGATAAGACGTGCAGAGGCGTTCTGGATGCGTTGCAGCCGTCTCAGGAGCTTAGCCGTCGTTCCTGCGTAGAGGGCGTTTCCGTAGTCCAGCCTGCTGGTGACGAGGGCCTGGGTGACTGTTTTTCTTGTTTCGGTGGGGATCCACTTGAAGATCCTGCGGAGCATTCGGAGGATGTTGAAGCAGGATGAGGAAACGGCGTTGACCTGCTTAGTCATGGAGAGGGTGGGGTCGAGGATGACCCCTAGGTTGCGTACGTGTTCGGTGGGTGGCGGGGCTGTTCCCAGTGATGTTGGCCACCAGGAGTCGTCCCAGGCTGAAGGGTTGGAACCAAGGATGAGGACCTCCGTCTTGTCCGAGTTCAGCTTCAGGCGGCTGGTCCTCATCCATTCGGCGACGGCCTTCATTCCTTCGTGGAGGTGGGCTTTGGCGGTGTGAGGGTCTTTGGTGAGGGAGAGGATCAGCTGGGTGTCGTCGGCGTAGGAGATAGCCTCCATCACACAGGTGACGCCCCTCCAATACTTCTGAATCATG